>JAEOAD010000029.1:22163333-23642500 GCA_036365145.1 Orientallactaga sibirica | reverse complement strand
TTGCTTTTGTAATTATTACTTTTACTGTTTTTTGAGGTGATTCAATTTTTTCTAGTTATTTTTATCTCATTTTTTTAAAGGCAAACCCAACAGACTGGCCTTCTGTTTTATGTGAGAGGGATTTGGAGAGAGTGAGAGAGAAAGAATTGGCAGCCAGGGACTCCAGCCACTAAAATCAAACCCCATATGTGTGGGCCCCTTGTGCACATGTGCCACATTGTGCTCTTGTGTCACTGTGTGTCTGGCTTACTTGGGACCTGGAGAGTTGAATATGAGTCATTAGGCTTTGCAGGCAAGTGCCTTAACCATTAAGCCATCTCTTCAGCCCTATTTCCTTAGATTTTGCTTGTCCCTGTGTGTTTTTCTTATATGTGTATGAATGTATACTTGTATGTGGTCAGTAGTATGTGTGTTGGTGCATATGGGTGTGCTTCCTTATTAAGCCACATGTCAACTTTGTGCCCCTCAATCTCATTTCATGTTATTTTTGAGACAGAGTCTCTTTTGAAACTGGAGCTCACCAATTCAGATAGACTAGCCATCCAGAAAACCCCAGGGTTCTAGAATTCTGGGCATGTGCCAATATACCAGACTTTTATTGTGGCTCTTAGGGATCCAAACACAAATCTTCGTGATTGTGTGATAAGCACATTATCAAACAAGTCAGGGCCCCAGTTCCATTATTTCTTTATAAAATTTGTATCTATATATATTCATGGTAAAAATGGAATGTTTTGTAATCATATTTTTGTTCAACTATATCATGTACTTTGATGATATTAACTCTCAATTTTCCACACTTCTGTCCCTCCTCCTCTTCCTTTCTCCAAATATTTCCTCATTAACTTAGGTACCACAAAAGAGAGAAAACAGAAAATGTGGTAATCCATTTTTTTATTAGTTATGGACATGATCAGTGTGTAAACATCACATATTGGTCCATCCTTACGCTCATCCCTGTAGTCCACCCTCTGAAGGGACCCTCCTCATTGGGGATGCTGGTTATCCCCATGGGGATTGTGGGCTATGCACTGTGGTTATAGCCATTAGTTATGGGGAAGAGGCAATGTCTATGCGTGTAATGACCCAACTTGTGTCTCTAACAATCTTTCCGCCCCCTCTTCCACAAATTTCCCTGAGCCATGTTGGGTTTGTTTTAGGTCTACTTTACTGATGGGCTCTTCAGAGGTTCTGTGTCTCTGATTTGGTCAGAATTGAGTGTCCTCTGTGTCTATCTCATTCACCCTTGTGCTGATATCAGGTTCACCAAGAAAGCAGCACTCTTGCTCATTTCCCCAATTACTCTATGGTTTCAGCTGCGGCCCTGGTGAAGTGCTCTCTCCTCAGGTTCTGCATCCATCTGAAAAAGAGAAGAATATTCTCCAATGGAAAATGAAGTCAGCACCACTTAAAAGGGATAACCATTGTTAGTTTAGAGAGAATTTAACAGGTATAGGCCCTCTCTTAACCCAAGATTGGTATGAGCTTGATATTGGAAATTGAACAATTTATATGGATATGATTCTGACTTGTTTTCTAGTTCAAGGTATGTTTTTTTTTTATTTTTTTTTTTTTTTTTTTTTTTTTTTTTTTTTTTTTTCCGCTGAGTGTATCTGTTAGCCAATTCAAGAGCAGCTGGTTATCCACCATGGCTGTGTGCTGCTATTGCACTTGGGTGAAGTTGTTTGCTGCTGAGTAGCTGAGACCTCAAGGTGCTTGAACAGATGTCAGCCACTTTCCTCCAGTAGCTCATGTAGCACCTTCTGCTGAGCTAATTGTCTGGGGACTGGCCCTCTTCCAGATTCTAGCCAGGTTTCTCCATGTTCCATACTGACAGCATATGGTGTCTTTGGCAGTAGAGTCTTGCCATTAACCTTTTGTGTGTAATCAATGCTCTGTCAGAAGTGGTTCTTCTTGGGAAGCCTTGTAGGTCTCTCTGATCAACAGCTCATTGTGTATGTTAACTACATCCTGATTCTGGACGTTATAGGCTAGTGCCAAGGGAAAAGAAGGAAAAAAAAAGATAGGTACCATAATCGAAAAAGTAAAAAAAAAAGAGAGAGAGAAACAGGAGAAAATGAAGGTTAGGCTTCATCTTAGCCTCTCGAGGGACCTCTGATTCAGGTATTCCCTCTAAGGTCCTGTCCTTTTAGTCTGTCTTCCAGGATATAAGATTTTATGGTATCAGTTCCATTTAGGTCCAGTTTTGTGACCTGCCCTCATACTTATCGTCCCCTCCAGCCCCACCCTCCCTATTATCAGGTCCTTGAGATGCCTTGAGATGCCTATTAGGTATGTCAGCATCTTGGGCTGATCCATGTTAGGTACCACAGATGAGTGAGACCATGCAACAATTGTCTTTCCGTGGTTGGGTGAGTTCACTGAAATGAGCTGTTCCAAGTTCAACCGGTTTTCTATAAATTTAATTGTGTCATTCTTTTTCTAACTGCTGAGTAGAATTCTATCATGTAGATCATGTAGATATAACACATCTTGGTTATCCATTTGTTCAATGATGGACATCTGGGTTGAGTCAAGTTCTTAGCTATTATGAATTGAGCAGCTATAAACATGGTTGAGCAAATATCTTTGAACTGAGGCATGGAGTTTTTAGGGTAAATGCCCAGTAAGGGAATAACTGGATCTTTTGGTAACTCTATAGTCAACCTTTTTAGTAGCCTCCATATTGCTTTTCATAGTGGTTGTACCATCTTACATTTCTGCCAACAGTGAATAAGGGTTCCTATTTCTCCACATCTTTACCAACATTTGTTTTCATTTGATTTTTTAATGTTTGCTATCCTTATTGGGTAAGGTAGAATCTCAGTTGTTTTAACTAGCATTTCTCTGATGGTTAGGGACGTTGAACACTTTATTAAGTGTGTGTTTGCCATTTGTATTTCTTCCTCTAAGAACTATCTGTTCAGTTCTCTGCCCCACTTTGTGAGTGGGTTGCTTGATTTTTTATTATTTAGGTTTTTTGTTTTTTGTAGATTCCAGAAATTAGCCTTCTGCCACTTGTATTTCTCCCATTCTGTGGGAAGTCTCTGCTTATTGTATGTCTATGAAAAAACTTGTCAGCTTCCTGCTGTGCACTTAATGACATACTTTCATGAATTTTCATGTTCCCAAAACCAGTACCAGGTTGGTTTCATAGCCAAATGTGTTAACCCTGGGAAAATAAAGCTTGACTTTTAAAAGAATGATAGAGGTGGGTTTTCACCCTTAGGTCATCTTTATAATTTTCCCAATGCAAATCAGTTGGCTTACATTTAATGGTGGTAATCTCTTTAACAATTGTTGCCTGTGATGGATTGATTCAGGTGTCCCCCATAAACTTAGGTATTCTGAATGCTAGTCACCCCAGCTGATGGCAATTGGACATTAAAGTCACCTGGAGGCAGTATACTGTTGGGGTCAGGCTTATGGGTGTTATAGCCAGCTTCCCCATGCCGGTATTTGGCACATTCTCCTACTGCTAGTGTCCACCTTATGTTGGCCAGGGGGTGATGTCTACCCTCTGCTCATGCCATTGATTTCCCCTGCCATCATTGAGAGAGAGGGTCATTGGATTTCAACACAGCCTTGTGTTTTGGAATTATCCAGGGGTAGTGTGAAGCAGGTTTGCTGGATGCCTGTATGGAGACCCTTTGGAGCACAGAGGATGGAGTTTGGTTTGCAGTAGAGACCCAGTGGAGATGCCGGGACCATGAGATTGCTACTAAAGAGAGTTGCCAGCCCTAGATGAAGTTTTCCAGGACTCTGAGTAGCCTAACTGCAGGGGCAGAATTGGAACTGCACAGACTTGTTGCTGGTTAGAATTTTAAGACTTAGAGATTTGTCACTTGCTAGAGTTGTTGGACTTGGAGCTACAGAGTTTGATGTTTGCCCTGATTAACTCTTGTATTGATTGAATATTTCTTTGCTCTGTCCAGTGCCATCTTTTGCAGTATGAGTGTTTATTCTGTGTCATTATGGGTTTTTTTTTTTTTTTGGGGGGAGGTGGAGTTATGTCTCAGTTAAAAGACCTTGGACTATGGGAATTTTTGATCATCATTACAACTGATAAAAACTATGGGGACTTTTAAAGATGGACTGAATGCATTGCTCTTTATGTCATGTATCAGTTTATGGGGCTCAGGGGCAGAATGTGGTGGTTTGATTCAGGTGATCCCAGAAACTTAGGTTTTGTGAATGCTAGTGTCCCCAGCTAATGGCAATTGGGGAGTGGGCTTATGGGTGTTATAGCCAGTTTCCCCATGCCAGTGTTTGGCATACTGTCCTGTTGCTATTGTCCACCTTATGTTGGCCAGGGGGTAATGTCCACCCTCCACTTATGCTATTGTTTTTCCCTGCTTCCCCTGGAGTCTGTAAGACAAAATAAACCATTTTTTCCCCACAAGCTACTCTTGGTCAGGTGATTTCTGCCAGCAATGTAAACCTGACTACAACATTGCCTAAATCTAAAACCAGCCTCTCTGCCTATAACTTCAAAGTTGCTTGATTTTTTTCCTATGATAAACTGTATACCTTTCATATTTTTCTTTTCAATACCTTCTGCCAAGCACATCAGTACATTATTTTTAAAATCAACTTTGCTCAAATTCACAGTGCATGGGTGGAACACAGCCAGGCTTTCTGGCAGAAGTCTTGTTCTAAGAAAATGCTTTCTTTCTCCTTTGAAACTTCATATGCTAAGCCTTTACAATCCACAATTATCTGTGCATTTAGTAATTTCAAACTCTCACAAGAATAGCTCATCAAACCCTACTTACAACACTGCAAGTCTTCTCCAGTTCATATTCTTCCCACAAACATATTCAAAATCCCCAAAACTGCATGGATGAACTCCCTTATCTGTATCAATTTTTTTTTTTTTTTTTTGTTGCAGTTACCTCTACATGGGTGTAGCAAATGATCTACTAAAATCAGCTTATGGGAGTAAAAGCTTTATTTCACACTTAAAGTTTATAAGGAAAGCTTCATGATGGTAAAAGAAGCTGACTCACTTTATCAAAGATACAAAACAGAGAGACAAAAGCCAGCACCAGCATGAGCTGTCTCAGGTGAAGACTCAAGATCCTCCCCCAGTGACACATCTCCTACACATTAGGGATCCTCCTGCTACAGCCTAAATAGGAAGCTTAATCAAAAACACCTGAAATTGTGGGTCCATTTAAATTTCAACCACCACAGATACTTATTCTTCTTAAGGTAAAAATCTTATATACGTTTTAAGAAGCTCTATTCTGAATTGCGCCATGATAGCAAAAGCTTACATTACCACCAGCAGTGTTCCCTTTTCACATATATTCACTATCACTTGTTTTATAATATTTTTTTAAATACATTATTTATTTATTTAAGACAGAGTCAGTGAGGAAATAGGAAAATAGAGAGAAAGAGAGAGAATTGCATGCCAGGGCCTCCTGCCACTGCAAACAAACTACAGACACATGGGCCCCTTTGTGTATGTGGCTTTACGTGGGTACTGGGGCATTGAACCCATGCTGTCAGGCTTTGCAAAAAAGTACCTTTAACTGCTAAGCCATTTCTCCAGCTTTCTATCTCTTTTTAAAATTTTTTAATGAAAGCCATTATGACCAAGGTCACAGAGAATTTAAATGTGGTTTTTAGATGCATTTCAATTATAGGTAGGAGTGTTGAGCATTTTTTTCATGTACTTAATAGCAATTTCTTTTTTTATCTTTGAAGAAATATCTGTGTACCAATTCATTGGCCAGATTATTTATTTTTTATTATTTGTTTATGTATTCTAAATATTAATTTCCTTCCAGCTACATAGTTGGTAAAGACTTTTCTCCCATTATGTACTTTGTCTTCATTCTGTTTTTTCTCTTGCTGTGCAGAAACAATTTAATTTTATGCAACACCACATGTCAATCTTTGCATTATTTCCAATGTTAAGTCAGTTGAACATGTACTTGTTATCAATGACCTTTTCATTTTGGTTATATTGAAGACATCGTTTTTGATGCTGGATTTTAGTAACTTTTCTAACTTACCCAGAGAATTATTATGAATATACATGCATGTGTGATAGCAGGAGTGCTGGGATTAAAGGCATGCACCACCACACCCAGCTCCACATTTGTGTTTTTTGACATTTTGTGCATGTATATTTAATTCAAATGTGTTTGAAAGATTAAAATAGAAGGGAAATAATCAACAAACATCCTATAAATACAAAAAAATACAAACAAAATACAAAAAAGTCTTACCCACATATATAATCTTAGTAAGGGATAAAAAACACATTTTCGGTCAATAAGTTACAGAAATCATTTTGTAAAATTTTGATAGTTACCTGTGCTACTGCATTGTACACCAAAGTAAGCTCAGGATCAGTTAAAAATAAACATTCAAATTAAAATATGGTTATCAGTTACTATTCAGAGTATATGCAACTCAAACAATTCAACTGTGAAAATAAAAGTATAATTTAATTTTAAAATAAGCAATACTTTTAAATAATTTTCTGTAAGAATACACAGGAATGGACAGAAGCTATATGAAAACAACATCACTAGTCATCAGCAAAATGCAAATCACCTCTCACATGAGAAATTTTCTCAACAAAGTTAAAATGGTTACTTTTTAATGCAAATCCTAAAGTGATAGCAATAGTGACACTTCCATACTTTTTGTTTGTTTGTTTGAGGTAGGGTTTCACTCTAGCTCAGGCTGACCTGGGATTCATTCTGTATTCTCAGGGTAGTTTCAAACTCATGGCAATCCTCCTTCCTCTGCCTCCTGGGTGCTGGGATTAAATGCCTGTTCCACCACTTACATACTTTTATAGAGAATGTAAAACAAGACAGTATTATGAAAAATAATCTGATAATTTCTCAGAACACTACAAATAGATGTACCATACCTCTAATGGATTTATGTCTGAAGTAAGTCAGCACGTAGAGGGGGAACATTTGTCCCTATATAGAATCACACTCACAGTAGATCACTTGATTAATGAAAAAAATAAATTGTGGTACACATGTGGACTGTAACACTATCCAGTTTTGTAGATAAAGAAGGTCTGTGGATTGTGACAACATGGAAAAGAGCTGAGGGAATTGTGTTGAATAAAATAAGCCAGCCATGTAAACACAGATTAATACTGAATATTATGATATATGTGTAGACTCTAATGAAAGTTGAGAATAGAATCTAAGCATACTAGAGGCTGAGAAAAAAAGAGGGGAGGTATGGAAAAAGACTGGTTGACTGGTGGGCCTGTGCTAAGATACAATTATATTTAGAGACAGAGAGAAAGAAAATAATTTTGAATGATATTATTAAAAAGAAAAATGTATATGAGTACATGAGTGTGCTTATATCAACTGGGAGAATTTGAAAAGTATGTATTTAATAAAATGTCACATTGCCCAATAAATAAGAACACTAATGTCAACTTAAAAAAGAGGAAGCATGGTGAGATAGCTTCTACCTGTAATCTCAGCTCTTGAGATGGTAAGAAAGGTGGATTGCCATCATTTGAGGCTGGCCATGGCTAAACATGGAGCCCCTGTCTCAGAAACAGCAAATAATAATACTAATATAATTAAATAAGAGGAGGGGGAAAGGAGAATTCCCACATGATACATTGAACTTGTTCAACAATGACCCATATTAAAGTTCATGAAAATTAAAATATTGAATTACACCAAATCTCAGTAGGTGTCATTGTACATTAATATATATTTGATCTTGCAAATATATGATAAATTAGTTTTGAGGCTACGACAACAGAAGACATGATTTAAATCCATAGGCAAAACTTAAATGAATCAATAAGACCACCTTGTAAAGCTATACCAATAGAGACAGCTCATCACCAAAGGAAATAATCAATTGAAGCACTTTAGACACATTGTTCTTAGTGAAATTGTACACTTTCTTAGTCCACTCTTAACACTTCTAACGATATTATTTCATTTGTTTACATAAAATGTATGTTAAAGAAGGCAGCAACCTATGTTTATAGTATAAGATCACATATGTCCAATAAATAAACATTAATAAAACTGTTTATAAAATAAATGAATTCTTGCAGACACACAAATAAATAATATTAATCAGTATAGCCAAATTTCAATATGGTTCCTGATGAGAAAAAGTAGACAGTCACTAAAAGGAATTCAGATTAATGACAATAAGCATAACTTCAAATTTTCAAAAGTAAGCAAGTTATTTAGGAATATATACATATTTGTAAACCCTGCAAAGAAAGCTACAGAACAATTCACAAAACAATCAGAACACTGTTTATGCTGAGGCAGTGATTCTGGGGTTCACAAACTATCCCTACATACTAGAAATTTTCTATGGGATAAGCTCTTATATATGAATGTAATTTATTGATATCAACCAACTGGGCACATGTTTTCTACCATTTTAAAAATAAATTATGTGTTTGACTTTATTCATTTTTAAATGGGAAGAGATTTAAGACATAATAAACAGAGATAAGATAACTCAAGTTATCTTTATAATAAAGAGTACAAAATGAACTACACCTACAAGAGAATTCTGGGCAAACAGGTTGCATTATTGTCATTATTTTTTAAATTATATTTACTTATTTATTATTTTATTTATATTTTCTTATTTATTTATTTATTTATTAAAGAAAGAGAAAAGGATATATATACAGAGAGAAATGGGCACACGAGAAGGAACTCCAGATATATGCACCATTTCGTGCATCTGGCTTTATAGGGGTATGAGGGATTGGAACCCAGCCCATCAGGCTTTTAAGCAAGCACATTTAACTGCTAGCCATCTTTGCAGCCCTGCTTTTCTCATTTTAAGGAAACTTGCTCTATAACATATGAAAAATCCTAGAAATATGCAGGTAAACAAGATATGGAGAGAAAGCTGTATTTATGTCAATAAAACAAAAGGTGTGGAGCATCAGAGGAGAAAGGGTAATTTACCATTGTGGCCTCTATTTGGCAAAGGATATCCAGTCTCCCTCACCTCAAGATCTGCTGTAGGTACAGTCATCTTCACCACCTCTCTACTCCTTATTGTAGCTTAAAATTAGCTATAGTAATTACCTCCTCACACCTTCTGGAGACCTATAAAAACAGATCGGATGGCAGCTTTTTCATTAGGGTTCCAAGACTCTGGATGCTTGTGCCTCCATGTGAATGACAATAGATCCGTCCTTACTTATATTTAGACACTGCTTTATGAAGGATTTACAAGTTGGACCATTAAGTTAGACCTGCATGAGTCTGAATCTAACATTTTTGGACCATAGCAACTTATCAGCCTCACTTCTTCCACCTTTAAAATTAAAACACTACCTTAGCATGCTGGGAAGCTTAAGTACCTGCCCAATAAGAACATTGAGAGAATATTGAAAGCCCATATAAGTCACTGGCCATAAAGCTGAGGTTGTCCACTGACCTTTATAAATGGGGTTACTTGAGATTCCTTGGTTTTACTTAAAATACAGAACCACTTAACATCTCTACACACCAATTCTAGCTATCAAATAACATCATTTAATCTCAAAATTCATAGTATTCTGACATTTAGAACAGGAAGGACTAGATATCTAAACAGTATTTTGTATCTCTTTCAAATGGTACCAATTGCTTGTGAGACTGAAAACTTGTCAAAGTGTGGAAAATAAGTGACAGTTGAGTGTTCAGCACTTAATGAGACATCTTTATCACACCCTTGAATGTCTCAGAACCTGTAGCAGAAGTGATGGTGGAAAGAATATAAGAGGCAAAGAATGGGGAGGAGTGCTTTGGAATGTCTGCCTCACAGACGCAAAGTGATCTGAACATTCATTACCTCGCAGCAGCTGTCTTTACTGTTGAAAGGCCCACATAACAGTCAGACCATCAACAGGTTGCCATGGATGATGGAGGAGGGAGAAAACATAAATATAAAAGCTGAAAAGAATCAGTGGAAGTTGCTATGAGAGGAAAACAGGAGGATGATGGTAGGGGATGATGTATTTTTCAATAAAGTTTTTTATTTTAATAAAAAATAATTAAAACAAAAAAGTAATTATAATTCCATTGTCAATGAGCATGTATTCTTTATGAGTACATGCATCAACAATACGTTTGGATTTTATTAATTTTTGAAAGATGCTTTATTTATTTTATTTGAGAAATTTCTCTCTATCTAGTTCAAGCTTGCTTTAAACTTGAAATCCTTCTGTCTCATCATCCCAAGTGCTTAGGATTATAGTATGTGCCAGCAGGTTCAAAGGATTTTTATAATTTTTTTTCTTTTATGAATTTCTCACTTTTTTAGCCTCTTTAACTTTTAGAGCTGGGATGACCAAAATATTTGCCATAACCTTTGGAAATGTTTTCCTATGTGACTAGAGGTAAAACCATATAACTTTTATAATTATTTCAAGTAAATAGTTGCTCCTTCATCATATTGAAAGATGATTTCAGGAATTCATGAACCATACACTAAGTTCCTACTTCTATCTTTATTTTCTAAAATGGACCATCTATTTATCTGTTTGTACTGACATGTTCAAGCCAGAACTCAAGTAGGTCCATACAAATCAATATCAATCTTTGGACAAGAAAGTCATTTGACTTATCATATAATTAGTAGGAAAAGGAAAATACTACAGTGTATGTTATCAGTTTTTAACTGACTATAGCTAGAAAAGTGAAAAGTCATCAAGGGTTGCACTAGAAAGTCTATACTTAATATACAGAGATTAATAGTCCAGGTTGCCTCCTGTGTGAAATTATGCCAGCAATACTCTACAACTGTGTGAAAGACAGACAAACTTATTTCCTCTCTCATTAAACCCTTGCAGTTGTGATGAAGATCAAACATGAAAATGGGTATTAGCTACTCCACTCTCAAACATCAATGTTTTCATTGTGGTCATAATTTCTTGTATTTTTCAGTCTTTATCCATTTTGTCTGTGCAGGATTTAAAAGGAAAAAAAAAATGAACAAGAGACTTAATAATGATGTTCACTACATTCTCCATCTCAGTGATGAGCTCAAATTCATTTCAAGAAGGAAGCCCAGGTAAGAATTTCCCACAGACCAGAATGAAAGACCTTAATTAGACAAAGAAAGCACTGTGCTCTAAGATTAGCTGAGTAGTTGTCTGTATAGCTTTATCTGTATGGTGTGAGATCAGAGGCCAGAATATTGCTGAGAGAGTAAAGGCAAAGAGGCAGGGTAGGAAAGATTTCTTCCCATGTATGTTATTTGGGGCAAACAACTATAGTTCATATTCTATCACTCCATGATGGAAATTATGGGAATGCAGTGTTTGTCAGCATGTTTCTAGTCCCTGTTGCTTCCCATATCCTCACAAGTCATCGTAGTATTCACCATAGCTTAAGCTATTTTGTTTTCCAACCACTACGAAGTCTAATGCGAAACAATTTATAGGAAAGCGTTCTGTGCACTATAGCTCTGGAGAGAAGGAAAGAAAAAAAGACGGAGAATTTTTTCCCATAATGTAATGATAAAACAACTCGGAAATCCTTTATGATTTTGTTGGAGAAATATCAGACTTTTTATAAATGGATTTTAGTGTTTCTTATATTGTTCTGATTTTATTTCTTTACATTGTGCATATATAAATGTCTCATTACAGTTGTTGAGACATTACTTAGTGTTGACATAAATGTGTTTTTAATGAAAACTTGATATAGCTTTGTCAGTTCTTGAAAGAATTCATAACCTCCTTAGTCAGTGGGAAGGAAAATAAAAAGCTATTATACTGGACAGAAATTCTTGATTTCTTTCTTCTGCAAGACATTTTTGCCTTCAGATATTTTTCCCTGTCATTCTAGACATTCTAAAAACTTAGGGAATGCTTCAAACTTGAGAGAACAGAGATTGTACTACAAGTCTCAAATATTTTGATTTGTATCAGTCACATAACATGGTTTTCTGAAGGAAAATAGTTTTAAGGAAAATTGAAAAAGCCACCTTAATTATTAGATAACTCAGTGGTGATTTAATTCTTCTTAAAATGTAGTGAGAAAAATATTGCATCTTCATGAGGAGTTAAGCCTAGTGAATTTACACATGACTGTATTTCCCTGATTTTTTTTTTTTTTTTTTTTTTTTTTTTTTTTTTTGCTATAGGAGCAACAAAGGGATAAGGATAATAGCTGATAATAATAATAAAAAAAAATCAGACTTTAGACCATAAGCCAATAATGGGGAATTTATATGATATATTCTTAGAAATGAGAAGTAAACAGGAGAGGATTATTAATTAATTTATGTGGTCAAAGGGTTTAGCAGACCAGAGTGGTACATGTAAAAGAGAGCAAAGTGAGAATCAAAGTTTATAGGAACATGTATAAAAATTCTGGAGCTAAAAATGTATAGGATACAAAAGAAGATGAGAGGAACCTTCAAGCTAAAGGCAGAGAGATTATTTATAAGCCTACATCAGAGTATTAATAACTGTGGATATCCTTATGTATCATTTTATTTATCTTTGGTTTTCCTGATCATGACAGAAAGTCCCCCCAGATGTACAAATGGTGTTTTTATTCTTAAAATATTTTACTTGGTAACCTGTAGTTTTCTAGACATGGTGGCATGGGAGAAGTGCATGAGGAACACAGGTGATAAAAGGAAACAGAAACACCTAGAGGCTGATGTCCAAATATCAGGTATTTTAGGCAGCTTCTTTCACAGTGATTTCATTCTACATCTTCCTAAGCTGAATATTGGAAGTGGCTACAGATATATTCAGTGTGATATTTAAAATAATTTATTAATATGAAATGCTAAACAGTTGGAATCTTTCAATGATCAATCTTTCTATCCAATAATTTTACCTTTAAGTCCTCCACACAGCATACTCTAACTTGAGTTTACAAAAAACTTTCCTTACTTAAAGGATACCTTACTCTTTATTTTATTCAATAATTACCACATCTTTGAGAGAACATAAATGAATATGAAGGATATTAAAACATGAAAATCAATAAGGAAAGTGCATAAGCAGATAAAATGTATAATTACAACTTTTAGGTACATAAAAATATCACATTATGCAAAACAGCACCCATTATATATATATGGCAAAAATATCATTAAAGTTCTTCATATATTGAGTTAAGTAAGAAGAAAGGTAAAGAATTTTAAGATAAAGTCAAGAAACTCTTGAAGAACTTATAACAAATGGGATGAATGTTCAATAAAATGGTCACTCCTAGAAAGTATAGCTACCAAACATAACAGGAATTGTACAGAAATAACGGAGAGAAAATGGAGGAAATAAATAGCAAATAAAGGTAAGATAGAATAAATTTTGCCAGGATTTAATTATGTGAATTTTTCAAACAACATACTTGTGATTGGGCACTGGTAGTATGAATGTGTGTCTTCCAATAAGACTCAGGTGTCATTAAAGTTGAGTTGAGTTTGCAGCTTCTGCCACTATCAGGCTGACTTCTGCTATGGCAGCGAGGGTTGTGTCACTGGGGGTGGATCTGAATATCAGCTTAAGGTATACAGAGTGAGTTTGACCTGAGTCCCTGATGCTTGCTGCAGTTCCCTGCTGGTTTTTGTGCCTACTTGCATGGTGGTGGTGATGATGTGTTGTTGTGTCTCTCTGCTTGGATCTGTGAAAGGGAGCCAGCTTCTTCCACCATTGTTTAACTCCGCTGGATCTGTAAGCCTGAAATAGATCCCATTCCTCCCATAAACTGTGTCTGGTTTTAAAGTTCATCCCAGCAATGTAAATCAATAAAATGGCTAATCTCTGATAGTGAATTTGACAGGATTTACAAACATTGTAGTAACAAATCTATTGGAATGTCTGCGAGGGACTTTCTGTTAGCTATAGTTATTCCAAATTGGAGGAAGTCTCTGCCTTGTGGTGGTAACATTCTATGTGTTCAAGATCTTGGGCAGTGTACAAAAGCAGAAAGCAAGACAAGAAAAATATTTGGTCACAGCAAGAAGGAAAGTACTAATGCATAAAATTGGTACTGAGTTTGACTATGGATGTGATTAATCTGAACATGTGATTTATAAGACTATGGAACTAGTTTTTGTAAGGGATGTGGGAGAATTTGTACCTTTAGAGTAGAAAAGACCTAGCTCTATGCAGAGCTTAATGGGCCATTCTGGTGGATTGTAGAAGAAATAAATGCTGAGAGAAACAAAGACAGTGAAAACCCAGTTTATAAAATTCCTTAAGGAACAAGGATTCTATCAGGAACTGTGGTAGTGATATAGAATTCTGAGGTTAGGGGAGGACTCCTGTAGAACTGTGAACCTTTTTTTTTTTTTTTTTTTTTTTTTTTTGTCCTTATCTTATTTTCACACACACAAAAAAAAGGTCAAAATGGACTTGAGAAGGATAAATTATGAATTATTCAGCTTAAGGAACATTGGGATTTAGGACTTTAGGACAAAGGGCAGAACAGCTACAAATGCATGTGAAAGACGGGACATAGAAGCAAATGTCAAAATATCCAGGAAAACCGGGCGTGGTGGCGCACGCCTTTAATCCCAGCACTCGGGAGGCAGAGGTAGGAGGATCGCCGAGAGTTCGAGGCCACCCTGAGACTACATAGTTAATCCAGGTCAGCCTGGAAAGTGAGACCCTACCACCAGGTAAAAAAAAAAAAAAAAAAAAATATCCAGGAAAAACACCCACACACATGCTTGGGGGCAAAGCACAGAAGGACTGGCCCTGTTCATCCACATATAAAAGAGTTAAGAGACCAGGTAGTGATAGACCCAGGGCTAAGGAAAGATGACCAAGAGAAAACACCAATGCAGCAGCCAGGAAATTCAGACGCGAAATGAAACCCAGAGTTTGAAGAATCATACTTGGTAGCCCCAGAGTTTGGACAAACTACACACCTAGTAGACTCAGGATTGGGAGGAATCACACACATGGCAGAACTGGAGTTAAGAGAAAAATCATAACAAGGTGAAAAAGACATCTAGAAACAAAATAGATGTGAGGAATGAACAGAAGAGTTCTCAGACAGGTAACTGAAGCCCTCCTCTAACAGGTTGGGAGAGGGAGAGACCCTTTCTCACTATCTAAAAGAAAGAAACACAGATCAATCAGGTTTCGTAGGTGGGAAAAAAGCTATATTTACTCTTCCCCCCTCAAATGAAAGACCAAAGAAGATGAAGAAATATTGAACGACCCAGAAATCAAAGAAAAATCAAACATGTAATAAAATTTGAAGCCACCCCAAAGAAGACACGAGGAGAAGGAAAACATGGAAGTACTCAGGCTGAGAGAAGTGCTCTCTGGGATAAGAAGGGGGGGGTGGATTTTAGTATGTTCAAGCCTTTAAAGTTAATTAGGATAGATTTCTGTCATCAGACTCAGGTATGTAGGAGAGACCTGGTTGTCCAGTGGTTTCAGGGTCTGACACAAAGGCAGGATCAGGTAGGTCGTGTGCTGCCCTCCTGAAGCAGCAGGGGTTGCTGCAGACATTGTGGAGGGGAGTGGATCAGACGCTGAACTCCAGTCAGGAGGGTGACATCTTCTGATTTTCTCTTTGGGATCTTGTCCCTGATTACCTTCCTGAAAGAAGCTAGCTTTCTCCTCTCTCCTTCAATAAGGACTATTGTTAGAGTATTATGTCAAAGATTTTGACTGCATTCTGCCCAAGTTCTTAGAATTTGAATGGAGCTAAAATGGAAAACAATGGACTAATTTCTTTAGGGGAGGAAATGCCAAATCAGAGGGACAACATTCAGGCTGTAAAACGCTACCGCTGACTGCATTTATTCAGATCAACAGTGTGAGAGAGAGAGCACACTGGTGCAGAAATAATGTGAAATTTGACAAGGAGAAGGATGTGAATAGGTTTAAAGTTTCTTACAAAGAGCAAACCAGGAAATCAACTGTAATTGTTAGAGAGAAATCTCCTGCTTTGCATTTGTACAACAAAAAATATGCCCTGAGGGCAAGATAACACTCACTAATTTGTAAGAATGCAAATTCATTTGAAAGGAGAGAGCTTGAAAACAGAAAGCTAAGGATGCCACAAAAGGTGTTCTCTGCTCAATATAACTGCCTAGGAAATTATTTTCACAGACTGCAAGACACACAGACACTACTACAGCTGTGGTCCAAAGCTTGTGCCAGATCGCACTCTAAGTCATGTGGCACTGCTTTTGGAACATGAGAGATACAAGATTGAGAACATTTTGTACTTTTGCCACATGGTCCAGACAGCTGCTGAGGCCATGCTATGCATGATAACCTTGATATTATTTCCAGCAAGCCCACAGAGGCATTATATGAAACTATGAGTATGAATCCTAAGTTGTACTGGAGACCACAGGATGTTAGAGACACCAGAACCATCAGATCTTTGCTATGAAACACTGTAGGCACAGACTGGAAAATGGAATATGAAAGGACACAATAGACCTGGTCAAGCATTCTCCTGTGCAGCCCTTGCCTTTAACCGTACATAATGGAGGCCACCACCCAAAGTTGAACTTCCTGACAGATAAAGAACTTCCAGAAATCATGAACATTGGCCTTATTGCAAAATGCAGGTGTTTACTGTTACCTAAGAAATGGAATGACCCCTCTGTGTAAATGTACCATGACCTTCCTATATCTCTTTGTTTCTAAATATCTTTGTGATTACACAGCATAGAATGTTTCTTGCCTCTGTTCCACCTATGTAATCGATGTAATGAATACCTCCTGATTTCTTGCAATACCCCCGCATATAACAGTGCCTTTATGGTTTAACTCCCACCTGGTTTTTTCTATGAACATCATGCCATTATTTAAAATAAAAGCTGACACTCCTAACAGTACAATGCTGCACCCCAAGACCCTGAACTCTGGGGTGTAGACATGGTGTGCACCAACTTTTCTTCTTTTTCTTTTCTTTCTTTTTTAACAAATAAAACTTTGTCTCACCTTCCGTGAGTTGATGGTCTTACTTGTGTGACACTGGACCCCATAACAGCCCAATACAGAAGCTATGTGTTCCGCATGCAGCAGAGCTGGAGGGGTGCATCTAGTCAACTTTTTGGAGCCCAGAGGGCTCCGTCACAAGTCTTTGATGCCTGACACGGAAAGGCAGGATTTGAGGTGAGTGAGTGCTGCTGAGTTTTAGTTTTTCTTTGATATACTCTTTGCTTGGTATTCTCCTACATCTTCTTGGAGTGGGAACACTTATTCTGTGCCATTGTATGTTGGAAACATATCCCTTTTTTTCCAATGTTATAAGAGTTCAAACTTAAGCTTGAGACTCAGAAGTCTCAGACTCTCAGATTCTGCATCTATACTTTTGAAATGACTTGGATTTATTAACGACTATGGGCACTTTTGTTTGTCAGAATAAAGTTTGATGCCATGAGACTATGTGGACAAAAGGTCGAAGGTTAGATCTTAAATGTGGTGTTTGACTATCAAATTGACACAGATTGGACTTTTGACAGTGAATCTTCATTATCAATGTAGAATCAATTTAGAATTCCAAAGGAAATATTTCTCAGAGCATCGCTGTTGAGGGGGTTTCTCGATTAGGTTAAAGTGAAAAGAATCACCCTAAATGTAGATGGCACCATTCCATAGGCTGGGAGTCCTGGACTGCATTAAGAAAATAAAAAATTGAGCTGAACACTAGCATTCATCCCTTGGCTTTCTGACTGCTCATGCAATGTTACTAACAACCTCAAGCCCCTGCTGTCATGCTAAGATGGACTATATCCATGACTATATCAAATGAAATAAAGCCTTCCTTCCTTAATTTGCTTTTGACAGATATTTGTCATAACAATAAAAAAATACAGTCATTAGGTTAAATGATTTTAAAAGTTCATTTTAAATTAAGTTCTTATGAAATTGAAGAATAGTATGAATACAGTTTGTATTTAAATCCCTAAAATACTTACTACATCAAGAGTAACAATTCATGTACAAGATAAATGATAGATTTTATTTCTCTTAATAATCCATGATTTTGGAATAAAATGGAATTGTCTCAATTCTCTGACCACTGTGAAACAAGAAAGATTTTTAAAAATGTATTTTAGCCCTTTAGAGAATAATTTCTTTAATATAAGACCACATCTTAAGTTTCCTCAAGCTAAAAAATTAGGAAGATAATTGAACAGAAAGGAAGGTCTTTAGAATAATGGAAATGATAGACATCTTGGTATTATCTTTGGTCCTATAATAATTGTGAATGGCAGAACTATTTGTAAATACTCTACAAAAGAAAGAGTGTCTCAGTAGAAGTCATACTACAGACTCATCAATAAAGAATGTTTATGGAACAGTAACCATGTCAATAAAATATATGAATAAAAATTTTGACCTTCTGAGCTAAAGGATGGGCAATTTCAATTACTATGGCACAGTAGAAAAGCTCTTTTTTTGTTGTTTTTGTGCAAGTATGTGTGTAGTATGTGCACTAACTTATTGTGTATGTA
Organism: Orientallactaga sibirica; assembly: GCA_036365145.1. Classification (NCBI taxonomy): domain Eukaryota; kingdom Metazoa; phylum Chordata; class Mammalia; order Rodentia; family Dipodidae; genus Orientallactaga; species Orientallactaga sibirica. The sequence goes on along the minus strand of JAEOAD010000029.1, from coordinate 23,624,059 downwards.
ATATATGCATGTTTATGGAGATGCACGCTCCTCATGTATGTGCATGCTAAGAGCAGAGGTGAATTTTGGCTGCTCCCCACCTCCATTGCTCATGCATGTATTTCCTTGAGTTGAATTATCTCACTGATTCCAGAGTTTGCTCAGAGTTAGCCATATATATATATATATGTATGTATGTATATATTGCTAGCTTCAGTCTTTCCTCCTCACAGGTCTTATGCTTTACCATTGCCAACTCTGCACAGGTGTCCAGGAAAATCAAACTCAGGCAGTCTCAGGCCCTTCCAGAACCTCATACTCACACAAGAAACCCTCTTAACCAGTGAGCCATCTCTTCATGCCCAGAAAAAAAGAACTGCTTTTAAAGCAATAGCAACCAAAAGTTATAATTATATTATTAAACCATAAATTTGAAACAAATGACTCATAAATAAAACAGACAAGACATTGAAGGCTGCAAGTTAAAGAACTCAGTATGGGGCTGTAGAGATTGCTTAGTGGTTAAGGCATTTGCCTGCAAAGCCAAAGTATCCCGGTTTGATTCTCCGGGACCCACGTAAGCCAGATGCACAAGGGGGCACATGCATCTGGAGTTTGTTTGCAGTAGCTAGAGGCCCTGATATGCCCATTCTCTCTATCTCTCTCTCCCAAATAAATAAAGAAAGAACTCAATATGGTGGAGTCATGTAATTGAGGATGGGATTGGTAGGGGACTCTAAGTACAGCATTGTAGTATTATATAACACACAACTGAGAACTGATTGTTGTTTCAAATGGATAAGAAGTATTGCTTTTATAAGTACATATAAATTTCCATAGAACATATATACATATTTATATATAATAAAACAAAACTCTACTATACTGTTATATATTAAGAGCCCATGTTAATATAAATAACTTGGAGTGTACCTATCTGAATTGCTCAGAAATGAAGCAAGACTTATTTCTAATATCCTGTGTAAAGTCTATTGATTGCTCCTTTAAAATAGCATATACATTCAGATTTAATAATCAGCATGACTTAATAATACTTCATCATTTGGAGAACTGAAATAAACTAAGTAGTTATGCGCATGTAAATCCATTTATGTATCGCTGTTATGATGGTTTGGTTCCAGAAAAATCTGTGGAAAGTGTGAAAAGCTTGGTCTTTTACCCTTAGTACTGTTAAGAAGGTATGTAGTCTAGTGGAATGTCTTTGGTCATTGGAGTCATTATGGAAAATGGAATCATGTGCTCTCTGGCACCCGCTATTACTTCTTTTGCACTATCAGTCATTAAAGAAATGGAATTCCTCTGCCAATGCTCTTGCTATACAATAGTACCCAACTGACCATTGACTGAAACAAACTGAAACTATGATAAAGCTTTCCTACTTGTTTACTTGCTGGTTTCAGTAACAGAAACATAACACTGCCACATTATTTTGAAAACTGAAAGTCATTCAGAATTATTCTTCTATGGTAACATTTTACAGAAATGGATCATTGAGAGAAAAGTATGTATACGTTTAATTTCAATTTATTCTTAAGCACAAAAATGTGATTTTAACACTACCCATTTTGTTCCTTCCAGAATGCAAAAATATTTAACTGTGTGCCAAAAAGTGGAACTGTACTTAATTACATAATGCTTCAATAGGTTATATAAAATGGAAGAATAGTTGAGTTTGTTAGTCATATTTATAAAAGATTGACCAATCTGAAGGAGAAACAGGAGTAAGATAGCTCTTTACAGACAGTCAGGGACAGAATATCAAAAAAAGATGATACAATGCCATTTTTTCCACACTGGCAAAATTGGAACTCAAGTCAGATCCTGTCTCATCCAAGATGGCTGCCAGCAGGAATTTCCTGTTTCTTCTTCAGTTCAGCTCCTCTGGATCAACCACCTGAGTCCACAAGTCAATGAGGTCTCTCATTACAACTGAATCTGATAACAAGGCTCACATGAATTGGATGTCTGGTCCATATAAATAAGGTTGACCACATAAGTCCCTCCTGTTTTTCCTGTGACCTTTCCTGAACACACACGTGTAAGGCTGTCTTTTCCTTTCAAGAGTACTTCTCTCAGCCTGCATATTTCTCTGCTTGCCTTCTGTCTGTGTCATGTGTTGGGGTAATTTATCACTTTGATTATATGTATTATTTTTCTTTGATCTTTGAGTCCTTAACTTTCCCTAACCCTCACTGGTCTTTTATTTGAAGGTGATCTTTTGGCTTTTGTGTTTTGTCTTCCGTGTGCACCCCTTTGATAAGAGATTCTCTCCAGCTCCTCTGCCCCATTTCAGCCAGGCAAGAAGGAGAATTCTCTTGCTTCAGTCTTTCAGCTGGACTCCTCCCTGGACCTTAATTCTCCTCTGGCTTGCTTGAGTCTTTCACCTAGCCCCTGCCTAGATCTTAATTCCCCCTACTCTAAGCCTCATAATTCATGTTTCCTCCCTAAACAAACTTAACAACTCACAATTTATAATTCTCAGAGTCTTTGCTACAATTGAATAAAGACCCAAAGAGTGCATTCACAGAACTGAAGCTAACTCCTATTGAACCCCACCATTTTACATCAACTCTACTCTGTACTTTTTTTATATCAATTAAACTGGCTCCTCACACATTTGTCAGTCTACAAGAAACTCAAATTTTCTCCATATTATCATATCTATCCTATATAACTTGGTCAAATTAAGTTTTGGTTTCTCTACACAATTTTTTTAAACCATAACACTCGAATCAGTAGGCCACTGAGTAGATATGAAGGCTCTACTTCTAGAATTGAGAAAAACAGTAAGTCAGAGATAAAACAATTTGTTCATTTTCTCGGTAAATCTAGTTCAACATGTGACTAGTGTGGTTAACACAATCTTTGTCCTTTTCCCAAAATTTAAATGAGGTAATCATGTAGAAGTGTTTGAGGAGATGAGCAGCAAGGCAAAGTAAGCTGTAGATTCCTGACCAATTAGATTACTCATTCATTCTCAAAGACACTTAATTTTGTTTTAAATGATTGAAAATGATTGAAAATTTCTGGGAGTAGGAATAATATGAGTAGCTTAATCAAATGACAGTCAGTGCTTATCACCCATTACAGATATCTTGCCCTAAAAGACACTTATCATTAATTTGCTCTGATTTTTACTTGATAAAAATTTTTTTCTCTAGTCTTTTTAGACCAAAGGAAAACATAAAAATAAAAGTTGTCTCTTCTCACATACACTTTCATGAACTGAAAACCATTGGTTTTTGTTTATAGTTTACTTTTCCTCCCTTCTTATAGCTTTCTTGGACCATTCTATAAAATGCCATCCCTCAAACATATTCCCATTTCTTATCCCTCTGTACCTATCCTGTTTGCATATGGAATTCTGCTTTCTTGCTCTTTATCCATAAGCCAGATTCACACATTTAGTTCTTTATCATCAAGACTATGTTATGTCATATTAATTAATTAATCAAGTTTTTATTTAAAAATACATTCTGTAATCCACCTCTAAATGTACACATAAAACATACACTCTAGTGAAATGTGACTTCTCGGTTCCCAGAGAGTTAATATTGATTGTTAAATTGTTGGGATTTAGAATTAGTCTGGAAACAAATCTCTGGGCATGTCTGAGATGGAGTTTTTACATTAGTTTAATTGAAATGAGAAGACCCACCCTAAATGTAGTTAGTGGCATCCCACAGTCTAGACTCCTGAACTAAATACAAAGAATAAAATAAACTGAGAACTAGTATTCATTGCTGTCTGCTTCCTGACTGTGGATTGAATATGACCAATGTGACTAACCAGTGCTTTCATGATCCTGTCCTCATGGCTTGCCTGCCATGATGGATGATAAACACTGGTATGATAACCCAAAACAAACTCTTCTTCCCTTAATTTGTGTATTCTTGGATTTTTTTTGTCATAGCAAGGAGAACAGTAACTGATAAACAGAGCTGTCTGGGTTAGCTACATTATGGGAAACTACCTTTGTTTCAGTAACTGTCTCCCATACATGACTGTGGACACATTAGAATTAGGCCATAGGAAGTTTTCATTTTCATAGACTGAAGTTCTGGATCAGGTCCCTGACACCTAAGGCACTTTTTGGAGGATTACTAAGTAAATGAGCAGTCAAAGGGAGGACTAAAAACTCCGATTTAATATGTAATCCACTTAGGGAGACTTGATTCTTGTTTAAACGTAAATAGTGTTTTGAGATATACAATATTATTGATTAAAATTACTTAATTTTAATCAAACTTGAATGTGAAACTATAATTTCAGAGGTTGAAAAGAAAAGGGTAATACTTATAAGAAATAAAAATTAAAAGGAGAATATGCTTAAATATTTCCCTTTCCGGGCTGGAGAGATGGCTTGGCGGTTAAGGGACCTGCCTGCCAAGCCTAAGAATGCCGGTTCCAATCTCCAGATCCCACGTTTAGCCAGACACAAAAGTAACCCAATGCCATACTTGCCCACAAGGGGGCGCATATGTCTGGAGTTTGTTCACAGTGGCTGAGAGGCTGCTGGTGAGCCCATTCTCTCTCTTTTTCTCTCTCTCTAGCTCTCTCTGTATCTCTTTCAAATAATAATGAAAACAATTTCTCTTTCCCAAATCACCTTATTTTTCTCATGACTCCTAAGTAGAAAGATAGTAGCAAGAGTTCCACCTAGATATTCACAGTACCTGCCATCTGATCATTGTTCTTAGTGTTACTTTCAAATCAGAGATGTAGAGATTCACATGAAAGCCAAAAGTTTATAGATTTGCCCAGTGTTTGACATAGGCCTTTCATTTTAAGTTTCTTTAAATATAAATTCAACAAAAGTACTATTATACTACAATAATTTGTACTAGATGTACAAATTATCAGATTACAAATAAATACGAGAATTTTTCTTGTTTCTAAATTTTATCCTCTGTTTCAAAGTATTTGGATGAAGATTAAACTCTGGTAGAGTGAATATTACAGTTACACTATTTATCCCTACAGTATTCTCAAAATTTCACCTGACAAAAATACATGGCCCATAGATATACTCATCTAAGCTCCTCTTTCTTATATCCTCTGTGGTCATATGTACAAAGAAATGAAACTTTCTAATTAATGCATTTTGCTATTTTTAATTATTTTTGATCCTTTTGGATTATGTCTCCCAAAAGATTTTAATTGCTTTGTGGGAAAGAATAGGGTTAGAGACATTTTTTTTTTTTTGTATTAATCTAAGCATTTGGGCTATTTTCAGACAAGGAAAGTGTTGCTTATATTTTAAGTAAAATAGTATTTACTTAGGTGCATTATGATAGGGTAGTCCATGAGATATGAATGATGTATATGCCAAAGCTTGTACTGTGGTTTTGGAGGAAGGGAGATAGCTTTGGCAAATGGCTGTCCATTAAGCTGGAAAAGGTGAAAGAGGAGCTGAAGTAGGAAGTAAAAAAAAATGCTGAGTTATGTTTGTATTCCTGAGTTCAGAGATAAGTGCATGCATATGGGGTTTGTGTAAAGATGTATAGATGGATTTATTTCAGAGATCAGAACAAATAGCAATTTGTTGTTTTTACCAAGACAGCTAGTGACTCAATATAATGATTTGCATTATCAGAATGTGACTTATATATTAATTAATTTCTTTACATTAGAGTTGTTTAAACAAATGTCAGCTTATATTTTCTTTCCAAGACATTCAAAGATTCCCTGTGATCTAGCAAAATATTACAAAGACAATCTTTCCAAAATATCAAGGAGGTTTTCCAACTTCTCAACTCTCCTTGGTCCTATTGAATCAAAAATTATATGAGTAGGGTGCATGTCTCTCTGTTTCACCTATACTGTAGCTGATTTGGGGGGTGACTCTCTGACCCTGCATTTGGAAACTTGTTCTTCAGAGGACTCAAGAATCAATGTAGCCTAACAGGCTATAATGAGAAATGCTGAGATTGGGAGGGCAAGACTTGATCACTTCTATAAAGGTCATAATCAAGTTTTTCATTGCCCAGAAGAAAAAGGTAAGTTGGTTAAAATAAAGTATTGAAAATTTCAAAGTTTAGTTATTTTATGTTATCTTTCTTAAAAAGTTGAACTGTGAGCCGGGTGTGGTGGCACAGGCCTTTAAACCCAGCACTCAGGAAGCAGAGGTAGGAGGATCACCATGAGTTCAAGGCCAACCTGAGACTACATAGTGTGTGAGACCTTACCTGGAAAAACCAAAAAAAAAAAAAAAAAGAAAAAAAAAAAAAAACAAAAAAGTTGAACTGGTTGAACTGTGGATAAATAATAGCCAAGAATCAATTTAAATAAATGAATAGGCATTCACTTGGTCATTATGTAGATAGTCTTGAGTGTAAAATGTAACATGGAAGCTTTTTGTTCCTTATCATTTATTTCCTCCTATCTTACATTCTGTTGTTATCAGCAGGCTATCATAATAGGAAATATGTGTACCTTCAGCTGAATCATCTTGTTTGGATGAAACAACTGAACAAAATCTCTTCCAAGCTGGTAAAGTTATTGCCATTCAAAGGCACCCTCATCTCTGCCTTGGATTAAGCTTCATTATTCTGAATTTAATGGTTTGCCTTTACATTCTGGCAGAGCAAATTAATAGCAAATGTTTCCATAAAACCCATTAACTCCACTAATTTCTTCCACCTTTTGAATGCAAGGGGATTTGCTTCCTAATTTTATTTTCAAGATGCTCAATGTGCCAGTTTATTAGCAAATTACCCCTGATGTATGGCATTGGTGTGAGCTGAAATTTTTATTGAAAACTTTTGGTCTTTCCATTTCTTTTCTCATGATCCCTTGTGAGATTTGTACAAACATGAGATCTATGCATCCTGGCTAGTCTTCTACTTGATCTGATAGCAAAGCCATGCATATGAGGCTAATTCTTCTGGCTCTATTTTAAATTGATCAATCTGCCTCCTTCAGAAATTGCATTCTCATCAAGCTAATAGTTTGCCCAGGAAAATGGACACAGGTGGTTTCTGTGAAATTTTTGGACCCCAAGACCTATGGCTTTTGCCAAATTGAAGTTCTATAAATTTGCCTGTTTATTAGGCAGGTTAATAAAAGGTGTCATCTCTTAATAGATGTGGCAATGTTAACAAGCAGACTCTCAACCAGAAATCAAGACAGCTGAGTATAAATGAAATGATCACATTGATTGACTGATTAACTCATTGCCCTCCTCATTTGAGAGGTAGGGAAATTGACTAGATCAGTGATTCAAAAATGACAAGAGGGTGGAGCCAATTAAGAATGTGTACTTAACTATGGCATCCCTAGATCCTATTAAATAAAAAAAAAAAAAGTAGGCATGAAAAAACATGTAGCTATGGAGGTTAGAAATTTTCTAAAGAATTACAATTTATTCAACTTTGATTATTATTCAAATTAGGTAATATTTAAGTCCCCCATGATTTATGAAGCTTACAAACTTAATTAGAAAAGGAAAAAAATTATCTGACAGTCTCCCTCATCCACTAATATTTTCAACTTAACTTACTCTTTTTAATCCCTAAAAAGAAATTTACAACATAAGCAAATATATGATTGATAAATGAAGAGTTTCTAAATCTGTTAGTAACTTGAAAAGATTTCAGTAATTCTTTTAAACCTTTAAAGTGGGAGTTTCTAATAGTATTGATAGGTAAGCATAGAATTACGAGCTAGCATTGATCTTAGAGTGAGAAATGATAGAATTTACACATGAAAATGTGAGCAAACAGTAAAGAGATAGCAGCAAAAGTTTGCAGCTTGCCCTCATAGTCTCTTTACTATTTAGCCAAAAAGGTGCTTAAAAGGCATATGTTGAAATTGAGGGCAAGCTGCAACTTCATTCATATATTTGCTTTATTGTTATAAAAGAACTTAAATTGTTATAGTTTATGTGTCTTTTAAAAATTCAAAAAAAAATATTGACTGGCTGGATGGTGTGGGTGGGAAGGGGTGGCCTGGAGTATGCCAGATCCGTGTTTCCTGGCACCTCCCAGTTCCCCGGTCCAGGATCCCTGCACCAGACAGTGTGGGTAGGCAGGTGCAGCGTAAAGTGAGTAGGCCAGATCCCTGGTTCCTGGCTCCTCCCAGTTCCCTGGAGGCCTGGTCCCTGTGTGGGCTGTGGAAACAGTCCATTTGCTCTACTATCCCCACTGGCCACTGGGTACCAACATCCTTGTTCACCTGAGTCAGAGGGTGCACTGTCTTTTTGCTAAGTCACAAAAAAAAAAAAAAAAAAAAAAAAAAAGTGAAAAAAGTAAGAGGGAATTATTGGAGACTCTAAAATGACCAAACAACCAGATCATGGGTATAGAAGAAGGACAGAAAATCCAGGACAGAGGCATAGAATACATATTCAACAAAATTCTTAAAGAAAACTTCCCAAACTCTCAAAAGAGAGGCCCCTCCTGATATAAGAAGTCCATCAAACACCAAATAGACAGGACCAAAGAAGAAACTCTCTAAGACATGGCAGAGATAAAACTCAACAATGAATACAAACAGAAAATGTTAAAAGCAGCAAGAGAGAAAAAACTCAAAAATATACAAAGGCAATCTCATCACAATTAAATCATATTTCTCAATGGAAACCCTGAAAGACAGAAGGGCCTGGAATGGAAGACTTCAAAGTCTAAAAAACTATGGCTTCCACACCAAGCTACTCTATCCAGCAAAAGTATCTCTCACAATAGATGGTGAAAGGAAAATTCTCCGTGAAAACGTCAATTCTATAATTATATGAACACAAAGCCAAAACTACAAAGAATTTTAAGGGGATATTCCACACAGAACAGTCAAACAACCAATCCTAAGAGCCAACATGAAAAAGAGCACAATAACCAAAAATAGACCAGGATCTACATAGTATAAAGCACAAGAAAGCACCCCACACAACACCTCCTCATGGAAGAGATTAATTTAAACCTCACAGTAATATAAATATTAATATTTAAATATTAATGGCCTTAACTCACCATCAAAACACACAAGTTATTAGGGCTGATCAAAAATAAATGAACCCTTCTATCTGCTATATTCAAGAAACCCACCTTACCAGTAAAGATAGACATCTCCTCAGGGTGAAAGGATATAAAATGATATTTCAAGCAAGTGGAAATTAAAAAAAAAGTGGGTGTTGCTATATTAATATGTGACAAAATAGACTTAAAACCAAAACTAATCAAAAAGGACAAAGAAGGCCATTTCTTACTCATCAAGGGAATGATCCAACATGAGTACATCACAATCATAAATATATATGAACCAAACACAGGTACACCACATTTTATGAAACATAATCTACTTGACAACAAAACAGAAATAAACACCAACAGAATCATAGTCAGAGACCAATACTCCACTAACTTCAATACATCATGCAAACAGAAAATCAACAGGGGAATAATAGAGCCCAATAACATCATAGATCAACTAGACCTAATGGACTTCTATAGAGCTTTCCACCCCAACACTACAGAATAAACATTCTTCTCAGCAGCCCATGGAACCTTATCCAAAATTGATCATACAGTAGGTTATAAAGCATGTCACCATATAATCAGGAAAATTGAAGTAACTTCCTGAATCATGTCAGATCACAATGCTTTAAAACTAGAAATTAACAACAAGAGACATCAAAAACTCTACCAGCTACTAGATACTAAACAACATACATTTAAACAATGAATGGGTAGTGAAAGAAATCACAAAAGAAATTGTAAAATTCCTAGAATTGGATGATAATGAAAACAAAATCTATCAAAACTTATAGGACACAATGAAGGCCATCCTAAGGGGAAAATTCATAGCACTAAATACCTTCATTACAAAGACAGAGAGATCCCATGACTGTCCAGCTGAAGGCACTTGAAAAACAAGAAGAATGCAACCCAAAGACCTTCAGATGGAAAGAAATAACCAAGATTATAGAGAAATTGATGAAATGAAGAACTGGTTATTGGAAAAAAACTAAACAAGACTGACAAACCTCTGGCCAATTTTATTAAGCAAAAAAGGAAAAATCTCAAATTAACAAAATCAGAAATGAAAATAAGAGGCCAAAATGGACATCAATGAAATTGGAAGACTCATACTTCCAAAACCTCTACTCCACAAAATTGAATAATCTGGAAGAATTGCATGAATTCCTAGACACATACCACCTACCAAAACTAAACTCAGGGCAGATTAATCTCCTACACAATTCTATCCCATCCATGGAGATTGGAAAGTAATCAAAAAGCTACCCCAAAAGAAAAGTCCAGGATATTTCTATCAAACCTTCCTTAAAGAACTGAACCCAAAACTCCATCTCAAAACTTCTAATGGTGATTAGTCCCTTCAGTAAAGTGGCAGGATACAAAGTCAATGAATAAAATCAGTAGCTTTTCTGTATGCAAAGGACAAATATACAGAGAAAGAAATCAATGAGACTGTTCTATTTAAAATATATATATATATCAGCATCATTCTTCATAGAGATTGAAGAAATGATATCAAAAGTCATACAGGTTGGCAGCAGGCCTTGGTTATCCAAACATATTCTCAAAACAAACAAATTAAAAAAAAAAAAAAACCCTCCTGATCCAAAGCTATATTACAAAACCATAGTAACAAAAACAGTATGGTACTGGCATAAAAACAGAAACATACACCAGTGGAACAGAATTGAAGACCCAGGCCTTCGGCCAAGTAAATACAGCTATTTGATCTTTGACAAAGGTTCCAATAATGTAGACTGGAGAAAAGACAGCATCTTCAACAAACAGTGTTGGACAAATTGGATGACCATATGTAGAAAAATGAAGTTGGACCAACTCATTTCTCCATACACAAAAATCAAGTCCAAGTAGATTAAAGAACTCTACATATGACCTTAAACTCTTCAACTACTGGAAAATAAAATCATAGGAGGCATGCCACATAATATAGGACTGTGAAAAAACTTCATGAACAAAACACCAGTAGCTCAGGAAATTAGTCTAGCACTCAACCAATGGGATGTCATGAAGCTATAAAGCTTTTGCACAAACAAACATAGCATAAACAGAGCCAATAGATTACCCACTGAATAGGAGAAAATCTTTGCCAGTTATACCACTGACAGAAGTATAATATGTAGAATCTACAAAGAACTCAAAAAACTAAACAATAAAAGATCACACAACCCACTCCAAAAGTGGGGCAGAGAACTGATTAGGGAGTTCTCAGAGGAGGAATTACAAATGCCTAACACACACTTAAGAAAATGTTCAACATCCCCAACCATTAGGAAAATGCAAATTAAAACAACTGTGTTTTACCTTACCCCAGTAAGGATAGCAAACATTAAAAAATCAAATGAAAAAAAATGTTGGTGAGGATGTGGAAAAATAGGAACTCTCATTCACTACTGGTGGGATTCTAAGCTGGTTTAATCACTGTGGCAATTAATATAGAGACTACTAAAAGGATGAATATAGACTTACCAACAAACCCTGGTATTCCCCTACTGGGCCTTTACCCTTAAAAGCTCCATACCTCTGTTCAGAGATATTTGCTCAACCATGTTTATACCTGCTCGATTCATAATAGCTAAGAACTGGAATCAACCCAGGAACCCTTAATTGGATGAATGAATAACCAAGATATGGTATATCTACACAATACATTCTTCTCAGCTGAAAAAAAAAAAAAACTGATACAATGATATTTGAAGAAAAATAGTCAAAATTGGAACAGATCATACTAAGCAAACTCACACAATCACAGAAAGACAAAACATCACATGGCCTCACTAATCTGTGGTTTCTAACCTGGGTGAGCTTGAGTTGCTGACATACCTGAATGGAATCTTGAAGCTTGGATAATACAGAGGGTAGGGCTTGGGGGAGAAGGGTGGGAGAGGACAAAAAACTGAACCCATATTTAACTGGTACCATAGAAACCTATATCCTGGAAGTTAGTCTAAAAGGTTGGACCCTCAACAGGACCTTAGAGGGAAACACCTGAGTTGAAGGGCCCTGCAGAAGGTGAGATGAAGCTTAATCTTAAATTTCTCCTGTTTTTCTTTTTTAAATGTATTTTTCTTTTATTCTTTTCCCTTGATGCTGGCCTGTAATTCCCTGTACTAGGACACCATTAATATCCACACTGGGCTGTTGATTGGTGAGAACTACAAGGTCTCCCAAAACAATCAAGACAGACTTCTGTCAGAGCACTTGATTACCCACTAGGATTTAATGGTAAGACCCTACTGCTGAAAACATGATACACTGTCAGAATGGAGTTCGTTTACAGCACCTGGAAGGCCCTGGTACACTCATTCTCTCTCCAATTCTCTCTCTTAAATAAATAAATAAAAATTTAAAACAAGAAAAGTTTTGCTATGTGAATTTGTTTCCTAATTCATCACCAAAGTGGTATAAGGTGTGTCAAATAATTGCATCAAATCTGGGATAGAGGCATGACGCCAGAATCCCAACCCTAATCAGAAACTAGATATGGAGACAACGATAATCCCATAAGTTTTCTAAGTCCTTCTTTAGTTCAATTCCCTACAGATTTGTCTGTACTTCAAGTTAAAGAGGCCACAGGAGTTCAATAAGGAAATATGGGTAAAAGGATCACATCAACTACTGGCACGGATTGTTTTAAAGGGGCATGAGATCTGCTGCTGTCTGTCCCTACACTTATTCCTTAGTGCTCTAAAGCACTTCAAATCTGTACTATGAGGCATATTAGTGTAAACTGAGGAATTTATAGAAACATTTTTGATAGAATTCATGCTAAAGACTTATAAGTATACATCAGTAGCATCCATTTTGATGAATATAACTTTTATAAAGAGAAATAAGTTTGAGATCAGATTAAAAAAAAAAGACAGAAAAGCCCAGGTGTTCCCACAGATGGTGAAAATGATATCAAAATATGTAGCAAGATAAGCTGACAGCAAATTGTCCACAAACCAATGGTAAGAGATGGTCTTGCATTAAGCTATAAACCAAGACATAAAGGTTTAGTCTTCATGACATCACCACAGAGCTTTGAACAGTGAAATACTAATTTAATCAGCAAGTTGTTATGTCTACATAGCTTGGAATGACGGGTTTTCTTTTCTTCTGCTTGATGAAACTGAGTTGTTGATCTGGCATTACACATAAGCTGTCCAGCATGAATAATGTGGACGTGACAGGAAAAATCAAAGTTGCTTGATGGTATTAATAAGGTCTTTGATGATTGAATCTTGAAATGGCAAATTTCAAACATCTCACTAAAGATCACAGCATTTAAGTCTTGGTGTTTGTTCGGACTTAGCATTCACATTCTCAGTGAGAAGCATTGGGACAGTTCAGGAACTGGTTGGAGGCAGTCCATAGTACTATTCTTTCTTGCATTAGTTAAGTTACAGAATTGTTCAAATGACTATCATACAGTTATATGTAATTCAAAGTTTCACTCATAAAAGATCATTTTAAAAATATTTTATTTATTTATTTGAAAGAGAAAGAGACAGATGAGAAAGAAAGAGAGAGAGAGAGAGGGAATGGGTATGCCAGGGCCTCAGCCACTGCAAATGAATTCTAGATTCATGCAACCATCTTGTGCATCTGGCTTATGTGGATACTAGGGAATCTAACCTGGGTCTTTAGGCTTTGCACACCAGTGCTAACCCACCTCTCCAGCTCATTTTTATTCTTTGGTTCTATTTTATTTATTTTTTTGAGGTAGAATATTGACATGTATTTCAGACTGGCCTTGAACTCATTATATAAACCAGGCTGTCTGTAACTCATTGTGATCTCCAGATTTCCATCTATGGAGGATAGGCATCCACCATCATGTCTGACAATTTTTGTCCTTTTACTCTTTCTTTCATGATAGTGGAAAATGATTGAGCTTCCATTAACTTGTTATTGGTCTCTCATATGGAAACATATGGAGACTGATAGATGACTGACAACTATGTGTTAAGTGTTAATATTTGCCACTATTGACAATCCTGTTGCCACCTGTGAATGTTTCTAGTTTCCTACTTCATGTTATGAATAGGTTTAACGTAGTTGACTGACCTTTCTAAATATGCTTCTCAGACCCCCAATAACTCAGAGTATAGGAATCCACCATCATGTCTGGCAATTTTTGTTCTTAGCAAACACCTTCTATTGCTTCCAATGTGAACCCTTTGATGTAAAATTAATTTACAAAGGTTATTTTGTTAAAAAAGGAACACAGGGCTGGAGAGATGGTTCAACAGTTAAGGTACTTGCCCTTACAGACTAACAACCCAGGTTTGATTCCGTACTACCCACATAAGGCCAGATGCACAAAGTGGCATCTAGAGTTCATTTGCAGTAGCTGGAGGCCCTGGGTATCCATTTTCTCTGTAGGTCTCTCTTCTGTCTACCTCTTTTTGCTTGCAAATAAATAAGTAAATACATAAATGAATAAAATATAAGTATGATATAATCCCAAAATAGCTTTTTTTATTTAAAAAAATCAACTATCTGAAGCTTAAAATTTATTAATTTCATCATAAAGCACTTCCACATTAGAACAAAGGGGGGAAAAGTGTGTATAACATGACACAGAGATAGGAAACAAGTAGTTTACATGCTGCATGGAAGAAGTAGAGAAAAACTCCTTATATCCAGAATGGATATATTCAGTGTACAAACAGGCATCAGGGTACACATCTACACTCATTATCACACACAGAAATCCTGGTTTTACTCCATGTGTATACATTTTGGTTTTAGTGTGTGTTCTTTATTGAAATGGAGACAGTATAATGTAAGATGGAAAAATTAGCAAGGAACAAGGAAATGTGAAAGAGGAAAAGGTAAGCTACATTTTTCTCTGTCAAATTCCAACTTTTGGCTGTGGAATTGTTCTTCTAGTACAATTCTTATATTATCTCTCACCTAAACCCTTCACAGTGCATTTAGAACTAAATAAGGCATTAATGTGTTCATCTATGTAAAATGTTCCTTTAACTGTTACCTCCGGCAGTCATTTAGCTGAATTTGATATGGAGAACACATTGACATTGTAAAGGTTAATGATCCAATGATTAACAATACTCATTTTCAGAAAATGGCTCTAGTCATTGTTTCATAGAGAAAAGGGGACAACAATTTGTTCAGTACTCTCCAATGTCTGAGAGAAGTATCTTTCTTTTTATGCTGAATGCAGATTATTGTTGTCCTGAAGCACCTAAGAGTTCTCACAAACAATACAGAAGTTGGCTTCTGTTGTGTTTTTAATCTATGCTGGGCACACAAGGGTTAAAGGAGACAAGACATATTTCCCTGGCATAGGAACAGCCCTGTAGCAAAAGGCTGGAAAATGTCCAACTAGGTAGACAGAGCTTGGCTTTGACAATGTATGGTGACAGGTGGCATGAGGAGTTTAAAAACCTGGATCCAAAAAGGTGAAATCCATCAGCCAGATGGAGCAGGAAAAAGCCATGAGCTCAAAAGAACCAATATACTGAGTTGTTTATGCTAAAAAGAAAAGTTAATTAGGAAGCTAAGAAAAACTAATTTTCAAAAGATACCTCCTAGATAATAAACATAAGAGGGCATTTTAAAGTGAGTGTGACTATCTGGGCAAAGTACAATTCTTTACAAAGAGTAGTGTCCATCATAAAAACAATCAGCATTATTGTTGTTACTTGATGCTGTCTGTATGTCAGGTTATCAGATCTATGTATTGCACCTAATGTCTTCCCCAAATACATCTCCTAAGGTATATAGAACTATCATTGTCACATTACATCTGCAGCAACCAATGCAAAACAGTGAATTAGCTTATCCAAGTGTCAGTGCTACTAAGTAGCCCAAAGCCTACCCAGATAGAACTTGTCTTGATAACATTAAATAATGGTTTTATATTTATATCATTATTCCCTCATTGTTGTGATCAATATGAGTCCTAGGAATGGTACCAGTAAACAGGATATATATATATATATATATATATAGTAACTGGGTAAATCTTCCACTTTATCTAGCATTGGTTGCTTAATCTCTGATGACATGATATTACTCTTCTATCTCTTTTTTAAAGACTATTTAAACACCCAATCATTCAAGCTGTTAGTTAATTCACTGGGTCAAGCTGAGGCAATAATACCTCTAATTCCACATTGCAATATGCCATGTGTGTTAATATAGTCACAATTTCTGAGGATTTACAAATGGACATCTCAAATAGGTTATATTGCAATACCTGGGGAGCTTATGAAAACCCTATGTCTAATCCAAGAAATCTTAAAATCAATAAGAAAATACGAGGATAACATTGACATAAGTCATATAGTGAACACGTCATGATCTTAACATGGAGAGTTGAGAATCCTTTCATCCCAGATCGCTATTCCTCTTTTATAAATATATCCCCTTTTTATGTAGCAAATTACAATACAACACTGCTCCATCTCTTCATCTAGTGATCAAGAACAGGGTTCTGTAGCTGGAATCAGGCCTATCCATAGGGATACAGAATGATGATATGCTGATTCAGTACTTTCATTCCACCATCATATAAAATTGCCTCATTGAAGATGTTTTACTTAGACAGACACTCCAGCCATTGAACAAAATATCCAGCAGAAATAATGTAGAGGGTTGATCCTTACAGAGCTGTCTATATAGACAATATGTACATGCAGAAGTAGTACATCTAGGATAAAGAAATGCAGGTAAACCCTGAAAACGTAATACTGTAGGTAATGACTGTGGGCAGCTCCCAAGGTTGGCAGTGTTGGCAAGAATTAAATCTAATGCAGGAATAAATGTGCCTTTTGGCTCATGTCAAAATAAAAGGGAAGGACTATCCCCCAGCAATGGTTTCCAGGCAAATTATAATACCTGGGAACTGAGAAAAACTCCATAATCATCCAACTGTGTACTAAGTCAATCAGAATTATGTGTGAGTTCCAAGCTGATGCTAAATGTAGTTTTTATATCTCAGCACAGTAACACACAGTCTTACCCATACATGTAGAATGTATACTTTGCTTAAATAATTTTGTTAATTTATTTTAATTTTTTTCAGAGAGAGCAAGGGAGAGAGAGACAGAGATATAGAGTGGGCATGTGCAGCCTTACACTTGCCTCACCTTTGTGCATCTGGCTTACATGGGTACTGGGAAATCGAACCTGGGTTCTTAGGTTTTGTAGGCAAGCATCTTAACTTCTAAGCCATCTCTTCAGTACAATGTTTTTTTTTCTTTTTTTTTTCACAAGTATAGTTTCTCGTAAAATTTTCAAAATTTAAATTTATCAGATATACTTTACAGATTTTTAAACATTTATATAGAATACAATGTGTTCCATCTCCACTATCTAGAGTACAGAGAGCCAAGAGAAAAATGAATATTTCTCAAACCTGTGTTTACCACTTTGCCTGACAATTTCACTTATTTTTTATTACTACTTTGGGACGAAAGCAACACTGTGTCTATTTTAAGGATAAAGAAATAGAATATCAGAAAAAAGATATTTTTTTCAAAAGACAAAACTAATATGTGTTTGCCTAGAGATATAAACTGTTTTATCTAATAAAAATATTCACACTTTTTTCTTACATCAGATGTTGAAACTTTTTTATTTCTTCTGCAACTATTTGCTTTTTGTACTTGAAGAGATGAAGACAAAGGTAGTCAAAACAATAATCTCAAATCTATTAACACCATGGCATAATACTGTGAGACACAGCATAAAAAATCCACTCTTTTATATTATTTGTGTTCTCCTATTGGACTGTACTTTGAAACAACTGTTTACTGGTCCACTCAATCCCCCCAAAATTGTGTTGTTCTCTACAATATATTCATATGTTTAACATATTTTTAAGTAAAACCACAATTGCATTCCTGTCTAACTCAATAGTTTAATTTGAGAGTACAATTATCAAATAACCTTAAATTTCATAAATTTTCATGGCATTCATTATTATGTCATGTGATATAAACATGAAGTGGTATTCTCAAAAGGTAATTCAAAGTTCCATTTGATTTAATGTTCCTTCATCAGGAGAAATAAACTCCATTTCTTACACTCAAATGTAATTGATGTGGAAAAGTCATTCTCACAAGTACTGCCCAAAGTTGCTGTATGGCAGTATGTAAGAAAGACATCTGGCTATTCAGATATTTCTGACACTCAGCATTATGAAGGGCCCTCCAGGCCGGTCTCCATTCTGCTATTTCCTTTATTGTTCATTTTAAGATCTACAAATAAATAATTCCTCAGAATGCTTTAGACCTAAATTGTCCTTAAGGCATCAGTTGTTTTAGGAAAGAACCCTGCAGCAAAGCTCCCATTAATATGAAATACTATGAACTTAAAATCTCTGGATTGGGGAATAACAGAAATGCCAATGTCTAGACACTGCAGAAATCAACACACATTTGCCTGTATTTATACTAACAACTCTGACTTGCTAGAGTGTAAATGGAAAAGTAAGTTTATACCTTCATATTTGTAGCAGACAGCTTCAGGTTCGCTGAGATGAACTTCCAGACCAGGCACAGTTATGGAGGAAGGGATATTATTTATTGAAGCTTACAGATCCAGGGGAAGTTCCATAAAGGCAGGAGAAGCAGCCTGCTTTCACAGGGCCAAGGAGAGAAAGACAAAGCCAATCAGCCACCACAGCACACAGAGCAAAACTACTGCCAAAAGGTCACACAGCACACTTCAGGAACTCCTGCTAGGCACATTTGCATATCTTTACAATGGAATCTCAAACCATCACCACACCTTAAGACCGGCCCCCAGTGACCTTGCCTCTAGCAAGGTGATTGCAGATGCAAACTATAAAGTAATAAAACATTGAATATATTGGGGGACATATATTCAAACTACCACAATATTTAAAGTAAATAAGCCATAAGTTTGAATTATATACTGCTTATGTACTTGGCAGTAAATAGTAAGAACTGACATACCTATGTGTTTTTCTCCCATATCAATTTATTTTATATTGTTTATTATATCTTACTCTGTTTTCAAAGAGCTCTTGAGGTATCTGATACAATTCTAGTGAATAGTCTTGTGACACAAGCTAGCATCTACATATTCAATACACAATGCAAATGAAATATGAAATCAGTGATTTATACAAAATGAACAGGATTTTTAAAATAAAAGATTTAATACATAGATCATTTTATACAACAAATTTAACCCTGTAGAGCTGTTCTTCTAAATATACTTTTACAATTAGTCAACACTGGAAAATATAGTTTACCTAGTATCTAACAGGTGTTCAAATTCCTTCCTAATCAACTCATTCCATGTGAGTGTGCATATTTCAAAGGTGAACCTGATAGGTGCTAAATTACATAGTCACAAATTCTGGTAAGCTACACTGAGAAGGAAGGATATGTCTGCTCTTTGAAGTGTATCTGGAGAATCTATTAGGTATATTGGATGAAGGATAAACATTAAGCACATTAAATGCGATTTAATATCACTTAAGTTGGTGGGTGGATTGATTTAAATTAAATGATTATAAATTAGTAGTAAATAATGCAACTTATTTTCTCCTCCAATGGTCTCTTTGCTCTTCCCTTTTGATGTATGGCCTGAAACCCTAGCAAAGACCTCCAGATTAACACAAGCTCAAATCCACATATCTCTTCTTTCCCCTCATCTACCTTAGTCACCATGACTCTGCTGACTGGTATCAGTCACCACTTTCTTTCCTGAAAAAAAAAAAAAAAAAAAAAAAAAAACCAGGGAGTAAGCCTGCTTAGATTATATGTACCTGTACATGTTCTCATTTATAGCTTGATAATCAGTTCTCAATTCAGACATTTCTCCTTATTGATCTGAGACAGACAAGCTCTTAACTTGATCTCTTCCTCTAGAATATTTGCTCCTTTCTAAAATGAATCTGTACTTAGGAATGTGGAAGTACACTTTGAGATGTTATTCCTGTTCTTAAATTTCAATGAATGTTTCAGCTGACTCCTTAAATATAATTTCAGTTTATTCATGTGTCATAAGAAATGTTGCATTTTGGTCCATTTCCTCTGCTTTTTGTTACTTTTCTTTTAACGTTAGTTTCAGTAACTAGAAACATTAAATAAATAGTAGTAGTTTATTTTTCTTGAACAATTGCTGATACTTGTTCTTTATTTTTATAATGTGTAAGGTAAACATTTATAGCTGTGTACATTTCAGATTATGTTTCCAGTTTTCTCATAAAGCCTGGACTTTATGAAGTCTTCCACAAATCTCCTTATGCTTTCATTTTTATAGAAAATTTGCATCAAAATTGTCTTACAGTATTATTGTTTCTTATAATTTACATACCTATCTCTTCATGAGATTAGAATACTTCCAACCTAATCTATACTTAACCTATGTAATCTATATCTGTATTTGCATTTAGGTCTACACTTAATGCATAAGTACCTGAATTTGGGTCTCTAGAATTCACATAAAAGAAGGATCCTGCAGCACTGGAAGCTGTTATCCCAACACACATAGAAAGAAAAGGGAGACTGAGATAGTAGTATCACCCAGAAGCTCATGGGCCAGCTTATCTGGTAAGTACAGTGGCAAACAACAAGAGCTGCTACCACAAACAAGCTGGAAAGTAAGGATTGACACCCAAAGATGTCCATTGATGTCCACACATTCACCATGGAATGCATTCACCCACACTGACAAATATAAACACAACACACACACACACACACACACACACACACACACACACACACATTCATACACACAAAAAATTGATAAAAATTTTTCTATTTTCTTCAAATTATCTGCATTAATTGAAAGATTAATTGAAAGATACCAGTTTTTGATTGCTATTAACAAAAACAAGTACATGAAAAAATTACAGCATCCTTCTGTTGTGGTGTTTTTTGTTTGTTTGTTTGTTTGTTTTTAAGAAATCTAGGCTGCATTTATTGAGTATGATAGGGAAAAAGCTATGTGTGATCTATAGACTCTATACAGAAAAGTAAGAGTGGACAAAAATTGTCATTTAGGTCAGGTGGTATGCCTTCCAGCTTCCTATCTATACATTGTTCCATAACTTGATAACACATCTGACCCTAGTGGTACAAATTCATTAACAAAGAGTGAGTTACCCATTTTAAACTTAAGTTTAGTTAGAAAATACTCATACAATGTCTGCTTAGATACCATGGAATTTAGTTGAGGTTCAACAGAGGAACAGAACCCACACAATGAATATATTATAAAAGAGAATTTATTGCATTGGCTTGGACAATACAGGCTGGTCTATAGGCTAAAGAACTGTAGAACCCAGTAGCATCTCACCCCATGAATCTGGCTACTCAGCAGTCCCAATCTACCACTGAAATCCTAGAGGATTGTTTCCTGGAGAACTTCTGGTCTTCTGTTCATGTTTGGTTACTGAAGAGGCTGTGTTCCAATTTCAACAAAGGGTAGCATGAGAAACAAGGTAGATACACTTATGGTTAAGAAATAGTAGAGGGTTTGGCAGGAGAAAGTTGCATTACATTCCCCTAAGGCTTTTTTTTTAAATTAAAAA
Organism: Orientallactaga sibirica; assembly: GCA_036365145.1. Classification (NCBI taxonomy): domain Eukaryota; kingdom Metazoa; phylum Chordata; class Mammalia; order Rodentia; family Dipodidae; genus Orientallactaga; species Orientallactaga sibirica. The sequence continues at coordinate 23,602,537 of JAEOAD010000029.1, read as the reverse complement.
AATTAAATTTTATTTATTTTTGTAGAGAGACACAGAGAGACAGACAGAGAGGGAGACAGAGAATGGGTGCGCACCAGCAGTCTTTCAGCTGCTGTGAAAGAAATCCAGATGTGTGTGCCCCCTTCTGGGCAAGTGCAGAATTGCACCCTGGCATCACTGCATCTGGTTAAACGTGGGACCTGGAGATTGGAACTGGGTTCTTAGGCTTAGCAAGCAGGTGCCTTAACCGCTAAGCCATCTCTCTAGCCCTCCCCTAAGGCTTCTTAATATTGTAAGATCTATCCACACTGCTGTAGGGGCTGCCTTCCTCAGTTAATCCTTCCTGGAAATATCCTCACAGACCAACCCAGATTTGTGTCTCTTAATTAATTCCTGAGTCAATCAAATTGACATTTGAGATTAACCACCACATGTGCTAAAAACCAGAAAAACTGAGAGACAGTTAATAATCTCAGTTTGTGTGGACAGATCATATGTTGGTACCATTCCCTTTCTCCCTGCCCCCATTACACTGAGGGCCCTCCCCAGTAGTGTTACTGAAATTCACCGTGGAGTTCTGGACTATGATCTGTGAGAGCAGCACTCAGTCTTGTTGTGGGGGTTGTGGGGGATTCCTCTGGATACTTCATTCTGCTCTGTGGCCCTTACAGTCTTTCTGAACTCCCTTCTATAATGTTCCCTGAGCTTTGGTGGGTGTGTTATAAGCCTACTTTATCATTAAGCTCTCAGCAAATTCTACATTTCTGCTTTAATACATTTTGACTGTCCTCAGTGTCTATAGCCATCACTCTAGTGCAGGTTGTCAGGCTCACCTTGAGAGCAGCATTCTTGCTCATCTTGCCAATTCTTCTGTGGTCTTACCTGGACACTAGCTGTTGTGGGAGAAGTGGCTAATTTTGTAATAGGGATTCAGCAATATTTTCTTATCATGTTGATAGATTTGGTCTTCCTTGGTTTTTGCTGCCTTCTGTAAGAGAAAAACAGATTCTCCAACTTTAAATGAGAGCAGCATAGGTTAAAAGGGATAGACATAGTTAAGTAAGAGAGTTTTGGGGTATGTAGCCTCTCTTTTGGTCAAAGACTAGTGGGAGCTTCTCACTAGGGTCCATGACCCTCATCCCTATAGTATTTTGTCTTGGTTCCAGTTCCAGCTATGGTACTTCCCACTGAGACGGTTTCTTACCCAATTCAGAGAGCCATTGGTTTCCTGCCTAGGCTTTGTGCTACTATTGCCCAGGCATGTACCTCTTGTTTAGCTGGTTGATTTTGTGTCACAGGGTCCTCTGCTTGTTCACAATGTTGGTGGCCATTTTCCAGCAGCACCTCATGTCACATTTTCCAGCACTGTAAAAGCTAGCCACCAGGCAATTGGCTTCCATCAGATTTTAGCATGATCTCACTATGTTCTGTGTTGGCAGCATGTGGTGATTTCTCCAACAGGGTCTTACCTTTTACCTCAGGTGAGTAATCATTTTGTCTTGTTTGGGGGACCTTGTAGGTACCTTCACCAAGAGCTTAATGTGGGTATAACTGATTTCTGTCCTTGAGAATTACAAAACAGACCCATTTGTTTTAGGATTAGCCTTCATCCTACCCTCTCCTGGCTCCTTCTACCCAGAAGACGGATCTGCCCATACTTCGATGGAGGGTTATATCTTTTAGTCTATGGGCATACCACTTTGAAAGCACTCAACCTTGTCTAGTAAATTTATACAACCTTCCTCAAAGCCATTGCTACTTCACATATATCTGGGTTATTTAAAAATTCATATAAACCACTTTTTCCATCTGTCATAAATACTAATATCCACTTTTCAATTATGTCTACTATGACTCAGACAAATATATGGCCTATCATTTGGAATATACATCCTTTTGAAAATATCTTGGTCACCTGCCCTTGCACTTGGAGAAACTTTGAGAATTTTTTTTTGTTTTTAAGACACAGCAGCTTTTTCTTCATACTTCCATGTAAAGCTGGTGACATTTGTTTTATTTGGACCAAATTCCCATTGTTATTAATTTGTAACCTGGAAAAGTGCCATAGGCAAGTAAGTTTATTAAAAATGCTTTCATTTGGGGGATAGAATTCTTATTGTATTTCTACCAAGTTTTTTTTTTTTTAGATCAGTTAAGTCATAGCACCTAATTACTTTCAAATATGGAATATATATGATGAAGTTCTATCTCTTTGTTTATAATGGGTGTCACTAAAAACCTTGGAGAATGTGAATGGATTGCAAGAACAGCTGGTTTAATCACAACCTGACTTAGAATTGAGATCTCAAGCAAGTACCTTGACTTTCATCTGAGCCTATTAGACAGTATGAGCTCTTGTAATTTATCTTTAAAGAGTGAATAATACTGTCATTTTAATCTTATCAACTTATTACATCTAATAAGCATGGATATGAAATATCTTGATAAGTAAGATTCTCCATATTAATCTTCACTATCATGTTGTAGGGTTTTCCAGAACCTTTTTCTCCCTGTGGAATTCCATATTATCCTTACTGTAGTCAAATATTTTGTGTGAGTTTTTATTACTAAACATTCCCTAATGTTTTAGGTGTAATGATTTTATCTCTTTATTCAGTAAATAAGCAATAATCAATGATCCCAAAACAGACCCCCAAAAAAATCAATAAAAAGTGGATCCAAATAATGTGCCATAATAATTCAATAGACATCCTGGAACTTGAACTTTATGTACTCCTGGGGGCCATGATCAGAAATAGCAGGAAGTAAAAACGTTAAGGATATCCTTGGGGGGTTGCAAGTAGAAGTTATAAATGTGTTAAAAGCTGGGAATAGGTATGTCAATTTTCATGCTTAATATTCATAAAGCAGATGAATAGGTTCTATGGAGCCCCTTATCTGAAGAAAATTTAGCCAGAACATAAAGCATCTATTTTTTTTTATCATTGCAAATAAATAAAATAAAGAGCTAGGAGTAAGAGTGCAACTCATGGTGATCTCTAGGTATTACAATATAAGGTAACATAAAGATCATGCAGATTCTTACAAAAACTTTCCCAAGGAAGTATCAAAAGCACATCCTTAGTGCTGAGCCAGATGTCAAAGACAGGAAAAATTTTCCACCAGCCACAGAGTTAGCAAGCATAACCAAGATATCAGGTGAATGTGTAAGACAGAAGAATTCTTATCTACTGTGTTTTTATTGTATTATTTCCCATTACCAAATATTTTCAAGTAGAAATATCCAGTCTATTCTGTACATATGCAAATGCTTAGTATATATTTTCACTTAGTGATTTCATGGTAAATCCTACACAAGTAGGAAATTTTGTTTTAATATTCTTGTCAAATTGGCGTCTTAATACCATGCCCATTGTCAGTAAAGAACACATTGATAGGGCTGAAGAGATGGATTAGCAGTTAAGGCATTTGCCTGCGAAGCCTGAGGACACTGGTTCCATTCTCCAGGGCCCACGTAAGCCAGATGCACAAGGGGAGCACATGTCTGGAGTTTGTTTGCAGTGGCTAGAGGCCCTTGGCATGCCCATTCTCACTCTCTCTCCCTCTGTCTCTTTCCCTTTCTCTGTTTTAAATAAATAAATAAATAAATAAATAAATAAATAAATAAATAAAAATAAATCTAAAAAAGAACATATTGATAATGTTGCTTCCTTCTTCACAGAAACTGATATTATTTTCTGTCTTCCATTTGAACTCATTCACTTCTTTCTGACTTCATTCTCATTACCAATAGCATTTATACTGTTGGTCATTAAAAGGATGCTAGTCTTAGTATACGAACTCAGTGTTCCAATTCACATAAAAAAATCACATAAATCCATATTCACACTTATACCAGACTATTATCTATAACTATGTCACTCCAGCAGTACTTTTTATTTCAATTAATTTCAATACATTTCCACTTTAGTTTTCTTGAAAGATATTCCTGGTGTTATGGGGTACACAGACTGAGTCTTATGCCAAAGAGCTGGGCTTTGCTTATAATATATCTTTTATCAAATTGTGGTCCACCTGTCTTCATCCTTTTAACAATAGGAATTCCTAGATTTGGCTACTTACAAAATCCTAACTTGCAGTAGATTTTTCTTTTTTGTTTTATTTTGTATCTTGAAAGAAATGTTAAGAAATTTTAAGCATAAATCATAATCATGATATAAAAATCTATCCATTAATTCATTTTTATATTTTGTTTCTGAATTTTATAGTTCAATATGATTATATTGCCATAACATTAATTAAGAATTTTGTTCTATTTTAGAGTTTGATTGAGGATATAATGTGTGTATGAGAGTTCTGTTTATACAAAAGGCACAGTCATGAAAAGCTTGGTGTTAGGAAGGGTAGTTTTAGGAAACCTTTACTTTTACTAAGAAATACTGCTTTCACTTTTGATTGGTAATAACCAACAAGTTTGCCAGCATCTTATCCTATTTTGTAGCCCAGAAGACTATTAACATTTTAAATATATTCATTTATATTTGCTATTATGCCTTAATGGACAATGACTGCTAATACTTTCTTTAAAGGCAAATCTCATGGCAGGAAAAGTACAGTGTTTGTGATTTGGAAAATCCAGGTTTAACTACAGCTGTAACACTTACTATTTCTGTGGTCCAGGGCAAGATACTTTGTTTGAGCATCAGTTTATCCATGATAACATTTTGATATTTTCTACCTTGAAGAATGCTTGAAATCAACACAAGAGAGCCATATGGCAAGGATATTTAAATTCAGGTTTTCCTATTTTTTTTTCACACCTTCATAATGCCTTAAATTATAATTTTTGCCAATATTTCACTCTGGTTGTCCCTAACCTCACGCATTTTTCTAAGGAATTGAAATGAAACAAAGATAAATTGTGGTTTAGACAGCTGATACACTTTGTTCTGTTGGCATTGTATTTTTCTTCATGAAATTTTGGGTGAATCATATTAGAGTATAATTCTGATAAAATTTCAAAGCACATTGTGATTTTTTTTTTTTTTTTTGAGAGAGACAGAGAGAGACAGAGAAAGAGGGAGAGGAAGACAGATAGAGATGGGCACACCAGCAGCCTCTCAGCTGCTGCAAACAAAATCCAGATGCATGCGCCCCCTTGTGGTCAAGTGCAGCATTGTGCCCTTGCATCAATTTGCATCTGGCTAAACATGGGACCTGGAGACTGGAACCACTGGAGATTGGAACCAGCGTTCTTAGGCTTAGGAAGCAGGCACCTTAACCACTAAGCCATCTCTCCAGCCCCACATTGTGAATTTTAATAATAATAGCAGAATTAGAGTTAATCACAAACCTAACTACTTATAATTGCTTATTTTGTAGAAGGAATTGTCCAAATACTTCACATATATTATTTTGAATGTTAATCACAGTTTGAATGGTAATCACAAGTTAATATTAAAAGAATAATCAGATTTATGCTCCCAAAGTTAGACAGATTACAAATGGCTTGAAGACATTCCTACTCAAAATTCTTCTTATCCTCTGCCCATTTTACTTTGTTAACATTCTAATAACTTTTAAAATTAACCTAAGCTATAGAAATTTACTCAACAAATACATTTATTGGGAAATGAAATTGATACTTAAACATATGTGCAATAAATCACACATATTTTAAGTTAGATACATAATTGCATGTTTTGTTTGATGTTTTGAGCAGTTGCCTATCACTAATGAAGGCTCATGAAATATAAATGGTTACATTGCCCTGATATGCACAGAATACAGTCCTCATAACATTCATAATATTGTTCAAGCATACATATTGGCATTAGAGACAGGTATTAACAATGGCTAAGAATAACCACACTTGTTTTTTTCTTGTTTCCATTCACTTAGAATATCATTTTCCATCCTTTCAACTGAGGAGTTGTCTGTGTTTAGTGGTAAGGTGGGTTTCTTGAAGACAGCAGTTTGAGGGGTCTGATTTTTCAATCCTCCCTGTTAGCTTATGTCTCTTGATGGGTGAATTAAGGCCATTAATATTTAGGGTAATAACTGTGAGGTTTGATTTAATACTTGCCATATTGTGGTGGTTTATATGGTTTGGTGTTTTCTTGGTCTTTGTAGTTTTTGTGCCTTCTCACGGTTTGGTTATTGTGATATACTTCTCATGGCACTTGTGGTTGGTTATTTGATTCTTCTCTGTGTAGAATTCCCTGATGTACTTTTTGTAGGTTTGGCCTTGTTTACATATAGTTGTATAGCTGACTTTTATCATGGAAAGTTTTTCTTTCACCATCTATTATGAGGGATACTTTTGCTGGATAGAGTAGTTTGTGTTGGAAGCCATAATTTCTTAGAGTTTACAGTGTTCCATTCCAGGCTCTTCTGGATTTTAGGGTTTCCATTGAGAAGTCTGAAATAATTCTGATGGGGTTTCCTTTATAGGTAATGTGTTGTTTCTCCCTAACTGCTTTTAGGACTTTCTTTTTGTGCTTGATGTTTAGAGTCTTAATGATAATATGTCTTAGATAATTTCTCCTTGGGTCCATTCTGCATGGAGTTCTGCTAGCTTCTTGTGTTTTGCTGGGACATTATTTTGACAGAGTAGGAAAGTTTTCTTCAATAATTTTGTTGAATAGGTTTTCCATTCCTCTGGTCTGAATTTCTTCCCCTTCTGGTACACCTATGATTCAAATGTTAGGTGTGTGAAGGGTATCCCACATTTTCTTCATGTTCTATTCACAGAAATTTTTGAACTTACTGAAACTTTTAGACTCACAAACTGTTTCTTCTTTTTTGTCTTCCAGTTCTGAGTTTTTATTCTCCACTTGGTTGACTCTATTCTTGAGATCTTCTATAGCATTATGGGCTTGTACAATTTGGTTCATATTTTCTACTTTTTTTTTTTTAATGTATAGTTTCCATCCCTCTGTCAAGTTCCCTTTTCATGTCACTTTCTGATGTTCTTGATGCTTCTTGGAGTTCATCCCTGCATTTTTTAATGTCCCCATTGAGCTTAGCCAGTTGGTTATTGAGGTCCTCTTTTGTTTTGCTCTCTTTCAGATCATTTAGCTGTCTTTGGAACCCTTCCTGGTTCTTTTTTATTAGATCTAATCTAGCAAGGATACCATTCATACAATTATTGGCTCTTTGTTGAGTTTCTGCAAGTTCTGCTATTTGCTTGGCCAGGGTTGCATAGCTTTTCTCTTCATTTTGGGGTTCTGATCTTTTTTTCTCTTCTATGTTTTCATTAGAGACATCCATTGTGAGACTGGGCAGTCTAGCTGGATTTACTTTCATCTGATTTTTCATGTTATTCCTTTTTGGCTGTGGTCTGCTTATCACAATGGTACAGATAGCCTAGTGACAGTAGCCTGCTGGCCTGGGGTGGAGGGGCAGCAGTGAGTGTAAGAGGAATTTCCTGAGGATTTCAGAGCAGTTGAGTGGGGGCCTGGGTCCCTGTTCATGGGTTGGAGGGGTCAATGTGGAGTGTGTGTGAGGCTCAGAAAGGCTAGGGGAGGGACAGTGGTCTGCTGGCCTTGGTTAATGTTACTAGGTGGGAGGAGTTGGTGGCAGGTACTGGTGATTACGCACATGGATCTGAGAAAGGCTAGGGCAGGGAGAGTGGCCTGCTAGCCTGGGTCCCTATTAGTGGATGAGAAGTGTCGGTGGTGGTTATCGGCACTTTCACGCATAGGGCTCAGCAAAGTTAGGGCATGGACACTGGTCTGCTGGCCTGGGTCCCTGTTTGTGGGTGGGAGGAGTCATCAGTGGTATAGGTGATTGGGGCATGTGGGTCTCAGAAAGGCTAAGGCAGGGACACTGTCCTGCTTGCCTGAGTTCCTGTTCCTGGGCGGGACTGGGTATTAGGACTTGTGGTCCCACACAGGACTCAATAGGGCTAGAGTGGGGACACTGGCCTGCTGGCCTGTAGCCCTGCTTGGTGGCAGGCCACTGAGTGGGACCAGAGACACACAGGGGCTCAGAAATGCTAGGGCAAGGACACTGGCCTGCTGGCCTGTATCCATGCTCAGGGGTGGGACCAAGAACACACAAGGGGCTCTGAAAGGCTAGGGTGGGGACATGGGCCTGCTGGGATGTATACTTCCTCAGGGCAGGATCATGAAATACAGCTTATTTAAGAATGTTAAATCCAGCCATCCATCAGATTTAACCTATAATTTACCCTGACCTAGATGGTGCAATTAGCCCTTTCAATGCAAGCCTATATACCAGGCTTATTTGGCAGGTACTGACCTTGTATAATCCCAGTTACTTTTGGGGATGGCTTTGGTCTCAGCTGTGCTGCATGGCTGCTTGGGTCCTTATTTGATGTGCTGTGGGATCAGATAGGTTGGCTGGGTCTGTGAGTTGCTGCTCTGATCAGTCCAGGTGCTGTGTAGGTGAGCTCCCTTCACCAGGTCTCTGGTGCTTGCTGATGCTTGTGCTGGCAGTGGGGAAGGGGAAGCTGTGGATGGAGGCTGAAGTTCTTCTGCTGATCCTCACACTCTTCTTCCTCACAAGCTGCTCTGTGGGTCTCTGCCATCCTCCTTCCACATTTCTTGAGTTTGGGAGCAGGCTGGTATGAGTGGAAAATCCCTTCACCTGTTATTTTTATTTATTTATTTTTTTTCCTGCAGCTCAGGCCAAGCCTGGCAGCTGTGGTCTCTTGGAACTCGACACTGCTGCCCGAGCCGCTTCTGCCTGTTTCTGTGGGCTCTAGATGGTCTGGATCTCTCCTACTTCTCTGCTGTGGTTGATAATTTGCTATACACTTTTTAGTAGAAGAGTGTATTTGCTGTTTCCTTTTTCTTTTTCACCCCAGGCTGTTTTGGTGTGCTTCCTCTGCCACCATCTTAACTGGACGAACAAGAACACTACTTTGAAATAACTTTAGGATGATTTGACAAAGACCGCTTTCAGGTTTGCATGAAACCTTTTTGTTGTTGTTTTTATTTTTATTATTTATTTGAGAGAGAAAGAGGCACAAAGAGAGAGAGAGAGAGAGAATGGGTACACCAGGGCTTACAGCCACTGCAAATGAACTCCAGATGCATACACCACCTTGTGCTTCTGGTTTAACATTGGTCCTGGGGAATCAAACCTCAAACTGGGATCCTTAGATTTCACAGGCAAGCACTTAACCACTAAGCCATCTCTCCAGCCATGAAACCCCAACTTTTCTGTCCAAACATAATGGGTAAAATGTAATATTAAGCTTTCATCTCTATTGCAACCATAAGTAATAATAGTCACAAAGTATAACTGTTTATCTTCTGTTTTATGTTTAATCTTGGAATGTTAGCTTTGAAAATCAACTTAAATATACACATAAACAAATGAAACTATGAAATTTAATCCATTAAGTTTTGTTTAACCTGATGTCTGTATCTGGAGCACAAATTCTGTACATTTATGGTAGATAATAGGATATACCCTCTATGGAGCAGGGAATAAGATAAACTTTTAGGGAGGGGTCACCCCATTCTGGGTTTTTTTTTTTTTTTCACAGTAATTTTGATCTAAAGTCTGTCAACAATTCACCTGATAGATGAATTAGATATTTATTATAGGGGCTGTTTTTCTTTTATGTAGATTTTCCTTTTTTGTTATCATTATTTCTCTCTTGAAGAGAAATGGGAGACAGTCAAAAAATTTAGCATTTCCACTGTGATTATGATATGTGACTGTCCATATAGCTTCATTATAATTTTCCTCTGAATAGGAAGTAGATTTGTATTTTAAACCTCCCTGCAATGTCAGAATGTCCTTTGTTATCCAGACAAAGGATTTCTACAATTTGTGTCACCTTCTCATGTATTGCTAATCCCTCCTATTCTTTTACATCTTAGAATCATTTGATGCCATAGATATAAAATTTGAAATTCATGTAAAGCAATGGAATATTTTTTGAATATCAGGTACATAGAAATTTTATGTAAAGCAGTTTTAGAGAATTATAGTATGAGAGACACTCTCTGTAATAGGAAATTAATGTGCCCAAAATTTTAATACAAAATGAAAAATAAGAACTGAAAATTAATGAAAACACACTTTTTACCTTTAGAAGGATATAATAAATTCCTTTTATCAGCCTACAGTGATGGGAGCATGTTCTCTGGACTGTGATGTGCACAAGTAATTAGATGACAAAAATTTGGAGGTAGTTTTCAGTCAATAACAAAAACTCTAATGTAATTATGCAATAGCTGATCAAATTGAGGAAGAGTATAGAACTATACCAGAATTGTCTGAGTAAAATCTGGTTAAACATATATCATTGATAAATGAACTATTATCAAAGGTTTTCTGGTCTGGTATTTTATGCATATTTTCTTAGTAGTGGTGAAAGGCCTCTATGGCAGGGGTTGGGAAATAGGATTGATGAAAGTCCCATCTATCACTATCAAATTTCTATGAGAAAGACAAACTAATATACATTTTATATTGTGGAGTATATGATATGCATTCTTCCACAAGTAGTGGGAAGACAGATTAGAATGTATCATATATTCCAAACTGTTGGTATAGGTTCTGGCTACCACATTTACTCAGTAAGGTTATTAATGCTACTTCTCTTATGGAATCTTTAACATAATCTTCCAGTGATTTAGAAGGTACTGATCCCTTATTTTTATCAGAACACGTAAAATGAAAGAGTTTAGGGAAGTTGTTCAGTGCCCTAAAGTTACCAGGTAACTGAGTAAATATTTGGTCCCAGCCAGCCTGGACACAGAGTCATTTGCTCTGATGATGTACTTAAGAAACTGGGAAGGGAGAGGAATAGTGCAATAAACATTCAAAAGAAAGTGTTCCCCAACAAGATGCTGCTTGTGATGAGACAACCAAGGTCAAGAGGAAATGAGAGACTGGGGAGCAGGGTCAGAATTCAGAGGGCACCACAAACAATACATCCGTGCTTTCAGAGTGAGGAGCACAGGCTTCCCTTCTGTGAATATTTTCATGAAAGAAAATCAGTGCAAACTATCACAGTGACTTGGAGAAGGTAAGGCTAGAATGACTATTTTATAGGCTACCTGGCACTTGCAACTAGTGAGCATATTTTGTGTTCTTAATATCATTTAGGTAGTTAATAAGGAATTTGTTGCTATTAGCAACAATGATTTTCTCTAAACTTAATTTCACACAGTGTTACATTTCAGTAAAACGTCCATATATGTTCATGACTCTTCAATGAATTTCTGTATTGAGAAAACTTTGGAGGATACAGTGTGTCTGCTGAGAATGTAGGTTACACTGAAGTAAGAGGAAAACAATCTTAATACAAGAACCCATCAAAATTCTATTGCTTATTACTCAGTGATACTGAGGACCAGCTTATCATTCTACATATCATCGTCTCTCAGATTCTTGGCTTTCAGATCCTTCATGTTGAAATACTTTCCAATATTATTTGATAAATGTAGGAAAGAATGTGTAGAATTGTATTCTAGCCCTTAAAGAGTTCATTCAGGATTAAGATTCACCACTTCTATGGGTCATCAACTGTGTAGGCAACCTGCAAAGTAAGCCTGAAATGGAAGTGCTGCAATATTAGAAACTTGTGATAATCAACACATATGATGCTACACATGAGGTAAGTATGTCACACAAGGCCAGGGCATTGTTTGGCCTGCTCTCTGCCCAGCAGACATATTGAATGGGTCAGGAATTGAATACATTCAGGAGAGTATAATTATGTGCTTTCTTTAGAAAATATATTATTATTTATTGGGAATATTCATTCAATTATAAAGTGCACAAGTTTCTGCTTTATTATAATACCCTCAGTACTTATTAATTAATTAAATTATTTATTTATTTTATTTATTTATTTTGAGACAAGCTCTCACTCTAGCTAAGGCTGACCTTGAACTCACACTGTAGCTCCAGGCTGGCCTCAGACTCACAGTAATCCTCTTACCCCTGCCTCCTTACCATGCTTGGCTTATTTATTTATTTTTAAATATTTTTATTGATTTGTTTGAGAGAAAGGAAGAGAGAGAATTGGAATACCAGGGCCTCTTGCCACTGAAAATGAACTCCAGACTCCTGTGCCACTTTGTGCATATGGCTTTAAGAGAACACTGGGGAATTGAATCTGATCATAGAAGATTTTGCAAGCAGCATCTTTAACAGATGAGCCATCTCTCCAGGCCTTCTTTGCTTGGTTCACCATGTCCTGATTCCCTTTGATTTTAATGAAATTTTAAAAAATTGTTAATTGTCTGTTTCACAAGAGACTATCAAAGCATCTAACAGTGGCCCATTGTTGGATAAAAAAGCAGGAACAGAGAAAAAAACACTTTTACAGAATCTACCAGGACGAGTGATATACACGGGCCTAAAATCTGCTTCTTCAATAGCTCAGCCAGGCATGAACCAGATAGCTTTAGGTCAGAATGCTACTTAGCTACTGATAGATTACAGTTGGCACATATGGCGAAAATCCCGAGGTGAAAAATAAGGTGCAATTTTAAATTCATAAATAAATTGTGCCTGTGAAATCTTTTTCACAGAGAAAATAACCTTATGGAGCCATATATGTTTCCCTTGTCAAAATGGTTTGCCATTTAAGAAGTCATAACTCCTTTTCATATATCTTTAAAATTTAACTAAATTCCCTTTTAATGAGTTAAGCATATACTTCTATAAGCTGTGATCAGATTACAGCCAGTAAATTCAACATTCAATCTTTACTAAATCGAGGAAAGCACAGTATAGTCTTAGTATACTCTTTGGAAGAGATATTATGTTATGACTCTTCAGAAAATTATTTAAGTGGATATAGAATTTTACAACATTATATATATTTTATTCTTCAAATCAAAAGCTCCTGGGGGTTATGAGTAGGACATTTGAATAAAGCCATGCCATATGCATTTCTTTTGCTTATGCTCTGAAAATTTTTATTCTTAGAATGAAGTGAAAGAAAATTTATTTTAAAGACTAGAGACCTAAGATTATGTAGTTCAAAAAACACCCTTCAATTAGACAGTAACTATAATTTTAGGGTTTCTAAAATATTTTATGATACTTTTCAGAGAATAAAAGTATCTGGTCTGGAGAGATGGTTTAGCAGTTAGAAAAGAAATATCACATTTTTGTATTAGTAAACAATAAGGGGAAATATCTAAAGAAACTGAAAGGAAAATTCCTAAACACTACCCCCATAATCTGACTGTAGAACTTCCAACTTCTGGTACTACTTATTAATATTTAATGTGCTACTACTTATATTTTTTATACTTATCTGAGACCATACACCCAAATAAGAAAATGAAATATTATACATCATCCAAATGATATATTTGTAATTGAGAACACAGCGGGGAATCATCAGTGTCATATAAGGAGCCTTCCTGACCTGAGCTCATATGAATCCATGGTGAAGTAAAGAAAAATTAAAATATGTTGGTGCAGGCCGGGTGTGGTGGTGCATGCCTTTAATTCCAGCACTCAGGAGGCAGAGGTAGGAGGATCACTGTGAATTCAAGGCCACCCTGAGACTACATAGTAAATTCCAGGTCAGCCTGGGCTAGAGTGAGACCATACCTCAAAAACCCAAAAAAAAAAAAAAAAAAAAAAAAGGAATTAGATTTTAGAAATTGTTTCCAGTCAGTATTTCCTCTTCAGTGGGATGCGTAATGAGATTTCTGAATTCCTTCCCTGCCTATGATGATGTTTCACGTGGCAAACCACATTGATCCAGGAAGGACAATTTTCATTTCTAATTCACAAGCCACAGAACCAGGTTTCAGGTATGTGCTGCCCCAATGGTCTGAACTCAGAGGAAAAGTATGGAAGAGGCCTGTACACCTGAGTAGGGCTTAGGGTTCTACTAAAGGAGGAGGTGTTACTTTTTTTTTTTTGTTCCCTCCTTCGGCTCTCCCTAGCTGACTACATAAAAGTGACTGCCTTGCTCCTACTTACCCCCAAAGGGGACAATGATAGTTACTTAGTTACTTAGTGCTGAATGGGTCATAGAATATGGCAGTGGAGTCTCTCCCAGAGGGGGGATGTGTAAAGTCCCAAGAGAAAAATGTGTGAGTCATTCAGATGTTTCACTGTCATCTGTATATAGGTTTTGCTTCTTTGGTCTATTTTTCAGAACCCAGTATAAAAGAGGGTTACATAATCTAGTAAAATAAAGGATTGGGGTCTGTCTTGGGGTCTGGGAAATTTAACACTGTAGGAATGGTCAGCCACCCTATTAGAACTGATGAATGATTAGCTCTCAAAGGGTGATCAAGGGGGCCTGCATAAGTGGAGTTATATTGTTCATTGACCTTCTGAGTATGAGCTGCCTGTAAACAAGCAGACATAAAACAGCAATTGTGTACAGAGGGTCTGAAGATTAAAAAAAAATATTAAGATTATAACAAGTATACTCTTTTTCCACCATGAAAATCCTTAAGACTAACTTCCAGAACCATTCACAGAATGGCACAGTGGTGTCTGACATAGTCTAAATCTGTTCCTCTAGATCTTGTAAAGCAGGTGAGACATTACAGAGTTATCAGGAGCATATGCACCTCATTCAGCCCTGATAATTATGCATGTACTGCCCTGGGCTGCTTTAAGGATGTCCAGTGCCATGCAAATTGTGTAATTGCCTTTCTCATCATTTGAGAGTTTCTATGTGCTGGATGACATCTTTTAAGCCAACAGATGGAATAAAAACAGAGGCTAAATGATCACACCAGTGAAAAGCACTTTTAGTCCATCAATACAGGTAAATTGGATGGGCTATCAAAGGTTTTCACTTGTCCCTGCATACATGGAATTCCCAGTGTGCACCTTCTAATATATTCTGGGGATAACAAGGGCCAAAGTTAGTACCAAAGAGTCACTCAGTGCCATTAGGGGCTGTCCAACATACTTCTGGCCTCAGGACCCATTCAGTACCAAACCATTCTGATGATTGGAGGACAATGTTGTTTTGGCATAAGTCATAGGTAATGAATATTAATGGGATATTTTGAACAAATGTGGTTTCATTGTTCCAAGCATAAGGGAACCTTTTGACTTATACATATATATGTATCCCAGATTAGGAAATAACCATCTTGATATCTATGGCTAGTCTCCCTTACCTTGGGACTAGAACTTCTAGTGAGGGGGCCAACATACCTTAGTAGGGCTTTGTCAGTTTCATCTTTTGAAGTTTTTTTTTTTGTGTGTGTCCCTGTTCATTACCAGTAGAATTAATAGAACATTGAGGTATACCCCATGTGAGTTAAGGTGGGAGAGCTAGCTCTCTCCTGGTTAATAATTGGTTCCAGTCATCTCTTTGAAGAGGGACTATTCACCATGGAAGTCCACAAACCCAGCAGTTTGTCTAATTGCAATTTTACATCTTCTTGAGCCCATACAAGGAGTGGGTTGTCATCCTGAGTATAGGCAAGTAGAATGGAAAAGCTGGACAGAAATGAGGACAGAAAATGTCATGCTGTATGATGAAAGGGAGAACACACTTATCTGTCTGAGTCTGGTCTCAGGCTTTTCTTCCTTTTTTTTTTTTTTTTTTTTTTTTTTTTGAAACTTGACTCAGAGTGATGAATCCTGGTAAAAGTCACAAAGTCTGTTGATTTGAATCTGAATAGCTATTTTCATTTCCAGGAAGAAAATAGTGGGAAATGGTTATCCATGTAATACTTGATGTCCATGTAATACTTGATGTACCCTTTTGTTTTTTTGGTTATACTTTTCTCTATGAGTGTTTAAGACCAAGCAGATAACCATTATTTAATCAAATATGTACTTTTGGAAGTCAACAGTGGCTCTTCAGGGGAGACTCTAGGGACCTAGGAGGATCCCAATGGCACCCTCAGTGTTGGTGTTTTCTGCTAGAATGAGTTATGGACTTGCTGACCAAGTGGCTTTTATGGAAAGACTGAGGATTATTTGACTTTCCTCTTGCAGATTGTCCACTGACTTTTGAGTCATTTTCCGTGTATTTGTGTCCTCCCTGATGAGAAGACAGGTAACTTACCAAAGAACAGGGCAGAACATGCTAGAAGTTTCCCATTATCTCTTGTGGCTTGTTTGACCAGGGAGTAAAAGCCAAAATATTGTCTCTTTTTAGCTCTGCTGTCTTCAGTTGTCCTTGGTCCTCCCCTAGCTGACTACTAAAAAATAATCACCTTTCTCCTCTTTCTCTTTCACTAGAGAATAGTTATATTTTAACATATTGCTTTATGCTCCTAACTATAATTTACATATGACAAAACAGAGTTACTTAAAAAAAGAATTAAAAACATAAATCAAATATTAACCTGAACAGATTTTCTATGGTTACATTGTTACTTATTATTACAAAATTAAATAGACATCAAACTAAATAAATACTAGATAAAAAGCAAAAACATTACTTCATCTTGTTAAGAACTTGAACTGTGCTAGATTATAACAAATAATAAAACTACTTAAAAATTCACTAAAGAATATTGAAAATTACCTGAAATAAAAGTTGATATAAAAGTAAGGATAAAAATCATAATTTTACTTTGTTTCCTAACTAATAGGTTAAACTTACAATGCTACAAGAGAATTTTATCATATTAAAACAAATTAACAGGTGTAATGGTGCATACCTTTTATTCTATTAATGAAAATATTGACATAGGAATATCACTATGAGTCCCAAGCCAGCCTAGAGTACATAGTGAGTTACAGGTCAGCCTGTGCTACAGTAAGATGCTGCTGCTGCAAAAAATAAAATATAATTAAAGTTAAGCTGGGCGTGGTGGTGCATGCCTTTAATCCCAGCACTCGGGAGACAGAGGTAGGAAGATTGCAATGAGTTCAAGGCCACCCTGAGATTACATAGTGATTTCCAGGTCAGCCTGGACTAGAGTGAGACCCTATCTTGAAAAACCAAATATATATTTAAAGTTAAACAATTATTTAGATTAAAGTAATTCAGTAGATATACATGAAAATTTCCAACAATGATACATGAAACTTGTTAAACTGTATAGTGTACTAGGCCATACATGATGTCTCAAATATTTTTCTCATTTGAAATTCTATAGATTTGGATCCCAACATAAAATTAATGTGACTAATAATTATTAAATGTATTGTTATAATATTAAAACAAGTATAAGTGATTCATGGGTTACATAAATATTAACAGATAATGAAAAACATTTATAATGGCATTAGAAACTGGTTTATTTAAATCCTAGGAATAATGCTGAGGTAGTAATTAAATGAAACGTATATTCTCAAATATTTATATACAAAATGATTTTTAAAAATGAAATAATTGAATTTAGCAACTAATTTTAAATGTGATCACAAAAGAATTTTTTCAAATATTTTTATTTACTTATTTGCAAGCAGAGAGAGACGAGAGAAGAGAGACCTACAGAGAGAATAGGCATGTTAGGAATTTTAGTCCCTGCAAACAAACTCCAGGTTCATATATGCACCACTTTGTGCATCTGGCTTTACATAGGTATTGGAGAGTTAAACTCAAGTCATTTGGCTCTGTAGGCAAGTGTCTTAACCATGAAGTGATCTCTCTAGCCTTGACAAAAAGTTTTAAAATAGTTTCAATGAGGAATAAAAGGATAAAGAAATACAAAAGGGAGGTAGGTATGTATAATATTTATGTAATTTATTAAAAATAAATCAAATAGAAGATGAATGCATGCAAGAATCTGCCTAGGTAAGTATGTCAGTAGCAGAGAGCTTTCCCAGATTCTTTCTTGAATGTAATAATTAAAGTTATAGCTCTCAGTTAGTTTAATTTTGACATAAGTAATATTCACAATTAGAAAGAAGAAAACTAAAATATATCAAAACTTTAAGTTCTTGATTTGATAACATATTAAAATAACACTTTATGAGAAAAAATACAAGTTAAACCAATGATTTTAACTAACTTCATGGTTAAAATTACTTACTGAGGGCTGGAGGGATGGCTTAGTGGTTAAGGCATTTGACTGAAAAACCAAAGGACCCAGGTTCGATTCCCCAGGACACACATTAGCCAGATGCACAAGGGAGTGCACACATCTGGAGTTCTTTTGCAATGGGTGGAGGCTCTTGTGTGTCCATTCTCTCTCTCTCTCTCTTTGTCTCTCTCGCACGCGCGTTTGCTCCATCTGAATAAGTAAATAAATAAAAATAAAATATTTTAAAAAATTATTTACCAAGCCTGCTGGTAGCAGAGGTAGGAATATTGCTGTGAATTAGAGGTTAGCCTGAGACTACATAGAAAAAACTCCAGGACCAGATGACTTCTCAGCTGAATTCTATCAAACCTTCATTGAAGAATAGAAATGATTTTTTCTCAAACTATTTCACATAATCAGAGAACAAGGAATGCTCTCCAACGCTTTTTATGAAGCTAGCATCACCCTAATACCAAAACAGACAAAGATACAAAAAGAGAACTATAGGCCTATAGCCTGATGAGCTTGCATTTTTGGTCCCCTTAGGCAGAAATATTTTGTGGAAGTAATCACTGATATAAAAAATTAATCTAGAATAAACCTGCAACATATACTAACTAAGCTTGTTTGCTTTAAGAACAAAGTTCAATTTGTTCCATTCTCTGTTGATTTTCATCTTTTTCAATGAACATAGTAGTCAAATTTATGCATATTTTGAATTTTCTAGACCTTTATAGTCTTACAGTTAGTACAACAATGGCCTTTTACTCCATTATATAAAATCACTCCATGTATAGTCACAATCATAACAGTCATAATAACTTTATAACGAATATTTTAGTTGATTTTATCAAGTCTTCAAAGGATGTGAATTTGTTTTCAACACATATTTAATGCTTTTCAAAAACACCTTTATTGCCGCTGATATCCCTGCCATAATAATATTAGGTAACATTAAAGACAGTAAATATGTACTGAATATTAACATTAATGAATGCTTTTCTTTTAATAATATGTGTATATATTTTTTAAGAAAGAGGGAGAGAAGAGAGAATGAATACGAATATGAGTGTTTGGGCATGCCAAGCCCTCTTGCCACTATAAACTCCAAATGCATGTGCCATTTTGTCCACCTGTTAATGTAGGTACTGAGGAATTAAACCCTAGGCTTGCAAACTTTGTTAGCAAGTGGCATTAACTGTGGAACCATCTCCCCAGCCCTGTTAGGTTTTTTTTTTTTTTTTTTTTTTTAATCCCAATGAATTTTTTTTTCTTTCTTATCCAAAATTTTTTTTTTTTTTTTTTTTTTTTTTTTTTTTTTTTTTTTTTTGGTTTTTCGAGGTAGGTTCTCACTCTAGCCCAGGCTGACCTGGAATTCACTCTGTATTCTCAGGGTGGCCTAAAACTCTCGGCGATCCTCCTACCTCTGCCTCCCGAGTGCTGGGATTAAAGGCGTGCCCAACCACGCCTGGCTCCAAAATAAATATTTTTAATGAAAAGGTTTACCTCTGTCTTACAGTTTGAAATTGGAATTTTCCTCCAAAGACTTGTATATTGAAGGGTTGGTACAAGCCTGTGGTGCTATTTGGAAAAGCTGTAACAATTAGGAGGTAAGGGCTAGTGGGAAGAAGTGAGGTCATTAAGGTCATGCCTTTGAAGGAGATGCAGAGAAGCTTAACCCTTCTTGTCTCCCTTCCTCTCTCTTACCCTCACCTCATTACCATTATAAATTGCCCTGACACAGGCCTGGAAGAAATGCACTAAGCCTTCTAAAACCATGAATCAACATAGAGTTTTCTCCTTTTAATCTGTTCATCTCATATATATTTTACAACAGCAATAGCAGCACATTCCACCTCATGCCAACAACCTTCTCCAACTCCATTGTCAGCACTGCAACTGATTTGTTTTCTATTAGAAGCAAATTTACTTGGTGATATTGTTCAGGTACAAAGTTAATATCAGTGTTATCATGGTTTATTAACAGGAAGTATTTTTATAACAAGCTAATTTTTGTATTTTTTATTAATTTATTTGAGAAAGGGAGAAAGGCTGATAGAGAATGGGTGCATTCAGGCCTCTAGCTTGCACCACCATGTGCATCTGGTTTTATATGGGTACTGGGAAGTTGAAACGGGGTCCTTTGACTTTGCAGGCAAGCTCCTTAACCACTAAGTCATCTCTCCAGCTCACAAACTAATTGTTACATGTCTTACAAGTATTTATTTCTTAAAATACTTTCAGTAAACATGGTCCTTCTTTGTAAGCTATTTCTGTGAAAGTTTTCTTCTAAGGCTTTTGTATGAGTAGTGTGTCAGGAAGAATACATACCTGCCTGGTCAATTCTGTATAGCCTGTTTAGGACTACCTACAGCCAGCTGTCACCTTAGGGGTGGGAGTGGAGAAGCAGGGTCTGCTCTCATTTTCAGTTCTATTTCCTCTACACATACAATTGGTGGTTGTAAAGAAAGTGTGAGAGAAAAGCAAGAAGAGAACACCGGACTTTGATCTCAGTAGATAAGACTGTTTATTAAGAGAAAAAAACAGTAGGGACCTCAGCTTTCTTGCGGGATGTAGGCTGAAGTGTGGGGCCAGGCTGGGGTGCAAGCTTATAAAGGGGATCCCAAGGAAAACAGAATGTAACAGCTGTAGGTTCAAGAGAAGTAGATAAGGAACTCTAGTTATTTGTGTCCTTTCTCAGAGTAACCTTATTAGTCAAGTTGTCTAGGGAGGATAACCCACCAGTTTTTGTTCCCTTAAGGGTTTCTGAGCTAAGGGAAGTTTAGTTTATCATTTGGGAGTAGACAGGCCTGTGAAGGCTATGCTTCTGAAGTTTTATTGCTTGTTGTTCTTAGGGATAGTTATTAACTCTTTAGTTCCCTTTAGTTTTCAGGAAAGTCTATTAACCCTTCAGTAGTAACTGTCCCTGAAAAGGGTAACTACTTGTCCTCCTCCTCCTGTTTTGTTTTGTTTTGTTTTGTTTTGTTTCGTTTTGTTTTGTTTTGTTTTGTTTTGTTTTGTTTTGTTTTGCTGGCATGACCGGCACTTGCTTTTTATACCCAGAACTAAGCTATTTCAGAACTATCTCAAGTCCAAAATGGAGAATTTTTCTATAATTGTGGCTGATATAAATAACTTCACGCTGGCCTTCCTACAGCTCAGAATTCAAGGGTTCCCAAGTGTCAAAATATTCACAATGATGGTAAACAGAACTTGAGAGCCTCGTCTTGCTTACAAAGATGCTGTGACCCCTGTGTTCCATGTTATGATATCTTGCAGGTTGTAGTTTTCAGAGTACATGAGAAGAATTTGGGGCTACATTAATATTTGTGTAGACGTTCTTGTGTGTGGATTCATCTATTTGTTGCCCACTTTAGTAGGCTTCGGGAAGGAGGTGATTCAAACTGCTCCTCCCTGAAATCTCTCCATTTTAATTCTGTATCTTGTCTTTGACCTTACCAAATTTATCTATCCACACATGTTGACAAATATCTTTAATTCACTGGCTTGCAAGTCCTTCAGAACTTGGTTTATTTCTTTCTAAAACCATTAGTTCCTTTTTGCATATTGTCTTATTTGATCTTGTCAAAATTCCCCAGATGCCTTTATATACATGTCTTTATCAGACTGAGAAGGGTGTGGATGGGGCAGGAGATAAGCCATGTGCTAGAGAAGTTCATCACAGCACTCTCAAAGGTACAGAGCTCAGTTCTGAACATACTCCAATTTATTTTGCATATTACATTATGCAATAGTCTATGGTATGTACAATATTCAACCAGAATTATAGATATTACAGAAATAAGTTTATCTTGTGAAAAATAAGAAAGAATAAAGCATATGATTGAAATGTATTTCATTAATTCCTTTCTCTGTGAATCATGTCACTGTGGTATTTAACTTTTATTATTCTGTACTATAACATCACACATTATATGCTAACATACTTAGCACCTTGCATTTTGACTTCAATTACATTCTGAAAATTTCACCTAAGAACCAAATACATATAGATATAAATAACTGTGTGAGAAGGCCTCATATTTTCATTTCTTACATTTTATTTACAGAAGTAATGTCCACTATTTTAAAAATACATTAGCTGATTTTTTCCACACAGTAGATAGGTAGCAGTAAGTATAGAAATCATTGTTTTGAGGACAGATATAAGTGTCATCTGTCTGTTATTACCCAAGTCCAATGTGAAAAGAGGTCTGGATTCCTTTGAATGCCCAGAATGAAGACACTTCTCCAGATCAAAGACAGAGGCTCTAAATTTTTAAATCAACTTGCTAAGTATGCAGACTAATGAACTCCATTGTTGTTTCATGCCTTATGAATTTTTCACTGTTATTTCACTGTGACCACAGCCTGATCCTTCCTGACTTATTAATTTCTATCTACCCCAACTTCTTTGACCAAATCACCTTAATTGACTTCCATGCCACTAAGGGGAAGGCACATAGTCACTGTTAAAAAGGTTTTCTTTTCAAGGGTTTTATTATAATGATTTTATAGTTAAGAAAACATATATTGAATTTATATACATTTAAAACAAGTACATTTTATACATTCAGAAAAACATTGTCAGTATAATATACAAGTTAATTTTATAGGAGCAGAGTTTAAAACATATTTTTTAATCTTTATTTAAATGGCCTTGTTGTTTTGAAATTCCTTCCATTTCTCATAGTATTTTTATCAGTTAAATGCTATACAATAAGTTAATGATAATAGGTGAAAACAGGAAAGATATCAAGTAGAAAAAGATGAACAATACATTTTTGTCAGGCACTTCACCCCCTAACAGTGTGTACTATATCCCAGTGATTATTGTCAAAGATTTATTCTGTGCCTCTTGCTTCCATAACCTGTTCAGTCATTATCAATTCCTTAAATAATATTTTTGTTTGTTTCTTCCTGTGGAAAAATGTACAATTTGATATTTCTGTTTAGTCTCATGTTTATAGAATTCAGCCCTCAAAAAAAAAAAAGTGAGTTTTCAGAAGTAGACACTTAGGGATATTTCACTTCTAGAAAAATACAATAAAATAAAATCTGAAGAGGACGGGATTTTACTGACACCTGCCAATTCAACTCAAGGGGAGTTTATTGGATTGTTATTTTACTTCTAAACTGGGAAGTAACACCTCTATGGAATACCTGCAGAAGAACCTTCTGCTGTACAGCTTCTTGCATTCTGATAATGAGATATGCAAAGCACATAATTAAAACCTTGACACATAGGGCAGCATATGTGCATTTCCAGTCTTGCCAACTTGCCTGAGCCTTGGAGTTTAAGACCATCCTGGGCAATGTAGCAAGATCATGTGTTTAAAAGAGAGTGTAATAAGTTTAAAAATTTTTGAATTTTTCTGGTAGAAGCTCTATAGAAAGAGAAATATTAATACAAAAATGTCAAAGAAAGGTACAACAGTCAATTATTAAATGTTAACAATTTCTGCATGAGAAAAGGAAGTTCACTAAAGAACATTTTATTAACCCTAAAGTAGTATCAAGAATAAATGGAGTAGTAATTTCAGATAAATTCAACTGTAAAGAATGTGCATGTCAGATGTATGGAACTATAATGTGTTCATATTTGTGCTAGAACTTTTGTAACTAAAATGTTTTTATATTTATTTATAAGTTACAAATTAGTATATGAAAGTTTAACATACTCAACAAGTCCAAAACACTTTTAATTTTTACTTGCTTTCCTTTTATGGTCCATACAGTCATGATAGCTCAGTCATACATACATACATACATGCATATCCCATACTACCATCAGTGGACTACAGAAATAGCCTTGTAATTTTTCTCAGATTTCAGTCATATGTAAAATTAATCTATCTGAACATATCCAAGGTAGCTTTCTGAAGACTTCCATAACATTGCTTCTCTCCAGAATTTTTCTTGCACTCAAAATGCTACACCACTCCCTCCCTCCCCCCAAAATATATGCCACAGCATCTTTCTAGTACTGCTCCCACCAGCCTCTTCCTCCTGAAGTTCTCCAGAGACATTTGCATATAGTTGTTCACCAAGTACCTTGAACTTTCATAGATGTTGTGTCTTCACCAAGTGAAAAAACTTTTCAGCTTCATGAGATCCCAATGGTTGAGTGATTGCTTAAGTTAGCAAGCTATGAAATAAGTCTTTCTCCATTTGTATATCATGAAGAGTTCTTCCCATTTATTCCTCCAGTAGTAGAAGAGTTTCAAGTCTTATATTGAGGTCTTTGATCCATTTGGATTTAGTCCATGGTGAAATGTGTGGCTCTGGTTTCATTTTTCTGCATATGGTTATCTATTCTGTCCAACACCATTTGTTGAAGATGCTCTCTTTTCTCCACTTTACATTATTAGAGCCTTTTTCAAATAAGAGTAGTTGTAGTTACTTGACCTAAATTCGGGATCTTCAATTTTGATCCATTGGTCTATATTCCTGTTTTTATGCCAATGCCACTCTGTTTTTGTTACTATGACTTTGTAATATCGTTTTAGATCAGATATGGTAATGCCTCCAGTGGTCTTTGTTTTGCTGTGTATATGATTGGATATCTGAGGCCTTCTGCCATTCCATATGAAATTTTAGATCATTTTGTCCCATTTCTATGAAGAATGATGCTGGTATTTTTTATTAGTATTGTATTAAATCTGTATATTGTTTTCAGTAGGATTGTCATTTTCACAATGTTAATTCTGCTTATCCCGGAGCATGGGAGTTCTTTCCATCTTCCCAAGTACTCCTCAATTATTTTTATGGAGATCCTGGTGCATCTCTTGTTGTTAATTTCTAGCTTTACAGAGTTGTGTGCTGGTCTACAGGAGATTATGTTGATTTTCCTAAATATATGGAGGCAGACTTTATGGCCTAGTATATGATCTATTTTGGAGAAGGCTCCATGGGCTGCTGAGAAGAATGGGTATTCTTTAGATTTTGGGTAGAATGTCCTGTAGATGTCTGTTTGGTCTAGTTGATCTGTGGTGTTGTTGAGCTCTTACTTCCCTGTTGATTTTCTGCTTGGATGATCTATGTATTGATGATAGTGGAATGTTGAAGTCCCCAATTATGATGGTGTTGGTGTTTATCTCTGATTTGTTGTCAAGTAAGTTTTGTTTTATGAATTGTGGTACACCTGTGTTTGGTGCATAAAGATTGACGATTGTGATATCCTCTTGTTAAATCATTCCCTTGATGAATAAGAAATGGTCTTCTTTGTCTTTTTTGAATACTGTTGGTTTGATGTCTATTTTTTTCTGGTACTAGTATAGTATTGCCTGCTAAATTTTTTTTTTCCATTCACTTGGAATATCATTTTCCATCCTTTCACCCCGAGGAGGTGCCTGTCTTTAGTGGTGAAGGCAGCAAATTGTGGGGTCCATTTTGCTGATCCACCCTGTCAATTGATTTCTCTTGATGGGTAAATTAAGGTCATTAATGTTTAGGGCAATAATTATGAGGATTAATTTAATCCCTGCCATATTGTGGTGCTTTATGGGGTTTGATGTTTTCTTGGACTTTGTAGTTTTTTGAACCTTCACTAGCTTTGATTATTGTGGTCTGCTTCTTGTAGGCTCCTGAGATTGGTTGTTTGAGTCTTCTGTATGGAGAATTCCCTGAAGTACTCTGTGGGTTTGGCTTTGTGTTCATATATTTATAGATATGACTTTTATCATGGAAAGTTTTTCTTTCCCCATCTATATGAAGGATATTTTTGCTGGGTACAGTAGTTTGTGTTGGAAGCTATAGGTTCTTAGACTTTTTGTTTGTCTTTGTGTTCCATTCCAGGCTCTTCTGGCTTTCATGGTTTCCATTGAGAAGTCTGAGGTAATTCTTTTTTTTTTTTTTTTTTTTTTTTGGTTTTTGCGAGGTAGGGTCTCACTCTGGTCCAGGCTGACCTGGAATTAACTATGTAGTCTCAGGGTGGCCTTGAACTCTCGGCGATCCTCCTACCTCTGCCTCCCGAGTGCTGGGATTAAAGGTGTGTGCCACCACGCCCGGCTCAAGAAGTCTGAGGTAATTCTGATGGTGTTACCATCATATGTAATGTGTTGTTTCACTCTTGTTACTTTTAAGACTTCCTCTTTGTTTTCATTGTTTAGAGTATTAATGATAATATGTCTTGGAGCATTTCTCCTTTGGTCCAGTCTGTTTGGTGTTCTGTTAGCTTCTTGTATCTTGATGGGACTCTGTTTTTAGAGAGATGGAAATTTTTCTTCAATACTTTTGTTTAAATAAGTTCTCTATGCCTTTGGTCTGAATTTCTTCCCTTCTGGTATATGCATGATCTGAATGTTGGGACATTTAAGGGTATCCCACAATTCCTTCATGTTCTGTTCACAAAAATATTTGAACTTATTCAAGTTTTTGGACTCACAAAGTTTTTCTTTTGTCTTTTCTTCCACTTCTGAGGTTCTGTTCACCACATGACTTTCTCTATTCTTGAGGGCTTCTAGAGATGTTTTGACTTGGTCAATTTGGTTTGTACTTTCTATTGACTTTTTCTGTACAGTATCTATCCTTCTGTCGAGTTCCCATTCCAAACTCTTTTTCTGATTTTATAGTGTTTCTTGGAATTCATCCTTGAAATTATTTGTGTCTTCATTGAGCTTAGCCAACTTATTATTGAGGTCCTCTTTTTTTCTTTCTTTCCTTTCCTTTTCTTTTTTCTTTCTTTCTTTCTTTTTTTTTTTTTTTTTTGGGCTCTCCTTCAGATCAAATAATTCTCTTTTGAAGTCTCTGTTTTTTTTTTTTTTTTTTTTTTTTCTATTAGGTCCTAATTGTTAGTATTTTGTTGATTTTCTGCAAGTTCTGCCAATTGTATGGTCAGGGTCACATAACTTGTGTCTTCGTTATGGCATTGTGATCATGTTGTCATTTCTATGTTTTGATTACAGACTTCCATTGTGGATTGAGCAAACTTTTTCATGTTTTGTGTTGTTCCTTTTGCACTGTGTTCTGCCCATAATATGGTGAAAATCATATTCAATTCAGGAGGAAGCTGTAATTTACTCTTGAACTGTCTTCAATGATTGTTTCCTTTTACGTTTGACTAAATTAGGCTTTTTCTTTTTAAATTTTTTTTTTATTGACAACTTCCATAATTACAGACAATAACCCATGGTAATTCCTTCCTCCCCCCACTTTCCCTTTTGAAACTCCAATCTTTATCATACCTCTTCCCCTTCTCAACCAGTACCTCTTTTATTTTGATGTCATCATCTTGTCCTCCTATTATGATGGTCTTATGTAGGCAGTGTCAGGTACTGCGAGGTCATAGATATCCAGGCCATTTTGTGTCTGGAGGAGCACTTTGTAAGGAACATGGCTGGGCACACGGTAGGCACACAATAAGTGTTTGTAAAAAGAGAGAAATGGATGTTTCAAAATTCCCCTTTAACATTTTGGGAGATTTTTTTTTTTTTTCATAGCCAGTATTTTAATAGGCATTTTACTCAAGAAGTATACTGTAACAGTTACCTTCTCATTTCTGGGAGAAAAACACCTAATCAGAGCAACCAACTGTGTAAAAATTTATTACACTAAAATTTATTACACTGTAGACTTAAAAAAGTAAAATAAAACATATTAAGGAAAAAGAAAAAAAGAGGAAAGTGTTTATTTCTGCTTACAGTTTTGAGGGGAAATTTCATTATTGTTGGGAAAACATGTCAAGAGAAGTTTAGTCACATCTCCAAATCAATGTAAAGTAGGTAGTCTGAGTAAGCTAACTCTGAACACAGTGTGCTGGACTCATAAACGTAAAGGTCCACCACAATAGGACACACACTCCTCCTCTAGCAAGGCTCCATCACCCAAGGGCCCTATAACTTTCCAAAATTGTTACTGGAAGGGGACCAAGTTTTGAAGAACAGGAGAATGTGGGAATATTTGGCATTCAAACCACCACATACACAGAGACAGAAACAAAAAAATTATAAGAAACTATGACTGAGGTAATATATTCATTTTCTTATGAACTAGGCTTGCTTCAAAGGAATATACATGTAAGTGAAGAGTCTATTTGCTTACACCTAATGCTTGGATGAAACATCCTGTACTTTCTACCTGAAACATAACATACTTTCTACCTGATTTATGATACTGTCAGGCTTACTAGTTATTTATCACTTGTTGGGACAATATTTCTGTTCTTTCTGTTCTTTCTTTCTTTCTTTCTTTCTTTCTTTCTTTCTTTATTTATTTATTTATTTTGAGGTAACTTCTTGCTGTAAGCCCAGGCCGACCTGGAATTCACTATATAGTCTTAATCTGACCTCAAACCCATAGCATCCTCCTTCCTCTGCTTTACCAGTGCTGTGATTACAGCAATTCTAGAAATGCTTGGATAAAATTTCTACAAACTCTCAATGAAAGTGTTTTACATCAGGTACTGATTGTGGGCAGAAGAAAAGAAGAAACCTTGGAGCAAGGACTTAAAGTACAAGAAGCATTATATTTGAAAATGATTATGGAAGATATAAAGCATTATATAAGATTGGGATCCAAAATATCTTGATTTATCTAGGCTTTCAAAAATATAAGGAGTTCAAACTAAAGTTGCTTGATGATGGTGTCACAAATATTAATGCTCAAACACCTCTCACTGTGCACAGTAACACCAAACCTCTACATGACTGTTCCTATGATAATTTATAGCTTTAATACAACTTCTTCACAAACAAAATGTTCTAGTATTCATTAATTATAAAGGAAAAACACAAAAAGCTAACAACTAAATATGGATTTTGCATTCTGATCATGTTCCCTGCTATCATTTGCTATGCTGGGTTTGTTTCTGTCAGCTCTGCTCTATACAGAACTTGCAGAATATATGGGACTTGGTCTTTAGTTTGTCATTTTAAATTTAGTTTATTTGTGGGGTCTCATTGCAAGAATATAGAAACTGCAACTAAAAAAAAAGAATGGTAAGGTTTGAGCCATACCACCTTCATGCATGGTACATGCAGTGGTTGGGCATGTTTCCCCAGCGAAAATTATTTTCTATTTTTCTTTCAATTTATTTATTTATTTGTTTAGTGGGGAAATTCAAGGTAGGATCTCACGCTAGCCCAGGCTGACCTGAAACTCATACTTTTAGTTCCAGACTGTTCTCAGACTCACAGCAATTCTCCTACTTCTGCCTCTCAAGTGCTGGGATTAAAGATGTGTACCACCATGCTGAGCTTATTTTATTTTGAATGTGCTTTGAATTGAGATATTTCCTCACATTATGAGCATTGTTTAGGTGATGCTTCATTTTTTTATGAGATACAGAGAATTGTTAAAGAAATCTCAATGTTGATAAATTCAATTTCTTTTTAGGAATGTAGTTCTGTGTTTGAGCTAACGAAGCTGCCAGGACTTTTGAGCCACAGGTACTACAGAATGACTTAGCATAGAGCTTTGTGTTTGAAAAGATTAAATATAGCTACTTGATACCAAAGGAAGATAAGACTGCCTGGGTGGGCACATGAATCATGTTGTCTTTGCATTTGGATGAACACTTTAAGGTAGTTATCAACGGAAGTAAAATGAGGTAAGAAACAAGTCATAATAAGAGTCTTCATTGGAGAACATTTATTTTTCCAAGTAGGAGGGTCAGAGAATAGACAGTGAATACCCCAATACTCCAAAATCCATTCCCTCAGAAAATGAACACTCTCTTTCTTTATGTGAGAAAACTAAAACACACCTTCCTCAGGGTGAAAGCTGTGAAAGGTTCTCTAAAGCTTTGAAAATGCCTTCTTGGGCTGCATATATGGCTTAGCACTTAAATAGTTTGCCTACAAAGCCAAAGGATGCAGGTTTCATTTCCCAGGACCCACATAAGCCAGATACACAAGGTGGCACATACACCTGGAGTTTGTTTGCAGCACCTGAAGGCTTTGGAGAGCCCAGTCTCTTTCTCTTCACCCCCATAAATAATAAATAAACAAAATTTTAAAAAAGAAATGCCTACTTTGTGAGATGAGTCCTGTGCTGGAGGCTTACTCTGGAAGTGCATTGTCTCTTACCAGCTCACTTGCCTTAGAAATCAGAACCAGTGAGCCTAAACTGTATTATTTGCTTCTAAATAATACTTTTTTGGCTGGAGAGATTGCCTAGTGTTAAGGTGTGTGCCTGCAAAGATAAAGGATCCAGGTTTGGCTCTCCAGGGCCCACATAAGCCAGTTGCACAAGATAGCACTTGCATCTGGAGTTCAGTTTGCAGTGGCTAGGGGACCTGGCATGCCCATTCTCTCTCTCTTTCTCTCCCCCCTCTTTCTCTTTCTCAAATAAATAAATAAATAAATAAATAAATAAATAAATAAATAAAATATATTATTAAAATAATACTTCTTTCCAACTTAAATAAAAGCCAGTTAGTCTTCCCCCAGTCTAATGTCATATTTATCTCACTCATCCTCA
Source organism: Orientallactaga sibirica (assembly GCA_036365145.1). Taxonomy (NCBI): domain Eukaryota; kingdom Metazoa; phylum Chordata; class Mammalia; order Rodentia; family Dipodidae; genus Orientallactaga; species Orientallactaga sibirica. The sequence goes on along the minus strand of JAEOAD010000029.1, from coordinate 23,572,262 downwards.
TCAACTTTCTTTAAAGTTGGCCCTGCAGAAAGCTTAAACGTGGAGAAAGAATTCTGTTACATAGGATCATTGAAATGATGAGGACAAAATAAAGAAGCAACATGGTGTTCAAGAAGTGTGCCATCCATACCTTTGGTATGGAGGGACCTTAGCCAAGCCAGAGAAATGGAAGTGGGAAAAAAGGAGAGTTGGAACACATTTCATAGTTTATAGAATTTAAGCTCAAACATGAAAAAAATGCTCAAGCTCAGAACAGTTGGAGGGAAACAAATTCTAAGATGGATTTTTCCTGACCCAATGTACTCAAACTATCTGTAGAATTGAATCAATTATAAGAGCTAAAATGGGGTTTGTCAACATCAATGGGCATGAATAGAGCCTCCACTGACTATAACAACTCTTTTTGAAGTACAGGTATTCTAGGTTGAAAAGGTAAGAAAAAAAAAAGGAAATATTAAGAATCACTGAATTGAGGTCTATCGTGATGGGGCTTTCCCAGCAGCCACGTGTCATTGGAAACGCCTCATACAGTAACTCTGTGGTTTTCCTTAACTTGCAGGACTTCCTTGGGCCTGTGTGAAGGAACTACAAAACAGTTAAAAAAAAAAAAAAAAAAAAAAAGAATCACTGAACATTAACAGAGGCTTTTCTTGAATTCCCAGTTAAAACAAAGTAATAAAGGGATAATTGGTGCATTATTTTATTATAAACCAAGTACATGTTACTAGTGAGTTAAAGAGATTTGGTTTTCAATGGCCCAGTCAGTGAAAAGAATGCTTTCATAAATGAACATGTCCTCATACAGTAAATCCTAAGGCTATTTTCTTAATAAATATTTTTCAGGTACATGACATCACTTGATAAAATACCAGTCTGTGTTGTCACATAAGAGGTATGCCACTTACTACTGATTGCTGTTGCTATTATCCCAGTTGTTCTTTTGGATCTTTTTTTTTCTGTCTTGATATATGCTATTCGTCACTAGATATGACCAAGTCTATTACATATTCTTGGTGTCCCCATCTAGGCCACAGAGAAACTCACAAATAGAATTGTTAGTTCATGAGAACATAAACCCACATCAGAGTTTTACTCTAAGTCAATATCTTTAATCCAGCCAACTCATTGGCTCCACATAAGAGGAAAAAGGGACTGATAAATATAATGAGTAACATTTTATATAAAGTAATCTTAGACAAGTTGACAGAGGAAAGGAAAAGGATTGTTTTAGGATAAATTGAGATTTCTCACTTTCAGTAAGGTGGACCCAAGATTATTCTGAAGTCTGATGTTGCATTTTCAGGATGGAAACAATAAATGTTTCTCCACAAGTAAGTTCTTATAAGCATATACGTGTGTGTGTGTGTGTGTGTGTGTGTGTGTGTGTGTGCATGCATGCTTTATATATTTAGGGTTGTGCTTTGTATATCATCCTGCACTTGAGTGGAGCTCCTAACTTCTCTCTGAGTTTGAATTTATTTGAATGTTCAACTTCCTTTTCTTAATTTTCTACCTTAACCCTGTTTCTTTTCTATCTGCTCTCTTTAACACCTGTATTTACAGATAGCACTGACATTGTATTCTGTAACTGTTAGATTTCATTTTGAAATGCTGATTTCACTTTAGTTTAGACAGCCTTCTTTATACAGATGGTGGTAAATATAAGGAATACCCAAGAAATTACAATAAGAAGAGAATTATATGAAATTACAATAAGAAGAGAAAGCCCAAGGCTTATTACTTGTGTTGTTTTAAATAAGATGACCCCATAAGTCCTAATGTGTTCTGAATGCTTGGTCTCCACTTGGTTAGCATTTTGGAGGTTGAGCCTTGCTATAGAAAATATGTTTCTGGGGGCAGCCTTAGGGATGCTATAGCCAGCTCCTACATGTCACAGTTCAGTCCACTCCCTTGGTGATATTTTCCACTTGCTGTGAAAGAAGTGTTGTCTACCCTCTGCTCATGCATGCTTCCCCATAAAATCATGAAGCTTCCTCTTGAGACTAAGTGAAAATAAAAAATCTCCTCCTATCCACTGTTTTTGAATATGGTACTTAGTCCCTTCAACAAGAGGGTGACTACAAAGGTATTAGTTATGTCATTTCTGTCACACACACACCAGAGCTCAGGGAACTTTGTAAAAGTAATACCAGAAAGAAAATGAGTGATGTTCTCACTGCTAGAAAGAGAACTCTCTCTATGGAGATAGTGGAAGATACTGAGGATACTCAAAACTTATCAAAGTAGAAAATAAATGGATGCCAAAAGCACAACCCTAAAGGAAATTTCTACCATGAGTTATAGGCTCAGGGAAATTGTGGAAGATGGAGCTCTGTACTTCAGTCAGGAACTGACAGATTCATTTAGACAGCCTTATTTTTACAGATGGTGGTAAATATCAGGGACATATCATGGAGGTGGTAAATATCAGTAACCCCACAGTAGTTACGGATAGCTGACAAAACCAGTATAATTCTGCATCCATCAACTTTTTGACATGGAGTGCAGAGGAGAAAACAAAAAAACAGATGACGGACTACCATGGAAGATGAGGACCCTCAAGGATTAGGGTCTCGGGAAAAGAGGACAATAAGAGGATAAAGGGACGGTAAACTTATTGGATTACTGTAAGTTCATATATTAAAGTTCTTGATAAAAATATTAAAATTATTTTAAATAATCCTTTTTCTTTCTCATACACACCCCAAGGATAGTCTTGACTCTGTTTTGTATCCAGGAGCACAGTTTCCTATTAAGTGTAAAACTCTGTTAGCTCCTGTAATAATTTGGATATAAAATCTCCCCTGGTAGAATAATATGCTTGTATCACAGTTAACTTTAATGTCAGTGAGGATGACTTTTCAAACCAGGCACAAATTATAGGAGGAAGGGACTTATCAAAGCTTATAGACAAAGTAGAAGTTTCATAATAGCAGGAGTTGGTCTCCTTTTAGAGGTCCATGCAAAGAGAAAGAAAAGAGAAACCACCACCAAAAGCAAGCAAGAAAACTCCAGAAACACTAGGCCAAGCTCAGGCACTTTGTATACCTTTAGACTGGAATTCCAAGTCCATACCCACATTTTAAATTTGGACCTTAGGATCCAACACTAAGTTATAAGTTGTGACTCTAAGTTACAAGTTTGAATTAAACTCCTCGGCCTATTGGGGAACATACATTGAAATTGCTACATTCTGCCATTGGCCTCAATAGAGTCATGCTTACCTCATATTGTAAACTATATTTAGTCAAAATTCAAAAAAACAGCCGGGCGTGGTGGCACACGCCTTTAATCCCAGCACTCGGGAGGCAGAGGTAGGAGGGTTGCCGAGAGTTCGAGGCCACCCTGAGACTACATAGTTAATTCCAGGTCAGCCTGGACCAGAGTGAGACCCTACCTCGAAAAACAAAACAACAAAAAAAAATTCAAAAAAAAACCATTATTATGTTTACCCACTTAAGATAGTTCCAATGTCACAAGTGTCATCTGAGATTTAAGACTGTCTCTTAGCTTTGAGTCCTGTAAAATCAAAGCAAGTTGTATACTTTCAACATATAAAGGCACAGAGTAAACATTTTAAACTGCTATTAGGCACAGCAAGGTGACACTGGAACAATGTAACTCAATAACCATTAAGCAAACATCAAACATCTGCAGTTCAAGTCTGACATCATAATCAGTGACTTACAGTCTCCAGATTTTCCAATCCCGCCCCACCAGCTGGACTGAATAACTACGGAAAACTTCTATCCTAGGCCAATAGTGCTCCATGGTAGCCCTTTCCCAGTCCTGGTATATCCCAAACATCTTTGAGTCTCCATGTAATCCATGGTCCATCTTTCCATGGCTTCACCAGTCTCTTCTTAAGCATCATGACCCTTATTCTATATGCAACATCTCAGCAGTGGCTTCTGGAACCATGTGCAATTTATGATCCATTCCATGCATTTTGTCATGCTTTCAAAATCAATACAAGTCAATAGTTGGGGCATCTTCCTTAAGATTGATAATGTATTTGACAATAGCAGCTTCAGTAACTAAAACCAGTCTCTGTGCCAGTAAACTTTAACTTGTTTTAATTTCTCCAAGTTTAAATCTTCTATCTTCAGTCCCATATCTTTAGCCAAGCACATCAGTTCATTACATATTTAACCTTGATCAAACTGGCTTGTCCTTGGCAGAAGAATGAAGCCAGCCTTTATGCCAGGTTTCTGCAGTCTTTTCTTCCCCTTTGAATGAACATTAGATAATGATCTCTATGCTTAGAATTTTCTAATTCTCATCAGAATAGTCCATAATACTTGACTTACAACTCCAAAAGGTGTCTTTGGTTGTAAGCACCAAGTTTCCCATTACTCCAGCACACAAGTTCCTAAAGACCAAAATCCCCATGATCAGATTCATCACACAGCAACACTTCCCTTCAAGTACCAACTCTGTCACAGATAACTTCAATATATCTGGGATGAACTCCCAAACCAGGCAGTAGTTATGGGAGGAAGGCATTTATTGCAGCTTATATGAATAGAGTGGTAGTTGCATAATGGCAGAAGAAGTTGGCCCCCTTTCAAAGGTCAATATAGGGAGGAAAACAACCACCACCAAAAGCAAGAAAGCAAACCCCAGGAACCTCAGGAATTTTGAGTACCTTTAGAATGGAATTCCAAATCCACCCCCACACCTATGGTTGGACCCTAGAGTCCACCCACTTGTGACATCAAGTAACAAGCCTGACTAAAACTCCTGAGTTTATTGGGAAACATCCATTTAAATGACTATAGCTTGAATGTTTAATACCTAGTTGGAGTTGGTGGGACTGTTCGGAAAGGTTGTGGCACCTTTAGGAGAGAGAAAATTGCTGAAGAATGCATTTACTGAAGGGACGTCCTTGTGGTTATAGCAGGGTCCCATGTGCTTTTCTTTACTTTACTTTTCTTTTCTTTCTTTTTTTATTTTTTGAAGTAGGGTCTTGTTCTAGGCCAAGCTGACTTCGAATTCATCATGTAGTCTCAAGATGGCCTCGAACTCATGGCGATCCTCCTACCTCCTACCTTTGTCTCCGACTGCTGGGATTAAAGGTGTGCACCACCACACCCAGCTTTCCCATGTGTTTTTCTATCTCTTTTCTTCCCTCTGTTGATGTCATGGTATGATACTGGTGTTCTGCTCCCGCCATGCTTTCCCTGCCATGATGAACTATCTCCCTCTTGAATTGCAAGCTGAATTACACCCGTTTCATTCCACAAGCTGTTTTGGTCAGGCATTTTGAACACAGCAATGCAAAAGTAACTGATATATCCACTAATAGCTATGAAATTCTGACATGCACTACTATGTATTTTTGTGTTTTTTTAATTAATCATGCATACTCATGAGTTTTAGTATATTTTCATACATATAATATGTTCTAATCATATACACTCTCGTTACCCTCTGTCATCCCCTCCCACACTTGTTAATCCCTTTCCTCTTCCCAAATAGTTTCCCTTCTACTTTCGTGTCTTATTATCCTTTTTTTTCAGGTAGGGTCTTACTCTAGCCCAGGCTGACCTGAAATTCACTTTGTAGTCTTTTTTAAGGTGACCTACTGAGTCTAATTAGGGCTGTTCACAGAAGCCTGAGGAGGGTGTTACTTTAAAATGCAGGGCAACTTACCAGTGGCTACACCATTGAAAAAAATATTAATTTCCTTCCCCAGGCATTCATTAACTACATCTGTATCTTCAAAGATATAGGGTGTTTTCATGGAAATGAAAATAGATTCCTCCCTGGTGCCACATGAACAACATATAATAGAAGAACCAGAGGTTGCAAGATTATGTCAAATCTCATGCCTAACACCCACTTATATGAAAATAGTGAATTTAATTACAAGAAAAGTTAAGGAGACATTGTCTATGCATAGGAAATCATTGTCTTAGTTTGGTCTACTGCCAAAAGTAGCAGAGTCTAGGCATATGGTTTCAACAATTCCAGTTTTTGAAATTGCGGAGCCTCAAAGCCTCAGAGAAACTTTCTGGAACAGCTGTTCCTGGCATGAGCCCTCTCCTTGGTTTATGACTGCATAGAGTGTTCTGCTTTTCTTCTCACAATGAGAAGCTAGAGAGCACTCTTCAATGGTGTCTCTTTTACAAACCCATCAATACATTTAAATATCTAATTGACTCCTAAATTCCTGACCACTTTATATCATCACATTGGAAGTTTGTGTTTTAATGTATAAATTTAAGAATGTTTTTTTGAGGTAGAATGGACACAACATTAGAGTACATTTCAATTATATTTATAACAATAATTCCATTTTACAGGATAAGGGTAGAACAGTTTTTCTTGACCAAATTGTAGTTTTAGGTAAGTATTTATATTTATATAAATGAGTTCCATAATTCATGGTACATATGTACTATTTATCTATTTCTATATCATGAACACCCTCCAAAACATAATGATTTGAAACATTTATTAAGTAACCATTTCTGAGCATCAGCTATACATAGACTGAATGGCTATAGTTCCAAGATTCTCATGATATTGAATTCAAGCTTTAGCTAGGGCTGTGACCTCTCTGAAAGTGTTACTCAGGCAACATTTGTTTATGAAATGGCATACTGTAAGGAACATGTGTTCTTCCCTGGCTGTTAGCTAGATGCTTCTGTTTGTTTGCCTCTCAGCAGAACTGATGTACTATCCACAAAATAAAGGAGTTTCTACAGAATAAGTATTTCAAGTAGTGGGAAGTAGAGGAAGGAAAAGAAGAATCAGAGAAAAATAGAGCTGAAAGTTCTGGATGAATGCCAAAGTTGTTTGTATCTAACCTCAGAGGGCCTTCACTGCTACTATATGTTATTGGTCATACAGACTAGTCCCATGAGGTTTCATATTGGGAGGGGCTTTGATATTCTGAAAAGCAGGAGATGGCATAATTATGTGCTGTCTCTGAGGGTCATTATTGTATCTCCCAAATATAAGATATCTAGTTACATCAATGTTAATTGAAAACCACAATATTGGTATTGGAGCAATAAAGGTGTCTTGTTCCAAGTACCACACACCAAAAGACTTACTTTCAGACTGGAGAGATGGTTTATCAATTAAGGCGTTTGCCTGCATAGCCTGAAGATGAAGGTTTGATTTGCCCAAGATCCACATGAGCCAGATGCACAAGGTGGTCCCAGGACCCATGTGAGACAGATGCACAAGGTGGTCCATATGTCTGGAGTTCGTTTGCAGTGGCTGGAGATGCTGGTCTGCCCATTCTCTCTCTGTGTCAAATAAATAAATAAATAAATAAATAAATAATAAATAAATAAATAAATACAAGCAAATAAAATGTTTTTAACAAGATGTAAATTGTCTGCAGTGAGAAAACTTCCTAAGATAAGATCACAAATAATCTGCTATACATTCATAATTAGCATTTAACCAAGCAAAGGAAAAAATCAGGGAGGAAAATCAGGGCAACTCCTGCATGAAATTAGCCAGGTGATACTTACTAAGATGAATAAGGAGCACAGCTCACAATTTGGCTCCTCCCCCTGAAATCAACTCCAGGGAAAATGATGAAGAACAATGGAAGCATGGAGGTGAGATGGTGTGGGTGGTGGCAAGGGCCAGGAGCTATTGACTGGCTGTTTGATTTAGTGGTAAGAGGGAGATGGTAGCTGAAATGAGGTCTGATAAAAATTGAAGATGTATTTGTAGATTTTTTCAGAACAACCTGTATAATTTCCTAGGATGGCCCTGGAAGCACCAATGTTGAAATAATCTTTAGTGACAACTTCTCTGGTTCTTTACATTGAGGAGAAATTAGGACCTTGCTAAAGCTTATGGCAATGAGAAGACGATGCCAGCCCCTCACAATACTGCCTTCTCTACTCCCTCCTGTATGAGTTACATTTCTCATTGCTGTGATAAAATAGCTGACAACATCACCTTAAAGAAGAAATGGTTTATTTTGGGTCACACTGCTGAATTTAATAGCATGCTTTTAACATAAACAAGTATGCTAAAACTTTAACAACTTAGATGTGATGGAGTTATAAGTGTACTGAAAGGAACAAAGACATCTTAAGAAACTAAGATGATGAAGGCAGACCTATCTACTTGATGTTTCAAATTTTAAAAAAGGAAGTATTAGAGAACTAAATGCAATCCAAATCTTGGAAGGTAATAGCTGAGCAGAAATATTTTAGCATAAAACATAGTTATTCTCTATGTGGGGAAATTTGTGGGCAAATAGAACAAAAGTGAGTGTCAGGAGACAGCATATGTAATGTTCTTGGAAGGAAATAAAAAGACACCTACTTTAATCCTTTTAATCTTTTTTTGTACTTTAACATCAAATTTAATATTAATATTTGGGAACCACACTAAGTAAAGGATCATATTTTCCAAGTTTGTTAAGTGATAGAACAATGGAAATAGATGTCTATAAATTCTAGGAAACAGGAAATAGACTATTTCTTCCCCTAATTTTTTCAGGGTTGTAAATGATCTGGTTATTCTGGACCTAGACTCCTTTCAGATTACTGTTAATAATTGAGCTCACACTCTGTTCAACTTACTGGTTTTGTACCTTAGAAGTATTCCTATAAAGATGGTCAGCAATGGCTTAAGATAAATCCTGATATTGTAGGTATAGATGCTGAGGTATAATCCAGAGGTGAGAAACAGATTCCATTCCCCTGATTGGTGGATCACATCTGCCCACATTACATGCATGTGGTACTGTGCATGTATGTACATGGATAAGGGAGAAGGTCAATGTAGCAGACAGCTTCAGGTTCACTGAGATGAACTTCCAGACCAGACACAGTTATGGAGGAAGGGATATTATTTATTGAAGCTTACAGATCCAGGGGAAGTTCCATAAAGGCAAGAGAAGTGGCCTGCTCTCCACAGGGCCAAGCAGAGAGAGAGAGAAACCAACCAGCCACCACAGCACACAGAGCAAAACTACAGCCAAAAGGTCACACAGCACACTTCAGGAACTCCTGCTAGGCACATATGCATATCTTTACAATGGAATCTCAAACCCACACCATTAACACCTTAAGACTGGCCATCCCGGTGACATTGCCTCTAGCAAGGTGATTGCAGATGCAAACTATAACTAGTAAAACACTGAATATATTGGGGGACATATATTCAAACTACCACAGTCAATGACCAAAATCTCCATGGGAAAAAATATAGGCCTTAAAAAGTTACATTAAGTGATTGCTGTAATTAAGTCAGGTAAAGATGAGGACCAAGAGGACTTAAAACATGAGCAAACTTATCCCTAAGATCACATTTCACTGGATGATAAGCATAGAACAGAAATCTGCAGGTATCTAGCCACTTGGTCCTGATAGGTGTGACTTTTTCCCTTTGCAGCCAAGGAGAAGGGAGAATGGTGACAATGGGAATGATGGTTGGCTTCTGGAATTTTATAGACTTTTTGAGAAAAAATTAACCGTATGTTACTACCTTATGTTAGGTATATAATGAAGAGTTTGACCTTCTAAAGGGTGCATGCACAAAAACTTACTTCATGGGCCTTAAAGAAGCACAAGTTGGGATGAAACAAAATATAATGCTATATATCACCCTTCTTTTTGTAAATCTGAAAATCTTTTCCTGGATAATGAATATAGCATTTAATACTCAAAGAGTATTATGGATATTGATAATGGATAAAGCATCTATTATTTTTGAATAGGGTTAGAGAGATGCTGTATACATTGTCCATTATTACTTAACAAATTATTCCAAATCTTGGTGCCTAAGGCAACAAATTTTTATTAATTCACACAATTTATGAGGACCTGGAACCCAGTCAGAGTTTAGGAAAATAGGCCCAGAATTTCTCACAGAACTGAATAATGCTGCAGGCCAGGTTTACATGTATATCAAATGGATCCCTTCCCATATTATCAGCCAGGCTGTTCACAAAATCTTTCATTTCCTATCATCTTCTCATAGTCAGACATGTCCTACCATGGCCTCCTCCACATAAGTAAAGGAATGGGAGAGCAATAACTGAACAAAGGACCTTTTTTCTTCATGACTTCTCTCAAAAAAGGTATCTCATGCTGTCTAGAATGTACTACTGAGTAAAAATAGCAGTAGAGATAGTGTTGAAGGTCATGAGCACAGGGTTCATATTTGAAGCTGCCTATCAAAAAACCTTCTAAAACTGTTCAGAAATTTGAATTTATGTATTTTTGGTTAAAGTGAATATGTTTATATTATTTTAAACTCCTGAACTCATATGCTAAAATACTTTCTCAATTTTGGCATCTTGAGAAATAAAATATGTCCAGTGTATTTTTTGTAGGTTATTCCCACATAGACTGATTCTCTTAATTTAATAAGATTCAGTTAATGATGGTTTATTTTTTTAATTACTCACTTCAAGTCAATTGATCAGAAAAAATTGCAGCATTTTCCTTAACAAATATTTCAGTTTTTCTACTTATCAGATTTAGCACAATGTCCTCTTTGATTCAAGCCTCCTTTGAAGGATTTCCACTCTCCCCTCACTCCTTCATAGTCCCAGAATAATGTTGATTATGCTTAGAGGCACTGCCTCAGCTAGCTTTGAGAGATGCCAGTCTGGTCAAAACACTTACTTTCCTAAGTCTATCTTCTTTCTTGGAGCTAGCTTCAATTTGAATTTCATGCCCATGCTGGGCTTTTATTGTCTTCCTTGGAACAGCATATTTGGTCCTGGAAGAAAATATCATTCTCCCTTTTGTAAATAAATGGCATGTTTAGTTCTCTCTTATAGAAATGAATTATATTTTACTTTCAGCAGATATAGAAACTAAGCTTTCTGACTTATGCAAATAGGCTACTTCAAATACTTAACGTATCAGATATTGACCTCAATTTTTCACTGGTGTGTTGTTCAATGTAAAATCTATAGAACTATGCTCATTTCCCCCTCAATTCCTTTTTAAAGCCACATTTAATTCCTGTCATTAGCCTCATTTATTCACAGTGATGGAAGATTTTTTGCATTCAAGCAGTATCAACACTTTAAAATAAGAACCTATTTTTTCAAACCCCTTTTCTGTTTATTCAAAGATAAAATGCTGTGAGTATGCCAAAGCCATGTCAAGTACACAAATTAAAACACTTATATTACATATTTTCCAATTAAAAATGAAATGCCAATTCTATCATATTTTACTACTAAGGAATAGTAATGTGCTAGAATGCCCCTAATGCCTATTGACAATTTATATTCTCACATTGGTTTAGGTATATTTTCTGACAATACCGTAGTAGCCTCATGTTAGCCTAAAAATAGGTTCTCTGAAATGAAACTTGTGATGTTTCCATAATGAATATATGAACACTGTTTAATGAATTTGTTTATTAGACATTTTAACTCATGATATTTGAGTACACTAAGAGTTATTTAAAACTGATTAGTCGAAGCCACTCATACTATTACTAGGTCCCAGTGGAATGACTTTTCTACCAGATCTACTATTATTCTCTCTCTCTCTCTCTCTCTCTCTCTTGTTCTCCATCTCTTCACTCTATCTCTCTATCCCTGCTGTTTTCTTTTTGACTGTACTGTGAAATCTATACTCATACACTTATACAGAAACTGTTCAAGGTAATTTGTCATAATTTTTCTCAGACTATGTTGAGTGGCTCATTATCTTCTATTCTAATTCATTTTGTGCTCAAACTACATCAGATTGACTTCTGGAACCAGTTTGTGAGTTTGCAAGTTCATGTTGAAACAATTTTTATTCATATGACCTCTTATATCTCAAAAATCCTCAAACTTTTCTTTGCATTTTTCTATCGATGTTTGTTAATGAAAAATTCAGAACAAGCTATCATAAATCATTTTGGGGAGATCAAGATAAAATCATAAATAAATAAAGTATACATATGAAACAAGAAATAAATCATTTATAATGATCACATACATATAACCTGTAATACTAACAGAGACTCTACCTTTCATCTTTGCTTCCCATTGGGGAGATTTATTTTCTCTACAGTTAGTGTGATATAGTATTTTCTCATAGCAGTAGATTGAGTATTTTTTTTCTGTTTTATCACAAAGACTTTGTAAGCATTGTTTTCTGATTTTATTTCATTCATTAAGTGAGGGGCTAGACTCACAGGGATCTCTGAGCAGTCAATGTGTCCTCACTTCCCTATTATGATCTAATGGGTAACCTTACCCATGTTTCCTTAATGTTTTCTAAACACAGACCAAATTAACCTAAATTCCCTTTGCCATACAACTCTTAGCTTTTACTGTAGGCTATATTACAAGTAATTATCAATGCAGTAGACAGAGTTTCCATGTATTTTAATCCACTTTTCTTTTGTAACTACTTGAATTATTATAATGTATGTTTGTACATTAACTGTGTTACCTCAGCTGTATGTTACTATTCTAAATACTTGAGATAAGCAAGTTTAAAGAGAAAAGCAGTTTACTGGATCACAGAATTATAAGATTCAGCCTATGATAAATTGGCCATATTGATGTGGACCTATGTTGAGACAGAACATATTAGCTGGAACATACAGTAAAACAAAACTTGTTATTAGTTTATGGCTGGGAAGTGGAAGACAGAAAATCACAGATCACTATGGTCCCCTTTGAGGGCAAGGCTTCAGTGACCTGAACATCTGTCAGGATGTGTTCTTCAAACTTCATACTACTTTGCAATAGTGCCAAAGCTGAGAGTTAAGTCTGTAAAATGTGAGCCTGTGGGGACATTTAAAATCAACAGCATAGCATTATCCTGGATGAAATAATAATGTAACCAAATTTGCTCTAATGTCTTTTCTGTTTCAGATCAACCCAGTGACTGACAGGGTGCAGCTGTCAGGCCCCTGTCATATCCTCCCACTTGTCACATTTATTCAGCCTTTCTTGTTTTTTTCATGATAGATAGTCTTTAAACTTCTGTAGCTTATGCATGGTAAGTTGGAGGGAAGAAAGCCTTTGAGGTCACCACTTTCTCTTCACATAGGCCTAAAGCTATGCTTTAAGAGGACAAACACAGCAAAGAGGGTATGCCTTTTCATGAATCATATAAGGTAGACATTTCTTGCTGATGTTATTAACTTAAAGTCCTTGAGCAGTTTTATTATATATTACTAAATATTTCGGGAAACCCGCTTTGAAATTGTCCTTATTGTCCCTTCCCAAGACCTAGAACCAGCTAAAAAGTTAAGAATCTTGGTTGTTTTATATGGAATAGTAGATTGCAAGGTCTGGGTAGTCAGCATTTTCAGTACCAAAATATTTCATTGCTTTTCATTACACTCAGTGGGGATATTCTCTCTCCCCTCTCTCTCTACCCCTCTCTCTATCTTTATATCATTACATACATATGTATTATATATTTGTAATATATTATTCATCTCATCAACACACACATACATATACATGTACATATATACATATAAATATAATTTGAATGCAGACTGTATTAATGTACACATGTTTATATATTACATGTATATATTATACATATAGACATCTGCATTTTTTCACCTCTCTGTCTGTCTGTCTGTCTGTCTCTGCTTATGACTGTGTAAGTATTGGGATGAATTCTGTCACGCTTCCTTTTTTTTTAATTAATGCTACAATCAATTACATTTACTCTATAGTAAGTATCTTTTGTTTCCTATTTGAAAAAGTAGTCTGTCATTTCCATAAATACATAGAAATAAACATTGTCCTATATTTTGAAATTTACTTATTACTGAATCACTTGCAAGTTTATATGCATGGTGAGCATGACTTAATTGAATATTGTGTTTTCATGTGGAAATCAATTACATCAACACTCATAGTTCCTTAAATAGCCTTCTTTCTCCATCTTCTACATTATAAGCTCACTTATGCAACAAATTTTCAAGTATGAAAAATGATACATCTGGATTTAATTTTGTTACACTGGTGGTAAACTGTTATTTCTTTTTACCATAGAATTCCAATTTCTATCTTGTAATGATGTATTTTGACCTCTAAGAAAGTAGGACACACACCTGCTCTTATTCAAAATCACTTTATTATTAGCACTTTACTGTTTCTTACACATCATTTAGAACTAGATTTTAAGTTTCATTTGGTTGTGATCATATTGAATTTACAGTAAATTTCTTTAAAATTCAGGCTTCTAAAATATAATCATCCTTCTTATGAAAGTGGTGTATCTACCCTTTTATCTTCATCCTTTTAAATGGTCTTAATGTTCTTCATAAGTGCATTCAAGTTTATGTTAGACATTTTTATGAATACTTTCACTTTGAGACAAATTATAGATATTTAAATCTTTAAAAACTGTATTTTCATGTTCGAATCATATCCTCATAATTTCCTAATTCCATTTTTAGATAAAATTTTTAAAGGAGATAATCATTGTGGCTACAGATATTAATATTGGACTACATTTAAATCATATATTCTAATTCTTTCTCAGTCCACTTAAAGAACTTGCATAAAAGAAGTAGCATTGTTTACTTTTTCCAGCTCTGTGAGACAAACAGGACTGAAATGTCTTAAGGAAAGAAGGATTTGTCTTGACTGCAGGTCCACAGGATAGAATCATTCATGGCAGGAAGGTGAGCAGCTGAAAAGTATTTGTAGCTGTTGTGGTGGGAGAGTGAGGTGACATCAGTATCCAGACAGCTCAAAGCTGGAACCAGGGCAACATCCATAAACCCTACACTACTACTATGGCCCCACATCTGCAGCTACTGTCAAGTGGATCCCATGTCATCCAAAGGTTCAACAACCTCTAATCAAAAATAATGTCCTCATCTTAAACTAAGTGTTCAAATACATGAGCCTGCAGGAGATATTTCACATTAAAATCACAAGTACATTTTGTTTCAGGTAGGGTCTCATCCTAGCCAAGGTTGACCTGGAATTTATTATGTAGCTCCAGGCAGTCCTGAGACTCACCACAATTCTCCTACATCTACTTTCCAACTGCTGAGACCAAAGGTGTGTTTTATCATAAGTACACATTTTTATAGAAAGTATTGCTATAGGCAATTGAACACTTATAGATAATACCACATTGTGTGCATTTCTTTCTAATGTTATTTTAAAAATAATCTCATATGTGAACATGTTAAATTAATGCTATGATTTTGTTTAATAATATTTTTTCTTTTCTATTATTCAACTATATTTCTTTAACTGACATAAACTACATCTATATATCTGTTTGTCTCTATCATTTTTGGATAATGCTTACTTGAAAATTTCCCTGCTATTTCTTATTGTTTGCTGAATATATTTTGAAGCTCTTTTATTAGGCATACTTAGTTCTGATTTTACCATGCTTTTATATTCTGTTCACTTTGCATTTTATTACAACTGCATTATTGTATATATTTCATCATATTTCAGTGTTTTAATGTAAGTAATTTTAGGACTCTTTCAACCTAGCATCAAATCATTTATTTTATGAATTATTATAAAAATGTTGATGGCTGTAGGGTCCTTTGTATTAATAAAGGTTTGTCTTTCATGCCTTATTTTATTTTAGTTTAGTTTTTTAGTTTTGTTTAGTTTAGTTTTTGGTTTTTCGAGGTATGGTTTTGCCCAGGCTGACCTGGATTCATTAAGTATTCTCAAGGTGTCCTTGAACTCATGGCAATACTCCTACCTCTGCCTCCCAAGTGCTGGGGTTAAAGGTGTGTGCCACCACACCTGGCTGTCTTTCATGTTTTAAATATTTATGTGTGTCTATTTATGTGGGATTGCTGATGCCCATACACCCTTGATTCACTGTAGAGGTCAAAGAACAACATCAGTTGTCAGACTTGACTTCAACCTTGCTTTGAGACAGGTTCTCTTTATGTTTTCCTACTACATATATCAGACTAGCTGGCTTATGTTCTTATAACGATTCTCCTATCTCAGGGTTCTAGGTCCTCACGTTTGGGCAGCAAGCACTATCAACTGTGCTATCCCTTAAGCCCTATCATTGTATTCTTAACCTTTAAAAATTGGCTGACTGGTATGTTAACATTATATAAAGGACATATGTGTGTGAGGATATATAGATGAGCACAATTATATACTATATCTATTTTCTTCTTACTACTTTCTATTAAGTATAGGTAATTTTGGCAGGCATTGGATGTTCAAATAAGAAGTATATTTATCTTTGAACCCCATATATCTGCTGTCCAAGCCATTCATGCATAAGAAAATATAAATAACAACATAAGTATTACTTAAGTTCCTAGTGGAAAACAAAAATAAATGATCAATTTAACTGACTACTAAGAGAGTTCATTTTCAAATTATTTGTCAAGCACATAGATATTTAATTGTGATATTCTTCTTGGTTTATTGCTTGTAGTTTTCCCCTCAATTCATCACAAACTGAAGCAGGCATAAAAATGTGTACCTTGAAAGAAACCACCAATGTCATTATTCTATCAGCTAGTTTATCTGATAAAAATATTTATACATTCCAACTTTATGGATGTGTGGGTGTATTAAATCTACATGAGCTTACATCAACATATATCTGTAAGTATGAAAATAAGTGAAATTTCTGGTACTTGGAAATGTAAAAATGCAATGGAACTGAAAGAAGTGATTTTTTTTTTTTCAAAGTTACATCCCTGTGGACATTTTCAGTGAAAATTTATATATAAAATATATAAATATAAGTACCATATAATATATCATTAACTACAAGGTAAAAATAGTGGATAAGAGTGAGCAGTAAAAAGAAATTTAACTTGCTCCAATTCAGTTTTTTTTATTTAGGGTAGAAATGATGGACTTCAGTGTGATATTTTCATACCTGTGTATTGTTGCACTTTATTTTTATTCTACTCTCATTAGTCTCCTATACCACCTTGCCCATGGTCTCTTTACAAAGTAATCCCCATGCCCCTCATATGGAGTGAAATCAGAAAGCATGTGATATTTGGGTTTTTTGAGTCAGGTTTCCTTATTTCCTCTAACGTCTTTACAAAGCAAGGTTTTAGTTCAGACATAGCAATTTTCATTTGAATTTTACCATGCAGTTTATCAACCCTCACATGGGCTCTGTACAGTTAATTCATTGCAGGTGATCACTTTCATCTCCTTTCCACACTCACTCCTATCTAACTGTCACCTTGAGTCTGGTTTTCAGTCATGTTTGCCATGTTCAAAACACTACACTCTTTGTTTTTAATATTGAGAGAGAGAAAGAAGCAAATATAGAGAGAATGAGAGAGATAAAGAATGGACATACCAGGGCCTCCAACCACTCAAAGAAACTCTAGACACATGCACCACCTTGTGCAACAGGCCTGTATGGGTCCTGGGGAGTTGAACCTGTGTTCTTTGGCTTTGCAGGCAAGTGTCTTAACCACTAAGCAATTTCTCCAGCCACAAAACACTACATTCTGAAAGGTAGTCTGGATATATCCATGCATAGCATTTGTTGCAGTCACACTTGAAGAATTTGACTTTCTATTCAGTGTCAGAATTGTTAAAGGGGAAATAACCTGCCCAACACTTCCATTTGTAAAATTAGATATATTAATTTGAACAGCTTATTAAAAGTCTGTTCCATTTTTAATCCCCTCTTCTTGATTTTATTGCCCCACTACATATTTGTTTATTCTCACTCACCCATTTTGAAAACAAAAAAGACAGGCTGATAAAATGACTAAGTAACCTGTACCTGGCCTTGAAATAACTATATTTCTTTGTAGAAAGGAAAAACAAAAAGTAAAATACCTTCCCAACAAGGAAGCTCTGGTGCTCAAAAGCAACTACTGACACTAGCACAAGATTCAGTACTTCTCTAAAGTCAACATATATTAGGACTGACTTCCTGAGCAGGTAGTTTCCACATTTTTATTCCAATACCACAAATGGCAAGAGGGAGAAAAGAGAAGGTGGTGGGAGGGGATTATGACCAATGTATATTGTCATAATGCACAATATATTATAGTACATATATATGCAGGCTATTATTAAAAAGTTTCTTTTAAATGGGAAAAGAAACTGAAAAAAGTATGATTAAAGGTTTTCACTCACTGAAAGAAAAAGAAAACCCAGAAGCAGTTTTGAATACCTGCCAATAAATGGAGATGGTAATGAGAAGTCTGTGTTACAAATTCTGTGTGATACAATAAAAGCTATAATTTTTTCCTGAAAAAATAATGAGTATTTAAAAAGCACTTCTATTTTTCAATCTCCCACTTTAAAAGAAATGCATATATTTTCATTACTCCTTCCATGGATTTTATTAATTTAAATTTCTTTATTGCTAATTTCTTTATTCCTAAATCTTATGTATACAGCCCCAATAAATTTATCCTGATTTAGCAAACTTACACATATAAAAATTTAATATTATAACATAAATCTTAATTTTTTGTTCCATTTAATTTATTTTGACTATAAGCAGTATTTAGTAGAAAGGGACAACAGGACTAATTAGCATAAAATCCAATGAATTATAATAAAGATCACCTCTACTGAGATATGTTTTACTCAAATATAAATATTTTTGAGAGTATTAATGTACATGTTGGTATGTAGTATTTCTATTCTAAATACTTTATGTAGGTTTTAATAACAATCAAATGAAAATGCCAGGTCTCCACTATTATATACACAAATATTTCTGCACATATCAACCCCTATGCCCACTAAACACTAATACTTCCTTAGTCAAGGAAGCATACACTTGTGAATACTGAAAATAAGAAACCTGGTATAATGATTAATGATAAAAGAGAGAGAGATTAAAAGAGAGAGAAAATAAAGTTTATCACAAAAGTTACAAGACAACAAAATATATTTAAAATTAGGTCAAGTAAATCATGTATTTTATACAGTGAGAAGGAAAATTAGGATAGGATATGTGCTATACCTAGGAATTTGAAGAAACTGGAAAGAAAAATATCTGCAAAGAGAGTTTAGACAGAATCACGGCTAAAAAGTTAAAATGAGTTTCAATTTGAACATACTCCTGGTTTCTATTACCAAGGAAATTTACAATATACATGAGTTACTTTAGAGTCTTATTTGTACCATGGAGTATAATAGTTTTATTGAATTAGTCTTTTTCTAGAGGTTCAGGATTATTATATGAACATCAAATATCTCTGATAATTATAAAATAACTTATAATCCATTAACTGGCTAATTGGTTGATTATGTTAAAAACTCATCTTTTTTTTTTTTTTTTTTAATTTCAATAGGAGCATACCTCAAGTCATGGTATACATGTAGAATAGTATTAGAAGGTAAAGTTGTACATCAAAATTACATGTTATGAACACTGAGCATAAAATTTATTTGCTGAAATCAATATTAAAAAGTTGAACAATTTTTAATATCTTTGATACAAATATCCTCATTGGAACAATTTAATAACATTAATCTCCCCTCTGTACATTCTACAGCTAGCATAATCACACATGTTATGTGCTCAATAACACTGGCATACTCTTCAAGGAGGCTAAATGAAGCTATTCACACTCCTCCAGTTTATTCTTCCTGTTGTTTAAATATCAAGACAAAAGGTAGAAAGTTTGGTGTTGTCTTTAATTAGTTAGGTTCTGGTGAATAAAAGATAGCATACACACAAACTCCTTCTTCTGACAGTATCTCATTAACCTTTCCTATCTTTCTTTCTAGATTAAATATATACATGGAAAAATAAATGAATGTGTCTGATTATAAGCTACTATGCATCTATAAAATTATTTTGACAATAAGTTTGGGAATAAGTCTGACCTAAAATTCTGCCAGGTAGCAGTGAATAGGTAAACTCAATTCTTTCTGACACAATTTCCTTGCTGACAGTATCTGCTGGGCCCTTAAGAGAGGGGAAAAAAAGTTAATTTACAATAAAAATCAGCAATCAGCAAGAATTGCCAATACGATGATTTGTATCTACCTCTTCCCTCAGTTCCTTTCAATATTCCATCTTTGACTCATTTGGTTTGTTAATCCCACCTTTTTATTCTCCCTATAGTCTATGCTCAAATTATGTAACTCATCTTGATCAGTACTTTCAAATGGCTTATTTGTCTCATTTAGAACCAGGACCCTAATCTTTATCCTGGCCAATTAAGAGTATTCCTATGGTCTCTTTTCATTTATTCTTCTTTATGTTTTCAGTTCTTATTTCCAATTGTTGTCTTTTATTCTTGTTGCTGTCAGGTTCATATTGCTGACAGAGTCACCAGACCAAGAGCATCTTGTGGGAATAAAAAGGGTTTATTTTGGCTTACAGGCTAAGGGGAAGATCCATGATGGCAGTGGAAAACAATGGCACAAGCAGAGGGTGGACATCACCTCCTCACCAACATCAGGTATACAACAATAACAGGAGACTGTGCCACACACTGGCAAGGGGAAACTGGCTATAACATCCATAAGCCTGTCTCCAATAATACACTGCCTCTAGGAGACGTTAATTCACAAATATCCATTAGCTTGGAACCTAGCATTCAGAACACCTAAGATTATGGAGGACACCTGAATCAAACCACCATAATTCTTGTTATATACTTAATGACTCTTGGTCCCCTTACTGAATCATGAGTGTATTAACAACATAGAGCTCATAGTATATGGTTATCTAAGATTGCTGGAATATAAACCAGGATCTTATACATGTGACATAAGTGTTCTGCAGCTGAACTATACCTCTAGCCCTAATGTATGATGTTTGATCTACACTGTCAGATGTCTTTGCTCAAGTATTAGGCCCCTTGTCATTTCCAGTCAAGTATGACAGAAAGAGCAATGTTTCTTCTTCAGAATGTGCATATTCTAACTATTAGAACCTGTGCATACATAACTTAACATGATAAAAGAAATTGTGTTCCAAATGAGTTTCAATTTCATGAGATGAGGAAACTACCTTGAATTATCCAGAAATGTACAATATAATCACAAGGTTCCTAAAAACAGGGAGATAGGAATGTTGAGTTGGGAGAAAGCACTAAATAGTGATGAAAGCTGAGCAAAAAAATCTATGAGAAGATGAACCTCAAGCCAAAGAGAAGAGCCATCTTTGGAAAGTGAAAAGATTAAGAGTCTCAGTCACTATCTAAGGGCTTATGACCTCCAGGTATGTCATGAAAAATGTGTTGCTTTTCACTAGTAATGATGTGGCAATTTGTTGTAACAGCCAAAGGAAATTTATGCATCCATTTATTCTTGTTGAATCTTTCATTATAACATGCACTCATGGGACCATTTCTGATCAATAGGCAATGGGCAGATGGAATATGTATCATTTTGAGACCATAGCATTTAAATTTTCACCCAAGATTTCCTAGTCTCTTCTCACAGTGGAGATACCTAAAATCATGTACTCTTAAGTAAGCTGAGGGCCTTGAAACCTCAGTGACTATGGAGCCAAATCATACACCAACCCAGGGTAAAAATGCAATATTCAATTGAAGCACTCCCTGACATTTCAGGGTTAATTTGTTAATAAAGCCTAGAGTGGGACTAACACCTTTCCCTTAGTTTAGCTCAATGTTCCTTTCTCAGAGAAAACCTCCATGATCACATATCTAATTTAAATAAAATAAATAAATAAAGCTACCTCAATTCTTTGTTTCTGGTAATACATGCTCCTCTACCTTAGATCAGTCTCTTTATTTCCAATGACAATCTTAGGCATGGAGAATGTTACATATGTTATTTTTTTATTAATTTTTATTTTTTTATTATTTTTTTATTTATTTTTGGAGAGAGACACAGAGAGAGACAGACAGAGAGGGAGAGGGAGACAGAGATGGGTGCGCCAGTGGTCTCTCAGCTGCTGTGAACGAAATCCAGATGCGTGCACCCCCCTTGTGGGCAAGAGTGGCATTGTGCCCTTGCGTCACTTTGCATCTGGCTAAAAGTGGGACCTGGAGATTGGAACCGCTGGAGATTGGAACCAGCGTTCTTAGGCTTAGCAGGCAGGCGCCTTAACTGCTAAGCCATCTCTCCAGCCCTTATTTTTTTATTCAGCAACCGTTCTAAAGAAAACTCTTCTAAAGAAAATACTTAACAAAATAATCTAGTTTCACTTAAACCAAAACATCACTAATTTGAAAGTGATGGACAGTAGATTATTAATTTATCATTAGTTTATTATATATCATACATTAGATATACAACACATACATTCGATATGAGTTATGAAAATACTGCCTACTTCAGATGTCAGTTTACAAGATCATAAGATATAACTTTTTCCCAAAAGGAATATTTTCTGAAAATCATTTAGTGTCAATACTAAATAAATAAAGGTCATTTTGGGCAAAAACACTGACTCCTCACTTGTGCTTGCAGATGTTTGACAGGAAATGGGACCTAGATAAAATGGTTTTCTCATTTGGCATCAAAATGTATTTATGTCTGGTAGCTTTGGACTAAAGACATTTACCAATTTCCAGGACAAAAAATACCCAAAAAAACAAGACCATGTAAGGAACTGAAAGAAGAGGTCCATGAGCTCCTATATCAGAAAGTGAAAACATTCAGTATCTTACAAAGATATTGATTTTAGGTATAAAATCTGAAGATAATATCCTGGAAGATGCTATTTTTTAAATTTAATAACTATTCAGAAAAACTTTAATGACAATTAAGTATTAATTACCTAGCAGCCACTGTTGTAAATGCTGAAGATAGAAAGGAGAATTCAAGTCTTATACATCCTGTTGGCCTATGAACTGGTAGAATCATCTCAATAAAAAAGAGAAAATATAAGAAAATATTACATTTTGACTATAATGGATTGCAGTGACCTACAGTGTCCAGGTTACAGATATATGGGTGATATAGTTGGAATAACTATGTCAAAGAGTTTAGAATTGTTTCATGAGAAATATTTTGGATTACCAAAGTAACTTACAACAAAAGAAAAATGAAATTATATTTATGATTTAGAAAGATTTTTTCTGTAATTAATGTGGTAGATAGGAAGAGGACAATGATACCAGAATATTATATTGGCATCTCATAATAATATTAAACATGTAAAGTATAATATTTTTTATAACTTAGGTTTGACAATTAGTACAAAGGATATTTGGGTGGTGGGTGAAAGCGAAGGTTTCAAACCACAAGGAAAAAAAATGAGTGTAGAAAGAGCCAATCATGACATTGGACATGAACTTTTTTTTTTTTTTATTTTGCAATAGCATGATTAAAATGAGGCAGGTGGTAACCTTAATTTAATTGTATTTTTCCATGTGCCCCCATAATGATTTTCTCCCTGCTGGATCTCAAGCCATATGCTAAGTTGTAAGTGATTCCTTTTTTTATGCAAGACTTTCTTAAATAATGTCTGCCTATTCCACCAAAGAGACTTGGTTAAAAACAAATCCAAATGTTTCAAAGTAGAAAGAACCTTTTAAAAAAGTGATAATCATAATTTGTGGTAATGCTCAATGCCTAAGATAAGACCTTCTCCAATGATCAAGTTGTTTGTAAAATTCTTATCTTCCTTCTGCTTTTGTTCCTGCACCTTAGTATTTGCACATATTGACCATGAAAAGTTAGGACTATATATGAAAAAGGTTCAAAAACATTTTTAAAAATATTTTCATGCATGTATAATGTACTTTGGTCATATATATCCTACTTTACCCTCCCTTATCCCCGTCAGTCTCACAGAGTTCCTGCAAGTTCTTGTCTTTTACTAGTGGCTATGCCATGGCAACATTTAACAGGCATTAGCTCAATGGGTAGGAGAATGACATCCCAAGCTCCCTAATTATAAGACAACTATAGTGGTTTAAATGTGTGGCCCCATAGACTCCAGTTTGAATCTTAGGTCTCCTGTGGGCAGAGCCCTACTGGGGAAGAGGTCATGTCATGGAGGCAGATCTTGGAATCCAGCCTTAAGAAGTATAAAGACGAGATTGGGCACATTCAGGGTGGTATGGCCATAGGATAACAAAGATGTGGTATATCTATACTATGGAATTCTAAGTAGCAGTAAGGAAAGATGAAATAAGGAAATTTGAAAAAAAAAATGGTCAAACATGGAACAGTGAGCTCACCCAAGCACAAAAAGATAAATGTCGCATGGTCTCGTTTATCTGTCGCTCCTAGCCTGAATCCACATGACATGGCCAAACCTAATAAACACTCTGAGGCCCAGACAAGAGGGAGGGTGGGATGGAGGGAAGGTAAGGGGGGGAGGGAATGAGAGGGTGGGAGGGAGGACAAGGGGGATACAAATTGGGACCCAAAAGGAAAAGATACTATAAAACCCTTTACTCTGAACAACAGGCTAAAACATTGATCCTTCAGCAGGCCTGCGGAGGGAACACCTGAACCACAGGAACCTGGAGAGAGCATCATGAAGGCCAACTTTAATCTTGTCCTGCTTCTCTTTCTCTTCTCTCTCTCTCTCTCTCTCTCTCTCTCTCTCCTCTCTATACTCACTTTCTCTTTTATATTATCTATCTTTTTCCTCCCTCACCTTCCTAGGTGCAGACTTATAACACCCAGTGCCAGCACAGGGTTAACTTCCACAATGAGCTGTTGATCTGAAACACCTACAAGGTTTCCCATAAAAGACAGACTTCTGTCAGAGTTCTTGGTGACCCACCAAACATTAACGGTAAGACCCTACTGTCAAAAACAGCATATGTGTGGGAGACTAAACACAGAGAGACCTGGCAGAATCTGGAAGAAGGTCAGTCCCCAGACAGTTAGCTAGTCTAGTACCAGAGGGTGCTACACGAGCAACTGGGGGAAAAAGGTCCGACATTGGTCCAAACAACTTGCAGTCTAAGATAACCAGCAGGAAACAACTTGATGTAATGCTCATACAAGTGCAGTAGTGGCAAACAGCCATGGTGGGTAACCAACTGCTAATAGATCAACTCAGTGGAATGGAACTCATTGCTGGAACTGGGAAATAAGTCAAATCCAGGTACAAAAAATGAGCTCAGTCTCCAAGATCAAGATACTACCAAATGTGGGCTAGAAGAGAGCCAATGCATATAAAATTCCCTCCAAAACATATATGGTCATCCCTTCTATCTAGTACTAACTTCTCTCTCCGTTGGAGAATTTGCTTATCTTTTTTCAGGTGGACAATGAACCTGAAGGGAGGATCAGCTAACCACACCTCACCAGGGCCCCAGTTGAAACCATAGAACAACACAGGGGAAGGGCAAGAATACAGTGTTCATGGTGATCATGACACCAGAAAAAGGCTGAAGGAGATAAACACAGAGAACATCCAACTCCAACTAAGCCAGATATTCAGAGACACAGAGGCTCCCAAAACCTCACCACTGAAGCAGAACTAAAATGACCCCAATGTGGCTCAGGGAAACTCACGGAAGAGGGGGTGGAAAGATTGTTAGAGTCACAAGTTGGGGCATTATGCACAGAGACTGGGGCATACCCCACAGAACTCTTGACTAACCTCACAATGCATGACCCACATTCCCCATTGATGAGGGTCCCTTTGAAAGTGGGAGGACAGGGAGGAGGACAATGGAACCAATACTATGAATGTAAAATCAGAATAATATAAATAAAAAATATATATTTATAAAAAAAGAAGTGTAAAGAGCAGTTGGAGCTTTGGCAGTTGGTGTTTGCTGGTTGTTTGATACATCTCTGCTTATATCTATGAAAGTGAGCTAGCTACTCTGCTATTGATGGTGTTCCCTGGAATTTGTAAGCCTGAAAAAAAATATTTTCCTGTCATAAACTGTTTCTGGTCTGGTCTTTGTCCCAACAATGCAGAAGTGACTACAACAAGAATGATGAGTGGCCTTATCATGAGCAGGTCTACAGGTTACCCCATCTGGAGTGTGTTCTTGAGTGTGCCTCATCACATCTCCACAGCACTCCCCATCTTCTAGGTCTTACATTCTTTCTTCCCCATCTTCTACAGTATTTCTTGAACCCTAAAAGGGGTGGTAGAATATTGATTTTTTAAAGGAAACATACACAATGACCAATGCCAATCTTAATATAGTCCCAAGAAAAAAAAAATGATACAAATGATTATTTAGTATTTTAATATGCTGGATGAAAACAAGTGTGTGATTCAGTGAAATATCACAGAAGCTTAGTTGGATTCTTGAAAATTCTTGATATTCTTGCAAAAGTTTTTGAAATGTTAGAAACATACTAACCTGAAAACTAAGAGAAACAATTTTCTAACCTCCTTTTTTATTCTGGCTCCAACCATGACCTTATGAGTATTAGTTTTCCCAGAAAGAGACAATGAAAGAACACAGGGGAACTTTCACTAAGGGAAAAACAAAATTTTCTCTTGCTTCCTCCTCCTTCCCCTCCTGTTTCTCATCACCCCAACTCGACTGACACCAGTCCCACTCCTTCCTTCACCTGACCTTCAGCAGTTCCATATCCCCTGCCATGTCATAGGACCTGGCAGTCCCAGCCACCCCCTACAACATAGTCACAATAGACCTGCTGTTCTACTCCCTCAACCCTCAGCATCGCAGAACCACCACACATTCTGATCCCCCCTCCCTGAAGACCAGGTACAACACCAGTCTGCTTTGCTCCATCCCCCCGTCCTCTGAGGACACCTTAACATACAGTCCCACCCATACCCCAAATCACTGAACAATAAGCCCCTTCATCAGGTCCTCAAGCCCTCACAGACCCTCACTGGCTCCTGTTCTCTGCCATCAGAAGCCTAATAGAAGCAAAAATAAAAGGGAATAATCACTGAAGATGCATCAAGATAAACTACAGATTCCTCCTAAATTTAATAAGGTTCCCACACAGTGATGGGCAGACCACAGTGCAAAAGGAATAACATGAAAAATCAAATGCAAGTAAATCCAATTAGATTGCCCAGTCCCACAATGGATGTCTCCAATCAAAACATAGAAGAGACAATAGGATCAGAAACACAAAATAAAGATAAAAGCAAGGCAACCCTAGATTAGAATACTGTTCTTCCCTAGATTAGACCTAACAGAAAAAAACCAGGAAGGGCTCCAAAGACCATTAAATAAATGATCTGAAGTAAACTGGTTGTGGTGGCACACACTTTTAATCCCAGCACTCGGGAGGCAGAGGTAGGAGGATTGCCATGAGTTCAAGGCCACCCTGAGACTACATAGCTACGTAGTTAATTCCAGTCAGCCTGGACCAGAGTGAGACCCTACCTCAAAAAACAAAAAAACAAAAACAAAAAAAAAAAAGATCTGAAGTAGAGTGAACAAAAAGGAGACCTCAATAGCCAGCTGGCTAAGCCTAATGAAGACATAAATAAATGTAAGGATGAATTCCAAGAACTATTAAGAAAATCAAAAAATGACTTAAAAAGTGAACTCAACAGAGGATGGAAGCTCTACATAAAAATGTAGTAGAAAATACAAACAAAATTGGAAAAGCCCAAAATTCTGTAGAAGCTCTAAAGAATAGAATCAGCCATGTGGAGGCTAGAAACTCAGAAATGGAAGAGAAAACAGAAGAAACATTTCATGCGTCCAAAACATCCAACAAGTTAAAAAAATTCTGTGAATAGAACATGAGGGAACTGTGGGATACCCTTAAACATCCCAACATTTACACCATGGGAATATCAGAAGGGGAGGAAATTCAGACCAAAGGCATGGAGAACTTATGCAACAAAGTTATCAAAGAAAACTTTCCCACTCTCTCAAAAGAAAGTCCCTTCAAGTTACAAGAAGCTAACAGAACTCTAAACAGACTGGACCAAAGGAGAAATTCTCTAAGACATAGTATCATTAAGACTCTAAATATTGATCACAAAGAGAAAGTCCTAAAAGCAGCTAGGGAGAAACAAGACATTACATATAACTGTAACTCCATCAGAATTACTTTAGACTTCTCAATGGAAACCCTGAAAGCCAGAAGGGCCTGGATTGGAACACTGCAAAGTCTAAGAGCCTATGGCTTCCAACCCAAACTACCCTGCCCAGCAAAAGTACTCCTCATAATAGATAACAAAAGAAAAGCTTTCCACAATAAAACTCAGCTTTACAACTATATGAACACAAACCCAAACATACAGAAAGTACTTCAGGGAATTCTCCACATAGAGGAATCAAATAACCAACCTCAAAAACCTGCAAGAAGCATATCACAATAACCAAACTCAGAGAAGGCACAAAAAGCTACAAAGTCCAAAAGAACACCAAAACACATAAACCACCACAATATGACAGGGATTAAATCAAACCTCAGTTATTACCCTTAAAAGTAATGGCCTTAGTTCTCCCATCAAGAGACATAAGTTAACAGTGTGGATCAGAAAATTAGATCTGTCAATCTCTGTCTTCAAGAAACCCATCTCACCACTAAAAAAAGACACCTCCTTAGGATGAAAGAGTAAAAAAATTATATTCCAAGCAAACAGAAATTAAAAACCAAGCAGATGCGCTATATTAATATCAGATAAAATAGACTTCAAACCAAAAGTAATAAAAAATACAAAGAAGGCCACTTCTTACTTATCAAGGAAATGATACAACGAAAGGATAACACAACCATCAATCTTTATGCACCAAACACAGGTGCACCACAATTCATAAAACAAAACCTAATTGACAACAAAACAGAAATAACCACCAAAACAATCATAGTTGGAGTCTGTAATACTCCACTGTCAGCAATAGATAGATCATCAAAACAGAAAATTGACAGGGAAGTAAGAGAGCTCAATAAAACCATAGATTAATTAGACCTCATGGATATCTACAGAACATTCTACCCAAAACTCAGATTACACATTCTTCTCAGCAGCCCATGGAACCTTCTCTAAAATATATTATATACTGGGTCATAAAACCTTTCCTCTTTCAAAGTAGTCCTTTCTTTCTTTTGTTTCTCATTCCTTTTGTCCTCCTCTGTTCTCTATGCCAATGCCCCCACAAGACCTGGACTTTTAAGGGAGGGTTATTAAAAAAAAAAAAAAAAAACCTCTGATTAAAGGACTTAAGGAAGAGGGTTGAGGGCTGATTTTGGTCAGCATTGCTGCACTTCTGGAGAAGGTAATAAAATGGCCAATATTAACAGAAACAAAAAGGGTATGGCTCCTGAGATGAACATGTTGACAAGATCACTCTTTGACAAGTTGTAAACCAGAAAGCAGAGATCACATCCTCAGTGCCTCAGTACAGCATCATAAGGTCATGGAACAGTGGCACCTAGTGAAGCTTCATGGGTCATTGGCCCACAGAAGAGTAATGCAAGCATGTGCTATATGAGTAGCACCAGCAGTGAGAAGCAGGCTGCCCTTCAAACAGGACAAAAGAGTGACAGGGAAGTAAGAGCCTTAATACCACAGTGGCAGCCCAGAAAGCTAGTAGAGAGGCAAGGCACTCCTATTCCCTGTGGCTATTTTACAAAGATTTCCTTCTTTGTTCTAACTGATCTGAAGTGGTGGGCAGAGAAGCCATGTATTAGACTAATATGAACAACAGAAAGTAGGACATCAACATTCAGCATTAATATTTGTAGGACCCTAGGGTGCCCCTGCAAGTAAACATGGGGTATCCATTTTCTATTCTCTGAGTTGAACTGTATTAAAGAACTATTCAGAGTAGATTCTTGGTTATTTCCCAACTTTTGGAGATACAACAACGGTAACTAAATCTTCTGATTTTGTCTTTCTAAAATATGGATTCACTGATGGTCATTCATAAGTTGGAATGATATTCTGAGATAGAACAACAGTAACTAAATATTCTGCTTTCACCTTTCTAAAATATAATTTCACTGATAGTCATTCTTAACTTGTAATGACATTCTGATGATTAAGTATGTTTGATAGTATATAACATACTATTAATCAAATGCACTAGAAAATTATCATAACTTCTTTTGCTTTCCCCTTTCCTACTTGAAGATCCTGACTGGATGGCATTTTCTTATTTTATAGAACCTCCAGGATTACAAGTGATGTACTAAGCTTGCTCTCTGACCTTTCAATAAACTCTGTTAGATTAATGTTAACTGGGAGTATGTCATAGAATGAGCATTTGACTTGGCCATTTGTTTCCTGGAACTTCTCTTGCGATTCTGTAAATAAAGTATAATTGCAGATTTATTCTCCATCTGCACTAAATTTAACATTGTCAAACATGAGGATAAGAGTAGCATACCCTCTCCAGATATTAGTAACAGATGAACAGATGAATTGCGATGTCCTTGTTGGCACACATAATGCTATTTTCAGAACAATGATATTGAACTAGGGTTCAGGTACTGTACTTCTGCTGATGAAGATAACCCAGTATGTTATTAAACCAGTCAGAGATGGAGAAAAATAAAACCCCCATCTAGGTTCAGTTGTCACATATTTTACACACTTTTAACCATTCTTAAAATATGCAAAACCAAACTCCTTACAAGTGGTGTGGAATTACCATCAAGTATCAGCAGTTTCCAGATAGTATGGGGATTGTAGGTTGGCTGGTAAACTAAAGATCAGTCTTGCGTAAGAACAGCATATGTGTGATAGTAGGGCAGGAACTACTATGCAAGCAATACCAAACCTTATGCTTCACAGAGACAACAGATTGTAGGCTGGGGTAAATAAAGAATTTCACAGTGAAATTAGTGTAAAGCATTCTTGGAACTCATTCATTTCTTTATAACATCTGGAAGAGAGACCCAATACTGATCTCTTTGGGCTACTGTATTTTGTTGAGGATGACAATTTCTACATTAAGGGAAAGGTTATTCAAGAATAATGAAGACATTTCACATGGCAAATCCCAATTCACATTCAAATAATGAATGACATCCTGTTATTGGGTTTCATAATGAAATCTAAAAGGTAGAAGTAAAAGTGTGCAGAACATGACTACCCTGCTGCCAATTTATCACAGAAAATATCATAGGATGTCCATCTGGTATCAAGGGAAACACTATAACTTGTTAGGGACGGGGCACATAGTGCAAAGCTGACAGAAAGGAAACCGGAGCCTTCCTACATTATCCTCTTTGTGCAATTCTAAGTGATTGCCTGAGCTTGTTGCATTTTTTGTTACTACTAACTATTCTTTCCTCATTGTAAATTGTTATAACCACAACATATACACAGAGCTTATGTTACCAATTATTTATTGAAGATATGTGTAAATGTGGCTTAAGAATGCAAAACTTTCCTAACTCATTGTTGATGCTTTGAAGATATTATATGGTGCTTTTGTTGCTGGGAAAAAGTACCTGCTCAAAAGCAGCTGATGAGAGGAAAGTTTTTATTTTGGCTTACAGTCTCAATGAAAAGCTTCATAATGGCAGGAAGCAACATGGCATGACCAGAGTCTGGCCATCACCTCTGCCACAGCAGGTGGCAAGCAGGTGCAAAAAAAAATGAGCAGAACAAACACTGACAAGCTAGGGACTAATAAACTTTAAGATCCACCCCCAGCAATACACCTCCTCCAGCAAGACTCCACCTTTCCAAATGTCATCAGCTCAGGTCCCAGTATTCAGAACACACATGAGTTTATGGAGGACATCTAGTTGAAACTGCCACAATTTTTATTTCATATAAATCTATCTGTTTTACTTATAACTGAGAGACCAGTAAATCCTGATCATTAGGATAAGAAAATGAATCCTCTCTGGAAACTAACTGATGAAATATTTAATTATTTTATTTCTTATCAAAGCTATGATATCTTCAATATTATTTTTGCCTACTGATTTGCATAACCACATTCTAGTTATATATTTCAGTGCTTAAACATGAGGATTTAAAACTCTTGTTACTATTAGGCAGAAGATGGGTATGGACTTCAAAAGTATTAGCCTACAAAGGTGAAAAGCTCTATTTATAAGGTAATGGTTTTAGAGAATTTTTTCTTTGAATATTGTTAGATATTAGCACATCATGACAAAGGACATGACACAGTTGCTTATTTATCTCATACATGGATGGCCTTTATTTAAATTCTCCAGTACATGTCAAGAACAAACACTATTATGCCATGATTTTAAGATGCTACATAGCATCATTCCACTAAGCTGAGTACCACAGACATTTATTTATTCTTCACCTACTTAACAAAAATGCATGTAGCACCAGTTATAAACGTAATCTTCATGCTTATGGCCTGTTGTCTCACTGAACTATAAATGGTTCTAAAATAATAAGAACCTGACAGCTGCATTTAGGATCCCAGTTTCATCTTCTCAAACACATAAAATAAATGGAGTAAGATCGGTTCACTCATGGAACCTTGCTTTACTTAAGAGGTGACAGTGATTACAGGAAACAAGCACCAGCAATTCCAACTCAACCAACCAGATGTAAAAAGACAAACATCTCAAGTCTTCTAGACTTTAACAAAACGCCAGAGCCCTCAGCAAACAAACAAAGCATCAAACATTGTGGTGAGCTCACTGAAGGATAGAAAAACTGGGGTATCTCTCTCTGTATGCAAAAAAGGAACTGTATTTATAGCTAGATAGGTCTGACCTCCCTACATTGAGTGCCTTCATCATTCATATCTAAGTGAAGAAGGTCAGTCATCTTAACCATACAGTGCATTTTTCCAGAATGTTCCTTCCTCTTTACCTCAGACCTTTTTCCTTTTGATAAGTATACCCTTAGTGTAGAATAATTCTCCTCTTTACAAAATATTAATCAAGTGTCAATATTTTAGGCCTTAATGTTCTGAAAATATTTCCTCTCTCATTATAAGCCCACTTCTTTTTTGCATGATGTCTAATCCTGAAAAGTAGTATTGCATTTTCACAAAGACCTTAAATGTTCAATGGAAGGGGGTATTATTTAACAATCAAATGTACTGTCTGGTGTGATTAAGAAGGTACCCATTTACACTGCCAAGAACACACTCAGGAAGGGAACTTACAAAACTCAGAGGGTTTGTAGTAATGTCTTTATTCTACTTTGGCCTAGTCTAGATATAGCTGAACTGAAAAATAAATCACACACACACACACACACACACACACACATATATATATACATACATACATATACATATATACATACATATACATATATATATATATATATATATATACATACATATATATATATATATATATATATATATATACACACACACACATATATATATGTATATGTGTGTATGTATATATGTGTATGTATGTATATATATGTGTGTGTGTGTGTAATGTTTAATAGGAAAATAATTTGAGAATAAACTAACTATATTATGAAAATGTGGGAGTACAATATTCACTAAACACACAAAGTAAGTAAATATATTTCTATTGTATCTGATGTAAGAGAATCAAGCCACTTAGCAAATTGTCCAGCCTTTTCCATTTTAAAATGGAAATTTTATCACCTTGCTGTCAGGCACTGTGACTCCAATGTCAATAAAAAATATAAGGCAACCGGGAGAGACAGAGAAATCA
This sequence comes from Orientallactaga sibirica, assembly GCA_036365145.1. Taxonomy (NCBI): domain Eukaryota; kingdom Metazoa; phylum Chordata; class Mammalia; order Rodentia; family Dipodidae; genus Orientallactaga; species Orientallactaga sibirica. Next base: position 23,538,892 of record JAEOAD010000029.1, on the reverse strand, counting down.
AAGTTAAATGTAATTGCCTTAAAAAGTGTGTGAAAATGAAAATTCATTAACATGCCCTGTGACCAAAATGAAGTAAACTATTTAGATATTCTGAGCCATAAACATGACTATCTAAAATCATACTGGGGCCAATCTATAGGATATTATCAATAATAATTGCAAATGTATACTTTGTGTGGGGTGCTATGGTAAATCCTTAAAATGCTCTATGTTTTCATCTATCACAATTCTCCTGCTAAGCAAGGATTTATATAATTGAAGATTAGCATATCAGAGTACTAAGAAATCCTGCCTAAGTCACACACCTTACAAATGGAGATACATTCAGAATGTAACACTCTTGCATCTAATGCTAAATCTCAGTATGTAAACAGGGTATGGCCTTGAAGTAAAGATGCTATGAATAAGGCATATGGAGACATTTTAGGTAATGGAAGAGGACAAAAAGTAATGACATTAAAACAGAAGAAGAACTAATTAGAAAGAAGAAGGGGTTCAATGGAGGGGGTAAATGAAAGATTTTTTAAAAGAGACCTTAAAGAAGAATTTTATCAAGACTACATTAAAATGAGATGGGAGAGGAATAATTGCAGGGACCATAACAAGCAGCAGAATGTACTTTGTAGTTAAGGTCCAGTGATAACTACCTGTCCCCAAATTTACTTTCGGAGTGGCTTTCTTTTTTCTATAAAGAACATGGAGGACAAGCTTCATATTATTTTCAGTTTTCATTAACTTCATCCATCATGTTTATGTAAAGTCAGAAGCAAAATATAAAGACCTGGTGAAATAACTGAACATTGCTGATGGAGGAACAGCAGTGATAACCATTCTGTCTGGTGGGATGTTATTCTCTATGTAGTCAGGTAGTCATCCAGGACTAATCTAGATACAATATGAGATGGGGTACTCATTGTAGAATGCTCCTTGTCAGGTAATGATGCACACTAATGTGATATTAAAAAAATAACAACTGGAGAGACTGGAGAGATGGCTTAGTGGTTAAGCCATTTGCTTGTGAAGCCTAAAGACCTGTTCAAGGCTTGATTACCCAGTACCCACGTAAGCCAGATACATAAGATGGCACATGCATCTGGTGGTCATTTGCAGTGGCTGGAGGACTTTATGCTCTCTCTCTCTCTCTTTCTCTCTGTCCCTGTCACTCTCAAATAAATAAAAATAATCAACAATAAAAAAAACATAACAACTGGAAAGATGAAGGCAAAAAGAGTTAAAAGGAAGTCTGTAGTAGTGGCTTGGTGCCTGTGGCTATGGTAGGCATCATTTGTGTGTCTAGACTCCCTTCCTTCAGCTGCCACACTCATTATTAAAAATGATTTTGATCCCAGCACTCAGGAGGCAGAACTAGGAGGATTGCCATAAATTTGAGGCTACCTGAGAATACAGAGTGAATTCCAGGCCAGCCTGAGCTAGAGTGAGACCCTACCTTGAAAAAACAAAAACAAAAACAACAACAACAAAAAAATTGATTCTGAGAGTCCAGTGGTAATCTGGCAGATGTCTGCATTTATAGCTGTAGGTAATTTCCAAACTCAAGAGTTGAAGTCAGAGACAAGTAAAATCAGCTCAAGAATTTAAGGCCATCATTCTGTCATTTGCATAAGAAGATTTCTTAATCAGACATGTTTTAAACCTTTGTGTTTAGTTTCAATTTTCTTATATTTAATTTAAAAACATTATATATAATCATAAAAATAACTTTTCTACTATAAAATTTGAAAATTCTCTTCATCCTCTATTAATATTACTTTTATAAATAGTTTAGTCACAAATATTTAGATAAATGTGTTGTGTTATAAATGCATGCAGAAGTATAAAAATTTTCTTTAAAAAATATTTGTGTGTGTGTGTGTGTGTGTGTGTGTGTGTGTGTTTTATGGGTTTGTCAGGATCCCTTGCCATCTCCCTAACCCAGTGTTTAGTAATTTTTCAGGTACTAATTTTCCATGTCTATATCTTATTTTGAGAAGATCTGAGCCAATTTTTAAAAAGGGGATTTTTAGAGATCGTGTTAGTAAAATCTATAAACTCTGGTTATACATTGTGGATATTCACTTTTTATCAATATATAAATTACAAGATTTTCATCTCATTTTGCGTTCTGTTTTTCTATTCTATTAACAGTGTGTTTTGGTGTTAAAACTTAAAAATAATTATACTGGGAACTTTAATATGTGATCATACTGTAATTTGGTAATGTTCCCATCATGTTATCCATTTCATTCCCTCTCTCCATTCCTCTGAGGACCCTCTTCTTTCAAGAAGGAGTAGGCCTTCCACTATTTTATTGTATCATTGTTTGTCCTCCTCCTCCATCTTCTGTGACAAAATGTTTATGGGATCAGAATAGTGCAAATCTTTGGGGTTACTAGTAATCACTGTGGGTTCATGAACTCACCATTTAGTTTATGTCAGGAGGACAGTGCCCCCAGTACCCCTTCCCATTCTGTGGCTCTGATAGAAAATTTCTAAAACTTTTTAATTTGGTGGAAGTCTAGCTTGTTTACATTTTTTGACAGACCATATCTGGTATCATTCACATAACTCAGTTTAACCTGTGTTTCAAATCATTATAGTATAACTTCTTATAAATGTATATAACTCTAATGTAGTCTTGTGAATTATACAGTGGATTTCACATATGATATTGGTACTTGCTAGACTGATGATAGTTATAACAATTTATATTCAATATAAATACATAGTTATACATAAATAAATCTTCATATGGAACTATCATATGTCATATGGAAGGTACATTTTTTATTTTGCTAATGCCACTAAAATTTACTTAACGACTTTTTAACTATACCCTATTTAATCATCCTTTTGATGAAAATAATTGCCATAATTTACTATTTTTGTTGAACTATGACAAAGAGATACATTCCATTGCCTGGGTTTGAATAATCATGATTATTTCTTGCTCACCAGTTTACTGACCAATCAATGTTTTCTTTATTTGTTCATTTTCAATACATTTACCATTTTAATTATTTTTATTTATTTAAAAACATAGACCTTGGGCAAGAGAGATGGCTTAGAGGTTAAGGTACTTGCCAGCAAAACCAAAGGACCCAGGTTTGATTCCTCACTGCCTATGTAAGCCAGATGCACAAGGTGTCACATGTGTCTGCAGTTTGTTTGCAGTGGTTAGAGGCCCTGTCATACCCATTCCCTCTCTTCCCCTCTGCCTCTTTTTGTCATAAATAAATAAATAGTAAATAAATAATATATATTTTTAAATAGATAGATCTTTTAAGTTTTCATGATTTATGGAAATGTATCTGTTGGTGTTGATGAGATATGGTAGGATGTCTATTAAAATAATTTTATCCACAAAACATTTAATAATTTTGTATCTTCCACAGCTCTACTATATTATGTCAAGTATGCCCATTGTTCCATGGTGTAATCTAGTAAATCCTCTCATGTGGATCATAGTATATCATTAAAATTCTGTCATTAAAAATTAAAATGAAATGTTGTCTTTTTCAGATCTTGTACTATGAAATGATTCTTATTAAAAGAATCTGAGAGAGAAAGAGAGAGAGAAATAAAGTCTTTCTTCTCACCAAAAAAAAAAAAAAAATCTTGAGAAGTAGACTCTCATAAAATTACATTTTTTCTTGTCTGTGTAAGTGTTTGACATGTGTGTCCATGCATGTTTATATGTGTGGGGATGGATATGTGTTGGGGATATGCAATTGTGTGCATGTGCCTGTGGAGGTCAGAATCAATGTAGGGTGTATTCTTTAAGTGAGGCCCACCTTAGATTTTGAGACAAGTTCTCTCACTGAACATTATGAATTATATAATTATTCAATTTTAATTCAGTTGATAATATAACGTCTTTCTAATTATTTTTTTTTTATTTTCACCTGAATCAGCTTATTAAAGATACTATTTGAACAATACCTTTAAATATTTCTAATCAAATTTCACTTATTAGTACTTCAAATGATTTTATATTTAAATATACTGTGTATTCTTATGAAAACATATTTCATTTAAGTTTGGTAAATATAACACTTTTAAAAAAATCACTAAATTCTGCAGGTTAATGGGAAAATATGAAGATATAATTTCCCAGAGAGTCAAACTTTTAAATGTAAGAACAACCTCTTTGCCAAGTTATCAGGAACACTAGATATTTAGACTTATGTGTCACATTTAATCAGACCACAAAATTGTGGTTCACCAAAAGCAATTTCTGTCATTGAACCTGAAGGATACTTTAGATATTTAGTTTTGAATAAATAATTATAACGAAGTTCACTGATGAACTCTGCTCTGAGGGGCAATTTCACTTCCTGTTCTTAATGGGAGAAGAGTCAAAACATAAAGCTCTATTCTAGATAGAGGAAAAAGCACCATTTTTGTAAAACTTTTATTTTTATTATTTTTTATTATTTTTATTTTTTTTATTTCAATGCATTGGCTCATTAGATAAATCTATTTACTGGACATTTTTCATGTCCCTGATACTGTCTTACAGACTCAAGATTTGGCTGTGAATGTAACAAAATCCTAGTCTTCTTGAAGCCTAGAAATTAGGCTTATCAAGAATTAATTTGAATTTAAACAGATTACATACAAAATACTTTGTTCCAATTTATTCAGCTGCTTTTCATGACAGCCCTGTCTCCTTCCACTGTGACTTTCTATTTTAGAAGGTAGAAAATTAAAAGCTACATTTAACAGTCTCAGCTGAAATTAGGATCTGAGTATGATTTAGATTTTTCTATTTGTTTTACTTATAGGTATCTCACTCTAAACTGAATTACACGTAAAAGACAAGTCAAAGATTCAGTCTTCTAGAGTGGACTATAGCAGAGCTAGTATTGTTCTAGAAGTAGCAGGCATGAATAACAGTTGTTTTTCATTAGCTTGCTGGGCCTTATTCATGATGGACTTCGGATAGGTTACCTTGGAGTCTGTGTCTTCAAACTCCTAACACTTTGTGTTCTATCTGCATCAACTAAACAATTTCTTTACTCCAGCTCAGAGGATTCTGTAGTTTGTAGGTATGCACATTGAAGGCTGTGCTTGTCAAAGGTGATAGTGGAATGGTCCTGGAGTAGTCATATCCCACATCACTGTCAGTCTTTGCATATATAAAACTAGTGCTGAAGGCTTAAGGAAATCTTCCTGCTACATTGGAATTAACCAGAGGATCAAATAAAATGCTTTGTAAAGGGAAAACATAAAGCCACCCACTCCCTATAAGGTAGTCCTCAGGGCTTAAAAGAGCAACCAGAACAAAAAATGGAATCAGCAAGATTGTGCAACAGGACATTCTGACAATTATACAATTGCAAAAGCATCAATAGCTCCAGCAAGGAAATTCAAGCCACTGGATTAAAAAAAAAATAATAATGGAGCATAAATACATTAAAACAGTAAGAAGACAAAGAAAAAAAAACTATTTCACTCTATTCATGTTACTCTTCTCCAAAGCAAGTACAACTCAGTGTCAAGAAGAACTCTTCTGGACAGGAACTTTAGTCATGGAAGCGAGAGTGTAGTTTAGTGAATGCCTTTCTCCTATATACAAGCCAACACCAAGAATACTGAGCTGATCAGTGTGGCTGAAATTGGGAGAGGATGGAAACAGGGAAAGAAGGTCACAGAGCAGGCTAACTGCCACATGACTTCCATCACAGAAACTATTCATGAGCCCATTAGCCAACAAATGCAGATGAACCTGAAGGCAGCAGTATTCTCACTGAAATAAACATAAAAGATGAAAAATATAATGCCTGCCGAGTCTCCATTATTTGGATTCTAAAAATGTCAAATTCGTAGAAAGTGAGACTAGAATAGTTTTCACCAGGGCCTGATTTGATAGAAAGGAGGAGAGGTAGCCTATAAGCACAAACTTTTAATTATAAAATCAATGAATTTTGTCAACTAATGTAATTGGCTATAATTAATGACTATGTTTGCTAAAAGAGTACATCTTATGCATGCTCACTGCTCAAACACAGACACAGACATAGAGATCATAGAAGTGGTAAATACTATGTGGAGATGCATATGTTAACCAATTTGATTATGGTAAACATTTTTCAATTTATAAGTTTTATGTCCTTGGAACATATGCAATGCTTAGTCATCAAATATATTTCAATACAGTTGAGGACGTAAGTAGAAGAGGAAGGAAAAGACATATAGGAATGAGAAGAAGAGAAAAAACAGTACCCTATTTTTTTAAGGTTTAATCAATTTTTTAGAATTTTTGTTGGGAATTTTAATATATGAACACATGGTTAACTAGCCCTGTTGTCATAAGGTTATCCTGTTGTGTGTTCCTCCCCTACCCCTTTCCACTGAGGGCCCTGTCCTTGAAGGTATCAGTATTCACTGTGGGATCATGGATGTCTCAGTTTCTACGGGAAAGACATTGTATCAGATTATATTTTCCCACCTAGTAGGTCTCATATTCTTTTGGACCCCTCTTCCCCAGTGTTCCCTCAGCCTTAAAGGACATGCAATGAATCTACTTTAGTGTTCAGCTCTCAGTAGCCTCCATTAATTATAAGCCACTATTACACCAGTAGGTACATCTTGCTTCTTTTTCTTTTCTTATAATTATAATTAGAAAGTTAATATATGGAAATACTCCAAACTGGTCATACTCCCATCAAGATAGACCTCTTTTGTCCCCTCTTTACTGAGTGCCCTCCTCAGTGAGAGTCTCAGTAATCACTGTGGGGTCATGATTGTTTCCTATGGAGAGGACAATGCCTTCCCACATTGTTATTTTACATTCCTGCCACCCCTCTTCCACAATGCTGCATGAGCCCTGGAGGGTGTAAAAGAAGTCTCCCTTAGAGATGAGCCCTGAGCAGCATCTTACTTTCTGCTTTGACGAGTTTTCAGTCTCTTCAGTGTTTACTGCCATCTCCTTTGAGAAAGTCCTCAGGCTAGCAGTGAAAGTAGCATTCTTATTTAACCTGCCACTTCCTCTGTAATGTTACCTGGACCCTGACAGCTTTCTTTTGTTGTCATTTTGATGGGCCTCCCTGGTATTTGCTGCCATATGTAAAAAGCAGGTTCAATAATAAAGATTGAAACTGGAATTGAACAAAGGTGATAAGCATATACATCCTGAAGATTTTTGATGGGCAAAACCTCTCAATTTGCCCAAGAACAGTGGAAGCTTCCCTCTAGGGTCTATGACCTTCCAAAATATAGGCTTTTGATTTGGTTCTCAGTACCAGACATGAGTACCCTCTCGTTGAAGGAGCCTCATATCTACTCAGAGAACACTTGCTTACCCTCATAACTTCTGTGCCACTATTACATGGGAGGGTGCATCTTGCATGTCTGGTCTATTTCGTGGCTTTCAGGATCCAATACTTGTTCATATCGTTGATAACTTGTATCCCCACCCACAGCATTGCACATTGCACTTTTTGGCATCTTGACAGATAGCTGGCAGGCAGATGGCTTCCATATCTTTTTCAACTTGATTTCTTAACATCCTGTAACTACAGCCTATGGTGCCTTCAGCAGTAGGGTCTTACCATCTATGTTCTGGTGGTTAACCAATGGCCTACATTGTATTGTGAGCCTCATGGTCCCCTAACCAACAGCTCACAATAGGAGATGACCAAATTCTTGCACTAGAATATACTAACAATGACCTAACTATATTTCAGAGTAACTTTTTTTTTTTTTTTAAGAAAAGCACTAGTTCTCACTGTTTATTACTAACTCCAACAGCTCTCATTTCCTCCTTCTTGCCCACACAAATCCTGACCCATTTCCTCAGGGCCAGCTCAGAACCCAACCCATTCACCTCTGTTTTCCCAAAAAGCAACCAGTGTCACAGATGTGAGAGAAGAGGTCACAGGAGGGCAGCAGTACTGTTCAGGAGCCACCCAAAAGATAGGCCAGGTGGAAGTTCATGGAAATCAAAGGAAAGGATTACTGGCTTCACAATGACAAAACCTGACTAAAATGGGCCAGGCAAGCCTTGGGAAAGGAGGAACATCTGGGGCCTTACAAGACATCATTGGCCTGTGTGAGTTCCAAAATCACTGACACCAGAGGAAAGGGCACATCTGGGAGGTAGTCTGTGGAAATTCCACATAGTTAATGTCTAAAGGGCACCAAGATCCTCATTTTGGCAGAGAAACTAGTGTAGGGAAGTTACAAAAATGCCAGGTACACTGAGAGAGGCTGCGAGGGGATGCACACATGGTTTGACAAAGCACAGTCACTACAGGTCATACTGATGGGGTCATGCTATTCATAGAAAGTACAATGTCTAAAAGTAGGGAGAGGCCTTTCAGGAAGCATCTCTGAACCCATCACCTAAATCTGACCCCTAACAGTCAGACAACCTGGTGTGATTCCCGGGCAGCTGAAAACACTGGGTGTCAATAAAAGGACTTTCAATAAGTAGCCATAGGAGGCAGGAGACTTCTGTACTAAGTTGATTTTTTTTTTTTTTTTTTTTTGATGGTAGCCATTCTGACCTGAATAAGATGGACACTTAAAATAGTTTAAATTCACATTTCCCTCATAGCTAAAGATGTTGAACTTTTTTTTTTGTTGTTGTTGTTGGTTTTTCGAGGTAGGGTTTCACTTTAGCTTAGGCTGACCTGGAATTCACTCTGTAGTCTCAGGGTGGCCTCAAACTCTCAGTGATCCTCCTACCTCTGCCTCCCGAGTGCTGGGATTAAAGGCGTGCACCACCACGCCCGGCTCAAATTTTTTTTTTTTTTTTTTTTTGGTTTTTCAAGGTAGGGTCTCACTCTGGTCCAGGCTGACCTGGAATTAGCTATGTAGTCTCAGGGTGGCCTCGAACTCAGGGCAATCCTCCTACCTCTGCCTCCCGAGTGCTGGGATCAAAGGCGTGTGCCAGCACGGCCGGCGTGAACTTTTTTTTAGATGTTTATTGGTTATTTGTATTTCTTCGTTGTGAACTCTTTGTTCAGTTCCCTGACCCATTTTTTTAATTTCTTAATTTTTTTGAGTTTTTGTGTATTCTAGATATTAAACCTCTGTTAGCTGGTGGACATTTTCTCTTATTCTTGAGGTTGTCTATTGACTCTATTGACAGTTGGCTTAGCTGTACAATGGATTTTTAGCCTCATAAGATCCCAGTGGTGAGTGTTTGATTCTCTGGGTTGCTACTATCTTACTCAGAAAATGTTTCTCTATGCCTTTATCTTGGAGTATTTGTCCTATTTTTTCCTAGAGTTGTTTCAGTTTCATGTCTTATAGTGAATGCCTTTACCAGTTTGGAGTTGAATGTTGGGCAGGGTTTATCCAGGACCATTTGTGGAAAATGCTGTGTTTTCTCCAATGACTGATTTTGTCCTCTTTGTTCCATGGATTCATGTGTTTGTTTTTGTACCAGTACCATGCTGTTTTCTTTTTTTTCCCTATGGCTTTGCAGTATAAGTTGAAATCAGGTATAGTCATTTTTGCTGAGTACACTGTTGGCTGTCTGAGGGCTTTTGTTCTTCAATATGAGTACTCACTTGTTCAATAATGTGTTGTTCAACCTGCAGGAGTCTGTGCATTTTCTGTTCTTTCTCTTGTTTTTGATTTCTATCTTTATTGTATTATGTTCATATAGAATACAAGCGCTTATGTCAATTTTCCTGAATTTATTGAGACTTGCTTTGCTTCCTAATTTATGATCTACTTTAGAAAAGGTACCATGAGCTGCTGAGGAGAATGTGTATTCTATAGAGTTTAGGGATATTCTGTAGATAACTGTTGCCCATTACATGAATGGTGTCATTTAGCTTTGTTGCTTTTCTATTTATTTTCTCATTAGATGATCTGTTGATTACTGATAGTGAAGTATTATAAGGATCCAATATAACTGTCTTGGGATTTATATTTGTTTTAATATCTAGCAGATTCTGATTTATAAAATTGAGTAAACCTGTGTTTGTGGCATGTATGTTTAGAATTGTAATATCCTCTTTTTGATATGTTAAGAAAAATATGTTGACAAAAAATTTAAAGTTGAGAAAACAAATAAGGTTCAAGGAGTCTGTTTTGTAAAGAGACATGTAGTAATGAGGGAGGTAATAATGTAGTAATAGTTGAAGAATATCTTTATATAGGTGCCCTGGAAGATTGGTCTTAATGTAAAAACAGTCATATGAATCCCTTGGGAAAAGAAGTTGGCTATTTATGATTAATTTAGAACATCATGTGGAGAGACAGAGAGAAAGAGAGATACAGAATGGGAAGTTGTTTCCCTACCTGTTTCATGCTGACTGAAATATAAAATATGTAGCCTAAAGAAAATGCAAATTAAATAAGAATTTAAAATCAAATTGGTTAATTTACTATGGTATAATATTGAGTAGTAATTCTGTTGGTGTTTAGGTAAAAGAAGACAGGATGATTCTACAACAGTCATATTGGAAATCCACAACTGTCAACATAATAAATGAATATCATTTTAAATGACGTTTCTGTAAACTGCCCCAGTTACTTGAACTAATTATATGTGCACTTTCAGGTAGTTCCTATTCTTTGAATCACAGTAACAAGTGATTTATATGACTTCTAAGAAAGTTATTTTTGAGGGTCACTTACCATACTAAAAGAGAGGATTGTAGCCATGCAACTCAGTGGTAACTCAGAGGAAATGAACCATAGAACTTGCCAGATCAACCTGTCCTTTAGAAGACTCTTGTGCTTTATTAAAATATTGGAATTCTAAGAGGATATGTTTATAATTATGCTATAAGTGTAAATAAAATTAAAATATTGTTTTCCTAAATTCAATTTATGTGCAAATTGCTGGACAACTACTCAAATTTTCAACTTGATATTTTATAGAACCTCACAAAAACCAAGAATTTTGACATGAATAAAGGTGTAGGCAGAGATAGCAAGAATAAGGAATCATTTGTTAAAAACATAATGCAGTATTGATTAATAATATTAAGTACCTTCAGATATATGTGAGTTTAGAAAGTGACAAAGTTGGCATTAAGAGCAGAGGTAAGCAAGTATCTTTCTTGAATATATATATAGCTTAAAAAAACATAGGTAATTATTTAAATCATTCTGATGATTTCTCAGAGATGGGCATTAAAATAAGCCATTATGGCCCTGATAATGTAAATTGGAGGAGAAGCCTTTGATGCTAAAAATTCGAGCATGGATTATTGCAGCCATGAGACAAAATTCTTCAGAGAACAACAGGGAAAATTGGGCAGGATTTCTATGGTGTTTTCTGGAGCCAAATGCCTTTCTTGGGAAGTTTATTTCCTATTCATAACTATAATTAGTTGCATGGTCTCACATATATTGTGACTGATCTGCTACTCAAGCAAATTGATTGAAGTATTTATGATCAAGTGTTTATCAGTCAAAACCTACCTTCATAGTTATGTTATCAAAAAAGGGGTTCACAACCTACTCACAATGACAAATATAGTGATATCACAGCCCTTCTTTAGATAGATTTTAACCTGCCAGAGGACTTTAAGTAATCCATGTCACTAGTAAGCGTTTAACAAAATACATTTTGAGCCTGAGCTTGTGTCATCCTGTGACATATTAAACATGTGGTATAAGTTTTAAATATACATATTTTTAAATTTTTGCTTATTTTTATTTATTTGAGAGAGACAGACAGAGAGAGAAAGAGGCAAAGATAGAGAGAGACAGAGAGAGACAGAGAGAGAGAGAGAGAGAAAGAGAAAGAATGGGGGCATCCAGGCTTCAAGCCACTGCAAACGAACTCCAGATGCATGTGCCACCTTGTGTGTCTGGCTTATGTGGGACCTGGGGAACCGAGCCTCGAACTGGTGTCCTTAGGTTTCACAGGCAAGCGCTTAACCACTACACAATCTCTCCAACCCTTAAATATACATCTTTTGAGGGCATTTCTTTAATAAGTAGTACAATAGTTGAACATTATTTAAGAAAAAATAGCAAAATGATAGTATATTCATCCTTTTTTATTTCTATCACAAAGGGCATGAGTTCAGAAACATATAAATAACAAGGTGCTAATTTAGCTCACAGTTTGGAAGGTGAAGGTCTACAAAATGTAGTACCAGTTTTGGAGAAGGACCACTATTGCCTCATGGTCAATGGCAAAATTTATGTTTGTAAGGGAAAGAGAAGTCCTATCACAATACAGGAAATCTGGTAGTGATTACACAGTCATTGTTAGGATTCTATGACAAGGCTTTTGAAAGAACTAGTTCAGAAGTACCTACATAACTATGTAATCCACTTCTGAGGAAGACATGCCCAGTGACCTTATAATAGGCTATATCTCTTAAAGTTCTCATCATTCCTTCCCTTCATCACTGAGGATGAAGTATCCTGATGATGAGCTCCTGGGAAACACATGAAAACATAGTTGACAATAAAATGGATCCCACAAACTGAGAATTGAGTATGGATAGACGATACAATGTTAGCCACCTAGGGTAATTATGAGAAAGACAAATTATAAAAGTACAATAAAATAATTGCATTAATGTTGGCTAGAGGTAGCATAATAAAATACTGGGGAAATAAGATATAACAAAACTATCATATATAGTTTGGACTGAAATATTAACCAAGTATTAACTATAACATGCATAAGTTAGTCCTCATCTTCAGAAGAAGAGAACCATTACTAGGTTTAATGTTGTTAATTTATGTATTTCTGTACACTTAGATGGTGGGGCTGTGTGGAAGGGGACATTTTATACTCAAAATAAGAAATTCTGTTTTCATGCAAGATCACTGAGGAATCCTGCTGGAACTGAGCTGAACACCTCCTCTGTATAGACAAGCTGACATAAAGCTGAAAAAAGCTACACTGCATGCAGTTCCATAGGAGAAACATAAATCACCAGTGTAGATAAACAACAGTGAACACTGCAAGCCTTAAATTTGGCCAGCCAGGCCAAGTGAGCCAACAGGTGCAATAGTAGCATGTCTGTTATGGGGGAAACTAATTGCTCTCTAATTGGACTGGAGACCTGTTCCATGGAAAGGAATACATGCCTGATACTGAAAACCTAAGACAGGGGAAATCATGAGCTCTAGGGGTGTTAAGTCTTCTGATGTCTGGCTAAATGTATACACTGTGCTTACCAAACTGCCTGGTAAGCACTTCTCTTCATTTTCATTTCCATATATTAATGCTACTCTCACTTTTGGTTAGATAGGCTTCTCTTTTCAGATGGCAGTTATCTTGGAATGACTCAGAAGGCACCATAATGCTGAGAAGAAGTGACAGAGGATTGCTCAGCACCGAAACATTTCTATCACACCTTCCAAGATTCAGGATCCGTTGTGAAAAAATAGCACAAAGAATGTAAGAGTCCAAAGAAGCATAGGACTCCTTACAATGCACTCTTCCCAACACAAAATGGCCTGTGTATCTGTGACCTTGCAGTGCCTGACACTACCTACGTAACACCATCATAATAGGAGAAAAAGATGATAATGTCAAAATAAGAGACTGATTGAGAGGAGAAGGAGATATGATGGAGAGTAGAGTTAAGGGAGGAAAATTTGGGGGAGGGGATTACAATGGCATTGTCTATAATTATGGAAGTTGTCAATAAAATAAATAGACAAAAATTAAAAATAAAGAATTTCTGTCTTCTAATAAGGGAAGTTTATGATGAAAAATAATCTCAGAATCTAACATTGCTGCCAATCTCTCACACTAAGGGCTTCTCTTTTGAAATACAATTGATACTTCAACTATCCAAAGTTATCAATGCCCTGGAAATATGTCAGATATGGTCCAAGTAATGTAGTTGGAGGAAGGGAGATCTATTGGCTATGAAAAAATGACTTTTACTGGTATGTATTGATGTTTGCAATAATATCTCTGTAATGCAATCATATTTGGAAAAGCTGAACCTATAAAATGAAGGAATGCATTTTAAGTTATATATTTATACTAGAAGTTAATTACTGAACAAAATTATTAGTAGGAATCACAAACATAAGTTTAATGCACTCTCCTGCTCAATACTCATATTTTATTAATTGATCATAATATGATACTATTTTTTTTTGTAATAACCCAAAATTATTGAGTAGAGGTCTAACTTATGAAGCACCAGTACTCTGAATGTTATGTTCCCTGCAGCATAATTAAGATCTCCATATAAGGCTTCATTATTAGAATTTTCTTAACAAAACACACCTTAAAATAACAAAATATTTGTATAGTTGGTAAACAAAGCAAGAGATCTATTTGGTTATTAAGTCAGTTTACAAAGTCCCAGATGCATTTTGTAGGAAATTTCCGTAATACAACCTAATCTGAAAAGCTATTGATTGTGCACCTTCGAAGACATTCACCACACATTCAGGAATGTGTCCATGCAAGTTAATCCCTATTGGGAAATAATTTATGAAAAAAGATACCATAAATCTTGGCCCACTGAAGTATGTCATGTCTGTTCAAATTTTTTCTGCAGCATAGAATAATTGATAAACTTCAATTAGTATGAAAATATTTCACCTTATCAGAAATACACCTCAAAAACAATGGTAGTACACACTTAGCATTTTAGATTTACCAAAACACTATAATTGATAGACACTTTTAAAAATATTTTACTGTGTATTTTTATTTATTAATTTGAGAGAGTAAGGAAATGTCAGAAAGAGAGAGGAAGAAAGAGAGGGAGAGAGAGAGAGAAAGAGAGAATGGGCATACCAGGACCTCCAACTGCTGCAAATGAACTTCAGATGCCTGTGCCACCTTGTGCATCTGGTTTATGTTGCTCCTGGGGGATCAAACCTGAGTCCTTTGGCTTTGCAGGTAAACCCCTTAACTACTAAACCATCTCTCCAGCCCATTGACAGTGAGTTTTATACATTTCTGGTAGAACTGTAAATTGGTCAAACAATTCTTTCTAAGCTATTTGTTAGACATTTTGCTTTTATCTTTAAAAAGTCCAATGTTTACTCCAAAATTCCAAACATAGTAAATAATATGAATACATATATATATATATATATATATATATATATATATATATATATACACACATCTAAACAGGATTTTAAATATTATTTACTATTAGTGAACTAATATTTAATACCTTACTTAACAGAGGTATTTATGGATATAAAGATGGTAATTTAAAACTGGGCATGCTGACACACACTTTTTAAAATTTTTTTTTTTTTTTTATTTTTATTTTGGAGAGAGACAGAGAGAGAGGAAGACAGATAGAGATTAGCACGTCAGCAGCCTATCAGCCACTGCGAACAAAATCCAGATGCATGCGCCCCCTTGTGGTCTAGTGCAGCATTGCACCCTTGCATCACTGCATCTGGCTAAATGTGGGACCTGGAGATTGGAACCGGCGTTCTTAGGCTTAGGAGGCAGGTGCCTTAACCTCTAAACCATCTCTCCAGCCCTGACACACACTTTTAATCCCAGCACTTGGGAGGCAGAGATAGGAGTATCACTGTGAGTTGGAGGCCAGCCTGGGACTACAGAATTAGTGCCAGGTCAGCTTGGGCTAGAGTGAGACCCTACCTCCAAAAAAGAATATAAAAGATGATAATTTATACATGGGATATATGCCATGTAAATCATCTCATTTGATAAAGTTTTCTTTGGAATCTATGTATAAATATGCATATATTTCATAGACTATTGATCAACATATTAAAGTATGAAATACAAGCAGTGTGATTATATGGTTGTAGAGTGTTAAAACCTAGGCCTGGTTTTATTTAAATATTATTCTAAAATGACCATGTACTATTTGCATATACAATAGCAGTCCTGATTAAAATATAGAGTTGAGCTCAGAGTCAGGCAAAACAATAACTTTTTTTTTTTTTTTTTGATCAACATATTAATGTATGAAATACAAGCAGTGTGATTATATGGGTAGAGTGTTAAAAACCTAGGCCTGGTTTTATTTAAATATTATTCTAAAATGACCATGCACTCGCAATGTTTTTTTTTTTTTTTTTTTGGAGGTAGGGTCTCGCTGTAGCTCAGGCTGACCTTGAATTCACTATGTAGTCTCTGGGTGGCCTCGAACTCATGGCATACCTCCTACCTCTGCCTCCCAAGTGCTGAGATTAAAGTCATGGGTCACCATGCCCAGCTCTTAAAACAATATCTTTAAAATTAAGGGGCCTATATATGATTGATTTCTTTTGGTCAAAAGATAACCTCATTCAAGAATGTAAACCTATTACCATGGTAAAATCAAACTCATATAATTATGTGATCCACTATTTTGGCCACTAAATATGTTTTTAGTTTATCTATATTTCATATGAGTGTTATTTTGCATATTTATTCTAATGAATTTGAGTGTTGGGGAAGGTAATGTTGCTAACACTGCAATATTATTTGATGGGGAGTCTCAATATATAAGTGTATGCACTGAAAGGAACAAAATCAAAAACTGAAGTTCACTGTTCTCTAAATGAACATTTCTCAAAGATTTAGTGGAAAATTCATAATGGTAGAAAACATAAACAATTGTTAACCAGAACCTGTAAGTGATGGTTCTACAACTGAGGTAAATACTCTTGTTAAACTAATGACCTCTTATTGCTGCTCTTAATTTCCTCAATTCTAAGACAGAAACATAGATTATCCATTGTTTTCATGGTCAACTCTTACACACACACACACACACACACACACACACACACAGACACACAACTAAATATGACTGATAATTTAGCAACTGCACTGATTAATGTATAGTCTTGATTACTCATACCTGTCACTCTCAATGCTTTGGGATGGTTCTGTGTAGTGACAATGGTGACAGATTAGAGTTACTGTGGAGATGATAGCAGGAGTACATTTTTGCAAGCCTAAGAGAACTTCAGAGAGAGTGACTTTTTCATGCATAAAATGGACTTAAAGACTTAGAGCAAAGACTTTCAAACTATTTCATGCAGGAATAAGAAAGCAAAGAAAATATACAGGTCTCCATGCCCAGTATCTGCTTCAGTGAGAAAAGTTCCAAATGAATCTCTTATGGAAAATAAATAAACAAACAAATAAATGAATAATAAAAAAAAAAACTGTGATTTTATCATCAGACCCTAGTGGGTAGGAGGTTAATGAGTATTTACCCCAGCTTTCAACAGAAAAAACACACAGGGGCAACAGCCTGTGCATCCCTAGGCTCAGCTAGCCTAAAATTCAGATTTAAGTGTGACAAGGAAGCAAACTTAAGTTAATGCTTTTCCCTTAATCTGGACTTTGTTCATAAGTAAACATCATGCAAGTCCTTGAAGAGTTTATCAAGTTATGGGATTCTGATGAGATCATCTGTGGCTCCTCAAAGGTTATTCTAGCCTTGCATCAGGGAAATAACAGATTTACACGTGAATTCAATACCTAGGTGAAAAACCAAAAATACATTGATGTTAAAGGGAAACAGGAGTCAAATAAATAACATACCAATAGCCAATGTGGGACCAATTACAATAAAACCTTAATCTTGTGTTAAAGAACATGAATCATATTTTGGTATTTACTCCCTTCACACATTTAAAATGTGAAGAAAATGTACTGGGGGGATATATCAGTCATCAAAGGTACTTGCTTGCAAAGCCTACTACCCAGGTTCAATTTCCCAGCCACCCACATAAACCCAGATAAGCATTAATTTGCAGTGGCAAGAAACCCTGGCTTGTGTGTGCACATACACAGACACACATGCAAATAAATAAATAAAAAGAAATGTTTTAAAAACTCATGTTAATAAGAAAATTACTTCAGAGTTAGTGTGATAATACATTACACAGGTTATTAAGGTCAGCATCAATAGTCTTGAGTAATCTCAATGTAACATCTCAATCTAATGCAATCTTCTTTCTCAAAACCTATAACCTGCCTAATCATGAAAAAAAAAAAAAATCAGAACATTCCTAATACAACACTACTTCACACAACATCTGACAACAAAATGTTAATATTGTAATAATAAATATAAATCTATAAACTGACCAAAGACAAAAAGAGACCCCAAAATACCTAAAGATGGATAAATCTCATATTTGTATTCTGCAAAAGATCTTGGTGTAGGGAAGAAGCACTAGGTACAAAGTAAACTATAATGTAAAAATGGAATTTTTTAATAATAAAGCAATAAGAGTTCACTAACTATAAAAAGTTTTCTATATTAATTAATGCAAGGTTTCAATAATAGAGAAAATTGGTCTGTGGGAACATTTGCATTTCAATATATTTGTTAAAGTAAAGCTACTCTAAGCAGTAAACACTTTTCTCTATTTTAATTTATGTTAAAATAGTAGCTTGCTCTAGCTCAAGCTGACCTAGAACTAATGCTATAGTTCTACACTGGCCTGAAAGTAAAGATTTTACAAAAAAAAAAAAGGATGATATTTTATACAGAGAGAGATCAAATAAAAGTGATTTTACTTTCTAGGCAGGAATCATACATGAATGTGTAATAGATGAGAAAGTTTTGAAATATCTCCTCAGTGCAATGGGCAGCTACTGGCAATTTACCTATGGTGTGCAGCCATGATCAGAATCTTAAAAGATTCTAGTGGTTGTGCAGCAAAGTGGATTCAAAGTTGGTGGTCCACTGGCATAACAATTAAAACATATAAGCCTAAATAAATTACTGCAACAGAACAAGATAGATACAATGTAGGCCTCAATGATTTGCATGAAAGTGCATGGATTTGAGGTATATCTTGAATTTAAAATGGAATCAGTTACAGGATTATTTGTGTTGATATAGAGGGGAGGCCATCAATAATGACATAGAATTCTAGTACTAAGGTAGAAAAACACTATGGTGATTGTAAAAATATAGAAGAAATTTTGGAGTAAAATACCCAGAATTTTGTTCTATTTGAGAGATTTGAGCCAGTTTTAGTGAGTATATCAAGAAGCAAATTGAATATGTTCAGAACAGGGGACAAAATAAAAGGAAATTTTCTAGTTAAATTCACAGACATATAAATGTGTAGAGAGAAATCTAGGAAAAAGGGAGAAAGTGAAAAGAGAGATGCTAGAATGGTGGTTTTTAGAAACTAAGAATATGGAACATTAGAATAGGTTTCAGCAGAAGGAAAATGGTCAATTTTAATTATGCTAAGAGTTCTAAAAAGATAAAATAAGGTTGAGGAGATGGCTCCATAGGAAAAAAAAAATGTTTGCTGTACAACCATGAGTGCCTGTGTTAGGATCTCCAGATCCCATGTACAGTAGGAGAAGGACCACTCCCATAGTTGTCCTCAGAGTGTTTGTTTACACACACACACACACACACACACACAAACACACACACACACAAAAGCCCATTGTAGGAATATGGTAGTCATTTCTATTTTAAAAATGGTTTTGCAAAATAGTGTGCCCAGGAATGAATAATGCATCTGGAGGGAGATATAGCAAATGGTGGAATATTTTTTTTCCCAGACAATTCAAGACTGAAGTGAAAGCTAAAGCAATTGGAAAGCAATACAAGATAATATATTTTCCAAATAGAATTATTTGAGACATACTGGGTTTATTGAAAAGATAAGGAATAATTGGATATTGGATACATAAAAAAATAATCTTTTTCAGTTTTTTTAATTAGTTATGTATATAGTGTGTTACAGCCATGATGGTACCATTGTTAGCCTTCTCCCTGTCCTCCCCCTACGGAGATTTATTTAAAGGTGGGCACTTGTGTTATCATTTATTTTTTTGTTGTTTTTGATGGGACAAAATACTTAGCCAGAATCAACTTATAGAAGAGTTCAATTTATGGCTTATGGATTTGAGGGGAAGTGTATTATAGTAAAGAAAGCATGACAAGAGCAGGCAAGCAGTGCCACATCATCCCATAACCAGAGAAGAAGTAGAGAAAGAGAGAGAGAGATTCAAGCAGGGCTAGGCTGAAACACCTCAAGGCCACCCCCAGTGACACACTTTCTCCAGCAAGGTTTCAAGGTTTTACCTCCTAAAGGTTCCATATCTTCCCAAACAGTAACACCAACTAAGCATAAATATTCATACACATGGGGGGGAATACATGCAAATCACCACAACTGCCTTCTTTTATCTATAGAAGAGAGATGTGGATGAAAGACAATTATTGTTGTAAAAGAGTTAACATATATAAATCAATAAATATAATATACATATATATTAATGTAAAGATAGAAACCACAAGATCATCTCAATTGATACAGAAAAAGCATTCAACAAATGTACATGTCTTCATGATAAAAATCCTAGAGAAAGTTGGAAGAGATGAACATACCATAAAATAATATAGGCCATATATGATGAACTAACAGTCAATTTTATGTTAAATGGACAAAAATATCAAGCTGTTTCCTCTAAAACCACGAACAAGAAAAGGGTGGCTACTTTTGTCATTTCTATTCAATATTGTGCTCAATCCCTGGAAAGAGCAATAAAACAAGAAGTAAATGTACAAGGAATAAAAATTGAGAAGGAAGAATTCTAATTCCCTCTATTTTAGATGACATGATTCTATTATATAGTTTAAAAACCCAGGGCTGGAGAGATGGCTCAACAGTTAAGGCATTTGCCTGCAAAGCCTAACGAACTGGATTTGATTCCCCAGTACCCATGTAAAGCCAAATGCACACAATGACACAAGCATCTGGAGTTTGTTTGCATTGGCTAGAGGCCCTGGTGCACCCACTCTCTCTCACTCTCTGCTTGAAAATTACTAAATAAATAATATATTTTTCTAAACCATATAATCTTTAAAAAAACATAAAATTTAATACTTAATTACTAATTAACACTTTGAACAAAGTTGTTCCATACAAAATCAACCCACAAAAGTAAGTAGTTTTCATATGCAACAATAATGAACTAGCATTGACAGAAATCAAGAATATCCCATTTATGATAGTTATTACAAAAATGAAATATATAGAAAATAGTCTAACCAAAAATGGATAATATCTCTATATTGAAAACTTATATACCCAAAAATAAGAAAAAGAAAAGACAGTATATGAATCAAAGACCTGCCATGTTCATGGACTGCCAGAATTAACATTGTGAAAGTGGCTATCCTGCCAAATGTCATATATGTATTCAATGCAATTTCCACCAAAACCCCAATGATGTTGCTCACAGAGCTGGAAAAAATAATCCAATAATTCATAAGGAACCACAAAAAAAGGATAGATATAACAATCATAAGGAGAAAGAGTGAAGCTAGTGTTATCACAATACCTTATCTCAAATTATACTACAGTACAATGGTTGTAAATTAAAAATTAAAATTAAAAGAGAGACTAATGGAGAGAGGGAAGGGATATTATGGAGACTGGAGTTCTGAAGTGGGAATGGGGGAAGGGGAAGGAAATATCATGGCTTATTGTCTGTAAGTATAGAAGTTGTCAATAAAAAATAAAAAGATTGGACATGAGATCCACTCAGTGGGAGATAACTCTTATCTGGTACTGGAAAGCAAATCAGAATCCTATGGCTAGGAAATTCAGACTCCAGAGTGAAGCCCTCATTGCTGTCTTAATAAGAAGGGTAACACACACACCAAAGTCCCTCAAATAACTATATATAATATATATATATATATATATATATATATATATATATATATATATATATATATATATTTATATAATTTTCAATCAACCTGCTCTCACTCTTGGTTAGAGAGTATGCTTTATTTTATAACTGGCAGAGAAAACTTAGGACACCAAAGATCCATCAATATGAAAATAAAAGATAGCAGATTGTCTATAATAAGATGTGAAACTTCTGCCACATCTTCCTGGGCCCTCCAGAAATGGCAGAGGAACTAGCAACACAAGTACTGCTTCCACTAGCTAGCCTGACAACCAGCTCCATGGGAAATGCAACAAACTGTGGTCAATCAAAACACATTGAATCATAAAATTAAGGCTACAGAGAATTCATCACTAAACCAGACTGCTAACAGACCCTCTAAGGTTCAGGGGCCATAGCAGAAGAGGGGTGGGAAGATTGTAAAAGCCACAGTGTTGGTAGAAGTATCCTGAGGCATATCCCCCATCACCACCACAGAGACTAAGATCTCAATTACCCAATAGTGAACCCAAACAACCCCACTGAAGAGAACCCTCAGGGAGAACAGGACCAGAGAGAAGATATATATGACTACAATCTTTGTTACATAACCGGCATCCCCAATGAGGAGGGTCCCTTCAGAGGGGGGGCAGGGATGTGCATAAGGATGGTACCAATATGTGCTCTTTACACACTGTGTCCATAATATATATATATATATATGAAACTATCATCATCAAAGTGAACAGACAGCCTTCAAAATGGGAAAAATTCTTTGCTTCCTATACTTCAGATGGGGGGGGGGGTGGCAGTTTGAATAGATGGCCCCCAATATTCAGTGTTTAACAGTTTGTAGTTTGCATCTGCATCCACCTGGCCGGAGGCAGTATCACTGGGTGGATCTAAAGGTGTGGTGGTGGGTTTGAGTTTTCAATCTAAAGATATGCAAAGTGGGCCTAGCTGGAGTTCCCAAAGTGTGCTGTGCTGCATGGCTTTTGACTTTTGGCTTTCTCTCTCTCTCTCTGCCTGGTCCTGTAAGAGCAGACTAGTTTCTTCTGCCATTATGGAACTTCCCCTGGTTCTGTAAGTTCATCTCAGTGAGCCTGAAGCTGTCTGCTACAAGGGCTAATAACCACGATTTAGAAGGAACTGCAAAAATTAAATGCCAATAAATAAATATAAAATTGTCAATCACAAATGGCTAATGAAATGTACAGACTGTTCAAAAAAGAAGAAATACAAATGGCCAATAGGTACTTAAAAAAAATTGTTAAACATCCTGAGCTAGCAGGGAAATGCAAATCAAATGAACTTTGAGATAAAAATCTCAACCCAGTCAGAATGGCTGTCATTAAGAAAATGTACAACAACTACTGGTACCCATAGTGAGATACAGAAACTCTTATCCACTGTTGGTGGAAGTACAAACTAGAACAGCCTATGTAGATCAATATGGATATCTGAAAAAGTTAGGAGTAGACCTCTCATATGACCCACATATACCATGCCTGGTCATGTACCTTACTGACCTTTCTTTAGTAAAGAGACAATTGAACACCCATGTCTATTGCATCTCTCTTTGCAACATCTAATAATTGGAATCAGCCTGGATGACTATCAATAGATGAATAGCTATGAAAATGTGGTATGGTTACACAATGGAATTCTATTCATCAGAACAAGAAAATAAAATTAGGAAATTTACAGGAAAATGAATGGATCTGTAAAGAATCATATTAAGTGAAGTGACTCAAACTCAAAAAGACAAAAAATGCATATATATGCCATTGTGGATAAAAACCTATAAAGGTAGAACTGAAACAAAGTGAATATAAACTAATGAGTAAGAAGAAGGGCAAGGGAATGACAAAAGGATACATGTGACATGAA
Source organism: Orientallactaga sibirica (assembly GCA_036365145.1). Taxonomy (NCBI): domain Eukaryota; kingdom Metazoa; phylum Chordata; class Mammalia; order Rodentia; family Dipodidae; genus Orientallactaga; species Orientallactaga sibirica. The sequence continues at coordinate 23,515,446 of JAEOAD010000029.1, read as the reverse complement.
AACAGGGGGAAGGAAGAGGCAGTGGGAGTATAGGATATGGGTGAGAATCAACAAAACCAAACTGTACTTGAGAATGTAAGAATGATTGAGGCCCTAATCTCTGCATGCCAACTAACAAAAAATGTAAAGTGTTTTCACACAATATTCAAGAAACTATTGTCTTTCTGAGAATAACAGTTTAAATAGCATTTGTAAACAGAGTAATATCACAGTGAAGATCTGATGATGATAGCTGAGTGTAGAGAAATATTGGATAGAAGAACTAACGACTTACACTTATTGAAGATCTAACATTTAATGAAGTGCTAATATCCATCATGTAATGAAGCTAGGGAAGAGAAGATGGGAAAGCTGGGGCGGCCAGGTTCTGGAAAGTAGGAAATTAATGAAAAACATCAATGCAGAGGAACAGAAAACTTTGACCAATGAGTTTTTTGTACCACAAACATGAAGAATTAGAAGACTAGGGTAGCAAAGGGGAAGCAAGCCAAGTTTTGTAGAAAGGTAAATAACAGCTCCATGCAGCAGGAGGGGAACGGGAAAGACATTGCCAAGAAGTACTCTGGACCAGAAGTTTTTATGCTGGAAACAATGAAACTAGTTTCTTGATCCAACAGAGAGAGCCCACCAGTCTGAATAGAGCTCTCAATTAGGTCCCGGATATTTTTCCTCCCCTTTCTACCTTTTAGGTATAACACTGAATGGTTGTCATTAATTGAGCCTTTTTCCCTGAAATAATTTGTGTTCTTGGATTTTTCTTATTTGAGCCTGGGAGTTGGTGCCCACAAAAGTTTTTTTTTTATGAGGCTGGGATCCTTAGGCCTGCTTCTTAAACTATAAGAAGGGCCTTCAGGATGGTACTAGTGTTTTTATGGCACATTTCTCTCTCTCTTTCTTTCTCTCTCTCCCTTTATGTGTGTGTGTGTGTGTGTGTGTGTGTGTGTGTGTGTGTGTAGTATGTGTGATATGTGTGTTGTATATTTATGTGTATGGGTATGTGTACATGAATGTGCCCAATACATGTTGTAGTGGCCAGAGAAGAATACTGGGTGGTCCTCCTCACTTACCCATGCATTTCCTTAAATTATACTTTGTCACTGATTTCAGAGCTGCAGTTGTCATAAACCCTAGGTATTCTTCACTCTGCTCCCTATAGGACTGGGGTTATAGATGTGTGTGGCCATGTTTGGCTGTTTATGTGATGCTAAGGAATCAAACTAACATAGTCTCAGGTCTCTTGGGCCCTCATGTCTGTGACAGAAGCATTTTATTGGCTCTTAAGCCCTCCAGTAGTTTTTTTTTTTTTTTTTTTTTTTTTTTTTTTTTTTTTTGGTTAGTTTGTGTCTGTGACCGTGAGTAATGACATATAAAATGTGGGCTTCTTTGCTCCAAATTCCTAGTAGTGTCATCTGAAAATCCAACTGGTGAACAAAACTGCAGATGGTAAAAAAACAGAACTGAAGTTTATAGCTCTGACACAGACTTAAGTCTAAGAAGGTAATTAGGAAAAGCAAAGTATGGACCAGAACAACATACAGATTTCAAATCTTCCTGACAGGTATCCACAGAATGATGTGCATAATAAAAGATGATATTTGCCTTTAGAAATTAAATCATCTTCTGTGTCGATCTTGAAAAATGAGAAGAAGGCTTGTGAAAATGACAAACCCATGCTTGACTGTTTTACATTAACTGGTATGCCCTCTGGAGGTAGGGTCCTAGTTGTTTTTCATTCTTTAGGATAATGAATATAGTAGCTTTTCAAAAAATATTTTCAGAAGTATGCATGCATAGTCTCAAAGACCAAGTTTTACCTGAGCATGTGCCAATCTGGGAATTTACCAGAAAGTATGAGTCAGCATCTGAAGGGTGACACTGGTAGTTTAAGAAATTATCAGACATTGTTACAAAATTTGATGGATGAGGTGCAGGATTCTGAATTAGCAGATTAAAAAAGTGCTGACCTAGAAAGAACAATTGTGGTATGCGAGAAGGATTTGTTTTTATAAAAATCTGATGTGAACAGACCCCATTTTGTATAAAATTAAGCTTTAGTTTATCATAAATTAATGAAATCCTATTCCCTAAATTTTTGACTCAATTATCCTCCATTCTCCTTTTAGCATAAAATCCTACTTGCTATTTGTGTCATCAATCCACTTATATCCTAGACCATAAAGTCTGTGCTTTGGTTTTAAAAACAAAATAGTATTTAGACTACAAACATTTTATTAACCTACTAGATCCTTTGTATTAGATTTATGTGATCAGTAAGTCCTCCATCAGAAGGTTTTGAAACATTGTGTTCAAATACTTTGCTGTTCCACAATTAATATCTTTTGAGAAATGCAGCTTTATATACTATAAAAATGAATAACTTGTGAAAGAAATTAAAGCTAATTGTTTTTCTTGGCCATTCTTGAACTAATAAACATTATAAGTGAGTAAAAAAGCAATTTAGAGGAAAAGTCAATGTGATTAGTTGATGCCCATCATTTCCTGGAATAAAGTTATCTCTTCTGTCATATATGCTTCAAAACATCCCTCTGAGACACAATTGTTTTATATGACCAGGCCTAGAGAAATAAAATTTATGCATCTGATGTTTTTAATGAGTACAGACAAGGGTATGTGTTCATGCTTGATTGAAACACTTTCCTCTCAAAATTAATTATCTTTGATTATACAAATAATCCTTTAAAAAATGTTCATATTAGTAAATCCACAGTTAAGTATGCATGCATTCTTTCTCCATTATGTCTCTATAATTCAAAGAGTGGGAAAGACAGTGAAAAAAGATAAATTGTCAGGAATTTTATATAACTGGGGATAAGTTCCTAGTGTCAGATTAGCACATAGGACACATATAAGCTGGGCAGGGTGACAGCTGTGATCCCAGCACTTAGAAGGAGAGACAGAGTGCTCAGATTGCTGTATGAGACTCTTTCTCAAAAAAAAAAAAAAAAAAAAAAAAATCAAGACATAAAATAATATAAAAGTAGAAGAAATATTCAAAGTAAACCCTGAAGCAATCTTTTCAAATGCATAAGAGCAAAAGTTTCTTGGAAAATAATATATATATATATATATATATATATATATATATATATATATATATATATCATTCATGTGAAAACTAAAAAGCAATATACTTTGTATAGACCTTTCATTATGTAAATACCAATAAATTCCCTACTCCATATTTAGTGCCTTCCTCCAAATCTAGCTTTGTAAGAATAGAACAAATTATTATGCTTTGGTTCACAAATAGAAGGTGGACAATGTCAATGAGACTGGGAAACAGAGTTAAAACTATGGTCAAATGGACTTTTTCAAAGAGAGAGGTCACTAGTCTGCAAAATGATGAGATCCACATGACCATGACTTGGATAATGCAAAGAGATGAATTTTTCTCAGGATAAAAGGCCTAGGCATCTTCTTCTGTCTCTTTATTCCAAGGAATTCAAATCATTAATTGAACTCCAAATGCACAGGCAGTTCCACTGGATTTCCTAGTCTCAAGTAGCAGTTTAACTGAATAACAGGAAATTGACACTGTTTGATTTAGAGCAAGGGACAACATATGTCCAAGGCTCCTCTCTTTCTGCTTAGCTTAGAAGACTGCCTGTAGAAGCTTTGCTTTGTGCTGGGCTCCTCTGTAATTCATGCAGCTTCAAATCAATGTCTGTCTATTTATGAGCTCAGCCAAACCAGGACTGCCACTGACTGCTAAAGGGAAGAAAAGGGCTCCATAAAGAACTCCAGCATACTTCCTGCCCCAGAAGCCATTCTGCTGTTTCTATGGAAACATTTTGGCAGCCAGCAGGGTGAATGAAGGAGAAGGCATGTTCCTTTCATCACCATATCTCCTAGAGTGCAGCCACTCCTTAGGATGAAAGAGTGTGAGGAACACATTTCTTTATTCTGACAGATGAATAGTTCAGCAGAATGGTAAGTTCTCTTCAGAAATCATACAGTCCTACCTACTTTTATATTGTCATACACTGCAAAGTATTTCCTTAAAATTCACACACATGCACACACATGCAAATGATTACAGAAATAGGAAGAAAACAACCAACATTTAAAAGGTGCTTACTGTGCACTAGGCAATTTGCAGACTACTTAACATTTTTCCAGGAGGAACTACATATTTAGAATTTACTTGGTTTGTTCAAAATGGTCTCACATTCAAAATGGAAAGTCACAATTAAAATAAATTTATGCTTGGTTGTAAATCGTCATATTCCTTGTGTTCGAATACATGTGACAGATTCTCGGTGTCCTGCAAACAGATAGTGGACATGGGGAATGAATTCAGGACTCAAAATCTGAAACAATAAAAAAAGACTACAGGAGATGGCAGAGTGCATTGTGCTGGAATGGGTGTGAAAGCTGGAAATGTCAAATATCTGGGAGAGGGTTCAATCCTGAGTGTATGTATTGAAGTCCTGAAACAGTTAACACGTCCAGGGAGTCTGACAGTTAGGTGTTAGCAATCAAGGTGAGCATCTGAAATTAATTTTATGATGTAGCAGGAATAGTGTGGTCTTACTAGCAATTGTCACTCACTACAGAAGAGTACTGTTGCAGTTAACTTTGCAGGACAAACACCCAACCAGAAGCACCTTAGAGGAGGAGCACATTTATTTAAAGCTTATACAATCCAGGAGAAACACCATCAATGGCAGAAGAAGCTGGTTTATTCCACCACACATCAATATAGCAGAGGAAAACAAACAAACAAACAATTACCAGTGAACATGAACAACCTTAGCTCAACTGGCTCAGCACATACCTTAGGGCTGGACTATGATGTTCACTCCCAATAACATACCTTTTCCCCAGCAGGGCTCCACCCATTAGAGATTCAAGATACGAGTTCAGTCTATAAAAGATGCTTGAGTCTATAGAGTCACACAGTCAAACCACCACAATACAGAAATGTAGTATAAAACGGAGCATTTTACTAATAGAAAGCACCATCACCTTAGAGAAAATAGTTGTGGGAGAACTCGTGTTCTCAGATTGAGACTTGAGTAAAACATTTTTGGATCATATCAAATCCTAACAGTGATACCAACTTATGTTTAATAAAAGAAAAGAAGGGTAAATTAGTAAATTACCCTGCTTCTTCTGTCTCTTTGAGAAGTTACGAAAATGAATCCATACACATTTCTTGGTATTGCTGAGATCCTTGTAAGAAGGCATCTGTGATCTGGGAATTTAGCAACAACTTGGATCATCTTGTTTCAGACTGAGATATCTGGTACCTGCTGAAATTAATGAATCTCTATTATTTTTCTCTACATGCCACCATTTCCTTCATTACATTTGCTCAAAGAGACAGTTTGGCATACATTTATTTTTATTTAATTGAGACCATTATACATGAACATAATGAAAATTAGTCATATTCCCCTCAGCTTAAACTTTTATATCTCTTATTGCCTGCCCCATTTCACTGAGGGCTTTTCTCAATGAAGTTATCACTATTCACTGTGGGATTATGAATGCAGGTGTCTCTGTGTGTTGGGAGGCAATGCTTCAGCACCTTCTCACCCAGTGGCTCTTAGGGTCAGTCTTTCTGCCCCTTCTTCTGTAATATTTCCCAAGATTGGATGGCATGTTAGAAATTTCATTTAGTGTTGAGCTCTTAGCAGACTCTGATTTTCTGCTTTGATGAGTCTTGAGTCTCCTCAGCATTGAACACCATCTCCCTGGAAGAAGTTCTCAGGCTAACAGAAATAGCAGTCATATTTATTTGAGCCCTTCCTTTGTAATGTTTCCTGGGCCCTCACAGATGTGATAAAGCTGACTCATCTCACATTAGGCAGTCAGATTTGTTTTCTTGTTGTACTGATGGGTCTTGGGTCTGACCAGTATTCACTGCTATCTCTAAAAACAGATTCTGCAACAAAGAACAGCATGAATCAAAGCCTCCCAACCAGATTCCAGACCCAGAAGGATTCACTGCTGAAATCTATCAAACCTTTATAGAAGAATTAAACCACTTCTTCTCAAGCTATTTGACAAAATTGAAAAGGAGGAAATGCTCTCTGACTCATTTTATAAAGCCATCATTAAAGCAAACTTTTTGAAACAACCATTAGACCAGGGTCACTCTTATTTTGTTCAGTTCAAAGTGTTTTAAGCAAAATCTCTGCTTCTACTATTTCCTATATATTGTCTTCTACCATGTATAGAAATGTGTCTTCAATCACCACCCCATTCCCCTCCTCACTTTGAATTCTCATTTACTGTACATTAAAATTAGCTTCTTGTTCTCATAGAGTATAAGTTTCATGAGGCCAAGAACTTGGTCTCATTTAATGTTTTGGTCTTTTATGAAAACACCAAAAAGAACAAATGATTTGTTGTAGTTTATGAACTGAGTCATAGCATCTGTACATCACATTTTCTATTAGGTCTACTTTAATACCTCTAATCCTTTTATAGTTTGATAGTCTTGAAATATATAAGGATATAGAGCATGTCCCCCTACAATTATCTTTTAAAAAGACTATCAGCCTGTACTTGTATTATTTCATATTTTTATGGCAGAGGTGTGAATTTGTTCATCATTTTGTGATCTTGTTTTTACTGTTATTCTGAAAATATGGCATGCTCATGAAGTAGGGAAGCTGGGAAGGGTGTGCTGCCAGTCATGTGCTCATTCCAGTAACAGGCATTGTTCTCATCCTATTTATCAAAATTTGCCTCTCATAGGCCATTTGGAAAGTTGAAACATTTTATGGGAAGTCATGGCCCAGTTTTTCACTTGGTAATGTTCAATTCTTTTCTCACAGAAATTACCATTATCTTATTTTGGTTTCCATCTTCCATTTATTCCCTGTCCAACTTCTCAGTTCCAAAAATCATTATTTATTTCTAAGTGCTGATTTTCATGATATTTTTAGATCAAGATAAGGTCAAGAATTTATATTTCTTCTCTTAGCCTGATGGTATTCTCTCAGCAGGGAAAACAGTATATAAAAGTATTGAAGGTTTGACATTATGATTTTAGTCTGCATCCCAACTGCTCTATTCATCCTGTGTTCCACACTCTTACCCACAATATTTTTATATTTCTTGCAAGCATGTACATCTCTATTTGACATACCCATTGGCATTCAGTATGTGAGAAATCTAAATATGATTACTTTCTTTTACTTGTGTCACTTCTCACATTGTATCTGTTTCACATTGCCAAAGAGCTGTAAAAAATGTATACATATATACACCTATTATACCCTAGAATATACAAGCCAAGCTGGAAAAGAATATACCCCAATATATGTACATATACATATAAATATAGATTCATATACATATATACAGATACATATCTTGATATGTATACATATGTATATACATATAAATAAAGATATATATATATATATATATATATATATATATATATATATATATATATATATATATTCCAGCCTGAACTTCTTTTATTAATGTTATAAAGAATGTTATTTTATATACTGAGAATTTCTGGGTGATAAAATCTCTGATTTTTTTTATTCTAAAATTCTGTTTGTATCTAATGCTTCCCTAAGAGTGTTATTTATCAAAATGCTGAAAAGCAAAAACGCCAAATGTAGCACTTTCAACAAGACATACTCATTTCCTATACATTCTGTTGGTTAGGGAATTATAACTGGCTTATCTAGGACCTTTACTCAGGTTTCCTCACAGGCTACAATATCAGCATTCCCTGGAGAATTCATTAAGCATCATTTCAACAGGTTGCTTCCAACCTGATGAGTGTTGAAGGGCTTAATTTCTTAATTGCTATGTGGGATAAGACACCAAGACACCATACTCATGTCTGGCTTTACATGGGTACTGAGGAAATGATCCTGGGTACTTAAGTTTCATAGGCATGTTCCTTAACCCTAAGCCATCTCTCCAGTCCCAAGACAACTTTTTAATCAAAAACTCCATGTAAAATTATAACAGAAAGAAGTGTGTCAGCGAGAAAGAGAGAAATAAAGGGGACTGAGAGGGAGAGAAGAAGAAAATGAGAGGCAGGAGGAACAAAAAGAAACTAAGCACAAACTTAATAGCTGTTGCCTTAACTATTTTGTGTTGATAAAACATGTTATAAAAGGACTGCATTAAAAGTGAAATTATTGGTGCTAACTTCAATGCCTGTCTATGAAAAGCCTTGGTTAGTATCATAAAACTGAGCAAGTTAACACTGTTAAATAGATGTGCTGAATTGAATAATAATTTAAAGTATGAAATTCTCAATTTTATTTTACTTTTTTATTGTACTTTTTAAAGATTATATGTATATATAATGAACACTTGAATATGTTCACTCTATCTCATATTTGTTCCCAATATTCTTTTTAAACATAGTTATATGCTTGTATCTATCCTTATTAAGGCCCAGTGATTTTGACCACTGCTCTAAGACAAGGACACAGAAATAGAGACAGTGTTTGTAGCTTATCATTTCTTTTTTGTTTTTAGCTTATCCTTTCTGGACTTATACTTGTTGGTCTTATCTATTTTGATTGCTCCTTAACAAGTTCAATTTCTAGGGCTTCATTTCCCTTAATGAATATTGTTAAAATGGTTTTTAATATCAAATTAAATTGGAATTTAGTGATGATAACAATACCCAATACCATATAGCACTTTCTCATTAAGGTTTCTCAGCCTAATATGAACTCCTGACTTTTTTCAATTTACATGCAACTGCTTCCTGTGTTAACTTAAAACAGAACTTGTTATAGGCATAATCAAATGTTTGGTTCTTCTATAGCTGGAAAGTCTTAAAGTGATGTTAGGTTGCAATGACCTTCTTGGACTCTCCACACATATTGCTTTTCACTCATTTTACTAAGATGTTTGGTTATTTCTTTTACTGTATCAAGTTCTTTTTTTAGTGTTTTTTTTTTTGTTGTTGTTGTTGTTGTTGTTGTTGTTTTTTAAGCAGGATCCCTCTCTAGCCCAGACTCACCTCAAATTCATGATCCAACTAACCTCAGTTTCGTGAGTGCTGGAATTAATGGTGTGGTTCACCATGCTCAGCTCTGTGTCAAGTTCTTGAGTCAACCATGCTATGCAAATACTTTCAGTAGTTTTGTAAGATGAAGTTCAATGTTTAGTTTTACAACTTATAACATAGTGTTCTAATCCACATTGATTGGGATTCTTAAGTTCTTTAGAACATTTTTCTTGTTTTGTTCTCAATTGATATTCTAGTTTAGAAGCTAAAATCATTCAATGGCTGGATTTCTTCCAATGAAATCTAATTTTCCTGTGAGACTTCAGCATCAATTTTCTCACTTTTAAATGCCTTTTTTATTGGATAAGTAAGAAATTTTCTTGGCTAGAATGAAGACCAATCTAATAACATATTTTATCTAGATGATTTATTGAGTTCTAACTAGGGGGCTCATCTTTGACCTCGATTCTCTTAGTGTATTGTCCTGACCCTCAAAATGATAGAGACTTTCCTCTCAATTTCAGTTCTCTAACTGTAGACCATACTATCAGTTTTGAATTCTCTTATCAACTTCTGTCTATTTAATTGTTTCTCAGAATTCAACATTGGAAACCAGACTCAATTCATGGTTTTGGCAGCTTTGTTGGGATTATATTGGCTGTATATAGCATGGATTTGTTTCTGGGATATGGGTTCTATTTCATTAGTTTGTACATTTGTGCCAGAATAATACTGTTTTGGTTACTATGGCTCTGATGTATTTCTTGAAATAAGGCACAATGATGCCTTAAGATAAACTCTTCATGCTTCAGATTCCTTTGACCTTTCAGGTGTCCCCAAATGAATTTTAGATTTTCTTATTCTTAATTTTACTAAGAATGCCATTGTTACTTCCATGGAAGTTGAATTAAATCAACACATGGCTCTAGACAGCATATATATTTTTACCTACTCACTTTACTAATCATATATCTATAAGGAAAACAATTCAGTTACAAAAATAAATGGAATATTGTCATTTACAGCAAAATGGATGAAACTGCATAACATCACATGATAAGAAATAACATAGTAGATATAGAAATAAATAATAATACATATAGAAAGACAAGTATGTTTACTTTCTCTTTATTTAAACATTTTAATTAGTTAATTTTAATTTATTTATTTGAGAGACCAAGAATAAGAGAAAGAGGCACTTAGAGTGAGAGACTGGGCACACTGCAAATCAACTCCAGTTGCATGTGACACCTTGTGAATCTGGCTTTATGTAGGTATTAGGGAATCAACTCAGGTCCTGTGGCTTTGCAGGCAAGTACGTTAACTGCTGAGCCATCTCTCCAGCCCCACGTTTCCTTTTTCTATTCATAAAGTAAAAAATAAGAAAAAAAAAAAACTTTCCAAAAGCAGACATAAAAGTAGGGGAGGGATTACCTGGGTAATGTCTTGTGGATCAGGGCAGGGAAATGGAAGTAAGGTGGAATAATTCTAGATATTCATAATTAAATCACAATGTGTACACATTTATACAGAAACTTCACAGTAATTCCTATTAATCTGAATAATAAAAACCAAGATTCATGTCATTATCCTGAAACAATGTAAACACAGACCCACTTATAAGGAAATGTGATAATACGTAATGGAGGAGTCAGGCATAATTTACATACTAATTTCTAATTACAGATTGCCTAAACTTGGTCAAAGCCTGGTACAATGGTATATGTTTATTAAGGCAATCAGTAATACATTATTATTTATTTACTTGACTTGCTAAGCTTCATGACATAAAGAAGTCAAGTAATAGTGATGGAGATTCATTTTATTTTATAGTGTTGATATTAGTTAAGGAGCTCAGGAAAAGCAAGAATGAAGTCTCAAAGAGATTTTCTGGATTTTCTGTCATTGTATTATGGTAAATTCTCTGGCTTTCATCTTCTCTAGAAGAAAACACGACCACACTGCACATGTATTTTCCAAATAATAACTTTCCTGTCTCTTTTTAAGTAAGAACTCTGACTTTAATGAGGAAAGCAATGTGCCCCATTTAAAAATAAACATAGAAACAACTGACAAGAAAAGTAAACCAAAATAGTGCAATATTTCCTAAACTATCTTCTGCTAAGTTATGTGATAAAAATGAAGTTTCACTCATTCAATGTACAGAATCACTGGCTAGAGTTGTTGGATATATTTTTTCTATTGTTAACTATTATATGTTTTTATTTGAGAGAGAGGGACAGAGAGAAAGAGGGAGGAAGAGAGGGAGATAAAGGAACAGAGAGAATGAGAATGAGAATGAGCATGGTCATGATAGGACCTCTTGCCACTCTAAAACAACTCTAGATGTGTGCACTGTTTTGTAACTATAGCTGTATATTGGTAATGGGGACTTAAATCTAGACCAGCAGACTTTACAAGCAAGTGCCTTTAGCCACTTAGAAATCTCCCCAGGCCCTGGAAACATTTTAGACAGTACTGATTCAGTAAAACATCTTCCAATGTTTTTTTTCATCCTTCCCCTACCAGAAGTATTGATATAAAATATGAGTAGACTGGAACTTAATACTCAGCAGTTATATCCATCAAGCAGCTTGACTGCTTACTTATGCCCAGAAGCAATTTTGATTGGCAGGTATTTGTTATGACTAATGCAATGTGCAGCCCATACTGGTGGTAATGATTATTGAACATAGCTGATTGTTTCTCTTTTATCTTTGATGAAATATCATGAGAATTATTAAAGTTACTTTCCCATTATTCACCTAAGACATTATCAATACTGTGCAGTATACTTCCCAATATTTTCTCAAAGTGAAAGATGCATCTTTCTCTCTTGTAAAAGGTATGATAATTTAATTTTGGATTACACTGAATTATAACTTCTTCATAGAACTCCTTGCACATGTATAACTGTTTCATGCAATAATAAAAAAAAGTTTTACATTCAAAATACCCTCTGAATCTGTAGTCAGAACTTAGATCTGGGCCAACACAATAGGTTCTTGAAGCAATGTACATGTTTAATTTTGTTATTTATTCACGTCATAATCTTTCCCTGGTTTATAGCTCCTTTGATTAAATTTTTCCTAGCTCCTGGTTCATATACATTATACACAGAAACTTAACTATATGTATCTTAGTCATACTAACTGAACACCTTCCAAACAACTTTAGGTTTATCTAACAGTACATTTAAAAGTAAGAAGGTAGAGGGGCTAGAGAGAGGGGTCAGAGGTAAAAGACACATGTTTGAAAACCTGTCAGCCCTAGCTCAGTTCCTCACACCCACACAAAGTGGCATAGAAGCCAGAGATCAAAGCATGCCCATGCTCACCCATACTCACAAATGCATTCAAATGAATAAAATTAAAAAAAAAAAAAAACAGGTAGGAAAGCATGGCTTTTTATTCATTGGTCATTCTCTTCCAGATACTGTGTTTATCTCATGGAAACCTAATTACAGTACTCTGATGAAGCTTGGAAAAAATCTTTCTATTATTTTATTGATAAGTAATCAAATAGAAAAATAGAAGAGATTCAAAATAAGGTGAAAACTTGACTCAATTACAAATACATATGGAAAGAAACTTTAAGGGCTGGGAAGATGGTTCAGCAGATAAGATATTTGCTTGCAAAGCTTAAAGACCCTGGTTCAATTCCCCAATACCCACTTAAAGCCAAATGCACAAAAAGGCACAAACATCTGGAGTTCTTTTACAGTGGCTGGAGGTCCTGGTATACCCATTCTATCTCTCTCTCTCTCTCTCTCTGCTTGCAAATAAATAAAAATAGTAAAATTATTTTAAAACAAACAGAAAGAAACTTTTGAAAATCCAAAAAGGAAGCAAAGGATTCCCATAAAGAAGACTGACTGATAAGAAGTAAATTAAAGAGAGGTTAAGTCACAGTTCCCTAGAGCGAGCAAAAGTACCCATGTTTTCCAAAGACTAAGCCAGGTGGATGACAGGTTTTCATATCCTTCAGCAATGCCCTTAGACCTCACAAGCCTTAAATCCAGTTGAGAATTTTGATGAGACATTTATATCTAAAATGGATTGCAGAGAAAATAATTGATTTGCATTATGTGAGCTAGTGGGCCACAACTGGATGTCATCTTGAAAAGGAACATATTACTAAAAATGAGCTATCCCAGGGCCTCAGAAGAAGGAAGAGTCATAAGCCATGGACCTGGAAGCTGCTATATAGAACAGGAGGGCTAGATGCTGAGGCCAAAGGCTACAAACAGGTCAAGGCTGGGGTCAGGCTGGGAAGTGCCGGCAGAAAGATAGCCCCACGCTCAAGCCTTGAAACACATCACACTGTAAGAGAATATAGCACTGGAGTTTGATCTTTCCGAGCTTGAGATTACTGAGTGGTCATCCTGTGCAGCCAGTTAAATGCCTGTTGCTGCTATGTAACCCAGGAACTGTGAAGGCTAAGCAGTGAACTTGGTACCTACAGCTGCATCTGAACAGCAAAGGGACTGATACTAAGGAGCTCTTGAAAGTAGGAAGACTCTCACTGCACAGACCTCATGACTGTGTTTGCTTCCCACCCTCCAAGATAACTGGAGATAGCTTCAACTATCTAGAAAACCTCTCTATGTGCCTGTGATGCTGTCCTTATTGTCAGAAAACATTTTTCCAAGGTGTACCCCAGAGTTACCTTCATTTTAGGAACCCTTTCCTGAACTTCCAGGTCCCTGATCTGGTAAACCTCATATTGGCCCTTCTGGACTGAACTGGGTTGGGGACCCCTACTTCCACATGGGCTCTGTACATTCTCTTGCCTTTCACAATGCAGGCGCTCTCTGTATTTTCTCCGTTTTTCTTCTCCCTGACTTTATTAGACACTATATAGAAGGGAAATATTGGACTGGGGAAGCAGTTGCAAAATCCATTTATCAATAAATTATTAGAATTTCTCACCACACTTGTACACCATGCTGACTATCAACACACACACACACACACACACACACACACACACACACACACACAAACCCCACAATTCAATCCTTATAGTCAGCTTAGATAAGACTGCATCAGACATGGGTCCTAGACTTGCCAGAGAAGGCATGGCAGCATCCATGCTTCCATGGGCAAGGCCTTGGCTAATTACCTACCAGAAAAACTATTGGGTTCCTAATCTGTATCAGTAACAGAACAAAAGAAGGTCATATATTAAGCTAGTCTTCAAATCCATTGTAAAGGTCAGATAGGTAGGTTACACCCAACAGTGAATACCAATGACTCTATTGAGGAGGTCCCTGAGAGAAATGGGGACTAGGGCAGAGGGAATATAAGACTATAACCTATGTAAAAAAAAAAATATTAAAAATGGGTAATCTCTACTATAGGCTTCAGATGGTGTCTGATAATTCTTAGCTTTCAGGTTGGTGGAAGCTAGGTCTTTATGTTCATACACTTCAAAAGGATTTACCTAATATTCATATGGTGTTAGGTTATACACAGAGGTTTGCAATAAATTGTTATTAAAGGGACTAAAAAGATACTTGGAACTAAGGCCATGCTACATTTTGAAATTCTAATTTATCATCCAGGTAGGCTGTTGGATGTTTAATTTTGAGAAACTTCTTTACATTTAGTGATCAACATATTTTTAGAGTAATAAAAGAGGCTCAAGAATAGTTTTGATACATCTTGGGAAATGTAGCAGCATTTTTGTTACTTTATGATAAATGATTTACTGCTAAGTAAAAGAGCCAAAATATAGAATAGGAAGTATATTGTGTCATTATTTCTCTGAATGTAAGTATGGATGTATTAATTTGGATATGTATAGAATCACTCTGTAACTCTATCTGCCTTTACCTGAGAATATTATGTGGCCTAGGCTAGGAAATTTAGGGAAAATTGACTTTCAAAATATATTCATATTTAATTCAATTGTATTTCCTATTAAAATTACACATTTACTTATTTACTGTGTTAATATTTATGAAATAGCCAGCCAAATTATGAAGAGGACAGAACAAAAATTAGGAAATAAATAGATATGCTTTCAGATTTTTATTGAGTGGAATCATCTAGGAGTTTATATTGATTAACAAGAATACAGTACTATTTGAGTTTAGTTTTAACAAAAACACTGCACCTCCTAAATAGAAACAAAGTATTTCTGAATTGTTGACATTTCCTTCTACAAACTTCATTCACTAGGCAAGTTGTTCTATCATAGTGTACATATACATATAGTCCAAGCTTTCATTTGAGAAAAAATGAAGCAAAGTTGGCAGTTATTTAATTTTGACAAACAGCTTTCATGAACCTGAACAAATTACAGAGCATTCTTCCTCTGATATATTCATTACCTGAACTTCTGCTTTTCCCAAGTTTTTTCTCCATTTGTTGAAATCAAACCAAGATAAGAAAGTGATAAAATGTCATAAAGGAATAATCTTATCATGACTGAAGATTAAATAACAAATTTGTGCTAATTTTTCTATCAGTGGAAAAATTGTTCCCAGAAAAAGAGATATTTCAGTATGAATTCAGAAGTTAACTTTTGTGATGATTTATAAAGCAAAAGCAAAAGCAAATCATAACCATTCAAAAGATATTCATTGAGAAATATTGACCAAACAACCAATGCCTACTTTTTAACATTATAGCCTCATGCTAAATAGGAGCTCACTCTTCTCAGGAGAAAACTATTATACCTAACTTCTGCTTCTTGGAATGGGGTTATTGCTTTGCTGGTATGAAGTATTTGCAAGATTTTTTTTTTTTTTTTTTTTTTTGCTATTTCTTAGGAATCTCCATTTACTTCACGATAGCTGAAGCTCTTGAACCATATGTCACAATACCTCACTGAAATGCTTTTGATAAGAAATCTTGAGCAAGTTGATAATGAGGAAGAAAGAACATTTCCCTACTCAGACTACTTGTAGCTCAGAGTAAGTTTGTCAGAAACCACTATGATGGACTTAGGAATTGGGCTCTGACCACTCCATCCCAGAAAAGTACATCACTGAAACTTGTGGGTAGACCTTTCTTGTGTTCTTAATACTTATCCTACCACATAGGCTTCCTCATTTACCAAACTAATAACAGATTCCTTCCCATGCCTCAGAAGAGTGACATATGTTCCAGGTATAGAATGATTTCTAACTCTTTGAAGACACTAATCTCTAAACATATTCATCAATGAAAACTAAACACAGTCAGGAGTCAGCAATAATGCTCTCTTCAAATTATGTTCAAATATTATATATATATATAAATATAAAATTATTAATTTTGCATAATATAAATAAATTAAATTTGTCCAAACATACATTTACTAAATATCAAATAATTAATATATATAAAATAATCCCAAAGTTTATCATTCTCCTTGATCATGTTACAGAATTGTGCTTAGTAACACAATTGTGCTTAAAATGAAGTATTTTAGACTATACATGGCCTGCATCTTTATGAAATCACAGCTGCAAAATGTATCATCTGAAGGGTCTATGAGTACCCACTCAGTGAAGAACATATAAATAATATTTTCTCCTCACATTTTCTAGTAAGCTCCTTGACAAGTGGGACTTTCTGGAAGAAACCCTAAGACAATTTAATGGATAGAATTTAATGAGAATTGCTTTTAGATAATTTATCTGGCAGCGTGGAGGAGTTACATAGTCTGGGAAAGACAGAGTCCTAAATATGCAGTAGGTCAAGGTGACTCTGACATTCAAAGTCTCATCATAGTTCACTCACTGTGACTCTGTTGGTGGTTGGTTTTGTCAACTTCAAGGGATTTAGAATTACTTAGGAAAAAATTCTGGGTGTGTCTGTGACAGCATTCTCAGGAAGATTTGATTGAGACAGGAAGACCTGTGTTGATTAAGGGTGGACCCATTATTTGGGTTAGGTTTCAGGACAGAATAAAAAGGAGAGGGCTAGCTGAGCAACAGTATTCATCTTTCCCCACTCCTGCCTAAAGATACAATGTGACCAGCTGCCTCCCAGTCCTGTTACATGGTTCCCTTGCCTTGATGGACTATACCCTTAAACTGTAAGTCAAAATAAAGCCTTCCTTTCATAAGCTGCTTGTTGTCATGTATTTTGTCACAGAAATGAAAAAAAGTAAGTAACATTCTCATGATGACCCCATTAGGCAAGGCTTTTATGCCCATTTCCATCTGTCACTATGAAGGTAAGTCCCCCCAAAAGTATCTTGCAATTCAAACTCTGAAAACATTTCAGGGGCTGATAGACGAATGTTACTTGCATGTGTCACTATAGGTAATAAAGGCAAAAAGTCCTTCTTTGGTGGAGAATCTGGGCATCATGTAACTGTGTCCTCTGAAGCCCACTTTAAGTTGGAAAGAATGACAATAAGAGAGGTTAACATGCTGAAAATCTCATAGAATTAAATGGTTCTAGAAATAATAGGAAAGGTTTATGACTTTAATTTAAAAGTCCCCCATCCAAGTCCCATTCTAGCACTCCTCCCCCAAGGAAATCTGGGCCTTTGTAGAACCAATTCTCTATTTAGAAGTTACTTTGACTTCTTTCTATTCCAACATTTCTTAAAATGTTCATCATATTTAATTCTTTTCTTTTGCTTTGGAATAATCACCTCCTACCACATGAGCATTTCATTTGATTTTAATTCTTTCTATGAAAACTTGACCTATCAATTATTCTTTCTACTTTACTGTCAGTTTATCTATAGGATTAATTTTCCAAAATACTTTACATACACCCAATGTTATCTACTTCTATAGTAGAGCTTCTCGTGATAGCATTTTTCATTCTTTCCCTGCATCTTCCCACTGGCTTCACTTCTACCCACTTGATGCCAACCTCTAGATTGGGTGTACGCTAGTTTCCTCTCTATGTTATATGCTCAAATTATCACCTAAGTGCACTGGTGACACTGAGATCTGCTGAAGTCATTCTCTAGCACCCACCATTGACTATACTAGACCCCATAGTTCCCAAAACTAATCTTTTATCCCTTGATATTCTTTTTTTCCATATTTACTGGTGTCCCATCTTCTAATTTCCTAGCCTTTTATCATTTTCTTACTGGGGATTTTGATGCTCTTTTCACTTCTATTCATGTTCCTTCCTTCCCTCCTTTTATCCTTTTTCCATGGTGAGTTCATTATTATATGTATTTCAAGCTATTATTCCAGTTTTCAGTTTCTAAGCTGAATTTAAAAGTATTTTATTAGTTCAATTTTGAACAACTGATAATAAGGCTATCTTACTATTAACTCATCAATATATTCTAAGTTTTCAGTCTTAACCATCATTTTCCCCTTTCCTAACATTTTCCTTTCTACCTAGCAACATTCTTAGAATTCTTTAAAAGCAACATCTCAAATCACATACTTTCTTTAATTTTATGATATGTAATGATCTCAAAACTTATTCTTCTTATACTTGTCAGAGTATTTAGAATAAAAAAAAAAAACTATTTAGGCAATTATTCCTTCAAAGAACTATTAAAAGTTTTAAGATAACAAGAAGCTAAATAGTCTTCCACAATATCGTGGGTGCTGACAGAAGATTATGAATTTCTAGTTTAGTGATGAGGGATGGTTTATTACTTGTGCCATATCAGAGAGCTGTGTATTTCAGTTGGTCCTTTGAGACTACCTTTCTCTAGTGTGATAATACCAATAAAGTCAGATGATACAAGCAGAGGTCATGGGCTTCATTACAGTAGAGGACCCAGATATTCACATAACCCAGGCTCTAATAAAGAAGAATACATCTTCCTTCTTTCTATTTATCTTATCCCAAACTGCAAGAAAAACCTGGCTTTTAATGTAGATGTAGACGTGTTTTCTCACAAGAGTACTCACTCCATACACAGACCTTGCACAGACCTACTCTAAGAAGGACATCAGTTTCTCTGTCTAGAACTGAAAGAGACTTGAGGAGACTTATCTCCTAAAGAATATCCTAGTAATTTTAGAAGTCAGTCATATTGGAATGTATCCCTACCCTCAATGCAATCCCTAAGCTCTGGAAATTTGTTAAGAACTCAATTGAGGAACTATTCAAGAGAAAGCATTCATTTGTGTGAAGCAACAGATTGAGTGAAAATGAAAAAAAGTATGATGACACTTTTCTTCTGTGCTCCACCAACACACATAAAAAAAAAAAAAAAAAAAAACACGATATTCTTCCCAAATGCATGCACCTCCCTGTTATAAAGCCTTCATACTGTCCTTAGTAAGACAGACATGTACCTGCTTCTATCCAAAGCAGTGATTCTGTTCTCTTTGCTTTCCATGCTTTTGGTGGTTTGACTCATGTGTCCCCCATAAACTTAGGCGTTCTGAATGCTAGGCTCCCAGCTGATGGAGATTTGAGAACAAATGCCTCCTGGAGGCAGTGTATTGTTGGGGGCGAGCTTATGGGTATTATAGCCAGTGTCCCCTTTCCAGTGTTTGGCACAGTCTCCTGTTACTACTGTCCACCTGATGTTGCCAGGGGGTAATGCCTACCCTCTGTTCATGTCATCATTTTACCCTGCCATCATGGAGCTTCCCCTTGTCTATATGCCAAAATAAACCCCAAAAGCTGCTCTTAGTGGGGTGATTTCTGCCAACAATGCGAACCTGACTTCAACACTACCCCATGCAATCCTGATCACTGACAAGACAGTGAGCCTGAGAAGGGAGAGGTTTTCCAATACCTAGCTTCTGCATACAAAGAACATTACGAAAATAAAGGGCAGTGGTATTGAGATATCTACACCCTGTGTGGCACATCATTTGTCCTAAATAAACCAAAATTTAATGTAAACATTTGTCTTTTTGATTACCTTTGTCCCACTGTTTAGGGAATGTTTTTGTTACATAAATCAAATTCAGTAGTGTATTGGAGAAGTTGATTCCATTAGTTTTACAAAGGTGATCTTTGTCTTGGCTTCAATACTTTCTCATTTACACATGGAACATGAGCAAAAGCAAAGACAGGTAGTTGCAAATGGCTATTAGAATCAATTTATTTTTTATTTGTGAAGACAATGCTCTTGGATTGATTAAACTTTACCTTTAAAAATGCTCCAGCTAAGAAATTTACATGTTCTGACTTTTTTTTTTTTTTTTTTTTTGAAAATGCAAGCTGGGCTAGGATACAGAACAACAAAATTCTGTTTAAATGGAACTTTTGATGAAAGACATAACCAGAACATGTGTTTGATAGCAATGGCTTAATTTCACACTGTATCAATAGCTCTTCAAACAAGTTTCAAGAGCAATAACATCAGCATCACTTTAAACATGATACAGAACTTTGTCTTTCAGATATTTTTTCCATGATTGATTGTGGAATTTACTGTAAATATGATAGAGTATACTTACTAATATCTCACCTGATCAAATCTAGTTCTATATGAGCAGAAAACAAAATGTGACAAGTTTGTATACTAATTCACACATGATTCATCAGTTATATAACTTAACATTTTGGAATAACTGCCATGGAGGAATAGGATTTTGCTTATGCAATAATGTAGTAGACCGTGTATCTGCCATATTGTACTTATAAGATATATAATATCTCATATATTTTATATATATATATATATATAAAAATATATAAAATCACAGGATTTTTCTAATGAAATAGATCACCTTGAAGACTTTTCTTTAAAAACCAATTTTAAAGGCAAATGAGGTCATACTTAGTGGATATCATGAAATAATCATAAGCATTTAAAAATGTTATATACATCAAGGAACTTCTCATCTATTGTTAAGGAGAAGTTTTGCTTTGAAGATAAAACATAATGACAGAAGAAAACTGAAGCTAAGTTCCTTGCCCAGAGACTTCAGTCAGTGGTAACAAAGTGAGATATTGCCATATCCTCTTTGTGGAATATTCTGTGTGCTTGTGCCAAGTAACTACAGAGGGAAAGTGGATTAATGGCCTCTTATAAGAGTGCTATAACTTGAGATATTAAGATAATAAAATATAGTTTATGATCAGATTGTTGTTTGAGATTTAAATAATATATGACTTATAATGTAATGATATCCAGTATCTCAATAGATGTATGATATTACATTTATAAACTAGCTCAGGATTAAAGAAGATTATAGTATAGAGCAATAAACAAGACCTGATCGATAGACATGAAATAGTGATTACAACTCCTAACACATTTTACATGCTAAGACTCAGCACATATTTTTAAATATTTATGTAAGTTGTTAAATGTGCTTCTAAGGGAAAGCTTGAAGGTATATACTTTCTAAAACTGTGACACTCATAAGAGCCATCAAACCTCTGTGTTATCTGAAGACTTATAAAGGTGGAGAGGTATAGATTAGCTAATCAAAACAACATCAATGAGAATAGCTAAGGGTTCTGTGAAAGTAAACATCCACACTTTCATCCTGAAGTTAAAGTTGATCTACTTACAATTATGCATCATAAAGTGCACAACTCTCTGTGAGAATGATTTCCATTTTACCATGACAGTTATATGTTGTTATTTTCTACAATTCACCCATCTGTGTTGGAAATGACTACAGAAGTTTCTGAAACATTCTTGTATTCTAGGACCAGTGCAAAGACAAAGGTGCCATCCAGGAACTTTATAATTAGTACTTGTCATCTTAGATAAGACAACAGAGAAACACCATCACTCAATCCAAGACTAATTTTCATTTTTGGCATCATCTTTTCTTTTAAGACAAGTGTCTTGATGGTTCCAGGCTTTTGGGACAAAAATTTAAACTCAAATAAAATAAACTCTAAAAAGATTAAAGTTTCCTAAAATTTTGCTGTGTAAAACATTTAGAACTTGCTAAGTGACATCTAAAAGCAACCGTGAACACAGCTAAATGCAAACATCTCCTGCCCTTTGAATTAATGCAACAATAGATGATCTCAGTTTAAAATAAAACTCAGGACTGCAATTAGATATTGTTCCCACAGTAGCAGGCACTCTTTGCATTCTCTGTACAGGATTTTTTTGCTGTTGTTGTTTTGATTTTTAATAAATATTTAGTATTAGGCATTAACTATGTGGAGAGAAAAATTATTTCCTTATCAATTAAACAAAGTAACAGTCTGAGTATGTATTACTCAGTGTTTACCAATTCTGTGTCCAATATGAGGAAGAATTTTTCTTCTGTGCTTGGAGTGGAGTTGTTTTTCTATAAAGGAAATGTCATTACTGTATTAAGTATGAAAATCAATAAATGGAGTGACTGTATAAAGCGAACAGTTAGATGTATATTATCTCATCATATGCACAGATAACCATCCAGTACAATGCAATGAATTGTATAGCTGACATAGTATTAAGTTGTCTATTCCTCTGTTCATTGACAATTATATTCATATGTAACTAGTGGTGCTTGTTAGTTTTTATTATGTGAATATGACTTGGGTTTAAGAATGGATCAATAAAAACCTACTAATGTACAGCAATGAACTATGACAACTAAAATGTAATGTGTTATATTAATTAATGTGCATCAGAATATCTACATGCAGCTGTTATGTACAGAGAGTAAAAGTACAATTGATTGCATTGGTCAGTGGAATTTTCATGAGGGATGTTTGAAGATTATCTTAATATGTGAGTACTTTCCCATAGAAAAACTAACATATACTGTACAGACACTAGATCAGGAGCAAATACAACTAAGAAAGAGAGAACAAACTTTGCTTGGGGTGGGATAAGATGAATATAATATCAGAAACCTTCACTGTAGAGTGAAGATTGCTGAGAAATGATGTCATATGTGGCTACTAGCACAAAAAACAGATGTTTTGATTTTCAAGAGAGAGATTAGTATTTTAAACATGCATTGAGTTGGTGCTCTCACTCTTGGTTGGAGAATCTGCTTTATTTTACAGATGATATAGAAAATAGAGGCGAACTAAGATCCATAAATAAGATAAGAAAATAGAAGACTGCCTACCATGAGACATACCACCTTTATGACATCTGCCAGGGCTCAGGAGAATTTGCTGAGAAAGAGGCGACATGAATACTGCTTTACTGATAGCTTGACAACCAGCCCAAGGGTGATAATGACAGACAAGGTGATCAATCAAAACCTATAAAACCAGAAATTCAGAGGATACTAAGAGCTCAGCACTAAATCAGACTGCCAAAAGGCCTGTCATGGCTCAGGGAACATATCAGAAGATGGAGTTGAAAGATTGTAAGAGCCACAGAGTGGGTATGAATATCCTGAGGCATTGTACACCTGTTACCCCACAGGGACTAACTGAGGCCTCCATGACTCCACAGTGAGTACCACAATGCAACAGAGGAGGGTCCTCTGGATAATGGGGGTTAGGGAATAAAAGAGTATAACTTGTTGACTATATATATGTACTAATAAAATAAAAAAACATGTTTGGGTTGATGTGGGCATTAAACAAAGAGAAGTTATTTTTGGGTGTTTAGAAAAAGTATTGATCTCAGCTGGAAAGAAAGTGTGACTAATAAATATTTGCATATGTATTATCCTGGCTAGTTTTTCCATAAAAGTGATAAATCACAATATATTAAAATAAAGACTGTGAAAGGAAGCCAGGCATGGTGGTGCACACCTTTAATCCCAGCACTCGGGAGACAAAGATAGGAGGATTGCTATGAATTGGAGGCCACCCTGAGACAACATAGTGAATTCCAGGTCAGCCTGAGCTAGAGTGAGACCCTAACTCAAAAAATAAAAAAACAAAAAACAAACAAACAAACAAACAAAAAGAATGTGCAAGGGCAAACTAAGAGGATAATTAAAGTAGAAAAGATCTATTAAACATAATATAAATAAATGAGAAAGAAAACATCACATAAGTATAATAGATCTTAGGTAGAATAGACATAAAAATGGTGATGGATCAAGGCAAGGTATCTCATTCAGTTTTGTTAATCATCCTACTCATAGTTAATAACTTTTTTTAGCACAGACTGACTTGGATTTCCCTATGTAGTGTCAGATTGGCCTCAGACTCCTAGCAATCCTCCTACCTCTGCATACTGACTACTGGGATTAACTGCATGTGCCTCCATGCCCAATAGTTTACTTTTGAATCAAAAGAAATCAGATACCGACAAAATCATTAAGGAATAGTGAGAGGAAAATAAGTAACTTGTTTTGTTGTAACTCTTGATTCCATTTCTGGGACTAATTTAATTTTCCATTCAACATAGTTTTTAGTAATATGACTTTCTATTAGCCATTCCCTATATGCATTCATTCATTTATTTTTAAATATTCAGAAGGGATTTCCCAGCTTTACCAGATAAGTTTAGAAAGGATCAAAATCAGTAACTCTCTATGGGAGTAATTTTTGGTATTGCAAGAACAATTTCCTTGAATCACCTGCTGAGATACAGTTTTTAATTGCTGCTGTATAGCATCTGTATTCTTAATGTTGAGAACTCTTGTGTGCCAGCAGCCCCTTCTCTTGCTACTGCTTGACTGGTGAGCTCCAATTTCCTCTGGAAGAAGATGAAATATTGTAAGTATACCATAGAAGGAGAAAATACATTTTTTTGGTTAGCTGCACTATATATTTAGAAGCTATTGATTTTATTTTCTTTGTCCTTGATTCAAATACAACATGACTGGTAAAATAAAATAGAAACAAAATTTCAAAATAATTGATTTGATTTTTGTTTCTTTAAGTGGAATTTTTTTTTACCACTGATGTATTTATAAAATATCTTTTAAAAAAGCTCCTAAAATTTGGAGATAGCTTTTACTATGTATGTATGATTGTTTAATCTATCTCATTTCAGCTGGTGTGGGCATAATGGGACCATATAAATGAAGCTGAAAGGCCAGTGGGACAAATAACAGAGGCAACAAAAACATGGAGCATGACAGATCCCAGGAAGGATGCATGTGAACAAGATGCTGCCTTTGCCATGTCAGGTTGTGAGAGCAGCAACATTAATGAAAAGCCAGCATCTTTGCTTTAATATATAGCCTAACATTAAACATATCAGTAATTAAAACACAGCTTTAACTAGGCTATCTCACATGGAATGTCTGTGAGCCATTTGGGGACTGTAGGCTACTAATTTTTTAACTTTTTGTCTCATGTTGGTCTCTTGCAAGCAGCCATCTAATTTGAATTAATTACATGGTAATTAGGTCACTGTGGATTCCAGAATAATATTCAAGTTAGACCAGATGAGAAAAAGAAACTTGTTCTGATCAAAATCAGGGAATCCCAATATTTAGGTTACTTTTTATTTCTTCCTTAAACTACATTAATGTTTTCAAGATTATTTTAGGAACTATAACTACCATAGCTGTATTTTAAAGAAGTCACTAATAATCAGGACAAAATTTTCTTCCAACTATTGTCTTTTTGTTCCATTATTTTGTGCCACAGGTTAACTATTTGTTGTCAATTTATTGACAATAACTTGTCAATTTAGACACACTCAAATGATTAAAATCCTCTACTTTAAAACTTTCAAGGCCTTTAAACTGAAGTTAGATGCATGAAGCAACCCTGTGCTTCCTTCCTCCAATGGCAGGTGGGAGGTTTCAGTTGATCCCCTTGGTTGCTATGGACAGCTACCGGATAGAGGCCTAAGATTCCACTAACCACCCATCATAGTGCAAAATCTTCCAAATAACAAAGAATTACTTACTCAATGTGCCAATAGTGCCAAGGAGAAACCTTACTCATGGAGATATGCCATCCACTGTCAGGACAGGTGTATTTAACTACAAGGAGCAGCAAGAGCCCACTATTTGCATTTATAGCTTCCATGTTGGTAATCACAAGGCACATATCCTCCCTTCATCTTATCTGCACCACCCTTGCACTTTCCCTTTTCATTTGTTTTCTTTCTTTGTGTGTCTGTGTATATGCACATCCATATGTGTGAAGATGCATATGAGGCTGTAGGTGAACATGCATGTGTGTACACACATTTATGGAGGCCAGAGGACACACTTGGGTGTCGTATCTTGGGTAGTCTGACTACTTATATATTAGGGGTCTATTATTGGCCTGGAACTGGCCAAAATAGGTTAGACTGGCTTACATTTTCAGTTCTTTCTAGATTATTGTGGTCAATTTCACATAATGCCAAATTAACATTTAAAGAATAATCAATTTTGGATCCTATGTTATACTCACCATATGCAACCACCACCTCCATGTAGTTCCAAACACGTATCTCACCCAAGGAGTTTCCCTAGACTTTCTTCAATTGGTCCTGTTTCTTATTACCTTCAATCCCAGGAAACCAGCAATCTACATCTGCTTTTATTATAGAAATTTTATGAATGGACTTATATGATATACAAACTTTTATGTTAGGTTAATCTCACTGAGAATAGTATTTTGAGTCCTCATTACATTATCACTTCATCAATATGTCATTCTGTCTCATGGATCAATAATATTAATAGTTTTTTAAAATTTTTATTATTTATTTATTTTTTGATACATTCTTATAGTGATAGAGATTAGAGACTGTTCATGTTTTTGGCTACTGCAAATAAACTGATACATGCACCCCTGTGCATCCGCCTCACGTGGGTCCTGGAGAATCGAGCCTCGAACCGGGGTCCTTAAATGTGTATATATCTCTCCAGCCCGATTTTTATACATTCTTATATATATATATATATATATGTTCATGTTTTTGGCTACTGTGTGTGTGTGTGTGTGTGTGTGTGTGTGTGTGTGTATATTTATATATATATATACACACACATATATATACACATACATATATATATATATGTTTGTATACATGCTTATTTTCAATTCTTTTTAGCATATTTGTAGTAGTGTAACAAATTAATTTTGCATTTAAGTTTGGAGGAACCACTAAACTGTCTCCCACAGGAGCTGAGTCACCTGACATTTCCATGTGCAATTTACAAATGTTTCATTTTTTTCAAATTCTTACTAAATTAGGATTTTTCCCTTTTTTAAAGAAAAAATTAAAAACTTCTGTACTTACAGAAAATAAACCATGATATTTCCCTGCCCTCCCCTATATTCCCCTTCAGACCTCCACTCTCCATCATATCCCCCTTCTCTCCATTAGTCTCTCTTTT
Organism: Orientallactaga sibirica; assembly: GCA_036365145.1. Classification (NCBI taxonomy): domain Eukaryota; kingdom Metazoa; phylum Chordata; class Mammalia; order Rodentia; family Dipodidae; genus Orientallactaga; species Orientallactaga sibirica. Next base: position 23,488,426 of record JAEOAD010000029.1, on the reverse strand, counting down.
AATTCAATGTCATCATTTTTTTCTCCTATTATGAGGGTCTTGTGAAGATGTTCCTAGGCACTGTGAGGGCATGGATATTGAAGCCAATTTCTGTCTGGAAAATTGTAATGTAAGGAGTTGTACCCTACCATTGGCTCTTATATTCTTTCTGTGACCTCTTCCACAATGGACCCTGAGCATTGGAGAGTGTGATAGAGATGTTTCAGTGCTGAACACTCCTCCATCCTATCTCCTCAGCACTATGTTGCCTTTTGGGTCATCCCAGTGGTCATTGCCATCTGGAAAGAGAAGATTCTCTAACCAGAACTGAGGGTAGAATTAATATATGAATATGAACATTAAGTGTAATGCTTTCAAGGCAGTTTGATGGAAATAATATATACATTTAGCCAAACAAGAGCAGGCTTTATATTCCTAAGGCTCATGACCTCCCCTGCCATAGTCTTTTGATTAGGTTTTTCAGTACCAGGCATGTATTCCCTCCTGTAGAGCAGGCCTTCAGTCCAATTAGAGAGCAGTTGGTTTCCCCAGAGCAAACATGCCACTATTGCACAAGTTCACTCATTTGGCCTGTCTGGCCAAACTTAAAGTTTCCAGTGTCCACTGTTTTCACTGCTGATGATTTCTCTCTCCCATACAGCTGCATGCAGTACAGCTTTTTCCAGCTTTTAGTTGGCTGATCTACAGGGTGAAGGTTTTCTGCTCAGTACCATCTTGATTTCTCAGTGACCTTGACTCTCAGGAAAGTGAAGTCTTCAGCAATAGGGTCTTACCATCAGTTTATCAAGGGAAACCAAGGACTTTGGCAATAGCTTGTAATGTTTTGGAGGCAAAAGGGACCTCCATGGCAAACAACTCACTGGAAGGTATCCCATTCCTGGCACTAAAAATATTCTAGTAAATATCTACAGCTTCTAGATGTGCCATTATTCAAAAAAGTAGGTTTACATAAGTCTTATTCAGAATATCTTGAATTTTGATTGACCTCCCCCTGCCCTTCTTTTACACATTCTCTTTCTCTGGCCTTGCTTAGACCTTTCCACTGCCAATAATCAGTTCTTCTACTTTCATGTAGATAATACCATTCCCTTAAATCCTTCCCTATCCTCCCTCCCTCAGAGCTGTTTTCTAGCTTACTGGCTTCTGTGAACCAATATTTGGTTCCAGCTCACACACAAGTCTATCATTTGTAACTAGGATCCACATATGAGAAAGAATATACAATGTTTGGCTTCCTGAGCCTGGGTTATCTCACTTAGTATAATCCTTTCCAGATTCATCCATTTCCCAGAAAATTTCATAATTTCATTTTTCTTTATGTCTGAATAGAAGTCCATTGTGTAAATGTACCACATCTTTATTATCTATTCATCTGTGGAGGTACATCTAGGCTGGTTCCATTTCCTAGCTATTGTGAATAAAGCAACAATAAACATGGTTGTCTAACTATTACTAAAGTAGTGAGAAGTGTCATTCAGATATATGTCTAGGGGTGCTATAGCTGGATCATATGGTAACTCTATTTTTAGCTGTCTCAAGAACCTCCACACAGATTTCCACAATAGCTGGACCAGATTATATTCCCACCAACAGTGTAGAAGGATACCTATTTTTCTGTATCCTCACCAACATTTATTGATATTAAGACTTATTATTGAAAGGTATGTATTCATTCTCACCATTCTTCTTGTTTTGTAGTGCTTCCTATTTTCACTTTACTCACTTGTTTTAGCTATTATTTGAGTATGGTTTACTTTTATTTTTTTTTTTCCTATTTCCTCCTGTTTGTGTTTTGCTTTCTCTTCAGCATAAAGGATTCCTTCCAGTATTTTCTGTAAAGCTAGTTTAGTTGTCATAAACTCACTTAGCCTGTTTTTGTTGTGGCATGTCCTTATTTCTCCATCAATTTGAATCGATAGCTTTGCAGGATAAAGTAATCTTGATTGAAAGAGAACTTGAAATACATCATTCCAAGCCCTTCTGGTCATAAAGTTTGTGTTGAATAATCTGCTGTTATTCTGATGGACTTACCTTTGTAGGTCATTTGCTTTTTTTTTGTAACTGCTTTCAATATATTTTCTTTGTTTGTGTGTTTAGTAGCTTAATTATAATATGGCAAGGAGAGGTTCTTTCTAGATTTTGTTTGTTTGGTGTTCTAAAAGCTTCTTGTATCTGCATTGGCATTTCTTTCCCAAATTTGGGAATATGTTCTATGATTTTGTTGAAAATGCCTAGTAAGCATCTGGATTGAAATTTTTCTCCTTCTACTATACCCTGAATTATTATGTTTGATCTTTTCATAGTGTCCTGCATATCTTGTAATTCCCATTTATACCTTTCTATTAACTTGTCTTTCTCTTTGTTGGACTGTATTAGGTTGGCCACCTTGTCTTCTACAACTGTATTAGGTCAGCCACCTGGTCTTCTTGTTTAGATATTCTGTTCTCTCCTTCATCCATTATACTTTCTAAGTGTTTTTTTTTTCACTGACTATTCTTCAGAGCTAGGATTTCAGCCTGGATTTTCTTCAGTATTTTTATTTCCTTACTCATGTCCTGTAATGATCTTTTTATTTCATTAAGCAAATTTCCTGTGTTCTCTTTCTGGAGTTTTTTTTTTTTTTTTTTTTTTTTTTTTTCCTTCATTGAACTCTTTCATTTCTTAGAGTATAGATTTAAACATTTTTTAAAGCTTTGTCTTGCATTTCATCTAAAACAGTCTCATTGGTGATCATTTCTGATAGATTTATAATTTTTGGTGGGATTGCATTGTCTTGATTCTTTGTGTTTCTTGTATTATAATATAGTGACTTTTGCATTGTGGATTGATTTGATGCCTGGGTTTTCTACATGTCTGCAGTGTTCTTTGATGTGGCAATCCACCTTTATGTACTTTCAGGATATGAGTTTATGATGCCAAGAGTAGCTCTTGTACCCTATTCCAACCCCAGAAGTAATCCTAGGTGTTGAGTTTGCTTGCTAAGCAGGTATTCTAGTGGTCTGGGTGGAACAATTTACTGGCAAATTCTAAACTTCAACTGAGTAATATACACATTCAATAAAAACAAGCACAGAGTTTATAAGTGTGGGAATTAAAACAATCAGATAATCTTATTAGGCCAAAATCCCCATGGGTGTGTGTTGCTCTACACCCTTAATCCTGTCAGCTAGGAGAGAGAAGATTCTGTTCTGAATTGGGTTCCAGGTCAGCCTGTATATGGATCAGACCCTGGCCCCAATAATGATAGAAGCAAAAGACAAAAGCCCTATAAACCTGAAAGCATTAAAGGCAACAGTATTCAAACACATGTACAGCTTATTTGAAAATGGTAAAACCAATCCATAAACTGCCCTGGAAAGAGAGATTAATACTTCCAATATAGGTCTATGTATCACAATTTTTTATTTATTTTTTTTTTTATTTTTTTTTTTTCAGTTGGCCTCATTACCTTTTGGTGTGGCTTCCAGTCTCACCAATGATGAATGCCCACCTTGATCCCTCCATGTTGTCCTGTGGAGCTGCAGCTGGAGTTCTGTTCAGCTGTGCTGGATGTACTGCTGCCTGGGGGCTGAATGCTGGAGGTTTGTGGTTCTGATGGTTGGGGGATGGGAGAGTTCAGGAAGCCTGTAGTTGCTCACACATTTCCACCTGTATCTCTTTGAACAGCTCCTTAGTTGATCTCAGATGTCTTTCCTTCAGATTTCTTGACTCTGCAAGAAGGCTGATGAGGTTGGAAAATCCCTGTGTTTGGTCTCTGCTACTGCTGCTCAGGTGGGCAGTGCTGGGTGCATGGATCGGGACCACAAGCTCTTCAGTGTAATTCTGGCCATTTTTCTCCTTTCTGGTGGATCTTGGTCTCTCCTGTTTCTTCACTGTTTCTAAGACAAACCCATACTCCTGGGCTTTTCAGAAGAAGGATGTATTTTTCTGTGGTTTTGCTTAAATCCCTCCCTGGGCTGGTTTGGCATGGCTCCTATGCAGCCATCTTATTTGAAAGTCCCCTAACTTGGGAATTTTTTTATTTATTTTTAAACTACACTCACTTTCAGAGGGGCTATACCTCATTATTTTTCTATATCTTCTTTTGAGAAATGTCTATACCAGCTACTTCCCCAGATTTTAATTTAATTGTAATTTTAAAAAAATCACTTATTTGTAAGCAGAGAGAGATAGAAGAGAGACAGAGAGAATAGCTATGTCAGGGCCTCCAGCCACTGCAAACAAAGTCCGAATGAGTTATTTTCCCAGATTCCAGATTTACTTTCAATAAGTTTTCAATGTATTATGTAAGGGGATCCAACATCAGTATTTTTTCTTTGTTTTATTTTGGAGGAAAAGGGGTTGTACAGGCATAGTCAATTTTTTTTAGCATTACTGATTGAAGAATCAGTTCTTTTCCCATTCAATAAAATAAGCACCCTTGTGAAGATTCAATTGGACATAGTTATATGGGCTTATTTCTAGACTTTCATTACTGTCTGGCAATCTATATGTCTAGCTTGACCACACTGTTTTGATTACTGTGCTTTGTGGTAAAAGTTCACATCAGAAACTGTGAGCAAAATGCTTTGTATACACAAGACTGTTGGCAGTACTAGGTAACAATTAAAAGAAGGAAATAGGGGGCTGAAGAGATTGTTTAGTGATTAAGGTGCTTGGCTGCAAAGCCAAAGGACCTCTGTTCGATTACCCAGAACCCACATAAACCAGATGCATAAGGTGGCACATGCCTCTGGAGTTTGTTTGCAGTGGCTGGAGGCCCTGGCACACCTGTTTTCTCCTCCCTTTTTCTCTTCTCTCAAATAAATAAATAAAAATAACATGCTTTAAAAGAAAGAAATATGGATGAAGAGATGACTTAGCAGTAATGGCACATGCCTAAAAAGCCAAAAGACCAAAATTTGATTCCCCAGTACCCAAATAAAGCCAGATGCACAAGGTCATGCATGCATCTGGAATTTGTTTCCAGTGGCTAGAGGCCTGACATGCCCATTCTCTCTCTCTCTTTCTCAAAAAATAAAATAAAATATTTTAAAAGATATTTTAAAAAGAATACTAATAAAATATAGAATATTAGTACTAATATGATTTTAATTTATTATTATTTATTAATTTATTTGAAAGCAACAGACAGAGGGAGAAAGAGGCAGAGAGAGAGAGAAAGAATGGGCACAACAGGGCCTCCAGCCACTGCAAACGAACTCCAGATGAATGTGTCACCTTGTGCATCTGGCTTACATGATGGGTACTGGGGAATTGAGCCTCGAACTGGGGTCCTTAGGCTTCACAAGCAAGCACTTAACCACTAAGTCATCTTTCCAGCCCCAGTACTAATATATTTTTAAGCTAAGGCAGCTGGATCACTGCAAGTCCTAGGAAAGCTTAGGGTGTATAGCAAGTTCCAGTCTTGTACTGACTACTCTGTGAGACTTTGTCTCAAACAACAAAGAATACATAACAATTAAAACTAACAATTACTTGTCTTAGTGTAACAACTACCTATAAATGAGTAATAGTCAGACATGATATCATATAAGCTAAGCACAAAAACATGTTGATCAAATAATGAAGAACATAAAGCCAAAAAGCATGCAGGTTCCAATGAACATGTGTGACTGTAAACTTTCCTAAGGTTAAGGAAGAAACTGAAATACACCCACAAGATAAGATCATTTTTTCATCAAGTAGCATGAGTTAAAGTAATTTTTACATGTTTACCTTTTCCTTCTCTGCATTTGTTTTCTAGGTCATCATGACCTACTATAACACAGGTTTTTATTTAGCAAACTAAGAACTTCAAAAATAAGGAAGATTAGGAAATCTATCTTTTTTTATGGAGATGAGCAGTGTCAGTACAACCAATCCCAAAGGCATGGTGAACAACACCTTCCCAGTGGAACCTACTCCTCTCTGAAAGACTAAATCTTCAGTTCTGCTGACAACTCCTCCACTGCCCCCCAATCCTCCTTTACAAAGAGTAATTGTTTGTAATCTATTTCTTGCCCTGCAACAATTTAACTCTGAATACTTTATTTTATTACTAGTACTATTAATTAAAGTTCTATTTAGATGATACAGAAAAACATTAAAATACACATATCTGTGAGATACTATCTGATGTTTTGATCCAAATATAGTGTGTACAGTTTTGAATCAAGTTTAAAATTCTATCTGTTCAAATACAATTTACTTTAATATAGTAGAACATTCAATGTATTTATTCTAGCTTTTTGAACTATAAACCATATAAATAATTCTTATATGGTGAGCATAGTTGCAGTTACACCCTAGGCCTTATTGCTTTTAGTGACCATTGCTCAATTTGTCCCTTTCCTCATACCCCAGGCAGTTCTCTGTCTGGTTTACATCATGTTACTCTGAACAGCTATGAGATTGATAGTTTTATGTTCCACATATATGAGAGATCAGGGAGTTTTAATCCATTGTCACAAAATGATTTGTAGTTCTATTAATATTGCTAATAGTAGCATTTTATTTTTTGATATGCATATATTTAGTTTGTGGTGTGTATGCATGTGTATTTGTGTGGGTGTGTTTGTCTATGTGTGTATCTATGTGTATGTATGTCCACGTGTGGTATGTATACATTTATTGAAGATATATATGTCCTATACACACACATGCAGAGACCAGAAATAATATAGGATGTTTATTGTTTTTCCACCTTTTTTTCCATGACACAAGATTTCTCACTAAACCTGGAGCTCACAGTATTATTTGGTTAAACTGAATGAACAGTGATCCCCAATGATTCTTCTGTCTCTACCCCTCTGCATTGGGGTTATAGACATGTGTGCCATGCATGGCTTTTGTTGTAGGTGCTGTGGAATATACTCAAGTCCTCATACAAGCTCTTTTACACACTGAGTCAACTCCCCAGCCCCAAATTTTTTATGGCTGAATAGTAAATATCCCATTATGAATGCTTTTTAACATTATGGAAATATACACAAAGTAAAATATCAGAGAATTTAATAGAAGCATGTGGCAAATTTATACTCCCTTCTTTTCTTACATATTTTTTTTTGCTTACAGATTTATGGTTAAGATGTGGCTAGCTCTCTCTCCCTTTCTTCTTCCCTCCTTTGTTTCTTACTTCTTCTCTGTTTATTAAAAATAATTTATTTTATGTGTCCTTTTGTAATTTACCTGTTTCTTTCTCAACTCTGGGTCCTTATATTATTTTCCTTATATAAAGGTGATTAAAGCACCTATTTCAAATAATCATTTCTACCCTGTGATTCATAGAATGTTAATAAGGAAATTATGTTTGTGTGTTGACCATGGAATATTATCCTTAACCATAAGTCTGGACTTAAATGTTGAAGACTCAACAGAGTATTTTAAGTCTTGTCTACATCAAGGTATCCATCTTCAGCCACAAAAATATGGTAGAGAGAGAAAGCTATGGATATTGGATTCCCCTCACCTTACTGTATTCCTCAGAAATCAAAGATTGCTAAAGGTGATTAAGGATCTTACAACTGCACTTAGGAAATACTGTCCCATGATCATAAACAAACTGAACTCTAGACATGAAGAATAAAGTTAGATTATCAGTCACCAAACTTACTGAGTTTTAGAGAGTTGAAAATTACCTCCTTGATGAATACTTCTAGCCTGGTGTTTTCTATTACAAGGGAATAAATGTACATGTATTAATGTGTGCATATGCATATGTGTATTGTACCTGTTAAAGTAAAAATGTCTGATGTGAGTCTTTTTAAAACAAATGGTTGAAAAATGAATTTAAATTGATAAGTATATTCTATGCGAAATAGTTTTGGCTCATAAACTTCTCACTGAGAGCAAAGTGTCAGTGGTTCTTGCTTCCTTAATAAATAAGTCTCAGATAACTAAAGAGAGTGTTCTTTGGAAGTATTTTTTAAAAACTCCATTATGGCATTTACTTGAATTTCTATTATAACAATTACCAAACAGAATTGGCCTTCCCCTACTTGATGGATAGTCCTATAAATACTGGAAGATATTCTCATAACTATGAAACATGTAATAGCTTGTACATTTGGAATGGGATATAAACATCTTGGGCTGTGTCAATCCACAGAGGCTGTGGAAAACTGAGACAGAAAGGGAGTGTGATTTATTAGAATATTAAACAGAATACCAGCCATTTCTGTGGATCAGTTCTGGAAATACAGAGCTAATCTAAGGGAGAAACCACTAGGGATAAGGCTGTGGCCATGAGCTTACACAGACTTTTGATGCCATTTGTCTTCTATATTTCTTGTATCACACATAATTCAATAATCATCCTGGTATGATGAAGGCAAAATTACAGTCCTCTCCATACTTAGCAATAGGTACTTGTAGCTATGTATCTTTTAATAAGCCTACCTCATGCCTCAATGTCATCTACAATGATTGAGAGCTATATTGTATCTACATCATAATTTCAGTAGCCATATTTAGGTAGCGGGTATATTAGGCAGCAAATTCTAGCCTCCACCATTTAATGCCATATATGGGAAACAATAAAGGACTCGATGATCCAGGAGCTTCTCAGCATCAATGAAAACACAGCTCTCTGGTTGACACATTCAGTTTTGCCACTGCTGTTTAGTGTTTCTACATTCTAGGGACTGTGGGGTGGCTTGACGTAGTAGGACTTCTGGGACAGTGTATAGACCACAGGCAAAGCACCATCTACCAAGAACAGAAATTTGCCTATTACTGATAGCATAAGAGCAACATGTGCCTCAATATATAAGAAAAACTTGTTACAGGCATACAGAGGAAGTGCTCCACATCTTTCCCAAGTGGAAGGGTTTTGAATTGTGCTTGAAAAATTATAAGCAATAGGAACAATCATGAAAAACAACAAAAACAAAAAACCTTTTTTGCCATAAGCACTGAGTTTCCTGATAAAATGTAACCAGATAACTTTAATACAATTATTCTTATAATAAAAGGAAAACAAAACTGTGAATGGTACTTTTTAACTTCTTGAAAAAATAATAAAGAAGGGAAAGACACTGAAAGCTGGATTGGTAATTGTTGGAATAAACATGGGTCTTTCACTCAAAAATATTAGGAGGTTACTGGGTTTTTGTTGCTAGGATCTTGGAGTTTAGAATTTTAAGGGTGTTAAACAAGGCCAGCGGAGTAGAAGCAGTCATTTCTTTAATGCTAGTATCTTATGAAATTTAGGTTGGACACCAGAGAAGAAAGTCAACCACACAATGCCTTGCAATCCATAGATATAAAGCTTAGCTACACATGAGAACTACCTAGGGGCTTACACACTAACAAACTCAAAACAAAGAAACAAAAAAGAAGCGTGCTCAACTCCCTAGTCTGGATTCCCTGTGCAGAGAGTGTGAGACAGGCGAGGCACTGTGGAGTGAATAGGTCAGACCCGTTTCCTGGCTCCCCCAAAGTCACTGGTGTCTGCATTCCCTGCATTGGTCTGTGTGCTAGAAGGCACAGCCAGGTGCAGTGAATAGGACTGACCCCTATTTCCTTGAGTGGCAGGGTGGAGTGAGTAGGCCAGATCCCTGTTCCCTGGCTCCTTCCAGTCCTCTAGTCCTGATAGGTCACACTGTGCCTTGCTTGGGGGGCCTGGTCACTGTGTGATCTGTGGAATAAGGCCTGGTAGCCTGGAATCCTGAGAGGCCAAAGGATATGAACATACCAGTTCACCTGAGTCAGAAGGTATATGGGCCAAAGGACAAACCAACATACCAGTTCACCTGAGTCAGAGGGTGCACAGGCCAAAGGACAAAAACTTGCTTCCTCCCCAATAAAATAAAGAGGCAAGACCCACAATCCCCATGGGGGGGAGGACAGGGAGAAGGCTAATGATGGTACCATAATGGCTGTATATACACTATATACATAACAAATTAAAAATAAATAAAAAAATAAACCTTTGAGTATAAATAAATAAATAAATAAATAAATAAATAAATAAATAAATAAAGAGGCTACCTAAAATATGTAGACAACAATGCAAAAAAAGCCAACACAAGTCAGAAAACTGAGAGATCTCCACCAAAAATGCCTAGTCCTACAATAGAAGCCTCCAATGAAATCATAGATAAATCAACAGAAATTCATGCCCAAAATGAAAACACAACAATCAATGAGATCCCTAAAAAAAAAAAAAAAAAAAAAAAAAAAGCCTAGAGCTGGAAGCAAATCAGCATAGGACCAACAATCATATCAATGAAATAGAACAGAATTATCTCCTAGAGCATTCAGCTCTTGACAGTAGGCTTAACTGAATTGAAGAAATCATTAGAACCCATCAAAGAGATATGAATAAATTGAAGTTGAGTCAAGAAATGGACGATCTCAACAACCAGTTGAGTAAGCATAATGAAGACTTTATCAAATACAACAATGAATTCTAGCAAGAATCAAGAAAATCTGAACTCAGATTGAAATCATACCTCAAAAAAGACATGGACATGATGCAAAACAACATAACATAAAACAAAATCAAATAGAAATTATAAAAACCTCTCTATAACTCCTCACTGACAGAGTTGCTCATGTGGAGGACAGAACCTCTAATCTGAAAGACAAGATAGAAGAAATTGATCAGGAGGCCAAAAATTTTGCTAAGTTCAAAAAATTAAGTGAACAGAATATGAGGGACCAGTGGGATACCCTAAAATGACCAACTTCCAGATCATGGGTATACCAGAAGGAAAAGAAATTCAGATCTTAAGCATAGAGAAAATATTCAACAAAATTACTGAAAAAAAATTTCTTAACCTCTCAAAAGAGAGGCCCACCAAGATATAAGAATCCCAAAGAACACCCAAAAGACAGGACCAAAGAAAAAAATTCTGCAAGACATGTCATAGTTAAAACTCTTAACAATGTAACCAAATAGAGAGTGTTAAAAGCAACAAGAAAGAAACAACTCACAACATACAAAGGTAATCATGTCAGATTTCTCAATTGAAACCCTGAAAACAAGGAGGGCCTGGAATGGAGCAAAGTCTAAAATATATGGCTTCTGTGATGGTTAAGTTTGTGTCAACTTGATTTGTTTAGGAATCCACAGACATTCCTCATAAGTGTGTCTCTGAGGCTGCCTCTAGGAAGGATTAACGAAAGGAACAATCCTTCCCCCAGGAGTAAGCCCTTCTCCCAGGGGTGATCCCTTCCCCCAGAGTGGGCGGCCCCTCTTGGAGGAGGGAGCTGGTTGATAAAAAGAAGCTCTGAAAAGAACGGCTCTCTCTCTCCCACCTGGCTGCTGGTGCTGCTTGTCACTTGGTGCTTGCTGCTTGTTGCTTGCCACTTGGTACTTACTGCTTGGTGTTTGCTGCTTTCCAGGGTGGACTGAAGACCAGGGTTGATGGAAGAGCAGCATCTCTCCAGGAAGCCTCCAGGCCTTCAGTGCCGGATTGGGACTGCTGAGGCCCCCAGCCTCGTGGACTGAGCAGCTACCGGGTTCCTTGATTCTCGGACCTGCAACCTGCTACGCTGGACTGCTGTAAGCTAATCCAATAAATTCCCTCTTAATACAATTTATTATATCTGTTCTGTTCCTCTAGAGAACCCTGACTAATACAGCTTCCAACACAAGCTACTCTACAAAACAAAAGTATCCCTCATAATAGTTGATGAAAGAAAAACTTTCCATGATAAAAGTCAATTCTATGATTATATGAACACCAAGCCAAACCTAAAAGGAATACTTCAGTAAATACTCCACACAGAAGAGTCAAACAACCAATCTCCAGAGCCAACAAGAAGATCACTATAACCAAAATAGACCAGGCTCAAAATTGTATAAAACACAAGAAAGCACCAAACCTCATAAAACACCTCTTCATGGTAGGGGTCAATTTAAACCTCACAGGAATAACCTTAAATAATAATGGTCTTAACTCACCCATCAAAAGACACAGGTTATCAAGGTGGATCACAAAATTGGACCAGTCTATCTGCTCTCTTCAAGAAACCCACATTACCACTAAAGAGAGACGCCGCCTAAAGATGAAAAGTTGGAAAATGATATTCCAAGCAAATGGAAATAAAGAAATACAATCAGGTGTTGCTATGTTAATATCTGATAAAATAAACTTCAAACCAAAAGTGACCAAAAAGGACAAAGCAGCCCAATTCTTATTCATGAAGGAATGATCTAACATGAGCACATCACAATCATAAATATATATGTGCCAAATCAAATGCCTCCCAGGTTTATAAAACAAAATAAATTTGACAGCAAAGCAAAAATAAATACCAACAGCATCATAGTTGGAGACTTCAATACTCCACTATCATCAATAGACAGATCATCCAAGCAGAAAATCAACAGGGAAATAACAGAGATCGACAACATCATAGTTCACCTAGACCCAATGGATACCTAGAGAACTTTCCACCCAACTCTACAGAATATACATTCTTCTCAGCAGCCCATGGAACCTTCTCCAAAGTTGACTATATATTAGGCTATAAAGGCAGGAAAATTGAAGTAACTTCCTGCATCATGTCATACTGCAATGTTCTAAAGCTAAAAATTAACAAGCAACAAATCAAGAACTCCACCAGCTCCTGGAGACTAAACAACACACATTAGAACAATGAACGGGTCATGGATGAAATAAAAAAAGAAGTTGTAAAATTCCAAGAATTTAATGATAATGAAAACAAAACTTGGGAAACAATGAAGGCAGTCCTAAGGTGAAAATTTATAGCCCTAAATGTTTTCATTACAAAGACAGAGAGATCCCAAGTTAATAACTTGACTGTCTACCTAAAGGCATTGGAAAAACAAGAATACAAGCCAAAGAGTACCGACAGAAAGAAATAATCAAGATTAGAACATAAATTAATGAATTAGAAACTAAGAAATCAATTTTAAAAAAGTAGATGAAACAAAGAACTGGTTTCTTTGAAATAATAAAAAAATATTGGAAAACCCCTGGTCAATTTGATCAAACAAACAAAATAAATAAAGAGAGAAGTCTCAAATTAACAAAATCAGAAATGAAAAATGAGAGATTATGAAGTCAGAAGAATCAACAGGACATACTTCCAAAATGTCTATTCCACAAAATTGGATAATCTGGAATAAATTAATGAATTCCTGCACACATAACAGCCACCAAAACCAAACTCAGAGCACATTAATCTGCTAAACAAACCTATCACATCCATGGAGATTGAAAAAATAATCATCACCCGCCCCCAGAAAAAAACCCAGGACCAGATGGCTTCTCAGCTGAATTCCATCAAACTTTCATTGAAGAAATGAAATGAATTTTTCTCAAACTGTTTTGCATAATCAGAGACCAGAGAATCCTCCCCTATTCCTTTTATGAAGCTAGCATCACCCTAATAACAAAACCAGACATGCAACAAGGAAGAAAAAACTATAGGCCTATATCCCTAATGAATTTAGATGCAAAGAAGCTGGACAAAATTTTTGAAACCCTAATTCAACAACACATCAACAGTATCATCCACCTTGATCAAGGCTTCATGGCAGGGACCCAGGGATGGTTAACATACAGAAATCTGTCAATGTAATACACCACATAAATAAACTGAACCATAAGAACCACATGATCATCTCAATTGATGCAGAAAAGGGCTTTGACAAAATATAACACCACTCCATGATCAAAGTACTGGAAGTAATAGGAATGGGGGATTTATATCTCAACAGAATAAAGGATATATATATATAAATAAAGTTCCTGGCTGGAGAGATGGCTTAGCAGTTAAGGCGCCTGCCTGCTAAGCCTAAGAACCCAGTTCAAATCTCCAGGTCCAACGTTTAGCCAGATGCAAAGTGACGCAAGGGCACAATGCTGCACTTGCCCACAAGGCAGCACACACATCTGGATTTTGTTCACAGCAGCTGAGAGACTGCTGGCATGCCCATTCTCTATCTGTCTCCCTCTACCTCTCTTTCTATCTCTCTCTGTGTCTCTCTCTAAAAATTAAAAAAAAATTAATTAATTAAAATTCCAAATAAAATACATAAAGCACAAATAATACTTATTGGGGAAAAACTCAAGGAGTTCCCACTGAGATCAGGAACAAGACAGGGGTGCCCACTCTCACCACTGCTCTTTAACATAGAACTAGAAGTACTAGCCCAAGCAATAAAATAGAAGGAAATATCTTATTTCTTCCAGAAACCCACTTCATCACTAAAGATTGATACTGTCTCAGGGTAAAAGGATAGAAAATGATATTCCAAGCAAATGTAAATAAAAAACAAGTGAGTGTTGTTATATTATTTTCCGATACAAGAGACTTCAAATCAAAAGTAATCAAAAAGGCAAAGAAGGCCACTTCTTACTCATCAAAGGAATGATCCAACATGAGCACATCACAATCATAAATATATATGTGCCAAACATAGGTGCACCACAGTTATATGACAAAATCTACTTGACAACAAAACAGAAATAAACACCAACACCAATATAATTGGAGACTTCAATACTACACTATCATCAATAGACAGATCATCCAAGCAGAAAATCAATTGGAAAATAGTAGAGCTCAACAACATCATACATCAACTAGACCTAACAGACATCTACAGAAGTAAAAGGGATTCAAATTGGAAAGGAAGAAGTCAAGTTAGCCCTATTTGCAGATGGCATGATCCTGTATATAAGTCTCAAAGCTTCTAAAGGTGATTAGTTCCTTCACTAAAGTGGCAGGATACAAAATCAACTCAAAAAATCAGTAGCTTTTCTATATGCAAAGGACAAATATACATAAAAAGAAATCAGTGAGGCTGTCCATTTTCAATAGCCACAACAACAAAAAATTTAAATACCTTGGAATAACACTAATCAAGGATGTGAAAGACACATATAATGAAAAACTTTAAAAATATCAAGAAAGAAATAAAGGAGGATGTAAGAAGATGGAAAGACCTCCCATGCTCCTGGAAAAGTACAATTAATATTCTGAAAATGGCAATTCTACCAAAAGTAATATACAGATTTAATGAAATACTAATAAAAATACCAGTATCATTCTTAACAGAGATTGAAAAAATGATCTCAAAATTCATATGGAATGGAAGAAGACCTCAGATATCTAAATATATAATCAGCAAAAAAATATATAAATAAGAGCCAGGTGTGGTGGCATACACTTTTAATCCCAGCACTCAGGAGGCAGAGGTAGGAGGATCGCCAAGACTTTGAGGCTACCCTGAGACTAGAAACTGAAGTCCAGGTCAGCCTGGGCTACAGTGAGAACCTACTTGAAAAAAAACAAACAAACAAACAAAAAAACCTCTGACATATTCCAAATCATGATACCTGATCTAAAGATTTATGGCAAAACCATAGTGAAAAATCAGCATGGTAGTGGAATAAAAACAGTAGCTTTTCTATATGCAAAGGACAAATATACAAAGGAATAAATAAGTGAGGCTGTCCTATTTTCAATAGCAACAAAAAATTAAATACCTTGGAATAACACTGACCAAGGATGTGAAAGACCTATATAATGAAACCATAAAAACACTCAAGAAAGAAATACAGGAGGACTTGAGAAGACGGAAAGTTCTCACATGCTCTTGGATAGGTAGAATTAATATTGTGAAAATGGCAATTCTACCAAAGCAGTAAATAGATATAATGCAATACCAATAAAAACACCAGCATCATTCTTCACAGAGATTGAAAAAATGATCTCAAAATTCATATGGAATGGCAGAAGGCCTCACATATCCAAACATATCCTCAGCAAACAAAACAAAACAAAACAAAACAAAACAAAACAAAACAAAACACCTCTGGTCGTATCACCATACCTGATCTAAAGCTATATTACAAAGCCATAGTGACAAAAACACCATGGTACTGGAATAAAAACAGACCAGTGGAACAGAATTGAAGACCCAGAATTTAGGTCCAGTAACTGTAACTGCTTGATCTTTGACAAAGTTGCCAATAATATATACTGGAAAAAACACAGTATCTTCAAAAAATGGTGTTGGACAAATTGGATGACCATACATAGAAAAATGAAATTAGGCCCACTCATTTTGCCATACACAAAAATCAAGTACAGCCGGGTGTGGTGGCGCACGCCTTTAATCCCAACACTTGGGAGGCAGAGGTAGGAGGATCGCTGAGAGTTCGAGGACACCCTGAGACTACATAGTTAATTCCAGATCAGCCTGGACTAGAGTGAGACCCTACCTTGAAAAATCAAAAAAAAAAAAAAAAAAAAAAATCAAGTACAAATGGATTAAAGACATTAATATAAGACTAGAAAATCTTCAAGTACTTGAAGAAAAAATAGGAGTCATTCTCCACCATGTAGGAGTGGGAAAAGTATTCATGAACAAAACCCCAGTAGCACAGGAAATTAAACAAGCATTCATCCAATGGGATCTCATGAAGCTAAAAAGGTTTTGCACAGACAAAAATACCATAAGTAGAGCCAAAAGATTACCAACTGAGTGGGAGAAAATCTTCTCCACCTATACAGCTGACATAAGCCTAATATCTAGAAACTACAAAGAACTCAAAACACTAAACAATAAAAAAATCAAATAATCCACTCCAAAAGTGGACAGAGAACTGAAAAGGGTGTTCTCAGATGAAAAAATTACAAATGGATAACACACCCTTAAGAAAATGTTCAACATCCCTAACCATTAGGAAATGCAAAACAAAACAACTATGAGATTCCAAACATTAAAAATTCAAATGACAACAAATGTTGGTGAGGATGTGGAGAGATAGGCACACTCATTAACTCTTGGTGGGAATGTAAGCTGGTACAACCAATATGGAAACCAATGCAGAGACTACTGAAAAGGTAGAATATAGAGTTACCAACAGACCCTGTTATTCTCATATTGGCCATTTACCCTAAAAGCTCCAAATCTCAATTCAGATTGCTCAACCATGTTTTCAGTTGCTTAGTTCATAATAGCTAAAAACTGGAATCAACCCATCATTGGATATCCAAGATGTGGTATATCTATATGATCCAATTCTATTCAACAGTAAGAAAAATGTACCAAATTAAATTTATAGAAAAATGGTCAAAATTGGAAAAGATCATACTAAACAAACTCACACAACCACAGAAAGACAATTGTAGCATGGTCTCACTAGTCTACAGTTCCTAAGCTGGATCAGCCCAAGTTGCTGACATACCTGAATGGCATCTCAAGGCTTGGACAATAGGGAGGGTAGGGCTTTGGGGAAGGGGAAGAGGAGACACAAAACTGAACCAAAATTGAACTGGTACCATAGAATCCTGTATTCTGGAAGTTAGACTAAAAAGTGCAAACCTCAATAGGAAACCTATTTGGGGGAGCACCTAAATTTAAGTGCCCTGGAGAAGTTGAGATTAAGCCTAACCTTAAATTTTTCTTGTTTCTCTTTCTTCTCATTTTCTTTTTCCTTTTCCCTTGGCACTGGCCTGTAATTCCATGTACCGAGATTCAGTTTACATCCACAGTGAGCTATTGATCCAAGAGACCTATTAAATCTCCCAAAACAAATGAGACAGACTTCTTTCAGAGCACTTGGTTTCCCAGCAGAGTTTAACGGTAACAAACTACTGCTGAAGACACCATATGCTGTTGGCAGGCACCATGGAGAGACCTGGTTGGAATCCAGAAGATAGCCAGTTGCCAGACAATTAGCACATCTAGTGCTAGAAGGGGCTACATGAGCTACAAGGGAAAGTGGCCAATATCTGTCCAAGCAACTCAATGTCTATGTGACTCAGAAGCAAACAATCTGACATGATGCTCTGACAAGTGTAATAGTGGCACACAGCCATGGTGGGTAACCAACTGCTCTTGGATTTGCTACCAGATCTTCTCAGTGGAAAGGAAATCATATCTGAACTGGGAAAGAAGTCAGAATCATACCCACATAATGGTTCTGCTTTCCATTGTCAATCACCTACTAATCTTAGGCTATATGAGGGTCTTCTCCCTTTAAATTCTCTTGCAATTAATAATGGTTATCCCACTTAACTGGTTCTGACTTCACTCTCTGTTGGAGAGTCTACTTCTCTTTTTCAGAAAGGAGCTGGACCTGAGTAGATAATAACCCAGCACCCTCCACCCTGGCCCCAGATGAAACCACAGAGGAATTGTGGAAATGAACAAGAGTGATCTTGATAATAGCACAGGGGTGAAGGAGATAGACATGGAGGATATTCAACATCTACAAAACCAGAAATCCAGAGGCTCCTAAGTGCCCATCACTGAAGTATATTTAAAATGCACCCAACAAGGCTCAGGGAATTTTTCAAAAGAGGGGCTGGAAAGATTGTTAGAGCCACAAGTTGAGTCATTTTGCACAGAGACATTGCCTCTTCCCCATAACTGACTGCTGCACCCATAATGCATGACCCGTAATTCCACTGGGGTTGATCTGCATCCCAATGAGGGTGACCACTTTAGAAAAGGGGCATGGAGAAGTGAAAGGATGGTAACAACATGTGTTGTTAACATACTAAATATGTCCATATCTGATAAAAATAAATTTAAAAAAGGAGCTATGGGTCCTTACTGTTCCTGGGGGTTGTTGGCCACCGATGCCCCGGGCATAGGACTAGTTGGGGTGAAGAAGGGTCCTGGAGCAGGTGAGTGTGACGGGCAATGAACCACCTGGGAGGCAGTCTGATGGATAGCACACTCTCCTTTATTCAAAAGAGGAGTAGGTTTATAAACACCTGAGAAAGGTTGAGAAGGCACATACAGATTATAAGGTGATTGGATACATAGGTTTATGGGTTGCTATCGAATTTTCTGGTGTTGGAAAGGAGAAATCACAAGGGAGAAGCTATAAGGGAGATAACAGAAGTGGCAGGAAAAACTACATGACTTCAGCCACATAGTGGATGGCTAGAGCTGCAGGGAGACTGTTTACAAGCTACGTGACTTTAGCCACATATGGATGACTAAAGCTGCAGGGAGACTGTTTATAAGGGTCTCTTGGGCAGCTAGCCAAAAGGTCAGGAACTGTGTGTGTGCATGGGGGGGGGGTGTGGATAAAGCCTGAATGTGGAATGGTCAGGTGCTTTTGGGATAGGGAGGAAGGCCCGCTGTTTCTGCCCACTCTGGGTGAAGATAGGGCACACTACAACCTTGCCCGAGGGCAGGAAGGGTCAGCTCTGTCACCAGAGTGGGTTCCTCACAATAAGGCTAACTGCAACCCCCACAGCCCAAGGTCCCCGGCCATGTCCAATAGCCCAGGCCAGCTTCCTCACAGCCCATGTTCAGCAATGCCCAAATAGAAGCCTGCTGTGCTCATTGTGGCCAACTAATTATATCAGACCTGTAGGCACCAGTCTTTACTTAAACTTCCATGTTACTTTCCAGTGTGTAGCCAAGTTTGAGAGCTGCTATTGGAGGTCATCTCTGATAATTTCGAATGCCAAAATCAGGTAAATAAAGTTTTAAATTTATTCTTCTTGAGGCAGAAAATTACTCACAGAAACACCAGGCAAAACAGTCTCCCTCACAATTTTCTGGTATGCCTAAGCTCCTAGCAGAAGCACTCTGGCAAGAGAACATACCTGGATTCGATAATTCCCATTGGCAACATAAACTCTTCCCAGTTAAACTGAAATCAAACAAACAAGCAAAAGAATTCTGGTTATAAAGCAATCTACCACAAGAATCAGTCAACAACAAAGAGCAAAGATAGACATCTAAGATGTCAAGACAATTGAATGACTATCTGAAAAAAAAATCTATACTTGATTAAAAACGTGAAAAGAATCACTGGGGGATGTGTTCACTGAGGATAGAGAGCCACTGGGAAGGGAGGCCTGTTCATTGCAGAAGTTCTCACTGAGAGAAAAGAGCCAGTGGTTCTTGCTTCCTCAAAAAAAAAAAAAAAAAAAAAAAAAAAAAAAAAAAAGACTTTTACAATGATATGGTTAGAACCCAATGGAAATAATAAATAAATAAATAAATAAATAAATAAATAAATAAATAAATAAATAAATAAAACTAAAGTCAACAAACTGAGAGAGCTTTACAAGGTTGCCAGGACCCACAATGGAAGACCCCAAGGAAAACATAGATGAAACAACAGAAATTGAAATCCAGTGTCATAACACAATAAGCTTTGTGACTCTAACCCAGGCTTAACTTAACTGGGGACACAAAACAGATCTACAAAGACAGATAAATTGAAAGTGAATCAACAAATAGAGGATCTTGATAACCAGCTGATCAACCTTAATGAAGACATGATCAAATGCAAGAATGAATTTCAGGAAGCATCCACAAAAGAAAACCTCAACCTCAAGTTGGAATTCAACAAAGGGATGGACATGATACAGAATAACACAACAGAAAAAGAAAATCAAACAGAACTTAAAAGGAAATTTATAATGAGGTTTTGGGGACCTCTGTGTCTCTGGATAGCTGGCTTAGTTGGAGTTGGATGTTCTCTGTGTTTATCTCCTTCAACCATTTTCTGGTGCCTTGATTGCCATGGATGCTGTATTCTTGTCCTTCCCCTGCATAGTTCTATGGTTTTAGCTGGGTGATCCACATTCCCCATTGATGAGGGTCCCTTTGGAAGAGGGAGGACAGGGAGGAGGATAATGGAACCAATACTATGAATGTAAAATCAGAATAATAGAAATAAAAAAATAAATAGATAAAAGAAATTCAAAAAAAAAAAAAGAAATTTATAGAAGCACTCACTAACAGAGTTAATCTTGTAAAAGGCAAGGAAGACAAGACAGAAGAAACAATTGGTTGTGCAAAAACTTTCTTAAGTTCAAAAACTCATTTAAA
This sequence comes from Orientallactaga sibirica, assembly GCA_036365145.1. Lineage (NCBI taxonomy): Eukaryota > Metazoa > Chordata > Mammalia > Rodentia > Dipodidae > Orientallactaga > Orientallactaga sibirica. The sequence goes on along the minus strand of JAEOAD010000029.1, from coordinate 23,467,647 downwards.
CAGAACATGAGGGAACTGTGGGTTATCCTAAAGTGATCAAACATCCTGAGCATGGGTATACCAAGAAAAGAAGAAATTCATGACAAAGGAATGGAGAACACATTTAACAAAATTATTAAAGAAAACTTTCCCAGAAGCTCACAAGGTCTTTAATCCCTTCGCTCAGTAGGCATAGGAAAGAGGACCAAAGTTAGTTCAAGGCCAGTCTGGAACTACAGAATGAGTGCCAGGTCAGCCTGGGATAGCAAGAGTGAGGACCTACCTTGGGAAAAAAAAAAAAAAAAAAAAAAATATATATATATATATATATATATATATATATATATATATATATATACATACATATATACACACACACATACATATGTGTGTGTGTGTGTGTGTGTGTGTGTGCACAAAAGAAGACAAATACTATATCTCTACATTTATAGGAGGTACCTAGAAATTAAAATGTGTAGACAGAAGAGGAATTGTACTTGCCAGAGGCTGGAGGGAAAGAAAGAAGGTCAATTTTTTTAGTGGGGACAAACCTTCAGCTTTATAAGATGAAAGACTTCAGGGGATGAATGGTGGTAGAGAATGAACAATAGGAATGTGCTTGGTGCTACTGAACTATGGACTAGCAATGGTTAAGGTAAGATTTTTTGTTGTTGTTATTGTTTTTGGGGTAGGGTCTCACTTTAGCCCTGGGTGACCTGGAATTCATGATGTAGTCTCAGGGTGGCCTTGAACTCACAGTGGTCCTCCTAACTCAGCTTCCTGAGTGCTGGGATTAAATGTGTGTACCATCAAGCCTGGATAATTTTTTTAATATGGAATACTACACGAATTTGCATATAATCCTTGTTCAGGGGCAATGCTAATCTCTCTTTATCATTCCAATTTTAGTATATGTGCTGCCAAAGCAATCATGGAAATTTTATATTATGTATATTTTATCACAATTTTAAATAAATAAGAAGGTGGGAGAAATGGCTTAGCTGTTAAAGCACTTGTCAGCAAAGTCAAAGAACCCAAGTTTGTTTTCCCAGGACCAACATAAGCCAGATGCACAAAGTAACACATGCATCTGGAGTTCATTTGCAGCTTATGAAAGTCCCGATGTACTCATTCTCTCTCCCTCCTTTTCTGTATCTATCTGCCACTTTCTTTCTCTCTCTCTCTCAATAAATAAATAAATTAATTAAAAAAATAAAGGGCTGGAAGGATGGCTTAGTGAGTAAAGCACTGCCCTGCACAGCCTAACTACCTGGGTTTGATTCTTCAGTGACAACATAAAGCCAGATGCACAGGGTGCTGCAAGCATCTGGAGTTCATTTGCAGTGGCTGAAGGTCTAGTATGCTCATTCTTTCCCCTGCTCTTGCATGCAGATAAATAAATAGATATTATATAAAATTAAAAAAAAAGAACAAAACTCAAAGAATTTCTGAAAGACTGCATAAAGGAAAAAAAAAAATAAATAAAAACCCTCCAAAGCACATCATCTTTAAAACTCTAAACAATGAAAACAAAGATAGAGTGCTAAAAGCAACAAGATAGAAACAACTCATTACATACAAAGACAATACCATCAGAATTACTTCAGATTTCTCAATGGAAACAGTGAAAGCCAGAAGAGCCTGGAATAGAGAACTTCAAAGTTTAAAAATTATGGTTCCCAAAACAAACTACTATACCTAGTGAAAGTATCCCTCATAATAGATGGTGAAAGGAAAATTTTCCATGATAAAAGTCAGCTCAAGGATTATAGAAACACAAAGCCAAACCTACAGAGAATACTTCAGGGAATACTACACACACAAGACTCAAACAACCAACCTCAAGAGCCTTCAAGAGGAAGAACATAATACCAAAACTAGAGTAGGCATTAAAATATACAAAGCTCAAGAAAGCATCAAACCCCATTAAGTCTTTTACATAGCAGAGATTAAATAGAACCACAATTATAATCTTAAGTATTAGTGGTCTATCAAAAGACACAAGTCGACAGGGTGGATCAGAAAAATAGACCCTTCTATCTGCTGTCTTCAAGAAACCCATCTCACCACTAAGGACAGATACTTCCTCAGGGTGAAAGGATGAAAAATGATTTTCTAACAAATAGGAATAAGAAAGAAGAAGGTGTGGCTATATTAACATCTGATAAGATAGATTTCAAATCAAAGTAATTAAAAATGGCAAAGAAGGCCACTTTTTACTCATCATGGGTATAATCCAACAAGAAGACAACACAACTGTAAAACCATATGCACCAAACACAGGTGCACCACAGCTTATGAAACAAAACAGATTTGACAGGCTGGAGAGATGGCTTAGTGGTTAAGGAGCCTGCCTGCTAAGCCTAAGAATGTCTGTTCGATTATCCAGGTCCCATGTGTATCCAGGTACAAAGTGATGCAAGTGAGTGATGCTGAACTTGCCCACAAGGGGGTGCATGCATCTGGGGTTCATTCCACAGTGGCTGAGAGGCCGCTGGAGCACCCATTCTCTGTCTCTCTCTCTGACTCACAAAAAAAAAAAAAAAAAAAAAAAAACTAATTGACAACAGCAACAACAACAACAACACAAAAAAAAAAAAAAACTATCTTTGTAAAGGACTTTAATAACCCACTATCAACAATAGAAATTCAAAGGGAAATAATAGCGCTTAACTACACCATAGACCATCTAGACCTAAGAGACATCTATAGAGCATTCCACTCCAAGTGGACAGAATACACAGTCTTATCACCAGCCTATGGAGCCTTCTCCAAAATGGATCATATGTTAGGACATGAAAAAGACTTCCATAAATTCAGGAAAATTGATGTATCTTCCTGAATCGTATGGGACCACAATGTGTTAAGGCTAGAGATTAACAACAAGGCACCCAACAGAAATTACATCAGCTCCTGGAGAGTTCACAAAACACTTTTAAATAATGAATGGGTTGTGGAAGGAATCAAAAGAGAAATAGTAAAATTTCTAGACCTGAATGATAATGAAAACACAACATACCATTATTTGTGGGATTCAATGAAAGGCAGTCTTAAAAATTCATAGCACTGAAGGCCTTCATAACAAAGATAGGGAAATCTCAAATTAAGAACTTAACCATCCACCTAAAGGAACTGGAAAAAGAAGAACAACCCAACCCTAAGAGTTCCAGATGGAAAGAAACAATTAATATCAAAGCAGAAATTAATAACTAGAAAATAAGAAAACAAGAAAAATGCTAAAAAGAAGACCTGGTTCTTTGAAAAAAAAAAATACACAAGATTGGTAAACCTCTGGCCAATTTGATCAAACAAAAACAAGAGAACTCTCAAATTAATAAAATTAGAAATGAAAAGGGAGAGCTCACAACAGACATCAATTAAACTGTTAGAATCGTCAGGGCAGACTTTCAAAACCTCTACTCCACACAATTGGATAATATGGAAGAAAGAGATGAATTCATAGACATATACCACCCACCAAAACTAAATTCAGAGAAGGTAACGCCCTTACACAAAACTATTACTTCCATCAAGATTGAAAATATAATCAAAAACCGCTGCAAAAGGAAAAGGCCAGGACTGGATGGTTCAAAGCCAAATTATAACAACCCATCTTTGAAGAAATGAAACCATTTTTTCTCAACCCTTTTCACATATCAGAGAAAAGGGAATGCTCCCCAACTGCTTCTTTAAAGCTTGCATCACCATAATACCAAAATCAAATTGAGATACAAGAAAACTATAGACCTATATCCCTTATGAACTTAGATGCAAAATCCCAAAAACAAACAAACAAAAAAAAATTCAACAACATATCAAAAGATTATACTCCTCAGTATAGTAGGCATTATCGCAGGGATTCAGAGGTGGTTCAACATACAGAAATCCATTTAATATAATACACCACATAAATAAACTTAACCATAAGAACCATACAATCATTAAATAGATGCAGAGAAGGCCTTCAACAAAATACATTATTTCATTTTATAATTATTATAATAAATTAAATTAGCATTGAATTTAAAATAAATATACAGTTTTGGAAAAATGTAACCAAGCAATATTGGGTGATAAGAATATCCCTATCCCCCGAAATACTTCAGACATCACAAAAAGAGAAATTAGTAGTGAATACATGGTCTGCTATATTTAAGAAAAATATGAACTAAGAAATCTTATGTTTGCATAGCTCGGTAAATTTGTCAAATAACTTAGTTTGTATTTTAGTTTTTTTTTTTTTTTCCTCTTTTGTCCTCAATGTGTTCTGGTATTCCATTATTTAATACAGGAATTTTCATCTGTAATTGTAAAACTTTGTACTAATACTGTATGTGTTTAGTTTAAAAAAAAAAAAGAGAAGACCAACAGATTGGACTTTTTTTTTAATGGGAGAGAATGAGAGAGAGAGAGAGAGAGAGAGAGAGAATTGGTGCACTAGGGTCTCAGCCACTGCAATGCAACTCCAGATACATGTGCCCCCGGTGCACATGCATTCACCTTGAACAATAACCTCACTCTGTGCATCTGCCTTACGTGGGAACTGGGGGGCTGAACATGAGTCCTTAGGCTACACAGGCAAGTACTTAAACTTCTAAGCCATCTCTCCAGGCTTTAATTTTTTTTTTTTTTTTATGTATTACTTGCATGTATGACCATTTGTATATTTTTTAATTTTAAAAAATATTACTTTTTAAAAGATATATCACTTATAAGAATAGCTACTGGTAATTTAATTATTTTGTTCCTAAAGTCAAGTGTCCTCATTTTTTATTGTTTATGCTGTTTTTTTCATTTTTTTTTTTTTGAAACATGGTCTCACTATGTAGCCCTGGCTGAAATGTAACTCACTACATAGAACAGGAGCCTTAGCTTGTGATTGGCTTTCTGCCTCTGCCTCCTAAGTGCTGGAATTGCAAGTGTGTTACACCTTGCAAAGATCCAGTAGCCTCATTTGGTGGGATAAGAGTAAAAACTGAACTTTACTTCTTTTTTATGTATTTTTAAATTATTCATTTATTTATTTGAGAGAGGGAAAGAGGATGATGAGAAAGAGAGAGAGAAAGAGAGAAAGAAAGAAACAAAGAAAGAAAGGGCATGCCAGGGCTTCCAGCCACTGCAAATGAACTCCAGATGCATGTGCCACCTTGTGCATCTGGCTTACATGGGTCCTGGGGAATTGAACATAGGTCTTTTGGCTTTGTAGGCAAGTGCCTCAACTGCTAAGCCATCTCTGTGACCCTGAACTTTACTTCTTAAGCTAACTGTAAACATAAATCAAAAGAGGAAGTATCTGTTCCAATGTTAGTGATTAACCAACTATGATTATAATCACACCAGATTATAATTTCATATATCTATAAAGTCCAGGAAGATAAGAGTTTTCACTTTCATTATTGGTTTTCTATGTATAACTAACCAAATAAAATACATAAATAATGTAGGTTTATTTAATAAATGTTTTCCACTTTATGAACTTAATTGTGTCAGATTTCTCCAGTGTCAGTGCTCTTGGAGTATTCCATTATGATTTCTCAGATTCCTAGTACCATCATTTCATACATATGAATTTTTTCAGCAAACCTAACCTATTAAAACTTCATTTATCTTAGAACCACAGCTTCTTGCTTTGATAACATCTTCCCACTGTTTTCACTGTGGGAAGCAAAATTGTGACATGTTCTCATGTACACCCAATGATTCCTAACCCTATCCTGGTGGTATCTGGTTTCAATTTCCCTGTAATAACTCTGCCCATTTTCACTTTTCTTGCTTACCTGATAGAGGCAAACAGGACAAGGTTAGATATAAAATAGGTAGTACCAGGGAAGGCTATGTACTGAGCTTCCCAGAGTCAGTGATAGGCTGGGTAATGTGGAGCAAGAGAAATGACTGACACCACTGTTTTCATGATGGCCTACACTTCCCATGTATCAAACTTTTATTCTGATGTCTGTCATATCTTCTTTTCAGGAAAAGCTTCCTCAGCAAACTTCACTTACTTTCTTTTGCAGAAAGTTGTCCTTCTTTTCATGAATGGATTCATTTTTCTTTTCCCCAACCTCTGACACCTATCATAATGATATATTAACAAGGACCATATTCAACCCTGAACAAAGGAAATTGGACATTCCCTGCATGATCAATAATAGATCTGTGGTTCTTGAAATTTCTTCTATGACTTAAGAGTCTCCACAGTGATTTTCTTCCCTTCTTTTAGAAATAAATATTAGTTTCTTTGCCTTGATAATACTTGGCAATGCTTTGATGAGACACCACTTAAAGTGATAGAACAAATCTTGACATTATCTAAGGGAATATCTCTGTTCTTTTAAAAAGAAGTTGGAAATATTTATTTTTGTAATACTTCAAGAACATTTGATAAGTCAGGAAGCAAATCAAGCTACTTGGTCTTTCCTTATAAAATGAATTGACAGTGAAAATTCAAATATAGAGTAATTATGCAGCATTTTCTTCCCTTAAACTTCTTCTTAGGATACCTGTTGTCATGTCCATCAAAAATGAAGTTTAGGGCTAGGGAGATGGCTTAGTAGTTAAAGTGACTTGCTTTCAAAGTCTGGCAGCCTGAGTTTGATTCTCCTCTACCCACATAAAGCCAGATGTACAAAGTGGCATGTGCCTGGAATTCATTTATAGTGCACTAGTGCCTAGCATGCCCATTCTCATATATTGTCTCCCACCAACCAACCAACCAATCAATCAATCTCTCTCTCTCTACTCTCTTCTTGCAAATAAATTTTAAAAATAAATAATTAAGCAAGTTTAGTAAGAGTGCTTGATGGGCAAGCCACTGAAAAGAACAAAAAGATCTGTATTCAATGAATATGTGCTGTGTGTAAAATATTGATGTACATAGTGGCCCAAATTATTTTATTGTTCCAGTAAATGATGTCCAACATTCAGGAGCAACCATTACTCATCCACCCAGAACGCAATCATTACATATCATGATTAATGACATACAGAATATGAACGCAATTATGAGGCACAGAGAAGAGGTAGCAAACCTATCCTGTAAGCAAAAGTAAGAGAAGATTCAAAGAAAGGGGATTCATTAACCTGAAAGGATATAAAATCTTCATGATCAGTGACATGGAACAGGAATAGGCTTAGGAACTATGAAGCCAGGATGCCTTGAGCTTAGGAGGCAATAAAGAGACACTGTGATCTTCAGAATAGTTACTGAATACAATGAATTTAAATATAAACAATACAATGAATATAAATATAAACAATACAATGAATATAAATATAAAAATATAAACATGAATATAAAACACAGTCAACTCATGCTGCAGATTTGAAATAACTGTAGCAGATGTTTAAGAGTGTACTTTTCCATGTGTTAGCTATCCAATGTAACCATATTTATAAAAAAAACAAACAAACAAAAACAGGTCAGGCTTGGTGGCACACACCTTTAATCCCAGCATTGAGAGGTAGAGGTAGGAGGAACATTGTGAGTTCACGGCCCTCCTGAGAGTGCATAGTTAATTCCAGATCAGTGTGGGCTAGAGTGAGACTCTAACTTGTAAAACCAAAATGAAAAAGAAAAGAAAAAGAAAACACAGATCAGACTCTTCTGTCTATTTTATGATGCCTTTTTCCCATGATAACATTTTGAATTCTTCTCCATGTTCTTTATTTCAAAGAACAGAGCTCATGGGATACAATTCTTACCTCGTCCTGACATCTGTTTTCTTTTCAATGCATAATCCCTTAAGAAATATCTTTGCAATATTCTAAAATTGTGAGTTCTTATACATCTGGTCAATGAGTAAGAGATATTAAAAATATTTTTGTGATTTAAAAAAAATAATAGTCTCTTGTAACAGTTTTCTAAATACACAGTATAATGATACACATTTTAATAACAATTATTAAGAAGCTCTCCCTGCAGGGGTATTTAAAGTAAAAGCATGATGCAAGTGCACTAAACAACTTCTTCTTTCTGTCTTACTTTTTACCATGAGGACACTGTAAGTAGCAATTTGGCATGTATGTACTTTTCGTTTGAGCCAGTTATCTGCAATATACACAGCTGTTTTGAATGACTGAGCCCCAGCTGCTAGCAATTTGGGAGGTGGAACCTTGCTGGATAAAATGTGTTGGTGAGGGAATGCTTAGTGCTGTTTTAAATCAGTTCTCTCTGGCCAGAGCTAAGCTTACCCTTGCTGCTTTCTGTCAGCTACTGCAGCAAAATCTGATATCTAACCTCTGCTCTGTCATCCTTTCCATGCCATGATGAAACTGCTCATCAAAACTGTAAGTCAAGGGCTGGAGAGATGGCTTTGCAGTTAACACATTTGTCTGCAAAGCCAAAGGACCCCATTTGATTTTGCAGGACTCACGAAAGCCAGATGCATAAGGGGACACATGCATCTGGAGTTTATTTGCAGTGGCTGGATGTCCTGGTGCACCCATTCTCTCTCTCTCTCTCTCTCTCTCTCTCTCTCTCTCTCTATATATATATATATATATATATATATATATATATATATATATATATATATACATAGATATATATATATCTGCCTCTCTCTCTCTCTCTATCTTTCTCTCTCTCAAATAAATAAATAAATAAACTTTTTTAAAAAGCTGTATGTCAAAATGAACCTTTAAGAAATGAAAGTTTCAGACCAGAGACTTCAGCTCATTTCAGCTTAAATTGTTTGAGAGATTACCACCATTGAGATTGGACCAGCTGCTCTGCAATGGGACTGTAAAAGGAGTGCTCATTCTCTCTTGAAATAAGGAGGTATGAATGAAGAATGATGAAGAAATTTCCTTTTTCTTAAAACAGCTTTAGTCCCCACTGGATTAACAAATATTTGGGAGCCTCACCCACCTCGTACTCATTTGGGAAGTATGACAAATGCAGAAAATCAAGAATAATTGTATTTGCAACAAATGTGGAGTTGGCCACTGGGTTATATAATGGTGTTCCCAAAGGTAGAGAGAGTCCACCATGGGATGTTGGTGACACTATTATTGAATCAAACATAATATCTTAACACCTTGAATATTCTATAAAGATTCATCATACCACCTATAAATCACTAGACTCTCCTCATTGTTTTATTAGGTTTAAAGTTTTATCTATTCTAAAATGTCACATAATTGGGATCATACAGTATATAGGGTTTTTTTTTTTTTTCAGATTGATTATTTCACTTAGTAACATTTATTTAGGTTTCTCCTATGACCTTACATGACTTTACTAATAATTTCATTTTAGTGTGAAATACTAATCTACCCTATTTTATTCAAAAGTTTACTGACTTATTTGCTAACAGCTACACATCTGGCTTATTTCCAAATATTACAGCCATGAACACAATTCTTATAAATGTAACCATGACTAGTATATGATAATGCAATTTACTTTGTATATGTACTTATACTTTAAATTCCTACTATAATCACTTACAAGTTCCAGGTTTTGTGTTGTTTTGTTTCATTTTGGCAATCCATTGAGAATTGCTATAGAGCCAATCACCTGGGAATGTAGATGTAGTTCCTTCCCAAACTATCATTCATTTTCTTTTTTGTCTAATTTTGAAAAGTTGTAAAGAAGGAACATATTCTCCTCATTCTTGATCTCAGAGGTTAAGTTTTGAGTTCTAATCCTAAGGTATGCTATTCTTTGTCAAGTTGAGGAAGCTATGCCTTCATTCCAAGACCTGAGAGCTTTTGTGGTGAATGGCTATTGGATTTTGTCAAATGCTTTTCTGGTCTTACTGATGTGATCTTGTCATTTGTTAGCTTATTGATGTGATGGATTACATTCATTGATTTCCAGTTGTTAAGCTAGCCTTGTTTACCTAATATAAGTTTCATTTTATAAGGATAATAAATCTTTTTATCTCTTGTACCTATGTCACAGTTTGGACCAGTTCCCTTAGCTCTAACCCTGATTCAAATACTTAGAAAAAATACACTATGAGGAATGAAAAAAGCTATTTTCAAAGGATTTAAATTCTAAAACTAAAATGGCATAGTGACATTATAAAAGGGAGGATTTTTTCCACTATATAATTAATACAAGCATGATTAAATATCATAGAAATACAATATAGTGCAAGAACAGAGTGCTCTACTGACATCTTAAAAGTCTTAAAATAGTAAAATGTAGAACACAAAATATATACAGACTGAAAAGACAATGGCAAAGTTTTTAATCAGTATTTCTTTGAAGAGGTCCCTAAAACACCTAGACCACACTTTTCACAATCCAGGTGCAGTGTCATTTGAAGAGGTGTTGGAAACGGGTAGGAGTCAACTGCAGTGCAGTATCACGATTACTTCCATATAGAAGGATATGAAAAGCTACTCCTGGCAGAGCTGACTTCATTATTAGGAAGCAATATATTATTAATACACAATATTAATAGCAATATTATATATTTATTTTCTAATATATGTCATATTTTACTACCAAATATGTTATATTTTTATTACTGATATAACAGTAATTACATATCTATTTTTGGATAGGATCTCATGTAGGCTAGGCTGGCCTCAAACTCTCTATGTAGCTAATGATGGTTTTGAACTTGTGATTCCCCTGCTTCTATCTTCTGAGTGCTCTAGGCATGTGATAAAATACCCTGTTTATGTTGTACTGGGGATCAAATTCATGGCCTCAATTTGCAAGTTAAGGACTTTACCAACTGTTGCAGTTACCTTCTCATTGCTGGCACAAAACACTCAACCAAAAGCAGCTAATGGAAGAAAAGGATTTAGTTTTGGCTTACATTCTAGAGGGGAATTTCCTTGGTGACAGGAAAAGGATGGCATGGGTAAAGGCTGGTCATCACCTCTACCACAGCAAGAGGCAAATAGTGGCAACTAACACTGACACGGGCAAACTACGGGTTAATAAATCTCAGTGACACACCTCCTCCAGCAATGCTCCACCTCCCAAATTGTCATCATCTGGGAACTAATTATTCAAAACATATGAGTATATGGGGGACACCTTATTCAAAACACCACATTCTACCCCTGGTTCCCATAAACTCACAACCATCTGTTGCATTCAGGTTCACATTGCTGGCAGAAATCACCTGATCAAGAGCAGCTTGTGGGGAAAAGGTTTATTTTGACTTATTGACTCAAAAGGAAGCTCCATGATGGCAGGGGAAAATAACCGCATGAGTGGATGGTGGACATGACCCCCTGGCCAACATAAGGTGGACAACAGCAACAGGAAAGTGTGTAGAACACTGGCAAAGGGAAACTGGCTATAATGCCCATAAGCCTGCTCCCAACAATACACTTCCTCTAAGAGGCATTATTTCCCAGATTTCCATCTGCTGGAAACCTAGCACCCAGAACACCTAAGTTTATGGGGGACACCAGAATCAAACCACCACACCATATATAATGTAAAATTCAATGCATTAGTACCAACTTTATAAGTCCTAATAATTTTTATCAATCCCAATACCAATAGGGATGGAGTATGATAGTTTGAATGCAATGTCCCCATAGCCTCAGGTTATTTATTTATTTATTTGTTTGTTTGTTTGTTTGTTTATGATAGAGATAGAGAGAAAGAGGCAGATACAGAGGATTGGTGTGACAGGATCTCTAGCCACTTCAAAAACAACACCAAAAAAAAAAATTAAATAACTCCAGACACAGGCACCACCTTTTGCCTCTGACTTATGTGGGTACTGAGGAATTGGACCTATGTCCTTAGGGTTTGCAGGCAAGCACCTTAACTACTAAGCCATCTCTCCACTCCAACCTGAGACACTTTTGATTAAGGTTAAGTAAGTTTCATACTTAATCTTCAGCAGATGGAGCCCTGCTGGAGCAGGTCTGTCACTGAGGGAATCTTGAGCACAGTCCTAAACGTTTGTTCAGAGTCAGCTCCTGCTTGCTGGTGCTGACTGTTGTCTCTCTACTGTGGATGTATTGCTGAAGTTAGTCAGCTTCCCCTACCATGATAAAGCTTCCCCTGGAATCTGTAAGCCTGGAATAAACTCTTTCCTCCCACAAGCTGTTTTTAGTCAAGTGTTTGTCCCAACAACAAAGTAACTATAACACCAATTGATCTAATTATAATATAATTATAATAATATTAATTATTAATATTAATATTATATAATAATAATATAATTGTTCATCTGTAGAATTATAATATATTGCAATCAGATTTGCATTGCTGGGAGAAAACACCTGACCAAGAGCAGCTTGTGGGAAAAACGTTTTATTTTGGCTTACATACTCGAGGGGAAGCTCCATGATGGCAGGGGAATATGATGGCATGAGCAGAGGGTGGACATCACCTCCTGGCCAACATCATATGGACAACAGCAGTAGGAGAGTGTGGCAAACATTGGCAAGAGGAATCTGGCTATAACACTCATAAGTCTTGTGCCAACAATACACTGCCTCCAGGAAGCTTTAATTCCCAAATTGCCTTTCAGCTGGGAATCTAGCATTCAGAACACCTAAGTTTATGGGGATACCTGAATCAAACCACAACATAATGAAAACAAGTTTATCAGATATAATATGTCACATATGATGCTAAACATCATGCAAGAGTCAGATTGTATATTAAAAATTGTATGAATATATCTGTGAATGTAAAGGTAAAGCTATATGTACAATACATATATACGATGTTTAAACCATTGTTCATCTATTATTTTCTAGGACAGGCTTCCCATGAAACATCTCATGGTTATATTTCGTGTCAATTTACACATTACTTCTTTTGTTGATGTTTTGGGCTTTTACATTTTACACATTCCAAAAACAGAAAAATGATCTCAGCATTCGGGAACTTTGAATTATAATTCTCGGCAGTAACATGACTGATAAAATTTATATAAACTCAAAGTGGATTGATTAGGTTGGGTTACATTATAAGGACGGGGGAGTCCAACAATGCCTGTCTGCAGGCTGGAAGTGATGAAAACGCTCACTGTTTAGTAGAAAAGCCTGATGATCCAGCAGTAACAGTCTGGTATTGAAGGTCTACAGGATTCCTGGAGAGTCAGGGTCTTCAGTTCATACTGGAAGGCCAAAGCAGCTGGTTTCTGATATCAGTGAAGATGATAGCAATAGAGTAGATGATATTCACCATCAAGGGATGAAGGCAGGTTAACAGGCATGCAAAAAGGCAATTTTTCCCTCTGATGTCATTATATCTAGGTCCCAGCTACTCTGGGAAAGGATCGTCCTTTCTCAGTTAATTTTTCTAGGAAATATTTTCACAAATCTTTCCAGAAGTGTGGCTCTTACTTGCTCTTTAATCCAACCAAAATTAGCTATCACAATATTTATACTGTCAGTTAAGAAAGATTTCGTATTATATCTTAAATTCCTTGCTCAGCTCCAAAAATCTAATTTCACAGGAACATCCTAGAGTAGCTAGATCCTCAAATAGAGAAAAGGTTTTGAAGCTCCACTCTAGATCATTATACACTTGTATACTTCCTGGATATATGGCTAATTTAGACAGTAAACGTACAAGGTCAAGTGTTTCAGAGTTGATTCTTTTCACTTTCTTAAAATATAAAGTATTTCTGATTTGATATTGAGGAGCAGGAAATTTGTAGTTTATCAAAGTTGGAAAAGTCATGTTTCTATTATTATCAAATATGAAATTAAATATAGTAGATTTTGATTTGGGTATGAATTCCAGTAAGTGTGAGTTCAAATGCATGGAAAAACACCACATAAAAGTATCTCTGGTGTTATATCTAGCAGTACAAAATATCATTTAATAGATGTTCATTGTTGGAAGAAATAGAAATAACCTACAAAAATCAATGAGTAAGGATAAACAGGAAAAATTTTCCACTGGGAATAAAATATAAGTGAGCCAGTCACAGGACCCATTTGTACTGCCCTAATTATAAGAGCAGACACCATCTTCTACTCTTCAGAAACAGGTCCATTGTTAACCTCTAATTCTGAGAAAGACTATACTTTGGTTGGTATCATATACAAATCATTTAGAAATGAAAAAATATACATTTTATGTGAACCCTGGGGGAGTGCCTTACTGGAAAAGAAACAGCTGAATCGGTGCCCTAGTCTGGAGAGCTAATGAGGACTCCAAGGAGTGCATTTCCAGAGGGGGTTTGCAGATCAATGCACTTAATCATATATCATTTTTGAAAATTTGCACCAGGATAAGAGTAATGATGTGCTTCTTATTTATAAGATCCCCCATTGAGGGATAAATTGCACCTGAGAATTACATTATGCTTCCTCCATAATTGTTTGGAAACATTACTGCATATGACAGAAAATGAAGACTGCTTTAAAGAAAAGAACCATGCACTTGTGTGCAGTGTTTAAGTTCAGAAGATGGGAGTGAGCCACTCCTTCCCTTGCTGCTGTACAAACATGTGTAAACTGGTGACAGGAGTGTCACACTGGTGTTAGTACACTAGTGTTAATAGCCTAATACCATGCTTTGTAGTGATTTTCTCAGAATTGAAACATTATGTCCTATAGGGAAGAGAAAGACTCAAAAAAAAAAAAAAAAAAAAAAAAAGAAAAGAAACAAAACTTACATAACTCTTACTGGCTCAAGCATTTCAGGTTGATTTTCTTTTATAATGGCTCCCTAGGAAATGACTTGAAACCATTATAAAACACACAGTAAACTAAAATGTTATATCCAAGTCATCTCAACATTAGTTGTATGACATTTAATTCAGTGAAGTGATCACTCATGTAAATTTTACTGGGTGAACAGAAGTTTATATGTCTCCAAATGGACACTAATAAAAATCATGAATTTATCTGTTTGCTACTTTATCCCATGTGGATGACTGAAAGTGGCTGAGCAGGGACAATAAGAGTATTCTTGAGTTTCAATATCCAATGCACACAGGAGGCCTTGAGAAGGTGAGAGTGCATCACTAATAGCAAATCTCGATGGAGTGCTTGTGAAAGTCTAAAGAGATAATACATTTAGAGGATATTCATAGTGCATATCATGAGTACTGGTATTAAATTTGATTTTGTACCTAATTTAAAAGAAGCTAACCTTTATTAAATTCTTACGATGATCCAGGTAGTGAGGTTAAGTCTTGTCATTTAAGTCACACAATAAGCTATTATTTCCCACTTAGATGCTTCACTGCAGAGTAACTTGCTCAAGGTCCTTTAGCTAGACAACAATCATTATTCTAACCTGAATCTAGTATTTTTGACTTTAACAGCCATGTTTTTAAAACCTGTTCTATAGTACTGGAGAGATGACTTAGTGGTTAAAGCATTTCCCTGAGAAGCCTAAGATGACAGGTTCTATTTCCCAGTAACCCCATAAGCCAGATTCACAAGGTGGCATATGCATTTGTAGTTCACTTGCCAGGGGCTCTGGCATGCCCATTTTCTCTCTATCTGTATCTTTCTCTCTTGTATAAATAAATATAATTTTTAAAAATCCTGTCCTGGGCTGGAGAGATGGCTTAGTGGTTAAAACACTTGCCTGCAAAACCAAATCACCCAAGTTCTATTCCCCAGGACCCATGTAAGCCAGATGCTCAAGGTGGCACATGTATTTGGAGTTTGTATGAAACATGTAGAGGCCCTGGAATGCTGATTCTCTTCATTTCTGCCTCTCTCTCTCTCTCTTTTGACTCTCTTTTTTCTTTCTCAGATAAACAACAATAATAATAATATTTTTTAAAACCTGAGGAGAAATAGGTACGCTCATTCACTGTTGGTGGGAGTGTAAGCTGGTACAACCACTATGGAAAACAAAATGGACACTTCTAAAAAGGATGACTATAGAAGTACCAACAGATCCAGTTATCCCCTTGCTGGGCATTTACCCTAAAAGCTGCAAGCCTCAAATATTTGCTCAACCATATTTATAGCTGCTCAATTCATAATAGCTAAGAGCTGGAATCAACCCAAATATCCATCATTAGATGAATGGATAGCTAAGATGTAGAATATCTATACTATGGAATTCTACACAGGAAAAAAATGACACAATGAAATTTGAAGACAAAAGGTCAAATTGGAACATATCATTCTCAGCAAAATCACCCAAGAGCAGAAAGATAAGCCTCACATGGTCTCACTCATCTGTGGCTCCTAACCTTTATTTGCCCAAGATTCTGACACACCTAATAAACACCTTGAATACTGGACAATAGGGATGGTGGGGCAGAAGGGCAGGGGAAGGATGGGGGGGGGCAAAAACTGGACCCAAATGGAAATGTTACCATAAAATCCTATATCCTGAAAGACATACCAAAAGGTTGAACCTGCATCAGGTGCTTGGACAGAACACCTGAATCACAGGGGCCTGGAGAAGGTATGATGAAGACTAACCTCAGTCTTTTTCTTTCTCTCCCTCCCTCTTCTTTCTCTTGTCTCTTTCTCTTTCATGTTACCTATATTATTCTTCCTTCTTTATCCTTGGCACTGATCTGTAACTCCCAGTACCAGTATGTGGTTAACACCCACAAGGAGCTGTTGATCAGTGAGACCTACAAGGTTTCATAAATGAAGACAGATGACCCACCAAAGGTTAATGGTAAGACCCAACTGCCGAAGACACCATATGCTGTTGGGACAGAACATGGCTGGAATCTGGCAGAGAGTCAGTCCCCAGACAGATAACTTGTCTAGTGCCAGAAGGTGCTGCATGAATGGCTGAGGGAAAATGACCAACATCTGTCTAAGCAACTTGTGGCCTAAGCTACTCAGCAGCAATCAACCGGATGGGGTGCTCACACAAGTGCAATAGTGGCACACAGCCATGGTGGGTTACCAACTGCTCTTGATTTGGCTAATGGATCCACTCAGTGGAACAGAACCCATAGCTGGAACTGGAAAACAAGTCAGAACCATATCCAAAATATGAGCCCATTCTCCAATATCAAGCTCCCACCAATAGTGGGATACAAGAGGGCCTACACCTATGGCATTCTCTCTAAAATAATAATGGTTATCCATGAATCTTGCACTCTTTTTCAGATGGAAGCAAAACCTGAGGAGAGAATCAGCCCATTGCACCTCACCAGTGTGCCAGGTGAAGCCATAGAGTTTTTGGGGAAATGAGCAAGAGTGCTGCTTTCTCTGTGAACCTCGTACCACCACAAGGGTGAAGGAGATAGACACAAAGAATGATGGTACCCTCATAGCTGTATACACACTATATACATAACTACATAACTAAAAAAAAAAAAAAAAGATTCATCTTGGGGATGGAGAGGGGGCTCAGAAGCTAAGGCACTTGCTTGCAAAGCCTAATGATACAGGTTTGACTTCCCAATGCCCCCATAGAGCCAAATGTGCAAAGTAGCACATGAGTCTGGAGTTTGTTTGCAGTGGCTTGTTTCCCTGACATACCCATTCTCTCTGTCTGTCTCTCTTCTCTCTGTCTTTCTTTGGTTGTAAATAAATAAATAGTGTCTTTAAAAAAAAATAAAAGAAAAAACCTGAGGAGAGAATCAGTCCATTGCGCCTCACCAGGGCACCAGCTGAAGCCATAGAGTTATTGGGGAAATGAGTAGGAGTGCTGCTTTCTCAGTGAACCTGTTATCAGCACAGAAGTGAAGGAGATAGACACACAGAAACTCAACTCCTATTAAATCAGATATCCAGAGACACAGAGACCCCCATGACCTCATCACTGAAATCGACCTAAAATGAACACAGCATGGCTCAGGGAAATTTGTGGAAGAGGGGGGTGGAAAGATTGTTAGAGCCATAAGTTGGTTCATTATGCACAGAGACATTGCCTCTCCCCCATAACTGATGGCTACCCCCACAATGCAAGACACACAATCCCCATGTGGGGAGGACAGGGAGAAGGCTAATGATAGTACCATCATGGCTGTATACACATTATATAGATATAAAAAACTGTTTTATAAATGTATGATTAAATATTTTACCTTTTAAGTGTGTGTCTTCATTTTTGCACATGTGTGTAAACGCTGGTTTGCATTTGAATGTGTGCATGTTCATGTAGAAGTCATAGGATAACCTTGACTATTTGACTTTTTTTGACACTGGCTTTCTCACCAGTTAGGTTATGCCAGTTGGCTAGCAAGCTGTGAGTATCAGCATGTGTCCGCTTCCCCAGTTCTAGGATTACAAGTGTGTACCACTAATCTCACCTTTTAAAGTTAGTATTTGGGGACGAACTCAGGCCTTCATACTTGCAAATCAAGCAATTTACCAACACTGAGATATCTTGGGCCCTATTTTACCCCATTAAAGGGATTCATTTCACCCTCCTTACTTTATTGTGTAGGATATTAACAACCAGACTCTCTTTCATCTCTTATGCATAAAATCCTTATTTACAGCCACACCTCTTCCATGTCTTTGCATCTCTGGGCCATTTCAATTGTTTTTGAACAACAAATATTGTTAACAGAACTATTCAACACCCTGAGTAAATGTCATAAGAAATGGATAAGTTTTTTTTTTTTTACTCAAAACTACTGCAATGCATTTAATATGCTTGTGTGTGTGTGTGTGTGTATATATATATATATATATATATATATATATATATATATATATCCAAACAGATGATAGATAGATGATAGATTGATAGATAGATAGATGATAGATAGATAGATAGATAGATGATAGATAGGTATTTTCTAGGAAACAGAAGTAAATGCTTTCAAAATGAGAAAGGAAGCTTACAGAAGCAGTGATGACCAAATCACCTGACAGAAATTTGATCTACACTTAGTATGACCAGTGCAGTTCATTTACCCATTTGTAGAATGTGTATAATGACCCCCTTGGAGGCTGAACTTTGAGAAGCTTTGCACGGTGGTGTATCACCTATTGTGAATTCCTGGCTAGCTTGGCTTGCATAATGAGATGCTATGTCAAAATATATAAAATAGTGTAACCTGCAATGAGTCTTATCATTATTCTTTTTTTGTTGTGTTTAAAGAAACAAACAGTGGAGTTCACTTTAGTATTTAAATAATATTGTTACTTTTTCTTTATCCTTTGTGTTGCAGACAGCTTCAGGTTCGCTGAGATGAACTTCCAGACCAGGCACAGTTATGGAGGAAGGGATATTATTTATTGAAGCTTACAGATCCAGGGGAAGTTCCATAAAGGCAGGAAAAGCAGCCTGCTCTTCACAGGGTTAAGCAGAGAGAGAGAAAGCCAACCAGCCACCACAGCACACAGAGCAAAACTACAGCCAAAAGGTCACACAGCACACTTCAGGAACTCCTGCTAGGCACGTTTGCATATCTTTACAATGGACTCTCAAACCATCACCACACCTTAAGACCCGGCCCCCAGTGACCTTGCCTCTAGCAAGGTGATTGCAGATGCAAACTATAAGTAATAAACCACTGAATATATTGGGGGACATATATTCAAACTACCACACTTTGTTTCACAAACACTTATGTTAAACTACAGAGACATTGCCAAAGAATTAAGGCCTAAATAATGTTCTAATTCCTAGAAATAACTAAAATTTTACAAATCATGTAAGAAAATGAGGGATATGAAGAAATACTAGAGTTGTTCCTTGTACAACAGAGCAAGGAATTATTTAATCATATTGCATGAATACATGAGTATGTGTGGCATATACATGTATGTTCATAAATGTATGTTTTTAATAAGACAAATTCAAATCATACATACTCAATGGCTTTTATTTCAGAATCTAAAGTGTCATTAATTATAAACAACATATCACAAGTAACAAAAAATATTTATTTCAAAAGTTGAGCTGGGTGTGGTGGTGAATTCCTTTAATACCAGCACTCGGGAGGCAGAGGTAGGAGGATCACCATGAGTTTGAGGCCACCCTGAGACTATATAATGAATTCCAGGTCAGTTTGATCTAGAATGAGACTCTACCTTGAAAAACAACAAACAAAATAAAAAGTTGAGACAAATAAATCAATAAATACATGTTAAGTGTTTTTGTTAGCATGCATTGAGGGACACGTTGTGATTGTCACCATCCTTTTTCTTTTTTTAATTTTTTTAAATTATTATTATTTTTTTGAGAGAGACAAAGAGAGAGGGAGAGGAAGACAGTTAGAGATGGGTGCGCCAGCAGCCTCTCAGCTGCTGCAAACCAAATCCAGATGTGTGAGCCCCCTTGTGGTCAAGTGTGGCATTGCTCCCTTGCATCACTGAATCTGGCTAAACGTGGGACCTGGAGATTGGAACTGCTGGAGATTGGAACCAGCTTTTTTAGGCTTAGGAGGCAGGCGCCTTAACTGCTAAGCCATCTCTCCAGCCCATCACCATCCTTTTTCTAAGGAAATCTTTGGATGTGATGCATGTTTCAGGCTATGGTAAATATCATGTGGGGAAAACTAGGAAAATGTTATCCACTGTGAGGAATGCATGTCTAAGAAAATCTCTGTATCTCTTTTAAAGATCTTAATCTCTCATATTATAAATATATGAGTGTCTACTAAATTTTACTTCTCAGAAATGATTTGAATTTTCTGTGATTTCATAGGATAATCTCAAAGATTGCATATGTTGTAGTTACTTTGCCATTGTTGAGAAAAACACCAATCCAAAGCAGATGATGGAAAGAAAGGTTTATTTTGGCTTATGGTTTTGAGGGGAAGTTTCATCAAGGCAGAGAAAGGATGGTTGAGCAGATGCTGGACATCACTATGTGCCACAGTTCTTGGCAGAAAATAGCAAAAATGAGCTGATAATGGCAAGGGGAAGTATTTCCCCAGTAACAAACTTTCTTCAGCAAGGCTCCACCTCACAAATTGCCACCAACTGTGGAACGAGTATTCCGAGCCCCTTAAGTGTATGGGGAACATTTTATTCAAAACACCACATCTGTGAATAACTGGCAATTTCATGGTTGGACATGGCTGAAAGTTGAATGAGAGTAAAATAAATAACACAGATATAGATAGAAAAATTTAAGAAAAGCTATACTCCTCCTTTAAAATATTTTATATTTTAAACAGTTAATTATATATGTTGGTTTAACATCAGCAAACTTCATGATAGCATAAACAACTATCAATCTTTTCACTTTCATATCCAGAATGTCTAACAGTGTTTACAGCACAATGGTTACTTAATACATTTTAACTGAAAGATTAGTTTAGTACATAATTGGTGCAATGATGGAAGAATATTGATTGAGAACAGGAAAAAGGAAAACTGAGATTACTGATAGAATGAGTCATAATTTCAAAGTAGTGGTAATAAAATAGATTTAATGACTTAAACAAAAAACTAGATATTTTTCAGGTTTGGAGAAAGTGACAGGAATTATCAATTTAATTTGAGAGATCCAGAGTCAGTAGAAATGATGGGAAGGATGATTAATGGACAAAAATAGAAATTCCTAACATTTAAAAGAGTTTGAAGTATTCCATTGAGGCAAAATAGTTTCCTTGCTCAAAGTTTGTTGTTTTAGAATTTATTGAATTAGAATATAATGGAATGTAACAGAACAGAATAGAAAAAAGGAAAACATTCACTCATATTTAGCTCAAAATAAACTATTTATTATTCTAGGTGAGGGCAGTACTTCACATCACCAGTTTTGGCACCCAATATGGTGCCTCAATGATGATTCATTTCCATCAGAAAAGTTACCCAGATTAACACTGGATAATAGCATGTATACTTTGTGCCTGTCTGTGTTACCTCCACAGCGGTTGTTGGTAATTTTTTTTCTGAGGCCTGGACTTGCTGTTTGTTTGTTTTATGGACTGTTGTTTACTCTCAGGTAGTTTTGAATAACCTCTTATTTGTCTCACAATATTTGTTTGTTTGAGAGAATTTGGTCAGAACATTAGCTAGAGTTCAGCTGTTTTCTCTTTTGAATCTTCCAATAGCTGTTATTTTTGTCTCCTTTCTTGTTTATTGTACCCTTGCCCCTTTTAATTTAAGAATCCTATGAGTGCCTCATAATAAATATGCTGAAGACAAGAGACACTTCATGCCTCTAACAAACTATGGAAGAGTCAGGAGATAAATCCTAAAGAATTTAACGTCTTCCTTTCCCACCTCATCTATCCTTTTCTAATCTTGCCTCTTCCTAGATTTATATCACCTTTTCCTTCTATTCCTTCTGTAGTCATCCAAAAATAACAAAATTCTGTAACAAAGGAAAAGTTATGGTCTATTTGATGAGCCTAAATGAACAGTTTCTGATAGTATCTATGCTCCCTGGACAAAAATTGCCCATAACTTTGATTTTAGCATTTCCTCAGATTATTTTCTGATGTAAAGGATTTTTCCAAAATAGAAAAGAAAAGGCAAAGTCAAAACTAGAAAAATTATAATATTTGTCAAAGATATTTTATGATTAGCTGAAACACTTATTCCCTTTATTTTTTTCTTTTGTACTTCTTTGGGCAATGTGGTGTTCTTAATAATTTTAATTGTTGATATAATTCTCCTATTATATGTCAGACGTAAACCTTATGTCAGATAAAGAGATGGCAAAAAAGAAAATTCAGACCCTGATTATTATGGCTAATAATATTTCTTCTGCAATGACTGTAATAACTATTCATATCTATTAAAAACTATTTTTCTTATGAGATACTAGTAATGAGCCTTTCTGGTGACATAGGATATTAAAAAAAATTTGGATTTTCCAAGCATACAATGGAATGCTTGGAGCACAGAGGGAACTGTGAATTTAGATTTCTAGAGTGATGGGGGAAAGTTACACATATGTTCGTGATTCTCTGGTGCTGAATGGGTTATTAGAACTCTTTGATTGCAGAGCTTGAATGTTTCAGACACCAAGCCAATATTATCTTAGGCTATTTATAAAACATATTTTAAAAATATTTTTACTTATTTATTGGAAAAAGAGAAAAAGCAGCAGATAGATAGCATGGGTGTGCCAGGGCCTCCAGCCACTGCAAAGAACTCCAGATGAATGCAATACTTTGGGCATCTGGCTTACATGGGTATTGGGGAATCGAACCTGGATCCTTAGGTTTTGCAGACAAATGGATTAACTGCTAGGCCATCTCTTCAGTCTCATTTTAGGCTAGTCCCTGTAGTAACTATCCATCACTCACCTCTATATGTGAACAAATATTCTTTTGACTATCATCAAAGGAAAATCTTTATAATATATCCTCAGCAGACCACTACCTTCTATCAACCCAGAAAAGCTATTAATATCATCTGAGAGAGTGTGAGATCCAAGGTAGACATGGACCTGCTGTGCTGTGGCCCACCTACCTACCTGATACCCCTACCAATGAATTTAGTAAATGTCTTAGTTTATGGCTGTCTTCTGTTCTGTGACTATAAAAAGCTCATATATCTGCTTCCATGTTGGAACATGTTATTCTGGGCAACCTGAATCCATGTTCCTCAGACATGATCATTCATACTTGGCATAGAATAAAATTCCTTATTTTCTTTCCAGTAAGAGCTCTTTTTGTGTTAACAAATGTATATAATTTGGATTAAAATGGGCAAAGGATGAGAAGGTATATGCAGCAAAATGTACAAGAAAACAGTTATAACTTTTCAAGCGCCTTATTCCAATGTAGTTGTATGTAATGTCCTCATCAGTAATGTGCGATACATAGATAAGTTTTTTATTCATCCTCCAGTTTTATTGGGAAAATGTTATACAGACATGCAGCATCTATGTGTCTGACTTCAATAAACCATGCTCCAAAACTAAAAATTATCTGGAAATACAATTTAGCTCAAGACTTTGGGCATGCATAAGCACTCTCGCCACCTGAAAAAATTCCAGGAGCTCATGTCTCAGGAACTACCCAAGGGACAGCTGTGGAAACAGGCAATGTGTAGATTTAAGCCACCCAGAACGTCACAGTTTGCTTCTGCATGCATATTCATATCTTGAGCATAAATGTTTTGTACAAACCAAAAGGAAAAGTAGAAAGTATAAAGAAGGCAGGAAGTATCCAGTGTACACTTAGGCTTTATTTTAAAATATTTTATTTGTTTATTTGAGACAGGAGGTGAGAAAGGAAGAGGCAGATGTAGAGAGAGAATTATACTATATTTTAGAAAAAAAAAGCAATCAGAAACAAGAACACAATATAAAACTGCATAAACACACA
Source organism: Orientallactaga sibirica (assembly GCA_036365145.1). Taxonomy (NCBI): domain Eukaryota; kingdom Metazoa; phylum Chordata; class Mammalia; order Rodentia; family Dipodidae; genus Orientallactaga; species Orientallactaga sibirica. Next base: position 23,443,591 of record JAEOAD010000029.1, on the reverse strand, counting down.
CACACACACACAGACCTACATGCACATAATTTGTAAAATTCCTTCCAGCTTCTCAAATAAAAGGTGAATCACTTCACCAAAATTAATTTGCTATTTTGTCAGAAGGATAATTCAAGGGGCTTGATGTATGCCTGTTTTTCCCCTCTAGTTTGAGGCTGGTCTATCCTTGAATCATTACAAAATACTGATATTTGCAGAGTATTATTTCAGCTTGTAGAGAGGTTGCATTTATGAGAGCCTGGATTAATTATAGGAGATTCAGTGAGAAATATGCTGTTATTCTTTAAGTATGTGTCATCTACTAATGTTGCTATACAGTAAAATGCTCTTTAAGGTTTTCTTCACTTTTGTACTAAGATAAAAGGCTCAATACACTAGAAAATAGCCAACTTCATTTTTTCAAAGATATACATATTTAAGAAAATAGAAATACATGCAAAATTATTCTTCACCAATATATCTAAAAATGGCCTTTAAGTTAGGAAGCTATGGGTAATCAATATGGTTGTATGATTCCATCTGACAAAGTGTAAGTTAAATTGAAATATAGGACATGTTGCAAAATAAAAATGTGACTCTTTATGGTCATCTAAATATAACAAAGCTAACAATAATTTTCAATAACCTAAAAAATTACCTTCTCAGTCAAGACTTGTAATGCCTGCTTTCTCTCATTGAGTTGGACATGTTATGTAAGTTTCCCTGGCACCAGGTGACACTACATTACCATAGACACGAAACTATACTTATCCTCAACTCACATTATCTTACAGGAATGCTTATCAGCATGGTATGGTGATGGTGTGCTGGTTATATTTTTGTTTTTCATGTCATGCTATAAATGATTATAACCTAACATATACTTAAGTATTTTGAAGAAAAGTAATTGGCTCAAATCCTCACTTTTTCTCTTAGTATTATGAACTTAAATTACCCTGACTTAATATATGGACCTCTAGCTCCCCCTCTAGTAAGATAAATATGAATCTATAAATAGAAGATCCTTATAGTGTAAGGTAGGGACTTTATTTTTGGTTTAACTTCTCTGTGCTTATGAACATTGGTGGAATGTCATAAAGGGCCAAGGGCATAAACATGTGTTTCTAGCTCACCTCATAAAATCAAATGGGAAGTTAAAGGAAAAGTTTTTATAGACCCTTGACTCTAACTTATAAAGACAGGCCAACTTTTAAGCCTGAGATTTATCCAAGATACAGTCTTCTTTTCCTACTGAGCAAAGAGAAAAGATTTATGATGCTGACACAGAAACAAATTCAAATATAATATCCATCTTTTAGATTTTGTGTGTGTAAAGTACAAGATAATTAAAACCATCTCTAGCAGGTGGCTCCATAAAACAGCCCATATAATTTCCTTCTACTTTTCTATTCCTCCATTTTGAGATCAACCAAGTAGTAGAGATTGCATTTGTGTGAAGAACGCTTCAGATACTTCAGAATGTGTGTATGAATCAACTGAAATAAGGGGTTAGAGCTGATGGTATCACTGCTTGAAGGAAAACAGTCAACTTAAGAGGGTTTAATTGCATACCAGTTGTTATTAATTTTGTTTATAAAATATGCTTTCTAAATATTAGTTTGGTATGCATACCCTAGTGTAATTTCATAAAAATCTATTTGTAATTAAAATGAAAGCAAATTTGGGCTGGAAAGATGGTTTAGTGGTTAAAGGCATAATTGCCTGTGAAGCCAAGGGACCTAGTTTCGATTCCCCAAGACCCATGTAAGCCAGTTGCACAAGGTGCCACATGCATCTGGAGTTCATGTGCAGTATCTGAAGATCCTGGCACAGCCATTCTGTCTCTCTCTCTCTCTCTCTCTCTCTCTCTCTCTAGTAAATAAAAAATAAATTAAAAGAAATGAAAGCAAAATTTATATATACACTAAGAACCCTGAGCTATATAGTGAATTTCAGGCTAGTGTGGCCTCTGTAGTGAAATCCTGTCACCAAAGGTGAACCATATTATTTTGATGTTAATATGACGAAACTCTGAATCCTTCGTGCTGCTGACTTTCTTATTACTTACTTGATGCCAAATGTCAAATACACTCCACCTTTAATCTCCAGCATCATTTATTGAGCATAATGTAAGCTAGCACTTCAGTGTTGTCCATACATTGTCTCATGCAATTTACAGAACCATCTGTGAAGAGCATATTACTCCCATCCTAAGGAAACTAGAATTCTTTAATGTTAATGAAAGTGACTGAGGTCATTTGAGAAGAATCATGGTATACTAGGACTTTTTCAGAACTTGACCAAAGCAGAAACATCTTTTTGAACTAAAAATACTCAAAAATACCTTAAAAGAAACTTGGGGCACTAGATGAGAGATCACAGTACCTAGTTACAACACTATTAATAACAGAGACACATTTAAGAGCATATCAAGAAGAGTTTTACATCTCCTTATGTTAGTTACTTCCATTGTCCCTAGGAAAAATACCTGACATAAAATTTCATTGTTGCTCTGAGAAAGGGTTTCCCTCTGTAATTTAGCCTGACATGGAAATCACTATGAACTGAGGGTAGCCTCAAATTCTCAGTCAATCCTCCCACCCTGGCCCCACAGGAACTGAGGATATAGATTTATGCCACCATTCCTGACTTGACATCAAAAATCTAAAAGGATGAGACATTTATTTTGGTTCATAATTCCAGAGGTTCAGCACATGGTTCTTGGGTCCTTTAGTTCTGGACATTTGGTAAGGCAGAACATAATGGCAGCAGGAACATTTGTCAGTAGAGGTTTTCACCTAACAGGGTCAAGTAGATAGACACAGATAGCAGCTAAGGTTAACCTAATAAGCTTGTCCCCAGGAACCTATTACATCATGCAGCTAGATCTGACCTCAGAAAATGTCCAGAGTCTAAAAAGTAGCACTTCCACCTGGGATCAAGTGCCTAACACATGAGCCTTTGGGGGAAATTTGTACTTAAGTCATAAAATCCTGTCATCCTTCTCTTGTTCCAGGCAGCTTGAAGAGCTGTACCTTATACGTCAGTTTAAGGAGGGAAGGGAGTATCAGACCTTGGCTGAAGCTGGTTCTGGGTGTAACTCAATACAACATAGCATGGGGCAGGCTCTGTTGTCTACAAACTACAAGCTGCTACTTTGAGACTGAGTCTCCATGCCTTCCCTACCTCAAAGCTGGATCCAGTAGACCCAGGTGCCAGTCCAACCTTAGAATTCCCAAGTTCCAGACTGGCACCAACATCTTCCTATCCATGCAGATCCAAGGATTCAGGCCAATCCTGGCATAGGCCAAGCCACCAGAGACTCAGACTGTAGGTGTAACTCAGAGCCAGCTTCCTTAGTGATGACTCCTAACACTGTTTGGCTGTGGGGGATGAAGGGAATGCCCAAGGTCAGTACCCAAGGTGAAGGAAAAATCATACATAAAACTTAGATGTGTCCCCAGCCTGTCCTGAAGTACTGATGCTTTATTTCATTCACATTACTATGGTTATTATCTCATAATTATTGCTCATAAGTCAGAAATCTAGTAAGCTAAAAGATCAGGTGGGTATACATGCTTACATTTAGTGTATAAATAAAATGAGGTTCAGAGGGCTCCAGTAGCAAACCCAGATTTATACAATGTGATGGTGTTAGCAAAACAATGGTAAGCAATTTCCACTGATCACAGGTCCAGAGCACTCTCACTTGCTCCCCTTTAGTGCCTTCCACTATTCTGCATCTCTCTAATGAAAGCATCATTCCAATGCTGCTTCCCATTTGCACCTGTTTTTCACCCTTGATTTAAGCCAAAATGTCACTTTTGAAAAGTTTACAACAAGCTGTGGCAAATGTGATGAAAGATCCCATTTCTTTGTCATGTTAGACATATGCTGGATCACCCTTCATAAGAGAAAAGGATGACTGCTTCTTTGAGGGAACACCAGAAAATTGAAGAAGTCCAGAGCAAAGGACAATTAGGTAACTACACAGAAAGACATGACATTCGAGATTACTCTCATAGAATAGGATTTTCTGAAGAAAATAAGGGGAATCTGAACAAAGACAGAATGTGAAGATGTGAAACTCTAATAGGCAAGTATATATATATATATTTTTTTTTTTTCAGGAAACAGTATTGGTGGAATAAAATGAAAAAATATGAAATGAGAACACTTTATCATGCTGGCCTTTTATCACAAAAACTGAATGACTTTCTTCTCATTTGTGCCACAATGGAAATTAATTAAAAACACACACAATTTCCATGTAATATCATACTCTGGCATGCTTCATAATGGCAGTATATTGAGTTTTTATTCAGTTTCAGTATTTTTTTATGGAGTGATAAAAGGTAACCATTAAATATGGCTATTTTCAACTTTTATAATTCCATATATTTCTGCTTAGTCATATGTTTGTGAGCACTTTCTGACAGATGGATTAAACAATTTGGATTTCCTGACCATTTTATACATAATAAATAATTTCACCACAGTTTTTAATTCTGCTTAGTCACAAGTTAATAGAGCAAATAGGGGGTATATTGAAAAACCAGACAATTTAAGAGAAGGAATATGAAAATACTGTGGACTTAAAGGAAGAAAAAAATAAAATGAAAGCAATATCAGCAATTACAACAATTATGATTTGGCTCACTGAGACAGGACTAACACAGAAGTGCCATGCAATATACCAAGGGTTTTAGTGCTGGTTTAATATAATGGTGCCTGTGAGATGCTCAACGTGGCTATAGTTTCCATTACCCAAGTTCACAAATTATAAATGATACCACATGCTATTTAAGTGAACTTTAATTTTAATTAATATTTCTTCTAAAGTAATGTTAAACTGAATACATAAAATATTAAACAATCTACTCTCAGTACATTATTTCCTACTACAGTTATTACCTGTTTTCAGGATTGTGTGGGTGTGTGTTGTCCATGCACATATGTGCAGAGAGTGTAATTAGTTAAGCATGTTATTTAATTTCAGATGAATTATACGCCACGATAATTTACAATCATTATGGAATACTGTATAGTATATTATTTACAGTAACAAATACTAAGGATATAAGAATAGACTCTATTTCTCTAGAACCCCTTATCACCTTTTGGGTCACTTTATATTAAACAGTTACTGAGTTGACAAGTAAGCAAGTCACACTTTTATCAAACATTTAAAGAAGCTGATTGGTTAGCTGCCATTTCTGGAATAAGCTAAAAAGCAAAACTAGTGAGGTGTGGTCCTAAGTCAAGAGAAGATAGTCAGCTATCTCAGTGGCACCACACTTGAGCTCTCAGATATAATATTGGTCTCTGAGCTCAGCAGAACCTGAGCCATATACAAAAGAATATATCTGTGTAGATGACAGGAAACTGCTCCCTCTCCTCTCTCTGCCTCTCTGTCTGTCTCTTTGTCTCCACTCTCTGTCTTGCTCTGTCCTTCCATATATGTTGATCACTGAAGCCTGTGAGGGAGGTTTTGCAATCACATCTTCACTTGGGCAACATAATGAATGCTACTGGACTGTTACATAGCACCACAGAGATAACACTCCCCATCTTAGGACTGATGTGTTTATTCTCTCTGCTTCTTGGATGTGTGGTAACAAAAAAAAAAAAAAAAAAAAAAAAAAAAAAACTCTACCAATTCCCTCAATGGACGTTCTCTTCATGACAGCTGTCTTACCCAAGGTTATGACCTATTTATGAACATCAGCCTACAAGGTATGATGAATCAAGGTAGGGTTTAAGGGCTTCACTTCTGTGGTGTGTAAACAATCTGAAAGAGTGTTCTACTCCACAGCAGTCCTTGGAGATGGTGGAAAGCTTTGGGAATGACGGATAGTCAGCACCCACCTATGTTCTTTTTTACTCCTTCTCCTATCTGTATCTCTATACAAATACTTCTCACTCCTAAGATTTCCAATATATCTCATCTTTATGTGAAAATTTGGAGCTGGATGAGTCACCACTCAGATGACAATGATAACTTCATAACTCTTGGCATTTTTACTGCCTTGCATTCACATGTAATACAGCTAGAAGAACTTTGTCTTAGTCAACCAGAATTAGGCATATGAACCAGCAGGGGCACATTTTATATGCTTAGGGAACAGGTATCCTGAGGAAGTGTGGTAGTTCAAATATAAATGCCCCCATAGTTTGAAGTGTTTGTGATTGAGTTTTCTGCTTTGTCACAGTTGGTAGTGTCTTTGGGAGGGGGAGACCCGCTACAGGAAATGTTTCATCAGGGACAGATCTTGGGGTTGAGGAGTCTTGCCAACTGTGTGTACAGTGCTAGCTCATGCTTGAAGGTGTTTTCTCACTCTGCTGTGGATGTATGACAAACTAAGCCAACTTTCACCCTCATGATGAATCTTCCCCTTGAAAATCGAAGCTGTAAATAAACTATTTCCTACTATAAGCTGCTTCTGTTTGGGTGTTTTCTCTCAGCAAGGAGAAGGCAACTATAACAGAAACTGAGAGTAATTATGAAAGTGGAATAGAATTGCTCTTAGAAGGAATTGTGTTACAATGGCTGAGGTAAAAGCCCAAGAACGGTTCTTTGCAAATTGAAAGCTAAGATGAAATGAAGAGGCCTCCTTTTCCCTGTAACTGAAAGGAGAGAAAAATGCATGGGTCAAGCCCATGACTTAAGAATAGTAGTGGTAGCAAACGTACTGATACCTAAGAATACATGCTTTATTACAACCAAAGCAAGGAGTGTGACCCAGGGGTTTGTGCTAAAGGAATGAGGGTAAGCACAATTCATGACTGAAGACTATTGACACATATAAATGATCCACTTCTCATTACTTTATTATTTTTCACATGTGTATGGGTTTGTGTGACACACACACACACACACACACACACACATGTCATTGGATCTTCTCACTAGCTCATATATTTATCCATGTGCATAACAGCTAGATCCAAGGTTTCAGTTTCGGATAAATGTAAAAGCAAGATGGATCAAAGTTTTCTTGCGCCCTGGTTTTGTTATGAAGATTACTGTGGCTTGAGTTCTCACTTTATTTCATTGGAAGTTTAATTTCTCCTTTATGTTAGCAAATTTTTTATGTTGTGATGGATAAGGGAATAAGAGGATGTGATGGATAAGGAAACCCATGAAAATGTCATACCTAAATATTTGAGACTGCATTTGGGTCTTCAATTTTTTAATGCAAATAATCATCAAATCATATGAAAAGCACAAAGCTGTGACAAAGTTTTTGTCATTTTTTCTATTACCAAATGAAATTTCAGCTTTGTATGCAATATTTGTGAAAATAATGCATGCATTTTTATGCTAATATACAGCTGGAAGAGAATACATAGCAATTATGTGATGACTAAAAGGCCCAAAAGCATAATAGTGATATTTTGAACAATTTAATCCATTAAAAGCTCAGTTAAATAAAAAAGGACTTTTCATCTATGTTTATAGTAAAGGAAAGACTGGTAAACATTTTCATATAATGGGATAGTTTTTGAGTGATTTCTCCTTATAAACCAATGTTTTTTCCAGAAATGGAATGAAAGCCTTTTTGACCAGCAGAATTCTAATTTTAACATTTCATTTAATCTCCATAGAATGCTTTTAAAATTTTTCTGCAATCTTGCTTTCTCTGACTTTTATATTCATATTATCTTCTGTTCTCTGAAACAGTTTGTATAGGCATGCATCTCCTTTCAAGCCTAGAAGCCCCATCTCAGCTTCCTAATGCATCTCTCAGAACTGCCCCTTTGATTCCTAGTCCACATCCAAATGTAGATATTCAATTCCACTCTGTGTTGCTGTGGATGCATATTTATTAACCTCTATATTATACATACTGTCTTAACTACTCTCTAACTTATGATGGTTCTTTTGCAGGTTTTCAGATTGTGGAGTTCTTTGTCTCTTGACCAGGCACACAGATATGAAGCAAGTAAGGCAAAGTAAATTAATTGGGAAAAAAAAAGGTGGAAAAGTTCCAGTATGTTAGGGAAAGCTTAAGATTTCAACCAACATCCACAAAAGAAAAAGAAAGGGGTAAAAAGGAAATGTTATACTTTTTCTTTTAATTTAGAATTCAGAAAAGTAGACAGGCTCAATGAGGATGTGTGTGCCATCTTCCCCAGTGATGGCTTCTTGTGTTGGGAGGAGGAGTAGTGACGGGAAGTGGTAACTGGGACCACAATTGCTCATGCTGAATTCAGGAAGGCTACGGCAGAAACCCTGGCCTGCTCCCCTGCATCCCAGATTGGAGGTGTGGGGATGGTGACTGGAGCCACAATCACCCATTATGCTCAGGAAGACTAGGGCCAGAAACCTGGCCTGCTGCCCTGGGTCCCTGGTTGGAGGTGGAGGAGGAGTGGCACTGTCCCATGAGTGGGTCTCAGGAAGGCTAAGGTGGGAACCCGGCCTTATGCCCTGGGTCCCTAATCAGAGGTGGGAGAGGGGATGGAGAGTGGGACCACATCTAGATCCCTAATTGGAGGTGGAAGGGGGAGTGGCAACTTGGACCACCATCAGCTACATGGGGCTCAGGCAGAGTAGGGCAGGAGCCCTGGCCTGCTGGCCTGGGTCACTGATTAGTGGTGGGAGGGGGGCCATGAGCACCTATGAAGGGCTCAGGCAGGCTAGGGTGGGACATGACCAGTGATGGCACATGGGTCTTAGGCTGGCTAGTGTGCGTCCTGATTGGCCATGATTCACGGTGCTCAGGAAGGCTAGGGCAGGACCTGACTGGTGATGCACCTGCCCAAGAGCATGGGAATCAGTGGATTCCCTATTTTGCTTGCCAACACCTTCCCTCTGAGGGCATACTAGAGCCAGCAAACCCCTAAAAATACCCCTTGAACCTTAAAGGTCTTGCCTTTACTTCCCCATGAGGTGAGGTGAGGTTAGGCAGATGCCATCTTGACCAGAAGTCAGTTTTTACTTTAGAATTAAATGTTGTATATATCCTTGATATCTTCATCCACAAATAGTCCTCTGGTTAGAAGGAAAAGGATTATTTCTAATGTTATCAGGGAAACAGGAAATAGAGTATTGTTTTCACTGATCTTGAAAGACCCCAGACAGCGGGGACCTTCCACACTCTGGCCGGGAAAGGCAGCACCCCAATTACTCACGAAGCAGGGACAAAACTATTGTTTTACTGTTCAATTCCTATATTCTCATTGGCAGTGGCTGCTCAGGGTGGTTACTAAGCACCCAGAAAGTCAGGTACACCAGTCTTATAGTTGTGGTCTTGATGCAAACAGCAAGAGGACTTTATTCCAGAGCGCTGGGGCCCACAATCATACACCACACAGGGGTAGAGGGTTGTGGACCCCAAATGCAGGATCAAAACAGTTTTTATAGGGTTTACAACAAAGCTCATGCATCGTGAACCAATCATTTCAAAACATCAGAAGCCCATGCAGTGCTGACCAATCCACTTGTAACACCCTATAGTTCTTAGACCAATCATTTCAAATTGCCCAAGCCCGCGCACTATAAAACAATCATGTTGTAACACACCAAGGTTTTTCCCTGCAGCCTTAGAGGTCTGTGTTTGCGTTGCCTCTTGGGTGGGGTGACGAATTGTGGTCAGAGTAGGACTTGGGTTGAACTGGGCGTTCTCTTGTGCATTCTTTTCCCCTCATGGCGCAAGCAGCTATTTACAGAAGCCAAATAAGCAGTTATTCATCTTATTTCCTGGTATTTACTTGGCTAGAGTCACGTATTCATGAGCCTAGCCTACATTCTTTTACTCAATTACATATAGAAATCGGGCTCTGAAATAGCAAGGAATGTGACCTTTTACCCACTTACTGGCAGAAAGGCGAGTTCCCATTTACTGGCAGCAGGGCGGACCTGGAATTTGAGGTATTCAAGGCTGGGGTCTGAGAAGGGTCAGGCTATCCTTTCAATCTCAGTCTACTGTATTCCTAGACATTTATCATTTGCCCCTTCAAGAGCTGAGACCCTAAATTTATTTATTAGATGGCTGTCAACACAATCTATCTACTTCAGTTTGGAGTGGGAAAAAGAAAGCTTTTCTTAGGGTCTCTGCTCTTGGTAACTATTAGGCCTTGGAGGACTATCAAAGGCAACCCACACAGATGGATTTATATTGCTATAAAACCATCTGATAGTGGGTGGATTAATGAAACTGTAGGACCATTTAAGTGTGTCAAGTCATCTTTTCTGTCATGTTTGATGTGGAAGCAGGGACAAAAATATTGTTTTACTGTTCAATTCCTATATTCTCATTGGCAGTGGCTGCTCAGGGTGGTTATTAAGCACCCAGAAAGTCAGGTACACCAGTCTTATAGTTGTGGCTTTCATGAAATGAACTATTTAGATAAAACTTAAATACAGATGCCCAAACAGTTCAAATAAATCTTGATTTTGTAAGGGCTCGGTTTCTCCAATACTTACAAGCATGACAAACATAGTAGAAAACAAAGTTACCTTAACTTGACATTTTAAAGCCAGTTTTTGTAAATGTTTTATCAGTAAACTGAATAATCTTGATATCATAACAAATTTATTAATTTATTTATTTTTATTTTTTTATTGACAACTTCTGTACTTACAGACAATAATCCATGATATTTCCCTCCCCCACATTCCCCTTCAAAACTCCATTCTCCATCATACCCCCTCCCTCTCTCCATTAGTCTCTCTTTTAAATTGATGTCATCATCTTTTTCTCCTATCATGAGGTTCTTGTGAAGGTATTGCTAGGCACTGCAAGGTCATGAATATCGAGGCCAATTTCTGTCTGGACAGTTGCATTGTAAGGAGTTGTACCATTCCTTTGGCTCTTACATTCTTTCTGTTCCTTCTTCCGCAATAAACCCTGAGCCTTGGAGGGTGTGGCATGGATGTTTCAGTGCTGGACACTCCTCCGTCCCTTCTTCTTAGCACAAGTTGCCTTTTGGGTCATCCCAATGATCATCACCATCTGAAAAAAGAAGCTTCTCTAACCAGAAGTGAGAATAGCATTAATATGTGAATATGAACATTAAGTGTAGTATTTTCAGGGCATTTTGGTGGGAATAATATATACATTTAGCCAGACAAGAGCAGGCTTTATACCCCTAAGGATCATGAATTCCCCTGCCATAGACTTTTGATTAGTTTTTTTAGTATCAGGCATGTATTCCCTCCCACAGAGAGGGCCTTCAGTCCAATTAGGGAGCAGTTTCTCCCCAAAGCAGACATGCCACTATTGCACCCATTCAGTCATTGGGCCTGTCTGGCCAAACTTGAATTTTCCAGTGTCCACAATTTTCACTGCTAATGACTTCTGTCTCCCATATGGCTGCATGCAGTGCAACTTTTTCCAGCTTTTGGTTGGCTGGTCTACAGGGAGAAGGTTTTCTGCTCAGCACCAGCTTGCTTTCTCAGTGACCTTGCCTCTCAGGCAAGAGATGTCTTCAGCAATAGAGTCTTACCATGTGTTTCTCAAGGGAAACCAAGGGCCTTGGCAATAGCCCTTAATGTTTTGGAGGCTACCAGGACCTCCTTGACCAACAACTCACTGGAAGGTATCCCATACCAGGAACTGAAAATTTTCTAGTAACAATCTATATTTTCTGTATGTGCCATTATTCAAAAAAGTAGGTTTACGTAAGTCTTATTCAGACTATGTTGAATTTTGATTGACCCTCCCCCTGCCCTTCTTTTACGCATTCTCTTCTCATGGCCTCGCTTAGGCCTTTCCCCTCCCTGTAATCTGTTCTTCTACTTACATATATACAATACCATCCACTTACATCCTTCCCTCTCCTCCCTCCCTTATAGCCTTTTACCAGTTTACTGGCTTCTGCTACCGATTTTTGGTTCCAGTCCACACATAAGTCTATACATTTGTAGCTAGGATCCACATATGAGAGAGAACATGTGATGTTTATTAAAACAAGTTGAGGGCTAGAGAGCCATGTTCAGTAGTTAAATGTGCTTGCTTTCAAAGACTGATGGCCCAGGTTGATTCCCTTATGCACAGATAATGTCAGATGTACTAAGTGGCTCATACATCTGGAGTCTGTTTGCAGTGGCAGGAGGTGTGCCCCAACTCATTCTCCAGCTCTGTCTGCATCTTTCTGTCTGTCTGTCTGTCTGTCTTGCTAAAATAGATAAAGAAAAATTATTTTTTAAAGATTTTATTTTTATTTATTTATTTATTTATTTATTTATTACACACAGTGAGAGGGAAAAGAAAACAGAGAGTGAGAATGGGCATGCCAGGGACTCTAGGCACTGCAAACAAAATCAAGATGCATGTGCCACCAAGTGCATTTGACTTACATGGGACCTGAAGAACTGAATTGGGCTCCTTAGGCTTCACAGGCAAGCACCTTAACCACTAAGCAATCTCTCCAGCCCTAAGAAAAATATTTTTTTTAAATGATTTTCAAACAAGTTGACTGTGAAGTGTCTTCTACTAAGGGTTTGTCAAGATAGGCCATTACCAGAGTCCATGGACAGTAAAATATCTTCTAAGCAATTGAGGCAAAAGAAAATACAGAGAACCAAGCACTTCCTATAGTAACCTTTCTTTACCACCAGCATCTTTAGTGTTTTTATATTGTGGGATAAATAATAGTGGCCTCTGTCATCAGGCTGTAACCCCTTTCAGTTCAACTTTCATAACAGTTTTAGCATCAACTCACTAAAACTTTTTATAGCACACTTTCACTGTCTAGTTTATTTCTATCTATACTTCCATTTTAAACAATAATTTGTCTTACACAGTCTTTTATCATTGAAAAATGGCCTTTTATTAATCTTCTTTATTAAAAACATGATTTTTATTTATAACTATTATTCTGAAAAACAAAAATCATTCAGATAGTGTCTGAAAATTTTTAACACTTATAACTGCAGAGAGAACATTTCAACACTCTTGTATTTTATTAATAAACCAAAATTAATCAATTTGTTAAAAGATTTGAATCATTGTAATGTGCATTTGGAAACTATCTTAAATTTTGGCCTTTTATATTAACATGTAAGGCAGTTTAAAAGTAGGATTGAAGTTGAGAAATTTTGTTTTCCCTTAAATCATTTGTCATTTTATAAGCATGTTCAAACATTTTTTTAAGTCAAAAGCATGAGGTTAATTATTTTAAATACATTGTAACATATTATCAGCACTTCAATATCATTTTAAAATACATCCATGTACATGTGCATATTTTAACATCAATACACTTGATGGACATAGATTTAGATATATAATTTTTGGACAGAAAACACATAAAGACAGAATACATGAAACACATAAGTATGGACTACACAAAGAGAACAGGTAGACTTGAGAGTAGCTTGCCAACATTTGACAAATGACAAAGAATATGCAATATTATTAAAAGGATAGAAATACCATATATATATATATATCTTAGTTATAAAGACCAAATTATTTTGTAGCATTAAGTTTGTTATTTGCCAGTTTTTCAGTCAAACTGCTATTCTCATTATTTCCTTTATAGCACTCTGTAATCTTTAAAGTAAATCTGTCAAAAGAATGACTAATTTTGCTGGGCGTGGTGGCGCACGCCTTTAATCCCAGCACTTGGGAGGCAGAGATAGGAGGATTGCCAAGAGTTCGAGGCCACCCTGAGACTACATAGTGAATTCCAGGTCAGCCTGGACCAGAGTGAGACCCTATCTTGCAAAACCAAAAAAAAAAAAAAAAGTATGACTATTCTTATCAAATTTACCTCTTAATGACAGGACAGGTACTAGCAGTTTGAAGTTTTTCTTTGCCTCTGGGAAGATTCCAACATAACTGAAATGTGGGAGGATTTGTGAGCAGTTTCTTTAGATGATATAAAGAATTATCCACATGGCTGTTCTTAACATGATGAGTAATGTGGAACACCCAGGAGGAGAATCGAGTTCCCATCTTATCTTGTTGGTGGTCTAAAGCAGACTTCTCTGGGAAATAAAGTCATGTTGGAAATACTGAATGTGGAACAAAACACAAAAGTAGGGACAAGGTCATTTTTAGAAGCCACAGTTTTATAACTGCACTTTGAGCAGAAACAGGTTGAGGGAACTTGGGTCACAGATTATAAATTTAATTTGTGAGAGAAGAAGAGGGCTGGAGTTATTGGTCAGCAGTTAAGGTGCTTGCCTATATGTCTAACGACCAGAGCTGAATTACCTAGTACCCACATAAAAACAGACGCATAGTAGTGCATGCATCTGGAGTTCGTTTTTAACATCTGGAGTCCCTGATACACCTGTTCTTCCTGTCTCTATCTCTTCTATTTCTCTCTGCTTGAAAATTAATTAATTAATTAATTAAAAGAGAGCAAGAGTGTCACTTTGCCATGGAGCAGTAAAGGAGTTCAGTGAGTCAATACTCTTATTATGATTCCTAACTACTGATATACCCAGGGATCCTAGCCCCAGGAGGGAAACCTGGTCAGTAAAATCTGTGGGGACCGTGGTAAGTACTAAGCTCTGGAAATGAATGAGAAAGAGAGAAATTATCATGGTATGAATATTCTTGTATCACTTTTATATCACCTAAGGATTTGATTTATGATCACATTGAAAGAAAACTCAGAGTGGAGATCAAACATCTTTGCAGCTCTTAGGGGCAAGAGATCATGTACCTCAATGAAGGATGTCACCTACCCAATGTTGTGATTTTCTCAAGCACAGATGTCATGACCACATGATTCACCAGAAAATGGAAGCATTGTTGAGTAAAGCCGTTGTACAGGCAGAAGAGTGAAAAAAAGGTGGTGACAGATGGAACGCAAGAACACAGTTCAGTCTTGAAGACACCTCCAATTCAAGTCACATTTAAGTTCGGGCTTAGCAATAGAAGACCAATATGAACAGTTTTTCTGAACCGCAGGTTTTATTTAACACTAGGATTGACTGTCAAATTCAAATGAGGAGACAGGGAAGGTTCAGATCAGAGGACTAAGGCAATTTCTTAGATCCAAGATTTATTGAAGGAGAATGAGAGGAAAAGGGAGCAGGGGGAAGGTATGGAGTTAGGAAAGAGAAAGAGAGAGAGAGAGAGATAAGAGAACACAGGAGGAAAAAAAAACAGAGAAGAAAAAATGAGAAAACAGGAGAAAGGGGAGAGAGCAGAAAGAGTGAGTGCCAGAGAGGTAGTTTTTTGGATAGGAGAGTAACTGTGAGTGAGGGGTCTTCGGTGGTATGCAGAGGTAAGGATTGGAGTGGGGGGGTGGATTACTTCCTCGTAGAATAGAAATATCTTCAATTAAAATACCAAAATGCAGTGCTAGATTCCCAGGACTAGATGTCCAGACATTAGAGAAAAGAGAGGGGGCTAAGTAGAGAGCTCCAGCACTCTAATAGCTTTTGATCACATTAACAGAAAAACACAGGTCTTACTTCAAAGTGAAGCAAAAAGATAATATATTATGAATCCAAATATGAGTTGCCATTACCCAACAATACAGATTTAAGCTATCCTAAATTTCATCTTCCAACATGTTAGTAATTTCATGAAGGCCTGTCTTTTTTTTTTTTTTTTTAAATAAGAAACCTAGTTCCTTTTAGAAAGTTTCAGTTAGGGACAGATACCCAAAGAGATGCTATGCCACTTTGGCAGAAATGGAACCTGATCCAGGTTCATCCACAATGGCCGCACACTTCTTGTTGCCTCTGTGATCTAACACACTGCCTAGGTGGGCTGGCTTTTAGGGTCAGCCACTTGGCTCTGCAAACCAATCAGGTCTTCCTCTTACATACCTGAATCTGATAACATAATCCACTTTTAATACACTATAAAGACTTGTCCTTGCTGATCTCTGCTCTGTCTCTGCCACATGATCTCTGTCTGTCCACATGTGTGTCTGAGTAGAAGAGAGCACTGTTTCTTGGCCTGGATAGTTTTCTGCTTGCCTCTTCTTTATGCTTTGGAGTAACATTTCACTTTTATTACATGCATGATTTTCCTCTTATCTCTGAGTCTACCATGTGTGTATTTCCTCTAAACTCTGGGAACTGTGTAATTTCTCTAAACATGAGATAACTATAACTATGGGCGTAAGTCTCAAGCAAATGTCTTGGTTTCTGCTTTGGTATAATCCTTCTATTTTTCTCCCTTAAACCATCATCAGTTACTCTCAATATTCATCCACTGGGAGACTCAGGGTAGAAGCTGTGCCTTCCACATGAGTGTGTGGTTCTTCTAAATCTCTCTACATAAGCTCCTAGGTCCTATCTTTCATGTACTTGTGGCTCTGCTACAGCCTCTTCTGACACCTCAATTTCTCTTCAATGAACCTCATGAACTATCCTGTGCCTTCCACACTGAATGTGTGTTTATTCTAAATATCTCTATATAAGCTCCTAAGTCCTATCTTCCACATGCTTGTGACTCTGGTCCAGCCTTTTCATAGACCCCAATTTCCTTCAAATAAAACCCACAATTTATGCTTTCTCCCTAAATAAACTCAATGATCCATACTTGATTCTCCTTGAGTCTGTTTTTATCAATTCTTTAGATAAGGACTCAAAATTTGTGTTTGTAAGTTTGGAAGCCTCCTCCTGAACCCCAAATTCTACATCATTGTGCAGGCTTAAGGGCCTCATTTCAGATCCTACAACTCAAGTACAAGCTCACAGTGGCAGGATACCTGTGCTTCCAGAACCAAGAAGGCAGAGACAGGAGGATCCCTGGGACTTGCTAATAATCTACCCAAATCATTGGACACTTGGTTCAGTTAAAGAACTTATCCCACAGAATAAGATGAAGAGCAATGCAGTAAGATAACTGGCATGGACCTCTGTCCTCCATGTATACTCATGTGTAAACATACACATGCAAATACCTACCCACTCACATGTGTGTTCCCATATACATATGGCTATGCAGACACACATACACACACTTTATGTACAAACATGTGCAAAAAAGAGATAACTGTTTTTGAAGAAGCCCTCTATGAGTTTTAATTAGGTAAAGAATGAAGAGGAGTGAGGATAAATCAGACAGAAGTATACTATTTTTTTATTATTATTAAACGAGTCTGCTATCCAATATCAAGATCCCACCAACAGTGGGATACAAGAGGGTCTACACCTATTAAATTCTTCCTAAAATAATAATAGTTATCCATGTATCTTGCAATGACCTCACTCTCCATTGGAGAATCTGATTCTCTCTTTCAGATGGATGCAGGACCTGAGAAGAGAATCAGCCCCTCACACCTCAGCAGGGCACCAGCTGAAGCCATAGAGTTATAAGGGAAATGAGTAAGAGTGCTGCTTTCTTGGTGAACCTGGTACCAGCACAAGGGCGAATGAGATAGACAGAAAAAACACTCAGCCCCTACCAAATCAGATATATAGAGACAGCGAGACTCATAAAACTTTATCACTGAAATAGACCTAAAATGAACCCAACATGCCTCAGGGAAATTCGTGGAAGAGGGGGTGGAAAGATTGTTAGAGTCATGAGTTGGCTCATTATACACAGAGTCATTGCCTCTCCTGGATAACTGATGACTACCCCCATGGGAGGAGGACAGGGAGAAGGCTAACAATAGTACTGTCATGGCTGTATATATACTATATATATAACTAATAAAATATATTTTAAAAAGAATTTTTTTACTTGTATATAATGTGTTTGATCACAATACCTTCCTATTACATTCTCTTTTCTCTTCCACCCCATACTCTTCTACTCAATCCCTTCTTCCCAACTAGTTCCTCTTCTTCTTTGATATCTTGTTTTTCTTTTTTAAAATATATGTTATTTATTTATTCACTTATTTATATATTTGTTGAAAAACAAGTCTCCCAATAAACCACTGCTAACTGCTAATATCTCCTTAGAAAGCGATAGTGGCCTCATGCTCTTCTCCATCCTCCATGATAAAATGTTGATGGACCCAATATTGTGCAGCTAATAAAAGTCACTGTGGGGTCATGAATGCAATGGCAACATCGTATCAGGAAGTCAGTATTCCAATGTATACCTCCCCATCCTTTGCCTCTTATATTCTTTTCACCCTTTCTTATGCAGTGTTCCCTAAGCCTTAGTGGGTGTGAGCGAGATGTCTTATTTAGCACTGAGCACTCTATAGCCATTAGCTCTTATATGACTTTAGAGTCTATCCAGTAGTCACTAGTAACTACAAAAAGAAGTTTTTTTTTTTTTTTTTTTTTTTTTTTTTTTTTTTGACCAAAAGTGAGAGAAGCACTAATCTGTAGATATAGGCATAAATATTTAGAGGATCATTTGACTCATACAACATATCCATTTAGCCATACAAAAATAGTACATTCATTCCTTGGGATTATGAACTATTGACCACAGGTTTTTTTTTTTTAATGTTTGTATAGCTTTTATTTTATTTTTCATTAGTTATGTATATATATATATACAGCCATGATGGTACTATTGTTAGCTTTCTCCCTGTTCTCTCCCCATGGGTAATGTGGGTTGCCTTATGGGGGTAGCCATCAGTTATACGGGAAAGTCAATGACTGTGCATAATGACCCAACTCATGGCTCTAACAGTCTTTCTGCCCCCTCTTCCATGAATTTCCCTGAGCCACGTTGGGTTCATTTTAGGTTTATTTCAGTGATGAGGTCTTTGGAGTCTCTGTGTCTCTACATATCTGATTTGGTAGAAGCTGAGTTTTTTTTTTTTTTTCTGTCTATCATTCACCCTTGTGCTGGTACCAGGTTCACTGAGAAAGCAGCACTCTTATTCATTTCCCTTATAACTCTATGGCTTCAGCTGGTGCCCTGCTGAGGTGTGATGGGCTGATTATCTCCTCAGGTTCTGCGTCCATCTGAAAAAGAGAAGCAGATTCTCCAACAGAGAGTGAGGTCAGTGCAAGATACATGGGTAACCATTAGATTTTCCATATTAGGCATAATTAAATCTTGTGGAGCAGGTCTCAAAACCTATCAGAGAGCAGTTGGCAACCCCTATGTAATTCATGCCACTATTGTACTAGCACATGTATCTTCCCTGCATTGCTGGTTGTATCGATGACAAGGTCACTACTGAGTGAGACTATTGATAACTTTTCTCTTTCAGCAACCTGCATAACAGCTTATAGAATTATTGCAGCTAGCCAGAGGATATTTCTTTAGATCATAAATTTCTTCAAGTGAAAACTATACTAATGGGTGTTTTATTAAACCCTAACATCACTATCTACATAGTGTTCATGTTAAAAGCACCTATACAAAGATTAAAGGTTATTTTCAATTTTCATTATTGTTTGTGTACATATATGTCTTCTAGCAGTAATTGTCTCCCTGTAGATCTTCATTTAGTTTGTTTCTTATTTTTTACAAATTTTGTTTATTTTCACTGTGTGTGTGTGTGTGTGTGTGTGTGTGTCTCTTGTCACTGCAAAACACTCCAGACATATGAACCACATTAGTACTGGCTTGATGTGGGTGCTGGAGAATTGATTCCATGACAGGAGACTTTGATTTGTTTTTAATTTAATTTTATTTGTTTGTTTGTTTTTGATTTTTCAAGGTATCGTCTCACTCTCCAGGCTGACCTGGAATTTACTGTGTTGTCTCAGGGTGGCCTCTAACTCGCAGTGATCCACCTACTTCTGCCTCCTGAGTTCTGGGATCAAAGGCATGCACCACCATGCCCAGTCATGGCAGGAGACTTTGTAAGCAAATACTTTTAACCAGAGTTATCCTCCCACTTGTTTTTGTAAAATTTTTTTGTAGACTTCAGTGTACACTGTTGTTGTTGAGGTCCAAACTAAAGTAACAGGTTTCAGAAAAACAATTTTATCATAAAGGATTTTCATCTATTGTTTTATAAAAAATCTGTGAAGTAGCATTCAAAGAGAAGTTTTCTGAGATTCTAAAGCATAAACACGAAGTTGTCAAAACAGATGACTGAACTACAAAGAAAATTTAAGTATAAGGCCAGTAGACCCCATGCTAAAAGTTAGATGTGAAACATCCTGCATGTAGAAGTGAGGCCTAACAGAGCAATTTCTGAAGTGATAACAATGGCTTTCTAAATATTGCTGTGACCTTAGAGATGAAGGTAAAGGCATCACTAAAGTAAATGCCACATCTCCACGGCTGCTGAACACTAAAACTGCAAAGACACATTAAACTTCTTTGTAAAACATTATACACTTTGGTCATCAATTCAGAGAAAAACTGAACAGAACAGAAACAAAGACATATATTTTCACAACTCATCTGAAAAAAAGTAGAACAACAATAATAAAGTACCTTAGAGAATTTTGCCTGATATCTTCCTAGCAAAAATAAGTGACTATAAAAAGAAGATACCAAGGATATAAAAAAAATCCATACATTGTTTCATAAAATGACCACAATTGCTCTCATTGTAATGCTGAATCAGGAAAACCTGATTCCAAATCTGAATTATTTATAGAGCACATGAAGTTGATTTCTATATGTAACCACCAAGCACCTACTTCCTCAATTCATTACCAGGTCTTATGGATACTACCTTTTAAATGCTTCACATCAACTCTGTTTTCTTTATAGTATAAGTTGCAACTCTTCCTCTAGGATTTTACAATATCTTCTACCTTATCTCTTAGAATCCAGGATGATCCTGAAACCCAGTCTCCCACTCAAAAGAGTTCAATGTTTAACATTTAAATTCTGAAGCAATATATTATTTAATGTGGCTTAAAGTGCCATCATTATCTGCATCTAGTAAATACCTACATTTCATTTTTATCATCTTCCTCCAGGGCTTTGCTCATCTTATTTGAGTTTACCATTGTCTACTAGATTCCAAGTCCCCTGCTGATTCTAAATAATGTTTTAAATGTATTTCCAATCATGTTCAAGGCAGAAAAATATCAATAGAGTACAAATGTAGAAATATGGATGAAGAATTTTTACCTTACTGGATAAGACTATACCTAGAAGTGGTATCTACTTAGTTCTTAGTGGCCCACTGAGCTGGTACAAAGGAAAATGAGCTACACGTCTGTCTTTGGGGGCAAAAAATGTTGATATTCAACTGAGACTTGAAGGATGATAACTCAGCAGGATTTAAAGTCACTAAGTTTTGGAACAACATAGCAACTGGGAGAAATTGACAGGAATAATATGAGAGTCAATGAAGACAATAACAAAAAAAAAGCTTAAGCCACAACCCTAAAGGTCCTGAATACCAAGCTAGAAGTGTGAGTTTTATATAAGTGTTTATGGGAAGATTTTAAAAGGAAAATGGTAAGATGGCATTTGCTAGCTCAGAAAATGCAAGAGAAGAACCCAGAAATTGGGAAGTGTTTCAGAGAGAAGGTGAATGAGAGAAGTGTATTCATGAAGGTGCAGGTCCTGGGGCAAATTATATGAAGCCTGTGGACCAGCCTCTCTCTCTCTCTGTTTCTCTCTCTCTCTCTCTCTCTCTCTCTCTCTCTCTCAGGATGTGCAACATACATCTAAAGGATAGGACTATATTCAAATTCTGGCTTAAAAAAATGCCTATTGTGATGCCTCAAATTACTTAGCTTTTTTAATCTTGATTTTCATCAACAAAATAGGGCTAATAGCAATAAGTTCATAACTTTACAAATGTTGTTGGAAATTTGTGAGCATGAAGGTCCTAAGCTAAATAGATATTCAGTTGTTCACATTTATTGTGTATGCTTGAGTATACTTTAGAACAGTTTTTCAAAGAATAACTTCTGAAAATGTTTTTTATTCTACATACAGTCAGCAGAATACTGCTGGCTTTATTTTATTTATTTATTTATTTTGCTTAATCATATTCCCACAGTGTTGTCTCCATTATAAGTATAGCTCCAGTGTTTTATTTCTGGGTGTTTACTGATTTTCATATTTTGTTTACCAAAACAATATTGTATAATCAGTGAAAATATTACTGGTTTTAAACTGTTCTGACAGAAATGTTTCTGTTGAGATTCAAGATTTCAAAGTTGATCTCTTGGTGTTCTGTTGATCTTCATTGATCATGATTTTTCATGTCTGAAAATAGTAACACACATATGAGTGCTAGGGTTTAAGTGGGGCTTATCCCTGCCAGAACCCATATTGAAGTTTGATTTTCAGTTGAATTGGTTCTGTTACTATTAACAAATACTTGAGGGATGGAAAGGTGGCTTAGCAGTTAGGGTATTTGTCTGTGAAGCCTAAGGACTTTAGTTAGATCCCCCAGTACCCATGAAAGCCAGATGCACATGGTGGCACATGTGTCTGGAGTTGGCTTGCAGTGACCAGAGTCCCTGTCACATGTCTATTCTCTCTTTCTCTCTGTCTCTATCTCTCTCTCACACACATATAAATAAATAAAAATAAAATAAAATAATTTAAAATACTTGAGATAATCCACTTACAAAAAGGAATGGTTTATTGTGATTCACAGTTTTAGAATTTCCACTGTATGATAAGAAATTCAGGGAGGAATAGATCACGTTATTGTGGGAGTGCATATCTGGGGAAAATGTTCACCTTATAACTAGAAAGAAAAATAGAGTGATAAGGGAGTGAGGGTCCCATACTCCTGAAAGGCATACCCCAAAGACATAAAGATATCCTATTAGGCCATGTTTTAATTTCACACAATGTCTCAATGGTACAAGCCTGGAGAGCAGGCCTTTTTTCATATGGACATATAGACAGCACTTAATAATATTGAGGGTTATAAGGTCTAAGAAGTGTTTTGTGCCTAATTACGTGAATAGTATAGATTCCATGAGATTGTTAGTTGCTAATAGTTTGTGTTATAATGTAAGTGAGGTTTCCTTGGCTCACTACTCTTTTCTTGAATCACCATGTGCTTTTTTACGGATATACCTGTTTTTTCAATCTTCCATCACACATGTTGCATTCACCAGAAACTGAGAAGATGTTGGCTCCATGCTATTTGACTTCCATAGCCATGAGCCCATTAATGTTTTCTTCTTTTAAAAGTACCCAAACCAGAATATATTGTTAGAACAATACAAAATTGACTCAGACAATATTAATATCTAGTGAACTATCATGGAATTCTATTGACATATAGGTGAGAAGACTGTGAGGTGCATATATTTGTGGTCACGATGCAAATTTGAGAATCTGTGGTGATAATGGTAAGATTAATTTGATAATATGTAACAGAAATCATCTGTGCTCTCATACTTCATTTTTTAGCTCAGATTTGTTATTCTCAATACTCACTTGGACACAAAATTCAACACGTCTTTTTTTTTTTTTCTAAAGAACATATTCTGATAATCATTACTAGACAATGCAAACTTTAATGAAGAACAAGCAGAGATTACAGGCCACATGCAGTATGGAAAGATAGATGAAAAATCAAGGACATGGAAGGAAAAGGAGCTCTTCCTCCAGGGACTTAAGATAAGTGTCTTTCTAGATGAAACCCCAAGTTTGGGTTTAAGAGTATCTGGACAATAGTTGATCAAGATGCCACCAAACGTGGGCTAGAAGAGAGCCAATGCATATAAAATTCCCTCCAAAACATATATGGTCATCCCTTCTATCTAGTACTAACTTTTCTCTCCGTTGGAGAATTTGCTTATCTTTTTTCAGGTGGACAACGAACCTGAAGGGAGGATCAGCTAACCACACCTCACCAGCTGAAACCATAGAACAACCCAGGGGAAGGGCAAGAATACAGCATTCAAAGCAATCATGACACCAGAAAAAGGCTGAAGGAGATAAACACAGAGAACATCCAACTCCAACTAAGCCAGATATCCAGAGACACAGAGGCTCCCAAAACCTCATCAATGAAGCAGAACTAAAATGACCCCAATGTGGCTCAGGGAAACTCACGGAAGAGAAGGTGGAAAGATTGTTAGAGTCACAAGTTGGGTCATTATGCACAGAGACTGGGGCCTACCCACCAGAACTCTTGACTAACCTCACAATGCATGACCCACATTCCCCATTGATTAGGGTCCCTTTGAAAGTGGGAGGACGGGGAGGAGGACAATGGAACCAATACTATGAATGTAAAATCAGAATAATATAAATAAAAAATATATATTTATAAAAAAAGAGTTAAGAATTCCAACACAGATCAATAAATAATATGCCAAGGACTCTTCTCTTTGCTCTCTAACAAGAATGTTAATCAACCACGATTAAGACCAATGCAGATGGTGTTTGAGTTAAATCTGAGCTGTTTTTTTTTTTTTTTTTTTTTTATGCTACCCCTCTGTATTAGTCAGGGTTCTCTAGAGAAACAGAACGGATAGAATGAATTATATTAAAAGGGAATTTATTGGATTAGCTTACACAGTCCAGCAATAGCAGGTTGTAGGTCCGTTTTTTGGAGGCCTCAGCAGTCCCAATCCGGCACTGAAAACCTGGAGGATTCCTGGAGACGCTGTTCTTCAGTCCACCCTGGTCTAATGGAGAGCAGCAACACCAAGCAGCGGAAAACACCAAGCACCCAGTGGCAAGGAGCAAGCAGCACCGGCAGCCAGGTGGGAGAGAGAGAGCCTTTCTTCCAAGAGCTTCTTTTTATCAATCCTCCAAGAGGGGCCGCCCACTCTGGGGAAGGCTTATCCCTGGGGGAAGGATTATTCCTTATCCCTGGGAGAAGGATTATTCCTTTAGTTAATCCTTCCTACAGGCAACCTCAGAGACACACTTATGAGGAATGTCTGTGGATTCCTAAACAAGTCAAGTTGACACAAACTTAACCATCACACCCCCTTTCTGTTTTCCACTCTCATTTAAATCTCTATGAAATCCTCTTTGTGTTATATCCCAACTTTGCTTCATACTGATTCAGCCTGAAATTGTCTTTTCAGTGTAAATCAAGATCCTGCCTTCATGTAAGGTCTCTTGTAAAAGCTCTTTGGACTACACATTGTACTGTATGCCTTGTCCCTCTAACATTCATTAGGGGCTCCTAGAACTCCGTGGGAGAAAATTCTTGGTGAGATTATTAAGTGCCACTTATCTACCACATGCCATTTTTGGCCTGTGTTAGTTTTCGTTTCAGTTGACATTACTGCTAATAAATTTTTTTTAAATAAAAACAAGCTGTCTGAAAGTATCTGCTTATATGCACTTGCTCATTTTAACTCTTGAGTTTCCCCTAATGTCTAATCTTGCTTGAGGCTCATCCTTATCCCTAGAAACAAGTAATAGTATAATGATTTATTCTGTTATTTTCATACCATTAGTTACATAAGAGAGTATAGTCTAAAAATATGTGTTCAGATTTTTGGGAAATAGAATTTGTCTATGTTCAATTTCAACCAAGTTGGATACATTTGTACTTCCAGAAATAGCATGCTTATAGAAGGATCACAAAATAATTAGAAATAAAGATGATTGAAAAATGATCTGACTATATATTTCAGAATAAAATAGAGCTGAAATAAAGTATCTTAGAATAAGAAAAAAAATTAGAAGTCTTTTTACATTAAGGTGCACCTTCATTGATTTCTCAGCCACCAGATTTATTCACTAAGCAACTCCACACAGTCAGTCTTCCAAGTCACTCAATATGGAAAAGAATTCATGCATGTGACATGGTCTTCTGAGGAAACAATTAATGCCAGTTTTTAGTAGAAACAACTGCAACTGTACATAGCAAACTCTCCAGGCTGGGCATGTTGATGGGTCTTAGAAGGAGAGGAATGGGGAAGGATCACTGGAGATCTCAGCAGCAGGTACAGTGGAGGGTCATATGCAATTAAACTACCACTTTGGCAAACTTTTTGCTTGTCTCTCCATAGGGCTTAATTCTATTACCTTTGAGAGCAGGCTGGTGAGTTGAGACTGATTCACAAACTTAACCTCCAAATCCTCATGTTCAGGCTAATACATCCAAAAATTTGAAAATATGGAAGAGGTAAATTGAAAGACATTTTTCTATAATTTCTGAAAGAAAAACAGTCCTACCAATTTGTAATAATTTTTAGTCTCATTCCAAGTAGGTAAAGCTCCTGGGGAGACTAGCCTGTAAATTATGGAACATCACAGTAGGAAATCCAGTCAGCAAAGGGTTCCTAATTGCTCTAATGTTGAAAAGTTTAGCTGGAGGCAAGACTTCTCTAAAGTGAGCTTCTAACCTCACCCTGAATTTGCCTCAGGGATGACCCAAGGGCAACAGCTACAGCACAATCTCCTGGCCCTTTCCCTGCTCCATACTGCTATGGCTAGGAAAAGGTAAGGGCTGTTTCCTAAAGTAGCTACTATATGGTATTTCTTTCTCTTTTCTGTGCAACTCTTCACCATCAGGTACAAACTGCCATTCAAAACTATTACAAAATACAGAGGAGGCTTGCTTTCCATTAAATTATGTTTTTCATTCATTTTAGTGAAATATCTAACCCCTATTTAAATACCATTCAGAATGGGTAAAGTCAATTTACTGGGGACAAAATTACATTTATTTGGGGCTATTAGGATTGCATGTATCTGCATTTCATTTGTAGCAGCAAGATAGTCTGGTGCCTTTATTCTCCCTACCCCCTTTCATAAATAAAATAAATAATTTGTAGACATCTTTCCTACACTTATATGTAAAAAAAAAAAAAAAAAAAAAAAAAAAAAAAAAAAACACCATAGTTTCTTTAATTCAGCTAATCAACTGTGAAATGGCCTCTTTGGCTTTAAAATTATCAACCAGTTGAGAGAACTCACCTGGTGACTTTTATATTGAATTTCAACTCTATAACATATGGGTCCATAGGTAGGGGGAAAAATTCTACCAGTCTGATAAAAGGTAGACTTTCAAATTTACAAAAAAGCTAACATTAATTTTTTTTTCAAATGAAACATTTGCATATGAAATGATGTTTTTTAAAAAGCCTTTTACTAAAGGATAAGTAGAAAATGTGAAATGTTAAATAGCCTTCTTTGGTAATTTAGTTTATGAAGACAGCTCTATGCTTGACTCAGTCCCCTTTGACCTTCCTTACCTCAAAAGCACATGAAGTACTTATGTGTATGGCATTAGCATATATAATAATGATGATTAAGATGATGCTTAATATAAATGCCTGAACAATTTAGGGAGCTAGGATAATAATTTCTCTGGGAATCCAAAGAGGATTAGGTCAAAAAGAAATCAAGCTTTATTATAAAAGACTTTCCTGTTATTTCTAAAGGGATCAGAGCAGGTTAGTGGTTCTTCCAATAAAATCACTTAAAAAAAAAAAAACTCAATTCTTGAAAATTCCCAGCACAATGAATACCCATGTACCATAGAGGCAGCAATAAATATCACTGGACACTGTTTTTAGATCAAGAATATCTTTGATCAAATCCTGAAGTTTAAGTCAACTTCTGATCAATATTTACAGATATTTAGCAAGCTTCTAATGATTCCTATACTTTTATCTTAGTCAATAGTTGAGAACTAATAATTTTCAATTTTTTCTAAATATGTATAACATGTATATGGGGGGGGGAGATCATTCAACCAGTTGGTTTAGATAGTGCTATCTTGCTTGTATAGGCTAGTCTAAAAGAGAAGATGGGTCAAGAATTAAAGTCTTTGTGTGAGGACCTGAATTCAGATTCCAACCCCCCACATAAATGCCAGGCAGATATGGCAACCCTGTTTAAATCTTAATGTTCGAGAGGTGGAAACAGCTAGACTAGCCAAATCAGAAAGCCCTGGATTTGAGGGAGAGAACTTGTCTAAGTAAAGAAGGTAGAGCATGATTTCAAAAGACATCCAGTGTCAACTGCTGACCTCCAAATCTATACACATATGTGTGCATGTACTTACACACTATACACATATGTGTGCATGCACTCACACATACACAAAAATATTTAAATGAAAACAAGTACTATATGGAACCACTTAAACCTCAGATGGCAACACAAAATAGCAGAAATGAGGCATTTATGACTGAGATGTGACAGGATTCTCTTGGAGATCATGATAATAAAGAAATGAAAGTTTCAGTCTGACAGCCTTCATTAATTGTAATTTATACTTGTATATATAAATAATAGCTATGATAAAATAACCAAGAACTTTAAATAGGACTATAATTCAAAATTAACAACCAAAAACTGAAATTCAAGTCACAGCCCATGAATATCCTCAAAGAAAAAAAAAATTGATTCATTTAAAAGATGCATAATATCTAAACTCAAAGACCTTTTTTTTTAAAAAAAATTCTGAACTTGCTCTCTTCTTCCCTCACACCATTTCATACCTACATTATTCTCTTGCTGTCTTGTTCTCTTCTTTTCTTCATAAGACATTAGAAGAAAACCAAGCATATAATTCAGTTGTAGAGTATCTGTCTAGCATTGGTTTAATTCATATCAATAGAAATAATGATGAGATATGAGACATAAAATATCTCTCTTTTTCCACAAAGGATATATTGCAAGAACCCCAACTAATACCAGAAACTTCAAATAATACCAAGCCATACACACATACCCCACACATGTGCTGCAGTCAGGTTCACATTGCTGGCAGAAAATCACCCAACCAAGAGCAGCTTTGGGGGAATAAGAGGGCTTATGCTGGCCTACAGACTTGAGGGGACACTTCACAATGGCAGGGAAAACAATGGCATGAGCAGAGGGTGGACATCATCCCCTTGCCAACATAAGGTGGACAATAGGAACAGAAGAGTGCCAAACACTGGCAAGGGAATATTGGCTATAATACCTATAAGCCTGCCTCCAACAATACACTGCCTCCAGGAGCTGTTAATTCCCAAATCTCCATCAACTGGGAACCTAGCATTCAGAACACCTAAGTTTATCAGGGACACATGACTCATACACATTATACCATATATACATACACATTATACCATATATAAAAAATGCTTTCTTATGTACAGATTTATCATTGGCACTTTGTGTGTGTGTGTGTGTGTGTGTGTGTGTGTGTGTGTGTGTGTGTGTTTGTGTCACCACAAAAAACCTTAGATAAACATTAAATGGGATTTGCCACTATATAAAAATCATGCTTGTATCAAAAAATGGAGAGAAGTAGAATAAAGGTCTTGGAAATAGATTCATAGGTTTTTTGTTGTATGGACCTGAATGGGACATGGAAAAGCATGAAATGAAATTGGAAACTGACCTCACATCATATACAATTACACATGAATTAAAGAGTAACTATTTCAAGGAACCTAGTATTATTTTTTTGGGATGAAATAAAAAATATTGAAAGAAAGTAATTTCTTGACACTGAAAGCTCATGTTACAAATAGACGTATAGATGAATTGACTATATTTAAAATAAAGTCATGGCCATTTTATTAGTAAACCTCACATTGCTGGGATGAACTTCCAGACCAGGCACAATTATGGAGGATGGGATTTATTAAAGATAGAGGAAAATTTCATAATGGCAGAAAAAGCTGGCCCACTTTCACAGGTCCAAGCAGAGAGAGAAAAGCCACAAGCCACCACAAACAACCAAGCATGTGTCAGGAACCCCAGGAAGAACTCAAGCACTTTGGATATTTTAGGTTGTAATTCAGATACAACTTAGAGCTGGACCCTAGGATCCACCCACAATGACACCTCCTATAGCCAGTGCCTACAAATGTAAATTACAAACTTTAGTAAAATTCTGAATATATTGGGGGCATTCATTCAAGCTACCACATTCTGCCCTGGCCCCCAATAGATTCATACCAATCTCACATTATATATTGTCAAATTCAAAGGTCCCCACAATCTTTACCAATATGGTATTTTATGTAGTGATAAGTATCATTATTAGCATAGAAATGAAAATTTAATATTGGTTTATTTCACAACAGTATATACAGAATGGGTTTAATTTTAAACATGAATAAAAGACTATGTTGTTTGAAATTATATATGCCTGTTTACAAATGTAGAAGAAGGTGACAGAGACAGACAAACCCAATACCATTTACTTCATCATATTTTTTCATTAAACTTAAGATGCCTAATATCATTAAACACCTGTGAGGTTGTTTGAATGTGAATATATGTCCTCCATAGCTTGATTAAGATGGACCTTACAACTGGAATCTCCAGCACCCCTGTTGGACAAGGTGTCACTGGTGGGCAGGGCATATATTTAGTTCTATCTTATTAGGTATATAAGAAAACAGTTTGAGCTCTGGATTTTTGTGTTTGCCAGTGTTTATAGAGTCCCTCTTTTTTGAATATTAAATTAGTTAGCTTATTCCACCATAATGATACTTCCCCTGGATTCTATAATCCTGAAATAAACCCTTTTCTCCCACAAGCTACTTCTGGTCAAAAAGTAACTGTAACAGAAAATTGTACCAAAAATATGGTCATTGTTATGATTAACCTGACCGTGTGGGTTTGGTCTTTTAGCACTTGTTTGCAGGAGGAATGTGTAGAGATTTGGTACATTGGACTGGAGAATCATTCAGTGCTGTCAGCAGAGCTTGATGCACTATTCAGGTGAGAGTTTGAAAATTTTAAATGCGGAGAGAATTCTGTTCTAAATGCAGAGAGAAATTTGGTCTTGGTATATGAACTTTTAAAAGGGAAATAAATAACATTGTTGGAACTGGGATGGTGATGATACTGGCTGCATTCTTACAAAAATACACAGACAATTTGATCAAGGTTGAATCTAAAAGTAATGAACTTGTATTCTTGGTGGAAATACAGAAGAGAAAGATGGAAGATATATTACTTACCATAGGAAAAATTCAAGCAAATTTTAACTTTCAGACACAGAGATTGTTTTTTGCTTACTTAAACTGTGATTGTTTAGGAGAATTACCACCATTTAGGGTGGGTCAACTGTTTTGCACTGGAGCAATGTAAATGATGCCTTGAGGATAAGCCATTGAAAGGAGGTGACTTGAAAAAGACTGGTGAAATAGTATCTTGCCTTTCAAGGTTAAGATTAACTGCCCCTATATTTAAAAGTTTGGCTATGCTGGCTCATCTGTTAATGGTTTTGAAAGTATGAAAAAATATGAAAAGAAAACATCATTGAATGTAACATGTATTTGTCTTTAGAAATGGCCCTGCACAAAGTAAAGTAGGGTTGAAATCTCTTTGTGGCCATTGTGTGAAGATTAACCAGTTCCATCAATGGCAGAGATGCAATAATAGGAAACAGACTTGAAATCCCTATCTATATTGGAGACCAAATAAGGCCTTTGTATGTAGCTATGAAGATGAATGGTGGTTTGCAGTGTAGACCCAAGGATGTTTTGGATGTACCAGGTGTGTGAAACATCTGCCATGGAGAACTTCTAGTCCAGTATAGATTTTTCCCCAGGCTGGTCAGGCAGTCTGAAGGAAACGAATTAAATATTAACAGATTTTCATCACTAGTTATAGATGTTGGATTTGAAGGGCAGATGTTTGATGTTTGCCTACTGGTAATTGATTTTGCATTGGTACCATCTCCACTTGTTATGTATTTCTTCAGTGGATTTTTTTTTTTCTATTCCATTATGTATAGGAAGTATATAACTTGTGTTTTGATCTTACAAGCATCACAGTTATGAGACAGTATTGAATCTCAGATGATACTGGAGTTTGTAACGTTAAAGTTGGTAAAAACTAGGGTCCTTTAAAGTTGTGCTGAATGCAATTTGCACTGTAAATGGGCCCCAAGTCTATGGGGTACAGGAGTGGAAAGTTGTTGGTTTGCATTTAAATGTGAACCTATAGCTTGAGATATTTTTAAGACTGATCTTGCAAATTGAGTCTCCAGCAATCCTGCTGGAGGTGTCAACTAGGGCTGTGTGTTCAGTCCAACCATACTAGGTATATAGAAAGCAGTTTGAACTCTGGCTGTTTGTGTTTGCTGGCTATTGGTGCTGTCTTTCTGCTATGCACCTATGAATGTGAGACAGCTTCTTATGCCATGGTATAGCTTCCACTGGGTTATGTCAGCCAGAAATAAACCATTTTCTCCCGTAAGATGCTTTGGTTCAGATGTTTGTCTCAGCAACAGGACAGTAACTGCAACAATCTGCACTAATCAACACAGGCATTTGGAATTGACTTAGTACTCGATGAAAACTACATTTCTATTCCCAAGCACAGAATCCAGAGAAAGATTCCAGTAACTAATTGTAAAGGACTAGATGAAAAATATACTATGCAAAGCATATAATCCCTGAATAGAAAAAATTTCATTAAATCATATATGTAAATATGTTTGCTGACCTAGATTTTCTTAATTAAAAAAGGCTTCAATACTGCTTCTGAATGGAATAAATTTGTAAATTTCTTCAAAAGTTGATTTTTCACCTATCAGAAATCCATTTTATAAAATTATAACAAGCTTCAGATGTTGACTTGCACCAGCTAAAAGTGTACTAATACCTTTAAAAACCCCACACTACATTCACAGCTTATATGACTCCTGCATTTGAATTTTCTTTCAAGTTTTACAGAATTTTTTAAAATAAGCAATGTCAACATTTGATGTGGAAGCTTGGATTTTGACCTCATTTTCTCATATTACTAATTTAATTGGATTAGAGTAGAATATTACTGGTCAGTAAGAAAGCATGGTTGCAAAACTAATGTTAGAGTTTGGATGTATATGCCACTGTGGTGATAAAGTTATCACAACTAACCCTCACTACATGTTTTGATATCAGGAGCTCTTCTCACTCCTTTATACATATAATTTTCTAGTCATTATAACATAAATTTTAGGAAATTTTTCTTTTCTTTTTTTTATTGAAAAGTTGAAAGATGCTCACTAAAGTGATTATTTCACTTGAAGCTGAAGGATAAAAGTAAACTAGATTTCATCACTCATCTGCTGCCATAGAAAGTCCCACTGGCATTTACAGTAGTTTGTTGTACCTATAAAATATACAATAAAGGAAAGATTTGAGTGAATACTCACTTAATCTGCCTGAAATGAAGGTACAACCAGTTCATCATCTGCTTTCTTTCTTTGGAGTTCAGAGTCAAAACTCTACTGTCCATTATAAATGTAATTTTAGAATTTTATTCAACACCCCAGAGTACGTGGAATTCTATTTTTCTATTTTAAGCATAAGAAATTAATGATAAAATCTTCAGTTTACAATATCAGTACAATTCAGCCATTTCTATGTATGTCCATTGCTCCTACAGATCATAATTTGATAAATATATTAACTTATTGACAATTGCATTTTACTTCTGGGTTTATATGAATGACTTAAAAAGCATTATAGATGAAAGATTAAATTAAGAATCCATAGAATTTCAACATTGAAAGTGAGCATTTAAACAGTAGAATAAGCCAGACAAGCAGACACCTTTAATCCTAGCACTCCAGAGGCAGAGGTAGGAGGATCATTATGGCTTTGAGGCCAGTCTAGGGCTACAGAGTGAATGCCAGATCAGCCTGGATTAGAGTGAGACCATACCTCAAAAATAAATAAATAAATAAAAAGAGCCTGGCATGGTGGCATACGCCTTTAATCCCAGCACGTGGAAGGCAGAGGTAGGAGGATCACTGTGAGTTCAAGGCCATTCTGAGACTACATAGTGAATTCCAGATCAGCCTGGGCTAGAGTAAAACCTCACCTCAAAAAAAAAAAAAACAAAAACAAAAACAAAAAATAAATAAATAAAAGAGGCCTGGAAAGATGGCTTGGCAGTTAAGGTGACTGCTTGCCAAGCCTAAGAATGCCAGTTCCAATCTCCAGGTTCCTCGTTTAGTCAGATGCAAAAAGTGATGCAAGGGCCCAATGCTAAACTTGCCCACAAGGGGCACATGAGTTTGGTGTTCATTCACAGAGGCCGAGAGGACACTGGCATGCCCATTCTCTCTCTCTGTCTTCTCTATCTCTTTCTCTATCTCTCTCAAATAAATAAAAGTTATAAAAAGAAAGAAAGAATAGTTAAGTAATATCTTCTAGTTATGGATTTTCTTCATTGCTAAATGGCTGAGATCTTTTAATATACTAACATATTTTGTCATTATTCTATTGATAGTGGTTCTGTTCACTTCCAGTAAACATATTTAAAAATATTTCTATTTATTATTTGAGTAAGGGAGAGACAGAGAAAAAAAGACAGAGAAAAAGAGAAACAGAGAAAGAGAAAGAAAGAGAGAGAGAATGGCACACCAGGGCCTTCTGCCACTGCACATGAACTCCAGATACATGGGCCAACTTGTGAACCTGGCTTTCCTTGGTTTTAGGGAATCAAACTAAGGCTGTCTGGTATTTGAAAGCAAGAGCATTTAACTGCTGAGCCATCTCTCCAGCCCCATATACATGGCTTTTGTGCATTTACTTGTTTTTAACTTTTCCCTCCACTTAACCCCAGTACAAGGGACTGAATCTAAGGCCTTGTGTTTGCTAGGCAACTGCTGTACCATTGAGTAAAATTCCCAACCCCAGGTTTTGTTTTTTTGAGAAAATAACTTGTTATGTAGGCCAAGCTAACTTCATTCATAATTGTTCTATGCCTTAAGTGTTGGGATTTTAGGAAGCACCATCATGCTTAGCTGCATAAGTTTTTTTGTTTGTGTGCATGTCTGTGTGTGTGTGTGTTGTTGCTGTTGTTGTTGCTGTTGTTGTTGTTTTGTTGTTTGAGGGCACTTCTTCTCTTGTTATTATTACTATTAACAACATTTTAATATGGATACATCATGTGTTGGTACCCTCTTTTTCCTCGTCCCAGCCCATATTCCACTGGGGACCCTTGTCAATGTATTTGCAGGTATTCCATATGGGATTGTGGGTTATGTGCTGTGGGAACAGTAGTCAGTTATTTTGGGGAAAGGGAATGCTTCTAGCCATGTTGTCTCACCCTGAGGTACTTATAATCTTTCTGCTCCCTCTTCTGCAAAATTCCCTGAACCATGGTGGATGAGTTTTAAGTCTACTTCAGTGATAAGGTATTAGGAGCCTCTGAAACTCTACTTTGTTAGGTGTTGAGTATCCTCAGGGTCTGTCTCCTTCATCACTAGACAGGCTAAGCAATCTCTACTACTGGGAGTTACAGGTCAGAGACCGAAAAAAAAAAAAATCTCTTAAGCTTAGGCTTCATCTCACCCTCACAAGAGTCCTACTTTTCAGGTGCTCCCCTCTTACTCCTTTTGAGGGTTACATCTTTGAGGCTATTTACAAGGATAAAGGTTTCTATAGTATCAGCTCATTTTCAGGTTTAATTTTGTGTTTGATTACCCCTCCTCTTCTCCTCACCCCAAACCCTTCCATCCCTATTGTCTGGGCCTTGAGTTGCCTATCAGGTATGCAGCAGCTATGTATTTTATTCCAATAGGAGAAGAGTTTCTTGTCTTATATTGAGGTCTTTAGTCCATTTGGATTTGATTTTTGTGTGTGGTGAGATGAGTGGATCTAGTTTCATTTTTCATCCAATATGTCCAGCATCATTTGTTGAAGTTGGTGTTTTTTCTCCAATCTATTTTATTGGCACCTTTGTCAAAGATCAAGTAGTTGTAGTTATTTGACCTAAGGTCCAGGTCTTCAATTCTGTTCCATTGGTCTATGTTTCTGTTGTTTTGCCAGTACCATGCTGATTTTGTTGCTATGTCTTTGTAATATAGCTTTAAATTGGGTATGGTGATACCTCCAGAGGTGTTTCTCTTGCTGAGAATATGTTTGGATATCAGAGGTCATATGAATTTTGAGATCATATTTTCTATCTCTGTGAAGAATGATGCTAGAATTTTTATTGTTATTGCATTAAATATGTATATTGCTTTTGGTATAATTGCCATTTTCACAAAATTAATTCTGCCTATCCAGGAGCATGGGAGGTCTTTCCATCATCTCAAGTCTTCCTTGATTTCTTTCTTTAGGTTTATTTTTTAAATGTTTTCATTATATATGTCTTTCATATCCATTGTTAGTGTTATTCCAAGGCATTTGGTATTTTTGTTGCTATTGAAAATGGGACAGAATCACTGATTTCTTTGTCTATATATTTGTCCTTTGCATATAGAAAGAGTACTGATTTTTGTGTATTGATTTTGTGTCCTGCTGCTTTACTGAAGTAATTAATCACCTGTAGATGTTGTGAGATGGAGACTTTTGAATCACTTATGTATAGAATCATATCATCTGCAAATAGGGCTAACTTGACTTGATTTATTACTTTCCAATTTGTACGACTGTTATTTCTTTCTCCTGTCTTATTGCTTGGGCTAGAACTTCTAATACTATGTTGAAGAGTAGTGGTGTGTTTGAGCATCCTGTCTTGTTCCTGGTTTTAATGAGAACTCCTTGAGTCTCTCTCCATGAAGTATTATTTGGACTTTAGGTGCTTTATATATAGTGCTAGTTGTGTTGAGATATAAACCCTCCATACCTATTCTCTCTTGTGTTTTGATCATGAAGTGGCATTGTGTTCTGTTAAAGGCCTTTTCTACATTAATTGAAATTACCATATAGTTCTTATGATTAAGTTTATTTATGAGGTGTATTACTTTTACAGATTTCCATATGTTGAACTATTACTGCATCCCTGGGATGAAGTCTACTTGATCAAGGTAGATAATGCCTCTGATACATTGTTGAATTTTGTTTACAACTATTTTGTTCAGTTTTTTTGTTTGCATCTAAATTCATCATGGATATAGGCCTATAGTTTTCTTTCCTTATTGTATCTCAATCTGGTTTTGGTACTAGGGTGATGATATCTTCACACAGGAGTTGGGGAGGATTCCCTGCTCTCTAATTATGTGAATTAATTTCAGAAAAATTGGTTTCAGTTTTTTTAATGAAGGTTTGATAGAATGCAGCTAAGAAGCCATCTGGTCCTGGACTTTTCTTTGTGGGGAGGTTTTTGATTATCTTTTCTATCTCCATGGAAGTGATAGCTTTGTTTAAGAGATTAATCTGCTCTGAGTTTAGTTTTTGTAGGTGGTATGTGGCTGGGAATTCATCCATTTCTTCCAGATATGCACTCCAATTTTTTTGGAGCAAAGGTTTGGAAAGTATGTTCTAATTATTCTTCGATTTTCATTGATGTTTATTGTGAACGCTACTTTTTCACTTTTGATTTTGTAAATTTGAGATTTCTTTATTTTATTTATTTTTTATTTTTTTTTACTTGATCAAATTGGACAGGGGTTTATCAATCTTGTTTATTTTTTCTATGAACTAGCTCCTTTTTGCATCATTTTAAAGTTTATTTTTTTATTTTTTTTTAATGAATCTCTGCTCTGATCTTGATTATTTCTTTCCATCTGGATCTGTTAGGGTTGGATTATTTTTGTTTTTGTTTTTCCAGTGCCTTTATGTGGACAGTTAGCTTACTGATTCATTGTATAAAATTGTGTTGTTCAGCCTCCAGGAGCTGGTGTAGCTCCTGATACTTCTCTTATTGTTAATTTCTGGCTTTAAAGCACTGTGATCTGACATGATACAGGAAGTTACTTTAACTTTCCTGAATTTATGGAAGCCTGCTTTATGGCCTCATATATTATGTATTTTGGAGAAGGGTCTGTGGGCTGCTAAAAGGAAAGTGTATACTATAGAATTGGGGTAGAAAGTTCTATAGATATCACTTATGTCTAATTGTTCTATGGTGTTGTTGAACTCTATTCCCTGTTGATTTTCTGCTTGGATGATCTGTCTATTGAAGTTTGTGGAGTATTGAAGTCTCTGACTATGATGATGTTGGTGGTTATTTCTGTTTTGTTGTCAAGTAAGTTTTGTTTTATAAACTGCCAGGCACCTGTGTTTAGCAGAAACAGATTTATGATTATGATGTCCTCAAGTTGGGTCACTTCCTTGATGAGTAAGAAGTGGCCTTCTTTGTCTGTTTTGAAACTTTTGGTTTAAAGTCCATTTTATCAGGTATTAATATAGCCACACCTGCTTGTTTCTTATTTCCATTTACTTGGAATATCATTTTCCATCCTATCACACTAAGGAGGTATCTGTCTGTAGTCATGAGGTAGTTTTCTGGAAGACAGAAGTGTCCATTTTTTTATTTACCCTGTTAACTTATGTCTTCTTTATTTTTATGTATTTATTTGAGAGAGG
Organism: Orientallactaga sibirica; assembly: GCA_036365145.1. Taxonomy (NCBI): domain Eukaryota; kingdom Metazoa; phylum Chordata; class Mammalia; order Rodentia; family Dipodidae; genus Orientallactaga; species Orientallactaga sibirica. Next base: position 23,405,697 of record JAEOAD010000029.1, on the reverse strand, counting down.
GAAAGAGGGAGAGAGAAAGAGAGAGAGGGGGAGAGAAAGAGAAAAGGGGCATGCCAGGGCTTCCAGCTACTGCAAACGAACTCCAGATGCATGCATCTGGCTTACATGGGTCCTGGGGAATCAAACCAAGGTCCTTTGGCTTTGCAGGCAAGTGCCTTAACCATGAAGCCACCCCTCCAGCCCTTAACTTTTTTGTGTCTTTTGATAGGTGAGTTAAGATGATTAATGTTTAAGGTTGTAACTGTTAGGTTCACTTTAATTCCTGTCATTACAGGGTGCTTTACTGGATTTGGTGCTTTCTCGTGTTTTGTACTTTTCTGAGCCTGCTCTAGTTTTGATTATTGTGATCTTCTTATAGGCTCAAGAGATTGGTTGCTTGATTCTTCAGTGTGGAGTATTCCCTGAAGTATTGTCTGTAGGTTTGGCTTGTTGTTCATATAATCATAGAATTGACTTTTTCATGGAAAGTTTTCCTGTCCCCTCTAGTATGGTGGATACTTTCACTTGGTACAGTAGCCTAGGCTGGATTCCTTTGTTTTGATTTTTTTCTAATGCATTCTTCTTAGAATCACATGAAACCTTTATTATTTATTTATTTTTGAGAGAGAGAGAGAGAGAGACTGAAAAAGAGGAGAGATACAGAATTGGCATGCCTTGGCCTCAGCCATAGATATTGAACTCCAGACACTTGCACCACTTAATTGGTAACTGTTACCTTGAACTTGCCTCACCTTTGTTCATCTGGCTAATGTGGGATCTGGAAAGTAGAACATGGATCTCAGGCTAGCATCTTAATCACTAGTCTATCTCTACAGCCCACCATGGTTTTGGATGCTTTGATGTGTTCCATTCCTGGCCCTTCTGGCTCTCAGGGTCTCCATTGAGAAATCTGAATTAATTCTGATGGAATTCTCTTTGTATATACTGAAGTTTTTCTCTCTTGCTGCTTTAACACTCTCTTTTTATTTTCATTATTAAGTGTTTTAACTATGATGGGACTTAAATAGTTTCTTTTTGGTCCTGTCTGTTGTTGTTCTATGAGCTTCTTTTATCTGGATGGGACTCTTTTTTGGGGAAAATTTTCTTCAATAATTTTGTTGAATGTGTTTTCTATGCCTCTGGACTGGATTTCCTCTCTTTATGTAATATGCATGATCCAGATGTCTGGTTGTTTTAGGGTATCCCACAGTTCCCTCATATTCTGTTTGCATGATTTTTTTGTATTTAGCAAAGTTTTTGGCCTCCTGATCCATTTCTTTTGTTTTTTCTTGCAGCTTAGAATTTCTGCCTTCCACATGAATAACTCTGTTAGTGAGGGGTTCTGGAGAGATTTTTAAAGGGCTATTTGACTTTTATTTTCTGTTGTGGTATTTTGCATTGTGTATATAAATATATATATTTTTTGAGGTATGATTTCAATTCAAGGTCTGATTTTCTTGATGCTTCCTGGAATTCATTATTGTATTTGATCATGTCTTCATTAAACTTAATCAAGCAGTTATTGAGATCTTCCATTTGTTCACTCAACTTCAATTCATTTATATCTCTTTTGAGGCTTTATTATCTTCTTGCACTAAGTTAAGCCTACTAACAAAAAATAAGTGCTCTAAGAGACTCTTCTGTTCAATGTCATTTATGTGATTATTGGTTTTTTATGGCAAGCTTTCAGTTCAGCAAGTGTTTTGATCAGGGTCATATTCATTTTTGTGGTTTCATTTTAGGACTCAATTTCTATTGATTAATCTATTATTTCATTGGAGGCTTCCATTGTGGGACTAGGCATCCATTGTGGAGATCTCTCAGTTTTCTGTCTTTTGTTGCTTCTTTTACAATGAGGTCTACCCATCTTGGAGAAACATTTTATTGAGGGGTGTTGCACTCAGATTCACATTGCTGGCAGAAAACAACTGACCATAAACAGTTTGTGGGAGAAAAGTGTTTACTTTGTTTTACAGTTTTGAGTGGAGGCTTCATGATGGCAGGAGAGAATGATGGCATGAACAATGGGTGGACATCACCTCCTTGGACAACATCAGATGGACAACAGCAATAGGAGACTGTGCCAAACATTGGCAAGGGAAAACTGGCTATAATACACATAAGCCCACCCCCAACAATACACTGCCTCCAGGAGGCATTAATTCCCAAAACTCCCTCAACTGGGAACCCCATAAACCTAAGTGTATGGGGGACACCTGAATCAAACCACCACATTCCACTCCTGACCCCTAACAACCATCCATGAGGTAAAATGCAAAGCATTCAGTCCAAATTTAAAATTCTCCATAGTTTTATCAATCGTAACGATGTTAAACATTCCCATAGTCTGAGATCTTCTAGCTGAGCCATAATAACAAAAAGTTTCCCCAAATAACATAATGACACAGAATAAACACTCACACTACAAAAGATAGCACTGGGCATAGCAAAGAAATATTCAACCAATACAAGATTTAAACAGGGCAAACATCAAACTCTGTAACTCCAAGTCCAACAAGTCTAGTTAGTGACAAATCTCCAAGTCCAATAATTCTAACCAGCAACAAACCTCTGGACTTAACTCTCTGTCCCTCTGTCTAGGCTAGTCACAGTCCTGGAAAACTTCATCCAGGGCTGACAGCTCTCTTTAGCAGACATCTCATGGTCCTGGCATCTCCACTGGGTATCCACCACAACCCAAGGTTCATCCTCATGGCTCCATGGGCTCTCAATGTAGGCAATCCAGCAAACCTGCTCCACAGTGTCCTTAGCTGTTTCCAAAACACAAACACCCAACCAAGAGCAGCTTGTGGGAAAACAAAAAGGTTTGGCTTATAGACTCGCTGTCAAGCTCCATGAAAGCAAAGGAAAATGATGGCATGAACAACGATGGACAATACTTCCTGGGCAACATCAGCAACAGGAGAGTGTGCCAAATACTAGCAAGGGGAAACTGGCTGTAAAACAGATAAGCCAGACCCCAACAATACACTGTCTCCAGGAAGTGTTAATTCCCAAATCTCCATCAGCTGGGAACCTAGCATTCAGAACATCTAAGTTTATGGGGAACATCTGAATCCAACCACCACAGTGGGCAAGCAAGTATTTATCCTTGTAGGATCTTAAGTGAGTGTTCTGTTTTAAATGTGAACCAGATTGGTTTACAGTGGACTTGTAACTGCAGATGCACAGATTGTGGCAATTGCAAGTACATCAATGTTACCTGGGGAACTTGGAGGTGGGGTATTGGGAGTTCTGGCCTACTCACTTCACTTGCCCACACTCTTCAGTACATGGAGATCAGAGGTTGGGGAAACTAGGAGCCACGAAACTAGAGAACCAGGGGAAGAGGCCAGCTCTTATAGTGGCCTATATACCCTCTGGCTCAGGGGAATAGGGATTTGGTTACCCAGGGACCAGTCAATCAGGAAACCCGAGTAAAAGGCCTACTTCTGCAGCCCACAAGCAGGGACCACGCTGCCTCAAGCCAGAATAATGGGTACCAGGACCAGGGAACTGGGAGGTGAGGGAACAAACCAGGAGCTCTTGCCTACATCAATTCATGTGTGCACCCTCTGGAACAAGGAACCAGGGGTTGGGGACCCAGGGTCCATTCAGTCAGGAAAGTGGAACAAGAGGCCTGCTTCCACAGCAAGCTAGGAGGGTGCAGGCAGCCCCAAGCCAGCAGCAGGGGAACCAGAACCAGGGAAATGGAAAGTTTGATATGGGGTGGCAGGGAGATCTGGCCAGCAGCAGAGGAAAAGGGCCAAGCTTTGACATTGTTAACATACAGTCAAAATATTTAATTCTAAATCTATTTCTTTTGCTCCTATCAGTTAATTATATTGTACAAATCACTGGCTTTCTTCATGTACTCACATTTTGATCTTGCACATACATCCTTTAGCCCAGGCTGACCTGGAATTCACTATGTAGTTTCAGGGTTGCCTTGAACTCATGGTGATCCTCCCACTTCTGACTCCAGAGTGCTGAGATTAAAGGTATGCACCATTATATCTGGATTTTTTTTCTTCCCTTTTTTTAATGCTTGATAATTTTGCAGTGGGTTCCAGATGTTGTAATTTATCTTGCCGATTCCTAGATAAATTTGTATTTCAGAAAAAATATTGGACTTTGTTCCAGTGCATATGTGTTACTTATAAAAAAAAGTTGGAGCAGGGCGTGGTGGCACACACCTTTAATCCCATCACTTAGGAGGCAGAGGTAAAAGGATCACCATGAGTTCAAGGACAGCCTGAGACTACATAGCAAATTTCAGATCAGCCTGAGGTAGAGTGAGACCCTACCTTGAAAAAAAAAAAAAAAAGTTGTTGTTGTGTGTGTGTGTGTGTGTGTGTGCAGTTCCCATGTGTGCTCAAGTATACATGTGTACATGGTCATGTAGAGGCCAGAAGGCAACTGGGTATTAGTCATTTGGCACAATTAACCTTTCTAGAGACGGAATGTGTAACTGGCCTAGAACTTACCTAATTAGGCAAGACTGGGTGGCCAGTAGGCACCAGAGATTCATTCCCCTATCTCTGCCTCCCCGATACTGGGATTGCAAGCACTGTCACCATGCTTAGCTTCTAGAGATCCAGATTAGGTCCTCACACTTGAAAGGCAAGCACGTTACTGACTGAGTGATCTCTAAGACAAAATTTGATATCGTCTTTAAAAACAGCTTCATTTATTTGTTTATTTGATTGAGTGAGGGTAGAGGGAAATACGTTCCAGGGCCTCCTGCTAAAGCAAATGAACTCCAGGACACATGAGCTACTTTGTGTATCTGGCTTTATGTGGTACTAGGAAATTGAATCCAGGCTGTCAGGCTTTGCAAGCAAGTGTCTTTAGCCACTAAGCCATCTCTCTGTCCTTGAAATTTGAGATTTTAAAATAATTTACTTTTAGTATTAAGGTGAGTTAGTATTAACAGGTGAGATCCTGACTGCATTTGCTCTATTGCTCATAGTTATTGCCCCAGTCAGTAACCTATTACTAGAAAACCCTTCTGCTCTGGCTGCTGTGCACTTTGGGTTGTAGGAATTTCTCAAATACTAGGTAGTCTCATGATATGTGTTTTATTTTCAATGTTCTGTTTCCCATCAAGGGACCTTCTGCCGATCTAAAACACTGCCAGTCTCACTCTCCACAACTCTGCTCTTCTTCAATACTGTGCCATGAGAGCTCTGAGTCCTTTGATCCTGTGACACGCCCACATCTCTTAGCTACAAAGACTGTCATATTCCAAGTACTTTTCCACTTCCTGCACTGCAACTAAAAAGCTCCCACTTGTCAGTGTGCTAGAGCAATGACATGGTTCACTTCATTTATTTCTCCTGTTCCCATGTCATTGTCGCCACTGCCTGATGCTCCAGTGTTAAAATATGTCATCTGTGTACTTTGCTTGAGTTTTTCTTTCATTTTTTTCTTGCCTTTGTTTGTTTTACCTTATTTTGCATATACGTGCGCAGTATGTGTCATGGTGGTGGTGGTGGTAGTGGTGATGGTGTGTGTGTGTGTGTGTGTGTGTGTGTGCATGCATGTGTGTTGTGATTTTTGTAAACATATGTGTGTTCAGGTCTTCGTGGTCCTTGGACATGCATGATAAAGTCAGAGGAGAACATCAGATGTCCTCCTCTATCACTCTCACAGAATCTGGAGCTGCCATTTTTTTTTTTTTCAGCTAACCTGACTGACCAATGATCCCCAGAAATTATCTTTCATCTTTGCCCCTCACAGGACTGGGTTTACAACTGTGCATGCTCAGATTTCTATGTGGCTCCTGGAGATTGAACTCAGAAGGTCTCATGGCCTCTCAGGCTCTCATAGTTGCCTAACAAGCCCTCTTACCTGCTGACCTATATCTCCAATCATACTTTTGTATTTTAATTTTTAGGTAAAGGAAGCAAACTTAGTCCTTGCTATCCTATCTTAGTCAAAGGCAGGGATTTATAGCTATATATGTATTTTTCACATAAAACAGTTTTTTATAGCAGTGTGAAATGGGATAACTGTATCCTTGCTACTTTCCTGAGTAGGAAGAAATACAGTGATTTTCCTTATTTCCTTTTAATGTGGAAAAACTGATTTCAGTGCCAGAAGATACAGTAGCTATCCAAGTTCTGCTTTTATTTTGCCTTGGAGACAGGAGAGGATGTCTTCATTCAGAGGAGCAATTTATTCACTCAGAATATATCACATGATTCTCAGAGTCAAAATAGCTCCTCTCAGCATAGGAAACCTCTAAACACACCATGCAGAATACTTATTTCTCTGATTTTAGTGTTCTTTATTTTATTTAAAGGTAATCTATTTAACTTGATTTGTTTTTGTCTTTGATCTACCATTTTACTGTCAAAACAGTAAAATGCAAATTAATTTGATTCTTGACTTTTTCTTTTCATTATGTTTTATACATATTGGATGTATGAATTGCATATTATTTGAAGATAATGCATGCAGATTGAGGGAACTTTCTAATTTCTTGAATTTTAGGACACATAAAAATAAGAATATTCGGGCTGGAGAGATGGCTTAGCCTTTAAGGCGTTTGCCTGCAAAGCCAAAGGACCCAGGTTCGATTCCCCAGGACCCATGTAAGCCAGATGCAGTAGGGGCACTTGCGTCTGGAGTTTGTTTGCAATGGCTAGAGACCCTGGCATGCCCATCCTCTCTCTGTCTGTCCCTCTTCTCTCTCTCTCCCTCTCTCTGCTTGCAAATAAATAAATTCAATTGAAAAAAAAATAAAATTCACCCTTTAGAAATGTGTTAATACTACTGAGAACTGTTTATATAAAAATTGAAAGATCACACCAAAAACAAGAGTAGCTTCAGAAACTTACTTTTGGAGACATAGTTATATTGAAGAACATGAACTATGAGCAAGAAAGTAGAGACCAACAAGTGAGAGAGGCCGAGTGAGAAGGGCAGCATGTGCTTACAGCATACCAAAGCTGCAGCAAAAGAATGTCTATGCTAAGTAGCCAATGCAGCTTGCTGAGATCTGTTGTTTTGTACTGAAGTGGATCAAACAACAGAAATTCAAAGACTGAAATCAAGTGACTCAGATTCTAACATTCAGGTCTGAAACTGGCTTAATTAGTAAATTTAAAAGTGATTATAATGCTTTTATCCCATGTGAGGAACAAAGTTTAATGATCTTGTTATCTGTCTCTTTTTAACAAGTTGGGTTTTGAATAATTCAAAATGTCTATGAATGCTGTTGCATATTTTTTCTTCAAAAATCTACTAGTAATTATAAAATCATTAGGAAAATATGCATCTTTAAGGAAATAATCAAGTGAAAAAAATTTGGTCATATATAGAAAATATACAGTAAAATTAACTAAAGCTCAAGAGCAAATGAAACCTATATTTGAGCCCCCTGATCACTACACAGTATACACTGGCTTGATTATTGATGAACTCTACAAGAAATCTCAACATCATCACTTGAATAGTTTTGTAAGTGGATTATGATATCTTACATATGTAATCTTCCATGTGTACAGATACACGGACTCTCCAAATAAGGGTGTATCACATACAAATAATTAAATTGTGTGATTATTAAGACGATATTATTCTCATATTTTTATCATTCAAGCAACTCATATACTTATCTACTTAACAGAATGCATTAAGAAATAGAAAAATACATTTTAAATTTAAAAGCAAAGAAAATTTTGATGAATTGAAGCCTCTAGTAAGTTGATTCAGCAAATTTCTACCACTCCTTGAATAAAAAGGTTAAACTTCTGCTTCTATCATTTGTGATTACACTTTATCCATCTAACATACCCCTAACCCCCAAATACTTATTTTCTCCAATTTACAATAGGCTCTATATGTTGACATGAAGTATTTTCTTAACAGTCCTTATCTTCTACTCTACTTAAAGGGAGTAACATCCATCTTTAAAAGTCAAGCTTCAGGCCGGGTGTGGTAGTGCACGCCTTTAATCCCAGCACTAGGGAGGCAGAGGTAGAAGGATCACTGTGAGTTCGAGGCCAGCCTGAGACTACATAGTGAATTCCAGGTCAGCCTGAGCTAGAGTGAGACCCCACCAAGAACTCCCCTACCCCCCCCAAAAAAAGTTCAGAGTCAATCTCCTTTCTGAAAGAATCAGACCCTCCACAGGTATCCTACTTAACCAAACTTCTACTGTTATCTGAGACTGTGAAGTGAATCATTTACAGTCCTGTGTTGGTTTGAATATGCAGTATCCCTACTAGTCTCATTTGTTTGTGATTAATCCTTATACTCAACCCTCAACTGGTAGAACCTTTGGGAGGTGGAGACTTACTGAAGGAGGTATGTCACTAGGGGTGGACCTTGAGATTTCTTAGCCCATCCCTAATGGGTGATCACTAGCTAGCTCACTCTTATTGCTTCCACCCAGCTGATATGAGAAGATATGTGTTCAGCCTGTCCTCTGCCATGCTTCCTCCATCATGATGAGACTTCCCTGCAAGTATACAAGCCAAAACTGACCCTTTCCTTCCATATGCTGTTTTTGTTTTGTTTGCTTTTTTGTAATTGCTAAAAGTCTCTATTTTCTCTTATATTTTAATTTTTAAATCTCAAAGCATTATGTAATTTTCTTGAAAAAAATAATTAAACTTATTCACTTTCCCCATATTCCAAACTGAATATGATACAAATTAAAAGGAAATAACAACAAAAAATAAAACAGACATAGTTACTGTTTGATTCACTGACTGAGCGCTGATTAACATGTATAAACCCAGCCCAGAAATAAAAGGCTCCTAACAAGTAATCTGACTCTGTTTATGTCTTCAGCTGGTGGCTAAGGATTCATGAGCCACATTAGAACATTCCTTCAAGTCTTCTGCATGGAAGAATAAGCTTTCAATCCTTTGAAAAAACTACTAAATGTTTTATGGAAATTTTGCTTTTTCCCCACAGCATGCTTTTATATTGGTAAAGTTATTACTTTTAATCATATAATCTAAATGGAGTAAGAACAGTTTCCTAAATATTAGACTGTGCTTCACAAGTCTCAGTATCTCTTAATTTATCACATATTTCTTCATTCTTGTTGAAAGTAGGATGGAAAGACCAGGCTTTGTTTATTGGATGCTTCTTCAACGACATGTTCACATTCATTGCTGCAAAGTTGAGCTTTGTACATGTTTGTTGAACATATTTTGTATAAAACACATTTAAAGTTTCTGTCTTTTCCTAAGAGATATTTTTCTTTCACCATTTTCCCCACAGTCTTCACTTTCTTAAAAGCCATCACATTTGCTTCAAATGTCCATCTTCCTGCACAATGACTTATGTGTTCAAAATAATAACAGTTGTTTTTTTTTTTTATCTACTGTTTCATCGTTTTTGGAATATTCATGTGAATGGCATCATTTACATCAATATTTCCACTGACAGACTGTTAGAATAAAAAAAAAAAAAAAGCTATTTCAGTCATGTTCCTCAGAATTATTACAGCCTTTACCGATTACTCAATTCTCTGAGATGGTTGTTACAGCAGCACACCATTTCTGCATATTAAATCTACATTATCTTCCTTTTGTGTCCACAACAAATAAGTTCCACAGTTAATGGCTAAAAGACATATAAATTTATTGTCTTGTTATTATGGATGCTGGCACTTCATAATGGGATAGGGTGTATTTGTTCTAGAGCTCCAGGGATGAATCTTTTCTATTTTTAAGAGGATGTTGGCAATATTTGGCTTAGGAGCCATGCCACTAACTTCTGTGTCTATTGTAATAATGTTCCTCTGTCTCTAACCTGCTCCCTCTTCTATGAGAATTTTTAAGCACATTGAGCAGATTGAGCCCATAAAGATATGCAAAATAAAGTCCTAGTTGCAGGAATCTTAGTCACATTTTCAAAGTTTATTTTACTATGGAAAGGAATATACTTAAAGTTTTGGAGATATTTTTGGCAGTCATTATTTAATCTACCACAAATTTACTTAATATATTATTATTATTATTATTATTATTATTATTATTATTATTTTATTTATTTATTTATTTTTTTGGTTTTTCAAGGTATGGTCTCACTCTGGCCCAGGCTGACCTGGAATTAACTATGTAGTCTCAGGATGGCCTTGAACTCATGGCAATCCTCCTACCTCTGCCTCCCCAGTGCTGGGATTAAAGGCATGCGCCACCACTCCCGGCTTAATATATTATTTATAGAATTTCAAGAATTAACATTAGGACTGGAGTGATGGCTCAGTAGTTTAGGACACTTGTTTTCAAAGCCTGATGGCCCTGCTTCTACTCCCCAGTACCCACATGAAACAAGACACACAAAGTGATACAAGTGTCTGGAGCTTGTTTGCAGTAGCAGGAAAGACCCTAGTGTGTCAACTCTCTCTCTTTCTCTGCAAATAAATAAATAATAGATGTATAAACTCTGAAAAAAAGATTAACATGACTATAGATATCTATAATCATATATCTACCTATCTTCTATCTATCCACCCTCCTACTTATCATCTATCTATCTATCTATCTATCTATCTGTCTGTCTGTCTGTCTGTCTGTCTATCTATCTATCTATCTTATCAATCTATCATTTATCTCAGTCATTTGGAAAGTTCTAGCTGGTCATATGTGCCCAATAAAAACACATAGATTTAAATAAAGGCTACTTGTATGGACTTGGTATAAAGACTCAGCATAAATAGCTATGACATTGTATGGAATGTGGTGAATTATTTTTCCTCTTTTATTTATATTTCTTCAAAATCAATGAAGCAGCATTTAGTCTCCCACAGATTCTAATGAATATTTTATGAATCAACTTATGTAAAGGGATTTAGCACAGTGTTTGCCACAAAGTAGTGCTCAGGAAGGTATAGTTACTAACATAAGTAGAAGAAACTTTCAGCTTTCTGATTCTAGTTACATCAAATACAAACAGTTCTTCCATAGGGCTTCTAGCCAATAACCACAGAAATTTGTGAGAGAAGTAAAGTTTACTTTTTCCCATTCTTCCTTCCTTACTCTATCCTTTTGGACAGAATATTCCATTTTTCTGTTTTTTTTTTTTTCCTGTATATTCCTACTAATAGAATTGTGCCTAGCACTTATTAATCGCTCAATAAATATTTGTGGACTGAATGAGTGAATGAGTTTGACCTGAGTTTACTGCACATTTCTTAGCTCTTATATAGAAGTGTTTCTGTAAATTCAATCGTTATCAAAGGCCATCATGGTCTGGACATGTTAATAATCATATTCAATATCCTACATTTTTCAGGTTTTATTTATGTGCAGTAAGTCCCAAACCCACAGGAATCAGTTAATGTGTATGCAACTATAAATAGAAGGAATTATTAGCTGTTAGAAATTATCTCAGGACTGGATAGATGGCTTAGTGTTTAAGGTGCTTGCCTTGAAGCCTAAGGACTCATGTTCAACTCTCCAGATCCCACGTAAGCCAGACACAGAAAGGTGAAGCAAGCACAAGGTCGCACATGCCCACTAGGTTGTGCAAGTGTCTGGAGTTCAATTTCACTGGGTGAAGCCCTGGTGTGCCAACTCTCTCTCTTCCTCTCTCTCTCTCTCTCTGTCTCATAAAAAAATAAAATTATCTGAATTTGCAGTTTAAGATACACAGATGGTCCACTCTGGGTGAAGTTTTTGGCTGGATATAACCATGTATATGAGTGTGAGACAAAATCTGAGTATATCATTGCTAACCCATAAAATATAGTGATTATGAGGTCAGCAATGATTTTTTTCTGAAATAATAATGGTAGGTAAATTCTTACATTCCCTTTTGTACCTTATCCATATATATCATGCCACGACCCTTATCCTTATTCTCTATAATAAAATAACTTTTCTTTGGATTGAGTTTAATTTCATTGGGCTTTGATGCTCAAACTTTCTTTTCACTGTTGACAACATGTTTATAGTTATTGACACCTGTATTAGCACCCATTGTAATTGTTCTTCATTTGCAACCTTTGTTGGGTGAATGTTTCAAATTTAAAGAGCACCAATTTTGTGAAGAACCCTAAACACAACTGGGGTTTTATGTTGAAAATACTTTTCTCAATACCTGTGAATTGTTGAATTTAATTGGGATACAGCTGGAATGGCCTGGGGATGGGAGGCAGCATGCTGGCACTCTAACACAATCATATATTATTACCACTCTGATTTTTCTTTAGCAGACTGGAGGGCAGTGTAAAAGGTTATTCTACTGTTTTCTCTATCCTTTAATTCACATCTATTTTTAGATAGAGTCAGAGAAATATTCAAATTATTGGCAGAGTTTAATAGGTTAACTCTCCCCATGATGTTACCATTTTATTATGCACCTTACCCTAAACAGAAGTAATAAAAATGTTTTGTAGAACTTCAGCAAGCAGTGTAGAATGGTCTGGAAGGCTGGTTAGGTAATTGTAAAATACATACAGGAAATATACTAGACACATACAGAATGTCCTGTGTGAGTGTGTATTTTTTAAAAGTTTTATTTGTTCCCTTATTATGAAAATTGCTCCTATGGAGATTCTATATCATATCAAAAAGAAAAGAAATGAGACAAAATATGTAGAACCACACACTACAGGAAGTGAATTTTCTTTTTTAAAAAACATTTTTACATATTTATTTATTTATTTATCTGAGAGAGAGAGAGAGAGAGAGAGAGAGAGAGAGAGAGAATGGGTGTGTCAGGACCTCCAGCCACTGCAAACAAACTCCAGATGCATGCGCCCCCTTGTGCATCTGTCCTACGGGGATCTTGAAGAGTCGAACTGTGATCCTTTGGCTTTGCAGGCAAACACCTTAACTGCTAAGCCATCACTCCAGCCCCAGGGAGTGAATTTTCAAAGAAACTTCTAGAAAACATACTAGAATGTATGTATACCTTTAAGGTATTAATTTTACAGTGGCTTGCTAAAACTTTCCTCAGCTAAGCAAATAAAAGGAGTATTATTTCCTATAGTACATAAGCAAAAAGTGTCATTTATTTACAATCTCATTATTGGCTCTGTTAGGCAGAATTCCCACACACTGTGCTGAGGAAAGACATGAAGAAAAGTCATTCTGTATTAGCTAATGAATATTTGAGATTTCACAGTGCTTTACTTAGTGATGTTTGATGTTTCAGTGATTTGAAATACAACATAGTTTTTTAAATAAGAATAAGCTTTATTTTGATAGATTGCATGATAAATGGGATTATGTCAGATTGTTATACATGTCTAGGGACCTGAAATATGGAAATCTTTGACTTCATCCCTAGAGCATACAGAATTTTATTTCCACTTAACAAATACATGCATGCATTAATCTTATAATACATGAATCACTTTATTGAAAATAAGCATAGGACTCCAAGTTCAATACTACCTCACTACTCATTGGGACATTCTTTAATGAATATGACAAACATTTTCACTAGGTAATTATGTCTGAGGTTAATTAATATTTTCATGCAGAGAACATCTGTCGCAGTGTATTTTTGTGTGACTCAACAGAATTCCTTAGAATGGAGAATGGAGAATTTATAAAGCACAGTAACTTATTCTTCACATTTCTGGAGGCTGAGAAATCCAAAATCAAAATAATGATGATGAGTTAAGACCAAGTCCCTGTGCTTTCAGTGTGAACCATAAATGTTGTATCCTCTGGAGGAAACAATACTAGGTCCTCATGTGACAGGCACTCCTACAAACCATTTTACCACATTAATCTATTCACAAAGGCAGCTAAATAAATTTTCCACTTTGGTCCAACATTCCTGCATAGTTGCATTGGGAGTTAAGTTACCAACATAAACTTTAAAGACAAAATTAGAATATTTTTAGCAATAAACTAAAGTAGGAGGCAGGTGATGTGACACACACCTTTAATCCCAGAATTATGAAGGCTCAGTATGGAAGATCTGTGGGAGTTAAAGAGCAGCCTGAGGCTACTGAGTAAATTTCAGGTCAGTATGGTCTTGAGTGAGATCCTGCTTTAAAAAGCCAATGTGAATAATATATATATAATATATAATAATAATATATATAATATGATATATATATACATACATATATATTATTGTACTGATAGACTTAATGTATCACAAAAGATAATCAATATAAATACATTTGTATAATCTGATAATATGAAAAGGAGCAAAAGGGAAAATTGCAGATATAAGGATTATATGATAATATAACTATATAAAATAATCTTTAAATATACTCAATATATAAATACTGACTATTCATAGTTAAATATCAATAGATATGGTTTGGTAAATGCCATATGAGGTCAATGCTATGTAAAAATAATCTAATTAAATTTAATGAAATGAAAAAGTCTGAATTCTAGAAGGATTATAGGTAATTTATAATGTATAAAACTGTCCTGAGAGACATGTTGTGGCTAAGATGTTGATCTGAATATTTGAGAAAATATGTACCAGTCTGTATGAAAAGAATGAGACATACAGGTGACATTATTATAGCTGTCCTCAGACACTCCAGAACAATCTTTAAAATATGTGACAAATTTATGCAGTAGCATCATAGAAGTGGGAGGGAACAAAGTTGCTCACCTGGAAAGTTTGAGAAATTAAGTTTGACTAGTGTGAAAAAGTATTGTACTTTATCTCTGCACTGTAGTTAACAAAGGTATTTTCTAAGGAAGCAGAGATTAATAAAGATGAAACTATCAACTACAGAACTGGAATTAAGTACTTTGAAAAAGGCTCTGATAGTACAATTCTGGTTTCTCAGTATTACAGTTACAGCTATAATAAATAAGCAAGGAAAGTCATATGACATATCTGTGAGCACATGTGTATATAAGGTCTCTGTGGAGTGCTTCTTCCAAAGAAAGGTGTGTACAAAGAGAAAAGAAAGTGGCCTCTACCAATAGAGAAGCATCACTTACTACTTCATTTTAGAACATTCATATAACATTAAGAAAATAACACTTAGCTGGGTTGTTCTCCTTCTAAAAACTCATTGCACTAGAATAAATGTGATGAAAATATTGGGTAAATAGCCATTTTCAAAGCCAATTAAAACTAAGTTGTCTTAATGTCATTTCTTGGACTCCGGCATTGTCCTCCCCTAGATTAAGCTACTTTGTCATAAAATTAGACTCATCTGGATAATTGTAGATAAACTTCCTACTTTAAAGTAAATGAATAGCTACTATAATTTTATATCTAATTCCTCATTCGAACTAAAGTAACATATTTACAGCTTCCAGGAATTAGGACTTAAATATCGTGGAGAGACTATTTTTCTACAAAAGATGCCCAAGAAACACTCAATTTTAACTAAAAATTAAAGTACATGGGCTGGATAGATTTCTCAGTGGTTAAGGGGCTTTCCTGCAGAGCTTAACATCCTGGGTAAGATTTACCAGTACCCCCACAAAACCAGATGCATAGAGTGGCACATGCAAATGGAGTACATTTACAGCAGCTGGAGACCCTGGTATACCCACTCTCTCTGTCTCCTATCTCTCTCTGCTTGCAAATAATTTAATAAATATATAAAATAGAATTATAAGAAAATTTTAAAAAAAACATATCTTCATTGTATTATGTAATGTTTTCTTACTCGTTGGAATATATTTTATAATCCAGTATGCCTTGGGAAGAACTTATTTACCTGAAGTTAAGCATTGAACTATGCTTGTATTTTGTTCTTCTATAAAGCTAAATTAGAATTACTTTAAAATTCTTAAACTTTTTGTACTTTATTTATTTTCAACTATTTTCATAAGTCTATCTGTGAAGAGACATGACTACATTATTTTGTGTACATATGCATAACAGTGCTTTATATTCTGTTTTTATTGCTTTTTGGTAGCTCCCTTGTATTCATATAATATTAATTATTTAATATTCAAACAAAATAATGATCATTACCACTTAAAACTGAAGTCAGAACTTCCTCTTCTAAGAGGGAAACAATGGTGTTGTGGAATACAAAGTTACATCTATGCCTGTAGTTGTGATATATCCATTGGCTTATTTTGGCAGAAAATAAGGAAGCAGTTTGGAATTTGACTAAAATTCCAAACACACTACAAAATAAAAATAATAGTACTATGAAGTACAATCAACCTATCTTAAGTGTACCTAACTCATATGAAAATATGTTCACTGCTGGTTTTCCAAAACATATTGTGATTGCTAATCTCTGATGTCAATTTGACAAAATTTGGGATCACTGTGTAAACACCTGGGCATATTTATGAGGGATATTATACAATAGGTACACTGAGATGACAAGACCCATCCTAACTGTGGATGGCATCATTCCATGGGGTTGGAATCCTTGACTGCATAAAGTGTAGAAATTGACTCCCAGCATCCATTACTCTCTACTTCTGTTCCATGCTCCTGCTGCCATGTATGTCTTGCAATAATAGAAGGTAACCACCACCTGTAAACTGAAATCAAGCCGTGCCTCCCTAAGTTGCCTTCTTAGACATCGTTTCATGGCAGCGAGAAAGATGACTAACACACATACTCTTTCTATTATATGCCCCTGGGGAAGAATGGAGGAACTACCCAGAGCGACACTCATTGCAAGCCCTCAAGTGTGAAGGAAGAGATCTTGAAGAATATACAGATGTCAATGAGAAGTAAAGGCTGGATCCAGGAATGAATTTTAATATCTTCTCATGTCTACATGGAACAATAACTCAATTACTTGGTTAGCCAACCCATCAGAAGTAAGGCCAGTGTTGACTAATGGCTATTTTTTAAAAATATTTTTTTTTCATTTATTTATTTATTTTTCTTTTTTTTATTGACAACTTCTTTAATTGTAGACAATACCCCATGGTACTTCCCTCCCTCCCCTCACTTTCCGCTTTGAAACTTAACTCTTCATCATATCCCCCCCCCAATCAGTCTCTCTTTTCAGTTTGATGTCATGATCTTTTCCTCCTATTATGATGGTATTGTATAGGTAGTGTCAGGCACTTTGAGGTCATGGATATCCAGGCCATTTTGTGTCTGGGGGAGCACCTTGTAAGGTGTCCCACTCTTCCTTTGGCTCTTACATTCTTTCTACCCAGTCTTACGTCTATGTGAGTAAAAATAAAACTCATATAAAAGGAATAGAAAGGGAGGGAGGGGTACTTAATATGATGGTATTGTATATATGTAAGCAGAAGAACAGATTGATGGGGGTGAAAAGGCCTAAGTGAGGTCAGGGGAAGAGATTGAGTAAAGGAAAGGTGGAGGGAGGGCTAATCAAAAAGGATATAAATAAGTCATTGGGAAACCTACTTTTCTGGACAACGGAACACTGAGAAGCCATAGATTGTTACTAGAAATTTTTCAGTGCCAGGGAGGGGATAACTTCCTGTGAGTTGTTGGCTGGGGAGGCCACAGATATCCCCCCAAAACATTATAGGCCATTGCTGAGGCCTTTGGTTTCCTACCAGGAATAGATGGTAAGACCCTATTGCTAAAGACTCCACATACTTGGGCTGCAAGGTCACTGAGAAATTCTGCTGGACTTGAGCTAAAAGCCTTCTCCAGGTGGACCAGCTGACAGAAAGTTGGAAAAAGCTATGCTGCATGCAGCTCAATGGGACAGAGAAAACACCAGTGAAGGTACTCAACAGTGACACTGCAAGCTTTAAATTTGGCCAGCTAAGCCAAATGAGCCAAAGAGTGAAATCGTGGCATGTCTGTTATGGGGGAACCAACTGCTCTGTAATTGGACTAGAGGGCCATCCCATGGGAGGGAATACATCCCTGATACTGAAAACCTATGACAGGGATAGTCATGAGCTCTAGGGGTGTAACGTCTGCTGGCGTCGCTCTAAATGTATATACAATGCTCACCAAACTGCCCAGTAAGCACTTCTTTTAATGTCCACACCCATGTATTAATGCTACTCTCTCTTATGGTTAAAGAAGCTTCTCTTTTCAGATGGTGGTGACCTTGGGAAGACTCAGAGAGCACCATGGTTCTTAGATGAAGTGACAGAGGAGTGCTCAGCACTGAAACATCTCAAACACACCTTCCAAGGTTCAGGCTCCATTGCGGAAGTGGGGGCAGAAAGACTAATGACTATTTTAAAGCATGCTAATCTTGAGTGGTTCCTTCCAAATTTTCTCTGTGTTGTTTCTTCATGAAAGATAATTTCTTCTTACTTTGATTCAGAGAGGGTAAATAGTTGACTGAGGTTGCCTAACATGTTTATGGTTAAGTTGGGAATACTGTCACGGCTCCTCACTGACTGTATTGTGTGTTTTCTTGGCTCAGTGCTTCTGCAAGTTCAAAAGCTATATGCCATTTTCTACCAGAAATATCTTTCTCTCTGGAAAAACCTTGGGATAAACTATTAAGGGCAAACAAATAATGGAAGGTTTAAAGATAACAAAACAAAAGAGAAACATGCATTTGAGTAATAAATGTAGTTATTGGGTCTTAATGCATAGTTTTTCTTGCAAACACATTTTAGGGGCAATAAGCCCCAAGAGTCCTTAGAGTTTATTAACAAATTAGACTACGTGTAAGGATCCACACACTGGAAACTTGAGCAATTAATATTACAATGTGCTTTGTTAGTAAAGAAATAGAAGATAAACTACATTCCTTTAACAGTTCCCCTTGAGAAATAATTAGGAAAGAAATGAGGGAGGGAAGAGGGGACAAACCCCTATCAGAGGAGAATGAACTTAATGGACAACACTTAGTGTTCTAAGGTTGAAAAAAACAGCCTACACTCTAATGATCAACCTGACTTTAAAAAAGATTAAACCTGGCTTGATGTTGCATACCTTTAATTCCAGCACTGGAGTGGCCAAGGTGAGGATCACCATGTATTTGAGGCCAGCCTGAGACTATAGGAATTCTAGGTCACCCTGGGCTAGAAGAAGACCCTACCTCAAAAAAACAGGATTAAGAAACAAGTTATATAAATTAATATGGAAAGTATTTATTATACTGAGATCACCAAGTGAAATGAATTATTATGTAATCCAGCAATAGAGTTAGTTCATAGAGAAATAACCTGCTAAGCATACAACCCCACTCATTATAGTAATCCACCCATCAGACAAACCCACTCTTTTGTAGAAACCCATTACATAAACACAGACCTTTATAGGTGAGAGCTTGAGGTGCAACGAAAGGAACAGTTCCATGATGACCTTTCTTCTCAGGTCAAGCAATAACAATGGACACAGTTTTACTGAGTTTTAAAGCATTCCAATCATTAACATCTCTGTAACCTAACACGAATGCTGAAGCTAGTCTTGAGAATAAATATGACCAGGCCACTTGTAGGGCTAATTATCATAAGACTAGCCAGAGGCATTCTGACAAATATCTGACCACTGTTCATACTAAGAACTTTCCATTTGAGGATATTACTTAAAATATTTCATGTGTATAGAAAACATAAAGCTTTAAATTTTAAAATGTAAAAGAATGGCTGGGGAGATGGCTTAGAGGTTGGGGAGCTTGACTACAAAGCCAAAGGACCCAGGTTTGATTCCTCAGGAACCACATAAGCCAGATGCACAGGGTGGCACATATGTCTGGAGTTTGTTTTCAGAGGCTAGATGCTTTGGCATGCCCATTCTCTCTCTCTCTCTCTCTCTCTGCCTCTTTCTCTAATAAATAAAAACAAAATATTAAAAAAAATAAAATTTAAAAGAAAACAACACATTATATGTCAATGCTGTTATTTGTTTTCTAGGAGGACATATTGAAGTAGATTGTTCATGTTACTACCATAATGAAGTCAAAACTGAAGCTGAAGAGAGAGTCTTGTTACATCACGTGGCTCAGAAACAAAACTATTTTCTTTGGATTTGATCAATGATAAATACTATTGATTTACTATTTTGAATTATTTATTTTATTTTATTTATTTCTTTATATATTTATTGAGAAAGAGAAAGAGAGACAGAAGCAGATGGAGAGACTGGGTGCACCAGGGATTCTAACCACCTCAAACGAACTCCAAACACATATGCCACGTGTGTATCTGGCTAAAGAGGTTTCTGGGAATCAAACGTGGGTCCTTATGCTTTGCAGGCAAGAACCGTAACTGATAAACCATCTCTTCAGCCATGGTTTACTATTTTCTCTTTCTTAAATAACATTTCTTTCATTTACCAGGCTATGGATTCTGAAAACCTTCAATGCAGAACACCTCCCATGAGCTGATGTCAGACTAAGCATTAGTACAGGGACAACAATATACAAATCAGTTTACCCATTTCTGACAGTGGAAGACATGAGATAGATATTTAAATTCACCACAAGTGAGTTAATATTGTTTAATAAAAATATTTCATATTCACAGTTAATTATTCCACTATTTGTATGGAATCTTAGACTGTCATCTCTCAATTTTTAGCATATTTCCCTTCCACCCCCCACCAAATACTTGTTCACTAGAAAATAAAATATTTAGGCTGGAGAGATGGCTTAGTGGTTAAGGTGTTTGCCTGTGAAGTCTAAGGACCCCAGTTTGATTCTCTAGGACCCACGGAAGCCAAGATGCACAAGAGGGCACATGCATCTGGAGTTCGTTTGCAGTGGCTAGAGGCCCTGGTGCACCCATTCTCACTCTCCCTCTCTCTCTTTCCCTCTCATTCTCTAATAAATAAATAAATAAAAATAAAATCTTTGAAAATAAAATATTTACTTTTTGGGTTCCTTTGCTAAACATTTAATTATAAAATAAAACATGAAACTCTTCCTCTCAAAAGACATGCATAGTAGATGATAAGCATAATATATATACATATATAATATATCTATCCTATATATAATAACTATCTGAGATTTTATATATATATATATATATATATATATATATATATATATATATATATATATATATATCATATAATATGTGAATGGACTCTGATTCCAAGTTAGGAGCAAATTATTTAGAACCATGTAAAGCAAGAAGAGACAAACGAGGTCATATTTAATAATAAAGATATATCTCTAACCTTATATGTTGGAATGAATATTAATTCACTCACTCCCTATTACATATAGTTGATTGGTTTTTATTGAATACTTATGCTCTTGAAAGTGAGGACAATGCCAATGGCATGTGCAAAAGAAGGAAGTCCTTTCTCCAAGGACTTCATAATTTACTTGTGTATTTAAAGCATATGTATAAGAAACAGGCATAAATTATTTACTATAAGAATGAGGATCTGTATCAATCAGCAATGATGTAATCATAAGCTTTTAATTCTCTTTTATCTTAAATTCTCTGTTAAAATGACTTGGACTAGAGTATCTCTAAGGACAGTCAGCTTCTAATGCTACACAATTGTATTAACAGGAAAAGCTTTAGGGCTTCTTGGTCACAGCATCTGATATGGAATCCAGCAAAAATGAAAGAAAGATTAGCTTCTGTTCAAATCTCCTTATTCACTCACCTCTTTCACTTTTTCTACAGCTTTGATCTTTGGGACTGTCAACGTAGATGTTGTTCCTATTTATTTCTAGATCTATGAATCTTAGAGAAAGTTCTCTTTTTCCTAGTGCTTAGAAAATTTAAAGAATCAAAGGCAAGATTAAGCAATGTTTATAGTGTTTAGTGAATAATTCCACTTTAGAAAAGTATGCCCCACCACTCTGTTATCCTGGTACCCAGAAGGAAGTCAAACAGAGTGTGCGTGTGTGTGTGTGTGTGTGTGTGTGTGTGTGTGTGTGTGTGTGTGTGTAGGGGTACTCCTCCATAAGTGGGAGTCCTGCATAAATCAGAAAAGCTTTAGTATTCTTCTCTAACCGCTAGTGGTGCAAAACTACAGTTGCTTGGCTTCAGAGATGGCTTAGCAGTTAAGGTGTTTGCTTGCAAAGCATAAGGACCCACATTTGATATCCCAGTACTCACATAAGCCAGATGCACATGGTGGCTCATGCATCTAGAGTTTGCTTGCAGTGGCTAGATGAACTGGTGCACCCATTCTCTCTCTATCTCTATCTCTATCTCTATCTCTATCTCTATCTCTATCTCTCTCTCTTTCCCTCTCTATAATAAAATAAATAAAAATAAAATATTTTTTTTAAATGCAACTGCTCTCTGACATGGCTTAAATATGGTATTTTCCCATTGTCACTGGCACACCATTGTAGGTATGTGGTGAGCCACCTTCTTTTAATTAGTGACTAAAGAAATAAAAATAAAGAAATAATTAAAGCAAACTAGCCAGTGAATCAAGGTGAAACATAAAAAGAGATAGAGCTATACAAATTCTAGTCCCTTCTCCAGATAATATCTCATGATCTCTTGGAGATGTGTTGCCTTCAGCAGGTTCTCTTACCTTCTCACACTCCTTTCCCAAAACCACAGTTTAGAAGGAACCTCTCTTCAATGATTCCAGCCATATGTCTCTGTTTGGTAGCAGGGATGGTGAATACCTTTACCCCTATACAAACATAGGAAGAATAGTTTATTGAGTAAGCTATAAAAGGGGAATTTAATTAGATTACCACCTACTGCATAGGTTAATTGGCAGCAAGGGTTAGTCTCCATTTAAGGGAAGTATTTATTTGGTTAAGGTGACTTTCATTGTCTGCAGTTTCTTGGCATAGAGTTTGTGCCATTCAATGAGGGCACTTGAGATTGGCTAGTGGAAGTTTAGCATGAGACATTATACCCATAATTTCCAGTTGTACAATCTCTGCCATTGTATAAAAGCCATGCAAGTCAGGGCAGTCTTGGTTTATGACATTTCTGTCCTGGTCAAAGTCTCCTCACAGAGAATGGCAATTCTGTCAGGTCACAGTTTGGCATTGCTGCACCAAGCTTGTGAACAGTGCTGCATGGGGATGGGCTTCATTTTCTTTTTCTTTCTTTCTTTTTTCCCTTTCTTGGTTTTTCAAGATAGCATATCAATCTAGCAGGCTGCCTGAAATTCATAATGTAATCTCAGGGTGGACTTAAACTCCTGGCGACGCACCTACCTCTGCCTCTAGAGCGCTGGGATTAAAGGCATGTGCCACCACACCAGACTCCCTTTTCTTATTAATGATATTTCCTGCAAGGATCCCCACCTCCACTCCAGCTCTCATTGAAATCAGTTCCTGTTTCTTAACGATATTCTCTGCAGGATGAGGAGAGAAAACCATTTTCAGATATTACCCATCTGCATGCAAATGTCCATAATTTGCTTGAACACTGAAACTAGCACAACAATATGTAAATGATCTATTCACTTATCTTTTTCTCTACCCCTTCGAGGTTATCTCTTCTATGCTAGAATGTGTCTGATATGGACTTCCGATGTTATATATATGGAGAGAGAGGGAGAGAGATATTGAGAAAGGAGAGAGAGAGAGAGAGAGAGAGAGAGAGAGAGAGAGAGAGGAGATTGAGAAAAATAGGAGGAGGATAAAATGAAATTAATTTATCAGGCTCAGAAAGCAGGAACAATTGGCCCTTCAAAACAACTCACAGTACCTCACCATTATACAGTGTGCTCAACCTGTTCTTTTTTAGACAGAGAAAAAGACATTCTCAGTTATTTTTTGTTATAGTTTCAATTCAATTTTAATGTAATTAATTATAATCATCACTGAGTTGTATTCTTCTTTTCATATATATATATATATTTATTTATTTATAGTTTTTAATTTATATTATTCTAATTTTAATTCATAGTATTGGCTCCATTGTCCTCCTCCCTGTCCTTCCTCTTCCGAAGGGACCCTCATCAATGGGGAATGTGCGTCATGCATTGTGGGGGTAGTCAAGAGTTCTGGGGGGTAGACCCCAGTCTCTGTGCATAATGCTCCAAATTGTGACTCTAATATTCTTTCTGCCCCCTCTTCTGCAAATTTCAAAGGCTATATAAAGCACCTAAAGCCCAAGTGATTCTTAATGGGGAGAGAGTGAAGTTATTCATACATCTGTGTCACAATCTCTTCTTCCTTCCCAGTAGCAGAGAGTAAGGCAAAGAGAATAAAAAGTGAAGTTATTATCCTTCCTACTTCAATGTAAAGCAAGCTGCTAAAGCCACAGAGGAGAGTAGCCTGCAGTACAAAGGGGGAATGCAGACAGCAGAGTAGAAATGTTTTCAATAAGAGTAACCCATGAACAGGGATAGAAGTTAAAATGTAACTCACTTTATTTGAATAACCCTCACTAACTAACATGGAATCAACTAAAAAATATTTAAATAGTACAAGAGGGTGGTATATAGGAGAATTATCAAGCAGCTGGTAGAAAAAATATTTTTCATTTAAACTTGTGATGTTGAGACCCTTCAATTGCTCAGATGTTCTTAGTATTTTGTGCTTTGCTCAGCCAGTTAGGCTTAATAATGGATCAATAAGTGCATGAGTATAATACTTAAACAAATTAAGTTCTGGGGTATAATCATAAGGAGGGCAACATAGTTTCTTGCTGTCCATTTGAATGTGGTGCACTAGATTTTCCTCAGTCTTCCTAGATAAAGTTCTATAAGACACCACATCTTTATTTCGCATGCTCAGGTAAATCTTTTCATTGGTCATTTTGAAAATTGCTCTCACATCGATATATAAAATGGCTCCCCAGAATAAGGCAGACTTACAATTTGATTTACACTTAAAACTTCTCCAGGGCCGGGCGTGGTGGCACACATCTTTAATCCCAGCACTCAGGAGGCAGAAGTAGGAGGATCGCCAGGAGTTCAAGGCCACCCTGAGACTACAGAGTGAATTCCAGGCCAGCCTGGGCTAGAATGAAACCCTACCTCGAAAAAAAAAAAAAAAAAAAAAAAAAAAAAAAAAAAAAAAAACTTCTCCAGGGCTGGAGAGATGGCTTAACAGTTAAGGCATTTGCCTGCGAAGCCAAAGGACCCAGGTTCGATTCCCCAGTACCCACATAAGACAGATGCACAAGGGGCATATGCATCTGATGTTCATTTGCAAGGCTAGAGGCTCTGGAGTGCCCTTTCTCTCTCTGTCTTCTCTCTGTGTCCTCTCTCTCTCTCTCTCTCCTTGCTAATAAGTAAATTAAGAAATGTCAGTAAAGGATCCAGTGGACAGCTTCTTACTATTCTCACCTAGTGCTCCTGCAGTGGAAGAAAGGCTAGCTCTTCATATTACCCCCTATAGGGAGCAAGGGTAGTCTTAGCTAAAACAATTTTTTAAATTATTTATTTATTTTCAAACAGAGACAGAGAAAGAGAGATAGAAGAGAGGCAGACAGAGAGAGGATGGGCACACCAGGGCCTCCAGCCACGGCAAAAGACCTCCAGATGCATGTGTCCCTGGTGCATCTGGCTTACGTGGGTCCTGGAGAATCAGACTGTGATCCTTTGGCTTTGCAGGCAAACACCTTAACTGCTAAGCCATTTCTCCAGCCAATATTTTTTTTTAATAATTATAGGTTAGTAATCTAGATTTTGAGCTTTCTGAATTCTATAAATATTTTAACTCTTCTCTTATTTATCTGTATATAGTTCTATCTATATGATGTTTTGAGTGTTTTCTGAGATAAAAAAATTAATACCTTAATTATTAACTACTTTCCTTTAATTAATGAAGTACATTTTTTTTTTGCAGGATGTTTGCTTAAAGCACCCTTGCCCCCATGTTTCAGGTGAGGACAGAAAAACCCACTCCTAATCCTCATTCTTAGTTATTTGCTACCTTGATTCTAATTAAAACTTCTTGAAATATATTTAATTGTCATTAAATCAGATAAGCAAAAGAACTATTTCTTTGTTATGACAACGTAAGAAATTGCCTTGGGTAACTGAAGACACATCCCTGGGAGCTCATGTGCACCCAATTGACATATCTTCTATTTGTGTAAAAGGAGAACCTATGGTTCCTCCATTCTGGTGAGGTTCTCATTCTTCATGGGTTCAGTGATACAGAGCATTTCATGTATTATTTAAATTTTGGTTAATACATAATTGTAAATATTTAAGGTATAGCATACTTTGATACATGTATAAACTGTGTCATTTCTTGGTGCTAAGAACATTCAAAATCATTTCATAGGGCTGGGGAAATGGTTTAGCTGTTATGGTGTTTGCATGTGAAGCCTAAGGACCCCGGTTCAATTCCCCAGACTCCATGTAAGCCAGATGCACAAGAAGGCACATGCATCTGGAGTTTGCTTGCAGTGGCTGGAAGCCCTGGCATGCTCATTCTTTCTTTCTCTCTGCCTCTTTCTGTCTCTCTCTCACACACAAATAAATAAAATAATAAATGGTTTATGTTATAAAAAACCATCTCATAGCAAATTTCATATATACAATGGGTATTCTTTTTAAATATTTTATTTTATTTATTTAATTGTTTAAGACAGACAGCTAGGAAGAAAGAGGCAGAGAGAGAGAAGAGAGAAAGACAGAATGGAGATTCCAGGGCCTATAGCCACTGAAAATGAATTCCAGATGCATGCACCACCTGTGCATCTGGCTTACATGGGTACTGAGTCCTTAGGCTTCTCAGGCAAGCTCCTTAACCAAGAAGCCATCTCTCTAGCCCAATTCAGTATTCTTAATTACAGTTACTCTACTGTGAATATCTGTCTGAATTGAGTGCATTTGTTGAGGTCCAAACAGGTACTGTGATGCTATGTGTGCTTCTGATGTTTATTTCATGTGCATCTGTATTTGGCCTGCAGAATCTCGAACTCCAGAAGTAGGAATTTGTGAGAACATGTTAGCCTTTGGTGGCTTACCTAGGATAGTAAAGATGACTCTGTCCAAATTGTATTTCTGGGGTTAAGAACATAGAGAAAGTAAGCTCAGCGCAGTGAGTCAAGGGTTATGATTATCCTGCATTTCCTGCAGAAATTGTAGGAATATTATGAGTAAAGTAGAACACAGAACTCTGGGAGGAAGAGATCAATTCATCTAAATGGCCAGGTTGGCAGTGTCCCATTTTTAATGAAACTGATTAGGCACAAGGTGGATTGTAAACAAGTTTGAACCAAGTTTTTTGTGTGCACTTTCCTATGGTAGAATGGCCGACTAGGTCCTATCCACTAAGTGAAGGTTATGTGTGCTTCTGTGTGTGTGTTTGATAGACAAAGGGCAGGGTAGTGTACAAATCATGAGACTTAACTGATTAAATTAAAAATGGGAAGCTATGGGGTGTTAGGCTTCTTTTCTGAATTTTCACTTGCTAAATATTTATAATGCTTATTTTACTGAATACTACTCATATATCCAAAAATTATACCTTTCACTTCCCAATGAGTTAGAGCATATACTAAATATTTCTGCACATATACACTATAGATTAGTCATAAAACCTTTGAGAGAGGACACAGCTGTTTTTGTTTCACTTTTGTAACCTTGTTCTGTTAATAATATCTGATCCCTGGTAGGAACCTAGTAGAGGATTTTTGAAGTGGTAAAAACCTGCAATGGAATCCTTTCAAGGAAGATAATCTATTAGCAATGACCTAAGTTTTAGAATAAATTACTTAGGGTCAAGCTAAATCTAGTTGCTTCTAGGAAAAGAAAGCCAACTTACTGGGCTCCTACCATCTTTTATAATCAAGTCTCTTACAGAGTCCAGCCTAGGATATAGCTATGCTTTCCTACCTCTCTTTCTTACTTCACCACTTTCAGTAGAGATAAGGGTAAAAGAAAAGAAATTCATTACATACTAAGGAATGAGGTAGGAGGGCTGAAGACATCTTGGCAGAGAGCTGAATATATAAAATTAGCTTGAAAGAAGAGGGGGAATCTCATAGAGGGAACACCTGAACCACAGGGCCCTAGAGAGGTCATCTTGAAAACTAAACCTTTTCCTGTTTCTCTCTCTCTCTTTCTCTTTCTCTTTCTCTGTATGTCTGTGTCATCTCTATGCTCTCTTTCTCTTTTAAATTATCTATCTTTTTCTTTCTTCATCTTCCTTGGCACTGACTTGTAACTCCCAGTATCAGCATGCAGTTAACTTTCACAAAGAGCTGTTGATCAGAGAGAGCTACAAGATTTCCCAAAAGAAGACAGATTTCTGTCAGAGTTCTTGATGACCCACCAAAGGATAATGGTAAGACCCTACTGCCAAAGACACCATATGCTGTTGGGATGGAACATGGATTGATCTGGTTGGAATCTGGAAGAGGGTCAGTCCCCAGATAGTCAGCTTGTCTAGTGCCAGAGGGTGCTACATGAGTCACTGGGGGAAAATAACTAACATCTGTCCAAACAACTCGCAGTCTAAGCTACTCAGCAGTAAACAACCTGATGTGATGCTCAAACAAGTGCCATAGAGGCACACAGCCATGGTGGGTAACCAACTGCTCTTGATTTGGCTAACAGATCCACTCAGTGGAATGGAACTCATAGCTGTAACTGGGAAACAAATCAAAACCATGTCCAAAAAATAAGCCCATTCTCTAATATCAAGCTCCCACCAATTGTGGGCTATAAGAAGGCCTACACATCAAAATTCTCTTTAAAATAACAATGACCATCCCATCTATCTGGTGCTGACCTCTCTCTCCATTGGAGAATTTACTTCTCTTTTCAGATGGACGCCAAACCTGAGGGGAGGATTGGCCTATTGCACCTCACCAGGGCCCCAGCTGAAACCATAGAGTAACGGGGGAAATGGGCAAGAGTGCAGCTTTCTCAGTGGCCTGACACCAGCACAAGGCTGAAGGAGATAGACACAGAGAACACTCAACCCCTACTAAACCATATATCCAGAGACACAGAGGCTCCCAAGACCTCATCACTGAAGTAGAACTAAAATGAATCCAACATGGCTCAGAGAAATTCACAGAAGAGGGGGCAGAAAGAGTGTTAGAGCCACAAGTTGGGTTATTATGCACAGAGACATTGTTTCTCCCCCATAACTGTTGGCTACCGGTACAATGCATGACCCACATTCCCCAATGAGGAGGGTCCCTTCGGGGGGTGGGGAGGACAAGGAGGAAGCCACCGGAGGCACCAACATGAATGTAAAATTAAAATAAATTTAAAAAATTAAAAAAAGAAGAGGGGGAATCTATGATAGTGTCTAGGAATAAATGCATTCATTCAAAGGGAAGTTTGAGAAGTTTATCAAATTCTTGAAATTAATGAAAAAATAAAGTGATATGTCATTATTGGTTGTATTTTGATGTTAAGTTACTATTGTGTCTTTTGTTTTCCTTTTCTTTGTGCTGGGTAGCAAATCAAGGGTCTCATATATGATAGCCAAGTTCTCTATCATCACACTACATGCTCAACCTAAGAAGGAGTTTGTAAAGTGCAGGCACTGGAGAATAATGGTGAACTGTCAACCATGAGGTTGTTCTAAATTTTCCATTTTGGAAGTCCCCTGAGGATTTAGGGGGATAAATTTAGCTTTCAGGCAGTGCTCGCCATGCCCGCCTGCAGAAACAACTCTTTTCCACAAGCAGGCTCGCAAGCTAAACACCACTGCTCCCACACCCCACTCCCATGCTCTCACCAATGCTAACAGTATGGTGAAAAGGAGGCCTTGTCCCCTGCTAATGGGCCAAAAAGCCATTGAATTATGTCCTTGTTCTTCACCTAGTGCCTATGTGATACTGAGCACGTAGTACAAGCTAAGCCTTCCTTCTTACAGTGCAGGCATTCTCTCTTGCCTCAGAAGGCTGCCAGAGAAAGGAACAACCTATGTCTAGTGAATGCTGTTGGAACTCTCCTTCAGCACATCTGGCATTCTGTCCATGGTATAATATATCCCTCAACACTTCTCTACCCTGAACAAAGGTCTAAAGGTCTAGAGACTTTCCCAAGGTGCCATATATATTGGGCATGCAGCAGACCATCATATAGCTAAACCACATCTTCTAAGTACCATTTGTTTTAACTATAAAACTGAGAAATTCTTGGCTAGTGTTGTGCAACACGCTTTCATCCTGTTGTGATTTCAATATAAAATATCCCCCATAGATTCTGTGCGTTTTAATACTTGGTGGTGTTGTTTTGGAAAGTGTGGAACCTTTAAGAAATTATCCTTGCTATAGGATGAGGTCCCCTGGGGGCAGGCGCTGATGTTTATTAGCCTGGCCCACTTCCTGTCTGTCCTCTGTTTCTTGTCCTACCAAGGTGAGCACTTTCAGTTGAGAAATAGTTATATTTTAGTGTAGAATTAAAGTCACCAAAACTCATCAAAGCTCATAATAAGAAGCCATTAACAGCACAACACTAAATAAAACATCACTATCATGCCCTCAAAGAGTGACCATTGAAGAACAGGGAACAGAAAGCATGTAAGAGCCCCAGGGTGAGAAGGAACTATGTGAGTGAGAACTATACACTGTCCTCTTGACGTGAACTGATTGGTCCATTCATCATCACACAGTGGTTTTCGCTACACTCACAAGAACTGCATTGTTGTGAGACCATAAACATTTTGACATGGAGGATGGAAGAGAACAAAAGTAACAAGGCACCAATACAGAAAAAGGATGACTTGGAAAGAGGAAAGTGCTCACTCTAACAGGGTGAAGAACAGGAACATGGTCAAATTACAGAATGTTCGTGAATTCAAATTTTCAGTTGAAAATGTTTAAAACAAACAACCTTGGAGTCCCAGAGATTCATACTTACTGCAAAGTATAAGAAGCACTGATGAAGTAATTTCTCAAATGATTTCAAAGAGATATAATATTTCTTGGTTGAGTGTTATTTCCTTAATTCCTTCAAACTATACAATAGAAATAACTATCAGCTGAAGTCAGAGAAATTACTTTGAAACCACATTTAAGAATCAAGTGAGAACCAGATGTAGTTTAGTTCCACAGAGAATTTGATTTTATACAGTGCA
Source organism: Orientallactaga sibirica (assembly GCA_036365145.1). NCBI lineage: Eukaryota > Metazoa > Chordata > Mammalia > Rodentia > Dipodidae > Orientallactaga > Orientallactaga sibirica. The sequence continues at coordinate 23,374,985 of JAEOAD010000029.1, read as the reverse complement.
ATTCTCAGACAATCTAGTTACTGATAACAGTGAGGCTGAAGGCAGCATATATGAATATCCTTAAAATCAGAAATCAATAAAAATATACTTAACAATAGCATATGAGGAAAACAGATTATCATAAAGGAACAGGGCCATTTTCACATTTCATGTAGCCATACTCATATTTTCAAGCAGTTGTTTAATCTCAAACAGTATAGCTGTGTATAGTCTATGGGGTTAGACATTTAGTAAGCATTATTACACTTTTTATTTGTATTTGTTTTATAATTTTACAAGGCTAACCCTAGTGACAATTAGCTAAAGGAAGGGTATTAATGAACTAAAAGAAGACCAGGTTCTATGCAGATCAGTAGTTTTCAAGAATATGATAAGATTTATTTAAACAAAAAAAAAAAGAAAAGAAAGAAGATATAGCAAAAATAAAAACAAACAGCAAGAACCAACCATATTTTTACAGGGTATTTAATTTTCTCATTATACATTTTAGAACATGTTTATATAACTCAGGACTCTAAGCCCCAGCTCCGATCATATAACTCTAGAATCATAAGTACCTGACAACCACTTCTGTCCAGAGGTCAAGATCACTGTGTCAGAGTTGCACATTTTCCATCTATGCAAAATTTGCATTCATATTGGTGTGGGCAGAAGACACCAGACATAAAACTTTTAATACTTTTATTTTTTTTTAATTTTTTAAATAATTTTTTATTTATTAAAGACAGAGAGAGGGAAAGAGAGAGAGAGTGAAAATGGGCATGCCAGGGCTTCCATCCACTGCAAATGAACTCCAGACTCATGCAACACCATGTACATCTGGCTTACGTGGGACCTGGAGAATCGAACCAGGGTCCTTAGGTTTTGCAGGCATGCATCTTAACCACTACGCCATATCTCCAGCTCTAATACTTTTATTAATGACCAATGTAATTGAGTTTTCTAAGTATAAATTCCCAGAAACTTCACAACTTTATGGATGAGTCAGGTATCTTTGATGATTCAATGAGTCTTAATGTCTATAAGATCAATACACATACACACCTTGAAATTAAGATACTATGTCCTTCCTTTCTACTACCTCAAGTTATCCTGAGTTCAAACAGAACATATTTGAGCAAGATTGAGCAGTTTTATTCTGGACAATGTTTTACTGTAGTGAATACTTCTGAAGTAATTTGGATGGACTGTGGTTGATTGAATGCAGTGAACACGGTCCCATTTACTATAGGGTTTAAGTGACAGTAATTTTGAAATATATTTATTTCTGTCTCAAAGAAATTGGGTAATGAGGTCATCTTCAAATGTTCACCACCTCATTATAAATTTAAGTTAAGAAGAAGAAGAATTCTTGGGAAACTTTATTACATCCATTACAGAAAACTTCCTCAAAAATTAAAGGGTAGTACTACTATATGATCTACAAATCCTGCTACAGCACATAGGTCCAGTGGAAATTAAATTTGCATGTTGATGATACACCTACACCCCTGTGTTCACTGGTGGATAACTCATAATAGCCAGGAACAGACAACAACTGACCATCAACTGTTAACAGATAAAGAAAAGGTAATACATATACTCAAAGGGATACTATCCAGACAGGAAGACAATGAGATATTGGCATTGTACAAGATGGGCAGAACTGGAGACAGTTATGCTAAATGAAACAAAGCAGGGACAGAAAGAACAGTTCTGTATTATTTGACTTGTATTACAGTGTACAAAAGTTCATGTCAAGTGGTATGGTGGTGCATGTCTTTAATCCCAGCACTCAGGAGGTAGAGGTAGGAGGATTGCTGTGAGTTCAAGGCCACCTCGAGACTACATAGTGAATTCCAGGTCAGCCTGAGTTAGAGTGAGACCCTACCTCAAAAAACAGAAAAAAAAAAAAAAAAAGTTCATGTCATGGAGGTTGAGACAATGAGAATAGGATGGGAGAAATAGAAGAGTGGGGGAGATTGTGAAAATACTCAGTAGATACTAAATTACGGTTATATTGAAGTTTTTTCTGTATTTTTTTTGTTTTGTTTTTTTTGTTTTGTTTTGTTTGTTTTTTTTTATCAATATATATTTTTTATTTATATTATTCTGATTTTACATTCATAGTATTGGTTTTTCTGTATTTTTGCATTGTAAGATAACTATAGGTAATAATTACAATATGTCTTCCTAAAATCTAGGTGAACAAATTTTGAATATTATACCATAAAGAAATGGTGAATGTTTCATGAGAGAGATCTGTTTAATTCAATATTGTATAGTATACACATGTATTGGATTGTCGCATGATACTACATTAAGGTGTACTGTGTTTATTTATTTTTTGCAGCTCCATAATTTATTGCAATGTGATTTTTTTATTATAATTTATTTTTTATTTATATTATTGTGATTTTACATTCATAATGGTGACTCCATTATCTCCTCCCTGTCCTCCCTCTTCCAAAGGGACCCTAATCAATGGGGAATGTGGGTCATGCATTGTGGGGGTAGTCAATAGTTAGGTGGATAGGCCAAGTCTCTGTGCATAATGACCCAACTTGTGGCTCTAACATTTTTCCACCCCCTCTTCTGCAAATTTCCCTGAGCCACATTGGGGTCATTTTAGTTCTACTTCAGTGACAAAGTTTTGGGAACCTCTGTGTCTCTGGATATCTGGCTTAGTAGGAGTTGGATGTTCTCTGTGTTTATCTCCTTTAGACTTTTTCTGGTGTCATGATCCCCAAGAACACTATATTCTTGCCCTCCCCCCCCATTACTATATGGTTTCAGCTGGGGCCCTGGTGAGTTGTGATTGGCTGATCCTCCCTTCAGGTTCATTGTCCATCTGAAAAAGATAAGCAAATTCTCCGACAGAGAGAGAAGTTAGTACTAGATAGATGGGATGGCCATAGATATTTTGGAGGGAATTTTATATGCGTAGTCTCTCTTCTCACCCACATTTGGTGGTATCTTGATCTTGAAGAGTGAGCTCACTTTTTGTACCTGGTTTTGACTTATTTCCCAGTTCCAGCAATGAGCTCCATTCCACTGAGTGGATCTATTAGCCAAATCAAGAGCAGTTGGTTACCCACCATGGCTGTGTGCCACTACTCCACTTGTTTGAGCATTATGACAGGTTGTTTCCTGCTGGGTATCTTAGACTGCAAGTTGTTTGGACAGATGTCAGCCATTATCCCCCAATTGCTCATTTGGCACCCTCTGGCACTAGACTAGCTAACTGTCTGGGGACTGACCCTCTTCCAGATTCTGGCCAGGTCTCTCCATGTTTGGTCTCACACGTGTATGCTTTCTTCGACAGTAGGGTTTTACCATTAACCTTTGGTGGGTCATCAAAAAAGAAACCTGTCTTCTTAGGAAAACCATGTAGGTGTCTTGGATCAATATCTAACTCCCAGTCCTATGTTTATTTTTCATGTATCAGTTAAAATAAATTTAATTAAAATTTCAAAATTTAAAATTATTTTGTTTGAGAGTAGAGAGGGGGAGAAAGAGAGAGAGTGTGTCAATGAGAAACAAAGAGAGAGAGAGAGAGAAAGAATGGTTGAGTCAGGACCTCTGACACTGAAAATGAACTCCAGATGATTGCATCACTTTATGGTTTTGGCTGTACATGGTGTGTTAGTTTGAATGTATGGTCTCCTAGACACAGGCTTGAATCTTGAGTCTCCAGTGGGCAGAGTCCATCTCAGGAAGAGATATGTCACTGGGGGAGAATCTTAGGTTCCAGCCATAAAGTATTTGGAGAGAAGTTGGAGCTCTGACTGTTTAAGCTTTGCGATGTTTTGCTGGCTGGTAGTGATGTTTCTCCACTTGGATTTATTGAAGTGAGCCAGCTTCTCCTGTGATTCATAATGTTCCCCTGATATTTGTATGCCTGAAATAAACCCTTCCCTACAATAAGTTGCCACTGGCTGGATATTTTTCCCAGCAATGAGGAGCCGATTCCAACACATATGTGCCATGAAATCAAATCTATGGAGGCTGGCTTTGAAAGCAAGCACTTGTATCTACTGAGCCATCTCTTGAGCCATCAAATTTCAAAATTTAAAAGCTGTGTTTAATGAAATTTTTAGCCCATTTGTTTTAGTATAAAAAAATCATCAACTAGGTGGCTTATAAACAAGTCATTTATTTCTTGTTGTTTCAGAGGCTGAGGCGGTCAAGATCAAGGTTCTGGTAGATGATGTGCCTCATTAGAGACTCTTACTCTCAGGTAGTGCCTTGTCATTGTATCCCTCATAACTCAATGACCACAGCAGATTTCATATAAGGACACTGACCTCATTCATGTAGACTCACACTTCATAATCATTTCCTCTAAATGCCTTATCTCCAAAGACTTACCTGTTGGAGTAGATTTCAAGATAAAAAAAATTAGTAGACACAAACATTTAGACAGTAGCAAAAGTGAAAGTTGAAATGAATTATGGGGAGAAGGCTGGGAATAAAAACATTTTTATTATTAAGTGTAGCACAAATTGATAGTGCTTACCAAGTTTGACAGATGAGATATCAAAAATGTCACATTCTGAGATAACTGCACAACCTCATTTCCCCACAATCACCATTGACAGACTCTCCCTACTTTCTTTCATGACAGCTCTGACCTTTGCCATACCTCTGGTCATAAGTAATAAATGGGCAGAAGGAACTTGTGGATGTCTTTTGTGCTTGTAAGTTTACTGAGAGGGGAAGTATCCTTTGAAAGTTGTAATCTGTATGAAATCTTAATCTTCCCTTCAAATCAGATACCATGAAAAAGTGATACTAAACTACTGGAGTTCTGACAATTTTGAAGTGCTTACTTAAAGATTCCTTAGGATCAATTATAATTATGAATATTTTATATGTTATTTGATTCTAAGGAAGATAATATAACCTATAGTTAAATCAGACTTCCAAGATTTACATTACTTTTAGACTTCTTCTCAGATTGTTAACTGCATTTTCTAAGTGCATTCAACTCATCCAGAAAAAAAGATAAAAGTATATACTTCGAGGGAAGTCATGAATGCTTAGTAAATGGTACCTGTTCTTATCCATTTTATGCTACAAATACAGATCCTCTTAGCATGCAAAAAGTCAAAGTGTTTTAAAGCATGGTATAGGATTATATCAACTAAAAATTGAAAGGAGATTGGCTTAACATGTAATTGATCTACAGGAAATTTGTCCCTAAAATAATCTGCTGTTTTCTGTTAGGAGAGTATGTTTGCAAACATTTGAATAAATTGAGTTTAATAAACATTCAATAAGTTGCATAATTAATTAGGGTTAAAAATAAAATGGATGTTTTGTGCACAAAGATATTAAAACTGGTAGATTGACAAAAACCTGAATTTGGTTATTTGATAAAGGAGAGATTTCTGATGTTATTTTTCTGTTTGTGCTATATTTGTACCCACTCTTTTCACATTCTCCATGTTTCTTTTTCTTCTTCACCAGATGACCCCTCATTCTCATCACTCTCCCATCAATGTATAACTAACTATTGCCAATTTTCTTATATGCATAAAACCTAAGACAGGGATTCCTCTGTTGTGAGATTGTTCATATGAATCCTAAAGGAATGTCTTAAACTGGAAAGAACCACCTGTTTATTTCTGCAGAATACCAATTCCTCATAACTGGGAGAAGGCAACTTTTGTAACAACAAGGATGATCTATTTTCAAGATTATACTATCAATTTATTTTTCTAAATTGTGATAAATTTAGAAAAGCCCTGAAAAGAATACCCAATTTTCTAACTGATCAGATCTCCTTTCACATGCTTGTTTGACACTAGCCCTTTTTCCTAACTGTATCAAAAGCATACATTCCTTTGCTTTCCTCAGCTCTAGCTTCCTTACAAGTTTTTAATCAGATTATAGTACTGTGCTTACATAGGGGTCTTTTCAAGAATCATTGAGCAACTTGTTAGGTGAGAAATTTGTAAGTGGGTGAGTCCCAGGGCACCAACACATGGTTTAATTGGGAACAAAATTCTAGAAAGAAATGTGCAGATTGACATTTTTTTGTTGTTGTTCAAAAACCAAGGTGATGTTTGCTTTATATAAGAAAGAAAAGTTCACCTGAATAATAGTGTGATTTTAGAAAGTGTGGAAAGGCCTTCTACAGACCTAGTTTGTTGATGTGCTCACTGAGGCCTCAACTTGTAACATTATAACTTTGTGGGTTTTTTCCCCTGTGACTTAGGGTTTGTGACTTAGGGAAATACAACTTTTTCTAGGTATTGGAACTCATTAAATATGACCTACTTGTTTGGTACTTTCACATTTGCTAAAATTATACCAGGTTCTCCACTGATGCCAGACTCATATTCTTTATAATTAAAATTAAAATATAGAAAAAAAACTAGAAATAAATCTAAATTCTAAAATGAAATATTGGCTTTTACTTCCACTAGCTTGTGACAATTTTTGAGTGTGTCATGAATCTATGATAATTATGGTGTAGGTGTTCGGATCCAGTATTTTTTCAATTATAACTACAGATATGAAATGTGTAGCAGGGTGACAAACTGGTTAGAAAGACTAAAGTTCCTCTTGTATGTTATGAACAACTGACATAACAATGTTTCAATGTAAACTGACCCATATATTTCCTCTACATAAATCTCTTTTAACTATCAAAAATGATTCATATCTTGAAACCTTTCTTAAGATTTTCATGAATTTTTTATGAAATTTCCAATTGTGACAACTTCAAGATCTCTGAGACCAACACATACTGAAGCATTTTTCATGCATTCATCATTCTTAGTCACCTTCTCATTGATCTCAGTGATTCGGCTGTTGTGCTTCTTCCACAGGAGCTTGGCTATCTGTCTAGGTCTGTTGACATTCACACTGATTTTGATTAGCCTATAATGTCTTTCTTCATCTGGTCAAAGTTGAAGAGTCCATCAATTCTCAAACACATAAGTAATCAGAAAATATATCCTCACAGCAATACCAGCATTGCCACACCCCTGGAGATGGACTTGCTGTGAATTAAAGACCTTCTCTAGTCTCCAAACCTCTCCAGTTTTTGGTTTTATCTTTTGTTCCCAAAGTTTTAGTACTTTAATTTCACTTTCTAATTGGTACTTTTTATAACAACTTGAAACTTCACACAGTGTGACCTTACTATTTTTGACCTACATACCTTACCAAAGCTTACCTCTGTGACTGTCTCTCACATTTCTGTACCTGAAGAAACCTTCTCTTTTACATTCCTTTTTGTAAATAGTCTTACCAGTATCTCTCACACCTCCAATTCATATTCTATTTATCTCTTTTCTTCATTTATCATTCCTTCTTCATCTTATCACATAAACAATGATTTCTTTTGCTCATAAACTGTATGTATCACTACTTCTCCAACCAGTAACACTACACTGTTGCAAACAAACAACTCAACTATAATATCACCTAACAAAACAATAAGACAAGCTCTGTAAAAATATAAATAATATATCTCCTTGTATTCTATCAAATCACAGTGGAATAAACTAAAAATCAACAGCAAGGGAAACTTTAGAAACTACATAAATACATGAAAATTCAACAATATAATTTTTTTTTTGAGGTAGGGTCTCACTCTGATTCAGGCTGACCTGGAATTAACTATATAGTCTCAGGGTGTCATTGAACTCTCAGCAATCCTCCTACCTCTGCCTCCTGAGTGCTCGGATTAAAGGTGTGAGCCACTACGCCCAGCAACAATATAATTTTGAATAGACCATGGATTATTGAACAAATTAGGGAAGAAATTAAAAACTGTCTATAACATGTGATAATCATGGACATAACCAACCAGGTCTTCAGGGTTATAGTCATGATAGTCTTAAGAAGAACATTATAGCTATACATGTTCACATTAAAAATTCAAAGAAAAAAAATTCAGAGAGATTTCAAACAAACATTGTAATGAGGCAATTCAATGAGCTAGAGCATTAAGAGACCAGTTCTAAACCAACTAACCATCAAGAAACACTGCAGATTAGGTCAAAAATATCAAAATTGAGACCAAAAGAACAATGCACATATAAATCTATTAAAATTATTTTTTTTTTTGGCCTGGCATGGTGGTTCATACCTTTAATCCCAGCACTTGGGATGCAGAAGAAGGTGGACTGCCATGAGTTCAAGGCCACCCTGAGACTACATAGTGAATTCCAGGTCAGCCTGGGCTACAGTGAGACCCTATCTCAAAAAAAAAAAAAAAAAAAAAAGCATAAAACAACAACAACAAAAAGATTCTTTTGTTAAAAAAAAAAAACTTAACAAAATTGAACAACCTCTATCCAAACTAACCAACAGTCCAACAGTGAGAAAAGACTCAAATAACTAGAGTTAAAATTAAAATATTATTTTAACATTTTCTTACAACAGACTCCAATGAAACCCCAAACATCACTAGGGGATTGCATTAAAATTTATATTTCACAAAGCTATAAAACCTATATGAAATGGATAAATTTCTAAATGTATATGACCTACCAAAACTAATCCCAGAAGATATAAATAATTCAAACAGACTCATAATGAGCAATGAAATTGAAGCAATTTCAGAGTCAGATAGATACACTGCTGAATTCTATCAAACTTTTAAGGACAATATAATACCAACATTTCTCGAAATATTCTACAAAATAGAGGTGGAACACTAGTGGACTTATTCAATGAAGCCAAGATAATCTAATACCAAAACTGGAGAAAGATGCAACCCAAAACTAAAACTACACACCAATTTTCCCAAGGCATATAGATACAAAAATTCTCAATGAAATGCTTGAAACCAAATTCAAAAATACATTAAGGCTGGAGAGATGGCTGAGCAGTTAAGGCACTGTCCTACAAAGCCAAAGGACCTTGGTTCAGTCCTCCAGGACCCAAGTACTCCAGGTGCACAAGGTGGTGCATGTGTCTGAAGTACATTTGTAGTGGCTGGATGCCTTGGCAAGCTCTTTCTCTCCCTACCCTCTCTCTACCTCTTTGCCTCTCTTAAATAAACAAATAAATAAATAATAAAATATTTTAAAAGAATACATTTAGATTATTAAGCATTATGACAAAGTCAGTTTCATCCAGGAATTGTGAGGTGGACTCAGTATATATAAATCAATAAAGATAATTTATCAGGTATAAACTTAAAGACATAAATCATATGATCATCTCACTAGACACACAAAGATCATTTAACAAGGTTCAACATGCATTCATGGTGAAAGTTCTGGAGAAATTTTGAAAGTAATAAAGGCTATAGATGACATGTCTATAGCTCATGTTCTAAATGGGGACAACCTGAAAACATTTTCTCTAAAATCAGCAGGTAGAAAAGGGTGCCACTAACTATACTCTTATTAAGTATAATGCTGGCAGTCTCAGCTAAAGAAATTTATAAAAAGACAATAAAAGCAATGAAAACAACAAAGGAGGAAGTAAAATCATCCCTATCCACACACAACTTGAGTCTGTACTTGAGATCTTACAGACTCTGCTAGAAAACCCATAGATTTGATAAATACTTTCAACAAAGTTGCAGGATATAAAATCAGAATTCAAAATAAGTAGTTTTCATTATATTATATTATTATTCAACAATGAAGTTGGTAAGAAATGTAGAATATCTCATTTGCAGAAGCTCTGAGAAAATTAAGTACCTATGAATCAACCTCTCCAAAGATGTGACAGATCTCTACAAAGAAAATATTAAAACACCAAAAGAAAGAAATAAAATTCCAGACAAGGGCTGGAGAAATGGCTTAGCAGTTAAGGCATTTGCCTGTGAAGCCAAAGGATCCCAGTTTGATTCTCCAGGACCCACGTAAGCCAGAGGCACAAGAGGCACATGCATCTGGAGTTCGTTTGCAGTGGATAGAGGCCCTGGCATTCCCATTCTCTCTATCTGCCTCTCTTCTCTCTCTCTCTCTCTCTTCCTCTCTCTCTCTCTCTCTCTCTCTGCTTTCAAATAAATAATAAATATTAAAAAAAAAAATTCCAGGCAATAGAGGAATGTTCATTCCTCTTGGATTGGTTAATTGTAAAAATGGATATATTTCTGAAAGTAATCTATAGATTCACTACAATTCCAATAATAGTCTTCCTAGAAGTAGAAAATAAACCAGCAATTCACATGGAAACACAAAATACAATGTATAACCAAAATGATCCTCAACAGAAAGGATATTGCTTAGTTAATATCACTATTCTTGATCTTAAAATATGTTACTGAGCCCTAGTTACAGAGACAACAGGATACCAGCACAATAAAAAGACAAAAAAGATGAATGGAATAGAATAAAGGATACAAAATAAACCAACATAGGTTAGCCACCTAATTTTTGATGATGACATGAAAAAACATGCTCTGGAGAAAACACTGTCTCTTCAAGAAGTAGTGTTGAAAAACCTGGGTATCTAACCTGCAGAAAAATAAAATTAGACACATATCTCTTACCCTACCCAAAATTCAGCTGAAAATTAATCAAAGCCCTTAATTTAACCCCATCCCCCATAATATAAATTGCTAGACAAAACCCTAAATATTATACTTCAAATTATCAGCATAGGAAAGAATTTCTAAATAGGACTTCATAATACAGTAAATAGACCCCCAAATCAAAAATAAAATAAATAAAATAAATGAAAAGGTACTACATGAAATTAAAAGGTTCCACAAAGCAAAGGAAATGATCAGCAGAAAAGATAGCTTTGAGAGTGGGAGAAAAATTTTTCCATCTTTACATCAGATGTGGGATTGATATCTACCATATATAAGAAAATGTGAAACAAAATAAAATTTAAAAATACCTGTGAATCAACAAACAGGCAAATGAAAAGAACAGACATTTCTCAAAGAAGAAACGCAAGTAGCCAACAAATATGTTTTAAAATGTTCAAAATTCTTAAATATTAAGGAAATGCAAATTATGGCCACCAGTATAATCCATCTCACCCCAGTCAGAATGGCTATCACCCAGAAAACAAATGGCAATGAAGGGTGGGAGGAACAGTTTTTTACTCTTGGTGGTAGTATCAATGGTACAAACTATGGAAATTAATGTGGAGGTTTCTCCATAATTTCCAAATTAAACTACCATATGACCCAGCTACATCTCATTTGGCCATATACCCAAAGGACTCTATATATACCATATAAACAAGATAATCATACATCTATACTCATTGCTGCTCTAATCACAATATGTATACATAAGACGTAGATTTACTGATGACTAGATAATGAGATAGATACATATACAAACAGAATTTAATTCAGCTCTAATAAATTGTGAAATTTGTAGGAAAATAAATGAAAGTAAAAAATATACTCAATGCCAAGAAAGACAAAAGCAACATGTTGTGCTTCAAATATGCATCCTAAATTTTAATGTATCTATGTACATATGCATGTTAGTTGTGTACTAAAGTGCACATAGGCTGTGAAACCTGATAGATATCAGAAAAGGGAAACAAAAGGTGACAGTAAATGGGTGAAGACAAAAGGACATGCAGCATGAAAAAAAGAAGAGTATTGTGGGGGACGAGAGGAGAGGTCACAGAAAAATAGAGGGGTGAGGGAAATAAACAAATGCATAGTGAAACGAATTATTTGTATGCTAATACAATAATAAAAGTATGGGCCTAGAGAGATGGCTTGGCAGTTAAGATGTTTGCTTGTGAAGCCTAAGAACCCATATTGGATTCCCCATTATCCACATAAGCCAGATGTGCTAGGTGGTCCATGTGTCTGGTGTTCCTTTGCATTGGCTGTAGGCCCTGGTGTACCCATACCCCCTCTTTCTCTCTCTGCCTCTCTCTTTCAAATAAATAAATAAGATAAAATAAAAAAATAAACCTTTAAAAACTAATAAAAGTGCATCATTTCTATTTGTATCCAGTTTAACAAAAATGCACAAATAGGAGGTTAAAATGGGGTTGAAAATGTGTCAGGTTGTACATAGCTGAGTAATAGTAACCATAACTGTTACAACACTTGAAGTAACTATGCTTTGTGCTTTCATCTTTTTAAAGTATAAACTAAGTTAGTACTTTAAGAAACTCTATAAATTTCATTGTTATTCCCATTTTACAATGAGGAGAGTAAGGCCCCAAAAGGACAACTTTCTTGTACTTACACTCTGATTTTGCAGTTATAAACTGAAAGATTTAGGAAACATGAAATATGTGGGTAAGTTGAAGAACAAAATACACTTCTACTCATTAATCTTTTGGAGAAAAACTGTAAGGAAAATATCCTTGCAAAACTTGGTCAGAATGCACAGCAATTTTCAAGCAAATATAAGGTTTCTATGATGCTCTCAGTGGGCTGGGCCAAAGATGGATGAGGTACGTCCTACTTATGCCTCCCAAGTGCTTGGATTAAAGGTGTGTGCCACCATGCCTACCTCTTCCTGATATTTGCAGATGGAGAGATAGAGATTTGGATGATATCTGAAAGTCAAGCTCATTCATTGCCATTAACTAAAGAGGCATATTGTGACTTAATCTGCAGATCAAACATTTTAAGGTTTGAGTGTTTCCAACAACACCAAGAATTTCCAGTTTTTGTCATAACAGCTGTTGAAATGAGGAAGTAAAAGCCTGATTCCAGATTATACTCTTAGTTTTCTTCTTTAGAATAAAAATAATGTCAGTCATCCAGTTCATTATAAGCCATCTAGACTAAGGTGTTCTACTGCAGCAGTTTAGAAGGACCAAGACATTCTGTCTTCTTTTTTCATTAGTCTGGTTCAAGTATCCAACTTAACTCTGAGCGAAATCACCAGACCTAACAGAAACGTTTATAATCACAGCAACTCTAGATTCGAATTGAGTTGGTCTAGCAATCACTTCAAATGTGCCACAGCCAGCATTGTTTACATCTGCCTCAATATTTTGTATTTCACATGTGACCTTTAGTTGGTCTTTGACTGCTGCCCTTCCATTCATTTATTTGTTTTTATTTATTTAGCTACAATCAGAGAGAGAGATAGGAGAGAGAGACAGAGGGATAGAAAGAGAATGGGTCTGCCAGGACCTCCAGCCACTGCAAACCATCTCCAGATGGATGCGCCACTTTGTGCATCTGGCTTTAAATGGGTACTGAGGAATCAGTCCCCCTGTTCTTTGGCTTTGCAGGCAAGCACCTTAACTGCTAAGCCATGTATCCAGCTCCCATTCATTTTTCAATTTTTTTTTTTTTTACTTTTTATAAAGGTTTTACTCTTATATAACCTTTTATATATAATCCTCTTTCCTGCCCTTATTCCATTGAAGTCCCTCGTTAGTAGTGTTATTGGATTCACTTAGGGCTCATGAATACCTCAACTAGTCACTATGGGGGTGGCATGTTTCAGGAAATTTCTACCCACCATGTGGTTCTTACAGTTTTCCTGCCCCCTGTTCTGCAATGTTCCTTTAGCCTTGGCAGGTATATAGCAGTCTGAAAGAATGTTGAGCTATGTGCTGCCTCGTATTTCTGCTTTAATAAGTTTTGGATGTGAGTTGCCATTTCTCTGGAGCTAGGTGTTAGGTTAGCAGTGATAGGAGTACTTGTGTCATTGCTTTCTCTGCAATGTCTCCTAGGCAGATATGACAGAGATGACACTTTTCATAGTAGGTGCTCATCTATCCTTTCTTGTATTGTATTGATGGATATTGAATCTCCTGAGTATTCTCTGTTATTTATAAAATAAACAAAATTCTCCAGCCACACAAGAGAGCAGCTTGGATTAAAGAAAAGAAGCAAAATCACTTGAGAGACTTAAAAAATATTTTATTTATTTATTAGAAAGAGAGAGAGAGAGAGAGAATGGGTGCACCATGGCCTTTAGCAACTGCAAACAAACTCCAGATGCAAGTGCCACTTAGTACACCTGGCTTTACATGGGTACTGGAGAATCAAACTTGGATCCTTAGGCTTTACAGGCAAGTGCCTTAACCACTGAACCATCTCTCCATCCATTGAAAGACTTTTTGATGTGCATGACCACTCTTTAGCCAAAGAGAAATGGAGACTCCTCTCTGGAAGCTTTTATCCCTGAAATTCTGATTTGGTTCCCAGTACCTGCTATCTCTCCTTTCCACCTGAGTGGTCTTCATGTCCAACCTGAGAACGGTTAGTTATCTGCTTAGATTGCAAACCACTACTGCACAGTTATGTACTTCTTACCCACCTGTTTGCTTTTGTAGCTTGCAGGATCCCCTACTTATTCACTGTATTGGTGACCATTATTCCCTAGCTGCTCCCCATAATGATTTCCATCACTATGAGGGCTAGAGAGGAGGGAAATGGCTACCCTTTCAGTTACAGCATGGTGTCTCAATGTCATGTGACTGCAGATGTGATGTCTTCACCAAGGGAGGTCTTACCTTCCAGCGCTAGTAGGTAACCAAGTGCTCTGAGAATGACCTATATTGTGTGGCAACCTCATGGATCTCCCTGACCAACAGCTCATTGTAGAGGGTAAACTATTTCTTGCTCTGGGACTTTTTTAGCCTGAGCCAATGATTTTAGGATTAATCTTACTCCTGATTCTATGGGGCACTACTCTCTGGATCATCCTGTTGTTGAGGATTGTATCTCATAGACTGCTGTACAGGAGGAAGGCTTCTACGGTACTGATTCACGTTGTAATTGGTTTTGTACAATCCCCACCTCATCCTTCCTTCCTTCTGCAATACCTTTCTACTCCTATAATTTGTCCTTCACTTAGCCTGTCAAATATCCTCTCCTCTCATCCTTCCCTATTTATACTTTCTCCTAGAATCGTTCTAGTCTGTATTAGTACTACTGATGCTTATATTTGTTTATAATTAGTACCAGATGATCCAAATTAAGATCCATGTGTGAGAGAGAACATTTGTCTTTCTGACCTATCTTAGTATGATTTTTTTCTAAGTCTATGTACTCTCTGATGAATTTTGTCATTTAATTTTTCCTAAAACCTGAGCAGAATTCCATTTTATATGTACTACATTTTTATTAGCCATTCATTGGTTGGTGGACATTGTTAACTCTTGAGATGAACAGACTCAAGAAAGTGTTTATGATATATTTCAAGATTTTTGAAATTTCCTCTAATGTATTGTTACCTATTCTCAGACAATTTTGTAAGCTTTCTATAATTCGGAAGCCCTTCAAATCCTGTAAAAAGGGCAAGTACCTCACTCTACATGTAATAAACCATAAGCTGATGGAAGTCCCAACATGTATTAGAAGTTGATTCTAAGGCCTCTTCTTTAAGTTAATGACAATGTGATTTGAGTCAGGAAGCTCTGGAACTCAATTTCTACTCAGTAAAATTCAGGCATTCGACCAGAGGGTAGATGTTCTACATCTGTATGGCAGTCAGTGACAGAAGAATCTTAATATCAGGGGATAGCAAAGAAAAGACAATACAGTAAACATCTAAATGGGGAAAGACATAAATAAATATGTTCACGGTGTTTATTTGTCATGTGAAAGTTTATCAAATATAATATTGCCATACTAACAATTTTATGTGTATCACTGGGTGACAATAATTATAATCACAATGCTGCCGTTCATCACTAAGGCTCCTTGCTACATGGGTTCATGGGTCATTACCTAATTGGCTGGTGCTGGAAAGCAAAAGTTGTGAAGGAGAAGTTGCAAAGGAGATAGCAGAAGTGATGGCAAAAGCGACAGGACTTGAGTCACATATTGGATGGCTGCAGCTGCAGGGAAACTGTTTACTACCATTTAAGGGTATCTTGGACAGCTGGCCACAAGGTCACCAGACTGTGGGGAAAGAGAAACCTTAGGGCTATTGGAATATCCAGGTGCTCTGGGAGAGGGGGGAGCAGCCCATTGGTCCCATTTCCATTTAGGAGCCTCTGGGCAGGGGTGAGACACACTATGACCTCAGGAGGAGAGAGCAGCCAGCACTGGCACCAGAGTGGGTTATGGAAGATAAGGCCTGCTGCAATCTCCACAGCCCAAGGTCCCCAGCCATGCTCAACAGCCTAGGCCAGCTTCCTCACAGTTCCAGCATGTGTTAGCAATGCCCAACACATTACCATTCTCAATTTTCAAAACATTTTTTTTGTTCCAAACAGAAACTATTTAGTTATGAAGGAATAAATTCACATTTGCTCCTTTTCTCAGTCCCTGAGGAAGTTCCTTTATTTATTTATCTATTTTTCTTTTATTATTTATTTATTTATTTATTTATTTATTTATTTATTTTTGTCTATAGTCTGCATGCTCTAGCAGTTAAGGTACTGGGATAATTTTATCTTTCTATTGTGTCTGTCATTTCACTTTTCCAGGTGCATGCATATTGTCATATACATAGATATTTATTCCTTTTCATGACTAAATAATATTGCAAGGTTTGTTCATAGTTCTCTTTGTAAACACAGATATTTATGAATTTAAGCATATAAAAGGGAATCTTTTTATGTATTATTTGCTGTCTCACTATTGGAATAAAAAAAAATCCTTTCTTTTAAAATGAAAGGGTTTATTTCCCACATACAGTTTCAAGGTATAGGTTTCATCATGGTGAGGAGGGCATGGTGGGAGTAGATATTTGGGGGTCACTTTTTCAGATCAGGAAGGAGGTTACAGAAAGAGGGAGCAGTAGCAAGCAGGACTAGACTATAATAAACTAAGGCCTGCCCCAGTTATACACCTCCTCCAGAAAGCTTTCACCTCCCAAAAGCTCCATCAGCTGGAAATTATGCATTTAAACACATGAGGCTATTGGAAAATTTTTACAGTCAAACCACCACATTTTCATTTCATTTTATGCTATTTTATTTTATTTTATTTTATTTTATTTTATTTTATTTCAAACATGCTTTGTATGAATGCATCATGTGTTGGTACATCTTTTTCCTCTTCCCTGCCCACATTCTCTGGGAGCCCTCCTCAGTAGTGTTGCTGTATTCTCCATGGGATGGATTATGCATGTGGGAGCAGCAGTCAGTTACTGGATGGAGGCAATGCCTCTGGATATGATATCCCAACCAGTGGCTCTTACAATCTTTTAGCCCCCTCATCTGCAAAATTCCCTGTGCCTTGGTGGGTGGGTTTTCATACTACTTCCATGATGAGCTCTTAGGAATGTCTGGATTTCTACTTTGGTATGAGTTGAGTATTCTCAGTGTCTGTGTAATTCACCCTTCCAGGCTCACCATGGAAGCAGCACTCTTATATACCTCCCCAGCTTCTCTGTGGTTTCACTTGGACCTTGGCTGAAATGTGAGGGGTGGTATATCTCCTCAGATCTCATTACCTTCTGAAAAAGACAAACAGAGTCTCCAACAGAGTGAAGTCAGCATTGGTTAAACAGGAAAAGCATTACTTATTTAGTGAGATTTTGATGGATGTAGTCCCTCATTTAGCCAAAGACTAGTAGGAGCTTGACATTGGAAAGCATAATATATGTCTCCATAGGATTCTGACTTGGTTCCCAGTATTAGATATGGGTTCCTTTTCATTGAGTGGATCTCTTAGCCAATCAGAAAACACTTGGTTACCTACCAAGGCTGTGTGCCACCATTGCTGACAGTGCAATGTATACTTCTGGTCAGACTGGTTGCTTCTGAGTAGCTTAGACCACAGATTGTTCAAAATGTGATTGTCCACTTTCCCACAGTAGTTAATGTCACATGTTCCAACACTAGCTAGGCTAACTGTTTGGGGACTTGCTCTGTTTCAGATTCCAGCCAGGTATCGCTGTGTTCTGTGTTAGTAGCATATGGTGTCTTCAGCAATAGGGTCTTACCTTTTACCTCAAGAGGATAATCAAGTGTTTTGACAGAAGCCTGTCTTTTTTTTTTTTTTTTTTTTTTTTTTTTTTTGTACCTCATACATCTCTAATCAACAGCTCAAATTGGGTAGGACTGACTTCTGCTGGGAGTTACAGGCCAGAGCCAAATTTTTTCAAGGTTAGGCTTCATCCTACCATCTCCAGAGCCCTTCCTTTCAGACACTCCCCCTATACTTCTGCTGAGGATTAAAATTTAGTCTACCTTCAAGGAGAAAGGTTTCTGTTACTGGTTCATTTTGGGTTTAGTTTTGTCTTTATTTCCCCCTGACCTACTGTCCCCTCCACACAAACCCTTCCATCCCTATTGTCTGGGCCTCAAGTTGCCTATCAGGTATGCCAGCAACTCATCCTAATTCAGGTTAGGAACTGAAGATGAATGAGAACATGCAGCATTTGTCTTTCTGTGATTTTGTGTATTTGTTGTGGATGATCTGTTCTAAGTCCATCCATTTTCCAACAAATTTCATTGTATTTTTTTTCTGTTTGTTTGTTTTTGACTGCTGAGTAGAATTTCATTGTGTAAATGTACCACAGCTTCATTATCCATTTGTCCAATGATGGGCAACTGGGTTAATTCTAGTTCTTAGCTATTATTAATTGAATAGCTATAAAAATGGTTGAGCGGATATATCTATAGTGAATCATGGAGCCATTACTTTTTTTCCCATACCATCATGGAGTTTCCTCTCAAGTCTATAAGCCAAAATAAACCTTTTATTTTTCCCCACCAGCTGCTCTTGGTGATTTTTGCTAGCAATGCAAACCTGACTGCAGCAATGAAGTTGGTACTTAGGAGTGGTGTCATTTGCTGCTAGATACCTAACTGTACAGCTTTGGCCTTTTGGAGCTGATTTTCAAGAGGAACATAGACAATAAGAAGTATGAAGAAATTAAAAGCACATACTTTATATTCTGAGTTAGAATTCAGAACAGCAGGCAGACAGTGAGAAATCCCCAAGCATCTACATTAAAGTTAGGGCTCCTTAAGGAAATAACTATTTTGTCCAGATCTAATGGGTTAATTCAAAAGAATAGGGTCCTTCACAATGTTATGTTTCAGGTAGCTTAGAATGGATATCTACCCCCAGACCAGAGGTGAAACATGGGCTTTGTTCCTCTGACCAAGATGAAGTAACTTTTTTCCCTAATGGGACTCAACAAATGCTCTGATACCTCTACGTTCTTGCCTTTCATGTGGCATTTCAAATCTCAAGAAGTAACAAAGCTGAAGTGGTAAAAGTGGTAACATTTTAATGTTACCAGAAAAGTAAGGTGAGGTACATCCTCAATGACCTACAAGCCTTCTAATGTCTGTTTTCCTACTAAACATTTACAAGTACCAATTTTTAAATTTTAATATAATATGACATACTACCTGTTCTTCTGTTATTTGTGCTACTAGAGATGATGCTTGAGGTACCTTGAAAACAGAAATCATTGTATATTAATTGTGATCACAGTGAAAAAAATAATATTTCTTTATTTAAGGGAGAGAGAGAAAGAGAGACAGAAAGAGGATAAGGCATGTAAGAGCTTCTAGCCACTGTACACGTCAGATGCTTGAGCCACAGTGCATCTGGCTTTACATTGGTACTGGAAACTCAAGTCCAGTCTGTCAGGCTTTGCCAGCAAATGCCTTTACCAATCGAGCCATCTCTGGAGTCCAGAAAAATGCTTTTTGTTTGTTTGTTTGTTTATTTTTAGGCAGAGTCTTCCTCTAGCCCAGGCTGACCTGAAACTCACTCTATAATCCAGGCTAATCTTAAACTCACCATGATCCTCCTACCTCAGCATCACAAATGCTGAGATAGGATTAAAGACGTGTGCCACCACACCCAGTTGTTTTGAGTTTTGCATAAATGTTTTTGCTATGTTAGAAAACTTCTGTTCCACTAGTAGTGTGTTAAATGTCATTGTTAAGAATGTTTATTTATGTCAAGTGGATTTTGAGTAGAGGGTGTTGATAGTGTTCCTTTCATTTGTTGTTTTCTTTATTTTAATGTAGTAAATTCACTTTATTTACTTCCTGCTGTTGAATTTCACTCACAGTCTTTGTATAAATAAAAAGTGTGGTTTATTAATTTCATTGTGTTGGATTTGGTTTGAATTTTTCTTTGAGGATTATTGAAACTGTGTTCATAGGAGATACTAATATATAGTTTAATTTCTTGCAATGTTCCTGTCTTTGGGATTAAGGTAATCCTGGCCTTATAGAATAGAAGGAAAACACCAAAAACTTTCTTCTGTTTCTATTTCTTGGAAGAGCTTGAAAGGAATTAATGTTAATTCTTTCAACGTTTCATTGAACTCACCAAAGAGAGCATTTGGCTCTGGAAGTTTATTTTCGATTATGAGTTTTGATTATGAGTCAGTCTCTTCTCTTGTCATAGATCTATTGACATTCTCGATTTCTTCTTCAGTAGTTTTCATATTTCACATTTATAGAAATTTGTACATATTGTCTATAAAATATAACTTGTTGATATAAAATTACTCATAGTGCATAATATAATATCCTTTTTACTTTTGTAAAGTAAGCATTAACTGAAGTAATTTTACTTCTAAGAAACATTCTTACTACATTCTATAAGTTTTGATATGGTGGGGTTTTATGTTTATTTTATTTTTTAAAAAGTTGGATTTATTTTACCCATTTTTAAAAATGTTTTTGCCTACATCTGTACATTTTCTTTTTTTTTTTTTCAGATTTATTTTGTTTTGCTTTAGTTTGGTTTTATGAGACAAAGTCTTTTATATGCCATGTTGGCTTTACACTCCTGGAGCCAAAATGGACTTTGAACTCCTAATCCTTCTGCTTCTACTTCCTAATTGCTAGGCTTACAGGCATTAACCATCATGCCTGACTGTGTCCTAGCTTTATGCTACTTTAGATGTAAAGGAGACTTGTGATTTTTAACCAGTCTAAATTTTGCAACACATTTGTAGCATTATGTCATTACCTTATTGTGTAGAAAGGTCTATGTAGGACTTAATTTACTTGCATTGCAATGTTGTATCAATTCCCTATTTTATTATTGCTCTTCTGCTAATATACACATTACTCATTGCTGGTCTATTATATTTTAGGATTTGCAATGGAGGACCATGATGGTTAACTTCTTGGAGCTAAGATTTTCTTGTAATGGGGTAGAAAGAAAAAGGTGGAGAGAGGAGAGGAGAGAGAAAAGAAGGTGTGTGTGTATGTGTGTGTGTGTGTGTGTGTGTTTGCAGAAGGAGAGAGAGAGAGAGAGAAATGACAGGGAAGAGAATGAGGTGAATGCATGTACTTGTAGCAAGAGAGCCAAAATAAGGGTTAGAGTGGACCAGGAAGTAGGTACTATGAGAAGAGTAAAGAAACTGCTCTTTGAGGGAGGGGCCTTGGACGTTGAGCACAGGCATGGATAGATGGAAGGTGTCTTTCCCTCATCTTATCTCAGACATATATTCAATTGCCACACCAGGATGTATTCTCAGGTCCCAAGGTTAACATGCCTAGGTTGTTAGGGGGGAGTCAGAGTGGACACAGGTATAGGGGTTCTGAGCCTTCATAAACAGAAAAACCCAACACAAATTGAAACTATCATGTCAAAACTACATTAAATTCATCTACTGAACATTCCAGATTAGCCTCAAAAGACACTGCTGATATCATGTTTTCTGTTGTACTCATATGGGTGACTAAGAGGATAACTTGCTACAGCTATTGTTGCTGCTTCTTAGCATCATAAAAAAGTATTATAGTGCTATATAATATAACACTAACCCAGGTAAAAAATCATATTTTAAAATTGTAAACACTGCTTCTACTGAACATATCATGATAAAAGGGTAAATTATAAGTCAGTGAAAACGGTAAATTATAAGTCAGTGCATAGTTATATCATTTACTGAAAGAATATTGATATCTCTACGAATGTGCAATTGCTTTGCCCCCTTCAATTCTTTTGAGATATTTTCAAAGATTTTGTGGATCCGTTTGGCTCATATATGTTCATAATTGACATCTCCATCTACTGGTGCATACTGTCTTGTATTGCACAGAAGGTGTGGTTCTTATTAACACTACAAAAATGTCATGGTTTCAAACACATATCAATCATAAACTCACATGATCTCAAGGCTTGTTCCCCAGATGGTGGCCACTTGTCAGATGAAGCCTTGCTGAAAGAGATGTGTTATAGCCTGCTTCCCCTAGCTGGAGTTCAGCTTACTTTCCTACTTTTCCCTCTCCATGTGCTGTGGCAGAGGTGACGTACAGTCTCTACTCATGCCATGCTTTCCAGGCTATCATGAAGTTGTACCTAAAGATTATAGACCAAAATAAAGGTACTAACTAACCAAATAAATCCTTTCCTCCTACTAGCTGCTTTTGGTTTGATGCTTTATCCAGAAATTAGATGGTAACTGCAACAAAAATTGACACAATTGTAGTCATGGTGTTGCTGCTAGAATCTTGACTGTCTGGCTTTTGGTAATTTAGAACTGACTTGTAGGAGGAATGTGGAAGGATTTGAAACTTTGGCCTAAGAGATGCCTTACAATGCTGTAAGAAGAATTTGAGGGAAAATTCTGGTCAGAGTTGAAAGACCAAGATGCAATAAGAACTATGTTGCATATAGGGTTGCATTACAGGGTTGCCTTATGAGGAAAGGGAAATGTTTTGTTCAGAGTATCATCTAAGCAGTTTGTATGAGAGGCTTTCTGCATTCGGCTTGAGTTATGTGAACTTGTGCAAGGTTGCATTTACTAGAAATGGAGTAATATAAGCAGGTAGATATAGCACAGAAAGAAATGAAAGTTGGGCAGAACACATCAGCTCCATTTAGCTGCAATTGTTTGAGAGATTACCACCATTGAGATTGAACCAACAGTTCTGTATTGGGAAAGCAGAGAGAATGATGGCTCTTGAAAATAGAGGATCAGAATTTTGCAGGAGTATTCTGCTCTTTGAAGTCAGCTTTATTAAACCCCCCCCTTCATTAACAAATTTTTGTAGCCCACCTGGTATAATGGGAGTATGACAAATGCAGGAAAGGACAGAGTCATTGAATTTGTATTTTGTTTTGTTTTGTTTTGGAAATGGCCACTGGACAATGTGAGATAGGCTTATTAGAGTTCCTGCATGAAGACCTAGTGGAGTTGTGAGGATGAACCATGGGTTGTACTGAAGATCCCAGGAGATTTTGGAGATGTCAGATCTGTGGAATGGCTGCCAAAGAAAGCTGATGGCTTGGGATGGAGTTTTCCATAGGTTGTAAGAAACCCAGCTGGAGAAGAGGAACTACCATCCCAGAGACTTTATTGTGAATCCCAGAGGGACACAGATCTATAGGAGTTGATATTTTCCCTGTTTGTTTTAGTTCTTGCAGCACTAGGGAGGCAGAGGTTAGAAGATTTCTGAGTTCAAGGCCAGTCTGGGAGCAGTCAGGTCAGCCTGGACTAGAGGGAGACCTACCTCAAAAAAAAAAAAAAAAAAAAAAAAAAAAAAAAAGATATAAACATTTCTCATAACATAAAAGATTGCATTTTTTTTGATTTGTAACTCTGCTTTTTGTAAAGTTTTCCCAAATATTTAAAAAGAAAAACACATGTGATGTACATATAAGTAAATTAGCACATAATGGACACAGATGTCATTTCTGACATCAAACACAAAGAATTATGAGCAGTCATGTGAATTCTCTAAGCTAAATGATTGCTAATATAGTTGTTTACAGAGAAAAATAGAAAATATTCCTTCACAAAGTTTTAGCCAATGTACAAATTTATATACCAGGACAAATATACTTAAAAGCTAATTTTTATATCAGTGATAATTTGCATTTGTAGAGCACTTGACAATTTGTAAATTATAATCAAGTATTGATCCTTTGAAATATGCTAAGAAGGAGGCATAAAAGTATCATTATCTTAATTTCACAAGTGAGGAACTAAAAAGTCAGGTATTATATGATATGCAGAAATACAGACTGTAAGTTAATTAATTTTAGTAATCAAATTAAAGCTATAGGAAGCTTAAATATTCAGTGCTGTGTCTGAATCAAATGGCTGGACAACTTTTGGAAGATGGCAAATTTAGTAATTCCAATGTCATGTAAATAAAACATATGAAAAGTGTTTTACACTAAAACCAGTTGAGAAAAGTTTGTTGGTTTACTAGAAAATACTGAGATTTTGATATATCTTCTTTTTGTTTTTCTTTTTCCTTTTTGTTTTGATTTTCAAGGTAGGGTTTCACTCTAGCCCAGGCTGACCTCTCTCAGGGTGGCCTCAAACTCATAGCAATCCTCCTACCTCAGTCTCCTGAGTGCTGGGACTGAAGGCATGCACTGCCATGCCTGGCTCTCAAATAACTTCTTTTTATATAATTAGAGTTTATTCAAAATTAACCCTGAAGTTGCATAACATATTCATTAGAAATGATTCCAACTGATGAGAAGTCATTGTTCTCCTGCTTCACAGAACACCTTACTTATTATATTCACATAATTTTACTAGAATTTTGTTTGGAGTGCTACTATGGAAAGGCAATGGGGAGGGAAGAGTGTCTTTAGTAAACACTACTCAGGGTAGATAGCCAACTACAGACATCTGTAGTTGCTGAGTAAAGAGTATTCTCTTCCTCCTATATATTAAAAAGTAGTGATATATAAACATAGTAGGAAAAACGATACCTTCCACTTCAAGTAATATAATTCCCAATCCCTGGAACCTCGAAATACCCTATCTTACATGGTAAAAGGAACTTTGCAAATGAGTTAAATTAGGGATATTTAGGGTAGAAGACTATATGTATAAACATTTACATTTTCCTTTATTTCTATTTTGACACATATTATTCACAAGTTTGCTGTTGGATAATATTTTTGGATTATCTACTTACCTTTCTGTTATTGATTTCTTATATGTTTTCATTGTCTGAAGTAGATATTACATTTTTATTTATTTTAAGTTTTTAAATGTTTTATGAAACATCTTATTGGATATTCCTGTTTTGCATGAGAACAATGTGCATTTCACTGTTGTAGATGAAATAATCAATTGATGTGGATTATATGCAATACTTTGATGGTATTATTGAGCTTAAGAATAATATTACTCACTGACTTCTGGGTAAGACGGCAGCATAGGAGCCACACAAACCAGATCAGGGAGGGATTTAAGCAAAACTACACTCTTCTTTGGAAAAGAGAAGAATATTTTTTCTGGGAAACAGTGGAAAAGCAGGAGATGGCCAGAATCCCACTGTGGAGCTTGTGGCCCAACCCACGGCAGTCTGGTCCATGGCGGCCCCAAGCCACCGCCCCAAACCGCTGAGCTGCCGCTGCAGCTGCCACCACCACTGCCCCAAAAAGGGGACTTTCCAACCTCATCAGTCTCCTCACAGAGCCCAGAAATCAAAAAAAAGTCTGCTGGGCTACTGAAAGAGATACAGGGGAACAGTGTGAGCAACTACAGGCTTCCTGAACTTGCCCATCCTCCAACCATTAGAACCACAGAGATCTGCCAGCATTTAGCAACTAGCAGCAGCATATCCAGCTGAAGCTCTGTACCACATCACCAGCACTGCATCAAGCATAGCTGAGCCAAGCTCCACAACTCAGGGAAGGAGGTGGGCACTCAGCATTGGTGAGTTTGGAAGCCAAACCAAAAGTTAACAAAGCCAGCTGACAAAAAAAAAAAAAAAAAAAAAAAAAAAAAAAAGGTACATAGGCCTGCATTGGAAGTGCTAATCTCGCTTTCCAGGTCAGGGCAGGTTATGGGTTACATATTTGTGGTTTGCCTTACCATTTTCAAATAAGCTGAATATGGGGTGTTGAATATTGCTGCCTGTAATACTTTTAGATTTAGAGGGCCTTTGTCTTTTGCTTTTGTCATTATTGGGGGCAGGGTCTGATCCAGCTCCAGGCTGACCTGGAACCCAAGTCAGAACAAAATCATCTATCTCCTAGCTGACAGGATTAAGGATGTAGGGAAACACACACCCTTAGGGGTTTTGACTTTATAAGACTGTTTTAATTCCCAAACTTGTTTACTCTGTGCTAATTTGAATTGAATATGTATTTTGCTCAGTTGAAGTTTAGAACTTGCCAGTAAATTGTTCCACCAGTACACTACAGTACTAACTTAACAAGCAAATTCAAAAGCTAGGATTACTTCTGAGGTTGGACTTGGGTACAAGTGCTACACTTGGCACCTTAAACTCATATCCTGAAAGTAAATCAAGATGAGATAAACCATTTAAATAGACCTGTAACAACTACAGAGATACAAGTAGTTATAAAAAGTCTCCCAACTAAAAAAAGCTGAATTTTACCAGACATTCCTGGAAGAACTAACACCAATGCTTCTCAAACTTTTCCATAAAATAGAAAAGGAAGGAATTCTACTGAAATCCTTCTATGAAGCCAGCATCACCCTGATACACAAACCGGACAAAGACAGATCAAAGAAAAGAAAATTACAGACCAATCTCCCTCATGAACATAGATGCAAAATTTTTCAACAAAATACTAGCAAACAGAATACAAGAATATATCAGAAAGATTATTCACCCTGACCAAGTAGGCTTTATTCCAGAGATGCAGGGATGGTTCAACATATGCAAATCCATAAATGTAATACACCATATAAATGGTCTGAAGAACAAATATCACATGGTCATCTCAATAGATGCAGAAAAGGCATTTAACAAAATCCAACACCCCTTCATGGTGAAAGTATTACAGAAACTGGGAATAGAAGGAACATATCTCAACATAATAAAAGCTATTTATGACAAACTTATAGCCAACATAATACTAAATGGGGAAAAACTGGAAGCTTTTCCTCTAAATTCAGATGCATGTGTCACCATGTGCATCTGGCTTACGTGGGATCTGAGGAATTGAACCTGGGTCCTTAGGTTTCACAACCAAGCAACTTAACTACTAATTCACCTCTCCAGACCCACAATGTCCTTTTTTTTATTCTTTATGGCTTTGTGTGCTTTGGAGTCTTCTTTATCTGAAATTAATTTAGCTGTTCCTACTTTCTCTGGTTAGTATTATCACAGTGATTATTGTAAGTAGATATAATTGAAGGAGGTGGAAGGTGACAGGTGACCCCCAACCTATAATCATGTGAAATCATGTGATATCATGTGAAATTTTCCTACAAAGGTGAAAATAAGAAAAGACTTCAGAGATAGCTTAGCACCTAAGGCACTTACCTGCAAACACTAATGACCCAGGTTCAATTCCCCAGTACCCACATAAAGCCAGATGCAGTGGCACATGCATCTGGAATTAGCTGAGGGAATGAAAGAAATCAGCCACAGGAGTCAGGGGACATGGCAAGTGAAAGTAGGGACAAGAATGAATCAGAACAGAGTTTAATGAGACATATGTGAGATATGCTTCAATGAAGGCTATTAGTTTATGTGCAAAACTAAAAATTAAACTTAAAATTGTGAAAATTTGTATAACAGAAAAACACTCTAATATGGATCCGAAACTTATTTCCTAATAAAGTTCAAGTTTTTAAATTTTGTTCCTCTATTGGTTAAGTGTTTCTTTTCTTTAAGCTTTTTGAAATGCTTTCTTTCTTTATATTTTATTTTATATTTTGGAAATGATTTGCCTTATTACACTGCTAATATTTTTTTTTTTATATTAGATCTATCAATTAGTAGTTGACATTAAAAAGTATGCAATTACCAGTCATTAGTGTTTCAATTATTTCAATTCCTTTTGCTTTTCTCCTCCTTCTTTTCCCATTATGAACATGTTACATTTATATCACAATGATGCAAATCTTCAGTGTTCTGTTATTTCCCTGTGCTTCTGAGATCTCAAAAAGACTATCTTTAAGTCTTATCAGTCTATCATTAAGCACACCAAATGCCTTAGTTTTATTTATTTATTATTCATTTATTTGTGAATGGAGAGAGAGAAAGAAAGACAGGCAGACAGCATGGACATGCCAAGGACCTCTTGCTTCTTTAAACCAACTCAACATGCATGTACCACTTTGTGTATCTGGCTTTATGTGGGCATAAAAAATGGGGTATCAAACCTGGGTTAGAAGGCTTTTCAAGTAAGTACCTTTAATCACTGAGCCATCTTCCCAGGCAAAATTGAATATTGATCTAAAACATTTCAACATTTTGTAGTTTATGTTAGTGCTGGAATAGGCCCAAAGACATCACAAATACTTGACAAGAATTCTACCTTTAAACTATAACCCTAGCACTTTTTTGTTTCTCCTTAAGCTATTTTTTTTTTTACATTTTATGTTTGTTGTTGCATTGTGTGTACTTTGTCAACCAGAAAAATTATTATAGTAACCTAAGTAATTTAAAGTTTCCTGTTTGCTACTTTGTGAGTACTTGCCTTGTTTGTAACTGATACTTGTTTTTCATACTGAAAATATTTTAGTACAAGTAAGCGCGTTTCTTCCAAATCTAACATACTGTTGAGTGGAAGTTGCTTACAGAGAACTGGAAAGATGGTTTAGTGGTTAAGATGTTTGCCTGAGAAGCCTAAGGACCCATGTTCAATCTCTCTCAGATCCCACTTAAGCCAGAAGCACAAAGGTGAGGCAAGCCTGAGGTTAAACATGCCCACTAGGTGGCAGAAGCATCTGGAGTTTAATTGCAGTGGCTAAGGCATTGGTGCGTCAATTCTTTCTCTCTTTCACTTCACTATATCTAAAAAAAGAAAGAAAAAGAAAGGAAGGAAGGAAGGAAGGAAGGAAGGAAGGAAGGAAGGAAGGAAGGAAGGAAGGGAGGGAGGAAGGAAGGGAAAAAATTCTTGCTTACAAACAAGCAGTCTAGAGATATGGCCCAGGTGCTTGCTTGTAAAGCCTAAAAGTCCAGGTTTGATTTCCCAGTACCCACATTAAGCCAGATGCACAAAATGAAACATTTGTCTACAGTTTATTTGCAGGGGCATAAGGCCCTAGTGAGCACATGCTTCTTCACTCTCTCTTTCTCCCTCTCTCTCTCTTTTTTTACTCTTTCTCTGTCACTTTCCAATAAATAAAATTAGTTTTTTAAAAAACCAAGTAGGCAAAATGGCAACATTTAAATATCACTGAAATAGCAAGAAGTATGCAGGGATTCGGTATAATCTTAACAAAGAATAGAAAAAGATATATGCAAAAAAATCTTTACAAAATAATGCATCACAAAAAGATGTCCTGCATAAGTAAGAGTAGAATGTTATTTATTTGCCCATTAATTTATTTATTAGATATAGTTTTTTATAGCACAGCCTGACCTAGAACTTGTTGTATCTCTAGATTACTTTAAGTTCCTCATCTTCCTGTCTGCCTTCCAAGTGTTGGAATTACAGGCATAAACTAACACACTGGGACTTTTTTTTTTGATAGTTTATATTTCATTCAATTTTTAAACTAATAGTGTTATTAGATACCATAAAATATAATCAAAATTCAATAAATATACAAATCAATAAGATTATACAATTCCCATACATTTGTATTTAGGTTAATATAGTATTTCTTTTTTTAATTTTTTTGTTTATTTTTATTTATTTATTTAAGAGTGATAGAGAGAGAAAGAAGCAGAGAGAGAGAAAAGAGAATAGGCCCATCAGGGCCTCTAGCCACTGCAAACAAACTCCAGATGCATGCACCACCTTCTGCATCTGGCTTATGTGGGTACTGGGGACTCAAGCCCTGAACCAGAGTCCTTAGGCTTCACAGGCAAGTGTTTAACTACTAAGCCATCTCTCTAGCCCCCTTAATATAGTATTTTATTATCAGTTCCTCTAATGTATATGGAAGTGTGTTGGTTTGTAAGAGATAGCTTCAGGGGAAAAAACACAGTAGAAGTTTTCTGTTTTTTTTTTTTTTTTTTTATATAACTAATGTTTTGGTATAAGAACAACTTATCTGGATAAATAAAGAGTTAAAGAGAAATCCAAATGCAGCACCTATCTAAAATATACCCAATAGGTATACCACCCTGAACATGTCCAATCTTGTTTGATCTCAGAAGTTAAGAAGGGTCAGAATTGGTTAATACTTAAATGGGAGAATTTTTTTAAAAATCACATTAGGGAAAAATAAAAATTAATATGATTTATAACAATGCATTCATTAACTATTTTCCTAGTATAGAAAAATATAAAGTATTAAAATATAAAGTATATAAAATATAAATATATATATAATATAATATATATATAATAAATATAAAGTATATAAAATTTTACTTAAAACACATCTAAACACAATATATTATAATGAGCCCCAACTGGATAAAATACTTGAATGAGCAAAACAATCCATAGAGGAAGAAAAGAGTATTGTTTGCCTTTATAAATAAGTTTATTGAACCTAATGATTTATCTCAGCATGTGAGCAATTGTTTAGTTTGCATTAGGTCCTGGATTCAAATCCCAGTACTACATAAATTCATTTAACAATCAATCTAAAATAAAATATGTTCATTTTAAGCTTGTGCGTTTTGTAACTACCCATAGGAACAATTTATCTAAATGCAACATTTATTTGCATGTGTGCATGAATACACACACATATGGGGGAGGGTGGTGGCAAGGTCTCTTGCTGCTATGAACAAAGGTTAGACAAATGCACCACTTTTGCCTCTGTCTTTACGTAGGTGCTTGGGGGTTCTAGGCTGTCAGACTTTGCCAGAAAGGGCTTTTAACTGCTGAGCTATCTCCTCAGTTCCAATAAAACATCTACTTTTTTTCATCTGTGGCCTACAACATTCTTTGTTACATTCAATTTGTCTTTCTTAGAATTTATATAACTGGAAATTTATAGTGTTTACTCTATACTGTTTAATGTTGTTCACTCAAGACAGTGAATGAGGGCTGGAGAGATGGCAGAGCAGTTAAGGCATTAGCCTTCAAAGCCAAAGGACCCAGGACTGATCTCTCAAGACCCATGTAAGCCAGAAGCACAAGGTGGTACATACATCTGGAGTTCATTTGCAGTGGCTGGAGGCCCTGGTGTGTGCTCTCTCTTTCTCTGTCTCTCTCTTTCTCTGTCTCTCTTTCTTGCAAATAGTTAAATGAATAAATAAATATTTAAAGAGTTAGTGAGTGATATATATATTTGTTTATGTGCATTGCATGCCATGATATCACTCATTCTTATTACTGGACATTCTCTCATATAGATATGTCAAAACTTATTTATTTATTTAATTATATTCACATGGATTTATTGATATATAGCATTTTTCTACACACAGGCTATGAACACATATTGAAGACTTTGTGTCCACATATTGGTTTTATATTTATCATTAGAATACATAAGGATGAGGTTCCTGGATTATGTAATTGGTGTTGCATTTTAAAATAGACTATGAAAGTATCTTTTATAGTGATATTATTTTCTTCGCTACATTTGAAATTGCTTGTGAAGAATGTTGCCATATCCTCTTGTGGACTAAAAAATAAAAAGTTTATGAAAACATATTGGTTTTTTTACCCTTGCTGAATATTTCCCAATTTTTAAAAATTTTGTTGAATGCTTGTTCATGAATAATATTACTTTGTATTTTCTGTAATTTTAAAAAATATTTTTTAGAGATTTATTTTTATTTATTTATTAGAGACAGAGAGAGGGAGAAACAGAGAGGGAGAGAGAGAATGGGTACACCAGGGTCTCTAGCCACTGCAAACGAACTCCAGACGCATGCATCACCATGTGCATCTGGCTTATGTGGGACCTGGAGAATTGAACCGGGATCCTTAGCCTTCACAGGCATGTGTCTTAAATGCTAGGCCATCTTTCCAGGCCCTGTAAATTTTTTTGTATTATTTTTGTATTTTTTTTTCCTCATAAATGTTTGTTGTTTTAGATTCTGGGAAATGCTGACTTTAAAAAATGAGTTGATGCTTTGCTTTTTCTTCTTTAAAAAAATTTTTAATCAATTTATTTTTATTTGAAACAGAGACAGAGAGAGAGAAAAAAAAAAAGAGAGAGAGAGAGAGAGAGTGGGCACACCAGGGCCTCTGCCTATTGCAAACAAACTCAAGACACAAGTGCTACCTTGTGCATCTGGCTTATGTGGGACCTGGAGAATTGAACCTAGGTTCTTAGGCTTCACAGGGAAGCACCTTAACTGCTAAGCCATCTCTCTAGCCCTGATTTGTATTCTTGAACAATTTAGTATGCATTTACTATACTTATTTTTTAAATAAATATTTTTAAAATTTTGGGAAATTCATCAGTGAAGCTACCTGGTTGTTAGTTATTCTGTATATTTTATATAATTTCTGAGATAATTTATTAATACATGTCAGGCTTTTCAAGTTCTCATCTCTGTGAGATAATTTTGAAGTTGAGATTTTCAAGAAACTTATACATTTGCTTTAGGTTTATCTGTATCAAATCTGTGTGGATAATTATATTTTTTAATTAGTTATGTATACACCATGATGGTACCATCATTAGCCTTCTCCCTGTCCTCCCCATATGGGGATTGTGGGTCTTGTATTGTGGGGGTAGCCATCAGATATGGGTGAGAGGCAATGTCTCTGTGCATAATGACCCAACTTATGGCTCTAACAATCTGTCTGCCCCCTCTTCCACGAATTTCCCTGAGCCACGTTGGGTTCATTTTAGGTCTATTTCAGTGATGAGGACTTGGGAGTCTCTGTGTCTGTAGATATATGATTTGGTAGGAGTTGAGTTTCTGTGTGTCTGTCTACTTCACCCTTGTGCTGATACCAGATTCACCAGAAAGCAGCACTCTTGCTCATTTCCCCAGTAACTCTATGGCTTCAGTTGGTGCCCTGGTGAGGTATGATGGACTGATTCTCTCCTCAATCTCTGCATACATCTGAAAAAGAGAAGCAAATTCTCCAACAGAGAGTGAGGTCAGTACAAGATACATGGATAAACATTATTATTTTAGAGAAAATTTAGTAGGTGTGGGCCCTCTTGTATCCCACTATTGGTGGGAGCTTGATATTGGAAAGTGGGCTCATTTTAGGATATGGTTCTGACTTGTTTCCCCATTCGAGGTATGGGTGACATTCCACTGAGCAGATCCGTTAGCCAAATAAAGAGCATTTGGTAACCTACCATGGCTGTGGGCCACTATGCACTTGTGTGAGCATCACATCAGGTTGATTGCTGCTGAGTAGCTTAGACCATGAGTTGCTTAGACATATGTTGGTCATTTTCCCCCAGTCACTCATGTAACACCTTCTGGCACTAGACAAGCTAACTGCCTGGGAACTGACTCTCTTCCATATTCCAGCAAGGTCACCAAACACATGTTCTGTCCCAACAGCATATGGTGTCTTCAGCAGTAGGGTCTTACCATTATCCTTCGGTAGGTCATCAAGTGCTCAGACAGAAATCTGTCTTCATATGTGAAACCTTGCAGGTCTCACTGATCAACAGCTCATTGTGGATGTTAACCACATGCTGGTACTGGGAGTTACAGGTCAGTGCCAAGGGAAAAGAAGGAAGAAAAATATAGGGAATATGAAAGAGAGAAGAGAGAGACGAGGGAGTGAGAGAAACAGAAGAAGATTGGTAGTCTTCATCATACCCTCTCCAGGTCCCTATAATTCTCTCTAAGCAAATGATGAAGAATCTACCTTTTAGTATGTCTTTCACTATATATAATTTTATGGTACCATTTCCATTTGTTCTTTAGTATCATTGAGGTATTGGCAATACTTGGAATGCTGTCACATTTCTTATTGCTACTATTAGTGAATTGTGCCTTCTTTTTGTTTTTCTTAGTTTGTCTACGTTGATATTTATGTATTTGATCAATATTTAAAAAGAAGGATCTTTTTGTGCCATGGTTCCTTTTATTGTATGTTTCCTTCTTGTACTAACTTCTTTAATTTTGATAATCCTCTTTACTATATTCATTTGGATTTAATTTGTCTTTCTTTGCTTAGCTACTTAAGGTGGAAGTCTAACCATGATTTACAGTATTTACTTTCTTTATCTCTCAAAAAATACTTAAAACTGGGCTGAGTGGTGGCTTAGTGCTTAAAGTGCTTGCCTCCAAAGCCTAAGTACCCTAATTAGATTCCTAAGAACCCATGTTAACCAGATACACAAGGTGGCACATGTGTCCAGGAGTTGGTTTTCAGTGGCTAGAGGCCCTGGAATATCTGATGTCTTCCTCTCTCTCCCCCATCTCTCTATCTACCAATCTCTCTTAAATAAATAAATTAATAAATAATGAATAAGTAAATAAAATACTTAAACCCATAAATTTTCTCCAAATCACCACAGTGGCATCATTGCATAGAATGTCATTTTTTCCTTATTTGACTTTGTTTCACATATTTATTTACATGTTCATATATGATTCTACCTCTATCTGCTTTCCACACACAAACCTCATCCTCAGTCCTATCAATACATTTGTAGAAATATAACTTTGTATTTTATATTTCAAAGTGTAACATTTCTAAATGAATTTCCTTTATATTGTTAATCATTTTAATATTGGCTCTGGTGACACAAGAATAGAGATTAGATTGAGTTTTAGATTGTGTTAGTAGATAGTTTATTGAAGTTTGCTTTTCCTTATTAATGTAATAAAAATTAAGGTTAATTGTAATTAAAAGTAATTTGAATTCAAAATAAACATATGCACAATTGCATATTAAAATATCTTATTAATTTTAACATACTTAATTATGGTTCCTAATTCAATAAAATAAATATTGGAGCCATCCAATGACAATTAGTTTTACTTTTCCTCATTCTTTAATAATTAAAAATCTTTCTGATAATCACATTTTATCCCAAGCAGTTTTTATCTCAACCCTGAATAGACAATCCTTAGTTTTGTTATAATGAGGTTTTGTGTGGTATATCTTTTCATATTCTTTTATTTTAAGGTTATTTGAATTAAATAAAGCCCATGAAATGAGAGCTTGCCTTAATATTTGAAACTTGTACTTTGTAGGTACTTTGTAGATGAAAGTAAAAGAACTTGAAATTAAAAGACCTATGTTTGCCCAGTATAATCACATGACTCTTCTTAAGAGAAACACAGAAGTAAACCCAGATAAAAAGTATTGATGATGTAGTTAGATAGTAGAATGACATGATTTGTAAGGGGATGAAGGGTAATGAAGAACTTGTTAGATTTCACAAGCATATGGAGAAAGTATTTTACACACACACATATGTGTACATATGTGTGTGTGTGTGTGTGTGTATCCCATGTTGTTTTTAATGTTCTCATATAAAATTTTGACAAGTGGTGACATAGTTCTAACTAGTTCTAACTCATAGTAAAATTCCCTATTGAAAGGAAGCATAGTGAATTAGTGCCTATTCCCTGCTTTGGATAATATTCTTCTCTCTGTTTACACTGCAAGTGAAATGTCTGGAATTTAAACTGATTTTTTCCCCGTGAAATAAATCAAGAGAATTTCAGAATCACTTAATACCTTTATGAAACTAAAAAGAAGCAATAGCTAAGTCACAGATATTTTGTTGTGTCATTATAATAGAAAATATCATCAATTCTGGTGGTTGAGTAACAAAACAAAGAAAAATTTAGGGCACATTGAGAATTTTTTTATAGTTGAATCTAGACTATAAGAATTGAAAGTGGTGACACCTACTATTTCATATCAACAAAATGATCACATACAGCAGCAGAAACAATTGGGGCTTTGGAGATACAAGCTTTCATTCAACATTTATTATTCCCAAGTCTTGAGGTCCTACTGTGGCAAGTAAACACACCTCAGTGTTTCCATGTGCAATACTGAAAAAACATATAATCATAATTTTTGAAATTATAGGTGACACATTTAAAGTCCAGACATTTAATTTTACTTAGCTTTTACTACCTCTGGTTTTGAATAAATAACTTGAGTTATATAAGGGTAGTAATTAAAAAACACCAAAAAGCAAATTGTTTCTGCACCTGGTAACAAAACTCAGGTTAGTCATTTAAGTTAGAATTCAGTCTGACAGTGATGCAATGATCCATTTCAAATCACCCTGTAGAAGTTGAGCCACCATATGTGCTCACAGATGGCATACTGGCAGGAAGGAGCTGTGATATTTCAGATGACAAAATAGAGTCACAAGCATTTTAAAAGGTTAACAAGAGGGTCATGAAATGTAATCTAAAAGGATTATATATAGCACAATTTGATCTGGTTTGTGAAAAGTCACCCTACAGGATTAGCAAAAAGAGGATTTGAAAGTGTTGATACAAAAGGTCACCATATTTATTGACTATAGCATCAATTTAGAACAATAAAATGAGGCTCAAGAAGCTAGTGAGTTCAAGGTAGGTTCTTGCTCAAAGGCTCTTATAAAGTATTAATAAGATCACTGCATAAAAGCAAATGACAAGCTGGAGAGATGGCTTAGCAGTTAAGGTGCTTGACTTTGAAGCCTAAGAACCCAGGTTTGATTCCCCAGGACTCACAGAAGCCCACTGCACAAGGTGATGCATGCATGTGGAGTTCGTTTGCAGTAGCTAGAGGCCCTGCCATACTCATTCTCTCTCTTTCCCCCTCTTTCTCAAATAAGTAAATAAATAAAAAATATAAATAAAATATTTTAAAAGCAAGTAGGTTGTATGGAGATCCTACCTATTATGGCTAATGAACATCAGCAAATCAGATATCAGTAACTATGAGAGGAAATTTCAATAGAGTGGAGAATTTTCTGTATCTGCAAATAAACATGGCACTATAAATGCAGGGAAGCAGACCAACAGAGATGTTTATCTGTACAGCTGAAATACTGAATTCCTCTTTAAGTGCCAACCCCACAGTCTGGTCTTACCTCCACTATTTCCTTACTTAGCCTCCAAAAGGAACAGAAGAGAATTTCAAAATTTTAACATCATAACTTGACCAATAAAGGATAGTCGTAAAAAATTAATTTACAAGTTAACAAATTAGAACCTCTAAAGATCATTTAGATTTTAGTCTAAATATAAGTTTCTGCTTTAGATTATAAAATAATTAAGACTAACAGACTAACACAAATTTCAAGGAAGTGTAATAAAATTTGCTAGCTATAAATCTATCTGGAGAGAAAAATCCAAAAATTTCTTAGAATAGTTAGTAGCAAATAAATAGTTATACTAGAAAATAAATAAACTTAGTGTCACTTAAAAAAATCAATTTCCTTAGCTGAGCATGAGGGTCGAGGCTAGAAATCATAACACTTGGGACCTTTAGGAGATTGGGGCCAGCTTCTTCAGCTACTGACAAGTTCAAGACAGTTTGGGCTGCATGAGATCATGTCTTAAAAAATCAATTTCCTTGTAGTTAAAAATGCAACTTTTGATAGGCTGCCATAGTGTGAACCTGGCAGTACACACTGCCCTCTCCCAGTGACCTGCAACATGGTCCCTCTGCCTCTTGTGAGTATGGTGCTCCTCACCGCCTCCACTCCCTTCTGCTTAATAATGGTTATCCCACTTAACTGGTGCTGACATCACTCTCCATTAGAGAATCTGCTTCTTTTTCAGACAGGAGCTGGACCCAAGGAGATAAATGACCCAGCACACTCCACCCAAGCCCTAGCTGAAACCTCAGAGGAACTGGAGAAATGATCAAGAGTGCTGCTTTCTTAGTAAATCTGATATCAGCACAAGGGTGAAGGAGATAGATGAGGCACCTCATCACCTACCAAAGCAGAGATCCAGAGACACCTAAGTGCCCATCACTGAAGTAGACTTAAAATGCACCAATATGGCTCAGGGTATTTTGCAGAAGAGGAGGTGGACAGATTGTTAGAGCCCTAAGTTGGGACATTTTGCACAGAAACATTGCCTCTCCTCCATAACTGACTACTGTCCACATAACACATTACCCACAATTTCCATGAGATTGACCTGCATCCCCAACGAGGAAGGCCTCTTCAAAAAAGGGGCAGGGAGGAGGGGAAGGACACTACCAACATGTGTTGTTTACATAGTAAATTTGCCCATATCTAATAAAAATAAATTTAAAAAAGAATATGATATGGGGCTGGAGAGATGGCATAATGACTAAGGTGCTTGCCTGCAAAGCTTGAGGACTTGGGTCTGATTACCCAAAACCCAAATAAGCCAGATGCACAAGGGTGGAGCATGTGTCTGAAGTTCGTTTACAGTGGCAGGAGGTCCTGGGGCATCCATTTTCTCTATCTGTCTCTAATAAATAAAATAAAATAAAATATATGAAAAAAGAAAAACAATTCTACTGAGAAGAGAGTCTTGCTTAGTATCCATGAGCATATAGGACTTTCAATCCATCTCTCCTCTAAGAGACAGTATCCAGATTTGAGCTTTTGCTATTTGGCAGGAGAGCAATGTGATATTTCAGATGACAAAATAGAGTCACAAGCACTTTAAAAGGTTAGTAAGAGGGTTATGAAATGTCATCTAACAGGACTATATTTAGCACATTTTGATCTAGTTTTTAAAAAGACACTCTATGGGATTAGCACTTGGTTTTTATGGAATAATTTCACTTTTTTTTTTTTTTTGCACCTTCCTTTTAAGATCAGTTTTAAATTTACTTTATTTATCTGCAAGCAGAGAGAAGTACAGAGAAGAGAGAGAGAGAGATAGATGGAGAGAGAGAGAGATTTGGGAAGATAGTGTCTCATTTTAGCCAGGTAGAAGGCTAGCTTCGAACTCACAGGGATCATCCTACCTCTCCAACCTGAATGCTGGGATTAAAGATATTTGTCACCATGCCTGGTCATTGACACCTTCTTAATGCCAAACTGTATTAAAAAAAAATTGTCCTTATTTGCTTATTTATCACCTCTTCTACCAGGTTTTGGTGGTCTATTTATAGTCTATTTGGGAATCAAGTCTGCTATCAGGAGTATGTTTTACATATTTTTTAATATATGATTTATCTTTTGCATTTTAAATGGTATTTTTAAATTTTAGGTTTATTTATTAGAGAGAGAATTAGAGAGAGAGAGAAAGATGGGTGTGTTAGGGCCCACTGAAAATGAACTCAAGGCATGTACCACCATGTGCATGTAAACTATGTGGGTTCTGGGGAATTGAACCTGGGACCTTAGGCTTTGCAGACAAATGCCTTAACTGCTAAACCATTTCTCCAGCCCACTTTTTGCATTTGTTTTGTCTGTTTTTATTTTTTTAATTATTGACAATTTGCATAATGATAGACAATAAACCATGATAATTCCCTCCTCCTCACTTTCCCCTTCACAGCTACATTCTACATCATATCCTTTTCCCCTGTCAATCAGTCTCTCTTTTATTTTGATAACGTCATTTTTTCCTCCTATTATGCTAGTCTGGTGTAGGTAGTGCCAGGCACTGCAGGTCATGGATATCCAGGCCATTTAGTATCTAGAAGAGTGCATTATAAGGAGTCCTATCTTTCCTTTGGCTCTTACATTCTTTCTAACACTTCTTCTACAATGGACCTTGAGATTTGGAAGTTCTGATAGACATGTTTCACTGCTGAGCACTCCTCTGTCACTTCTTCTCAGCACTATGGTGCCTTTTGAGTCATTCCAGAGGATACCACCTTCTGAAAAGAGAATCTTCTCTAACCAAAGGTGAGAGTAGCATTAATATATGATTATGAACATTAAGAGAGGTGCATACTAGGTAGTTTGGTGACCATAATATATGCATTTATTCAGATACCAACAGACATTTTACACCTAGTGTTCATGCCTTTCCCCACTGTAGGGGTTTGATTCAGGTGTCCCCCATAAATGTAGGTCTTCTGAATGCTAAGTTTCCAGCTGATGGAGATTTGGGAATTAACACCTCCTGGAGGCAGTGTATTGTTGGGGCAGGCTTATGGGTATTATAGCCACTTTTCCCTTTCCAGTGTTTGGCACACTCTCCTGTGGTTGTCCATCCAATGTTAGCCAAACTTCACAGTCCATAGCTCATATTGCATTCAGGTCTTTGAACTCTGACCAGAATAGTCCATCAAGTGTACTTACAGTACTGCAAGGCATCTCTTAGGCCAAGGTCTACAATCCTTCCACATTCTTCTTGAAACTCAGCTCCAAAAGGCTAAAGACACACAGCCAAGTGTCTAGCATCAATATCCCCAATCTTGGTACCAACTTTATTGTTGCAGTCAGGTTCACATTGCTGGCAAAAAACACTCAACCAAGAGCAGCTTAGTTTATTTTGGCTTACAGACTCAAAGGAAAGATCCATGATGGCGGGGAAAAATGATGGCATGAGCAGAGAGTGGACTTCACCTCCTGGCCAACATCAGATGGAAAACAGCAACAGGAGAGGGTGCCAAGCAAGGGAAAACTGGCTATAATACCCATAAGCCTGCCCCTATCAATACATTGCCTCCAGAGGGCATTAATTCCCAAATCTCCATCAGCTGGGAACCTCACATTCAGAACACGTAAGTTTATGGGGAAAAACTGAATCAAATCACCACCCCATCATATGTAAGGCAGCTCAGAGTGTTAACATAAATTAAGTTTTTTTTTATATTTTTTTCATATATTATGCTTTCTGTTGTTTATATAACAAAAATCTAATCTTACATGAATTTTCTCCTTGATTTTTTTGTAAGATTTATATTTTGTATTTATTTGGATAAATCATTTTCAAATAGTTTATGTCACTACTGCAAAGCATATATGTATAGATTCAGCTTTTCCTTTTTTTTTTTTTTTTTTTGGAGGAATGTTCAGTTGTTGCATGAATTTGTGTTACTGAGACTGTAGCTGCTAGTTTGAATTTGCGAGTTTGTCAAAGAATACTGGACATTTGTGGACTTCATGTGCTGGGTTTTCTATACTCTGTTCTCTGTTCTGTTGCTCCATTTGTCTGTTCTGGCACCAACACCATACTGTCTTGATTATGGCAGCTCCATGCTATAATCATGAAGTCACATAATGTTGGTTCTATGGCTTAGTTCTCCTTTAATATTGTGTGAGCCATTCTACATATATTATGTGTAATATTATGTGTAGTATTATGGAGTCCCTCTTCAATTGTAAACAATATTTTCTTAAAAAGTTTTAAAGTGATGGGGATGTAGCTCAGTATCAGTGTTGCTATTGTCTAGTATGCATAAGGCCACATGTTCAAGTCCACACAAAGCCAAACATTTTATAGTTTTCCATGTCTGGCTCGTGCACATACTTTGCTTATGCCTAAATATGTCATTGTTTAGATAGTAAATTAAATGGTAGTCAGATTTAACTTTCAAATCCTTAAATATTATTAGTATATAGAAAAATAATTCAGTTTAAAAAATTTTTGTCTTTGTCTTTTGTCTTTTTGCATTCTGAAACCCTACCATAACTACTTTATTATTACCAGATTTATGTTGATTCTTTGTTCTTGGCTTTTTCATAACTAATAAAGCATCAGCAAGTATGGTTTCAATTCTTCCTTTCAAATCTATATGCTTTTATTTATTTTTTTTTCTTGTCTGATTGCCTTAGCTAGAAATTCTGCATACTTTTAACTTGAAGGGAAGTGGCAATTCCCTAATTTATTTTGGATACTTTTGCAAAAGTGCATAGTTTCTCACCAGTAGATGTAACAATAGCTATCAGAATTTATCAAAGTAAGGAAATTACTCTATTGGTAAGTTGCTGAGATGTTTTATGAATATCATGAATCATTCTTAAATACTATTAAGTTATTTTCTATATTATTGGCTTTGGTCCATAGATTTTTGTCTTTACCTGCTGATAGGATGGGTTCTGTTGACATTGGAATGCATAGCCACTCTTACATACCTAGGTTAAGCACAACTTAGTCACAATTTGATTTGCTTTTCTGTACTGTCAGAATCAATATGCAATAATTTTTTGAGGGTATCTATACCACTTTTCATGAATTAGAACTACAGCTTTCCTTTCTTACTATGGCCGTGTCTTACTTTAATATAAGGTTATTGCAATCAGTTCCACATACCTGGGATAAACATTCAACCAGACAAAGTTTATGGGAGGAAGGGGTTTATTTCAGGCTTTCAAATTCCAGGGGAAACTCCATCAATGACAGAAAAATCTGCTTACTTCCATACATCCACGCAGAGAGAGAGAGAGGGAATGAAAAAAAACTCAACAAGAAAACACCAATACCAGCAAATAGGAACCACCAAAATTCAGACTATTCTCTCCACACCTTTGGGCTGAAATAAAGATCCATCCCCGAACACACCTTAGGGCTGGACTCTAGGATCTGCAGAAAGTGAAATGCCCCCTTGTAGCAGGGCCCTTCCTGCTAGGGGCTCAAGTAGGAAACTCCATTTTTTTTTTTAGTTTTGTTTTTTCAAGGGAGGGTCTCACTCTAGCCCAGGCTGACCTGGAATTCACTGCATAGTCTCAGGGTGGTCCTCAAACTCATAGCAATCCTCCTACCTTTGCCTCTCACGTGCTGGGATTAAAGGTGTGCCACCAAGACCACAGAAACTTAGTATTAATGAAACACATGAGTAAAGGGGCCATATATTTAAACTAGCATATTCAAACTACTGCCAAGGTTAATATTGTTATCATGAATTATGAAGAATTTATACTTATGCTTTCTGAAATATATTTTGGAGATTTGATATATTTTCCTTAATTGCTAATATATTTTAATTGATATAAATACTTTTATATACTCATTTAATAAACTTTATTATATAATTATAAATGCTAGGATATACATATCTGATGTTCTTCTTCCATCATTCACCCACAACATCTCCTGGAATGGATTGATCATTTTATAATAAGGTATTGAATTTTAGACTTTTAAAAATATTTATTTATTTATTTATTTATTTATTTAAAGGAGAAAGAGGAGAAGAGAGAGAAATAAAGAGGCAGATAGAGCGAGAGAATGGGCATGCCATGGCCTCTGGCCACTGAAAATGAACTCCAAAAGCATGTGCCACCTTGTGCAACTGGCTTACCTGGATAATGGGGAATCAAACCTGGATCCTTAGGTTGCACATGGGCAATTGCCTTGACCATGAGACCATCTCTCCAGCTCAAATTGTAGATTTTATTGCATGAAAAAAGCAAAATCTTAAGTTGTAAATAGATGTATGCTTTCTCATGTCGGTAATAGGTTTCCAACAATTAATATGTTACCTTTTAAGCTACATTGAAATTTAATTTAAATCTGATTTAAATTATGTTAGTATATTAATTATAAATTATATTGTCATGCATGAGTAAGAGAACCTTTAGCACTGAATTAACTCCCAGAATTCCATCTTAAAAAAAACTAATTACTTTTTAAATGATATCACAAATGCTATAATTGTTATTATTATTTTGCCATCCAGACTAGCATCTGAGAGTGATTTTATTTAAGTGTCTTCTCTTCTCATAAGCATGCTTTTGAAAAATTATTAGATTTTTGGATGTGTTCTTTTAACAATGGAAACAAGTTTCTTGGGAATATGAACAAACCTAAAGTGGAAGAAAGTGTGCTAGACCAATGTAACATCTTAGCATATTTGTCAGAAAAGCATGCAACAGCACCATTAACCTAAAGGAGCTCCCATAGAAATCTCATCAAGTTTTGAGTATTTACCATCTGTAAGCTTAAGTACTAAAAATTGGTAAAATATATTCAAACATTTAAAATATTAACATACACAGATACAAACAAGCATACAGTCAAAATTAGTCAAAATTGGAGAATTGTGATCACAGGGAAGGATTTTTAAAATTAGTAAATAGGGAAATTACCACACATCTACATCTTATCACCAGTTTCATTTTATGCTACTAGGTAATGTGTGTATTTAATATAGAAGTTTATAGAGCAGTAGGGCAATAGGTTATAATTTTTAATGAATTCGAAGAAATACTAATAAATTATGCAATGAATCAAATGACTGAGAAAACTAATGACACCCTTTCATGGTATACCTAACTAAAGCTTTAAAAACAGAAGACTTAAAAAAAATAAAAAAATAAAAACAGATGACTTGATATAAAAGGAAACAAAAACAAACATGCTTATTAGGACCCAAACCAAATCTTAACAAATACAGGAAAACTGAAATAATTCCATGTACTCTATCTGACCACAATGGGATTAAACTGCAAATCAACAGCAAGAACAACTATAGAGAACACACAAAATCATGGAAACTATATAGTACACTAGTGAATGATGGATGTGTCATTGAAGAAATCAAGAAGAAACTAAAAAAATTCAGAGAATCAAATGATAATGATAACACAATGTACTAAAACTTATGGGACACAATGAATGTACTCCTAAGAAGGAAATTTAGAGCTTTAAGTGCCTAAATTAAGAAATTAGAAAGGTGGCAAGTAAAGAACTTAATGCTTTATCTTAAGACCTTGGGAAAGAAAAAAAAAAAAAAAAAAAAACACGGCAGACCAAAAACCAGGAGATGGGAAGAAATACTAGAGATTAGAGCAGAAATTAATGAAACAGAAACCAATTATAGAATTACAAAGTATGAATAAAATAAAGAGTTGGTTCTTTGAAAAGATAAACAAGATTGATACACTGTTAGCAAATCTGACCATAAGAGAGAAGATAAAGAAATTAATGAAATTAGAGATGAAAAAGGCACCATTACACAGAGAACAATGAAATTCAGAAAATCATAAGGACATACCCTAAAAACATTTACTCCACTAAGTTTAAAAATCTGAAAGAAATAGAATATTTTGGGGGTTTATATAACCTGCAAAGCATTAAATCAAGATGAGATAATCCCTTAAAACAGGCCTATGAGTAGAGATTAAAGTTGTGATAAAAAAAAAAAATTCCAACTAAAATATGTGCAGGCCCAGATGGGTTCACTGGTGAATTTTACCAGAACTTTGTGGAAGAACTAAAACCAATGCTTCTCAAACTTCCATAAAATAGAAAAGGAAGGAATACTATCAAACTCTTTGTACAAAGCCACCATTACCCTGATAGCAAAACCAGACAAAAACAAACAAAAAATAAATAAATAAAAGAAAAATATAGACTCATCTCTATCATAAACATAGACATAAAAATTCTCAACAAAATACTGGCAAACAGAATACATGAAAAAATCAAAAGTTTATTCACCCCAAATAGATAGGCTTTATCCTACTGATGCAGGAATAGTTCAACATATGCAAATTGATAAATGTAATACACTATACAA
Organism: Orientallactaga sibirica; assembly: GCA_036365145.1. Taxonomy (NCBI): domain Eukaryota; kingdom Metazoa; phylum Chordata; class Mammalia; order Rodentia; family Dipodidae; genus Orientallactaga; species Orientallactaga sibirica. The sequence goes on along the minus strand of JAEOAD010000029.1, from coordinate 23,330,083 downwards.
ATGGAATGAAGGACAAAAATCACATGATCATTTCAATAGATAGAGAAAAAGCATTGCTAAATTCCAACATTGCTTCAAGGTAAAAATCCTAAGGAAACTGGGAATAGAAGGACTGTATCTCAACATAGGAAAGACTATTCTCAACAAACCTATAGCCAACATTATACTAAATGGAGAAAAACTTGAAGCTTTTCCACTAAAATCAGAAGCATGGCAAGAATGTCCACTGTCCACACTTTTATTTAATATACTACTGGAATTCTTTGCTATAGTAATAAGTCAAGAGACACAAATAAAAGGGATACAAGAGGCCACCCTGAGACTACATAGTGAATTCCAGGTCAGCCTGAGCTAGAGTGAGACCCTACCTTGGAAAACCAAAAAAATAAAAATAAAAATAAAAATAAAAAATAAAACAGGAAGAATTACAAATGGCTAACACACACTTAAGAAAATGTTCAAAATCCCTAGCCTTATGAAAATGTAAATTAAAATAACCATGAGATTCCACCTGACCCCAGTAAGGATAGCAAACATTAAAAAAGAAAATGAAATCAAATGTTGAATAGGATGTGTAGAAATAGGAACACTCATTCACTGTTGGTGGGAATGTAAGCTGGTACAAGAACCATGGAAATCAACATGGAGGAATCCAGAAAAGGATGAATATAAAGTTATCAACACACCCTGTTATTCCCTTATTGGGCATTTAACCTGTTCAGAGATATTTACTCAACCATGTTTGTAACTGCTAACTTCATAATAGATAAGAACTGGTATTAACCCAGGTCCCCATCATTGGAGGAATGGATAACCAACATGTGGTATATCTACACGATGGAATTCCACTCAGCAATAAGAAAAAAAATTACACAGTGAAATTTGTAGAAAAAATGGCTGAACTTGGAACCAAACATTTTAAGTGAACTCACACATTCACAGAAAGACAACTGTCATATGGGCTCACTTATCTGCAGTTCCTAACCTGGATCAGCCCAAATTTCTGACACATCTGAATCATATCATTAGGCTTGGACAATAGAGAGGGTAGGGCTTGGGTTAAGGGTTGGGGAAACAAAAAACTGAACCCAAATTGAACTGGTACTGTAGAATATTATATCCTGGAAGTTAGGCTAAAAGGTGCCACCCTCAAGAGGACCTTTGGGGGGGAGCAACTGAACCAAAGGGCTCTGGAGAGGGTGAATTGAACCCTAAACTTAAAGTTCTCCTGTTTTTATTTATTTTTTTCTGTCTTTTTCTTTTCCATTAGCACTGGTTGGTAAGGCTGTTAATTCCCTGTACCAGGATTTGGTTTACATCCACAATGAACTTTTGATCAGAAAGACCTACTAGTTCTCCTAAAACAAAAAAGACAGACTTCTGCAGAGCACTGGATTACCCAGCAGAGGCTAATGGTAAGACCCTATTACTGAAGAAACCATACAATGTCAGCATGGACCATGGAGAGACCTGGTTGGTATCCAGAAGGGAGCCAGCCCCCAGACAATTAGCCCACCTAGTGCTGGAAGTTGCTACATGAGCTACCTGGGGAAAGTGGCCAACATCTGTTTGAACAACTCAGAGTCTAAGTGACTCAGAGGCAAACAACCCGACATGATGCCCACACAAGTGCAATAGTGGCACACAGCCATGGGATAACCAATTGCTCTTGAATTGACTAACAGATCTGCTTAGTGGAAAGAAAACCATATCTGGAACTGGGAAACATGTCAGAATCATATCCAGATAACTATTCTGCTTTCCATTATCAAAGCTCCCACTAAACTTGGGCTATAAGAGAGTCTACACCCTTTCAAATCTCTCTAAAGTAATAATGGTTATCCCATTTAACTGGTGCTGACTTCACTGTCTGTTGGAGAATCTGCTTCTCTTTTTCAGAAGGGAGGTGGACCTGATGACATAAACAACCCAATGCACTCCACCCTGGCCCCAGCTAAAACCACAGAGGAACTGTGGAAATGACAAAGAGTGTTGCTTTCTCAGTGAACCTGATATCAGCACAAGGGTAGAGGAAACAGACACGGCAGACACTCAATACCTACCAAACCAGAGACCCAGGTTTCCTAAGTGTCCATCACTGAAGTAGACTTAAAATGCCTCCAACATGGCTCAGGGAATTTTGTAGAAGACGGGGGACAAAGATTTTTAGAGCCACAATTTGGGTCCTTTTGCACAGAGACATTGCTTCTACCCTATAAATGACTGCTGCCCCCATAATGCATGACCCACAATCCCCATATGGTTGAGCTTCATCCCCAAAGGAAGGTCTCTTCAGAAAGGGGCAGGGGGGAGGGAAAGGATGGTACCAACATGTGTTGTTTACATAGTAAATATGTTTGTATCTAATAAAAATAAATTTAAAAATATTAAATGCCACTTCATGACATCAGTTATTTATTTATTTTTATCAGTTTATTTATTTTTGGAGAGAGACACAGAGAGAGACAGACAGAGAGGGAGAGGGAGACAGATAGAGATGGGTGTGCCAGCAGTCTCTCAGCTGCTGCGAACAAAATCCAGATGTGTGCGCCCCCTTGTGGGCAAGTGCAGCATTGCGCCCTTGCATCACTTTGCATCTGGCTAAACGTGGGACCTGGAGATTGGAACCACTGGAGATTGGAACCAGGTTCTTAGGCTTAGGAGGCAGGCGCCTTAACCACTAAGCCATCTCTCCAGCCCTCAGTTCAGTTATTAATGAAGAAAATATGTTTGTTTTTATGTCTAAATCATTTAAGGAACACATTACATAATCCCCAATAAAATGTGCATTTTTTTTTCTTTTCTGAAAAAAAAGGATACAAATTGGAAAAGAAGAAATCAAATTATTGTTCTTTGAAGATGATATATGATTTAATACATAAATGTGGTAGTTTGAATAGATGGCCCTTGATATATTCAGTGTTTTATTAGTTTTTAGTTTGGATATGCAGCCATCTGGCTGAAGAAGGTGTCACTGGGTGGATCTTAAGGTGTAGTTGTGGGTTTGAAATTCTACTCTAAATATATGCAAAATGCCTGGTTCCACCTGGAGTTCCTAAAGTGTGCTGTGTGGTTTTTGGTTGGTGGATTTTGGCTCTCCTCTTTTCATCCCTTTCTCTCTCTCTCTCTCTCTCTCTCTCTCTCTCTCTCTTTGTGTGTGTGTGTGTGTGTGTGTGTGTGTGTGTGTGTGTGTGATCTCTGTCTCTCTGCTTGGACCTGTGAGACCAGGGCCAACTTCTTCCAATATTATGGAATGTCCCCTGGATCTGTAAACTTATGTCTGGTCTGGAAGTTAATCTCAGTGAACCAGAAGCTGTCTATTACAATAAGAGACCCTATAGACTCTACCAGCAAATAGAGCTGGCAAACACTTTTAGAAATGGAACATAATATAAAATTAACAGGCACAAATCAGTAGTCTTCCTATGCACTCATGGCCAACATGCTGAGGATAAAGTTAGGGAAAACTCCCATCTACAATAGCCCCCCAAAATAATAAAATTCCTTGGAATAAGCCTAAGCAAGGAAGTGAAAGAAGATGAACAGATTACTCAGGGAACAATGGCCTTAGTGAAGTCAGGGGAAGAAATTGAGCAAAGGAAGTGTGGGAAGAGGGCTAAAAAAGTTAAGATTTTATGAACAATACAAATGGAAACCTACTTCTTCAGATAATGACATACTCAAAAGCCACAGATTCTTCATAGAAATTGAAAAGGTAAAAAAACAAAACAAAACAAACAAAAAACAAACAAACAAACAAACAAAAAAAAACCTCCCCCAAAAAGAAGTACAGGAATGGGTTGGATTCTTCTCAGTGCATGGATACTTTCCAGTGAGTTGTTGTAAAGGGAGGTTCCTGATGCCCCCAGAACTTTACAGGCCATTAACAAGGCTCTGTATTTCCTACAAAAGCCAAGTGGTAATACCCTATTGCTAAAGACTCCTCATGCTTGGGATGTTAGTCACTGAGAAATCAACTTGGAGCTGAGCTGAAAACCTCCTCCCTATGGACCAGCTGATAGAAAGCTTGAAAAAATTGTGCTACATACAGCCATATGGGAGAGAAAAATCATCAAAGGTGTTGGACAGCAGTGGACATTACAAGTTTAAGATTGGCCAACCAGGTCAAATATGCCAGTTGGTGCAGTGTTTGCATGCTTGTTATGGAGGAAACCAACTGCTCTCTAATTGGATAGGAATTCTGCTCCATGGGAGAGAATACATGCCCTGTATGTAAACCTAGTCAAAAGCCTATGGCTGAGAAAGTCATGAGCCCTAATGGAGTACCACCTGCTGTTGTCTGGCTAAATGCATATATTATGCCAAACAAACTGCCCTGTAAACACTTTTATTAATGATTGCACCCATATATGAATGCTACTCTCACTTTTGATTTGATTAGAGAAGCTTCTCTTTTCAGATTGACCAGTGGGATGACTCAAAATTTACCATTGTGCTGAGAAGAGACACTGGAATGTACAGCACTAAGACATCTCTGTCACACATTCCAAAGCTCAGTGCCCATTATGGAGGACATGGCAGAAAGGATACAAGAGCCAAAAAAAGGGTAGGACTGCTTATAGATCAATCTTCCAGACACAAAATGGCCAGGATATGCATGACCTCACAGTGCCTGGTACTACTTATACAAGACCCTCATAATAAGAGACAAAAAAAGAATACATCAAAATAAAAGACAAGTTAATTGAGAGGGGGACAGGATATGATAGAGGATCAATTTGTGAAGGTGAAAATTGGGGTTGGGAGGGAATTATCATGGTTTATTGTCTATAATTATGGAAGCTGTCAATAAAAAAGTTTAAAAATATGCATTTTTCAGGTGCATATTTTTAAAAAATATTTTTAGATATTGACATACTTAGTATGCAAACAACACATGGTTAGTGTTATCCCATGGTTTTTAATTTTTAGTTGGTACTGAAAATGGGACAGCCTCACTGATTTCCTTCTCTGTATATTTGTCCTTTGGATATATAAAATATACTGATTTTGTGCCCTGATTTTGTATTTTGCCACTTTACTGAAAGAATTAATCACCTTTGAAAGTTTTGAGATGGAGACTTTTGGGTCACTCTTGTACAGGATCATGTCATCTGCAAACAGGGCTACCTTGACTTCTTCCTTTCCAAGTTGAATTCCTTTTATTTCTTTCTCCTGTCTTATTGCTTAGGCTACTACTTCCAGAACCATGTTGAAGAACAGGGGTGAGAGAGAGCACCCCTGTCTAGATCCCAGTCTCAGTGGAAACTCCTGAGTTTTTTTTTCCCCATTTAATATTATTTGGGCTTTATATGCTTTATATTTAGCCATTTATTTTGTTGAGATATAAAACCTCCATGCCTACTATTCCCAGCATTTTGATCATGAAGCAATGTTGTATTTTGTCAAAGGCCTTCTCTGCATCAATTGAGATGATCATGTGGTCCTTATGGTTAAGTTTTTTTATGTGGTGTATTACAATGACAAATTTCAATACATTGAACAATCCCTGGATACCTGGCATGAAGCCTACTTGGTCATGGTGGGTAATGCTTTTGATGTATTGTTAAATTCAGTTTGCAATGATTTTGTTTAGGATCTTTGCATATAAATTCATCAGGGCTATAGGCTTATAGTTTTCGTTTCTTGTTGCATCTCTGTCTGGTTTTGGTATTAGGGTGATGCTTGCTTGTTAAAGGAATAGGGGAGGATTCCAGGGTCTCCAACTTGATAAATATTGGTTTCAGTTCTTCAAAGAAAGTTTGACAGAATTCTGCACTGAAACCATCCATTCCTGGACTTCTTTTTGGGGGAGGGTTTTGTTTTGTTTTTTTACCTTTTCAATTTCCATGGATGTGATAGGTTTACTTAAGAGATTAAAGTGTTTTGAGTTTAGTTGTAGTAGGTGGTATGTGTCCAGGAATTTATCCATTTCATCCAGAATCTTCAATTTTTTGGAGGAGTGGTTTTGGAAGTATGCCCTGATGATTCTTCTAATTTCATTGATGTGTGTTGTGATCTCTCCTGTTTAATTTCTGATTTTGTTAATTAGAGACATCTCTTTTTTGCTTATACAAATCTGCCAGAGGTTTGTCAGTCTTGTTTATTTTTTCAAAGAACCACCTCATCAATTCATTGATTATTTAAATTGTTTTCTTAGTTTCCAATTAATTTTTTTCTGCTCCAATCTTGAATGGTTCTTTTAGTCTGGAACTCTTTGGGTTGGATTCTTCTTGTTTTTCCAGTCCTTTTACATGGACAGTTAGGTTATTAATATTGGATCTTTGCCTTTATTGTGTCCATAAGTTGTGGTAGGTTATGTTTTCATTATCATTCATTTCTAGGAATTTTACATTTTTTATTTCTTTCATGACCCACTTATTGTTTAAAAGTGCATTGTTTAGTCTCCAGGAGCTAATGGAGTTCTTGTTATGTCTCTTGTTATTAATTTCCAGCTTTAAGAATTGTGATCGGACAGAATACAGGAAGTTACTTTAATTTCCCTGACTATATGGAGGCACACTTCATGGTATAGTATATGGGCAATTTTGAAGAAGGTTCCTTGGGCTGCTGAGAAGAATGTGTGTTCTGTTGATTTGGGTAGAAAGATCTGTAGATGTCTGTTAGGTATAGATTTCCTGCATGGTATGTGTATTGATGATAGTGGATGATAGTGGAATGTTGAAGTCTCTGTCTATGTTGGTGTTCATGTTTATTTCTCTTTTATTGTAGAGTAGATTTTGTTTTATGTGCCTGTATTTGTCACATATATATTTATGATTGTGATGCATTTATGTTGCATCATTCCATTGATGAGTATGAAGTGGCCTTCTTTGTCCTTTTTGAGTACTTTTGGTTTGTAGTCTATAGCAACACTCACTTGTGTGTTATTTCCATTGGAATATTGTTTTTCATCCTTTCACCCTGAGGAGGTGTCTATCTTTAGTGGTAAGGTGGGTTTCTTGAAGACAGTACATAGAAGGTTCCATTTTCTTTTTTGATCCATCCTGTGTCCTTTGATGGACAAGTTAAGACCATTAATATTTAAGGTGAGTACTGTGATGTTCGAATTAATCCCTGCCATTATGAGGTGTTTTATGGGGTTTGGTGGTTCCATGTGTCTTGTACTATGTACAGCCTGGTCTATTGTTGGGTTATGTGATCTTGTTTTGGTCTCTTGAGACTGCTTGTTTAACTGTGCAGTATTCCCTGAAGTATTCTCTGTAGGTTTGGCTTTGTATTCTCATAATCATAGAGTTGAATTGTTTCATAGAAAATTTTTTCTTTCACCAACTATTATGAGGGGTACTTTTGCTGTGTAGAGCAGCTTGACTGGGAAGCCATAGGTTTTAATATTTTGAAGAGTTACATTCCAGGTTTTTCTGGTTTTCATGGTTTCCAATGAGAAATCTGATGTAATTCTTATGAGATTGCCTTCGTATGTTGTGAGTTGTTTATATATTGCTGCTTTTAACACTCTGTCTTTGTTTTCATTGTTAAGAGTTTTAACTATGATGTGCCTTGGAGTGTTTTTTGGTGTTATATGGGCTTCTTGCATCTAGATGGGCCTCTTCATTTGAGAGATATGGATAATCTTCTTCAATAATTTTGTTGAATATATTCTCTATGCCTGGATTTCCTCTCCATCTGCTATAACCATGATCTGGATTTTTGGTTGTTTTAGGGTTTCCCACAGTTCTCTCATATTCTGTTCACTTGATTTTTTGAACTTAGTGAAGTTTTTCACCTCCTGCTCAATTAATTTTGTCTTGTCTTCCAGGGCAGATGTTCTGTCTTACACATGAATAACTCCATTAGTGAAGGGTTCTAGAGAGGTTTTCATACATTCTATTAGATTTATGTTTTCTGATTTGTTATTTTGCATACTTCCCATCTTTTTTTGAGGTATGATTTCAGTTTGAATTCTGAATTTCTTGATGGTTCCTGGAACACCTTGTTACATTTGATCAAGTCTTCCTTAGACTTACTCAATCAGTTGTTGAGATCTTTCCTTTCTAGGTTCACCTTCAATTCATTTTTATTTCTTTTGTGGGTTCTGACATTTTCTTCAATCAAGTTAAGCCTACTATCAAAAGCTGAATACAGCCAGGCATGGTGGTGCATGCCTTTAATCACAGCACTTAGGAGGCAGGTTTAGGAGGATCACCATGAGTTCAAGGCCACCCTGAGACTACATAGTGAATTCCAGGTCAACCTGAGCTAGACTGAGACCCTACCTCAAAACAACAACAACCAAAAATATCTCAATGCTCTAAGAGATGATTCTGTTCAATTTCATTGATATGATTGTTGGTTCTTTGATGGTTTACTTCCAGTTCAGCAATTTTTTAGATCAGGGTCTCATTGGTTGTTGTATTTTCATTTTGGGATTGAATTTCTGTTGATTTCTCTACAATTTCATTGGAGGCTTTTATTGTAGGACTAGGCATCTTTTGTGGAGATCTCTCAGATTTCTCACCTTTTTTGCATTGTTGTCTACACATTTTAGGGAGAATCTTTATTTTATTTAGGATGAAGCAAGTTTTTGTTCTCTGGCCTGTGAACCCTCTGACTGAGGTAAACATAGATGTTGGTATCCAGTTTCCAGTCAGGATACCAGAGCAAAAAAAGTGATTCAATAGCCCACTCAGGGAATGGTCTCCAGAGTACTAGGGGGAGCTGGAAAGCATGGATCTGGCCTACTCACTGCACACCACACCCACCTGCCTGGGTGCAGTGAAGCCTGACCAGGGATCTGGGAAGAGCCAGGAAACAGGGATCTGGCCTATTCAATCCACACCACTATGCCCGCTTGCATACCATATGGGGAACCCAGACCAGGGAACTGAGTTGAGCCAGGAAGCAGATATATGGCCTACTCACTCCAATCCACTCTGCCAGCCTGAACACAGTCTGACACAGGAAATCCAGACCAGGAAACTTGCAGGAGCCAGGAAGCAGGGGTCTGGCATAATGACTCCAAGCCCTTCCCATCCACCATGAGGTGTAGATTTCCTAGATCATGAATCACTGAAATGCATGTGAGGTACCTTGATTTTAGGTCAGTTAAGTCACATGTTCACTGAAGAATCTTTTGTATCCAAATTGTCTCATAGTCAAAACCAAGCTGTGTAAGCTAGTAAAGCAGATAACACTAGATATATAGAATAATGCAGTGGCAGACAGCCCCTTTGGTGGATATTTTGGAACATATAGCAGTTCCTTATGAAGACCTAGCTAAAAAATTTTATTTTGATGAATGAACATTTTTATGCCTCTGAACATTTTTAGAGTTAAATATAAAATATATAGATATTAATATAAATTAACCCTACACACAAACTACAAATGTATGAGGAAATGGTTGGAGAGATGGCTAAGAAGTTAAGGCACTTGTTTGAAAAGTCTAAGGACCCAGTTTGATTCTCCAGTACCTATGTAAGTGAGATGCACAAGTTATATAGATGCAATCAACAAAGTCCAGAATGTGCAAAACTAGCCATGAAATGGTTCAATTATTTGAACAAAATTCCAAGAAATAAAAGTTGTAGAAAAACACAAATTAAAATGGTTTACAGTGTGTATATATAGACACTGTTTACAAAATCTATTTCAATCTCAAGACAAATAAAACAGGAAAAGATTAAGGTTAGTATTCATGATGTCCCCTCCAGGTCCCTGTGGTTCAGGTTTTCCCTCTATGGGCCTGTTGAAGGATCAATGTTTTAGCCTGTTGTTCAGAATATAGGATTTTATGGTACCATTTCCATTTGGATCCCTTTTTGTGTTCCCCATCCTTACCCTCCCTCCAACCCTTATGCTCCCTCCCACTCTTCCTCCCCTCCCATTCCACCCTCCCTATTGTCTGGTCCTCAGGGTACTTACTAGGTATGACAGCATCTCAGGGGGATTCAGGTTAGGAGCCACAGATGAATGAGACTATGTGATGATTATCTTTTTTGATTGGGTGAGTTCACTGAGAATGATCTGTTCCATGTTCAAGCATTTTTCTTCAAATTTTATTGTTTCATTTTTCCTTACTGCTGCATAAAAAGTCATAGTGTAGATATACCACATCTTTATTATCCATTCATCTAATGATGAACATTTGGGTTGATTCCAGCTCTTAGCTATTATGAATTGAGCAGCTATAAACATGGTTGAGCAAATCTCTCTAAAACATGGAGTGACCTGGTTGGAATCTGAAAGAGGATCAGGCCCAAGACAGTTATCTTATCGTCTAGTGCCAGAGGGTGCTGCACTTTTTCCTTGGTGCCGGCCTGTAACTCCTAGTACCAGCATGCAGTTATTTCCACAATGAGCTATTGATCAGAGAGACCTACAAGGTTTCCCAAAAGAAGACAGATTTCTGTCAGAGTTCTTGATGACCCACCAAAGGTTAATAGTAAGACCCTACTGACAAAGACACCATATGCTGTTGGGATGGAACATTGATTGACCTGGTTGGAATCTGGAAGAGGGTCATTCCCCAGACAGTTAGTTTGTCTAGTGCCAGAGGGTGCTACATGAGCAACTGGTGACCGACATCTGTCCAAACAACTCACAATCTAAGCTACTTAGCAGTAGACAACTTGGTGTGAGGCTCAAAGAAGTGCAATAGTGGCACACAACCATGGTGGGTAACCAATTGCTCTTGATTTGGCTAACAGATCCACTCAGTGGAATGGAACTCATAGCTGGAACTGGGAAATAAGTCAAAACCATGTACAAAAAATGAGCCCATTCTCCAATACCAAGCTCCCACTGAATGTGGGCTAGAAGAGGGCCTATGCATATAAAATTCTCTCTAAAATAACTATGGCCATTCCATGTATCCGATACTAACTTCTCTTTCCATTGGAGAATTTGCTTCTCTTTTTCAGATGGTCGATGAACCTGAAGGGAGGATCAGCCTATCGCACCTCACCAGGGCCCCAGCTGAAACCATAGAGTAATGGGGGAAATGGGCAAGAGTGCAGGTTTCTTGGTAAACCTGACACCAGACCAAGGATGAATGGGATAAAAAAAGAGAACATTCAACTCCTACTAAGCCAGATGTCCGGAGACACAGAGGCTCCCAAGACCTCATCACTGAAGTAGAACTAAAATGGACCCAAAATGGCTCAGGGAAATTCATGGAAGAGGGAGCAGAAAGAGTGTTAGAGCCACAAGTTGGGTCATTATGCATAGATACTTTGCCTCTCCCCCATATCTGTTGGCTACCCCCATAATGCATGACCCATATTCCCCAATGAGTAGGGACCCTTCAGAGGGGAAGGTCAGGGTGGAGGCTACCAGAGTCACCAACATGAATGTAAAATTAAAATAAATTTTAAAAACTTAAAAAAATAAAAAATAAAGAAATTAAAGAAGGGCTGGAGAGATGGCTTAGAGGCTAAGGTGCCAGCCTGCAAAGCCTAAGAACCCGGTTCCAATCTCCAGGTCTCACGTTTAGCCAAATGCAAAATGATGCAAGGGCACAATGTCACACTTGACCACAAGGGGGTGCACACATCTGGATTTCATTCACAGCAGCTAAGAGACTGCTGGTGCACCCATCTCTATCTGTCTCCCTCTCTGTCTGTCTCTCTGTGTGTCTCTCTCCAAAAATAAATAAAATAATAATTTTAAAAAATTAAAAAGAAATTAAAGCATAAAAACAAACAAACAAATTTATGGGTCAACTTGATCTTTCTGATTTTTGCAAAGCAAACTAGCTTTGGTACTCATTTGTATTAAACTTTCCAGATCCCTATCCATCATTATTCTTTCCAAGTTTCAAAGTAAATATTTCCACATACTCATTTTCATATTTATGTCTCATATTGCACTGGAATTTTCCTCGCAAATTCTGTAGGAAAATACAAGTATATTAAAAAAAATAAAAACAGTGTAAAGTGAAAAAAAATAAATTAGTGTTTTTTTTCCACGCTATCACTGCATACTGTTATTCTTCTGAAGGTGTCATAATGACATTACCTTGTATGCTAAAATTATGCCCCTGCAAGTCTTTTTCATCATTACATAGTACTTAGGGCCATGATAATTCTAGTGTGTCTGGCTTGCGTGTGTCCTGGAGAATCAAACCATGGTCCTTTGGCTTTAAGCCATTCCTGCATCCCTTGGTAATTCTTTTTGACATAGAAATATTCATACAATGACAACTATTCTAGACTTTGTTCCTCAATGATGAACACATTGTAAGAACCTTGCATTTCCTAGTGTTCCTTGCTTTGTAAAATTCAAAATACATATGTGGATGGGCATTGTAAAGATTCTAACTAATATAATATGGTATGTGAATGTGGCAAGCTGTCTCTTTTTGTGATAATATTACTCATTCAAGACCATATTTTGCTAGCATACTATTTTTAGAGGCTCTTATCTGGCTATTTGACTTAATTGTAGTCATTTGGAGAAATCCACCAGGCATAAAACTTTACTGACTTCATGGAAGACAGGGTAGACTGTGGCCAGGAGCTAGAAATTACCAATGACTCTCAGTCACACAAACTATAGGAAGTAAATTCTGCTAGATAGCTGAATGAATATGGCATTATTTTTTTTAAGCACTTGTTAAAGTGTGACCAAACTCCTAATTTTCATTAATTGAAATACTACTTATGCATTATAGTCACAGTTTATATTGACTGTCAACTTGACAGGACATAAAATCATGTGTGAAGATCTGTGTAGATTAAGTAGGCTTTGGATGTTTCTATGAGAGATTATCTTGATTAGGTTAACTAAGGTAGGAAGACCAACCTTAACTTTGGGCTGGCCATTTCCTGGGCCAAGAACCTGGATTAGATGAACATATGAACAGGAGAAATTTGGCTGAATAGTAGCATTCATCACTCTGTCCTGCTTCCTCACTGATAGACTGTATGTGATCAGCTCCTGTTGATGCAGGACTTTGGGCATTCTGGACAGGTCTGTATGACCAAATTTTTGGGTCCTTATACTATATGTTTTTATTTCTTTAACTTTTTTACTGACAACTTCCATAACTATAAACAATAAACCATAATTCCCTTCCCGCTTCCACTTTTCCCTTCAAAAATCCACTCTGCCATATCCCCTCCTTGTTTCAATTTTTAACAAATTGATAAAATGAAATTGAGAAAGCTAAATTATGAACTATTGAGTTTATTTGGGGATAAATCATAATTCTTGAAGGTATTTAGGGGAACTTCGGTTCTAGGAAAAAGTTAGGACAGTTCCATACACATGAGGGAGAGTTAACATAATAACTCCTTCAAATAACAGACCAGAAAGGATTAAATAATAGTGAAGGACTCAGAGATCAAAGATAAATCTTACATATAATCAAAGTGAGAAGGTAACCACAAAGTATGATACAGTTACATGACAAGAAAAGAAAAATGCCAGAGCCCTGGTAAGTACTTTTCCCTTCCCAACCAGGTTACAGGGCAAAAGGAAGAGACAGAGCTGGTGCGAGATCTGGGGAGAAGAGTACTGGACTATGTGTGTAATCTCCTTTAATATGGATCAAACATCCAATTAGGGTGAGCCTTGTCCTCAGATTCAGGTGTGTAAGCAGAGATTTCATTGATTCATGAACTCAGGGGGCTGATCCAAAGAGGCTGAGCTAAGAAGAAGCAGGAAGTTCCTGCTGGACATGTCATTGGAAGCTACTTGGAAAGTCAGGATCAGACCCAAGTTTCAGTTTTGCTAAGATGGACAGAAAGACATCTGTTCTCTCTTTGGGCTTCTATCTCTCACTGCCTGAAAGAAGCTAGTTTTCCCCTGTTTATCCTACACTGCTGCTATGTATTTCCTGCCATAATGGATATACCTGGAACTATAAACTGAAGTAAACCCTTCCTTCCTTAGACTGTTATTTTTGTCTGGTATTTTATGCCAGCCATGTGAAGTTAACTAATAAAGAAAATCAGTACTGACAGGTGGGATCATCGCTGTGGTAAAGCTGGTTATGTGGTTACTAGGCTTTTAGAACTGTTTTGGGGGAAGGTATGTGAAAGGATTTTGAACTTTGGACTATAGTACTCTCATAATTCTATTAGCAGAGCTAAATAGGCCCTTCTGATGGGAGTTTGGAGAGCAAGTATGTGGAGAGAAATACATAGAGTCCCAGCTCAAGAGGTTACAGAGAAAAATATCTATCAGGAAAGGGACTAGGGCAGTTCATGTTACATACTATAAAAAAAGAAAGAAGGAAAATTGGCTGCATTCTGCTTATATCCCAAGAACTTGAATAATGCTGAACTTAAATAAAATGGACCAATTTGTTTGGTGGAGGAAACCTTTACACAAGATAACATTCAGGCTCATGCTGAGAAAACAGATATAACTATTAAAGAGATCAGCATAATTGAAACAAGACCTTCTTTGTTGCACTGGGAGAACACAAAAGGTACTCAGAGGGCACAACCCCAACCAAAAGGAGTCTCCATCTTGTGAAATTCCTAATCCATATGAAGGAAGAAAGCAGGTATGTTCACACACAAACTTCTAAGTAATGTTTCACCAAGATCAGCCTAGAAGGTATACAGAGACTTCAACTGTGGTCCAAGGGGGCAGGCTTCATCACAATCTGTGGGCAGAAGTTGGAAGCATTATGCGTGCAATAGTGTATTTGGAAGTAAGAAAGAGGGCCATGAGTGCACTATCATGGCTCTTGAAAGCATCTGAGGTCAGGCAATATGTGGCAGGGTCAGAGTCCAACCAAGGAGGCATTGAGATACCACTGTACTGAGCTATGGAGGAGAATCACAGGTTTTACTGGAGTCTCCAGGATGTTTGAAATGCCAGAACCATATAATTTGATTAAGGAAAGCTTCAGATATAGGGTAGAGTTCCACAAATGAGGCATAGCTCTAAGGATGGAGTTTCACAAGCCCTTTGGAAAACAGATGATCCCATGAAAACTCCTAGATATCATAATTGGAGCTTAAAGAGTGGGTTTTTCTCAGCAAGGTTTTAGTCTTGGTTTGGCCTGATCATTCCTGATTATGGCCCCATACTTTGCTTTGGACTTGGGACTATTTATTTCATACCAATGCATGTTGGCATTGTGCAAATCATTTTTGATGTTATAGGAGACCAGTTAAAAGTTTGCCTGAGGGCTGGAGAGATGGCTTAGGGGTTAAGGCGCCTGCCTCCTAATCCTAAGAACACTGGTTCCAATCTCCAGTGGTTCCAATCTCCAGGTCCCACGTTTAGCCAGATGCAAAGTGAAACAAGGATGCAATGCCACACTTGACCACAAGGGGGAGCACCCATCTGGATTTCATTCGCAGCAGCTGAGACACTGCTGGTGTGCCCATCTCTGTCTTCCCCTCCCTCTCTCTCCCTCTCTCTCTGTCTCTCTCTGTGTCTCTCTCCAAAAAAAAAAAATAATAAATAAATAAATAAATAAATAAAAATAAAGTTTGCCTGAGTCACAGAAGATAATTTACATTTATACATTTAAAAAAATTGTTTATTTATATTTATTTGATAGTGACAGAGAAAGAGGCAAAGAGAGAGAGAGAAAGAGTGCACCAGGGCCTCCAGCTACTGTAAACAAACTCCAGTTGCACGTGCCACCTTGTGCATCTGGCTTACATGGGTACAAGGGAATCACGCCTCGAACTTGGGTCCTTTGGCTTCACAGGCAAGTGCTTAACTGCTAAACTGTCTCTCCAGCCCATTACATTTATACTTTTTAGGCAGTGTTAGACTTTAAAAGACTGTAAGGTTTTTGAAGTTGAACAGCATGTATTTTCATTATGAAATGGTCATGAATTTATGGAGACAAGTAATATAAAGTTTGACTTAAATGTGATTTGGTTGGTTGCCAAGTTGACAAGGGGTGGACTTATGATGGTTTGTGTTGATTGTGAACTTAATAGGATCTAGAATCACTTGTGAGAGAGTATGTAGGTTATGTTAGCCTCTGGGTATGTCTTTGAGGGATTATCTTGATTAGGATAATAAAGGTGGAAAATCACCTTAACTATGGTTTGAGCATTTCATGGTCTAGGGTCCTGGACTACATAAACAGGAGAAAGCTAGCTCAATAGCAGCATTTATCACTCTGCTCTGCTTCCTCATGGTTGAACTGGATGTGACCAACTCCTGCCACCATGCATTTCTTGCTTGGATAGACTAAAATCTGGAATTATAAACTGAAATAAACCCTTCTCCCTTTAAACTGAAATGTCTGTTTTTTTTTGTTTGTTTGTTTGTTTTTTGTCCAAGCAATGCAAAGTTGACTGAAAATATTTTTGTTGTTGTTGTGTTTGGTTTTTTGAGGTAGGATCTCGCTCTGGCCCAGGCTGACCTAGAATTAACTATGTAGTCTCAGGGTACCCTGAACTCATGGCGATCTTCCTACCTCTGCCTCCCGAGTGCTGGGATTAAAGGAGTGCACCACCACACCCAACTTGACTGAAAATATTTTTTTTAATCTTCTAAATTTGCATGATATCATTACTCATCAAATATAACTAATACACTTTTCATACTAAAATGTGTTTTTTGAATCAAGCTTCTAGTTAATAATATACTTAATATCTTTCATAGATAGTTAAACTTTCACAAACCAATAATTTATTCTGACTCATTAATTTTTTATATAAATCAATGCAAATTTTATAGATCATAGATATCTCCCATTTATTAAGTGGTAACAGACTCCACATGTGAAAGCTTGTGCTATTATATAGTTTTGGTTTTTATAGTTATGACTTTGCCATATTATAGTTTTGTGTATAATATCATATCCCAATGACTATGAAAGTGAAGCTACTTTATAACTAAAAAATGTTTTAGAATTAAAATTTCAGATGTTTCATGAGAAACTTTGATCTAGATACAAAGATAAAAATGTCTTTATGCAATAGATATGGAAAAGAGATGAGTCATGTGTATAATCATCTCATGTGACTGTCAGCTGGATGGACACACACACACACACACACACACACACATATATATGTGTGTGTATATATATATATATATATGTATATATTATAGTATGTATTGGGTTATATATTATACAGATCCATGTTGTTTCTCTAACTGTATTCTATTTTAAAATCCAAAAATGAAATTGCTACTTCTTTGGAAATTGGTTCTCCAAGGGGAGAAGGGAATTGTAATAATCACACAAATATGTGTTTTTATCACCAAATAATATGCATTAAATATGTAGAACTTTTTTATGACAGACATACTTTAATAAATATTTTAATGAATAGTTCTTGAATATCTTTATTGTATCTTGCTATATCAAACATTATGCTAGTAAAGCTGAAAGTGTCTCATAAACATTCAATGATATCACCACTGATAGGTGACTTCTGTTCAGTTATGCCTTCCAATTGTGTTGAGAATGGTCCTTAAGTTCTGTTTAATATTGTCTTTACAGCTTAATCTGTCAGTTGTGGGGAGGAGACACAGCCCAAAACTATCACCAATAAACTGAGGAATTTCACCTTGGAAACTACTACTTGGGGAAGCTGGTCCTTGACTGTGCTGCAGAAAAGAATTACAAGATACATCAGAGTCAAGTAAAGTGAATGAGTTTACTAAACAGATATGAGAGAAGGTGAATGCTCACAGATGCTCAGGTGGAGAGAGAAAGAGAAGGCATTAACAAAAAAATCATATTGTACACTGAAGGCATTAGTTTAATTTACAAACACATTCAAAGGTTAATCAAAATGTAAAAATTAATTTCAAAACATATGGGATTGCAGAAGAGAGCCAGTCCCTGAACATCTAGTACTGGAAAGTGCTACATGAGCTACCAAGGGAAAGTGGCCAACATCTGTCCAAGCAATTCAAAGTCTAAGCGACTGACAAGCAAACAACTTGACATGATGCTCATGCAAGTGCAATAGTGGCAAACAGCCATGGTGGGTAACCAAATGTTCTTGGATTGGCTAACAGATCCACTCAGTGGAAAGAAAACCATATCTGGAACTGGGAAACAAGTCACAACTATATCCAGATAACAATTCTGCTTTCCATTTTCAGGCTCCCATAAGACTTCAAAGGGTCTACACCATTTTAATTCTCTCTAAATTAATAATGGTTATCCCATTTAACCAGTTCTGACTTCATTCTCTGTTGGAAAATCTGCTTCTCTTTTTCTGATGGGAGCTGGACCTGAGGAAATAAACAACCCAGTGCACTCCACCCTGGACCCAGCTAAAACCACAGAGGAATTGGGGAAATGAGCAAGAGTGCTGCTTCCTTAATGAATCTGATATCAGCATAAGAGCGAAGGAGATAGACACCGAGGATACTCAACATCTACCAAACCAGAGATTCCTAAGTGCCTGTCACCGAAGTAGTCTTATTATGCTCCCAGCATGGCTCAGGGAATTTTGTAGAAGAGGGGGCAGAAAGATTGTTAGAGTCACAAGTTGGGACATTTTACACAGAGACATTGCCTCCCCCCCCTCCCCACATAATGCATGATGCACAAACCCCAGGGGGGTGACCTGCATCCCAAACAAGGAAGGTCTCATCAGAGGCAAGATATGTCCATATCTAATAAAAATAAATAAACAAATAAACATATGGCATTGTTTTTCTCTTTCAGAATGTCCTGAATTGGGCATGGTGGTACACACCTTTAATACCAGCACTCAGGAGGCAAAGGTAGGAGAATAACCACTTGGAGTTTGAGGGCATTATTTAGCTATAGAGTGAGTTCCAGATCAGCGTGGGCTAGAGTAAGACCCTATCTAAAATAACTAAATAAATAAAATAAATAAATAGAATTTCCTTTCTCTAAATGGACTTATAAGGTATTTATGAGGTTAATTTTTCAAGTGTAGCAAGAAGAAAGGAATACAAATGACATGAAATTCAATTCACAACTATTCTGACCTTGTATAAGAATAGTTCATTTTTTTTCTTTCATCATCATTCCTTGACATACCTCTTGAAGAATAGAACATTGCATCCATAGGCAGTGTTGACATTGTTAACCATGTTGAAGTTTTGACAGTCAGAAAGTGGGAAACAAAAACTAAATTGCAGGGTGAAACCTTTTGTCTTTTTCCATGATCCCTTAAACTTCCATGTTTATATCCATCCTCATTTCTACTGTTATACTATCAATTAGATATCAAACAATGTGATGCCATTTGTCAGTATATAACCTTACACTTACACCCACAAGAAAATATTCATACACATATATTATTCTGGTAATTAACCTCTGAGGGAAGATATTTGTTATCAAGGAAATAAATTTGTTCCCAGGAGCATTATCTGACTGACTGCTTCAATTATTTATTCAGATCAACCAGAGTCCTTGATGGGATTTTATAACTTCCTAGTCTCTTCCCCAGACAGCAAGAAATATGGCATAGCATGAGTAGGATGGAGTGGGCATTCTCAAAAACTCTACAGGGTGTTCTAAGGCAGGTTTGATTTAGAAATATCTATATTATAAATAGAAACAATAAAAGTAAGCTTAAGTTTTAATGACTTTTTTGTTACTTTGGTTGGTTGAATTATTTTGAGCCTATGAGCTAACTCCTCTAAGAATTGCTTTATATTCAAAAAGTGTCTGCAATGATCCATTCTCTGTTACCTCACAGGCTTAAAGTGAGAATACACATAAAAATGTTTTAAATGCCATGAAAACTGAAATATGAATAATAAAGAATCTGTATTTTTTTGTCCAGAGGAAAAGCAAGCATATGCCCAGGAAATATGCTTTCAAAACTGCCAGATGTGGTCTCCTTTACATCTAAATATCATACATTCCTTATACACTATCAGTTTTTATAGAAAATAATACCATTTCCTAGAGAATTGTGTGTGTGTGTGTGTGTGTGTGTGTGTGTGTGTGTGTAATTATTAGATGGAATTGTTCAGGATATGATGATGAAAGGGCCAAAAAAGAAAATACCACACCAATTCAGATAGCAGTTACAACTACTTAAGCAAAAGAATGCTCTTGCATCATCACATCATCAGAATAGTGGTTTGAGAAACCTGTGGAGAGCACAGAGATATTTGCAAAAGGATAACATCATGAGGGCTTGGTTTAGAAGACTTCATGAGTCTATGCCGCATTTGCGGTGATTGCTGCAAGAGGTTTCCTCCTAGATACATATCCAAATACATATCTGCATTTTTGTGGGGAGGGGCTAAATATGATGGTGCAGAGGAGGATGCCAATGAACTTTTATCTTTACCACAAGAAAATATGAACAGAACTATATTTCCCCTCCCCATATATAATTAGCTTTTATTTCCTTATGAAAGGCAGTGTTCTCTGGACTCAGGAAACAACTGTCGCCAGAAGCATGGATGATACATAAAGAAGAAATCATAACTATCTTCTTAAGTTTTCATAACTGAATTTCATTAACTATGGTAATATCATGGCATATAGTAAATATAGCAATAATGCCTCCCTATAAAGATAGTGCTGTCTGCTCATTTGAAGAATTTGAAACTGCCATAATTCCATGGACTGAAGGAAAGATATTTTCTAGAATAGCATTTATTCCTGGTGTAAATAAAGACCAGTACAGCTGATAGCATTTACATTAAATACTGGGAAAGTTCACATATAAATGGGGAGAAGAAGAAACTAATCTGAGAATATGGGAATACATAAAAGGGTCATGAAATGAGAGGTGTCAATATTTAAATTCCTCAAACAAAAGGCTCAGAGTAAAATAATACCATATCTGAGTTTAATAATATAGATTACTAAAAAGATAAAAACTGTAACTTGCTGAGATTCTTCCTAGACTAGAGAAATACTTGACTAGAAAACAGAAACATTCAGATTTCATAGTAGTCCCAGGGTGACATTTAGCTATATAATATGATGAAGCAATAGGATATTAGGTAATTTGATATTGATGATGAAATACATTTGGAAATTGAGTTAAAGTTCACTGAACATATAATATCAATGGAAATGACTACACTAAAAAGTAACAGGATTTAATTATCAATTCATTTCTATGGTAAAAATCTCTGTATATGTTTATCATGGAATATAAAAGTAGCATATTGAAGAACAAAAAGTATGAAAATGTATGTATTAGTCTTATTATTAATCATTTTTAAGTGTTTCTGTACTTTATGTTAGGTAGATGGTAGGTCATGTTTTCTACCTCATCCAAATGTTAGGCATGAACATAATAAACCATTGTTTTGTTTGTTAGCTAGATTCTATATCAATTGTAACCATCCAGCATGATGGCTTTGCTGTAAATTACCCAATGCTCAAAGAATTCTCTATGCAGTAAAGAAACAAGTCACAAAAATCCTCTGAGGTCTAGCTTGGCTACAAGGAATAATCTCCATTTTGGAGATGTGGTAAAGGATAGGAAAAGCTATGTCAGGAAGGCCAGGAGTGTGACTTAAAGGCCTGGGGATCTAGTTCAGTGGTAAATTCCCTGTCTAGTATATATTCAATGACCCAAATTCAATATCCAATATCACAACATTTCTCAAAAAGTAAACTGGGCTGGAGAGATGGCTTAGGGGTTAAGGCACTTTGCCTGCAAAGCCTAATGATCCAGGTTTGATTCTTCAGGTCCCACATAAGCCAGATGTACAAAGTGGCACATGCATCTGGAGTTTGTTTGCAGTGGCTAGAGGCCCTGGTGCGCTCTCTCCCCCTCTCTTTTCTTCTCTCTGTCTCAAATAAATAAATAAAATTAAAAAGTAAACTATTTGGAATATGCAATGTCAATTGACCTGGAAACAGATCACTCCTGCCTACATAATTGCATAATTGAACCCTAATGAAAACTCTGAATATCAAAGCTCAGATGGGAATATAAACTGTATGGTGAAACTTCATGAATACTGTCACATGTTAATATTGGAAAAACAACATATCCATATACCATGACAACAGCAGAACAGAAACTTTGTATTGGGTCATTCTCCTGGGCTCTACTTACTCTCTTGCTCTCTTAGTGAATTTTAAGTAGTGCACTTTTCATAGGATAAAAACATAATATGATAGTCTTCACTGATTACAGTGAGTCATTTGAGGAACTATTTCCTTTTCTCAAAATTGCTATGTGTGCCAGAATAACGGTGTTTTGGATACCTACTCTCAAACTTTGTACTTTGCCCACCCTTATATGAATGTACCATTGAAGAATGTTTCAGGGTGAGTTAACAAAACTTCTAAATCAAAAGAAACAAGGTATGCCTATAGATGGTTTAGTAGATATAGGAAAAATTACATGAATAGAAAGAGGAAAACAAATTAATATTGAATCCACTAAAAGCAATGCAACTATGACTTAAAAGTACATTAGTATAGATCAAAAGGTCTGTGGAAGTATTACCTATTCATGATGCAATAATGAATAAAATGCCTGTGACTAATACACAATAAGGCTCAATATTAATGAAATTTCAGTAATAGTATCAAATTCAGAATGAAGTCATGGGCCATAATAAAGAATAATATTTAAAAATCAAATATATTTTACAAAAGTTAAAATATAGAGTAGTAGTTCTTTTTATATAAAAATGAAAGAAAAATGTTAAAAAAGAAAACAAGCTAAGAAAATGATAAGGCAGGTATATAAAACTAAAAATGTATGCCTTCTTATTGCTGTGGCTATGAGGTATATAAGAGTGCTATTTGAAGATGCCCAAATTGATATATAGTTGTCTTAAAGTGGAATAAGGTATCTCTAAGTATATACATGTATATGTGTATATCCAGAAGGAAAGTTGCATTGCATTAAGAGAAAAGAAAAACAAGAATTAGTTTGATGTAACTATCACCTTTATAAAAATTTTATATAACAAGATAATTTTGCATATCATTATTTGTTGATAATTTCATACATTAATGTATATAAATTATGATTTGACCATTTAGACCCCCCATTGCCATCAACTGTTCCACTCACACTGACCCCACTTTCTGCTCTCTGCCTGAAAATAGATACATCATTCAAAAGAATGACTTCCCATAATCCAGTGCCCACTGACTACTAGTTGTTCCTCAGGATCAATGGAAATTCCAAAGCCCTTCCTCTATCCATTAGAATAGTGACCTGCCCTATCATGCCAGAGCGTGTGAAAGTAACCAAAGCTTCTGTGAGTTCAAGAGGACAATGGCCATTTGATGGCTGTTTGAGAGTTCCATAGCACTCCTCCCTATCCTCAACTACTACTCTTCTATCACTACTTCTGTAATGCTCCCAGTGCCTGGGACCAAGGTGACTTTATACATATCCAATAAAGGGCTAGTTCAGTGAGAAGTTACTTATTTTCAGCAGTTTGAACCAGTTATAAGACTCTACATAACTGTAGCCAAGTGCAAATGTAAGCTTTTTCTACTCAAGGTTAAGAGCCAAATTGATCACATTGAGTGATCTTTTGATACACTATTGAATATTTTGAAAGTATTTGACTGAGAAGTTTTGTATCTATGTTCATCAGAGATATGGTATAAAGTTTTCTTTTTTGTTTTGTATCTGGTTTTTCTATCATTGTAATGTTTTCTTTATAGAAAGAGTTTGGAAGCATGCCTTTCTTATGACTTTCTGAATTCCTTCAGTACCTGTTAAAGATCTCCGTTTTCATATCTAAACTTAGTGAGCTGTATCTTCCCTCTCTTTTAGTTAATTTGACTAAAGGTTTGCCAAACTTGATTTTATTTTCAAAGGATCTGATTTTTCTTTGTTTTATTGATTTGTTGTATTATTATTTTTTTTATTTATATTATTCTGATTGTATATTCATAGTATTGGTTCCATTATCCTCCTCCCTGTCCTCCCTCTTCCAAAGGGACCCTCATCAATGGGGAATGTAGGTTATGCATTGTGGGGGTCGTCAAGAGTTTTAAAATTTATATTTCATTGATCTATGTCCTGATTATAATTAATTTTGCTATCTAGTATTTTTGGATTTAATTTATTTTTATTTTTCAGATATATCAGAAAATATTTCTTCATTCAAATTTGTCTTCTCTCTCATTTCAAGTAGACATTTAAAGTTGCAAACTTACCCCATAGATTTTGGTTTGTTGTTTTCATTTCATTCAGTTCTTGGAATTTTTTTCATTTCTTTCTTGACTTGATTAATGACACCTTCAGTATTCAATAACACATTGTTTTATGCACATGAATTTGTGTCATTTAAGTAGTTTCTCTTGTTGATTTCGAGCTTCATTCCAGTATAAGAAGGTAAAATCTAAGAACTCTAATATGTGTGTTATTATTATAGAGCAACATGGACTACTGAGAATAATGTGTACTCTATTGCTTTTTTTTTCTGGGGGGAGGATGTTCTGTAGATGTCTATGTCCATTTGTTCTATGATGTCATTTAACACTAATGTTTGTCTATTTGTTGACCACCATGTTTATTGGTAAAAAGAGGTTATTGTAGTCATCTAATAATGTTTCTTTATAAAACTGAACGAATTCTATTGCCCTCTTCAAAGACTGCTCCCTTGATAAGAATAAAGTGACCTTAATTTTTTTCTGATGACATTATTCACTTAAAGTCTATTTTATCATATATTCTTGCTTTTAACCTGTTTCCATTTCTTGGACTGTCTTCTAAAATCCTTTTACTATAAGATGGTAGCTGTCTTTATTACAGTAGGAGATTTTCAGGTCCTATATGGAGGTCTTTAATGCATTTGGACTTGGTTTTTGTGTACAGAGAGATAAATGGGTCTAGTTTTATTTTTCTCCATATAGTCATCACATTTGTCCAACATCATTTTTTTGAAGATGCTGTCTTTTCTCCCAGTATACATTATTGGCACCTTTGTCAAAGATCAAGCAGCTGTAATTACTTGACTTAAGTTCTGGTTCTTCAATTCTTATTCACAGGTATATGTTTTTGTTTTTTATGCCAGTGCCATGATGTTTTTGTTACCATAACTTTGTAATATCGGTTTAGATCAGGTATGGTGATACCTCCAAAGGTGTGTGTATTTTTTTTTCTGAGGATATGTTTGGATATCCTAGGCTTGCTGCTATTCCATATGAATTTTGAGATCATTTTTTTTCAATCTCTGTGAAGTATAAAGGCTATTTGTTTTATTGGTATTGCATTAAATCTGTATATTGCCTTTGAGAGAGTTGCCATTCTCACAATATTACTTCTTCCATCCAGGATCATGGGAGATCGTTTCATTTTCTCATGTCCTCCTCAGTTTCTTTCTTGAGATATTTTATATGTTTTGTTTATATAGATCTTTCCCATCCCTGGTTTGTGTTACTCCAAGGAATTTAATTTTTTTTTCTATTGAAAATTAGCCTTACTAATTTCTTTCTCTGTATATTTGTTCTTTGCATTTAGAAAGGCTACTAATTTTTGTGCATTGATTTTGTATTCTGCCACTTTACTGAAGGAATTAATCACCTTTTGAAGTTTTGAGATGTAGACTCTTGGGTAACTTATGTACAGGATCATATCATCTACAAATAGGGCTAATTTGATTTCTTTATTTTCAATTTGAATCTCTTTTATCTCTTTCTCCTATCTTATTTCTTTTGCTAGTTGAAGAGCAGTCACAAGAGTGGCCACTCCTGTCTTAATCCCAATCTCAGTGGGAACTCAGTGAGTCTTTTCCCATTAGTACCATTTTGGCTTTGGGTGTTTTATGTATAGCCTTTATTGTGTTGAGATATCAACCCTCCATGCCTATTCTTTCCAGTGCTTTGACCATGGGGGTGTTGTATTTTGTCAAAGGCCTTGTCTGCATCAATACAAATGATCATGTGGTTCTTATGGTTAAGTTTATTTATGTGGTGTTTTACATTGACCAATTTCCATATGTTGAGCCATCCCTGCATCCCTGGGATGAAGCCTACTTGATCAAGGTGGACAATGCGTTTGATGTGTTGTTGAATTCGATTTGCAAGGATTTTGTTCAGGATTTTGTATCTAAGTTCATCAGGGACTTAGGATTATATTTTCTTTTCTTGTTGCATTTTTGTCTGGTTGTGTTATTAGGGTGATGTTTGCTTCATAAAAGAAGTTGGGGAGGATTCCTTAGTGTGAAACATTATGTGAAACAGTTTGAGAAAAATTGGTGTCGATTCTACAATGAAGGTCGATAGAATTCAGGTGAGAAGCCATCTGGTCCTGAACTCTTCTTTTTGGGGAGGTTTTTGATTACTTTTTAACTCTCCATGGATGTGATAGGTTTGTTTAGGAGATTAATGTGCTCTGGGTTAGTTTTAGTAGCTGTTATATGTCTAGGATTTCATCTATTTCTTCCAGATTATCCAATTTTGGGGAATAGAGGTTTGGAAGTATTCCCTGATGATTCTTAGAATTTGACTGATGTCTGTTGTAATCTCTCTTTTTTCATTGCTGATTTTGTTTATTTGAGACTTCTCTGTTTCTTTTGCTTGACCAAACTGGCCTGGAATTTGTCAATCTTGTTTATTTTTTCAAAGAACAAGCTCTTCACTTCATTGATTTTTAAAATTGTTTCCTTAGTTTCCAGTTCATTAATTTCTACTCTAATCTTGAGTATTTCTTTCTGCCTGGAGCTCTTTGGGTTGAATTCTTCTTGTTTTTCCAGTGCCTATATGTGAACAGTTAGTTCATTAATTTGGGATCTCTGTGTCTTTGTTATGAATGCAATTAGCACTAGAAATTTTCCCCTTAGGACTGCCTTCATTGTGTCCCATAAGTTTTGGTAGTTTGCATTTTCATTATCATTCCATTCTAGGAATTTTAAATTTTCTTTTTTAATTTCTTCCACAACCCATTCATTGTGTAAAAGTGGTTGTGTAGTCTCCAGTAGCTAGTGGAGCTCTTGAAATGTCTGTTGTTCTTAATTTAAGCTTTTAAGCATTGTGATCTGATATGATGTAGAAGGTTACTTCAATCTTTTTGAATTTATGGAGGCATGCTTTGTGGGCTAATATATTGCCTATTTTGTAGAAGGTTCTAAGGGCTGCTGAGACATATGTCTATTCTATAGAGTTGGGGTTGAAAGCTCTGTAGATGTCCGTTAGGTTTAGTTGATCTATGGTATTGTTGGTCTCTATTATTTCCATGTTGATTTTCTGCTTAGATGATCTGTCTATTGATGATAGTGGAGTATTGAAGTCTCCAACTATGAGGGTATTTGTATTTATTTCTGTTTTTATTTTTCTTGTCAAATTGGTTTCGTTTTATATGCTGTGGTGCACCTGTTTGGCACATATATATTTATGATTGTGATATTCTTGTGTTGTATCATTCCCCTGATGAGTAAGAAGTGGCTTTCTTTGTCCTTTGTGATTTCTTGTGGTTTAAGTCTATTTTATCAGATATTAGTAGAGCAACACCCACTTTCTTTTTATTACCATTTGCTTGGAATATCATTTTTCATCCTTTCATCCTCAGGAGGTGTCTATCTTTAGTGGTGAGGTGGGTTTCCTCATGACAGCAGAGAAAAGAGTCCATTTTTTTGATCCACCCTGATAAATTGTGTCTTTTGATGCGTGAGTTAAGAAGATTAATATTTAAGGTTAGTACTGTGATGTTTGAATTAATCCCTGCCATGATGATATGTTTATGGGGTTTTCTTGTGGTTTGTACTTTTTGAGCCTGGACTATATTTGGTTATTGTGATCTTGTTGTTGTCTCTTGAGATTGGACAATTTTGCTGGGAAGAGCAGCTTGGGTTGGATGCCATAGTTTTTAGACTTTGAAGTATTCCATTCCAGGCCCTTCTGGCTTTAAGTGTTTCCACTGAGAAATCTGGCATAATTCTCATCAATTTGCCTTGGTATGTTCTGAATTGTTTCTCTATTGCTGTTTTTTTAACATTCTCTCTTTGTTTTCATTGTTAAGGGTTTTAACTATGATGTGCCTTGGACAGTTTTTTCATTGGTCCTGTCTGGTGTTCTGTGGGCTTCTTGTATCTGGATGGGCCTGTCTTTTGAGATATTGGTAAATATTTCTTCACTAATTTTGTTGAATATGTTCTCTATGTTTGGTTGTTTTAGAATATCCCAAAGTTCCCTCATATTTTATTCACTTGATGTTTTTAACTTAGCAAAGTTTTTGGCTTCCCAATCAATTTTTTCTGTCTTGTATTTCAGGTCTGAGGTCCTGTCTTTCAAATGAGTAACTCTGGTAGTGAGGGGTTCCAGAGAGGTTTTTATAAGCTCTATTTGATTTTTGTTTTCTGCTCTGTTATTGTGCATCGTGTCCATCTCTTTTTTGAGGCACAATTTTAGTTAGAGTTCTGATTTTCTTAATGTTCCTTCATACAACTGTTAGTTTTTTAATGGTTTGCTTCCAGTTCAGCAATTCTTTTGATCAGGATCTCACTGGCTGTTATTATTTTCATTTTGGGAATGAATTTCTGTGGATTTATCTATGATTTCATTGGAGGCTTCCACTGTGGGACTGGGCATCCTTGGTGGAGGTCTCTGTTTTCTGACTTTTGTTGGCTTTATTACTATTATTATTATTATTATTATTATTATTATTGCTTTGTTGTCTACTCATTTTGGGGAGACACTTAATTCTATTGAGGCAGAATTTTTGTCCTTGTAGCATCTTCAGAGGGTATTATGCTTTAAATGTGAACCAGCTTGGTGTAATGGTTTATGATAAGGTTATAACCACAGATGTGCAGACTGTGGAGATTGCAGATACATCAAAATTACCTGGAGAACTGGGAGCTCTGGTCTACTAACTCCACTTGCATGTATTATTCAGCACATGGGGATCATAGGTTGCAGAACCAGGCACCAGGAAGTTGGGGAACCAGAAGCAAATGGCTCTTTCCTACAGGTCTGTACACCCTCTGGCTCAGGTGAAGAGAGATGTTGTACCCAGTGGCAAGTCAGGACACCAGAGCAAAAGCCTGCTTCCACAGCCAGGGACCAGGCTGCCACAAGCTAGGCACAGTGGGACCTATTAGAACCTGGCAATTGGGAGGAGACAGGGAATAGGGATCTGGTCTATTTACTCAGAACCCTCTGGGGCAGTGTATCTGGGAATTGGGGACCCAGGAGCTCTTCAACCAGTAAGGGAGAACAAGGGGCCTTCTTCCACCGCAAGTTTTCAGGGTTCAAGACACCCCAAGCCAGCCACAAGGCCACCTTCCTGGACCATGGAAGTGGGAGGAGGCAGGGAACAGGGATCTCGCCTACTCTGCCCCAAGCCTGCACACCCTCCAGTGCAGGATATCTGAACCAGGGAACTGGGAGGAGCTGGGGAACAGGGATCTGACCTATTTGCTCCATGCTGTGCTCACCCTCCAGTGCAGGGTATTGGGACCAGAGAACTGAGCCCTTGACTTATTTCTAATTTTAAAGTAAATGTTTTAAGTTTACCCCACTTAGTACAATGTCAACTATATGTTTTTCAAGAATAGTCCTTAATAGAGTGTAATATGTTTCTTCTATTCCCAGCTTCTTAAGGACTTTAATTATAAAATAATGTTGATTTTTGTCAAATGTCTTTTCTGCATCTACTGAGGTGATCTTGTGATTTGTTGTTGTTGCTCTTGAGTCCATTTATTGATTTACATGTGTTGAACAATGCCTGCAATGCCAGCATCTCTGAAATAAAACCTCTTTGATCAGAGTGAATCATTTTTATAATGTGTTCCTGAATTTTGTTTTCTAGTATTTTGTTGAGAAGTTTTGCATCTGTCTTCATGGGAGATATTGGCCTGTAATTTTCTTCTTTGTGTGTGTCTACACCTGGTTTTGGTATCAGGTTAATACTTTCTTCATTAAAGGGGTGTGATATTGTCACTTCCTTTTTTATCTTATGGACTACTTTGATAAACGTTGTTTGTTCTTCTATAAGGATCTTATAAAATTCATCAGTATATTTATTTTTGCCTGGACTTGTTTGAGTTATATTCTGTGTTGATCTTTTTCTTTGCTGTTTGTCTGTTTAAATGATTTTGCTCATCTGGCTTTAGTTTTGATATAACATCTATTATCTAGGAATCCATCCATTTCTTCTAGATTTTCCAATTCAGTGGAGTATATGTCTATAAGGTATGTCCTTATGACTTTCTGAATTTTCATTGGCATCTGTTTTATATGTGCCCTTTTCATCTCTATAAGTTTGGGTCACTTTACACTTTCTCTTTGTCAGTTCTACTAAGGGTGGGCTCAGTCAGTGGAGCCTATGGTACATGGAGGGTGATGGGGGATACAGCAGGAGACAGGAAGCACAGGTGTCCAATGGGCTCAGTTGGTGGAGCCTGCAGAAGCATGGCAGGAGACAGGGAAGCAGCAGGAGACAGGGAAGCATGAATGGGCCATGGCCACAGTTGACAGTGCCTGTTGGAGCAAGATGGGAGACAGGGGAGCAGGAGTGGGCCAGATAGGAGGGACGGGGGCCTCTGTAGACAAGGAAGAGCACACAAACAGGCCACAGGCATGGTTGGCCAAGACTTCAGGCAACATAGCACAGAACCTGCTTGGGGTGACAGGGGCATGGAGGCTGAAGTGAGTGGTTGAGGGGACCTAAGGGTCTACTTGGCTACCTGAGAGGATGGGAATCAGCAGATTCCCAACTATGTCCCTCCATGCCCACCCACTGGAGGTCTCTTAAGACCTACTCAGCCTTCAGCCCCATAGATATTGCCTGATATTACCTCATGAGCTGAAGTGTACTTAGGAGGCCATCATCTTCACCAGAAGTAATTTTTTATTAATTTTTTATTTTTTTAATTTTAATTTTATTTATTTATTCATTTATTCATTTATTTGTTTGAGAGAGAGAGAGATTGGGCATGCCAGGGCCTCTAGCTGCTGCAATCAAACTCCAGATGCATGGACCACCTTGTGCATATGGCTTACATGGGTCCTAGGGAATAAAACCTTGGTCCTTTGGCTTTGCAGGCAAGCACCATAACTGTTAAGCCATCTTTCCAGCCCTATTTTTTTATGAGAGAGAAAGAGAGAGAAAATAGGCTTGCCAGGTTCTCCAGCCACTGCAGTGGAACTCCAGACATGTGCCCCACCTTGTGTGCATGTGCAAGCTTGTACACTTGCATCACATTTGTGTGTTGGGCTTATGTGGGATCTAGAGAGTAGAGGATGTGTTCTTAAGCTTAGCAGGCAAGCACCTTAACTGATAAGCCATCTCTCCAGCCCTCCAATTTCTTAATATAGTCATTCAAAGCAATAAATTTATCTTTGAATACTGCTTTTAGTGTATCCCATAAGTTCTGGTAAGATGTGTTTTCATTATCATTTGATTCTAGCAATTATTAGATTTTCATCTTTTTAAAATATGAATTAATAATGAGAGAGAGAGAGGAGGAGGAAGAGTGAGTAAAGCATGAGGGAGTGAAAAAAGAAAGAGAAACATAATATGAGTGTGCCAGGACCACTTGTTACTAAGAACTAAGTCCAGACACATGCACCACTTTGTGCATCTGTGTACTAGGAAATCTAATATGGGCTACTAGTCTTTGGAAGCAAGTGACTTTATCCATTAACCATCTCCCCAAATCCCCAGTTTCCTTCTTTATTTATTCACTAACCTCTTCATCATTCAATAGTATATTGTTTAATTTCCATGACTTTGTATTCTTATAGTTTTATCTCCCTGTGATCAAAGAGAATACAAAGAATTATTTCAGTTTTACTGTATTTGTTAAGACATTCTCTGTGTCCTAATCAATGATCTATTTTCTAGAATGTTTCATGAGCTACTGAAAAGAATGTGTATTCTGTAGCATTTAGATGGAATGTTCTACAGATATCTGTTAAGGCAATTGGTTCTCTGATGTCATTTAATCTTGGTGCTCCTCTATTTCTTGCCAGGATGAAGAGTCAATTGGTGAAAGTGGGATATGGAAGTTTCCCACTATTATTGTGCTTGGGGTAATCTTTGACTTTACATCTATTCATATTTGTTTTATGAAGCAGAGAGCACCAATGTTAAGTGTATTTATGTTTAGAACCATAATAACTAATTGTTGGATTGTTCCCTTATTCCATATAAAGTGACCTTCTTCATCTCTTCTAACTAATATTGGTTTGAAGTCTATCCTGTCAGAACAGTAACACCTGTTTGTTTCCTAAGGCCCATCTGCTGGAGATATCATTTTCCATCTACTAACCTTAAAGTAGTCTGTATTTTACAGAAAGGTAAGTTTCTTGGAGGCAACAGACAGAAGGATCCTGCTTTTTAATACAGTCTGCAAGTTTGTGCCCTTGGCTTGGCATTGATACTGTTGGACAGTGTATATTTATCTTGTCATTCTTCGTCTTGATTTTGTAGTGCTTGCTGTTTTCCTTTTACTCTCCCTTCATTAATTATTATTTAAGGCTGTTTCTACCCCATGGTTTTTGTATGTGTTTTATCCTTGTTTCAGTACAAAAGAACCTTTTTTTTAAATTAAATTTAGAACTCTCAATTATTGTTTATGTATCCCTTTGCCCTGTTTTTTTTTTTTTTTTTTAATCTTGGAACGTTCTTGTTTCTTCTTCAATTATGATGGATAGCTTTGCTAGATATAGTACTCCGGTTACAGTTGTCTTTCAGAATTATATGGCTTTTAAAGTGTTTCGTGAGTAATCCAATGTTATCCCGATAAGCTTGCTTTTATACATGTCTAGGTGTACCCCTCTAACTGCTTTCAATATATTTTCTTTGTTCTGTGTGTTTAGGAGTTAAATTATAATTTGCCAAGGAGTGGTTATTTTCTGATCTTGTCTGTTTGGTGTTCTAAATACTTCTTGTTTCTGTATTGGCTTATCTTTCCCTATTTTGGGGAAATATTCTTTTTTGATTTTGTGAACAAAAGGTGTAGCTTGAAATTCTTTACCTTTTTTCTATACCCAGAATTCTTGTTTCATCTCCTCAAAGTGTACCTAATACATTGAAATTCCCACACATACCTTTTTATTAGTTTGCATTTCTCTTTGTTAGAAAGTTCTGTCTTCCACTTTGTATTTAAGCTCAGATAGTCTCTCCATGATACATTCTACTGGTGAGATTTTCTACAGTTTTTTTTTTTTTTTTTTTTTTTTTTTTTTTGCTGTGATTTTTATTTACAATATTTTGGATTCGTATTTCTTTATTATTTCTATTTCCATTTCCATACTATTACTTGTATTGACATTCTTATTTCATTTAAGTGATTTTCTGCATTCTCTTTTAGGAGGTTATTTTTCTTTGATTATGCTAAGCATATTTATAGTTATTTTGAATTTTCTGACATTTCATGTGATTCAGTCTTGTAGGTCATTATTGCTGGATTTATTTATTTATTTATTTATTTTTTTTTAGGAGATGATAAGGAGTAGAGGATGTGGAAAATAGTTTGGGAAGAGAGGGAAAATAAATGAGTTGTATGTGGGAGGATTAGCACAGAGACCCTAATAGTAGGGTAGGTGGAGAAAAACATAGGACAAACATAAAATACAACTGGGCAATATACAAACACAAATTGGCATGAAACATATATATGCTTGAGTATTGTTGTTTTTTAAGGTTTGGTCTTCCATTCCAGGCTGACCTGGGATGCACTTTGTAATCTCAGTCTGGCCTGCAACTCATAGTGATCCTCTGACTTCTGCCTCCTGAGTGCTGAGATTAAAGGTGTGAGCCACCACACCCAGCTTTTGAGTGACTTTTAAAACAAAAAGACAAACAACCCCAAATGTCCTAAGGTGGGTGGCATTCTTGCTCATTCCCTTAATCCAATTAGTTGGGAGGCTTGGTAGGTCTGAGCTGCAATGAGTTTCAGGTCCGCCAGGGCCACAGTAAGATGCTGCTGCCCCTGCCCACAACCACCAGGCCCTATAAAATAAGAAGTAACAAAAATGACAAAAGTTAACTAGAATACACAACTTATACAAGAATTACCAAGTAAATGAAACATACATAAAATCTAACAAATCAGCTCATTTAATTTACGCACTAGATTGAATTCTTTCCTTTCTTGGGAGTTTTCTTTCTTTCTTTTAGCTATGTTCCTTGATAAAGAAGGTGCAATTAATAGCAGAAAGAAATTGACTAGTCAATCAGTGAAATAGGACCTCAAAAGTGATTTTTTTCCTTGATTAAAAGCATAAAATATCATTAAGTTTACAGAAACCTGAATGTTGCATTCTCCAGTAAAGATTGCTTTTTTGTTTCTTTTATTATTATTATTTTTAACAACATAGTTCATTTGAATATATCATGATTTGGTACCTTCTTATCCCTCTCCCTGCCCCCAATCTGTTGGAGATACTCCTCAGTGGGGTTGCAGGTATTAAATATGGGGTTGTGGTTTATGCGTTGTGGAAGCAGCAGTCAGTTTTTTGGGGAGGGAGATGTCTCTGGGTTTGATGTCTCAACTTGGGCTCTTACAATCTTTTCACCACCTCTTTTGCAAAATTCCCTGAGCAGTGGTGGGTGAGTTTTAAGTCTACTTCAGTGATGAGCTCTGAGGAGCCTCTGGATCTCTACTTTGGTAAGTGGGGAGTATTTTAAGGATCTGTCTCCTACACCCTGGCACTGATTATCAGGATCAGAAGGGAAGCAGCATTCATACTGTTCTCCCCAGTTCCTCTGTGGTTTCAGCTGTAGCTTGGCTGAAGTGAGAGGGGTAGTTGATCTCCTCTGTTCTTGATACCTTTTGAAAAACAAGAACAGATTCTCTAATAGAGAGTGAAGTCAGCATAGTTTAAATGGCATAAGCATTATTAATTTAAGGAGAATTTGATGTATGTCCAAAGACTGATGAGAGTTTGACACTGGAGAACATAATCTTTGTCTCCTTTACATTGATCAGATCTTTTTGCCAATCAGAAAGCTATTGGTTACCCACAATGGCTGTGTGCCACTATTTCCCTGGCATGTACATCCTGTCAGGGTGTTTGTTTCTGAGTAGCATAGACCTCTGGTTGCTCAGACTGTTGTTGGCAACTTTTCCCCAGTAGCTCATGTAGCTCTTTCCAGCACTAGACAGGCTGTCTTAGGACTTTCTTCTGGATTACATCCAGTTCTCTCCTTGTTCTGTGTCAGCAGCATATGGTGTCTTCAGCAATAGGATTTTAGTTTTTTTTTTTTTTTTTTTTTTTTTTTGAGAGAGGAGAGAGAGAGAGAAAGAGAATGGACACACCAGCAGCCTCTCAGCTGATGTGAATGAATTCCAAATGT
This sequence comes from Orientallactaga sibirica, assembly GCA_036365145.1. Taxonomy (NCBI): domain Eukaryota; kingdom Metazoa; phylum Chordata; class Mammalia; order Rodentia; family Dipodidae; genus Orientallactaga; species Orientallactaga sibirica. Next base: position 23,294,993 of record JAEOAD010000029.1, on the reverse strand, counting down.
GTGCCCCCCACCTTTGTGGGCAAGTGCGGCATTGTGCCTTTGTGTCACTTTTTACGTCTGGCTTAAAGTGGGACCTGGAGAATTGAATGGGCATTCTTAGGCTTAGCAGGCAGGTGCCTTAACAGCCAAGCCATATCTCCAGCCCAGGATCTTAGCTTTTGACTCAGGTGGTAATCAAGTGCTTTGATAGAAAGATGTCTTCATTTGGAAACCTTGTAGGTCTTTCTGATCAACACCTCAGTGTGGTTAGCAAACAATTTCTGGTACTGGGAGTCATAGGACAGAGACAGAAAAAAAAAATTCTTTTAAGCTTAGCTTCACCCCACACTCTCCAGGATCCTGCTTTTCAGGTGCTCCCCCCTTACTCTTTTTTTTTTTTTTTTTTTGGTTTTTGGTTTTTCGAGGTAGGGTCTCTCTCTGGCTCAGGCTGACCTGGAATTCACTCTGGAATTGGGAACCACCATGCCTGGCTCCCCTTACTCCTTTTGAAGGTTACATAATTTAGGCTATTTCCAAGGATAAAGGTTCCAGCCAGCTCATTTTAGATTTAGTTTTGTATTTGTTTCTCCCATTCATTTTGCCCAAGCCCTGACATCCGTATTGTCTGGGCCCTGAGTTGCCTATCAGTAATGTCAGCAACTCAAGCAGGTCCAGGTTAGGAACCGCAGATAAGCGACACTGCACCATTTGTCTTTCTGTGATTGTGTGAGTTTACTGAGTATGATCTGTTCCAAGACTGTCCATTGTTGTGCAAATTTAATTGTATCATTTTGTCTTACTACTGAGTAGAATTCCATTGTGAAAATGTATACTTCATTGTTCATTCATGAAATGATGGGCATCTGGGTTGATTCCAGTTCTTAACTATCATGATTCAAATAATATAAACATGGTTGAGCAAGTATCCCTACAGTGATGCATGGAGCATTTAGGATAAATGACCAGTAGGTGAATAACTGGGTGTGTTGGTAACTCAATGTTCATCATTTTTAGGAATCTCCAAAATGATTTCCATAGTGGATGTAGCAGTTTACATTCCCACCAATAATGGACTAGGGTTCATCTTTCCCCACATCCTTGCCAACATTTGTTGTTGTTTGATATTTAATGATCCTTACTGGAGTAAGGCAGAATCTCATGGTTATTTTAATTTACATTTCTCTGATGGTTAGGGATATTGAATATTTTCTTAAGTGTATGTTATACATTTGTATTTCTTCCTCTGAGAACTCCCTATTCAGTAATCTACCTCATTTTTGAGAGTGTTGTCCAATTTTCTAATGTTTAATTTTTTGAGTTCTTTGTATATTCCAGATATTAGTCTTCTGTCAGAGGTGTAGCTGGTGAAGATTTTCTTCCTCTCAGTGGGAAATCTATTCATTCTACTTTTGCTTTGTTTGTCTGTGCAAAAGCTTTTTAGCTTCATTAGATACCATTGGTTGAGTGATCATTTAATTTCCTGGCCTACTTTGGTTTTATGCATGAAGTCTTTCCCCACTTCTATATCCTGGAGAGTGCCTCCTATTTTTTCCATCAAGAAGGAGAAGAGTTTAAAGTCTTACATTGAGGTCTTTAATCCATTTGGACTTGATTTTTTTGTATGGAGAGATGAGTGAGTCTAGTTTCATTTTTCTACATATGATTATCCAATTTGTCCAACACCATTTGTTGAAGATGCTGCCTTTTCTCCAGTCTACATTATTGGCACCTTTGTTAAAGATCAAGTAGCTGTAGTTACTTGACCTAAGGTTCAGGGCTTCAATTCTGTTCCATTGGTCTATGTTTCTGTTCTTATGCCAGTACCATGATGTTTTTGTTACTATGGCTTTGTAATATAGCTTTAGATCAGGTATGGTGATACCTCCAGATGTTTCTTTTCTTTTCTTTTTCTGAGGATATGTTTGGATATCTGAAGCCTGCTACAATTCCATATGAATTATGAGATCATTTTTTTTCTATCTCTGAGAAGAATGATGGTAGAATGTTTATTGTTATTGCATTAAATCTGTATGTTGCTTTTGGTATAATTGCCATTTTCACAATATTAACTCTACCTATCCAAGTGCATGAGAAGTCTTTACATCTTCTCAAGTCCTCCTCAATTTCTTTCTTGAGGGTTTTTTTTTTTTTCATTATATAGGTTTTTCACATCCTTGGTTAGTGTTATTCCAAGTTATTTAATTTTTTTGTTGCTATTTAAAATGAGACAGCCTTGCTTATTTCTTTCTTTCTCTGAATATTTGTCCTTTGCATATACGAAGGCTGCTGACTTTTGTGCATTGATTTTGTATCTTGCCACTTTACTGGAGAAATTAATCTCCTTAAGGAGTTTTGAGATGGAGACTTTTGGGTCACTTATGCATAGGATCATGTCATCTGCAAATAGTGCTAACTTGACTTATTCTTTTCCAATTTGTATCCCTTTTATTTTTTTTCTTTCTCCTGTCTTATTGCTTGGGCTAGTACTTCTAGTGCTGTGCTTAACAGCAGTGGTGAGAGTGGGCATCTCTTTTTGTTCCCAATATCAATGGGATCTCCTTGAGTCTTTCCCCATTAAGTATTATTTGGGCTTTAGGTGCTATATATGTAGCCTTTATTGTGTTTATTGTGCTGTGATATAAACCTCTATGCTTCTTCTTTCCAGTGCTTTGATCATGAAAGGGTGTTTTTTTTGTTGTTGTTGTTGTTTTTTTTGTCAAAGGCCTTGTCTGCATTAATTGAGATAATCATGTGTTTTTTTATAGTTAAGTTTATTTATGTACTATATTACATTGGCCGATTTTTGTATGCTGACTCATCTGTGCATACCTGGGATGAAGCCTACTTGTTCAAGGTAGATAATACTTTGAAGAGTTGTTGAATTCACTTTGTGAGGATTTTGTTCAGGATCATTGCATCTAAATTCATCAAGGATATAGGTCCATAGTTTTCCTTTCTTGTTGTATCTTTCTGGTTTTGCTATTAGTATGATGTTAGCTTCATAAAAGGAGTCAGGGAGGATTCCCTCATCTCTGATTATGTGAAACCATTTGAGAAAATTGGATTCAATTCTTTAAAGAAGGTTTGATAGATTTCAGCTGAAAATTATCTCCATGGATATGATAGCTTTGGTTAGGAGATTAATTTGGTCTCTGTTTTATTTTGATAGGTGGCATGTGGTTAGGAATTCATTAATTTCTTCCATATTAGCCAGTTTTCTGGAGTAGAGGTTTTAGATGCATGTCTTTATGATTCTTCCAATTTCACTGATGTCTGTTGCAACCTTTCCTTTTTCATATCTGATTTTGTTAATTTGATACTTCTTTTTTTTTTCTTGATACAATTGGCCAGAGGTTCATAAATCTTGTTTATTTTTTCCAAGAACCAGATCTTTGTTTCTTTGATATTTTTGTTTTGTTAGTTTCCAGTTAATTAATTCCTGATCTGATCTTGATTATTTCTTTTTGTCTGGAGTTCTTAGGGTTATATTCTTTTTTGTTTTTCCAAAGCCTTTAGGTGGAATGTTAGGTTATTAATTTGCTTCTTCAGCAAGCTCACATGGTTCAGGCAGTCCTATGCCAGCCATAGGGGGTACTACCAGGACCAGGGAACTGGGAGGAGGCAGGGAAAAGGGAGATCTGCCCAGTCACCTTTCACATTCACCCTCTGGAGCAGGGGATGAGGGAATTTCCAGGAAAGATTTCTTGATTAACAGAAACTCTGATACTTTTAATTTTACTGGAAAGTCTATAAAATCTGGTCTTCTCAAACACTCTCTTGTCTCTCTGGGCATGAGCTCCACCTTGCTTCTCTTATGTTTTAGGCTTAAGCCCCCCATTATCTTTTTCCTCCTAAAATATTGAGCTACAATAAAATCTGAACCTCAACCTCTGTTTTGTAGACTCCATTCTTTGAATTCACAGTACAAGTATCTGTGAGTACACCAAGTTTTCCATGTGTTGGTGTACAAGTAACCTGAATAACAATTAGCATTTGTATTATGAGCCTGTATACACATTTTTGGGCTGTAAAACAACTCACTTGTCTTTGGGGATGACATCCTATCTTACCTATGTTAAGCATAAAACTGGTTAGCTCTTTTATGCACTATGGTCTTGGCTCAGCTTGTGAGGTTAGTCTGCCCTTCAGATCCGCTGTGCTAGATGCTAGATGTGTGGGAGAGGGGTGTATCAGATTCCTTGATGTCCTGGTATCTCCAATAATATTTTTTATGTTGTCCCATGAGGAAGGGAATGATTTGGAAAATTGTCTGAAGTTGTTCTGCACCTGCTCAGCTGGTCTCTATTGTCTTCTCCTTCAAGTTTTTTGTTTGTTTGTTTTTCTAAGGCTGGGGTGAAAAGGAGACTCCCTCATCCTTTCCCAATAGTTCTGTTCTTCTTGGCTTAGTCAGGTCCCAGAGAGTAGAAGTGCTTCCCGGAGGCCTCCAGCTGGAAGCAATCCTCACTGATTGTGTGGTTATGGAAGCTCTTAGCTCCATTATGCTTCTCTGCAGTGTTCTCACTTGGCTTAATAATTCCTTATACACCTTGATTGTTTTGTGGAAGAGTGTTTTGTGTGCTATCTTGCCTCTCCCAAGAGCTTCTTTGGTGATGCTTCTAGTCCAATGGAAGTCCGCTGTGCCTTTGGCTCTTAATGAATTTTTTGTTGTGAGTGTGTGTCTGTGTTTGTCTAGACACAATGAAAGCTATGGCTCTCTTCTTGAACTCTTTTCAACAAATAGTAGTGTTTTCTATTTGAACATCTTCCCTAATAAGGTTTCTAATATGTTAGGTCTGAGAAGATTAGACTTAGAATTCCAAAATACAACTTGTCAGTTCAAATTATCAAATTAATATAATAAAAACACTGCAAGGTTTTATTAATTTTGACTTGAGGGAAATGGAGTTTAAAAAGGAGAAATAAAAAGAAAAAGTCTGAAAATGAATTTGGCTCCTGAAAGCACAGTTTTCAGCCAAATTGAGAAAATCTTGTTTGACATCAAGGTCAGATCAAACTCTGTACTTGATTTTATCCAAATTGATTTGATTTGGACCTAAAACTTAAGCTGGGTTCCACCCAATAGAGACTTTTATGTTAATGAAATTTAGCTCAGTACACTGCATGGAATATGAATGTGGACAGTATCATCCAATCATTTAAGAATATATCAAATAAAGAGTCCATTATACGGAATACATTTCTCTACCAATATTATCAGTCCTAACACTTTTAAAATATGTAGCCTGCTTTGATTTTCTGGGCCATAATTATTTTTAAAGCATATATATTTGAACTCTATATTCTGTTCCCCACCATCCCAAAATCTAAATTAAATCTTTGATGTAAATCTTTGATGTAAATCAATGATTATTTAAAACCTTTTTTTTTTTTTTTTTTTTTTTTTTTTTTTTTTGGTTTTTCAGAGGTAGGGTCTCACTCTAGGCTAAACTTTTCAGGGTGGCCTCGAACTCTCAGTGAGCTGCCTCCCGAGTGCTGGGATTAAAGGCCTTTATAAACTTTTTAATGAGCCTTAATGCCTTAAAGTTTTGAGACCCAACTGGCTTTAAAAGAAGCTTTCTTTTACTTCTGTTAGAATTATAATACTTTACTCAGAACTTAAGTGGCAAATAGTTTATGAGGTTTACTGGTGTTTCTAAGAGGGTAGATTTGAAACTATCCCTATTGCCTGGTGCTAAGAGGTCAGCTGACAGGACAGATACATTCTTACATGCTTACTAATCATGGAGGCAATAAATTATAAAAACTTCAATTTATTACAAAGGCAAATAACAATTTTCCAATACATGTTAAATACTGAGATTTTGCTTTGTATCAGTATGTTAGGGATTCTAGAATGATCTTTGCCAAAATAACTAAGCATAACAATGTTTCTTTACTTTTTGTAAAGATATAAATCAAGTCACCTAAAGACATTTGATAAACCACAGCCTATGAAGCCCTTTCTCCAGACAAGGACAAAACTTTAATATTCAGTGTTGGAGGAGATACTTGCAAGTATAGAATTTATTAATCTCAGGTTCATGAATGTTATAGATTTGAAAATAAACTAATAAACTCAAATTATCTTATAATTCTTAAAGAAATATCAATGGAATTATGTGCTTTTGACTCCCAGCATTATTCACCTTGCCCGTTTTTAGTACTTTGAGATTATTTAAATATACTTTGTGTGAACCTTAAAAACTAATTCCCAGTATAAAGAAAGACATCAATAAATATTAACATCTGAAATTTTGGAATATATCACAGGTATAAAATAATTGTAATTTCCTGTTGAGATAGTCCACGCTGAATTCTTACTTAATGATAAATTTTCATCAACTATAACCCATGCCAATCTAAGAAATGTTTAAATGTAAACAAGTGTATTAGAACAAATGAAATAATTTTTTAAAGCTCATGAAGTAATATAAATATATAAAACAGGAATACCAAGAAAAATTAGAGCCTGCCATTCTTATGGCATAATCCTATCTGAAAGAGTCAGTAGAATGGACACTGAGCAGAAAGAGATACAAAGCAGGATAAAGGAGAGATGAAGCAGGATCTGGAAACTATGAGGTTACTTTCAGTTAAAAACATTCAGATTATTTTTGAGATTAATTAATAATCACACATAAGTAGTGTGCTTTACAATATTTGATCAAGCATTCAAGGAGTAATTACCAGGGTGAAGATCTAACAGTGTTCCCCAATTGGTACTTACAATTTAGTACAAACTTTGATTGGGAAGGGTAGCAACATAATGAATATCTTTACACTATATAAGATTTATAATCAAATGGCTTAAATCAATTCAACATAATAAAAATTAAAATAAAATAAACCATACATTTCAGTAAAGTGAAACTAATTTAAATATTTACAAATTTTATGTAAAAATGAGCTGGAAGAAAAAGGATTTAGCAGAAAACACAAAATTAGTTCCTAATTTTAAACTTAAAATGTCAGAGATGGCAAAGATAGAAAATATTTCAGCTTTCATTTCCTATCTGGAGACCATGAAAAAGGAAAATGCAAGATCCCTATAGTTAATCTGAAAGGGCCAACATCCAAGTGGAGGAAAAAAATCCTCAAGTGCATGCATAAAGAGGGTAAGAAGATCATGTCGCCTTTCTCTCAACACAGCACAGCTCATTGCCCATAGAAGTTTCCTAGGTTCTTGATTTCTCTGCTGGCAAATGTGAAAGTGACATGAAGATCTAGATTCCTCACCTGCAGAAAACTTCTGGGCAAGGCTACTTCTGTCTATTCCACCTTAAAAATATACCAGAAAACAGAGGAGATCAGAATAGCTAAGCCATCTAGAAGTAAAAATAAGATGTGGGAAGTTAGAACAGTCAGCACAGAATCTTGCTGTCTCATGGTCTCAAACAAGAGACCATTGTACACAAATTCAGAAAATAAATAACAACTTTATGTTTTGGGGACTTCATGTCTCCTTGACCAACAGTTCACTGTGGTGGTACCCAATTCTGGCCCTTGAAATTACCATCCAGTACCCATGGTTTTAGGATAATGCTTTCTCCATGTTTTATGGAGTTCTTGTGTTTGGGTGCCCCTCTTCCTTATTGAAGATAATGATTTGTAGAATGGTAACCTAGAAGAAGATTTCTATAGGGTTAATTAATGTTGTCATTAGTTTTGTGTATCCCGCATACTCCCCCTTCTACCCCCTAGGCCTTTCCATACTTTTCATTTGTTTTATTGGTTGAGTAGTCCTTCTTTTTGTTGTTGAGTCTTCCTTCCTCCCTTTCCCCCCAATTCTCCCTTTTTCCTATTTTCTTTCTATTACCAAGTCCATATTGTAGATATTTATTACAGCTTACAATTAACTGAGATGAATAAGTTTAGGAAATACATATGAGAGGTCATGTGATCTTTATTTTCTGAGCCTGTGTGACCCCACTGAGCATGATTTTTTCCAAGTCCCTCCATTTTCCTTCAAATGTGATTGTTTCATTTTTCTTTACTGCTAAGTAGAATTCCATTGTGTATATGTTCCATGTCTTCATTAACCGTTAATTTGTTGATGGGCATCTGGAATGCTTCAAGTTCCTGGCTATTGTGAATACAGCAGCAATAAAAGTGGTTGAGAAAGTGTTTCTGTGGATATAGTGGAGTCTTTGGGGTATATGAAAAAGTATAGTTGGAGCTAATGGTAGCTATATTTTCATCATTTAAAAAATATTTTATTTATTTATTTGCAACCACAGAGATACATAAAGAAAGAGAAAGAGTATGGGGACACCTGGACCTCTACCCACTGTAAACGAAATCCAGATACATGCACCACTTTGCCCATCTGGCTTAAATGGGTACTGGGGAATCAAACCTAGGTCATTAGGCTCTGTAGATAAGTGCCTTAACCACTAAGCAATCTCCCCAGCCCTTATTTTCAGCATTCTGAGGAGTCTCTATACTGATTTCCCCATATTGGTATAATGGAATCTTATAATCATGTTAATTTGCATTTCCCTGATGAGTAAAGATGTTGATCATCTGTTTAAGTGTTTAGTAGCTATTTGTGTTTCTTCCTTTGAGAACTCTGTGTTCAATTAATTCCTTGCCCCATGTTTTGAGTGTTTGAGTTTATTTTATATTGCTTAGGTTTTTGAGTTCTTTGTAGATTCTAGATACTAAACCTTTGATGTAAATATTGATAGTGAAGATTTTCTCCCACTCAATAGGCTGTCTATTGACTCTGTTGATGGTTTGCTTATTTGTACAATAGCTTTTTTATTTTCATGAGGTCCCAATTGTTAGTGTTTGCCCATTTCCCTGGTCTACTGGAATCTTGTTCAGAAATTCTTTCCCTACACCTATATCTTGGATTGTTCCCCCTGTCTTCTCTTCTAGTCAATTTAGAGTTTCAGGTATTATATTGAAGTCCTTGATCTATTTGATGTTGAGTTTAATGCAATATGAGAACAGGGTGTCCAAAGTCAATCTTCAATGTGTGGCTATCTAGTTTTCCAGCATCATTTGCTAAAGATACTGCCTCTGCTCCAGTGAATGCTATTGGCGTTTTTGTCAAATATTAGGTAGCTATAGTTACTCAAATTAATACCTGGATCTTCAATTGTATACCATTGTTTGATGTGCCTGTTTTTAAGCCAGTACTTTTCTGATTTTATTACTATGGCTTTATAGTATAGCTGGAAATCAAGTATGGTGATGCCACTAGAGGTATTCCTTTTGTTGAGTACATTTTTGGCTATCTGAGGTCTTTAATGTTTCATATGAATTCTGAAACTTTTTTTTCTAACTCTGTGAATAATGTTTCTGCGATTTTGAGTGAAATTGCATCTATGCCATATGTTTCTTTTGGTAGGATTGCATGGAAGGTGATTTTATCTGCTCATGTGTTCTCCAGTTCTTTCTTCAGTGTTTTTATATTTTTATTGTATAGGTCTTTTACTTCTTTGGTTAGGGAGTTTCCTAGGTATTTGATTGTGTGTGTGTGTGTATGTGTGTGTGTGTGTCTTGTAAAGGGAACATCTTCCCTGAATTTTTTATTCATATTATTGTCATTAATATATGCAAATGCTAGTGATTTTTGTATGTTTGTTTTATATGTGGCCACTTTGCTGAAAGCATTTATCACTTCTAGGAGGTTTTAGTGGCATATATTGGATCTCTTAGGTATCATGTCATCTGTGAATAAAGTTAATTTGACTTGTTCCTTTCCCATTTGTAGCCCTTTTATTTTGTTCTCTTGTATTATTGCTTAATATGATACTTCAAGTACTATGTTGAAAAGCAATGAGGAGAGTGGGCACCACTTCCTAGTCACCTTAACGGAATGCTTCAAGTTTTTCCCCATTTAGAATGATACAGGCATTAAGGATGTTATGTCTCCTCTTCATTATGTTGACATATGGTTCCTCCAACCCTATCTTCTCCAATGTTTTAATTATGAAGGGATTTTGAATTTTATAAGCAGCCTTTCTGTATCTGTTAAGTTCTTAGCTATTGTGCATTGAGCAGTGAAGAGAGGAGCTTTTACGGTAAATGCCCAGTGGAGGAATATCTGGGACAGCTTGTATATGTACTTTTATCATTTTCAGGAGTCTCCATATTCATTTTCATAGTGGCTGTACAAATTAGCACTCACAACACCAGCTCTTTCCTCACCAACATTTATTATCATTTGATATTTTAATGCTTGCCATCCTGATGGAATCTCATAGCTGTTTTGATTTGCATTTCCCTGGTGGTTTAGGATGTTAAACATTTCTTAAGTATTTTCCATTTGTATTTCTTCCAGTGATATTTCCCTATGAAATGCTGGGTCCTACTTTTTGAGCCTATTGTTTAGTTTTTGGGTACTTTGTAGATTCTAGATATTGAGCCTCTGTCAATAGTGTAGCTCGTAAAGATTTTCTCCCATTCTGTGCATAGTCTATGGCTCTGTTTATAGTATGCTTGTCTGTACACAAGCATATTAACTTCATGAAATCCCATTGGCTGAGTGATTGTTTAATTTCCTGGTCTTTTCCCCACTCCAATATCATGGAGAGTTCCCCCTATTTTTTTTTCTTGAAGTCACTTAAGAGTTTCAGGTCTTGCACTAAATTCTTTAATCCATTTGGAGCTGATTTTTGTGCATGGTGAGAGGTGTGGGGCTAGTTTGATTTTTCTATATGTGGTTGTCCAATTTGTCCAGCACCATTTGTTGAAGATGCTGTCTATTTTTTAATTTTATTTATTTATTTATTTATTTATTTATTTATTTATTTATTTATTTATTTGAAAGAGACAGAGAGAAAAAGAGGCAGATAGATAGAGAGAGAATGGATGTGCCAGGTCCTCCAGCCCACTGCAAACAAACTCCAGATGCATGCACCACCTTGTGCATCTGGCTTACACAGGTCCTGGGGAATCAAGCCTAAAACTGGGGTCCTTAGGCTTCACAGGCAAGCCCTTAACTGCTAAGCGATCTCTCTAGGTCTGAAGAAGATGCTGCCTTTTATCCAGTGTATATTGTTCACTCTTTTGTCAAAGATCAAGTTGCTGTAGTTATTGGAACTGAGGGCTTGGTCTTCAATTTTGTTCAAATGGTCTACAAGTCTGTTTTTATGCCAGTATCATGCTGTTTTTTTTAACCTGGCATTGTATTGTTTTATATCAGGTATGGCAATATTTCCTAAGGTTTTTCTTTTGCTGAGAATATTTTTGGATATCTGATGCTTTCTGCCATTCCATATGAATGTTGAGATTATTTTTTCTATCTCTGTGAAGAATGATGTTGGCTTTATTTATTGGTATTGCATTGAATATTTATATTGCTTTTGATAAAGTTACACAGTATTAATTCTACCCACCCAAACATGAAGTCTTTCCACCTTCCCACGTCCTCCTCAGAATCTTGGTTTACAGATTTAGAAAATTTAACCTCTTCATTTTATTTATTCATTTTCATTTTATTTTATTGAACATTCATTCCATTTGTGGACACACGTGTTTAGGCCAGAAGTTGATGTTGACTGTCATCCTCAATCATGCACTTCCTTACATTTTGAGACATGTTGCATATTTAACCTAGAGCTCATCTAGTCATCTAGATTACCTAGCTAGCCAGCACCTGAGATCCTCCTGTTGCCACCACCGTAGTGTTGGTATTAAAGACACACACCTCCACATCCAGCTTTTTGGTGGGTTCTGGGGATCCAAATGCTGGTCCTTATCCTTACACAGCAAACATTTTCCCTCCTGAGACTTCCAAGGCCCTAACCTCTATATCTCCACATATCAAGCCAATCTTTTTCTTTTTCTTTTGACTTAAATAAGTCACTTGGGCAACTCCAGACACTTGGGTTTTAATAGTCTCTAAAGGGAGTAAATGGAGGCCAACATTGGAGTGGCAATGGACTATCTGGCCTGCTGCAATTGATTCAAATTTAAATACATACATTTATTTTTTTCTGGAGGCTTGATTTACATTTAAATGCTTTGAGTAGTCACTAGACTGGAAATGTTTTTCTTCATTGACCCAATTTACAAACTGGCTGGAAGATCCCAGAATTAAGGGTGCCATACGAAAGTAATTAACTCTGAAAATTTATAGGCACTTTACTTGAAAAGGTTTACCCTAGTCCATTAATGGTTCCCTGGCTGATTTTAAAAGAATACTATGAAAGATAAGTATTGATTTTGTTATATACCCTTTAACATTTCATTTTTGTTATTTTATGCTGTATTTAAATTTTAACCTGATATATAAAATATAATATATTTTAATGGTTTAAAGTCATTATATTAAGACAATTCGCTTCCTCTGAGTTGAATTTTTCTTACTCATTGTAAATTGCTGAATTGCTTAGTTGAATACGTTTTACTTAGCTTCTGGTAATTCTATTAATTTCAATAATATATTATCTTTGTTATTATAAATGTGTTTTAAAATTGTATATATAAGAGAATAGACTTACATATATAAGTCTATATTATTTCTGTACATTATTATAACAGTATGCATGCAAATCACATGAATAGTTTATCAATATAATGGTCATTAATTGTGCAAGACAAGAAAATATAAAAAATTTGATATCTAGAATGTAGAATGATTTGTATAAATCATAATTAAAATTTATATGTGAATATATGAATATCATTCACAGTTAAGTAGGTACATGTAGTTTGTGAAACTACAGACCTCTGCCAAATCTGTGATCATATATCATTGTCAGCTCTCATTTTCCTGTTTCATCCATAATCATTTGAATTCCTATTTTTACTATTATTATTTTATTTGATATTGATCTGAATTAAATGAATTAAACTTTCAAAGCAGACACATTCATTTTTAAAAATACTAGAAGTATTCAGAGAAAGCAAACTAATATCTAACAATATTGTCAGACCTTGGGGTGCTTGCATCAGAGCCACACTGTAGGACCTCAGGTGGCTTGTGGCAGATTTACACTGTGTACTCACGTCATGTGCCTTTTTCACAAAGGACATCTGTGTAGTTGGGATGAGTGGCTCAGTTGATCCAGAAGGTCCTATGCAAATTGGAGTGCCTATATTTGGATCCCCAGCACCCACATAGGTACCAACTGTGGCTATGCCTGCCTGTAATCCCAGCACTTGTGAGGAGGAGATAGTTGGGGCAAACTGGGTAGGTAGACTAGCTAAATCATTAAGATCTGGGTTCTGTAAGAGACTCTGTCTCAATAAACAATGCACAGAGTAACTGAGGAAGATACCTCTTACTTCTACATGCACATGCATACAACTGAACATGCTCCTGCACACCCATGTACTGAGACATGTATAATCATGCATACATACATGCATGTACATCACACACACACACACATGCAAAAAAAGTTTTAAAAAGTAGGATATCACATTATACATATAATCTTCCCTTTTATTAAAAACACTGAACCACCCTCTTGTTAAATGCAATGTATACTACTGTTAGTTATAGGAAAAATGTGGTACAGAAGTTCACAAGAACTTTCTCATATTTTTATAAATGTATATATGTGGTATGAGTGTGTGAATGTATGTGAGTATACTTTTGTGCACATGAAACCCAGAGATTATCATAGGGAGTCTTTCTCTATTTCCTTCCACTTACTTGTTCAACTGAGAGCTCACTGACTGAATTGCTCTAGCTAGCCAACTCACCCCTGGGATCTGCTGTTTCTGTCTCTGGAGTGGTGGCATAACATTAAGGCTGCCACAATCACCTGGCATTTATACTGGTTCTGAAGCTCTGATGTTCATGCCTGTATAGCAGGCTATTTAACTATTGCTCAATCTCATGAGCCCCGAATTTGTCATCGTGTAGAACTAAAACTTATGATCATTGAACAGCCATTCTCCATTTCTTCCTTGCTCCTTTTCTTGGTCTCTACCGTGAATTTAGATACCTCATTTAAGTGAGGTCATATTTTGTTTTTTTATCTGATTTATCTTACTTAGAGTAATATCAAAGTCCATGCATGTAGCAGTATGTGTCCAAATGTCCCTCCTTTTTAAGGGTTACATCCCCTGGTATGGATACAGCATGCTTTGCTCATGCACTCATTTGTGTACTGTGTACTGTATTGCTTCTGATTTCTAGGTGCTTGTGAACAGTGCTGCAAGGAGCATGGATGTGAAAATATTTCTTCAAAGTCATGGTTTCACTTCTTTTGGATATACACATAGAAGTTAACTTTTCCAGTGCTATGTCAATGTCATATTTTTATTTTTGGGAAGACTGCCATATTTTCTTTAATAGAGAGGCCAAACTGTTCTAAGTTCTCACCAAGAGCATAAGGATTTCAGTTTATAATGCTATTTCCAACACATATAGTTCATGTTTGGACTTAAGTCACTCTAGTAAAAGAAGGCAGTATCTACTTATAGATTGATGTGCATTTTCTAAATGATTAATGATATGGAACATCTTTGGAGAGATGTGCACTCAAATCTATCACCAGTTTTAAATTGAGTTAGTTATTGTGGATTTATGTCCTCATCAGATATAATCTTGCACATTGTTCCTCCCATGATGGTTGTGTTCATTGGTACTCTATTGACATTGTATTTTTATACACATATTTTGGGTTTCATATGTTCAATTTGCTTATATTTTCTTTCACAACCATTGCCTTCTAATACTAAGTAACCATCACCAAATCCAATGCTGCAGAGCTTTGTTATTTTCATATGGCCATCCATTTTTCCTAGAAATGTTACTTTGTAAAAATATTCATTTATTTATTTATTAGAGAAAAGAGGTATAGAGAGAGATAGAGAGAAAGAATAAGCTCACCAGGGCCTCTAGCTAATGCAAACAAACTCCAGATGCATCTGAGTTTACATGGGTACTGAGTAATTGAACCTGGGTCCTTAGGCTTCACAGGCAAGTGCCTTAACCAGTAAGCTATCTCTCCAGGCTGAGTCCTGTTATGTTGTTGTTGTTATTGTTTGGTTTTTTGAGGTAAGGTCTCACTCTAGTTGACCTGGAATTCACTATGTATTCTCAGGGTGGCCTCGAACTCATGGAGATCCTCCTACCTCTGCCTCCTAAATGCTGGGATTAAAGACATGCACCACTATTCTCGGCTTTATTTGTTTTTTAATTTTATTTTTTATTTATATTATTCTGATTTTACATTCATAGTGTTGGCTCCATTATCCTCCTCCCTGTCCTCCCTCTTCCAAAGGGACCCCCATCAATGGGGAATGTGGATCAAGCATTGTGGGGGTAGTCAAGAGTTCTGGGGGTTAGGCCCAAGTCTCTGTGCATAATGCCCAAACTTGTGACTCTAAAATTCTTTCCGCCCCCTCATCCGTGAATTTCCCTGAACCACATTGGGGTCATTTTAGTTCTACTTCAGTGATGAGGTTTTGGGAGCCTCTGTGTCTCTGGATATCTGGCTTAGTTGGAGTTGGATGTTCTCTGTGTTTATCTCCTTCAGCCTTTTTCTGGTGTCGTGATCACCATGAACACTGTATTCTTGCCCTTCCCCTGCATTACTCTATGGTTTCAGCTGGGGCCCTGGTGAGGTGTGATTGGCTGATCCTCCCTTCTGTCCATCTGAAAAAAGATAAGCAAATTCTCCGATGGAGAGAAAAGTTAATACTAGATAGAAGGGATGGCCATAGATGTTTTGGAGGGATTTTTTTTTTTTTTTTTTTTTTTTTTTTTTTTTTTTAGAGAGACACAGAGAGAGACAGACAAAGAGAGAGGGAGAGGGAGACAGAGAATGGGCATGCCAGCAGTCTCTCAGCTACTGTGAACGAAATCCAGATGTGTGTGCCCCCTCGTGGGCAAGTGCAGCATTGCACCCTTGCATCACTGCATCTGGCTAAACGTGGGACCTGGAGATTGGAACCGGGTTCTTAGGCTTAGCAGGCAGGCACCTTAACCGCTAAGCCATCTCTCCAGCCTTGGAGGGATTTTTATATGCATAGGCTCTCTTCTAGCCCACATTTGGTGGTATCTTGATCTTGGAGAATGAGCTCATTTTTTGTACCTGGTTTTGACTTATTTCTGACTTCCAGCAATGTGTTCCATTCCACTGAGTGGATCTATTAGCCAAATCAAGAGCAGTTGGTTACCCACCATGGCTGTGTGCCACTACTGCACTTGTTTGAGCATTATGTTAGGTTGTTTCTTGCTGGGTATCTTAGACTGCAAGTTTTTTGGACCAAAAAAACCCTTTATTCTTGGTTTTATTTTTATTTATCTATTTGCAAGCAGAGAGAGATAAAGACAGACAAAAAGAATTGACACTCTCCAGCTGCTGCAAACAAACTCCAGATACATGCACCACTTTGCGCATCTGGCTTTATGTGGGCACTGGGGAATCGAACCCAGGTCATTAAGCCTTGCAGGCAAGTACCTTAACTGCTGAACCAACAAAACTCTCCAGCCCAGAGATCTGTTATTTTTAAAGACTGTATTTCCTTGACTGAGTAGTTTTGGAACTCTTGGGAAAAAACCTCTCTCTCTCTCTCCCTCTCTCTCTCTCTCTCTCTCCATATATCCATATATATATATATATATATATATATATATTTTATATATATATATTATATATTATATATATTATATATAGTTTATGAGTCTGCATTTATTATATAGTACATGATGTTTAGATTTCTGGTTTTGTAAATATTTAAAAATTAGGAAATATGTATTTAAGCTTTGTTCTTTTTAAAAAAATTTATTTTATTGGGCTGGAGCGATGGCTTAGCAGTTAAGGCACATGCCTGTGAAGCCTAAGGACCCTGGTTCAATTCTCCCAGTTACCATGTAAGCCAGATGCACATAGTAGCGCATGCAACTGGAGTTTGTTTGCAGTGGCTAGAGGCCCTGGCACACCCATTCTCTCTCTCTCTCTCTCTCTCTCTCTCTCTCTCATTCTGTCTCAAATAAATAAACAAAAATAATTTATTTTATTTATTTGAGGGAGAGTGTGTGAGAGTGAAAGTGATCATGGGTGTGCCAGGGCCGCCAGCTTCTGTAAAAGAATTCCACACTCACGTGCCGCCTTGTACATCTGGTTTACATGGGTCCTGGGGAATTGAAACTGGGTCCTTTGGTTTCTCAAGCTTTAAGTGCTAAGCCATCTCTCCAGTCCAAGCTTTGTTCTCTTTATGACAGTTTTGATTGTTTGGAGTTCTTTCAGATTTTAAATGATTTTGTACTTCTGTTTATTATAGATGGAATAACTTTGTAGTTTATTTTTCATGTTTCTCATAGTTAATTTATGAAAACACAAATTTGGAAGATAGTGGGCAACATCCAGGCATGGTTGGTTAATATCTCCTGGGGATGAATGAATGGGGGATGATACTAAGTGCAGTAGCAAAGATAGAAATTTGGGGAAGTAGAATAAGAGACAGATGGTCCAGGGTTTGTTTCTGAGGATAGTATAGTGTTTACTCATATTCATTGCTAAAGGTAGCAATGTAAAGAGAATAAGAAAAAGGGATTATTGATTAGTCCTAGAATAACGGAGAAATCCAGTTACAGTACTTTCCTTTCTTTGTAAGAGAGTACAACCATAGTGAGTGACATCCATGACTTCAGAAAGAGATTCAAAAAATAAATGTTGTACTTTTGTCAACAGGTGATTTTTAGAGGAGCCGATAGGTATATAGATGAGAGAAGGAGAGACAGAGGAAGAGGAAGCAAAGGAGTGAGTGTAGAGTGAGGGAGAGAGTGAGTGATTGAGTGAAAGACACTTCTGATAGGAGTATAAAGGACTACTGTACTGGATAGTAGGAAAAAACTATCTTGCAAAAAAAGATCCCTGCTAATTTGTCAGTTAGGTCTTTGTAGAGGTAAATAGCCCTCCTTACATGGCTCATGGAACATACGTAATGGGACTAAACTCTGAAACATAGCCTGAAGAGTACCTCAATGTAGTGGAAACAAGCTTGCAGCCATAATCATACAATGCTCCCCATGGTAGAAATTTGGTCTGAATTGTAGACCAAAGTGGTGCACATAGAAAGAAGCCCATTACCTATGTCTCCACAAGGCCTGTATATATAGACGTGGCACCTATGCCCATGTGAGGGATGGGTTAGACAAAGCCAGCATGTGCACACATGTGCGCACACACACAAACACGCACACACACACACGTTAGAGAAAAACACTGAGAGAAAGGAGGGTGGTGGGAACACAGAGACAGGCTCAGTATCTGCTTCCATATGAAGGACCACACACAGGCCAGCTCCCTGCAGACAGGTGAGGGACAACATATGGACTCCACATTCTCACAAAGTTCTCTTTGATTTACTTTTATACTTCAGTTAGTGACTATCTAATTTCAGTATAGTTGACTAGCTTTGTTTTGTACTATATTTCTCTTTTCTTATCTATTTATTTTGAGAGGCTTCTCCCCCCACACACACACAAAAAAAAAAAAAAAGCAAAGTGAGATGCTGGCATGGTGTTGGTAGTATTCCTGTCTGAGTGTGCTGCGTTCTGAGGTTGAGGTTGTTTCTTTCATTTCTTTACTTCTCATTTCCCTTAGCTGAGGTTTCCTTATTGGCTTGCCTTCACTGTTATACTCCATCCTAACTCTACTTAATTTCCCCACTCCAGTTTTTTTTTTTTTTCTGTTGTTCTAGGACTAATCAATTGTCTCACTTATTTTCTTTACAATCCTACCTTTAGCGGCAAACATGTGAGTAAACACTATACTATCGTTGCTTCATTACTCCTTTAAAGTTATTATGCTTGAAACAGTTATTATCTTGATTATCACTGTTTTTTTATAAGGGAACTCTGCACAATTGTGGCTGCTTCTGGAGTTAACATCCCACTCTTGGAACAGAGATAGAGATTGAGCCTGGTGCTCTCAGCATGTGTGCTGAGAAAATAGCTACTGGGTTATCCCCTCAGCCTGGTGGGAAGAAATGACAACACTTCTCTACCATAACTTATATCCCACTAGAACATTGCAAATACTTTCCCTGAAGGAACACAGATGATTAAAAAGCAAATCTGATCAATGATCTAATCACAGATGCACAAGTTCCAATTCGGAAAGAGAAGAAAAATGACTCCTCCAAAAGTTACTAATGCCACAGTCATGAGCTTGAATAAAATTAATTACATAAAATCCAAGACAAACAATTCAAAAGAGTATAGAGTGGTAAGGAGTACTTTAGGGCACTATCCTGCAGACATGAAAGACTGGTGCTTTCATGATCTTACAGTAGAGGTTGTTGCCCCCACAAGACCTGTGCAATATTGAGCCCATCAACAATTTGACATGAGAAATGGAGGAGGAAAAAAAGTATGAAGCATCAAAACAGAGGATGGACTATAAGGAAAGCAGAGAGTGCTTAGTGGGATAGAGGTGGTGGAGGACAAAAGCAAACAACAGGAGAAAAATACAATCCAGTTGTAACATGTTCTTGTGTTCAAATCTTCAATAAAAATGAATGATTATAATTGTGTTCCACAAAATCAAAGAGTGCAAATATAAATTCCAGAACAAATTTAAAGACAACAAAAAGCAAGCATCAATGTCCATGTGCCCAGTCACAGATGAATGGATGATGGATAGTGGTACATATACACAGTGGAATTCTTTTCACAGTACAGAAAAAATGAAATGTGAAGAAAAATGGAGTGATCTGAAGAGGATCATATAAAGTGACTCAAACTCAGAAAGAACAAAGCCACATGCTATCTCTTATATGTGGACCTTAGCTTGTGATAGCTATAATTACATATGTATTGGAAGGTGAATGTGGATAAAATCTATAAGAAAAGAACTATAGCCAAAAAATGATATAAAGAGATGAGCTGGGAGTGGGGAGGATGAGCAAAGGTTGCCTGTGACGTGTAAACAGATGGAAGGAAAATGAAGAGGAAAGTGAATTAAGAGGGTGGGGAGAAGGCAAGTGTGAGGAGGGATGGGAATCAACAAATACAAATTGTATTTGAAAATTCCATAAATTAAAAAAAAAATGATTGAGTAAAATGGAGCAGTCAACACAGGATATGAAATATAAGTCCATTGTAGTGATGAAAGTGGGGATTTGAAATCACCTACTATTACTGTGTCAGAAACAATTAGAGATATTATGCTCATTAAGGTTTATTTTAGGAAATTGGGAACTCTCAAAACTTATGGATATATCTTTACAATGTTATATATTTTAAAAAATGTCCCATGAGTGTGGCATACATGTGTACATGAACATGGGCACATGTGCACGTGTGTGTGTATGCATGTATGCACATGTGTACACATAACTGTGAAGGCCAGAGGTTGATACTAAGTTGCTTTCTCAATAGCTTTCCTACCTTATCTTTTCCACACATGGTCCTTCGCTAAACTCAGGACTCATCCACATTGCTGGACTAGCTGACCATTGAGTTTGGGCACCCTCTTGTCACCACCTTCCCAACACTGGGATCAGAGGCATGCATGACCACACCTAGGTTATATTTGGGCATTGGGGACTTGGACTCACGTTTTCATGCTTGCATGGAAAGCACTATACCCACTAAACAATCTCCCCTGTCCCAGTAGTTATAACTTCTTGATGAATTATTTCCCCATATTAGTATGTAATAACCTTCATTCCCTTTTTGTTTGAAGTTTACATTATCATATCCATAAATAGCTACACCATTATTTTTTCAGCTTATTTTATGCTTAATAAGTTGAGTTCCATGTTTTGACTCTGTGAGTTTCTTTGAGGATGACATGCTCATGTTTGAGTTGACATGTAGTTGGAACTTGTTTTATGTTGTTGTTTATTTTATTTATTTTTAATTTTGTTTTAATCCAGTCCACAGTCTTGGGATATGTGCATCTTTTAATTTCATTCATTTTCTCTAGCACTTTTCTACTCTGTAGATCATTATCTCTAAGCTATGTTTATTTCTTTATCTCTGCTCTTACAGAGCTTATTTATTTTTCTTATGTTGCAAAAAGCTATTGATATTTTTCTCCTTGGAAATATAATTATTTTTAAGTATTTTGGAGTTTCATTTGAAGAAAGTTCTCACTATAGTCCAGGCTGGTATCAAACACATTACAATCCTCCTATCTTAGCCTCCCAAATGCTAGGATTACAAGTGTGAGGAACCATGACTGATTTTTTTTTCTTTTGACAATGCTTTAATTTTTAAAGTGATGGATGCTCATTTGTGTTAGGATTTTGAATTTGTTTTCATGAGGATATTTTGTCTAGCTTTACTTTCTACTTTGTTCTATTATTTGGTTAAAAGTACATGTTTTATTTTGTAAAAAATATTCATAGTTTTCGGTTTTACATTTGTTAAATTCTAATTTCATCCTGTTGCTTTCAGATAGGTAACTTCTATTTTATTCATCTATAAATACTGATTGTAACTTAACTAGTGGTATTAGATATGCTGCAATCTGGAAATTTTCTCTCATGCACTTGTAATAAATATATGGGCTACTGTTGGTGTGTGTTCCTTATATGTGTGTTAAATTGAGTTAGTCTATTAAGTTCTCAGACAGACACATACACACATACACACACACACACACACACACACACACACACACAAATGATCTAAGAATAAGGCATTAAAATAGTAAACCAAAATAAATAATAAAATAAAATTTAAGAAAATTATGGAGCTAGAGAGATGGCTTCGGGGTTAAGGCAATTGCCTTTGACACTTAAAGATCCAGGTTTGATTCCCCACAAAAGCCAGTTGCACAGGTGCTACATTTGTATAGTTTGTTTTCAGTGGCTGGAGGTCCTGGTGTGCCCATTCTCTCTACCTGCCTTTTTTACTCTCTCTCAAATAAATTAAATTAAATTTAAAATCCTCAGCTGTTATCATTATAGTACATTTTTCCCCTTGTATTATATCAGTTATTGCTTTAAAAATCTTCTTGGTAGGCCATCAGGTTTAAAAATGTTCATAATTGTTATATCTTATGATGAAAATTCTTCAAAACATTGAGTTAACCTTTTCATGTGATGCTAGTATAAATAGCACTTACTTTTGATTAGAGTTTAATAGAAAATCCTTTTTCAAATTTTTAATTAGCTTACAAAGGTTTGGGTTTCATTGTTTCCATACATTTTTTTGTTTCTCCTTCACCCATTTGACCTCTTTAATTTCCCTCCTTTTGCCCTTCCCCAACTTAACCACCTTTTGGGATATATAGATACATATATATATATATATATATATATATATATATATATATATATATATATGTGTGTGTGTGTGTGTGTGTGTGTGTGTGTAGTTTTCAATACTATATATATACCCAAATAAATTATATATATATATATATATATATATACATACATACATACATACATACATACACACACATACAGATGAATGAGGCATTTTGTGCTTTACATGTGTGCTGAGGAAATCACCTGGGCTGTCAGGGTTTTGCAAGGATGTGCCTTTAATTGTAAGCCATCTTCCCAGACCTCTCTACATCTCCTTTTCTTTGTGCTTATCATGGCACCACACTTTTCATAAATTAAAACATTCCAATTTGTATCAAGCATGTTTAATTTCAATAACATTCAAAATTTTCCTGCACATGTCCACTAATAAAATACTTTCAGTTTTTGATGTTGAAAAATTTCATCTTTATAGATCATTGTCCTCACAAACAAATTTACAACATTATTAATTGTCATATTCTCTTAAATTAAATATTAAAAATTGGTTTCCCTCCAGGAATTGATGGTAAGACCCTATTGCTGAAGACTCCATATACTTGGGCTACAAGATCACTGAGAAATCCCACTGGAGCTGAGCTGAAATCCTCCTCCATGTGGACCAGCTGACAGAAACTTGGTAAAAGCTATGCTGCATGCAGTTCAATGGGAGAGAGAAAACACCAGTGAAGATATTCAACACTGAGCACTGCAAGCTTTAAATTTGGCCAGCTAGGCCAAATGAGCCAATGGGTGCAATAGTGGCAAGTCTGTTATGGGGAAAATCAGCCAGTCTCTAATTGGACTGGAGGCCCACTCCATAGTAGAGAATACATACCTGATCCTGAAAACCTATGACAGGGGTAGTCATGAGCCCTAGGGGTGTAACATCTGCTGATGTCTGGATAAATGTATATACTATGCTCACCACATTGCCTAGTAAGCATTTCTCTTAATGACTACACCCATATATTAATGTTACTCTCACTTTTGGTTAGAGAAGCTTCTCTTTTCAGATGGTGGCAACCTTGGGATGACTGAGAAGGCACCATGGTGCTGAGAAGAAGGGACAGAGGAGTGCTCAGCACTGAAACATCTCAAACACACCTTCCAAGGCTCAGGGTCCATTGCAGAAGCGGGGGCAGGAAGAATGTAAGAGCCAAAGGAAGAGTAGGACTCCTTACAACGTGCTCCTCCAAACACAAAATGGCCTGGATATCCATGACCTCACAGTGCCTGACACTACCTACACAAGACCATCATAATAGGAGGAAAAGATCATGACATCAAACCGATAAGAGAGACTGATTGAGATGGGGAGGGGATATGATAGAGAGTGAAGTTTCAAAGGGGAAAGTGGGGGGAGGGAGGTAAGTACCATGGGATATTTTCTACAATTAAAGAAGTTGTCAATAAAAAAATAGAAAATAAATAAATAAATATTTTAAAAGTAAAAAAAAAAATTGGGAGCAAGGTCTGAAGAAATGGCTCAGTGATTAAAAGCACTTGCTTACAAAAAATAAATAAATGAATAAATAAAATAAAAATTATTACCAGATCACTCCATGTTTTGTCTCAACTGTGTACAATGTCTTCAGCAGTAGGGTCTTACCATTAACCTTTGGTGGGTCATCAAGAACTCTGACAGAAATCTGTCTTTTTTTGGGAAACCTTGTAGGTCTCTCTGATCAACAGCTCATCGTGAAAGTTAACCCCATGCTGGTACTGGGAGTTACAAGTCAGGGCCAAGAAAGGTGAAGGAAAAAAAAGATAGGTAATATAAAAGAGAAAGAGAGTATAGAGAGGAGAGGGAGAGAGAAAGAGAGAAACAGGGAAAGACTAAGGTTGGTCTTCATAATGTTCTCTCCAAGTCCCTGTAGGTTAAGTGTTCCCTCTGCGGGCCTGCTGAATGGTCAATGTTTTAGCCTGTTGTTCAGAGTATAGGATTTTATGGTTCCATTTTCATTTGTGTCCCCCTACCCTTACCCTCCCTCCCACCTCCCCCCCCAACCTTACCCTCCGCCCCATCCTACTCTCCCTATTATCTAGACCTCAGAGTACTTATTAGTTATTACAGCATCTTGGGCAGATTCAGGTTAGCAGCCACAGATGAATGAGACCATGCAACAATTATCTTTTTGTGATTGGGTGAGCTCACTGAGAATGATCTGTTCCATGTTCGACCATTTTTTTTTTTTTTGCCAAATTTCATCGTTTCATTTTTCCTTGCTGCTATGTAGAATTCCATAGTGTAGATATACCACATCTTTGTTATCCATTCATCTAATGATGGACATCTCAGTTGATTCCAGCTCTTAGCTATTATGAATTGGGCAGCTATAAACATGGTCGAGAAAATCTTTCTGATCTGAGGCTTGGAGCCTTTAGGATAAATGCCCAGTAAGGGGATAACTGGATCTGTTGCTAGGTCTATAGTCATCCTTTTCAGGAGTCTCCATATAGCTTTCCATAGTGGTTGTACCATGTTACATTCCCACCAACAGTAATGAGGGTTTCTATTTCTCCACAGCCTCACCAACATTTATTTTCATTAGTATTTTTAAGGTTAGGCATCATTACTGGGGTAAGGTGGAATCTCATAGTTGTTTTAATTTGCATTTCCCTGATGATTAGGGAATCTTGAAGAGGGCCAGTCCCCAGAGTTATCTAGTCTAGTGCCAGAGGGTGCTACAAAATTGACTGGGGGAAAAATGACTGACATCTGCCCAAACAACTCACAGTCTAAGCTACCCAGCAGGAAACAACTTGATATGATGTTCAAACCAGTGCAATAGTGGCACACAGCCATGGTGGGAACCAACTGCTCTTGATTTGGCTAATAGATCCACTCAGTGGAATGGAACTCATTGCTGGAACTGGGAAATAAGTTAAAACCATGTACAAAAAATGAGCCCATTCTCCAAGATTAAGCTCCCACCAAATGTGGGCTAGAAAAGGGCTGACATACATAAAATTCTCTCTAAAATAAGTATGGCCATTCCATCTATCTAGTACTAACTTCTCTCTCCATTGGAGAATTTGCTTCTCTTTTTCAGATGGACAATGAAAGGAGGATAAGCCTATCACACCTCACCAGGGCCCCAGCTGAGTAATGCAGGAAAAGGGCAAGAGTACAGCTTTCTTGGTGATCACAACACCAGAAAAAGGCTGAAGGAGATAAACAGACAGAACATCCAACTCCTACTAAGCCAGATATCCAGAGACACAGAGGCTCCCAGGACCTCATCAATGAAGTAGAATTAAAATGATCCAAATGTGGCTCAGGGAAATTCACTGAAGAGGGGGTGGAAAGAGTGTTAGAGCCACAAGTTGGGTCATTATGCACAGAGACTTGGTCTATCCACCATAACTGTTGACTACCCCCATAATGCATGACCCACATTCCCCAAAGATGAGGGTTCCTTTGGAGGGGGGAGGACAAGGAGGAGGCTACTGGAGTCACCAACATGAATGTAAAATTAGAATAATATAAAATAAAATAAATAAATAATAAAAATTATGGAGATATAAAATATTTTGTAATAGTATTTGTTTTTAGACTTCTATTGTAATGCATTACTTTCTTAAACTGTATACAAAATGGAAAGTGAAGATATACTCCATATAAATATAAATGCTTTCATATTTTACCATGTATTTAGCCTGATACAACTTAGTGAATTCCACGTCAGCCTGGGGTAGAATACAACCCTAATTCAAGAAAAAAAAATGGAAAGAGCCGGGTATGGTGGTGCACACCTTTAATCCCAGCACTCAGGAGTCAGAGGTAGGAGGATCGCCGTGTTTACATAAAGCGAGAACTCTCAGATGTAAAATTGACTTGAAAATAGGATAATAGTGGCAGATACTAATATCACATTTGGTTTGTAATTCAGTTCCAGAAAAATAATGTTCTTCTAGGATTAAAACAATTAATAATTAATGTAAGTGATAAAATAATTAATGAAAATTCAGTTAATAGAAATACATAGACCTTTTAAGAATTCAAATAGAGGAAGTGATATTTGTTTATTATTTCCAGGGACAATAGACAAAAATGACTACAAATAGACTCATTGTAATTTAAGGAGTCACAGAAAACTTTCATATACATCCTTCTACGCACAGGAACAGCCTTACTCTTTCTCACCCATACACATATAATACATTTCTTATAATCAATACATCTATAATATAAACTATAATGACATATTATCACCAAAGGTTATAATTTACATTGTGTTCGCTTGATGTTGGACATTATCATTTTGCCAGGTTTATAATAACATGAGTACATCATTACAGCATCCTAGTTTCACAGACCATACTTCCTCTGTTCTCTGCTTAGCATTCCTCTTTCCCCCCTAATTGCTGACAAGCACTGTTTTTTATTGTCTGAATAGTTTTGCTTTCCCAGAATATCACATAGTTAGATGATACAGCATGGAGACTTTTATATTAACTTTTTCATTAGTGATTTGCATTTAAATCTCTTTTATGACTTAGGAGATCTTTTCTTTATAGCAGTGAAAAATATTCTATAGTCTGAATATATCACAGTCAAGGGGGCCATAAATGTGTGTGTGTGTGTGTGTGTGTGTGTGTGTGTGTGTGTGTGTGTGTGTGTTTGGAACTTTTCTGCAAAAGTATATTTGTGTTGGATAATCATCCAACATAATATTTACCACCCTATTCAGGATGAATTTAACCACAGGCTTTCTCTAAAAAACAGTGACAAGTCCAGGGAAGTATCATCATAGAAAGAGAGTTGTAACATTCTCCTGGGAAATGAACTGGACACTCGTTGCTATAGAAAGTTTCAAGAGGGTTTTGTTTCATACTATTTTGTCATGTTCTATTATCAGAGTGATTTCTTCATAACTTTATGTCCCTCATTCATAATTTTCCTGTTTAACAATAAAATGTAGCAAACACATATAAAAAGAGAGGTTCCTTTTGCATAGCAAGGCTGTATCTCATACCTAGATCTTTGAATAAATAAAAAAAGATTTGCCCTCTATTTATTATTGTTATTCATGTATACTAGCTATAAAAAAATAACCATTGGTCTAGATTTTTGAATGTATCTATGTGTGTTATGCATGTGTGTATACATGTTTGTATGTATGGGGGTGCACAAGTGAGTGTGCAGATTCATGTGTGTATGTGTATATGTTGAATCCACATGAAATTGGGTGTCCTTCTTTATGGCTCTTCACCTTCTCTTAGTAAATATTTCTATTTAGTTGCTTAAGAGAGAAAAAGAGAGACATAAAGAGGGAGGGAGTATGGGAGTGCCTGGGCCTCTTGTCCCTGAAAACAGATTTCAGAAGCATGTGCCGCTTTGTGCATCTGTCTTTATGTGGGTCCTAAGAAATTTAACCTAAGCCATCGGGCTGCACAAGCAAGTGCCTTTGACCACTGTGGTAGTTTGAATATATGGCCCCCGATATATTTAGTGTTTAATTAGTTTGTAGTTTGCATCTGCATTCACTTGGCTGGAGGCAGTGTCACTGGGCATATATTAAGGTGGAGGGTTTGAGATTTCAATCTAAAGATATGCAAAGTGTGCCTCGCTGGAGTTCCTGAAGTGTGCTGTGGCATGGCTTTTGGCTTGTAGCTTTTGGCTTTCTCTCTCTCCCTCTCCCTCTCCCTCCTCCTTCTCTCTCTCTCTCTCTCTCTCTCTCTCTCTCTCTCTGCCTGGTCCTGTGAAAGCAGGCCAGCTTCTTCTGCCATTATGGAACTTCCCCTGGATCTGTAAGCTTCAATAAATATCCCTATTTCCATAACTGTGCCTGGTCTGGAAGTTAGTCTCAGTGAACCTGAAGCTGTCTGCTACAACCACAGAGCAGTTTTCTCAGACTTACCTTCTCTGTTTTTGTGATAGAGTTTCTCACTGAACTGAGTCACTGATTTGGCTAGTCTATCTAGCCAGCTTGTCCTAGGGATTTATTTGTCTGTCTCTGCCTCCCAGGCATTGGGATTACAGATGCATACCACCACAGCCAGAACGTAGGAGGCTGTTGGGGATCCAAACTCAGGTCCACATGGTTATGCAGCAAGTGCTTTATCAAGGGAGTTATCTCCTCAACCCTGATCTAGTGTCTTATGTAATATTTCTTTTGTAAACATATAATATCAGTTGCATACATTTCTTATTTCTTTAATCATATTTGAATGGTTTCTGTAAAGGAACATTCATGTTGTGAGTTTTATATTTACATTTTTTATTTATTTGCAAGGAGACAGAGTTTGAGCATGGCAGGACCTCTAGTCAAATGAATCATGTAGAACTTTGTACCTCAGTCTATACTTGGATATGGGGAATTGAACTCAGGTCCTTAGACTTTCCAGCCACTTCCTTAACTTCTGAGCCATCTCTCCAGCTCTCACTGTGAGTTTCAATACAATTCATTTATCAACACACTAGCTTCTGATAATAAGGAGATGTAACAGAAACAGTGCAGAGAAAAGGCATTTGTAAAGAAAGGAATCTAATGCAAATCTGCTTTACTTAGCCAATGATTCAAAACAGTGTCGGAGTATAAATAAATATCACTTGCTTTTCCATGCAGTCACATGACTGATCAAAATACAGAAGAAACATAATTACTAACTGATATGATCATTGCAATTAAATTGTTTTTGCTAATTTATCAATATTAATGTTATAATGATATTTTGATTCCTTTTGTTAAAAATAATGACCTTGGCAAATTTTTGGACATAATTATCTAAATTATCTAGAGAAAATGTATCATTTCCAAATATCCTCTACTGTCTTTAGGATTTTCAACATTTTGGTAAATAATATCAGGGATTTCTTCTCTTTTTGAGTAATAATTCTGCAGCCAAAGTTCACTTAACCATTAATGTTCATGTTTTATGTTAGTAAAAATTTTTTTGCAACTGGTATGACTCAAAGCAGCAAAGAAAGAAAAAATAAGGAAACAGGCTGGGGAGATGGTTCATTGATAAAATCCCTGCTGCGCAAGTGTGAAGACCTGAATTTGATATTCAGAGTCCAAGTAGAGCTGTGCACAGCACCATGCCTCTATAATCCAAGCATGACTATGGTGTGAAAGGGGGGATAGATATAGGAGAATCTCATGGAAGTTCAAGGGCCCACTTTCTGGGCATATTCAGCAACAAACAAAAAACCCTCCTTCAGACAAGGACTGATACCCAAGGTGACCTTTAGCCTCCACAACTTACCCTGGTACATATACACACGTGCATGCACACACACTACACACATATACAAACACACACAACCACACAAATCAGGAAGACATAGTATCCCTAGTCTTTTCTAACAATGACTGTAAAGAGGAAAAAGTGGCTAAGAAACATCAGTAGAATGTAGAAGTATGAAAGAGAATTTCTATCTAGTAATAGACCTAATGAAGCTACTTTAAATAAATGATTAGCATATATTTTAATTATACCCAATAATAGGTTTCATCATTCTTTTTTTTTTTTTTTTTTTGGAGAGAGACAAAGAGAGAAGGAGAGGAAGACATATAGAGAATGGGTGCGCCAGAGCCACTCAGCCACTGTGAATGATTTCCAGATGTGTGTGCCCCCTTGTGGGCAAGTGCATCATTGCGCCCTTGTGTCACTTTGCATCTGGCTAAACGTGGGACCTGGAGATTGAAATGGAGGTTCTTAGGCTTAGCAGGCAGGTGCCTCAACTGCTGAGCCATCTCTCCAGCCCTCATCATTCTATTTTTATATGTGGAAATAGAGTTCTCTGACTATATTCACCCTGCCACCTATTTATCTTCATAGTCTTGCCCCCCACTACAGCTGAAGCAATTTCACAAATAGAACTCTTTATCAAATTTTGTGCATGCATATGTGTGTGTATTTGTGTGTGTGTATTTGTGTGCTTTAATCCTATAAGTTTGATTAGGTCACTTACAGGAGCACAGGTGATGGATTATTTATAAGAACATGGGCAAGTTGTCAGTAGTTAGATCACTGAAAGAAATTATTCTCTCCTCACCACAAATAATTGCCTGTCTTCATGTCCTAAGGGAGATACAAGACCTTGTGAACTCCTTCCCACTCCATGACAGAATGTTGATAGGGACAATATTTTTCACTATATTTTGATAATTTCTTACATAGCTATAATGTATTGGGTCACATTCTTCCTCCAGTGAGTTTTCTTCTTCCTGTTCCTCAGAACCACTTCATCCACTCTAGTCCCCTGTCTAATTTGTTATCGTTTTGTTTTCATGATTTGTTGATATTAATTAATCATAAATATGTAAAACTATATATATGTGTGATGATTTTATGCACCTAAATAAAATCTAAGAACCACAAATGAGAAAAACCATATATTTATCTTTCTGTAATCAACTTAATGCACTATCTAGTGCATCTATTTTCTTAAAAATGATATAATTTTATTTATCTTCATGGCTGAAAAAACTCCATTGCATATACTTGTCTATTAATTTTATTAACCCATTGATTGATTCAATTGTTTGATTTCTTTATGTTTAAATTTTTTAATGTTTCAGATGGTAATTATTTATTATATTTGCAGCTATTGAAGATGCCCTCCCACTCTGCAGCCTGTCTCTTTACTCTATCAGCTATTTCCTCTGTTGATGACAAGGAAGACATAAAACAGATATCAATGAAATTCAGAAAACTAAAAGGATCTATCTTTAAAACCTATATTACACTAAATTGGCAAATCTAAAAGAAGTGGAGGAAATGATAAATGGATATGCCCTCCCAATCTAGACCAAGATAAGGCAAACAACTTAACCAGATCTGTAGTGAATAATGACATTGAAGCAGTCATAT
Organism: Orientallactaga sibirica; assembly: GCA_036365145.1. Lineage (NCBI taxonomy): Eukaryota > Metazoa > Chordata > Mammalia > Rodentia > Dipodidae > Orientallactaga > Orientallactaga sibirica. The sequence continues at coordinate 23,264,006 of JAEOAD010000029.1, read as the reverse complement.
TAAAAAAAAAAAAATCTCCCAACTAAAAGAAGCCAAGGCCCACATAGATTAACTGCTACATTCTACCAGACCTTTAAAGAATTAAAAAAACAATATTTCTCAAGCTATTTCATAAAGAGAAAAAGGAAGGTATGCTTCCAAACTCCCTTTAAGGAATGAGCATTGCCCTATTAACAAGACCAGATAAATGCAAATAAAAAAGAAAATTATAGACACCCTCCCTGATGAACATAGATGAAAACTTTGAATATAATACTTGCAAACCAAATTCAAAAACACACTTAAGAAAATGTTCAACATCCCTAATCATCAGGGAAACACAAATTAAAACAACTATGAGATTACACCTTACCCCAGTAAGGATGGAAAACATTAAAAAATCTAATGAAAACAAATGCTGGTGAGGTTGTGGAGAAATAGAAACCCTCATTCACTGTTGGTGGGAATGTAAGATGGTACAACCACTATGGAAAGCAATATGGAGACTCCTAAAAAGGATGAATATAGAGTTACTAACAGACCCAGTTATCCCCTTACTGGGCATTAACCCTAAAAGCTCCATGCCTCAGTTCAGAGAGATTTGCTCAACTATGTTTATAGCTGCTCAATTCATAATAGCTAAGAGCTGGAATTAACACAGGTGTCCATCATTAGATGAATTGATAACCAAGATGTGGGATATTTACGCAATGGAATTCCACACAGAAGTAATGAAAAATTTGAATGAAATTTGAAGAAAAATGGTCATACCTGGAACAGATCATTCTCAGCTAACTTACCCCATCACAGAAAGATAATCATTGCATGTTGTCACTCATCTGTGGCTTCTAACCTGAATCTGCATGAGATGCTGACATACCTAATGAGCATGTGGAGGACTGGACAACAGGGAGGGTGGGGTGGGAGGGGAAGTTAAGGGTGGGGGGTACACAAAACTGGACCAAAATTGAAATGGCATCTGTTACAGACAGCTTCAGGTTCGCTGAGATGAACTTCCAGACCAGGCACAGTTATGGAGGAAGGGATATTATTTATTGAAGCTTACAGATCCAGGGGAAGTTCCATAAAGGCAGGAGAAACGGCCTGCTTTCCACAGGACCAGGCAAGAGAGCAAAGCCAACCAACCACCAGAGCACACAGAGTAAAACTAACTACAGCCAAAAGGTCACACAGCAGACTTCAGGAACTCCTGCTAGACACATTTGCATATCTTTACAATGGAATCTCAAACCATCACCACACCTTAAGACCAGCCCCCAGTGACCTTGCCTCTAGCAAGGTGATTGCAGATGCAAACTATAAGTAGTAAAACACTGAATATATTGGGGGACATATATTCAAACTACCACATTCCGCCCCTGGCCCCCAATATATTTAGCTCCTGGCCCCCAATAGATTTATAACTATCACATATTGTAAATTGTACTCAGTCCAATTTCAAAAGTTCTCACAGTCTTGATCAACTTAAGATAGTGAGTCCTGTAAAATCAAACAAGTTAAATAATTTCAACATGTAAAGGCACAGAGTAAACATTTTAACTGTATAAGGAATAGCAAGGAGAGACTAGAATAATGCAAATTCAATCACCATCAGCCATCATCAAACTTCTGCAGTTCAAGTTCAATATAACCAGAGACTAACAGTCTCCATGTTTACCAATTCCGCCCCTCCAGCTGGGCAGAGTCGCCAGGGAAAACTTTCATCCCAGTTCAACACTGCACTCCATGGTAGTCCTTTTGCACAGTCCTGGTATATCCAAAACATCTTCAGGTCTCCATGCAAACCACGGTCCATCTTCCAAAAGGCTCTTCCAGCCTATTCCTCAGGGACTTCATGCCCTGCCTCATGCCGCACCTCAGCAGCGGCTCCTGGAACCGTGTGCAATTCATGACCACTCCATGCATTTTTCATATTTCCAAAACTAATACCAGGTGGGCAGGACACAGCCATATTCTAAATCCAGGGACAAAATAAACCATAGCCTTGAAAAGCAGGTTCCTTCTCCAGTCAGCTCTTTACAAGAATTTGCATTTTTAACAGTCTTTCCTCAGGCATCCTCTCCATTGTTTTAATGTAAATCAAGTCTGTCCACCTTCCTTCCACCTTCCTTAAGATTGCTAATGTGTTTGACAATAGCAGTTAAACCAGCCTCAATGCCTCCACTTTTAACTTGCTTCAGGTTTTCCAGCTTAAAATCTTAAAATCTCAGTCCGATATCTTTAGCCAAGCACATCAGTCCATTACAAATTTAACCTTGATCAAACTTTCTGGGCCTGGATAGCAGAACGTAGCCATCCCTTATGCCAGTAGCCCAGTTCCAACAAAGTCCTCTGCAGTCTTTCCTTCCCCTTAGAAAGCTCATAAACCAAGCCTTGAAGTTCAATACTGTCTGCACTTAGCATTCTCAAACTCTCATCAGAATAGTCCATAAAACTTGGCTTACCACTCCAGAAGGCATCTTCAGTTGCAAGCACCAAGTCCATGCCCATTCCTCCAAAATAAAGGTTCCAAAAGACGAATATCCACACGGTCAGGTTCATCTCACCCCACACTCCTCGGTACCACTTTACTGTAGCAGACATCTTCAGGTTCGCTGAGATGAACTTCCAGACCAGGCACAGTTATGGAGGAAGGGATATTATTTATTGAAGCTTACAGATCCAGGGGAAGTTCCATAAAGGCAGGAGAAACGGCCTGCTTTCCACAGGACCAGGCAAGAGAGCAAAGCCAACCAACCACCAGAGCACACAGAGTAAAACTAACTACAGCCAAAAGGTCACACAGCAGACTTCAGGAACTCCTGCTAGACACATTTGCATATCTTTACAATGGAATCTCAAACCATCACCACACCTTAAGACCAGCCCCCAGTGACCTTGCCTCTAGCAAGGTGATTGCAGATGCAAACTATAAGTAGTAAAACACTGAATATATTGGGGGACATATATTCAAACTACCACAGCATCATAACATCCTATATCCTGAAAGAGAGATTAAAAGTTAGAACCTTCATCAAGTCCTTAGAGGGAACATCTGATTCACAGAGCCCTGGGGAGTGTATCATGAAGACTAACTTTAAGCTTCTCCTGCTTCTGTCTCTCTCTCTCTTCTCTCATTCTTTTCTATATTGTCTATATTTTTCTTCCTTCTTTTCCCTTGGTGCTGGCTGTAGCTCCCCGTACCAGCATGTGGTTAATATCCACAGTGAGCTGTTGATCAGAGACCCACAAGATTTCCCAAAAGAAGACAGATTTCTGTCAGAGTATTTGATGACCCACCAAAGGTTAATGGTAAAACCCTACTGCCCAAGACACCATGTGCTGTTGGTATGGAATATGGAGTGATCTGGCTGGAATATGAAAGAGGAGTTAGTCCCCAGACAGTTAGCTTGTCTAGTGCCACAAGATGCTACATGAACGACAGGGGGAAGTGACCAACAACTGTCTGACAATCTGACGTGATGCTCACACAAGGGCGATAGTGGTACACAGCCACGGTGGGTAACAAAATGCTATTAATTTGGCTAACAGATCTGCTCAGTGGAACAGAACCAATAGCTGGAACTGGGAAACAAGTCAGAACCATATCCAAGAAACAATTGAGCTCTCCAGTAGTTCCACTGATCTGTTGATTTTTTTATCCTGCTACTTTGCATCCTCCCACTGGAGGTCTAATAGAATCTGCAGACCATAAGAAAACCCACTTAACCCTAAATGTCTTGCCTTTCCTTCCCTGACCAGAAGTCAATTTTTACTCATTTTTTTCAAACATTTTAAGTGAGATTTCCACCTAAATTATTGTGACCTGATGAGTATGTAAATTTAATTGTATCCACATTAATATTTTTAATGACTATACTTTATTTTTAACATTTTTGCCTCACATTTCAAATATCTGTAGTATCATGAGTTCATTTTCTTCATATTTATTTCTACTGATACTCTCCCATGTTTCCTTTTCTGATTAGGTCTGTTCATATTTGATTGTGATTTATACATTAAGAAAAATAATTTGAACTCATATCTTGGGATTTCCATGATATTACCTTCATTTGCTTTTCCTAATTGCCTAAGATTCTAATAATAAAAGCTAATTTAAATATTATTACAAGTCTCCAAGTTGGCTATCAAAAACACAAAGCAGAGGCTGAGATTTATTTTCTAGGTTATTGAATATCTTCAAAGAAACAAAATCCCAAATATCACACTGCTGGAAACTTCTCCATAGTATTTCAAAATTTTTTTCACTGATCTGTTCAACATATCAAACATATATTTCATCTATTTTTAACAATTATCTTAAGGTGGAGATGAGCATCTTATTGTTGACTAATATAGTTGCTTTTGTGTCATAATCCACCATTACCACATGGCTAAACAAAAGAACATCTGAACACACCAGTTCTAGATAGGAACTGAGACAAAAAAACCACTTTAGAATTGATGTTTTATTAGGAGAGTACCATATGCAGGATGATGGGGATCTGAAGCCAGAAAGAAAGCCCCAAGAAATCCAAGCAAGCAAGGGGGCTGTGTCTAGTTAATGTTTTCTGGGGAAAGGGTTGTGTCAGAATACAGACTGGTAAGAGAACTCACAGGAACAATGGTGGAGAGTGAAACTTAAAGAACATCTCTGGTCTTTCAAATTATCTAAGGGGGCAGGCTATCCTGCCCTGCTGTTCTGTGTAGGAAGGCACCAGATTATAAAGTATTAATTCAAGCTTGCGTTGGTTTGGGGAGCAGAGACTCTTAAAGTGACCATATATGTGTTTTAACACATATAATCTTCACTTTACTTATATTGCCATCTGTTTCCTCCAGGAGTTTTAGTTTTCTGTTGGGAACCACAGGATTCAAAAGCTTCCTCTTTTCCTCTGTTATGACTGTTTTCTATCTTATTATTATTTGTAAATTTTTGGGTGGTATATTTCCAGTGCTAGACAGGACCTCCAGGGTGGTCAAGATTTCACTTCTGATTTTGATTCCACTTTTGTGAGCAGCGATCTTACCACCTGTTCGAGTCCATTGCCAACCAGAACAAAAAAATCACCTAAGAGAATGAGAAGTTCTTATATTTTCACGAGTTACCCTAAAACCAAAACTGGTTTGTTGTTGAAAGACTATCCCACTTGAATAAATATCTGGGTCATAGGTAAGAAACTTTAATTATATAACTTTATCTTTTATGTAAAGATGTGATAGAGCTTCAGGTGTATGACATCAATTCAGAAATACACTGTTATCTCAGTTTTCTCTGTGTGGTCTGGGATAGCTGTTCTTACTGACATGGTCAGGACATAATACTTCCTCTTTGATGACACATTTTATATATTCTTTAATTTCCCACCAACATGAGAGCAATAATATTTTATCATTTTCTGATATTTCTTTGGATACTTCTTTTGATTAATAATTAATTTTCCAAATTCATGGGCACATGACTTTCCCCACAACCCTTGTAGACTTCACTATCACAAGGATTCAGTATTCATTCTTACACATTGTGCTCCACACAATAAAAAGAAGTAACTCAGAAGGATAGCTTGCTAATGATGACTAATTATTATTAATGCAACTTTACCTAAATACACTGAGATAGGATCCATAATGACTAAACCTCCTCATACTCTGATACTCTGTAAGTTACCAAAGCTGAATGACTATTTTATGTTTCAATATCCTGACCTTAACTCATTGATAATTACTAATTGTGAGAACTATACCTGGCAAAAGGTAATTGTAATTTTCTAAATGTTAGTATTAGAGATTAAGCAATATATAGCTCACCAAGAATTCATTCATTTTATTCTTTCTTTTTTGTTTGACATTAGAGTGTTTCTTATTTTTTGTTCTATTTCCAAACTTTGGTCCTTGGCATATATTAAGCCATTAGAAAATGTATTGTTTATGTACAAATAAATTAATTAATTCATCTTTATTTGTGCTTTTCTTAGTATAAAAACATCAAATCAATTTTGAGGAAATCTAATTATTCAACCAACATTAATGCATGGCTGAGAATAATACAAGATGGTAATATACTTAATTTCTCTAATTGAAAGACTGATAAAGAGGTGCAAAGGAAGAGAAAAGGTTAATTTCTGAGTGCTTTGAGGTCATCTTATCATTCAATTTTTCAGCTTATAAATTGCATGATTATTAGAATTATGCCTACACATATAATAGGCTTACTTTTCATGTGGGTATTTGGAGTTATATTCAATTCAGGATTATAAATCACACAGGGAGATGATTTATGCAAATTTAGAATTCATTAGCATGTATTAAATTATTTTGCCAATAATATAAGCAAATAGAAGAAGTCAAATGGATCAAGTTGGGAGAAAAACAATTTGGTAATAATCCCATTCCTATGTTGATAAATAACCAGAATTGGATAAGTTGCAGGCTGCAGGAATCTTGTTACCATCATTGTAATTCAAATGAGTACAAAAGAACCTCATCTACAATGAGTAGCTGGCTTCATGTGTCAGCTCAGGGGCATCTAACTGATGACACTGGGCAAAGTACATTTGCTCAATATGCAAATAACTTTCTTTAATTACAATAAAAGTCCTTATGAAATTTTATTATTTTTCACTAGAAAAGTCATACTTTGTTGATAGAAATGAAAAAAGTAATACAGTGAAGAGTCAGGCCAAGTTCAATTCTTGCTTCAGCCACTTAGTAGCTTTAAAAGCTGAGCTAATTCATTCAGACACTTGGAGACTTCTTTCATATTCAAAATAAGATCATTCCTGTCCTATGTGACATGCAGTGAAATTCAAAATGATGAATCATGTTAGGCCTGACACCTAATAAATATTGAATATTTTCTTCCATGTCCAAATCTTTACAATTTTCAGGGAAAAAGTAGACCTTCAAACTTGCTATCACTTTCACACATTTTCTACTTTGTTGATCTAGTGTTTCTGGGGAATACAGAAGGTTTTCCCTGAGATACAATTATCTGGTTCCTTTAAATACTTACAAATTTATTTTAAGTCAAGAGTCAGTTCTCAGTTACATTTATTTGGACAATTCATCCTTTTAATCTTTATTCTTTATGATATGAAAGAACATGGAAGTTGAAGTTGACACTGACATAATTGAATCTGGATATAAACTCTGCAATTTAGACTTTATGTTGACATGGAAATACCATGTTTATCTTTTACTTTTTTAAGACTGGGTCTTGCTAAGTTAGCCCAGGCTTGCCTTTAACTCATGGTCTTGTAGCCTTGGTCTTCTATGTGAGAGGTAAACCATGGCACTCAGCCATTGTTTAAATTTTTACATATAACTCAATTTTCAAACTAAGCCTTGAATACCAAATCAACTGGAATGTATAAGAGTATATGAAACAGCTATCTTGGTACATTTTCTAATTAGCCTTTGATATATCCTTCCTCTCCCTTTATGTGTTGAAAATGAAGTATATTCTAGCTGTGTAATAAATATCATGTCTTTACATTTGTCTTTACTTTGGTATCAAGTATATCAAATCATTTCTGTTGTTTTATATGGTCTATAAGCTGATGTGACAGTCTTCTTACTAAATTACCATCAGTTTTTATTAAGCAATGAAATGTCATGAAAATTAACACATAGCATATTATTGATACATATATTATCCCAATGACAAGAAGTCAAGGGGTACACTGCTCTTACTGAGCAGGGTCCCTAGTATCGTACTCTAATAGAAACTGTGCTTTCCTTGTTCCTCTGTACTTCTCCTTGTACCAAGAACACCCATTGGTTACCCTTTGGCTGCTCCTATTTTAAATATTTCCACTTAAACGTCACTGTTTCTATAGTCTATCTTTCTAATCATATCATTATAAGCCAAACAAATAAGGCACTATCCAACCCCCTAGCATTAAATTTGTTTATGAAAGATATAAACAGTAAGCATGCTGATTGCTGGTGATGCACTGTACAAAAAAGCAATAAGTCTCACTGCTCCTCATATGTGCATTCTGTTTTCTAACTTCATTACAAAGAAGGTGGATGTACTACAACAGTATAGATATGTACATGCACACACACACACACACACACACACACACACACAAACACCTTCCTACATCATATGATAGAATGTGAGAATAAGAAGAGAGAAAAACAGGGAGGCCAAAAGATCAAAAGATCACATTCACAGAACCTTTATTCCCATTGGGAATTTATTTATTTATTCATTTTTCGAGGTAGGGTCTCACTGTAGCCCAGGCTGACATGGAATTCACTGTGTAATCTCAGGGTGGCCTTGAACTCACAACAATCCTCCTACCTCTGCCTCCCTAGTGCTGAGATTAAAGGCATGTGCCACCATGCCCAGCTTTTATTATTTTTTTTAACGTCGTGTTTTCTTCATTTGAGACACATGGAGAGAGAGAGAGAGAGAGAATATGTATGTCAGGGCTTTTAGCCCCTGCAAACAAACTCCAGTCAGTGTGTCACCTTGTGCATCTGGCTTATATAGTTACTGGGGAATCGAACTCTCACCCTTGGGCTTTTCAGGCAAGCACTTTAAGTGCTGAGCCATCTCTCCAGCCCCCAACTGGCAATTTCTTAATTTTCTCAATGTGTAAGATTCATTATAAGTATATATAAGAAAATCATGGTGTATAGGAAAATCAAGCTTGACACTGAGTCTTTAGACATCCATTGGGGAATGTTGTTCATATCCCACAAAGATATGGGAGATATTGTAAAGCAAATAAAACAAATGAAGCGGAATTAGGGGTGTCAAGTATTTTTACTGTTAAACTATAAATTCTTTTTTTCCTTTCTTTCAGTCAGATATAAATTCCACATCTTTACCAGTGAAAACAAACTGTTAGAATAGGAAGGTGCATTCATTCACTAGACTAATAATGATAAAACAATAACTAATAATATGAGCACCATAGTAAAGTTTGGTCAATTCAGAACTAAAACATATAATTTAGTCATTTATTTAAGGTCCATATGGTTGAATAGGTAAGTAGTACAATTGTGTGGTTTATATGAATTACTTCTTTGTGAGGAGTAAACACTAGTTTAGGGCACTGAGTTGACTTAGGTCAATAATCCTTTGTGCACAACTTGTCATAAATAACAAGTGCTGATAAAGTATCTTCCTATCCGTTGTATAAGAAGCTATGGTACCATTTCAAGGAAGGATACTATTAATTGGCACAGGTTCCTGAAGATGCACCATATAACTATAGATTGGCTATTATGTGCATTCGTTATAGACTAGAAATATACTGTTAATGGCATGATTCCAAATTTCCAACACTCTTATTTTTCTTCACATATCTGATATGAAAAGTTCATATTTCTGGTATCTGTTACTGATTGCATGAAAAATTTTATTCACTGTTGCAGTCAGGTTTGCATTGCTGGCAGAAATCATCCAACCAAGAGGGGCTTTTGGGAACAAAGGGTTTATTTTGGCTTACAGACTTGAGAGGAAGCTCCATGATGGCAGGAGCAAATATTGGCATGAGCAGGTGGACATCACCCCCGGCCAACATAAGGTGAATAATAGAAACAGGAAACTGTGCCAAACACTGGCATGGGGAAACTGGCAATGACACTCATAAGCCCGCCACCAACAATACAGTGCCTCCAGGAGGTGTTAATTCCCAAATCTCCATCAGCTAGGAACCTAGTATTCAGAACACATAAGTTTATGGGAGACACCTGAATCAAACCACCACATTGTTCACTACAAAATGAATTATCAATAGAGTTTCTCCCGTGGGATAATGAGAATGGATTTAAGGCAATATCAGAGAAGGCAATCAGACTAAGATGGAAGAAGGAAGTTGGAACTGAGGTACAGCTAAGTCACTGAGTTTCCATAGTTTCTCTTATTCTTCATGGCTCATAATTCCCCACCCATAGAGTGACATACCTGACCTAAATTAAGATCCAATAGGTACAACCATAGGAACTTTACTCACACTTGTTTGAGATAGTACAAGGTAGCTGACTTGAAAAATTAAAGGGGAAAAAATTGCCTACAGTTGTTCATGCCTTTTTAATTCTTATATGTGCATTTTCCCAGGATGGATAAACTGAAGAACATGCTTAGGAAAGACTTCTGATAGTTCTGTGTCACAATACATAGATTTTCAGTTTCTAATAGAAATATATAAATTTATAATTTTCATGAAAAAAATTCCTGAAATAACCAATGTTTCTAAGGTAACAAGTAGCAGGAATTTGGTTTGAGAATGCACAGGAAGACTGGCCTGCAGTAGGGATTCTCTGCTGAGGTTGTTCCACTATCCTTCTTTCCACTATGACAAGGATTGAAGAAAAGCACTTTCTTGGAAATGGAATCAATACACTGTCTAGTTTGTTTTAAATCTTTTTTTTTTTTTTTTTTTTTTTTTTTTTTTTTGAGGTAGGATTTCACTCTAGCTCAAGGCGGACCTGTAATTCACTATGGAGTCTCAGGGTGTCCTCTAACTCATGACCATCCTCCTACCTTTGCCTCCTAAGTGCTGGGATTAAAGGTGTGCACTACCACACCTGGCATTTGTTTTTAATCTTTATTTTCTTCTCCCCTGAAATGGCTTCCTTGGAATATTTGAAATTCACCTCTCTTTCCCTATATTTTTAGTGGTACATGCTGTGTGTTCATGTACGTGTTCATGTATGTGAGTGTGGGTCCATGCAAAGCCATGTTCAATGTGGAGGTCAGAGGACAACTTTTGGGTATTGGTCTTTGCATTCCACCTCATTGAGTCAGGGTCTCTTGTTCTCATTGTGGTTCCCTGCTTCATTCACCAGGCTAACTGATTAAGTCTATCTCACCAGTCATCATCATGTTCTGATTTCAGAAGCTCACCACAGCTTCTGGATTTTACTTGGTATGGGGATCCAAATTCACATACATGGGCAAGGATTTTATCACAATGAGCCATAAGCCCAGACAATGTATTTATATGCAAGAAACCATAAAGGCAAGGATCCCCTACCAAAAAAAAAAAAAAAAATCAGGAAGCTAAAAGCTTTGTTCCTCACTTCCTGTGAGCATTATCATTTCTACAAGATAGATATGAGGGCTATGTACTTTCTTGTTTAATTGCTTGAATCTGGAGGTTTATTTGGGGACTCTAATATACCATTCCAAGATAAAAAGTGATTTATGTTATCAATTTAACTTTGAACTATATGTGAAATAATGAATCTAAATGCTCTCATACTAGCTTTGCAGGAGGTATTCAGTAGCCTCTTTTATTCTTTCATTCACTGTGTGGATGCTGTGAGATTGGAACTGATTAGGAAAGGTGGGACACAAAGATCATGAAGTCTTCAAGGTTTTCAATAAATAGAGTCATTTTTCTGTTACACAGAAAGGCCTCATTTCCTGGTTCTATCATTCACTGTGTGGATGTTATAAGATTGACACTGATCAGGAAGAGTGGGACACAAAGATCATGAAGCCTTCAAAGCTCTCAAGGAATTCAGTCAATTTCCTGTTACACAGAAAAGCCTACTTTCTTGGTTCTCTCTAGGAAGAGCTATTTTTATACTACAATATTTGTTGTTTAATTTCTTATTATTATCAAGTAAAGAGAAAAGTGCAGATGTGGTATATCAGTTACTTTCTGGTTGGGAACAAATACCTAATAAGAGCAACTTAGAGCACAGTGTATTTTACAGCACAGTTCCAGAAGACAGAGCTCACCATGGCAGGAAAGGCCAGGGAGTGAGCCCCAGCTGGTCACATTTGAAACGAAGAAGCAGAAGGAAATGAGCCTGCCCACTTGACCCAAATTCTATAGCATGGCTCTATCTCCTGAAGATTGCACAAATTACCAAACACCACCACCAGCAAGGGACCAAGTGTTCAAACACACAAGCTTCTGGAGGACATTCTACATTCAAAATGTGATGTAATAAATGTGAGCTGTTTTTACGTATCCCAAGTTGTAAGGGTTAGTACTTGCTTTTTCCTTTCTTTCTTTCTTTCTTTCTTTCTTTCTTTCTTTCTTTCTTTCTTTCTTTCTTTCTTTCTTTCTTTCTTTCTTTAAATGAGGCATTTTTCCATTTATTTATTTGAGAGTGACAGAAGAAAGAGAAAGAGTCATATAGATAGAGAATGGGTGTGCCAGGGCCTCCAGCCACTGCAAACAAACTTCTGACGCATGTACCACCTTGTGCATCTGGATTATGTGGGTCCTGGGGAACTGAGCCTCAAAATGGGGGCCTTAGGCTTCACAGACAAGTGCTTAACCACTAAGACATCTCTCCAGGCCCTAAATGAGGCATTTTGACTTCAGAAAGCACAATTCAAGTACCAGCATATGCAATATTCATACCCTAAACTAGATAATATTCAAATTCTTTGCCAAATCTCTTTGTCATGCTGGGATAAAAATACTGAAAACAAAAGAGAAGGTTATAGTGACAGAAATATGCAGACTAAAATCGGAGGCATGCAAATGTTAATCATGTGTATAAGTTAATTGGATTTTGAAAAGTACGAAAATGGGAATGTCAGAAGTAGATTAAGTTCAGACTTAATCAGAGTAATATTATTCTGATTAATTTACCTAATAATTAGGCCCCACTCTTCCCTAAGACATGACATGCCTGCTTCTATCCAGAAGAAATGCAAATGGAAGCATACGGTAGAGGCATCCATAAAAGTCAGCTGGGAATTAGAGCTGACACTGGTTTGGGAAAGATGACATTTTTAATAACTGTTTCTAGAGCCCTAATAAAATGGCAAACACAGTGTAAAGAGTGAATTCAACCGAATGAAGCCTTGAGTCAAAAGGACAATCTTTGAAGCAACCACATAGGAAGTAAGTGTGGCACACCATCCTGTATCTTCTATGAGGCTTCTAGATCATTTCTCTTTACTGTCACCACCTTGAGCCTGTGCCAAGGGTCCAGTTTTGGACCCATTACTTTGTTACAACTTCTTCTCTTACACCCCAAAATGAAGTCTTTCTCCCTATAGTCCATGAGGTAAGAGACTTTTCACCCTTTGAGATAGGCAACTACATAGCTAAGTCTCCAGAGTACTTTGAGAAAATGAACCCCTTCCTAGACAAATTCTTGTTTATTATTTATTTATTTATTTATTTATTTATTTATTTATTTATTTTGAGAGAAAAACAGAGAGAAAGAGGGAGAGAGACAGAGAGAGAGAGAGGGAGAATGGGTGCACCAGGGCATTTCAGCCTCTGTGAATGAACTCCAGATGCATGAGCCCACTTGTGTGTATGTGTGATGTTGCACAGTTGTGGCACTGTGCATCTGGCTACATGGGACCTGGAGATTCAAACATGTATTCTTAGGCTTCACAGGCAAGCACCTTTACCAGTAAGCCATCTCTCCAGCCTTATTTGTTTTTTTTTCTAACCTGAATATTAAGCCACATAAAATGTTTTTAATTGTAGAAAGGAGCTACTGGAAATTGTTCTGCATTAGTTTTAAGCCTGAATAATGGTCAATTTATGAGGACCAACAGTATTCTTTATATGACCTTGTAAGGCTTTTCTGGATTTGAGATTAACAAGGGTATCTTTTACTTTACTCATTTCATCTTATGTACAAGTAAAAATATATGCGAACATAAATTATTAAAAAATTTAGGTTACAAGAAAATTGTATAAATGGTTGTATAAGAGATATAAAACAATTGAGTGAAAAATTAGTCATTAATGGCATCTTATATTTAGAAAGTAATTTCTATCCATAAAATAAGTTATATGTACAATATAGAGACCAAGCTCTAGAAGAACAAATAGTGTCAATATTTCTTATTCTTATATTTAGGTCCAAGTCCTCATGTGTGAATCTGGAAATGGATTAATAGCATGGAAGCTTAGATATCAGTTTTATTTCTAAGTAATTATTTTAGATTTTAATTCTGAATAAATTACCAACTTTTATTATTATTTTTATTTTTTTGAGAGAGAGAGAGGGAAAAAAAGAGAGAGAGAGAATGGGCTCGCCAGGGCCTTCAGTCATTGCAGATGAACTCGAGACACTTGCACCCCCTTGTGTTCATGTGCAACATTTCAAGCTTGCATCACTGTGAATCTGGCTTATGTGGGACCTGGAGATTTGACCATGCATTCTTAGGCTTTGCAGGCAAGTGCCTTATCCACTAAGCAATCTCTCCAGTGCAAGATTACCAATTTTTGTTGTTTAATTAGTAAAATTTAATATTGTGAAAAACTAAATTCAACAGAGTATTTAAAATATATTAATATTTTTTGTTTCCCACCTACATTCTGAGATTGAGATATTAGTTATGATTTTGAAATGACATATAAAGTAATATTATTGAAATTTCCTGCATTTGCATAGAAACATGTGATTTAAAATTTTTTCTCTATTATTATAACTTTTTAAAAACTTTTTTTATTGACAACTTCTATTATTATAGACAATAACCCATGGTCATTTCCTCACTCCCCTACTTTCCCCTTTGCAACTTCACTCTCCATCATACATTTTGCCTCTCAATCATTCTCTCTTTTATTTGGATGCCATAATCTCTCCTTCCAATTATGATGGTGGTATGTAGGTACTGGCAGGCACTGAGAGGACATGGGTATCCAGTCCATTTTGTGTCTAGAGGAGGGTGTTGTAAGGAGTCCTACCCTTCCTTTCACTCTTACGTTCTTTCCATCACCTCTTCCACAATGTTAACTGAGCATTGGAAGGTATGATAAAGGTATTTCAATGCTGAGAACCCTCTGTCACTTCTTACTTTTTTATATTTAAACTATGAGATGACTTATCTTGGAACTGATTCATAGGCAGAAGCAAATTTTGCATTGAAAAATTCTATATTTATTTAACATTTAAAAAACATACTTGGGGCTGGAGAGATGACTTAGCAGTTAAGGTGCATACCTGCCAAGCCTAAGGACCCCTGTTTGATTCTCCAGGTCCCATATAAGCCAGATGCACAAAGGGGTGCACTCTTCTGGAGTTTGTTTGCACTGGCTAGAGGTCCTGGCATGCCCATTCTCACTCCCCCTGTCTCTCTTTCACTCTCTCTGTCCCAAATAAATAAATAAATAAATAAATAAATAAATAAATAAAAATAAAATCTTTAAAAAACATATTTTATTTATTTATTTGAGAAGAAGGGAGGTAGGAAGGGAGAAAGAGAGAAAGAAAGATAAAGATAGAGAGAATGTACACATCTGGGCTTCCAACCACTGCAAACAAATGCTAAACACATACACCACCTTGTGCATTTGACTTATGTGGGTACTGGGGAATTGAACCTAGTGCTTAGGCTACACAGCCATCTCTCCTGCCCATGATTTAACATTTTAATGGTGTTTTTCTTAATTTTACCTAACATGAGAATCAGTTAATAGTCAATTCACTGAAGTTCAAGTTAGTGCCAGCATATGAAAACAGCAACCTAAGCCTAGTAACATACATTACAGAACAGTCAACTTTCTAAAAAATGCTTTTTATTATTATTATTAACAAGATGTTCCATATGGATACATCATGTGTAAGTACCCTCTTTTCCCTCATTTCTGCTCCATTCTGTTGAGGACACTCCTCAGTAGGATTGCAGGTATTCCACATGGGGTTTTACTTTCTGTGTTGTGGGAGTAGTCAATTATTTTGAAGGGGAGGGAATGTCTCTGAGCATGATGTCTCAACTTGTGGCTCTTACAATCTTTCTGCCCCTTCTTCTGCAAAGTTCCCTGAGTCATGGTGGATAAGTCCACTTCAGTGATGAACTCTTGGCAGTCTCTGAATCTCTACTTTGGTAGGTGCTGGGTAGGCTGAGGGTCTGTCTCATACACCATGGTGCTGATTATTAGGAACAGCATGGAAGCAGCACTCTTGCTCATCTCCCCATTCTTTTGTGGATTCAGCTGTGGCTGGGCTGAAGCATAAGGAGTAATTTATCTCCTCTAGTCTCACTACCTTCTGAAAAAGAAGAACACGTTATCCAATAGAGAGAGAAGTCGGCATAGGATAAATGGGATTAGCTTTATTAATTTAGGAAGAATTTGATGTATGTAACCCCTTTTTTAGCCAAAGACTAGTGAAAGTTTCACACTGGAGAACATAATCTTTGTCTCCAACTTATTTACCACAACTTCATTATCCATTCATCCAATGATGGGCATATGGGTTAATTTCAGTTCTTAGCTGTAATTAATTGAGCAACTATAAACATGGTTAAGCAAATATCTCTGTGTGGATGCATGGAACATTTAGGATAAATGCCCAGTAAGGAAATAACTGGGTGTGTTGGTAGGTCTACATTGTTCATCCTTTTCTGGAATCTCCAAATTGATTTCCATAGTGGTTGTACAAGTTTACATTCCCACCAACAGTGGATGAGGGTTCTTCTTTCCCCACATCCTCACCAACATTTGTCATTGTTAGATATTTTAATAATTGCCATCCTTACTGGAGTAAGGTGAAATCTCTTGATTGTTTTAATTTGCACTTCCCTAATGGTTAGGGATGTTGAACATTTTCTTAAGTGCATCTTAGCCATTTGTAATATTTCCTCTGAGAACTCCCTATTCAGTTTTTTTTTGCCCTACTTTTGGAGTAGGTTGTTTGATTTTTCATTGTTTGTATTTTTTAGTTCTTTGTATGTTTCTGGCAGTGGTATAGCAGGCAAAGATTTTCTCCTATTCAGTGGGTAATCTATTGGCTCTGCTTATGGTATGTTTGCCTGTGCAAAAACTTTTTAGCTTCATGAGATGCCATTGGTTGAGTGATTGTTTAATTTCCTGGGTTATAGGGTTTTGTTCATGGAGTTCTTCTCCACTACAATATCATAGAGATTGCCTCCTTTTTTTCTTCTAATAGGAGAAGAGTTTCAGGTCTTATATTGAGGTCTTTAATCCATTTGGATTTCATTTTTGTGTATGGAGAGATGTGTAGGTCTAGTTTCAGTTTTCTGCATATTGCCATCCAATTTGTCCAACACCATTTGTTGAAGATGCTGTCTTTTTGCCAGTTTACATTATTGGCACCTTTGTCAGGGATCAAGTAGCTGTAGTTACTTGACCTAAGGTCTAAGTCTACAATTCTGTTCCACTGGTCTATGTTTCTTTTCTTATTCCAGTACCATGCTGTTTTGGTTACCATGGCTTTGTAATACAGAATACAGCTTTAGATCAGGTATGGTGATACCTGCAGAGGGTTTTTTTTTTTTTTTTTTTTCCCCTGAGGATACGTTTGGTCCTCATGCCATCTGAATTTTGAGATCATTTTTTGTAAACTCTGTGAAGAAATGAGGATGGTATTTTTATTGGTATTGCATTAAATCTGTATATTGGTTTTGGTAGAATTGTAATTTTAAAAATATTAATTCTATCTATCCTGGAGCATGGGAGGTCTTTCCATCTTCTCAGGTCCTACTCAATTTCTTTGTTGAGATTTTTTTTTTAATGTTTTCATAATATAGGTCTATCACATCATTGGTTAGAGTTATTCCAAAGTATTATTTATTTATTTATTGCTATTGAAAAATGGTCCAGCCTCATTGATTTCTTTCTCTGTATATTTTTCCTTTCTATATAGAAAGGCTACTCACTTTTGTGCATTTATTTTGTGTCCTGCCACTTTATTGAAGGAATTAATCACCATTAGAAGTTTTGTGATGGAGACTTTTGAGTCACTTGTATAGGATCATGTCATCTGCAAATAAGGCTAATATGACTTCCTCTGTTCCAACTTGAATCCCCTTTATTTCTTTTCCTGTCTTATTGCTTGTGCTAGTACTTCTACTACCATGTTGAAGAGCAGTGGTGAAAGTAGACACCCTGTCTTGTTTCTGATCTCAGTGGAACTCCCTGAGTCTTTCCCTATTAAGTATTGTTTGACCTTTGGGTGCTTTATTATATAGCCTTTATTGTGTTGAAGTGTAAACCCTCCATTCCTGTTAATTACAGTGTTTTGATCATGAAGTGGTATTGAATTTTGTCAAAGGCCTTCTCTACATCAATTGAGATCATAATGTGGTTTCTATGGTTTATTTATGTATTACTTTGACTGATTTATGTATGTTGAACCATCCCTGCATCCCTGTGATAAAGCCTACTTGATCAAGTTGAATAATGCTGTTGATGTTTTTTAATTAGGTTTCTGAGAATTTTGTTTAGGATCTTTGCATCTAAATTCATTAGGGATATAGGTCTATAGTTTTCTTTTCTTATTGAATCTCTCTCTTGTTTTAGTATTAGGGTCATGCTAGCTTCATAGAAGGAGTTGGGGAGGATTCCCTGGTCTTCAATTATGTGAAGTTGTTGAGAAAAATTGGTTTTAGTTCTTCTGTGAAGGTTTGATGGATCTTGGCTGAGAAGCCATCCAGTCCTGGACTTTACTTTTTGGGGAGATTTTGAATTCCCTTTTCAATCTCCATGGATGTGATAGGTTTGTTTAGGAGATTAATCTGCTCTGAGTTCAGTTTTGATAGGAGGTATGTGTCTCAGAATTCTGATGTGATTACCTTTGTATGTAGTGAGTTGTTTCTCTCTTGCTGCTTTTAACACTCTCTTTATTTTCATTGTTAAGAGTTTTAACTATGATGTGCCTTGGAGAGTTTCTTCTTTGGTCCTGTCTGGTGTTCTGTGGGCTTTTTGTATCTGGGTGGGCCTCTCTTTTGAGAGACTGAGAACTTTTTCAACAATTCTGTTGAATATATTCTCTATGCCTCAGGCCTGGATTCCTGTCCTTCTGGTATATATGTCAATTTTCCTGAATTTATGGAGGCACAAATTCAGGAAAATTGACGTTTTATGTTCTAATACATGGTCTGTTTGGGAGAAGGTACTGTAGGCTGCTAAGAATGTGTATTTTGCAGAGTTGGGGTGGAAAGTTCTGTAGATGTCTGTTAGATCTAGGTGACTTATGGTGTTGTTGAGCTCTATTATTTCCCTGTTGATTTTCTGCTTGGATAATCTGTTTATTAATGATAGTGGAGTATTGAAGTCTCCAAATATGATGGTGTTGACATTTGTTTCTGTTTTGTTTTCAAGTAGGTTTTCTTTTATAAACTGTCATGCACCTGTGTTTGGCACATGTAGATTTATGATTGTAATGTTCTCACGTTGGATCATCTGCTTCACAAGTAAGAAGTGGCCTTCTTTAGCCTTTTAGATTACTTTTTTTTTTTTTTTCACATTAATATAGTAATGCCTTCTTGTTTTTTATCTCCACTTTCTTGGAATATCATTTTCTATAATTTCACACCAAGGAAGTGTGTATCTTTAGTGGTGAGGTGGGTTTCATGAAGACAGCAGAGAAAAGGATCCATTTTTTTAATTCACCCTATACCTTAAGTCTTTTGATGGGTGATTTAAGATCATTACTATTTAAGTTTATTATTGTGAGGTTTGAATTAATCCCTGCCATGATGAGGTACTTTATGGGTTTTTTTTGTTGTTGTTGTTGTTTACTTGTGTTTTGTACTTTTTTGAGTCTTGTCTATTTTTGGTTATTGTGTTCTTCTTGTTGGCTCTTGAGATTGGTTGTTTGACTCTTCTGTGTGGACTATTCCATAAAGTATTATCTGTAGGTTTGGTTTTGTATTTATATAATCACAGAGTTGACTTTTTTCATGGAAAGTTTGCCTTTCACCATCTATTGTGAGGGATACTATTGTTCAGTAGTGTAGCTTGGGTTGGAAGCCATAGTTTTTTAGACTTTGAAGTATTCTATTCTAGGTCTTCTGGCTTTCAGTGTTTCCACTGAGAAATCTGAGGTAATTCTGATGTGATTACCTTTGTATGCAGTGAGTTGTTTCTCTCTTGCTAATTTTAACACTCTCTCTTAATTTTCATTGTTAAGAGTTCTAACTATGATGTGTCTTGGAGAGTTTCTTCTTTGGTCCTGTCTGTTTGGTGTTCTGTGGTCTGTGGTCTGGATGGGCCTCTCTTTTGAGAGATATGGAAAATTTTCTTCAATAATTTTGTTGAATATATTCTCTATGCCTCTGGCCTGGATTCCTGTCCTTCTAGTTTATCCATGATCTGGAATTTTGGTCACTTAAGGGTATCCCACATTTCCCTTGTGTTCTGTTCACTTGATGTTTTGATTTGAGCAAAGTTTTTGGCCTTCTGATCAATTTCTTCTGTCTTGTCTTGTTTTTCATGTAAGAGGTTCTGTCTTCCACATGAGGGGTTCTAGAGAGTTTTTATAAGCTCTATTTGATTTTTTTTTCTGTTTTGTTATTTTGCATCATGTACATTTGTTTATTGAGGTATGATTTCAGTTGAAGTTCTGATTTTCTTGATGCTCCTAGAATTCATTCTTTCATTTGATCAAGTCTTCTTTAAGCTTAACCAATTGGTTATTAAGATCTTCTATTTACTGACACACTTTAATTCATCCATATCTCTTTTGAGGCTTCTAACATTCTTCAATCAAGTTAAGCCTGCTGTCAAGAGCTGATTGCTCTAAGAGATGACTATGTTCAATTTCATTGATACAATTGTTGGTTTCTTAATCATTTGCTTTCAGTTCAGCATTTTTTTTTTTTTTTTGAGAGAGTCAGAGAGAGAGAGAGACACAGAGAGAGAATGGGCGCTCCAGCAGCCTCTCAGCCACTGTGAATGAACTCCAGATATATGAGTCCCCTTGGGGGCAAGTGCAGCATTGCACTCTTGCATCATTTGCATCTGACTAAATGTGAGACCTGGAGAATCAAATTGGCATTCTTAGGCTTAGTAGGCAGGCGCCTTAACTGCTAAGCCATCTCTCCAGCCTGAGCAATTCTTTTGATCAGGGTCTCACTGGTTGTTTTGTTTTCATTTTGGGATTGACTTTCTGCTGATTTCTTGCACAGGGTCCAAGCATCTCCAAACCTGCCACAGGGGGATCTACTGGGACCGGGAAACTGGGAGGAGTCCAGGGTTATCAGGGATCTGACCTTCTCACTCAGTGCACACTGCACCCACCCTCCAGTGCAGAGTATCCAGGAATTGGGGACCCAGGGCACTTTGATCCCAATTAACTTTTTGAAGTAACAGGCTGTACTCTCAAGATAGTTGCTAGAAGAGATCAGAGAGGAAACACATTGAGAGTTAGACAAGGACAGAAAAGAAAAGTATCATTCAGAAAGCAGTAGTTGTAGCTGTCCCTAAGATAGGGATTCTGGTAGCAAATCAAGGTTCTGAAGCAAAGGAAAGTTGGCTTCTCTACACAAGTGAGTGTAGTTTAATCATAATTGGGCAGTTTACCAAAATCTTACATAGTGTTTGATGGTCTTTTTTCTGTGGTCTAAGACATAGGTTTGAATTTACATACAGTTAATAACTTTATCACTTTTTAGTTGTGTGAAATGAAGATTTACTTAAGTTCCCTCTTCAACAATTTTCTAATCAAAAAATTAAAGAACATAAAAGCACTAAAAAATTACTATAAATGATGCTGAAAATATTTGAAGAGAAATCCCCAAAAGAAAATCCAAATCAAAGAAATAAAAATTAAATGAAAAACCCATATTCACTATGATTTTCCTTTCAGAGGTATCCTGATCCACTTAATTATAGATAGAGATGTGTGACCAAATGTATCTATTCTGATATCATAAATTCTACCATTAAACATAGCTCCCCTGCTGTGATTGTGGCTCAGGGATAATGCACTTACCTAGCATGCACAAGGCCCTGAGTTCAGTCCCCAGGATCACAAGTAAGCAAAACCATACTCAAAAATATGATTCACACCTAGGTAACTCTTTATGATATACATAATGGCATCTTAATGCAATTGAATATACTACCTCCTCCCACATATGCCTTCTCGATTATTTCATTCATCAACAAACATTCTGCTTCTAGCATACTTGGTGCCTATCACATGATTAATTATTAGAAAACAGTTGAATTATTAAAGAGTTATATTACCATGGTTGGGGGTATATTACATACCATTTCCCAAAAAAGTATAATGACATCTACATATTGCCCTAATATTCCATATTTGTGTGTTTTATGGAAACTTTATAGCTATTTCCCATTGCAAATAAATAACACATAGCAACATGCTTATTAGTTAACACCTTCCCACCTGGCATTCTTCATCTTACCCAGTTTTGCTGATTGAAGCTGTTGACTTGCTCAGTTCAATAAAACATTGTGGCATTACAAACTATTTTCATTTAAAGTTTTCTCTTCTTTGAGACACAATCTCATAGAACAGGCTGTCCTTAAACTCAATGTCTCAGCCTACCAAATACCAGATCACAGGTATGAGACTCTATACCTAGCTTAATCTTTAATTGCATCATATAAGTAATATGTCAAAAATAAATCTAGAGGGTCAGGTGAAATCATGACCCCTGTCTCCCTTGTTTCCTGCTTGCCTAAGCATAAGAAGCCAGGGCAAGCAAGAGAGGAATGTTGAAGATTAAAAGAGAAATTCAAGGTCAGATGTGAAAACACAAAACAAAACAAACAAACAAAAAAAAAAAAACAAACAACTTTCATTTCCAAAAGCCAGTATACTCTATCCTTAATGCTTCATCAGAATGTTGATTACAGATCTGAGGAATTTACAGTGGAATGAAGAAATCTGGGAAACAGAAGGTCATGTAAACAGTAGGAAATTGGTTGAAGAATGTCAGCAGGTGATCATAGCAGAAGTTGTTAAAACCATGTTCATCAAATTTCATAAAGAGATGCACCTACTTTGTTTATGTTGTCACATAGATACTTACTTTGAAGATTGAGTGTACCTGTCTATCATTTTTTCACAATTTTGTTGTTGGAGAGCAAACCTGAAGAAAACAGACCTTTTCCTACTTTGATACCTATCAGAGGATAACTGGAGTCTGTGTAGAGTTGTGACATTAGAAACTGATGAAGAGCTGAAAGCAATGTCTGGATGGATAAAAAGGAAGAGTGCCACTAGCTTCTCCCCATTCTGCTTTATATAGTTCTTTCCACATCAGAATCACTGCTCTCTTCTAAAGGATATATCACAAAGTCAGCAAGTCACTTTAAACCACATTAAGAGACAAGATCACAAAATTATGTGACCATTTCAAGGCTAAGAATGGAGAAAAAGTATTCCATATAGCATGGTCTAGTTATAAAAGTTATTTGATTTACAATTTAATTGCTATTTTATGAAAATCCTCCCAACCGTATTGGTATTGACCAGCAAGAGTTATTTTTAGTAGAATAGCCCAGAAACCTCAGGAGATAAAATAATTTGTTACGTCTGAAACTTAAAATTTTTGAAATTTATTTTAATCAAAAAATCCTTACACATTGGTAGAGAAATATAAGTTTTTGGCTTAGAAATCTCTCTATATATATTACAAATTTATAAAATAAGTTTATCAGAGCAATTGAGTTTGATTAATATGAAATAAGTACCGTGTCATGCTAATAAAGGCATTTATTTCATGGTTTAAGAATAAACAGTATTTTGCCAACTTTGAGTGCATATGCTTTTTTTTTCCATCTGATTTTTCTGCTTGGCCATTTTTTGGTCAGGTGGGAAAATTTTTCTATAACATTTCCGTGGTATGCATAACAAATTGTCCTAGTTTTTCAAAAAGCTGTTAAAGCAATAATTACTAAAACAAGTAATTGTTGAAACAAAACAACCTATCCAGTTGTACCCTTTTAACTCAGCCACACTTTTCTTTCCCTTATGGCCCTCTTACAGTCTTGCCCATCACCCACACCCATCCAGATTGCTTTGATCACCTCATAGCACACCTGCCTGCTTTCACCCTTGACTTCCTGCAGTTGACTCCTATGGCAACAGGAATGATCCTTTTATATACAAGATGACATGGGAAATGCATGGTGGCTGATGTTAATAGAGTAGCTGGTGATGTTGCTGAAAATGTAACTTCAAAGTTCCCCAAGGATTCTCTTTGAGCAAGTACATCTTTTGATTAACATTCTCAATTCAAAGTGACTAGTACTCAGCCAACCCTAGCATATGGGCACTTCCAATTAGCTCTTTGTAAATATATATCAGAGCCTCAGAACCTTGGTTGTCAGTGGGTTGCAAAAGGCATGAAAAACTTCTATGAACCTGTCTCAATAGTCATATGGAATGTCAGAGTAAATTGGACGAATGCAGGATTTGGGATACATGTGAACTGAGACAGGATATAGAACCTGATTCACTTTACCAGCTGGTTTTAGATATGGATGATTGAGTGCTAGAGATTTCATTTCCATGTTGGTTTCCCAGTTTTGGATGAAGAAATTTATTGTTCTAACCTCATAGGATCATTGTTGCTTAAATTACTGTCATTTCACCTTTACTTATGAGAGACTATATAGAGATTTCCAATACAGTTTTGCTAAAGATGAATCCTATTAATCCTATTACTGAATTTGCTGTTCATAGCTGACCTTGAAGAGGTGGCTTCTTCTCTAAGCCTCCATTTGACCATCTATATAGTGAAGATTGTAAGTCCTCTTGGGATTAGTGTAATTATTTGATTTTGCATATAATTATCTAACATAATAATAGAGACATAGTAAATACAGAAGATAAGCAATAAATATTATTAAGAATTTACATATATTTATCAACATTGAATTAAATTTTAAGAATACATGGAAGCCATCTTATTTATTTAAACAAAAGGTGATACCAAAACATAGCCACACTTTTTAGAAGCTTGGGTTTGTGTGTAGTTGAACAACATAAAAAAATTACACACACAAAACACAAAAAAAGTAATCTTGAAGAGCATTTTTCAGGAAGTCCCACTTTACTTGATGTCAACCTCAGGGATATTCCTATCAGTAGCCTGTGCCTGTTTTGTGTCCATTGTCATACATGGTCCCGCAAGTGCACATCACAGGGTTGCGTTGGAATGCTCATGCCAAGCAGTTAGTTAATGGCAAACCAAGTAAATTTTCCATGTGTTGAGGAGAGCATAATTTTAGTAAAGACATTTTTAGTCAGAAGTCTTCTTTATGTTGAACATGTTGGAGGAAGGCTGCCTTGTTTGTTGTCAACTATAAGATGGAAATGTCTATGTTGTGCTACAGAGCAGGTGTGTCTCTCTACTCACAAGGATCCTCAGTGTTAGCCATGTGTTTTATAAATGTGAATATTGGAAAAAAATTTCAGAGGTCCACTATGCTGCATTCAAGTTGATGGAAGAAATTTCTCCTATTAAAAAATTATAAAAAGCCAGGCGTGGTGGCACATGCCTTTAATCCCAGCACTCGGAAGGCAGAGGTAGGAGGATCGCTGAGAGTTCGAGGCCACCCTAAGACTACATAGTTAATTCCAGGTCAGCCTGGACCAGAGTGAAACCCTACCTCGAAAAACCAAAAAAAAAAAAAAAAAAAAAAAAAAATAAAAAACATAGGCCCAACAGCATTAAGTGCCCTGTCCATTTTGATTCCCTTAACAAAAGATTGGATAACTTAGGCGGTGTATTCTGACTTCTGTTCAAAGAGACACTCAGTACTCCTGATGCAAAGGCTGGACAAAACTGAGCACAGATCCTCTGTGGAATTCTGAAAATTATCAGTTGTACCAATAGCCAATCTAATATACATGTTAAGGTGAGGACATCAAGTAGATATCCACATG
Organism: Orientallactaga sibirica; assembly: GCA_036365145.1. Taxonomy (NCBI): domain Eukaryota; kingdom Metazoa; phylum Chordata; class Mammalia; order Rodentia; family Dipodidae; genus Orientallactaga; species Orientallactaga sibirica. The sequence continues at coordinate 23,238,458 of JAEOAD010000029.1, read as the reverse complement.
AGCATCTATTTGAATACAAAGCCTGATAGGGAATTCTTAGAGGCACCCATGCTATCTCAAATGCCATTTTTCTTATATTTTTCTTTTAAATGTCTGATGATGATACTTTGCAATATAAAGCTTCATCATAAAAACACTGACACAGCCTTAACTACTGTAAAACTAGCAGGCAAAACTGTATGAGTTCAGCTTTATATAATCCAAAATTGAATTACCCCCATTTCATGGCAAAGTCAATATTGCTAATGGATAAGAAACATGGCTGATAAAAGTATTGTTGAGCTCATATTTGCAGAATCACATAAGAAAATGATTTTTTCTTGTGGTCTGTTGTACTTGAGACTTGGCATTGATCTAAAGAAATTTCATGGTATGAACCATTTTAGTAAGTAAATGCTTAGAGACCAAGATAAATGGGGCTAAAGGTGACATAATAAAGCAATTATAAATCTTTTCTGGAATGTCCCAAATACCACTGAATGAACAGGGATTAGGCCTTCACTACCAAAGTGGATGTCACTTTATTCATATTCAAATACCACTGAATGAGCAAGGATTAGGCCTTCTCTACCAAAGTGGATGTCACTTTATTCATATTCAAATACCACTGAATGAGCAAGGATTAGGCCTTCTCTACCAAAGTGGATGTCACTTTATTCATATACATAAAGTCTAAATTCTGAGCTGTCCACAAACATGTACTCAGAATCCCCTAGGAAATTTGTCACTTGGACAATGGATTGAAAAATCCTTGATAAGAGACAATGACACCATATTTATTTCTGTAAATTAGGACAAATTATAAATACATTTATCTATCATATCAGGGGATGGTCTACAACAATATGCACATTTTATGCTTATATGAATCTACAATATCCAAAAAAGAAAGACACCATGATCAGCTCACTTGCACCGTTTCCCAGTTTTATGTCAATGAATTATTGTTTGGAACTGCTTCAATTCTAGTTTCAGTCCTTTGTGAAAGACCCAGGCCAGAGTAGCACCATGACAGGCCTCAGTCACTCTGTAGGCCACAGGGACGAGTTCCCAAAATCAAGGGAAGAACAAGCAGTACCAGAGAAAAACCATATACTTGCTGTGTGAGTATGACTCAACATTCTTGTGGTCCTGGGCTGGATGGCCCAATAAGATCCACCGTCTCAGAGTGTTGTAAATGTCAACCAATCAAATGAATGTAACCGTGCACCAACCTGTTCAAATGTAACCACTGTTTGCTAAGTCAATTAAGTTTGAAATTCCCCTAGACCTAGCCCACCAAAATCCTAAGACCAATCAAGAACCCCCAAGTACAGTTAATGTTCAAATTAGCCAATCATGTAGTTGCATAGGTGATGGTCCCCTCCCCCTTGCTCAAACCTCAATAAAAAGCCTACCATTCTGATTTTCTGGGCTCTTGCACGAATCCACTGTGTTGGTGAAGGCAAGCAAACTAGCTTAAGTCTGAGTAAAAAGCTCTTTGCATTTGCATATGTGTTTGGTCTTCCTTGGTGGTCACTGGGGGCACAGTGAATTGGGCATTACACTTTGCTCCCTGTGTTCCATGTTGTCACTATTAAAATGCAAAAGAGACATAAAACTGAATACTGAATTCTGGAAGCTTGGAGGTTCCCTGTATCTGCCATTAACCATCAGAAATCTGATAGTTTTTTTTTTTTTTTTTTTTTTTTTTTTTTTTTTTTTTAAGAATCAGTCAGACTATGCATCTATGTTTATCTTATGAAAGCATTATTCAGACATTTTACAAAGCTACTATGTTACAATTTTAACAAAAATAAAAATATCTCAGGTCATAAATGAGCTATATTTATCATTTGAAGTAGTGGTAAGGGCACTGAATAAGACTAAGTCTCTTAAGATGGTTGCCAGGTCTAAATGCCTTTTGGGACACACTATATTTCTCTACATAAATAACTCCAATCTTTCAAGAAATGAGTAAGATGTCACAGCCAGAATATAACACTCCTAACACACACACACACACACACACACACACACACACACACAACAATCAAACTCAGAATTCTTAAAAAATGACAATATTTTTGAATATAAAACTTAAAAAAATATAAAGCTAAATGCTAAGAATTTTTTTTTAATTAATTGAAACTTTAAGTTAATAGAAACCAGATTAAAAGATTAATAGTTCTGGATGAAATCCTGGCTAGAAAAAAAAAAATCCTATTAAAGACAAAACTGGAAAAAGTATGGAGGTTGCAATAGAATTACATATGAGATAGCAGTTTTTTGCCATTGAGAACCTCTCAGAACCTAACTGCTGTTCTGTACCCATGGAAAAGAATCTTGCTCATAGTAGGTACTTCAATTGAAGGTTGTGATGTCTGTAGCTTATTCACAAAAGTTCAGCAAAAATAATTTTAAAAAGAAATATGACACATTAAACTGTATGTATTTGATGTACCTAGGTGTCATGTTCAAAGGAAATAATTAAACTATTCAAAGGATATTTGAATGTTTAAGATTCTTGTAAATAAAATGTTGTTAAGGAGACATCTGTTTCACAGTTTTATAGATTCCTTTATTTAGAATATGAATATTCTTTAATTTGATAACATGGATATTTCTAAATGTACTTTATTTCACATTAAAACACATGTACTACATATGAACTCATATTTATTGTATATACTCCCTATTAGCATATAAGTAGCTTGAAATAAAGGCAACACTTTAATTCATTTTTGTATCTTTTATGGTGCCCAGTACAATATTTTCATAAAACATGTATTCAATTACATACCAAATTGGTCAAATAGTCCAAATATATTGAAGGGTAAAATAGTTTTGATTTAGGTCTGCTCTTGAGAAACTGTATCAATGCTCTGTGTAGGATCTTCCAAAGGAATCCTATTTATATTGTAGATATAATCAGTATAACTTTAACATATATTTCAAATGTCTCTATTTCTAATATTGTTATACCTCCTTCCCCATCATTTCCTATTTTTAATCTATACTATAAATATATATGTTACTAGACAAATATGTTTGTATACATCTTATTGTCACAGATTGCCAAGAATTTTTTTAAAGTAGGCCATGAAAATGTAACTTAGAAGCAAAAAGAAGGTAGGAAAGGAACATGAAAGCCATTATTGAGGGGAAAATACCAAAAGTTAACCTCTAATAACAGTTGAAGAGGCTCTGCACAATATTAGTCACAGTATTTTTAGGAAATTATGAGAGTTAATATGACATGTCTCTGTAACAATTACCTAGTTTCATATTAAACATGCAGCTTGAAGCACATGATCTGATGTAGTTGAGTAAAATATGAAACAGTTTATGAAAAATGATATATGTCATGTTGAGTGGTTTGTATTTTACCTTAAATCTTATGTGGTTAAAGTGATTTAAGCAAAGGTAGCACACAATAAGAAATACATTTAGAGCCGGGCGTGGTGGCACACGCCTTTAATCCCAGCACTTGGGAGGCAGAGGTAGGAGGATTGCCTTGAGTTCAAGGCCACCCTGAGACTACATAGTTAATTCCAGATCAGCCTGGGCCAGAGTGAGACCCTACCTTGAAAAACCAAAAAAGAAATTCATTTTAGACAAACATTCTTAATGTTGGGGTGAAAAGAAAATCAACAGAGTGACAAAAATTATTGTAAGGAGCTCTGCTAAAATTTGCTACTTCAGTCACATAGAATAGTCAGGGATCAGGAGAATGTAAAATTGTGGGGTTAGAATTCATGAATATTAACAGAAAAAAACATAGAATTTGGAAATTTATTTGGAGCATAAAGAGGAAGAAAACTACATATGTGTATATATTTCTAGCATATATGTATGGTATGGTGTGATTTAGTTAGAAAATGATACAGGAGGAAAATCTGTTTCTTCCAATGATGACTGGGGTATTTTGAATCAATTTTTTAAGAACATATTTTGTATGGATACTTCATGTGCTGACACATCTTTTCTCTCCTCCTTTCTCCCATTTTGCTGGGGGACCTCCTCAGTGGGTTTGCTGGTATTCCCCATGAAATTGAGAGTTATGTTTTGTGGGAGCAGTAGTCTGTTATTGGTGGGGAGGCAAAGCCTCTGGGTATGACATCTGAACCTATGGATCTTACCATCTTTCCACACCCTCTTCTGCAAAATCCCTAAAGCCTTGGTAGGTATGTTTTAAGTCTCCTTCAGAGATGAGCTCTTAGGAGCCTCTGGATTTCTGCTTCGGTATGTGTTAAGTATCCTCAGCATCCTCACCCTGATGCTGATTGTGAAGCTCACCATGAAAGGAGCACTTTTACTCATCTCCCCAGTTCTTTTGTGGATTCACCCAGGCCTTCTTTCAAATGCAAGGGGTGGTTTATCTCCTTGGGTCTGACTACCTTCTAAAAAGACAAACAGATTCTTCAAAAGAGAGTGAAGTCAGAATATGTTAAAAAGGATAAGCATTATTAATTTAGGGAAATTTAATGGATGTAGGTCCTCTTTTTATCAAAGACTAGTGGCAGCTTGATATTGGAGAGCATACTCTTTGTCTCCATAAGATTCTGACCTAGTTTTCAGTTACAAATATGGGTTGCTTTTAACTGAGTGGATCACTTAGCCAATCAGAAAGCCATTGGTTACCCATCAAGGCTGTGTGCCACCACTGCACTACTGTGTACTTCTTGTCAGGGGGTTTCTTCTGAGTAGCTTAGACCTCTGGCTGCTCTCACCATTGTTGACCACTTTACCCCAATAGCTCATGTAGGACTTTGCAGCACTAGATGGGCTGTCTGTGGACTGGCTGTCTTCTGGATTCCTGCCAGGTCTCTCCATGTTCTGTTTTGGCAGCATATGGTGTTTTCTGCAATAGGGTCTTACCTTTTACCTCAGGTGGGTAATCAAGTGCTTTGACAGAAGCCTGTCTTCTTTTGGGGACCTCATACATCTCTTTGTTTAACAGCTCAAAGTGAGTAGCACTGATTTCTGATACTGGGATATACATGACAGATCTGAAATTTTTTAATGTTAGGCTTCATCTCACACTCTACAGGACCCTTATTTTCAGACACTCCCCCATGCTCCTGTTGAGGTTTAAAAATTTTAGTCTACCTTCAAGGAGAAAAGAGTCTATGGTACCAATTCATTTTGTGTTTAATTTTGTGTTTATATACCAACAACCTCTAATTCCCCTCCCCAAAACCCTTCAATCAATATTGTTTGGGCCTTAAGTTGCCTATCAGGTATGCCAGCAACTCAGGCTGATTTAGGTTAGTAACCTCAGATGACAGAGAACATACAGTATTTGTCTTTATGTGATTGTTTATATTCACTGAGTATGATCGGTTATAAGTCCATCCATTTTCCTACAAATTTCATTATATCATTTTTTCTTACTGCTGAGTAGAATTCCATTGTGTAAACATGCCACAACTTCATTATCCATGTGTCCAATTATGGGCACCTGAGTGGTTCCCAGTTCTTAGCTATTATGAATTGAGCAGCTATAAACAGGTTTGAGCAAATATCTCTGTAGTGAAGTTTAGAGCATCTAGGGTAAATAACTCAGTAAGGGAATACCTCTATCTGTTGGTAATTTTATAATCATCTTTTTTAGGAATCTCCATATTGGTTTCCATAGTGGTTGTACAAGTTTACATTCACACCAATAGTGCATGAAGATTCCTCTTTCCCCACATCCTCACCAATATTGGTTGTTGTTTAGCTTTTTAAATAATGGTTATCCTTACTAGAGTAAGGTGGAATAACATAGTTCTTTTAATTTTCATTTCCATGATGGTTAGGGATATTGAACATTTATTTAAGTGTAAATTAGCCAATTTTACCACTTCCTCTGAGTACTCCTTATTCAGTTCTCTACCCCACTTTTGAGTGGGTGGTATGATTTTTTTATTGTTTATTGTTTTGTGTTCTTTGTAGATTCTAGATATTAAACCTTTTTTCTTGGTATATATGGTGAAAAATGTCTCCCGTTCTGTGGGTAATCTGTGGGCTCTGCTTATATTTTATTTCTCTTTGTGAAAACTTTTTAGCTGCATGACATCACATTGATTGAGTGCCTGTTTAATTTTCTGGGCTACTGGGGTATTGTTCAGGAAATGCTTCCTCATTCTTATATCGTGGAGAGTTCCTTCTATATTTTCTTCCAGTACTTGAAGAGTTTCAGGTCGTATATTGAGGTCTTTAATCCATTTAGAGTTGATTTTTGTGTATGGTGAGAAGAGTGGGTTTATTTTCATTTTTCTACATGTGATTATCTAATTTGCCCACAACATTTGTTGATGATTCTTTCTTCTCTCCAGTCTACATTATTGATATCTTTGTCAAAGCTCAAGTAACAGTAGTTATTTGACCTAAGGGCTGGGACTTAAATTCTCTTCCATTGGTCTATATGTCTGGGTTTTTTTTTTTTTTCCAGTATCATGCTGTTATTTATTTGTTTATTTATTTATTTACCATGGCTTTGTAGTATAGCTTTAATTCTGGTATGGTGATATGTCTTCTGGTGTTTCTTTTGCTGAGGATATGTTTGGACATCCAAGGTCTGCTACCATTCCATATCAGTTTTCAGATCATTTTTCTATCTCTGTGAAAACTGATGTTGGAATTTTTATTGGAATTGGATTACATTCATATAATGCTTTTGTCAGTACTGCCACAATATTAATCCCATCTATACAGTAGCATGGTAGGTCTTTTCATCTTCTCTTGTTATCCTCAATTTCTTTCTTGAGAGTTTTTATGTTTTCATTGTATTTATCTTTCACATCCTTGGTTAGTGTTATTCAAAGGTTTTTGTGTGTGTGTGTGTGGTTATTGAAAATATGACAGTCTCACTGATTTCTTTCTATGTAAATTTGTCTTTTGCATATAGAAAGGCTACTGGCTTTTGTTTATTGCTTTTGTATCCTGCATTTTACTAAAGGAATTAATCACACTTAGAAATTTTGAGGTGGAGACTTTCACATCACTTATATATGGAATCATGTCATTTGCAAAGAGGGATAACTTGCCTTCATCCTTTTCAATGTGTATCCCTTTTATTTCTTTCTCCTGTCTCATTGTTGGGCCAGAACTTCTAGTACTATGTTGATGAGTATCAGTGAGAGTGGATACTCCCATTTTGTACCTGATCTCAATGGGAACTTCTCGAGTCTTTCCATATTAAGTATTATTTGGGCCTTATGTGCTATGTATATAGCCTTTATTAAGTTGAGATATAAACCCCTATGCTTATTGTTTCCAGTGTTTTGATCATGAAGGAATGTATTTTGCAAAGGTCTTTTTGGCATCTATCAAGAAGATTGTATAGTTCCTGTGATTACATTCATTTATGTGATGTATTACATTGACTAGTTTCTGTATGTTGAACCATCCTTGCATCCATGAATCCTGCTTGATAAAGGTGGGTAATGTTTTTGATGTGTTATTGAATTCAGTTTGTGAGGATTTTGTTCAGGATCTTTGCATCTAAATTCATCATGGATATAAGCCTGTAGTTTTGGTTTCTTGTTGTATCTCCATATGGTTTTGGTATTTAGGTGATGGTAGTTTCAGAAGAGGAGTAGGGGAACATTCCCTAATCTCTGATTATGTGAAGCAGTCTGAGAAAAAAATTGGTTTCAATTCTTCAGTGAAGGTTTGATAGAATTCAGCTGAGAAACCTTTCATCCTAGGCTTTTCTTTTGGGGTAGGTTTTTGGTTACCTTTCAATATCGATGGATATAATAGGTTTGTCTAGGAGTTGCTTTGAGTTCAGTTTTGGTAGGTGTTAAGTGTCTTGAAATTTATCTGTTTCTTCCAGATTATCCAATTTTGTGAATTAGATGTTTTGGAAGGATGTGATGATGATTTTTCTAATTTCATTGATGTCTGTTATGACCTCTCCCTTTTCATTTCTGCTTGCTAATTTGAGACTTCTCTTTTTTTGTTTGATCTAATTTGCCAAGAGTTTATCTACATTGTTTACTTTGTCAAAAAAAAGCTCTTCATTTCATCAATTTTCTTAATTGATTTTAGTTTCCAATTTATTAACATCTACTCTGATATTGATTATTGTTTTCTATCTGGAGATCTTAGGGTTGGATTCTTTTTGTTTTTCCAATGAATTAATTTTTTTGTTTATTTTATTTATTTAAGAGTGACAGAGAGAGAAAGAGGCAGATAGATAGAGAGAGAATGGGCATGCCAGAGCCTCCAGCCATTGCAAATGAACTCCAGATGCATGTGCCATCTTGTGCATCTGGCTTATGTGGGTCCTGGGGAATGGAGCCTTGAACCAGGGTCCTTAGGCTTCACAGGCAAGCACCTAACCGCTAAGCCATCTCTCCAGGCCCTCCAATAACTTTTTAGGTAGGTGTTTAGGCTATTAATTTGAGACCTCTCCATCTTTGTTATGAATGGTTTTAACTCAATGAATATTCCCCTTAGGACTGCCTTCATTGTGTCCCACAAGTTTTGGTAAGTTGCATTTGCATTATCTCACAATTCTAGAAATTTACAATTTATTTTTTGATTTCTTCAAAAACTGATTTATTGTTCAAAAGTGTGGTATTCAGTCTCCAGGACCTGGTGAAATTCCTGACATATATTTTTTTGTTAATTTCTAGCTTTAAACAAATGTGATCTGATATGATGCAGGAAGTGATGTCAATTTTCCTGAATTTATGGAGGCATGCTTCATGGCCTCATATAAGACCTTTGTGGTGAAGGTTCCATAGGATACTGCAAAGAATGTGTTTTCTATAGAATTGGGGTGGGAAATTCTGTAGATGTTCCTTAGTTCTAATTGATCTATGGTGTTGTTGAGTTCTAGTATTTCCCTGTTGATTTTCTGCTTGGATGATCTGACTATTGAAGATAATGGAGTATTGAAGTCCACAACTGTGATAATTAAGTGTTTATTTCTGTTTTGTTTTCAAGTCAATTTTGTTTTATGAACTGTGGTGCACCTGTGTTTGGTGCATATAGATTTATGATTGTGATGTCCTCATATTGGATAGTTACTTTAATTAGTAGGAAGTGACCTTCTTTGTCCTCTTTTATTACTTTTGGTTTTAAGTCTATTTTATCAGGTATTAATGTATCAGTGCCTGCATTTTTCTTATTTTCATTTGCTTGGAATATCATTTTTCCACACTGAGGAGGTGTTGGTTTTTAGTGGCAGGTGAGTTTCTTGAAGACAGGTGATAGAATGGTCCATTTTTCTGATCCACCCTGTTAACTTGTGTCTTTTGACAAGTGAGTTAAAATCATTAATACTTAAGGTTATAACTGTGAGGTTTGATTTAATCCCTGCCATGATGGTATGCTTCATAGATTTTGGTGCTATTTTGGACTATTTATTTATTTATTTTATTTATTGAGCCTGCTTGAATTTTGGTTATTGTGATCTTCTTGTAGGTTCTTGAGATTTTTTTTTTTTTTGACTCTTTTGTGTGGGGTATTCCCTGAAGTATTCTTTGTAGTTTTGGCTTTGTGTCCATATAATCATAGAACTGACTTTTCTTTTGGAAAATTTACCTTCCATCATCTAATATGAGGGATGCTTTCACTGGGTATAGTAGTTTGGTTTGGACACCATAAATTTTTTAGACATTGAACTGCTCCATTACAGGCTCTTCCTGGCTTTCAGGGTTTCCATTCTATCTGGCTTTCAAGGTTTCCATTGAAAAGTCTGAGGTAATTCTGATGGAATTGCCTTTGTATGTAGTGAGTTGTTTCTCTCTTGTTTATTTTAGCACCATCTCTTTGTTTTCATTATTTAGAGATTTAACTATGATGTACCTTGGAGAGTTTCTTCTTTGGACTTGTCTATTGTCTTATGACAGGATGGGTCTTTCTTTTGAAGGTGGGGGGTAGTTTTTCCAATAATTTGTTGAGTATGTTCTCCATGGCTTTGGATTGAACTTCTTCCCCTTCTGGTGTATCTATGATCCAGATATTTGGTCATTTTAGGGTATTCTACATTTCCATCATATTGTGTTCCCATAATTTTTTGAACTTAGCAAAGATTTTGGACTCCCAATATATTTCTTCTCTTTTGTCTTCCAGCTCAGAAGTTCTGTGCTACACATGATTGACTCTGACATTGAGGGCTTCTAGAGAGGCTTCTTTAAAAATTCTATTTGATTTTTATTTTCTGGTGTGATTTTATGCATCATGTATATCTCTTTTTTGAGGCATGATTTCAGGTCGAGGTCTGGTTTTTTGATGCCTCCTCAATTTGTTCTTGCATTTGATCTTGTCTTATTAAGCTTAATCATCTGATTATTGAGAACCTGTATTTTTTTAATTCAACATCAATTCATTTATCTTTGTGTTGAGGCCTCTCTGTTTGTTTTTAATTTTGTTTTTCTTATTTTTGAAAAGTGAGAGACAGAGAGAGGAAAGATAAAAAAAAAAAAAAAATGTGCCAGGGCATCGGCCAGTCTAATAGAACTCCAGACACTTGTAATAGCTAGTGGGTATGTGCGACCATGTGCATGCCTCACCTTTGTGCATCTGACTGTTATGGGATCTGGGGAATTGAACATGGGTCCTTAGGCTTTGCAGGCAAGTGCCTTAACCCCTAAGTCATCCCCCCAGACCCTCTCTTGTTTTCTTCAATTAAGTTAAGCCTAAGGGCAACTGCTATGTGCTGTAAGACAATTTGCTTGGTCAGGGACACATAGCTTGTTGTGTTTTTATATTGTGATTCAATTTCTGTTGTTTTCTTTATGTTTTCATTGGAGGTGCTTGTAGCAGAAAGCTTCAGGTTCACTGAGATGAACTTCTAGACCAGGGACAATTATGGAGGAAGGGATTTATTGAAGCTTACAGAGATCTAGGGGAAGTTCCATTATGGCAGAAGAAGCTGTCTCTGCTTTCACAGGTCCAAGCTGAGAGAGAAACCCCAAACCAAAAGCCACACAGCACACTTCAGGAACTCCAGGTGGAATTAGGCACTTTGCATATCTTTAGATTGGAATTTAAAACCCATCAACACACCTCCTCCAGCCAGGTAGATACAGATCCAAAGCACAAACTAATAAAACACTGACCATATTGAGGACAATCTATTCAAACTATATCAGATGCTTTCATTGTAGGACTAGGCATCCATGATTGAGATCTCTTAGTTTTCTGACTTTAATTGATTTTTGTTTGTATTAATGTTTCTTTTTTTATTTATTTTCTAATAGAGAGAGCTAAAGAGAGAAGAGAGATAAGCAGAGAGACAGGACATGCCAGGGCCTCCAGCTTCTGTAAATGAACTCCAAATTCAGGTACCTCTTTGTGCATCTGGATCTATGTGGATAATGTCGAATGGAACTCTGGTCGTCAGGCTTTGTAGTCATGTGCCTTATCCCTTGAGTCATCTCCCCAGCTCCTTCCCCCATTTTTCTTTGCATTATGACCTACACATCTTGGAGTAAAAGTCATATTTTATTATGGAGGAAGCAAATATTTGTCCTTGTAGGATCTTCTGTGAGTATTCTATTTTAAATTTGGACAGGTTGGGAGTAGTATAGGGTGATAACTGTGGATGCACAGATCATGGAGACTACAAGTGCATCAAGGGTATATGGGGAATTAGTGGGTAGAGAACTGGGTGCTTAGGCCTCCTCATTCTGCTTGTGCACTCTCCAGCACAGGGGAATTAGGGGTTGAGGACCCAGAAGCTAAGAATCTGGGGAGTCAGGAGCAAAAGGCCAGCTGCTACAGTGGCCCATACCCCCTCTGGCTCAAGGGAAACAGGAGTAGGGGATTCAGGGGCTGGTTAATCAGGAAGCAATATGCCTTCTTCAGCAGCATGCATTCAGGGTCCAGGTCACCCCATGCCAGCAGCAAGGGTTACCGATCCTGGAGCCTGAGAGGTGGGGAAGTAACCAGGATATCTGGCCTACTCCACATGCATCCTCAGTCATAGGCATTCTGGGAATTGGGGACAAGGGTTGGTCAATCAGGAAGCAGGGAGTAAAAGGCCTGCCTCTGCAGCAAGTATGCAGGGTACAGCTTGAATCACATTCCATTTTGAAAACAACTAGAAAACCTCTCTGTAAGTATCATAAAGTCCTCAAAGTCTCTAAGGTTTGCAATGCAAAATGTGAAAAAATAGAGCTTGTGATAAAATATGCTAATTGCTAAGAATGATTTTCACTTGAGCCATTGAGAACAATGGGTGAAATATAATGAAGCTGATGAGAAGAAAAGCTAGATTACATAATAACATAAAGGAAGTTAAACTCTCAGTGGATTTCTGTAATTTGTGTTACAAAGAATTCTCAGCAGATTAGAAACTGTTGAGAATTAGTGGATTTAATGACATAGAGAAAAATATATGCTGACAAAAGACCATCAGTGACAAAGAATCGAAAATACAGAAAAATAGTGTAGGGCAAGAATGAAAAATGTTTGCTCTCCTTGGGTGTGTCATAGAGCCACTGCTCTAAATGAGTTCCGTGATATCTCATCTAAATCTGTTCCTCAGGTGCCTGATGGTGCTTCCACTGAGTGAAAGAGTTTCCAGTCCTTTCCCCAATACACTTCTTGTTCCTCCACGTGCTTGGTGGAGTCATGAGTACAGGTGAATTACCCATGGCTCAAAGCCTTCTCTCAATTCAACCAATGCACTGTTGTCCCTCCCACCAGCTTGGTTGAGTCAGACACCTATATCTGAGTTCCACATTTGTACCATCCTCTTTTCTGTGCCCCAACCACTTATCCAAATGGCCATCCCTCCCTTAAAATCACAGATATATGAGCCCACATTATCATACCCCTCACTATAAAGCTTTGTGAAACCCCACCCTCAGAGGCTTGTAACCCTGCCTATTGTGGGTACCCCAAATTCAAACCTAATCCCCCATATCAGCTCATGTACCTACTATGACCTTGATACTACCTTTTTGAGCCCCAACAAAACTATCTTGACAAGACTATCAGAATATATCTAGATGGGAAAATCCCAATTCAAAACAAGTAACACCAAAGTTAAGGCAACAGATTCATGAGAGCTATTTAAAGGAAATTCAAGACAAATATTTCAAAGCATAATTATGATAAATGTGTACAATAAACTTAAGGATGACAAGAATAAACACCTGAATGAAATCCAACCATGCTAAAACAATCAACAAAAAATTCAATAGACACCTGAATATAAATGACTATAAAGAGAACAAGAACAAGCACATAAATGAACTCCAAGATAACCATCATCCACATGAAATTATAAAGTCAAACAAAGAGCAGAAAATTAAATCAATATAGAGACAGAAGTGCAGAGGAAAAATCAAGTAATAACTCAAAAAAAAAAAAAAAAAAAACTTCCTTGGAAAGCCATATATTTGAGTATACCATATGGAAGATAAAATATCAGTAATTGAGGTTAAGGCAGAGGAACTAGGTTAGAGTGTAAATGAATTAAAAGTTGAAAACAGCGTAGTGGCACACACATTTAATCCCAGCACTCAGGAGGCAGAAGTAGGAGGATTGCCATGAGTTGGACGTCACACTGAGATTACATAGTTAATTCCAGATCAGCCTGGGCTACAGCAAGACTCTACCTCAAAAACAACAACAACAACAACAACAAACAAGTTGATTCCATTTCCTAGCTATTGTGAATAGAGTCAACTATTTTTAAAACCAAAACAAACCAAAAACGTTGATTCCATTTCCTAGCTATTGTGAAAGAGTCAATTTTTTGTTTTGTTTTGTTTTGTTTTGTTTTTGAAGTAGAGTCTTGTTCTAGCCAAGACTGACCTGGAACTCACTATGTAATCTCAGTGTGACCTCCAACTCATGGCGATCCTCCTACCTCTGCCTCCTGGGTGCTGGGATTAAAGGTGTATGCCACCATTCCTGTCTCTTTTCCACTTTTAATTGATTTGACATGCTAGCATTGAAACATTTCTATCACACCCTCCAAGGATCAGGGTCCATTGCGGAAGAGGGGGCAGAAAGAATGTATGAGCCAAGGAAGGGTACGACTCCTTACAATGCAACTGTCCAGACAGAAATTGGTCTCAATATCCATGACCTCACAGTGCCTATCATTACCTTCACAAGATCCTCATAATAGGAGAAAAAAAGATGATGACATCAAATTAAAAGAGAGACTAATGGAGAGAGTGAAGGGATATGATGGAGAATGCAGTTCTGAAAGTGACTGGGGGTAGGGGAGGGAAATATTATGATTTAATGTCTGTAAGTATAGAAGTTGTCAATAAAAAAAGTTGAAAGAAAATCTGAGCAGAATATTGGATAAATATGGGACAGCTTGAAAAGACCAACTGTTAAAATCATGGGCACACAAAGAGAGAATAGCATTAAGTCAGTGGCATAGAAAATATTATAAATAAAATTATAGAAGAAAACTTCTTAAACCTAAAGAAAGAGATGCCAATCCAGTTACAAGAGGCATATGGAACAACAAATAGAAAAGACTAGAAAATAAATTTCCTGCATTTTACTTAAGACACTGAATATACAGAAGAAAGAAAGGGTAGAGAAAACTGTAAGAGACAAACATCTTATGAAATATCAAAGTAAGTCCATCAGAATAACATCCAATTTTTCAATGGAAACTCCAAAATCACACAGGCTTTAAAGGTTGTATTTCAATAATTCAAAGATCATAGCCACCAATGAACCTCCTATACCCAGCAAAATTATCTCTCATAATAGAAGATGATAGTAAAAACTGTACAAGATATAAGCATACTGTAGGACTTTATGAATATAAAGTTAGCCCTCAGACAATATTGAAAGGAATACTTTAAGGTGAAGAGAAGAATAAACATATTTAAGAGAATAGCAAATTAAGACCAAGAAAAGACCAAATTCTACAAACTTTAAAACACTGAAGAAATTGAGGAAGACTCCAGTAGATGGAAACATCTCCCATAATCATGGCTTAGAATGATTAAGATCAGGAAAATGCTTATTCTACCAAAACTATATATATATTTTTTTTCAATGCAATTACAATTAAAATCCCAACATGATTCTTCAAACATGTAGGAAAACATAGTTTCAAGATCTACATGGCATCATAACAAGCCTTAGATACCAAAAATCCTTAGCAAAAAGAATCACCATAACTGATTTAAAGATGTACTACAAAATCATAGTTAAAAATAGGAAGAAAGGGACTAGAGAGATGGCTTAGTAGTTAAGGCAGATGGGTGCAAAGCCACAGGACCCAGGTTCAATTCTCTAGGCCTTACATAACCAGATGCACATGGTGGCACATGTATCTAGAGTTCATTTGCAGTGGCTGAATGACCTGACATTCCCATTCTTACTTTCTCTTGCTCTCTCTCTCTCTCTCTCTCTGACATAAATAAATAAATAAATAAATAAATAAATAAATAAATAATGAAATAATGAAATAATGAAATAATGACATAAAATCTTTTAGAAAAATAGAAAGAAAAAATATTGCAGTACTGACACAAAACAAACACTTAGATCAATAGATTAGAATAAAATAGAATAGAATACACAATAAAATGAATAGAATAGAATAAGAATAAAATAATCTACTAGAATACAATAGAATATCCAAATACAATTTGAAATAATGATAGCCATGTGATATTTGGCAAAGACCAAAAACACACACTGGAAAAAAGGCAGCATTTTCAACAAACAGTAATGGAGAAACTGTATAACTACATGTCATAGAATGAATCTAGACCTTTTCCTCTCATCTGCAGAAAATCAACTGGAAATGGATCAAAGACCTTAATAATAAGACCCAAAATTGTGAAATATCTAGAGGAAAAATAGGGAGAACACCACAAGATAAAGACATAGGGAAAGACTTTCTGAAAAAAGACTTTAGTAGTCCAGGTAATAGGACAAACTCTGAGACATTGGGGTCTCATGACATTAAAAAGCTATTGTACAGCTAAGCAAACCATCAAGTAAGTCAGTAACAATCTACAGAATAGGAGAAATTATTTCCAAGGTATTTATCTGACAAAGAATTAATATTTAAAACAGTCAAACAACTAAGAACCTAAGCATGGACTTCTGGTCAAGATGGTGTCCACCTAACCTCGCCTCACTTCACGGGGAAGGAAAGGCAAGACCCTTAATGTTCAAGGGGGATTTTTAGGGGTTTACTGATTCTAGTAGGCTTCCAGTGGGAGGGTATGGACGAGCAAAATACAGAGTCCACTGATTCCCATGCTCTTGGATATCCCACCAGTTCTCCAATCCCCTCAAGCATCCATCCCAGCTGCAGTCCCATCTTGAGGTCCCTCCTGCACTAACAGCAGGCCAAGTGGACCCAAGCTAGCAGGCTAGGACCTCCGCCTCAGGCTTTGCCACCATCACGCAGAGCATCAAGATCCCACTTGCTGGTCCAGCCCTAGCCTCTCTGAGCTCCATGCACCACCATGGTCCCACATACTGGTCCCACCCTAGCCTTCCTAAGGTCCATGTGCTATCATGGTCCCATGCCAGGCTCACCTTAGCATTTTTGAGCTCCGGGCACCATCGTGGTCCCACTCACTGGTATCACCTTAGCCTTTCTGAGCTCCACATGCCATGATGGTGCCACTTGTCATTCCCACCCTAGCCTTTCTGAACTCTGTGTGCCATTGTGGTAACACTCACTAATCATGCCCTAGCCTTTCTGAGCTCATTGTGTGAATGTCGTCCCACTTTCTGAGCTCTGTGCATCACTGTGGTCCCAGTTACTGGTCCCTCCCGAGCCTTTCTGAGCTCCATGCATGACCATGATCCCACTTGCCAGTCACACTCCACCCCTCCACCCCAGGCTAACAGGCTAGCATCCCACACACTAGACTTTCTGAACCATTGTGATGGGCAGACCATAGTAAAAAAGGAATAGCATGAAAAATCAGATGCAAGTAAATCCAGCTAGATTGCCCAGTCACAAAATGGATGTCTCTAATCAAAACATAGAAGAGAAAATGGGATCAGAAACTCAAAATTAAGAGACAAGCCATGTAGCCCTGGCCAAGCAAATAGCACAACTTGCATAAACTCAACAAAGAGCCAATAATTGTATGAATGGTGTACTTACTAGATTAGACTTAATAGGAAAGAACCAGGAAGGGTTCGGAAGACAGTTAAATGATCTGAAGAAGAGCAAAAAGAAAGAGAGAGAGAGGACCTAAATAACCAACTGGCTAAACTCAATAAGTTCAAAAATGTAAGTAGAAGAACAGATTACAGGGAGGGGAAAGGCCTTAGCGAGGCCATGGGAAGAGAATGTGTAAAAGAAGGGCAGGGGGAGGGTCAATCAAAATTCAAGATTTTTGAATAATGGCACATCCAGAAACTATAGACTGTTACTAGAAAATTTTCAGTGCCTGGGATGGGATAAATTCCAGTGAGTTGTTGGCCAAGGAGGTCCCAATAGCCTCCAAAACATTAAAGGCTATTTCCAAGGCCCTTGGTTTCCCTTGAGAAACAGATGGTAAGACCCTATTTGTGAAGACATCTCTTGCCTGAGAGGCAAGGTCACTGAACCAAGCTGGTGCTAGGCAGAAAACCTTCTCCCTGTAGACCAGCCAACTGAAAGCTGGAAAAAGCTGCACTGCATGCAGCCCTATAGGAGACAGGAGTCATCAGCAGTGAAAACAGTGGATACCGGAAAACTCAAGTTTGGCCAGACAGGCCCAATGACCAAATGGTTGCAATAGTGGCATGTCTGCTCTTGTGGAAAACAACTGCTCCATAATTGGACTGAAGGCCCTCTCTAGGGGAGGGAATACATGCCTGGTACTGAAAAAACTAATCAAAAGTCTATGTCAGGGGAGGTCATAAGCCTTAGGGGTATAAAGCCTGCCCTTGTCTGGCTAAATATATATTATTCCCACCAAACTGAACAGAAAAGCACTACACTTAATGTTTATATTCACATATTAATGCTACTCTCACTTCTGGTTAGAGAAGCTTCTCTTTTCAGATGGTGATGACCACTGGGATGACCCAAAAGGCAACATAGTGCTAAGAAGAAGGGATGGAGGAGTGTCCAGAACTGAAACATCTCTGTCACACCCTCTAAGGCTCAAGGTCCATTGTGGAAGAGGGGACAGAAAGAATGTAAGAGCCAAAGGAAGGGTACGACTCCTTACAATGCAACTGTCCAGACAGAAATTGGCCTCAATATCCATGACCTTGCAGTGCCTAGCAATACCTTCACAAGACCCTCATAATAGAAGAAAAAGATGATGACATCAAATAAGAGAGACTAATGGAGAGATGGAGGGGATATGACTCATAATGGAGTTCTGAAAAAAGAATGGGGGGGGAGGGGAATATCATGGCTTTTTGTCTGTAAGTATAGAAGTTGTCAATAAAAAATAATTTTAAAAAATTCTGTGAACAGACCATGAGGGAAATATAGGATACTCTTAAGCATCCCAACATTCGGATCATGGGAAGACCAGAAGGGGAAGAAATACAGACTAAAGGAATCAAGAACTTATTCAACAAAATTATTGAAGAAAACTTTCCCACTCTCTCAAAAGAAAGTCCAATCAAGTTCCAAGAAGCTATCAGAACTCCAAACAGACTGGACCAAAGGAGAAATTCTCCAAGACATATTATCATTAAGACTCTAAACATCAGTCACAAAGACAACGTCCTAAAAGCAGATAGGGAGAAACAAAACATCACATATGAAGGTAACCCTATCAGAATTACTTCAGACTTCTCAATGGAAACCCTAAAAGACAGAATGGCTTGGAATGGAACATTGCAAACTCTAAAAACTTATGGCTTCCAACCCAAACTACTTAACCAGCAGAAGTATCCCTCATAATAGATGGTTAAAGAAAAACTTTCCACGGTGAAACTCAGCTTTACAACTATATGAACACAAATCCAAACCTACAGCGAGTACTTCAGGGAATTCGCCACAAAAAAAGAATCAAATAAACAATGTCAAGTGTCCACAAGAAGCAGATCACAATAAGCAAACTTCTAAAAGGCACAAAAACTACAAAGACCAAGAAAACACCAAACCACATAAACAACCACATATGACAAGTATAAAATCAAACCTCACAGTTATTACCCTAAATATTAATGGCCTTAATTCATTCATCAAGAGACATAAGCTAAAAGGGTGGATCAGAAAATTAAACCCCTCAATTTGCTGTCTTCAAGAAACCTACCTCACCACTAAAGACAGATACCTCCTCAGGGTCAAAGGCTGGAAAATGATATTCCAAGCAAATGGAAATAAGAAACAAGCAGGCATAGCTATATGTATATTGGATAAAATAGACTTCAAATTAAAAGTAATCAAGAATAAAGAAGGCCACTTTGTTCTTACCAAGTGAACAATCCAACAAAAGGATCTCCTAGTCATCAATCTTTATACACCAAACACATGTGCACCACAATTAGTAAAACAAAAACTACTTAACAATAAAACAGAAACAGCCACCAACACCATCATAGTTGAGGACTTCAATACTGCACTATCAGCAATAGATAGATCATCTAAACACAAAATTAACAGGGAAGTGAGAGAGCTCAACAACACCACAGATGAATTAGACCTGATGGACATCTATAGAACATTTTACTCAAAATCCACAGATTACACCTTCTTCTTGGCAGCCCATGGAACCTTCCCTAAAATAGATCATATACTGGGTCATAAAGCAACATAATTTCCTCATGGTATCAGATCACTGTGCTGCATTGCTAGAAATTAACAAAAAAGATGTGCCAGGAACCCGATCAGCTCTTGGGAACTGAACAACACACTCTTAAACAATAAACGTATAGTGGGCAAAATAAAAAATGAAATTGCAAAATTTCTAGAAATGGATGATAATGAGACTACAACATACCAAAACTTATAGAACACAATGAAGGTAGTCCTCAGGGGAAAATTCATTGCACTAAATGCCTTCATAACAAAGACAGAGCAATCCCAAATCAATAATCTAACCATCCATCTAAAGCCATTGGCAAAACAAGAAATATCCAACCCAAAGCTGAAGATGCAAAGAAATAATTAAGATCAGAGCAGAAATCAGTGAATTGGAAACTAAGAAGACAATTAAGAGAATGGATCAAACAAAGAGCTGGTTCTTTGAAAAAATAAACAAGATTGATAAACCCCTGGCCAATTCCATGAACTGGAAAAAAGAGACAACTCAAAGTAACAAAATTAGAAAAGAAAAAGAAAAGATCACAAAATACACTAGTGAAATTGGTAGAATCATCAGGACTTACTTTGAAAACCTCTACTCCACAAAAGTGGATAATATGGAGAAAATGGATGAATTACTGGACACATACCACCTACCAAAGCTAAACTCAGAGCAGATTAATCTCCTAAACAAACTTATCACACCCATCAATATTGAAAGGGTAATCAAAAACCTCCCTAAAAAGAAGAGTCCAGGACCAGAATGGTTCTTAGCTGAATTCTATCAAACCTTCATAAAAGAACTGAAACCAATTATTCTCAAATTGTGCCACATAATCAGAGAAGAGGGAAAGCTCCCCAACTCCTCCTATGAAGCTAGTATCCCCTAATACCAAAACCAGACAGAGATGCCACAAGAAAAGAAAACTACAGGTCTATTTCCCTTATAAACTTAGATGCAAACTTAAATGATGAACTTAGATCCTGAACAAAATCCTTGCAAACCGAGTGCAACAATACATCAAAAGCATTATCCACCTGGATCAAGTAGGCTTCATCCCAGGAATGTAGGGATGGTTCAACATATGGAAATCTGTCAATGTAATACATCACATAAATAAGCTTAAACAAAAAAAAAAAAAACATGATCATTTAGATAGACAAAATACAACATCACTTCATGATCAAAACATTGGAGAGAATAGGCATGGAGGGTCTATAACTCAACATAATAAAGGCTATATATAAAGTTTGTAAAGCCCAAATAATACTTAATGGGGAGACACTGAAGAAATTCCCATTGAGATCAGGACCAAGACAGGGGTATCCACTCTCACCTTTGCTCTTCAACATAGTACTTGAAGTGGTAGCTCAAGCAATAAAACAGGAGAAAGAAATAAAAGGCATACAATTTGGAAAGGAAGAAATTAAGTTAGCCCTATTTGCAGACTACATGATTCTATACATAAGTGACCCACGAACCTCCATCTCAAACTCTTAAAAGTGATTAACTAATTCAGTGAAGTAGCAGGTTACAAAATCAATGCACAAAAATCAGTAGCCTTTCCATATGCAAAAGACAAAGATACAGAGAAAGAAATAAGTGACATTGTCCCATTTTCTCCCCCCCCCATTTTCAAAGCATAAGCAAACATTGGAATAACAATAGCTAAGGAGGTGAAAGACCTTTACAATGAAAACATAAAAACATTCAATAAAGAAATTGAGGAGAGTTTGAGAAAATTTAAAAACCTTCCATGCTCCTGGATAGGCAGAATTAACATTGTGAAAATCGCAGTCTTACCAAAAGCAATATATATATTTAATGCAACACAATAAATACCCAACATCTTTCTTCACAGAGATAGAAAAACCAATCTCAAAATTCATATGGAATGGCAGAAAGCCCTGGAGAACACTCAACTCTTACCAAACCAGATATCCAGAGACAGAGATACTCCCCAAACCTCATCACTGAAATAGTCTAAAATGAACCCAACATGGCTCAGGGAAATTTGCAGAAGAAGGGGCATACTCCCTGTTGGGTAGGTATCATTATACATTAGGGCTGGAGAGTGTTATGCAGGTTGCTTGGGAAGAAAATCATTATTGTCTTTAATCAGCAGTAGATCCTGCAGGCTTCATAACTGACTAGTCAGGGAAGATATGCCCATTGGTGCAATAGTGGTTTGTTAATTATAGGAGAAAACTTCTCTCTAAATGAATTTGAGGCCATTGGAGATATTTCATGACTTCTACTGAAAATCACCTCAAAAGCCTATGGCTACAAAGGACATAGGACCTAGAGAGAAAGCTATCACTATTCTTTGATTAAATAGATATTTGTGTACATAAAATTGCCCTCAAAATAGTTATGTTTATATCCAGTTATTAGGGCTGTTCTCACTTTGATTAAAGAAACTTCTTTTTGACTATGGTGTTGACTACCAGGATGATCCAAACCTCCTCAGGGATGAGAAAAATTATGAGAAAAAAATGATCGTTGAGAGCTCAGTACTAGGCAAGATATTTATATCATACTGGCCAGGGCTAAGGAAATGTTGAGGTGATAGAATATTACTGCTAGTCTCACTGCTGGGCAGAGAAGCTTCCTTTTAGAGATCTGTATGGTTACTAAGGAAACACAGAACTCATCAAAGTGTTGAAAATAAGTGGTTGTTGAGACACCAGAGCTAAATAAGACTTCTCTACAATGCCCTCAATGATTCAGGGAGCATTATGGAATAGTGGGAAGAAAGAATGTAGAAGCCAGAGCATGGGGAGGACTACTTTAGGACACTCTCCTATGAACATGTACTGACAGGGGCAGCCGTGACCTCACAGTGGATGCTGTTACCTCCACAAGATCTGTGAAATATTATGCCTATTAATATTAGGACATAGATGATGGAGGAGAATAAAAAGAACATGACTTCAAAATAGAAGAAAGACTAGTTGAAAAGAGGAGGGGGTTAAATGGAATGCAGGTATGGAAAGGGACCCAAAGATGCTAATGGGATGGGATTATCACTGAATATGAATATGGTCTGAAATTCTCAATAAAAAGAATAAAATATATAATATGTATATCTCTGGAACTTTAATTAAATAGAACAACAATGAAACATACATAAAGTGAGAATTGAAAAAGAATATCCCAAATCAAGGAAATGCATAAACCCATAGATTGGGGACCGAAAACATAACAAAATGACCTTACTTTCAGCAGTGTTGCTCATATTTAATGTAATATTACTCAAAATACAAATAATCCTTTTTACAGATCCAGATAAAGCATACACCCATGTGAAAATTCCTGAGGCAAATTCCTCCAAGTAATCAAAACAATCCTAAATAATGGCAGGGATATCACAACATTCGATTTTAAAACAGTTCATAGGGCTGGAGAGAGGGCTTAGTGGCCAAAGTGCATGCCTGCAAAGCCTAAGGACCCAGGTTCAATTCTCCAGGTCCTATGTAAGCCAGATGCACATAGTGGCACATGCATCTGGAGTTTGTATGCTGTGGCTAGAGGCCCTGGTGCTCCCATTCTCCCTCATAGATCAATGGAACAGAATAGAAGATGTAGAAAGAGAAAATTTTCTTATCAATGACCACCAGATATTTAGCCAAGGTACAAAAAACTTATGCTGGTGAAAGTAAAGACTGATAAACAAACATTATGGGGAAAAAGCTTACAGATATCCATTTTTTAATTAATTAATATTTTTATTAGTGATATATATATATATATAGTGTGCATACAGCCATGATGGTACCATAGTTAGCCTTCTCCCTGTCCTCCCCCATGGGTAATTTAAAAGCTATGATCCCAGCAGCACAGGACACAAAGGCAAAAGTAGAAAATGTATTACTGAGTACTCCACATGCTTGGGCTGCAGGTCATTAAGAAATCAAGCTGGAGCTGAGCTTACAACCTTCTCCTTGTTGATCAGTTGACTGATCACTAGAAAAAGCTATGCTGCATGTAGCCCTATGGGAGAGAAAAGATATCAATGGTGATAAACAACAGTGGCCATTGCAAGCCTTAAGACTGACCAGCCAGGCCTAATGTGCCAACTGGTGCAGTAGTGGCATATCTATTATGGGGGAACCATCCATTCTCTAATTTAACTGAAAGCTGGCTCCACAGGAGGGAATACATACCTGATACTAAAAACTTAGTTAAAAGCCTGGGTAGGGAAGTGCATGAGCCCTAGTGGAGTAACTCCTGCTGTTATGTGGCTAAATGTGTATATTTGCCTACCAAACTGCCCTATAAGCACTTTTCTTAATGTTCATATATATATATATATATATATATATATAAATGGTACTCTCACTTTTAGTTATAGAAGCTTCTATTTTCAGATGGGGTGGCCACTGAGATGGCTAAAAAGGCACAATAGTACTAAAAAAGTGACAGAGGAGTGAGACATCTCTGTCACACCTCCTTAGGCTCAAGGACAATTGTGGAAGAGAAAGACTGTAAGAGCCAGAGGAAGGGTAGGACTGCTTATAATGCAATCTTACAGACACAAAATGGCCTGAATATCTATGACCTCACAGTGCCTGGTACTACCTACACAAGACCCTCATAATAGGAGGAAAAAAAGATGACACCAAAATAAAAGACAGACTAATTGAGATTGGAAGGGGATATGATGGAGGGTGGATATGTGAAGGGGAAAGTGGGGGAGTGAAGGGAAGTATCATGGTTTTTTTGTCTATAATTATAGAAATTGTCAATAGAAAGTTAAAAAAAAACGTAGACAATGGAATTATTCCTAACTGAAAGGAAAATGAAAAGGTAGCCTATCAAGTGAGAGAAAGATAAAACATTAATATCCAGTACTCTTTTGTTTTCTGGTATGTTAATGAAATCAACTTAGTCCATACAGGTATGTAACGTTCTGTCATCCATGGAATCTAAAATAAGTCAATATGCATGTAGAATAGTAATTACTAGAGACTGCAAAGAGAGAGTAGCATGGATAAAATCTGGATTTAGTCAATGTAAGCTATATGTGTGCATGGAATACCACACTGAGACACATTACTATGTACACTTAATGCAAGTTAATCGAACAACTAAATAAATAATTACTAAGTGTGGAGCAAGGGATATGTATGTGAGTAAAGCTCATATAATATTGACAAAATAAATCCAAAATATTTATTTTTCATTTATGCCAAACATAAAAAGAATTAAATACATGGCTACAATGGGCTATAGGGCAGGAGAGGAATGAACAATTTGAAATATTAGTGAAACATTTATTTTTTGGAGAAATGGATAATGGCCAATTTATGTTACAATTTTTTGGTTTTTCGAGGTAGGGTCTCACTGTAGCTCAGGCTGACCTGGAATTCACTATGTAGTCTCAGGGTGGCCTCGAACTCATGACGATCCTCCTACCTCTGCCTCCCGAGTGCTGGGATTATAGGCATGCACCACCACGCCCGACCTTACACTTAAGCTTTGAATTTAATTCCTAGGGTAAGCATGAAAAGAAAAATAATGAGAACATATAAATAATTAATTGAGGAGAAAAATAGAACAATTGATGAATAATTTACTCAAGTCATCAAGAAAAATTGCAAATATAGAATATAAGAGAGAAAAGAATATAGTAAGGTGATAGATTTAAGCTTAAACAGATAATAAATAACATTAAAGACTAAGCAGCTAGTTTAGATGATAAACATGGCCTGCTTTAAAAAGAATCACCAAGAGAGAGGGAGAAAAGGACAGGAGACACTGAGAGACAGCTAAGCCATTGATATATCATTCCTTTTATCATAATGTATAACTTTTTCATCATCAGATGTAAACACTACTATTTTAAAAACACAATAAATTTAATTTATATATAGATACTTCAAAGTTGTTACCATAATGATGCTAGCACAAAGATTTTAATTTATGGCACAACACTAAATTGTTCATGCTGAGGTTTTGTTACCTTTTTAGACAATCTATCTGTGCTTTACAAATCTATTACTTTCATTATCTCTCAAGCTGAAGTCATCTAAGAAACACAGACCTTCAGAAATTTCTGCTTCTAGCCTTGCTCTGAGGGCCTCTACTAAACTACACAAAATGTCCATGTATCTTTAGATTTCTAATGTTTGTCCTTAACCATGGCCTCTTAACTGAAAATTAGCTTCCTGCTGCAGCCATCTGAATAAAGCACTACTTACTTCCCCTGCACCTGCGGATCAGAACATTATGAGTCCATGTTTCTCTAGTTCCAAAATGCTGGGAGAGAGAGAAAGAGAGAGAGAGTGCTTGTGTCTTGTATCTTGGAAGTTGATGCTTCCATATGGTAACATTCGGCCTCTCTCTTTTTCTTCCTTTGCTTCATGGGATTTATTAAAATTATATTATCAGAATAATTTCAATGTGTGATTTATTCACTATGGCAAGTGACAAAAGACTTCAAAGCACAATATTTCACTATTTCAGAAGCCAAACAGATATTATGTTTATTCAGAATTATTTCTGCTTTATTTTATATTCAAATATCTGTACCTATATTCTCAATAAAGCTACTTAACCAAAATGATTAAGTATTTAGCTTTCAAGCTACTGGGTTTTAAAACAATACAGTTACATCTTTTAATAGAATTCACATACAATTCTGATAAAATCTGCTGGGTTTCCTTGAGAAATGTGTCTGCTTATTGTATTGACCATATAGTAATTCAACCAGGAACCCCAAAATAGAACAATTATTTACATTCATCAAAGTCTAATGCTAGCTTTCCCCATCTCATCTCACAATTAACCAGTAAAGTAAAATGAATCAGCCATAGTTGGTTTGGTCTTCCCTGCCTGACAGAACCTCATGTGGAGCTTCTTATTAGAAAATGTGGTTTAGTGTGGTCTCTAATTATTAATTTATTTGCCTCAATAAGATTTTTTAAAACTTATTATGAGGGCTGGAGAGATGACTTAACAGTTAAGGTGCTTGCCTGTGAAGCCTAAGGACCCAGGTTCAATTCCTCAGTACCCATGTAAGCCAAATGAACATGGTGGCACATCCATCTGGAGTTTGTTTGCAGTGGCTGGAGGCTCTTGGTGCACCCATTTTCTCTCTGTCTCTTTTTCCTCTGTCTCTCAAATAAATCAATAAGATATTAAAAATTATTGTGAACTTTACTATATGTACATAATGAGTATTTTCATATAACCATCAGGCTATACTCTTATACTTCCCCTACCCCACCCCATTTCCACTGACAGTCCTCTTCATTAATTTATTAGTAATCACTGTGGGGTCATGAATGTGCAATGAGTCCCAAAGAGAGGGACAATGTCTCAGGATTCACATTCCCACCCTGTAGCTCTTACAATCTTCCTACCTCCTTTTCCACAATGTTACCTGAGCCTTGAGGTGTGTTATAAGTATCTATTAATGGTCAGCTCTCTGCAACCTCTGAATGTCTCCTTTGATGAGTTTTAGTCTCCTTTGTGCCTACCACCATCTCCCTAGAAGTTGTTAGGTCTTTCCATAAGCTAGGTTACTACATATTTTTCTACTTTCAGGCAACATCTTGTGCTTGGTGACTTCATTTTATGAAGTAGCACTGGGCTTCATTTAGAGTGCAAATGCCAAAGCTGAATGCAAATAGATACTACCACCTATATCAACACACAGCATAGGCTAAAAAGTAACTTATTCTTAAAAGTGTGAAGGCACCACCAGTAAACTCATCAAAGATATTGGTAATATTTGAGCACATTGGTGCACTAAAATCATATGAGAAAAGCTATCACTTGGACCCCATAAAGAGGAGAATATCTAACTCTGCAAGAGTGGCAGCATCCACTGACCTGTCACCTGACCACCTAGTGTGTGGCATCAAGAGAACCAAAGGCAGAAAACTGACAACTGTCCTTGGAGCTTCCTTCAGCAGGATCCCCACTGCTGATGCAAATTACTAGAATTGTCATCTGGGCATCTGCTCGCCATCCTGGTCACACATACCACCTTGAAAGCTTGACTCCACCCTTCAGCCCAGGCCTGCCCTCCAGCAGCTCCCCAACCTAGTTCCTTAGTATATTTTTATCTAAGCACGGCAGCGACACCTTTCATGTCAAGTGTTTCCTTCTGTTTATAGCAAGGCCTCACTGAACTCTAAAGTCTGCTGAAACCTCTATAACCTTTCTAGCCATTCTTATACATGTATAGAAATATAATTATTGTGTGATATATAATGTGCAATCTGAGAATAAATATTAGAAATTAAGGTTAGACTAATATAAGTTGTGACTACTTGGCTATTTGTAGCCTATGAAAATGGTAGATATTGATAATTTATTGCTATTCCACAAATCCCAACATTATGGTAAAATACAAACATGTTTGCCAGTGTTTTGACACAGTGTATTCACCATACATCTGACCATATGAATCACTGACTCTTACTTTTCATCCATGGCATTAATCGGGCTTTATAATTAATTTGATATATTAATTGAACATACTGCAAATAGTATCAATATTTTTCCTATATCTATTTGTACCTTGATCCTAAAATTCTTTCAATACTGTTGGAAGTGATCTATCCAAGATTGTAGTCTCTCAATTCTTTAATGTGCTCAACTATGATCCTCATTCCACAGATATACAATATTCTGGATATTAATCTCACTTGGAATCACTGTGCTTCTGGGGTACCAAGGTATGACATCACCCTCTATGATTGTGAACATGTATATTCAAGCACGCTCACTTCCTAGTCTGGTATTATTTATCGCTTTACCTATAGCACTTCTCTACCATCCTTTGTTCCTGTCTTGAGTCTTTATTGAGTATACTTTTAGTTAATCATTTTAAATTTATATCAACACACAGCCTTAATCTTTTAGCCTACTTGCATTTCCACTGCTGTGTCTGTGGAAATTCCAAAATGTTCTCTATTCCATACTTTATGCTTGTATTCCATCCTTTATATTTATTATTTATTATGGTAGAATAAATAAACAAATAACATGTGACTGTTCTTCAAAAAGACTGTAGATAGAAGTAGAAAAACAATCTATCCTTATAAGTGATATGATTGATTTAAGTAAATAGAAGAGATCAGTAGTTCTGGACACTGAATTGGTCCTCAATAGATGCTTTTTATACTGTAGAAGAAAACAGAGTCAGGACACAGAAAAATGTACAATCTTACATCTCTATAATGAAGATATGTTAAGATAGTGCACTGACATTTACATGATTTAGCAAAATACAACAAGGTGATTTTTATTTATGGAAATGGAAATAAATTAGTGAGAGAATTCCCTTATTAGTATAATAACACTTGTCATTAAAATTAATGATAAAAGATTATCCATGCTTGTCCTCTGTAGTATCTTAGGCATCAGTGAAATTTTAATAATTTAGATGTTAATACACATTAGGCTGATAAGATTCTATCAGCAGATTGTATAGGTGGTAAATTTATGACCTATAATTTGAAATGTGAGTTTGGGGAAAGAAAATCTAACTAATTGGATAGACTGTCTAACCCGTAAGATTTATTATTTCATTTTGAATTTATGATTTCTATCAGAAGGCATAGATTTATATTATATAATTAAACAACCCAGCTATTTGTTGTTTGGTAACCATGGCGGATTTTCAAAGATTGGCATAATAAATGAATTAATCAAGCAAACACAATTGCCACTGCTCACTGGACTTCTAAAAGAGTGCTAAGAAATTCCAATAAGTAATTTCAATCTGTTTTAATAAATGGACTCTATATCTGAAAAGCTATTTGACTTAAGACAAAGAAATAAGATTTTAATATTTTTGCAAGTTTATCTTCTGATAGTTCTTATGTTTATCCAGCAAAAAATAACAAAACCTATATCAGTCTGGCATAAAAAGGGTGTAGAAGGTGGAAATATTTTTCCACAGTGTATAATAATACTACTGAAATAGGTACAGAGTTTTTCAGACATTTACCAGTATAGAGAAAGGTATAGAGAAAAATGAAGCTATATCATTTGAATATAGCAATGGTGGCACAGAGAACAAAGATGAGATATTTTGCATTTCTGTTGTATGATCAGGGTCACCAGCTCAATGTTTCATTCAATGGCAATACACATTTAGTCATCTAGGTCATTATGGGAAGGACAATGAACATGAAGGGGACAAAGTCCAAGAACAAGGTGAATAATGTGATAAACCTGTATGTGTTGTACTGAGTTATTTAACATGATTAATAGAATAACACGCACATAGTATGTAAGTTACATAAGGAGAGAGAAGGTAAAGAGATGGGAGGATGGGGCAAGAACTTCAAAATGTTTTTCATCTGTTTAGTTTTCTTTTCCTTAATTTCTGTTTGAAGACAATCTCACCAGGACAGACATTTAATAATACAAAAGCTGGGTTTGGGTATTTTACAAAAACAATTTGATGAGAATATTTTGCCATAGAGAGAACTGTATAGAGTGTTGTATAGATGGTGGTCAGTGGGTTTGATTTACAACACTAAAACTAGTAGCACCAGCATTTTTAAATAGTGTGATTTACGCTTTCAAGAGAGGCTTCTTGTATGCAACCCTGTGCCAATGTTACCGGATCCGTATGTATAGCCTTCATGGAATATTAGAGCTCAGAGAGCCACGTGAATTGTAAAGGATCTTAGAGTTCAGAAAAGGACCAGAGAAATTGGTAAGAATAAAGTCTGAAGGGTCAAGGTTGCAGAATTATATAGAGGGTGGTCTACTTGAGCCAGAAAGAGAGAAGAATGAAGAAAGAAGAATAAAGTCTGAAGTCTGAAGGGTACAGGCTGAAGAATTCTACAGAGGCTGGTCTAACATCAGCCAAAGGGGGGTGGGAAACACAGTAGAATAATCAAGATGACAGTGCCTGATAGCCACAGGGAAATTTTCCTGATGAAGGAACATGATGGATGTTGCTTCTAGAATCGAGAGAATGGCTGGACCCTTGTGTTAAGGGGTGTTTCTGGCTAGCCTGTATGTGTGTAGCAAATGCTGTCAGACATGTTGTGTATTATGGGAGAAAAGAAAGCACTGTGGGAGATTCTATCATTTCTGGGGACTGGACAAGAATCTCTGCCTTTCTACAGGGTTTTATCATGTCATTGCTATGAAAAGGATAACTGAGAGTTACTTTTGTAGCTTCTAAATCCAAGACCTCTGAATGAATATACGTAGAAGAGAGCTCATAACATAACATAGTACAACATGTTTAGCATAAACACGGTTCCCTGGTTCTGCCTTGTGTTTTTCTCTCTTAAATGTTCATGAAAACTCCACAGAGTCCTTAACTGGTATCTATCAGTGAGGAAGGCAGTTGAATGTGAATGCTTAGTAATGATACTGACTGTATCTCTTTATTGTTTTGTTACTATTTGACCTTGGGTAATTAAATTCTCTGATCTTTGCTTTTCTTCATATAGAAAATAAGAAAAAATAAATAGTGACTGTATCATAGAATTTTATGAGATATAAAGAAATATTTTTAAAACTTTCTGTCATTATTTCTAGTTGTTATTGTTTAACCACATGATATTAGAAATGCATCACCTGTGCAAGGAATACACAATACTAGCAGCAATGAGCAACCATAAAATATTGTTTATGTCACTTCCAAATTGAAAATAGCAGATGTGGGCATGAGATTAACATTTCTATTTTTATTTTTACAATGATAGACCTAGTATCTGTACTATCACAAAAAAGATACTATAATTCATGCATAAATTAATGGTAACCAAAGTTAATTGTATTTGGAAACTATCTGCAGTGCTCAGTTCTGAATTTTTTCAAGGCGTCTTAAGGATTAAAAGGATTGAGGTCTTCCACTCCCATTTCTTCTATGCTATCCTAAGAGTAAAACTATTAAATAAAGGTTTACAAACTTCTATTTCTGTCTTCATTTCAGATGCAAATATCAATTATATAATATAGTGCAAATACTATCAAGAATATCAGTGGGATCTGTGTGCCTATTGGTAACCCAAATAAATTGAAATGTCCATAGTCAAGTACTTTCTTACCCGAAACATTTCATTTATTCTGACACTGAATCATTTAATTTTTAATTTGTCTATGTTTCCTCTAACAATGTTGGGACCATGCACCTTTGGAATTCACTAAAAGTTATATCAATACATAATAGGAAGGAGTAGAGACAAATATCACTCTTCCCCCCCCAAAAAAGTCTGAAAGAAAACATCTGATTCATGATTTCAGGTACAGATAAGGAACACTGAAAGGCCAGGGTAGACCTCAGTAAAGAGCAGGCTGAGAGAGAGAGAGATGAAATGCAGAAATATTGGGCTAGGAAGAGGACACAGTGGTTAAAGGAACTTTCTTACAAAGCTTACCATCAAGGGATCTATCCCCCAGTATCCACTTAAAGCCAGAAAAAGGCACAAAATTGTGCATATGTCTGGAGGGGTTTGGGAGCAGCAAGATGCCCTGGTGGCCCCATGTGCTATCTCACTTTTTATTTTCTCTCAAATCAATAAATAAAAAATGTTAAAAAAAGAAAGTTAGATATATTTAAGAGTACATCTACAAAAGGAGCTAAAGCCAGCATTGAGCCCTGAAGAGAGAAGTAGGGAAGCAGGATCTCCACCATTACCCCGCAACTTCCACATTTGCTATGTATCTGAAAACAGAAACAAACAAACAAACAAAGAGCAACATAGAAACAAATTCTTCAACAATATATCCACAAGCCAAATAAAGCAGGGGTTGGAAAGCACCTAGTGCCGGTCATGTCATGCTTATTAAGCTGAGGCAAGGGAAGAGTAGATAGTAAGTGAAATTCTCTATTAAGACCACCCTGGGATGGTGGAAAATACAGACTTACTAGATTTCCTGACCCCAACACACTTGTCCACACACATCTACTAACTAAACAAAGGATGAAAGCATGTGAAACCTCAGGGAAGCTGACTGCAGCATAAACTCAATGGACACTAATAAATTCAGACAAAGATTAGAAAGGGTAGAAAAGTTTTAAAAATGCTAGAATCAAATGAAACTAGAACACAACTTACCAGAATCTTTCAGATATAGCAAATACAGTTCAAAGAGAGAAGTTCATAGGTATGATTACCCATAAACTATTCAGAAATTAAAGTTTCTACATAGCAAAGAAAACTACTGACCCTTCTCAAAAGCAAAGTGTAGCTGGCCAATAGTTATATGGAACATATGTTGAAACTTCTCAGCTATCAGGGAAATGCAAATCAAGTGTGTTAAAATTTCATCTCACACCTATGCTTATCATTAAGAAAACATAATACAAATGCTAGTGAGAATATAGGGACTGCTGCTGGGAATGTAAAATAGTGCAGCAATTTGGGAAATCTATGTGGATGTCCCTCAAAGAAGTAAACCCAGAACTACCATATGATCAAGCTACCAGAAAGACACATTGCTTTCCATAATTATTGCAGCAGCAGATAATTCATTGGAAAATTATGGTACATGCCTCAAATGGAATTTTATTAACTCACTATTAATCACCTATGTCATTTGTGGGTAACTAGCTGGAATTGGAGATAACTGATGCTATAATAAAACATCAACATAAAAGTTGAAAATCTCAACATATGTATTATATACCAAGTAATATTTGGAGTATATAAATACCTCACAATTCAATTATAGCAAGTAACGAAGCAACTGTGTAAAATAATTCAAAGACAAGCAGATAGGTCAACAAAAAAGCTACTTAAATGACCAATAAGCACAAGGCAAAGTGTCCAAAAGCATTAGTCACTGAAAAACTCGAAATATCATAAGAAAATCATAATGAAGGCTCATAACAAGAGTGAGTAGCTCCGGTGTTACTGGGAGGACAGAATGCAATGCTGGTGCACAGCTGGGAGCAATGAAAATAGTACAAGTACTTTAGCAAACACTGTTTCAGTATCTTAGTAAATTAGACATTTACTGTTTGAACTGATTGTGTAAAAGAGCTTTGTAATTTTGTCTTACTTGATATTTTCTCATGAATAGATTCTGGTTAGGCACACTTGTCTGAGGACAATGAGTCTGACACTTCACAGTGCTTTGTACTGTGAGGTACAGGTACATGTTGTTCATTATCATAAATACCAATGCTAATTCTAATCCCTTGGATGAGGTGATGCATGTCAGTGTTAACTACACTCAACTTGCTATTTTGCTACTTGAAATTGATAAATTACTTTCAATGACATATTTAAAACTATGTTGCCAGGCATGGTGGCACACTCCTTTAATCCCAGCACTCTTAAGGCAAAGGTAGGAGGATCACCATGAGTTCAAGGCCACCCTGATGCTACATAGTGAATTCCAGGTCAGCTTGAGCTAGAGTGAGACCCTACCTTGAAAAAAAAAAAAAAAAAAAAAAAAAAAAACTATGTAAAGATCTTATAAATGCCTAAACTTTCTAATTTTAGTACCCACTGGTTACCCATTACTCAACATTTCTGCAGTCTTTTGAGACAATATGTAGCTGTCTTGCTCTGACTGACCTGGAACTTGCTAATTATCCCAAGCTGCCCTTGAGCTCATGGCAAGTTTTCTGTCTCAATGTGCTCATGGCTGGGATTGAAGGAGTACCTCACCATCCCAGAATCATTTGTTTTTCTTTTTGCTTTTTTGAGACAGAATCATAGCCCTGTCCCCTTCCCTACAAAGTGCTGATATTATAGGTATGTAGCACTATGCCTAGCATGTACATTTTTTTGTATCACAATAAGTGGAAACGTGTGTGTGTGCACGTGTTTCCTGTGTGTATGTGTGTGCGATGATTTTAGACTGACTAGTGAAGCCCTTTAGTTTAATTTCTCGTATAACTGTGTTATACTCCATAATTCCTAAACACTTTTTTTTTTCACTTTCAAGCGTAGTAAAAATGTTCTAAATGGAAGCCCTTGTTTTACAATCACCCCTTTCTTGAAGAGCACTGCCTGGTTCCTCTTAGTATTAAACCAAAATCAAGCGTATAGGTGTGTTCATTAGTACAAGGATGTCTTTTTTCAAGCGGTTCTCAACAATGAGAGATTGGAAATAGCTGTATTTACATTTGCATATGCATATAAAAACCTACATTTGGCTATTATTAAATTTTCCTATGTATTAACTTCATGAGTTCACTTGGACAAACCTAATTTTATTCCAACAATGCTAAGTTTAGAAGTAATCAGATCAAGCACATTTCAACTTCTCTTCAGAATTGTGTCAGCTTATGCAATTAGACCAGAGCTACAAATCTAAGGCACACAATTTTGTATGAAATATTTGTTTCCAGTAGTAAATTAAATCATTATGTGCAAGAAATACATTAGACAATAAATTATAGGCCTAGTTCAAATAATATAAGCATGAAACAAAATAGAAAATTATAAAGTCAGCACATAAATCAAAGACCTTTATATAAACAAAAATAACAAATTACAGGATGTTATTAAAAAATACTAAAAATGGCAACAAAATATTTTTTCTGAAAATTTAGACATACATAATTAAATTTAGCTAGAAATATGCAAACCATGAATATGAACTTTAAAACACCTCATCTGGATATAGAGACAGCTCAGCAGTTAAAGGAACTTGTATGCAAAGTCTGACGGTCTGGATTTATTTTCCTAATATCCCCATAAAGCTAGATACACAAAGTAGCACATGCATCTGAAGTCTGTTTGTTTTACCTGGAGACCCAGATGTGCTCATTAATTCCCTCTCTCTCTCTCTACTTAAACAATACTTCATCCTTTGAATATTAGTTTCTTCTTTTAATTTTAATTTCCTATTATAGGAAATGTGACTATTTTTAACTTACCTTAAAATTTTAATTTTATTCCATCATGATCTGAGTATATCGTGTTTGCTTGATTGTTTTTTTGGATATAGATTCTTTCTCTGTAGCCTAAACTTGCCTTGAATTCTCTATCCTCCTGCTTGTGCCTCACACATGCTGGCATTATAGACATGTGCACCAGGCCAGCATTCATAATACTTTTACAAAATTGATATTTCTGTTGTTTTCTTTGTGGTATGATGTGAACAGGTTTTTTTTTTTTTTTGGCAGTTCCATACACTTGAGAGGAAGGTGTATTCCCTGTAGGTAGTTTTAAGGTTTGATGAAGAATGATATGCTTATTGACTGATCCTTTACTCTGAAGTATGTTTTCTATTATTAACGTGCTTACTGTTTTAATGTGTTTCTAATTATATCTCTTTTCATATTTGCAGATTTAGTTTTATTAAAGAGGATGCAGGCCTTGGATGGTGGCTCAGTCAGGATAAGAACATGAGTTCGGATCCTCAGCACCCATGTGAAAGGAGGGAGCAGCTGTGCTCCTGGGGATGAAACCTGATAATTTTGGGAGCTAGCTGGCTAGCTAGACTAGCCAAACTGGTAAGCTTCATGAACTGTAAAAGATACTGTGTCAACAAAGAAGATGGAGACAGACACCTAACATTGACTTCTGGTATGCATACACTTGCACTCACATACACACATATGGTAGATTAATATTCATATTCATTATTTTTCTACATGAGATATATATTTTATCATAAATATCTCTTTGATAACATGTAATTTTTTGGTTTAAATTTTGCTTTATTGATATCACTATTACTTCTATAATTACATATTTTTTTAGTTAGATATGTCTTTGTTATTCTTGATTTTTGGCTCTTTAATGATATGAATTATCTGTTCTCATGTGTACCACATAGTTGCCTTTTTTGTAGTTCAAATTTATTTTTTTCTAATAGGCAAGTCAAGTACATTCAAATTTAATAAAAATAATTTTGGCTCTTTTTTCTAATATATTCTTCCTAAAATATATTTCTTTGTTTTTTTTTTTTTTTCAATTTTGGATTTTTTTTAAAGTAATAAGTAATGTTTGTATTTTGGCTATTATAATTTTAAGGATGTCTTTACAAATCTTATTAATACCTAATTTGAAAGTTTTTAAAAACTATTTTTGTTTATTTGCAAGCAGAGATAGAGGTAGATGGAAG
Organism: Orientallactaga sibirica; assembly: GCA_036365145.1. NCBI lineage: Eukaryota > Metazoa > Chordata > Mammalia > Rodentia > Dipodidae > Orientallactaga > Orientallactaga sibirica. The sequence goes on along the minus strand of JAEOAD010000029.1, from coordinate 23,201,802 downwards.
AGGGACAGACTGAAAGAATGGGCCTCTAGCCATTGTGAAGTACTCCATATGCATGAGCCACTTTGTGCATCTGGCTTTACATAGGTATTGGGCAATTGAACCTAGTTCATGAAGCTTTTCAGGCAATCACATGAAACAAATTGTCTTTGAGTATGCTATAAAGGTAACAAAAATTTTGTTAGCTAAAAAAATTAAAAATTCTAAGAAAAATGAAATAAATTTATCTGTTAATTCTTCATCCTTTTGATCTAATAATCTTCCAAAACTACATGTAACAGATATTTGTATTAGTCATGGAGGTAAGTGTTCATTATCAGTTCTTGCATTCATCAAGCACTGGATAGATGTATTTATGACATATATTTAAGGCACTGGCCTTAGGAAAAATGGAATTTCAAGATCAGGAAATTACCTTACCGACATTTTTTTTTTTTTGGTCATATGTGACCTTATGGTTGACATGTCTGTGAGTTTCTGCCTTATTCACAGTCATCCACTGCTAGAAATAGATGAGCACTCTTCTGTCCTAACAGGATGAGAAGAAAGGGCTTGACTTGCATGAGGCTTGCTAATGCAGAAGCCTTAGTCAGGGGCCATCTGCATTGAACAGACATAAGGAGGGTCATATTGGAACAGGTTTATATTAATTTCAAAATAACAGAGGCATAGATCAGTTGGGGTCTATAACTTTAGGGTTGGACAAATTAATCCTGGATACTGAGATGATAGCAAAACCCCAGACAGATTGACATAACATCTAGTCAAATTCAATTTATCAAAATTTTGGAAGTCATTTTCTTTTTCCAGTTCATGGGTTCTTTTGTGTGTGTATTCATGTATGTGAAATTGGGTGCACACTTGCCAGGGCATGCATGTGGTAGTGAGAGGGTAACTTTAAGTGTTGGTCATTTCCTCTTACCTTGTTTTAGGATTAATCTCTGTTGTTTGTCACTCTGTGTGTTAGGCAAGTAGGATTACAAGCTTTTGGCGTCTTCTCTCTCTTTTCCTTCTCACAACTATTGCATTAGGATTAGATATGCTAGTGATGTGCATCGGTTTGTTTATCAGAGCTGGTTATCTGAACTCAGGTCATCAGGCTTGCACAGTAAGTGACTTACCCATTGATGTTTATTTAGTTTTTTGATATCAAAAAATTTAACTAACATTATTATTTTCCATTTTCAAATATTAAATGAAATACTGATTACATATTTGTAAGAAATAAAATGAAGTATTTTAATGAAATCTATTCATCAAACACAGCTTGAAAACAGACTTGCACACTTAGTGTGTACTTCCTTTTGTGAAATTATTTGCCTCATCTTTATGCAAAACAATCCACAGGCCAAGTGTGAGACTTTCCTGATCTCATTCCTACTTTTCTATGGGTGAACAATTATCTACACTTTTAAATTTTCTTCTACCTATCTATGCTATTATTCTCCAAATGATATTTGATAGTTTTGTGATTGTGGTAGTTTGAATATATGTCCCCCAATATATTCAATGTTTCATTACTTTATAGTTTGCATCTGCAATCACCTTCCTAGAGGCAATGTCACTGGGGGCCTGTCTTAAGGTGTTAATGGTATGGGTTTGAGATTCCATTGTAAAGATATGCAAATGTGCCTACCAGGAGTTCCTGGAGTGTGCTGTGTGACCTTTTGGCTGTAGTTTTGCTCTGTGTGCTGTGGTGGCTGGCTGGCTTTGTCTCTCTCTGCTTGGCCCTATGAAAGCAGGCTGCTTCTCCTGCCATTATGGAACTTCCCCTGGATCTGTAAGCTTCAATAAATAATATCCCTTCCTCCATAACTGTGCCTGGTCTGGAAGTTCATCTCAGCGAACCTGAAGCTGTCTGCTACAGTGATATTGTGTAAATCACGTTGTATTTTCCTATTACTCAAGGTTATTGCCCACAAAATACTATATTCATGAGATATGTTAATACATTTTCATGTTGTTTCATTTATGATTTATTTTCTGTTATGTCTGTTTACTTGTTATACTTTTTAAATAATTGTTCAAAATTGGAAAAAAAATGTGAAGGTGACCCATCACTGTGTAACTTAATTTAGTTCACTTATCCTAAAGCATGCAGTAATCTCATAAAAAACATTTCTGTTCCAGTCTCTATAATAATTAATATATCAAATGAATTCATTTGCAACAACTTTAGTCAAGCAAATGAAGTTATTTTGTAATAAATTACATATAATCACAATTACATTTGGCCCCAGCCCATCAGAAATATTTAGAAAACTTATTCTGCCACTTAGCATTATTTTTTTTGTACTTTTGATTAATTATTTATTTTATGTGTGGCCATTAATACCTTTTTTGATGTGGACAGGAAGGGAAGAGATCACAGCCCTCAAGCAAATATAAAGAAACATCATTCAGACTGACAATTCTTTGTTAAGTGGGATCATGTGTGTGGTGATTTCAATATATTCCATTCAAACACTCATCTATCTTGCTCCTAGGATAGGCTAGGTTATTGCAAGGGCCTATGACAACTGTGTCACTGGAATCTAGCTCTGTATATTGAATCCTTGTCATAAACAATCTTAGTCTGTCAGAGAAAAAAATGAGATTGGCTTAAAAAGACTTGCTCTGTGTGAACCCAGCTGAACTTAATGTCAATCACACCATTTTTAATGTGCTGCCTATACTACTCACAGATGTCATAGGGCAGATGGGCACTGTCTCTTTAGCAACTTTGAAGCATATTAAGAGAACTGATGACAGCTTTCTCCAATTGCAAGACTTTATTCAAGTTCATATGAGCTTCATCTTTCTTATTTTTCTGTGTATTAGTAATTGCCTATTATCCAGAAGATGAATATGGTAGTAGGATAGGTCTGTGTAGATTGTGTAGTTCAATGGTTTCTTCTCTGTATTTCTCATGGGGCAATCAAGAATAGCCAGGGTAGCTTACCACCTGGGTTCCAGTTATGTTATGTTAGATCAAGAGTTCTCAGATTTTTTCTTATATAGTCTGAGTTTATGTTGAGATTTTTAAAACTTTGGCTATATAACTTTATCTAAAACATTTCCTCTTTTCTTCCTAACATATTTATAAGAATTTATTATTCCATTCATTGTGTCACCATGCTTGCTTATTAGGAACTTGTCTTTGTATTTTTTTAAATAGGATCAAGTGAATGAGGGAGTATTAAGAATGGAGGAGTCAAGAAGAGAATATATGTTTATGTGAAGTGCAAATGTGCAGCTAAGCAGAAAATATACTGTAAGACAGATGAAGTTAAAACATGGATTTTTATTTAAACCACAGCAATGGTCTAAACTTCAAAGTTATAAGAATTAGAAAGACAGAAGCTGTTAGAGTTCAACTCCCCAGATTTCTTCTTTATTTCCAGCTGGTTTCTTGTTACCCTTCTATTTCTTCTCTTGGTCATCACTCTTGTCTTTTAAAAATTGCTGTCGGGCTGGAGAGATGGCTTAGCAGTTAAGGCGCCTTCCTGCTAAGCCTAAGAATGCTGGTTCCAATCTCCAGGTCCCACGTTTAGCCAGATGCAAAGTGACACAAGGATGCAATGCTGCACTTGCCCACAAGGTGGCACACACATCTGGATTTCATTCTCAGCAGCTGAGAGGCTGCTGGTGCACCCATCTCTATCTGTCTTCCTCTCCCTCTCTATCTGTTTCTCTCTGTGTCTCTCTCCAAAAATAAAAAAATAAATAAATAAAAATTGATGTCATTGATTTTCACTCTTACTGGATATGAGGTGACTATATCTGCTGTGAACATTAAACCTCCTCTCAGCTGGAAGTGCACACATTTATAGTCATTGCAAGGAAACAGTACTTCTGCTGTATAATTGCCAACAGCAAAGTTAAATTTAAAGCAAGAAAAGTACAGATGGCTTGTTCATCATTTTACAAGGACTAGAATCTCTGTTGTCTGTGAAACTTAAAGGTTAGCTTCATTAGAAACATCAAATATGGAATACCATCAGCCACAGGGCTGATAATTAATATTAAATAAGACCAGAAGTCTCAGCTGAGTTCTCTCCATGTGATTTCTCCCCACAAAAGGCTAGTTTAGGCTTCATAATAGCAAAATGTGGGTGTCATTTTATAATCTTACCACATAATTCATGTAGGCTTATTTTTCCATGAGTATGAGTTTCAAGAATGTTAACTAAGCATATAGATAATCATCTTATTCAACCTCTTACAATAATAATTCATTCCCCTTCTATATGCAAATACATTCATTTCTCCAGCAGGAGCCTGAAGACTCACAATTTATAGAGACAGATTTAAGTCCAGAATGTAGTAGTCTAAGTTAGGTCATGTATATATGAAGCTTATTATTCTTATTTTCAATATATAAAGATCTAATATTATTATTATTTAGTTTTTTTTTTTTTTTTTGAGAGACAGAGAGAGAGGGAGAGGAAGACAGAGATGGGTGCACCAGCAGCCTCTTAGCTGCTGCGAATGAAATCCAGATGTGTGTGCCTCCTTGTGTTCAAGTGCGGCATTGCACCCTTGCATCACTTTGCATCTGGCTAAACGTGGGACCTGGAGATTGGAACCACTGGAGATTGGAACCAGCATTCTTAGGCTTAGGAGGCAGACGCCTTAACTGCTAAGCCATCTCTCCAGCCCAGGAGATCTAATATTATTATGGATAAGTTTATTTTTCCTTTACCAATGAAGCATACAGTAGTAGAAAGGACTATGATACCTGCAACAGATACTCTCATTTATAAATATGGAAAAGTGAGGGCAAAGAACAAGTCCTTTTTTCTATCATTCCGGAAATCCAGCTAGACTCTTGTGAGAGACTTGAATTCAGTTCCACTGCCTGAAGAATAGCCCTCATGGCTATTTGCTCCACCTCCTGGATTTGTAAATGTACTATAAGACAATCTTCCTTTTCCACAAATAGTAATCTGTGTTTAAAAGTGCTAGTTTTCTCAGTTTGTCTTTCTACCTGAAAAGGTTTGATATCTAAGCATACATGATCATTGTGTACCATTTCTATCTCCTTTACACTATTTGGTATAATTTCTATAATATACATTTTGGCTTTCTTACATACTAATATACAATTCACTTTCTCAAACAAAAACTACACTGACATATCTATTTTTGCCTTGGACGTATTGTGAAATTGTTATGTGAAAACATTATCAGGAGTCCTAAATATTTGATTGCATGGGGAAACTTTGTAAGGTGGTATGACATAGTATTAGTAACATTAGTATTCTTAATATCATATAATATTCTTATATAGTATTTTCTCTGAGTAATACAAGTGGGCAACACCATGTATCATTGTGAGAATATACAAGCTACAATCTTACATTTTTTTTAAGGATATGCTTTTTAGCCTGAAGACTTTCCTGATCTAAGAATATATATATTTTTTTCATCAGGAAAAGCTAAGATTGAGAAAGAATTTATTTCTGTGGTATTAGCATAGATGTTTAGCAAAGTGTTCTTTAGGCCATTTTGTACTTTATTATGTGACTCAAACTAGATGCTACTGTCAATATTCAGACAAAATCTTTTTTTTGTAAAAGCTTAGTTAAAAAGATTTAAGAATAAAGTTTTCATTTTCTACAAAACTATAGGGAAGGGCTGGAGAGATGGCTTAGCAGTTAAACCCTTGCCTGTGAAGCCTAAGACCCTGGTTGGAGGCTTGAGTCTCCAGGACCCACGTAAGCCAGATGCACTAGGAGGCTCATGCATCGGGAGTTCATTTGCAGTGGCTGTAGTCCCTGGTGTGCCCACTCTCTCTTTCTCTACCTGCCTATCTTTATCTCTCTCTCAAATAAATAAATAAAAATTAAAAAAAAAAAGAAAACAAAACTATAGGGAAATCTTGCCAAACGTTTCATGACTACATAGTAAGAATCTAATTTCCTTCTATCTACCTTATGACACTTTGCTCAGGGAATTTCAGGCTTTCAGTGAAAATATGAGTTGCCTACCAAGCCCTTCCCATGTGTTCAAAAACTGAGCCATGTCTTTATTGTGTGTGTGTGTGTGTGTGTGTGTGTGTGTGTGTGTGTGTATCCTCACAGCAATCTCTTTTCTGTAGGTTCCAAACAATGAACTATAAAGTTGGGTGTCTTTCCTAATATCCATATTCAGTTTGACTGTGGTACAACAAAAGTGATCCTCTGCTATTCAGCTAAGGCCTGGAAAATCATCTTTAAAGAAGGTTCTCTCACATGATGGGCAGGTTAATTCTGGACTTCCTTGGCAGCTCATCTTAGCCTAAGGACCAGTGCATTATCTTCGTTCTATTCAGAACTTTCACTAGATAGCTAGATCTTTCTTACACATAATGTCCAGACTAGAAGTGTAACAAACCCACCCACATATAGTGGAAATATTGAGATGTCCTTAGACCTATTTTCAAAAGTCACTTAATAGCACTTTTATCTTCCACAAGTAAGCCATAATAGTACAACCCAAAAGGAATATCAACAAATTGCATTATGTTCACACAGTAAACTTTTAAATTTATAAAAGTATACAAATGGCCTTAATATACACAAAGAAGCAGGTTGATTATGTTCACAGGCCTCTACCTCTCCTTCTTTCACTGTTTTAAAGATTTTATCAAGCATAATATAAATTTACGGAATTAAAAGAAAATAAAAAGAACATAGAATAAAATATACCAGACAAAAACAAATAAAAAAGTCACTCCCTGCAAAAGCTTCATAAATGTAGGTATCACATCTATGAATGCTTTCTTTAGGATTTAAGATGGCTATGCACCTCAGATCCACCTTAATGGCTCACACATTATTCTGCTGTATGAATATGTTTATGTGAAATAAGTTTGAAGTTTCTCAAAGTTCTATATCTTTAATAGAAGGACTTCAAGCCAGTTATTTTACTGCTGTATGTTGGATGGTTTTAGTTTGTCTGTGACACTATAAAGAAATCTTTACATCTAACCCAACTTAGTTATTGTTTCTAATTTTAAAAATGTGTCTCAAGCACCCATCTGCAGTTAAACCCAAAATCTCTGTAAAAGAAGAAGGCTGCCGAGAGGTTAGTAATTCACAAGGTAAATACTGCAGACTTCTTTTTTTTCCATATTTTCCCTTTCAGATTAAAAAAATCATGTAATGCCTTAAAAATTTTAAGCTGATAGTCACATATTGTACAAAGATGTAATTTGTATGATGAAAGCAAAATGAAGTGGAGAAATATAGAAGCTATGGAGGAGAAACTTTTGATATATTACTGTAAATGGGTTAACATTAATTTGAAATGGGTTACTCTAAATTAAAATTAATTTCCAGGGTAAATAATCCTAATCCTAATTAAGAAATCCGAATTTGCCCTTCACTAAAGCATCACAGTTTCATCCTGTGATTCTGCCTTAGCTCTAAAATATCCACAGGTCTCACTACAAGGTAAGTGAAGGTCAGGGGAGGACCATTCTTTCTTTAGAAAATAGTACAAAATATTAGAATCACTATTTTGAGACATACTCCAGTATTCAGATGTGAAAGGAAACTTAGGAGAGCATGTACAATCAGTTCACATATGAGTGAGAAGGATACATGTGCTATACTTTCTTAATTCTGATTTAACTTAGCAGTGTTGTCCATGTTACTGCGACAGAATTAGCCCTAAGAAAACATGATGCAGAGCAGAGTTTGTCTGTGGGGACTACATATATGTATATTAGCTTTCCTGCTTTCCTGCCAGGCCTATTTTATAAACTATAATTACCTGAAGCCTTGCTCTCAGACATCTGTCAGCTGATATATTAATATTTAGCATCAAACATTAATGTTTTTGTTAGGTGTTCCAAACTTAGATTACAACTTATGCTGATTCTTTTCCAATGAGGCTGTTTAGTTTAGGAATATGGACAAGGAAATTACTTCTAGGAACGATGCTTATATAGTGTTTGTGGTATAAATATGAAAATGATAATGAGGTTCTCCTCTGATCAGACAGAACCTTATCCAAGAAGAGAAAGAGTAAAGATCTCTTAAATGTTTTGCTGTCTGTTTTCATCAATTGTCTTGTCTTAAAACCATGAAGTAAAAAAACACAAAATATGGGCTGGAGAGATGGCTTAGCGGTTAAGGCGCCTGCCTCCTAAGCCTAAGAACGCTGGTTCCAATCTCCATGTCCCATGTTTAGCCAGATGCAAAGTGATGCAAGGGTGCAATGCCGCACTTGACCACAAGGGGGCACACACATCTGGATTTCATTTGCAGCAGCTGAGAGACTGCTGGCCCACCCATCTCTGTCTTCCTCTACCTTTCTCTCTGTCTCTCTCTGTGTCCCTCTCTCTCTCTCTCCAAAAAAAAAAAAAAAATGAAGTCAGTGGGCTCCAGAGCCCTAAAATGCAAACAATGTATCTCTTTGAAATCTTGCATATCCCAAAGTTTAACACATTTTTAAACTTTCTTTTCTAAGAAAGAGAGGAAAACAGACAGAGACAAGGAGTGCATTGGTGAGCCAGGGCCTTGGGCATTACTAGAGAACTCCAGAGGCTTGTGCCACCTAGTGGGCATGTGTGACCTTGCACTTGCCTCACCTTTGTGCATCTGGCTTATATGGGATCTGGAAAGTCAAATATGGGTCCTTAGGCTTTGTAGGCAAGGGCCTTAATCACTATCTCTCCAACACTTTTTAAACTTTTTGAAGGCATAATTAGTCCTTAATAAACATCTACCATAGCTTAAATATAAGATGTGACATGTATATTTTGAAGTATAATACTATGGGATTTTCCTATATGAGCAATTCACAATGACAGCAATGAACATTATGTTTATTAATCCACTAAGAACTAATCATAATAAATAATAAAATATTACTGGAGAAATAATGATCCATCCATTTGGCCTATTATATTTGTTATCTATACATCAGAGATTTCAACTGAACCTCAAAAAAATGAGGTATATTGACTGTAGTCATACTGTTTAAATATGGTCAAATATTGTAAACAATATTTCTGGGAGATATGTTAAATGGTTCTGTTAATGAAGTTCTATACAATCAAATTATAAACACTTAAGAAAAATATTTTCAGATAAAATAAAATAAAATATGCTCAGTCAGGATTGATTTCATTGAACAAAATAAATTTGAGTCCAAGTATAGCCCATGCAGTTTTTAGAAATATTAACTATTTCACAGAAAAATGCTATTTTGTTTTCCTGAATTTGAAAGTTAACATGGAGTCTTGTATTTTTTATTTACTAAATCTGTCATTCCTTCAGATGACCTAACTTAATTCTCATAATTTTCACCTGCAGATTAGTTGTTGACATAAAATCTCTGTTGGAATTTTGAAAACAAATCACACACTAAGAAGCAACATCTACTTGATAAGAATTGTACACAAAAACCAGTAAGCTAGAAAAAGGTTATAAGGGAGGGAGTAGAGTGAAGAACTTAAGGGGATTCTATTGTATATATGAAACAGAAGAACAGATTACAGTCAGGGGAAAGGCCTAAGCAAGGCCAGGGGAAGAAAAAGTGTAAAAGAAGGACAGGGGTAGAGTCACTCAAAATTCAAGATATTTTGAATAAGACATATGTAAACCTACTTTTTTGAATAATGGCACACCCAGAAGCTATAGATTGTTACTAGAAAATTTTCAGTGTCAGAGATGGGATACCTTACAGTGAGTTGTTAGCTAAGGAAGTCCCTGTTGCCTCCAAAACATTAAAGGCTATTGCCAAGGCCCTTAGTTTCCCTTGAGAGACAGATGGTAAGACCCTATTGTTGAAGATCTCACTTGGCTAAGTGGCAAGGTCACTGAGAAAGCAAGCTGGTGCTGAGCAGTAAACCTTCTCCCTGTAGACCAGCCAACTGAAAGCTGGAAAAAGCTGTACTACATGCAGCATATGGGAGACAGAAATCATCAGAGGTGAAAACAGTGGACACTGGCAACCTCAAGTTTGGTCAGACAGGCCAAATGACTGAATGGGTGCAATAGTGGCATGTCTGCTCTGAGGGAAACCAACTGCTCTCTAATTGGACTAAAAGGCCCACTCTGTGGGAGGGAATACATGCCTGGTACTGGAAAAACTAATCAAAAGTCTATGGCAGGGGAGGTCATGAGCCTTAGGGGTATAAAGCCTGCTCTTGTCTGGCTAAATGTATGTATTCTTCCCACCAAACTGCCCTGAAAGCACTACACTTAATGTTCATATTCACATATTAATGCTACTCTCACTTCTGGTTAGAGAAGCTTCTCTTTTCAGATGGCGATGACCACTAAGATGACCCAAAAGGGAACATAGTGCTGAGAATAAGGGATGGAGGAGTGTCCAGCACTGAAACACCTCTGTCACACCCTCCAAGGCTCAGGGACCATTGTGGAAGAGGTGGTGGAAAGAATGTAAGAGCAAAAGGAAGGGTACGACTCCTTACAATGCAACTGTCCAGACAGAAATTGGCCTCAATATCCATGACCTCACAGTGCTTAGCAATACCTTCACAAGATCCTCATAATAGGAGAAAAAGATGATGACATCAAATTAAAAGACAGACTAATGGAGAGAGGGAGGGGATATGATGGAGATTGAGTTCTGAAGGGAAATGGGGGAAGGGAGGGAAATATCATGGTTTATTGTTGTAAGTATAGAAGTTGTCAAAAAAAATGAAAATTTAAAAAAAAGAATTGTAAATGATCATTAGATATATGATTATACTTTACTCTCAAAAAGGTTTCTAATCAAGTCAGATAGAAAAGAACAGAATGATAGACGAAAAGTGACCTGGCAAGGACTGGCTTGTAAGATAAGAGCTAAGGTGATTGGAAGAGCATTGACTACCAAGGGGACCAGAAGAGTGGATAGGAAGACCAGCTGAAGAGCGAGCCTGTCTGGAGTGGTATTGTTCTATGCAGCATGTCAGCACTCTGTGTGTGAGACATAGGAAAGTTCAAGATATTCCCATACCTATTTAAATGTGTGTAACAAGTAATGATAGGAACAAAAGTGTCATCATCAAGAGGGGAATAATGAACAGGAACATGAGGAGATGAGATGGCTTTATAAATGTCAATTTCCGATTTTGCAAAAAAACCATCTCTGGGGGCCAGATTCAGGAACCATTATTCAGTAAGCATTTCCATAATGCTGATATCTTATTACATTTACCAACCACTGAGAAGACTTTATAAACAACCTTTCTTTTCTTTTCCCCCAAATAGCCTGTGGACAAGGTGTTTGTGTTATACAGGGTTGATCTCAAATATCACGTACAAGATGACAGATTTTAAGAAAATATCCAGTTACATAGCTCTCAAAAGTCTTTGATTTTTTTTCATAGAAATCATCAGATTCCCTGCTCATGTGGCAGAAGAATCATGATGAGGAAGTCAAAGTGCTTGAACATATTTTAGAACTAAGAAACCTAGTCCTTCATAAAGGCATTAACTTCTATTTTAAGTATACAAAATGTTTTTTTTTTTTTAATCTTCAAAACAGCTACCTACTTGCCTTGTAATAGCAATAGTGTGATTTTTTTTTTTTTTTTTCTGGTAAAACTCAGCCCTTTAACCTAAACAATGGAGAAAAGTCTTTAAAAAGTCTCTACCAATGTTATAAAAACTTTAGTTAAAATTTGAGAACAATGTGGTTCAAGGTGATATTGAAATGTAAAATTTTAGAATTTTTTGGTATGAATCATAAGAATTGATATATGTTGATTGACAGCTGTAGATTTCTCCTTGGAGGGATGTCTATACACAAGCATCCAAAACAAATGTTCTAAGAGAGAAAAAGAGAGAGAGAGAAAGGTACTAGATGATCTTCACAAATCCCTGTGGAATATCACACTCTTTAAAGATGAGGTACCTGTAGGCCACATACTTTCTTACTGTGAGTAGAGCCAGGTTTGCAACAGAGGGATTCATATTGCAGAGTACAAGCCCTTACCCATAAGAGTAAAGTACTTGCCATATTAGACAAGGAAGAGATCATCAAGATTCAGACAATACTATGGAATCATTTAATAAATATTCACTAGTTTATGAAGAAAACAAATAATTTTTAGGGGAATAACAGTATTGAAAAACATAGACTACCAATCTAAATTCTGGTAAAAAGCTAACCAATTTTTAAAGGAAGAAAAACACAGGACATTTATATTTGGGGTGTGGTAATTCATATAACTATAACTTTAGGTCTTTTATTATAAATTGTAAGTAATTATGACAATCTTTATAAGTAATGAGATAATTAAAGTCTATGCATTTAGGGGTTTGCTTTAAAAACTCCCAACCTTGATCATGGTGTTTACTACACTCTACTCAAAAAGCCTTCCTCCTTCAGTATCCATAGGTCAAATCTTCAGTTGCAACCATTTACAAATAAGAAATATTTTAAATCACTTCATGTGCATTAAACATGTACAGATATTATTATCCTTGTCATTATTTAAAAAATAATTTATTATAAAAAGTATTGATGTAGTATTTATATTTTATTCTGTATTATAAAGATAGAGATGATTTAATATATATGGATGCCTATAGACTGTACAAAATGTCTTGCTATTTTATATAAGAAACTTGAGCAGTGTAAACTTTGGTATTTGAGAGGGTTATGGAAACATCCCCCATGGTGACTCTGTGCTTTTGAACCCAAAGTTCACTCAGTGTTAGACTACTATTGACCACAATGAGCATATATATTTGGTGTTTTGGGCAATAGTGCACATCTTATGCTGCCGAAAGAACTCACATATAAGAGGAGAACAATCTATATGAAAAGCCACCATTTGTCAGTGAACTATGGAAGAAGCACTATGTAATATCAAGACTTTATGGTTTTAAAGATAGGGTAGGTGTTCATGGTAAATTGGGAAGTGGAAATAGCCATAATTAGAAAGAAAGGTATTAAAAGAATGAAAAAAGCACTACTTTTTTGTAATATCTTAACATTTATTATAATTTGGGTACATGAACATGGATTAAGAAAGTATAATTAGAAACTTTAAGCAATGAAAAAGAAGAAACAATACAGCCTTCCCTTGTCCTTAACACTGCAGGAATCTGTGTCTTTTAGAACATATAAGGGGCTTTTTTAAACCCAAATCAATACTGACCTTGCAAACTTTTTTTCCATATCTTGCATGTTGGTTAGTGAACTCCCTGAAAGGCAGAATCCACCTTTAAGGTAGGGAAACCAGACTGTCTTGGGTTCTTTACCTCCTATTCCATCTATGGTGTCTGTACTTAATGCCTAGATAACACCTCTGACCAAAGGACTGACTTAGTTCTCGTTCGTTCACTCACTTAACACTGGTGTGTGAGTCTTCACCATGTGCCAAGCCCCAAGTTGTGAGCTAGACTTGAAGATTAGTTCACACTCAGCACTGTGAGGACGTGGCCTACTGTACCACCTCTCCCCTTCAGAGTAAACCCCATAGACAGCAGTGCAAATAAGTGGAATGTTCTGTGATCATTTGACAGGAAGAACAAGTCCACAAGCCAGTGTGCATAGGGCTCAGAAGCTGGAGAAAGATGGAGAATCATTTTATAATTCAGTGATAAGAAGAAACCTTCACTTTGTCTCCCATATCCCTTAGGCTGCCTCTTCTTAGGGAGCTGACAATGAAAGCTGGGCTCAAAGGCAGCAGAGCACAGTTGAGTCTGAACAGAGCATCAGTTTCTGAGTACCTAGGGGGCTTCTAGTTACTGCTAGCATGAGGCAACAGTGGGGAGTAGAAAACAGGAGGTGACTGAAGAATGTGCTCAGGGCAGCTAGCCTACTGCAGCCCTCCTGGGGAAAATGCATAAGTCACATCTCTTCCTGGTGAAAGCTTCTGTTTGGAGGTATTTTCATGGTAAGGGAGGAGAGACAATGGGGGCAATCTGGTTCTTGTAGTGTTTCAAAGGGGCAGAGGAGGAATGGGATTTCACAACTTTCCTCTATCTAAGAGTATGACTTGTGGGAGGATCAAGGGGCAGTGTTCCCAGGTAGGACTTAGCTCCTGAAGAGGTAATAGTGCACAGCCTCCTTCGGGAGGCAAGAACCACTCCTTGAGCTTCACTAACCTCACCTTGTAAAAGGGACAAGATTGTTACAGGGATTAAAGCCAACACTTAATGATAATGTCTGCCTAGTGGTGAGGTCTCAGAGGTGTTATCTACTTTTCTCTCTTCTTCATCCACTGGGATCTACACACCCTAAAAGCTTTGTTGAGAGGATTTCCAAAGGAAGCTCAAGGAGCTAGACATTGAGGACAAAGACCTGAACCAGCTTCCAAGAATCAAACAGGCAGGTATCCCTTTGGTTAGTAGCCTTCTAACATCATAGCTTACTGAATTTAAACCTGGGTAAATGCTCTGACACATGCCCACATGCCTGCATAGAAAAACTCAAATATAGTCCAAGGAGGATGGAGGAGGGTATAATTACAATCTGCTACATAACTCAATCAAAACTAATTACTTTAAAAAGTGTATGGAAAACTCAGAAATATATATGGTGAATAGACAATCTATGCCAACCCCTAGCATTCAATGTCTGCAATTTACCAACCAGGAATTGTCAATAGTCTTCAGTTTGGCCCCTCGGAAGCCTCAGGGCTTTAGCACACACTTCTGCCCATGCCTAACATACAAGGCCACATACACTCATTAGAAAGCCAATATATGTTAGGGAAGACGAAACTGAGTTCTTACTCCTGTGAGCAAGAACTTCAAGCCCAAATTGATATCATGGATATAAAGTGTTATCTAAGCTATAAAAAGTTATGCATACAAGTAATTATCATAACATCATTAAGATACAATACTGTATGTAAGTACATTCAACCTATGAAGGGTAGAAGTATGATGAAATCAGAGGGGGAAGAAAGGGAGGAAGAGCCAGCAATGTGGGCTGCATGGACAGCCAAATTTGTCTGAAGTTCATCAGCTTCTTCTCAGCCTGGGGAGCTAGAAGAGTTTCTCATAGCACCTCCCACAGTAGACAATGTCACAGTGAATGAAGAACTGATCCATGAGATCACCCATGGGCTTACTGCAAATCCCATACTTAAAGCAATACTCGTGGCAGCAGATGCCAAGTTGTTCAAGGGTGATCTTTGCACAGTCTCATATCTCACAGCTGCAGTAAGTACAGATCCCTCCAGTTGTCCTCTCAGAGAATGGAGGGTCATCATATGGGGGTTTCTTATCCATGTCAATTGAGTCCTTGATGCCACTGTGACTGCTATAGTGTGCAGACAATGGCTTCCTAGAAGACACCTCACTAGTATTCATGTACTCCTTCACGAAGAGAATCCCTTTGGTGGTTGAGCTGGAGTCCATTTCATTTGTAGTGTCTTGAATATAAATGAGAGGCTGTTGAGAAGTGGCAGCAACAGTGAGAGTGACCATGCAGCTTGAGGGGCATCTCACCCTGTTGGAGTGGTCCTCTAGGTCAATGAGGTGCTCAGGTCTGCTGGGGTTGCTCTGCTGTTTTGGGGTGCTCGGATCTATGGGTTGCTGAGTGGCTGCAATCGGCCTCCCTGCACACCTTTTGGGGCTCCGGGTCTCTCTGGCCAGGCCTCACTGGTCTTGAGGGCCACAGTCTTCTCCTCACAACCAGCTGAGGTGCTGATAAAGAATGAACATCATATGGAGGGTGGGGCATGGGACTCGCTGGCTGAGGTACTGTCTGTCCCTCTTCACTTGTAGCTGTCACCTCCCATGGGCACAGGTAGGGATCACCTCCTTTAAGGTGGGACAGACAAGATCCAGGCACCTCCCTAACCCTCAGAAAGCAGATAGTTTCCTCCACTTTTTAAAAAATCTTGACCATAAGTTATTGCTACTGAAGAAGAGTAAGATGCTCTGCATCTCAGGAGTATCCAGAGCACACAGTCTGCTAGACACTAACTGCTAACTTCCTGGGATTTTAAAAGCAAATCCCAGGAAGTTAACCACTTAATAGTAGAAAGTTTTGAATCTGTGTTTTATTTTCCTCAAACCCCCATGTGTAGCCATGAAGAGATATATAATTGTTGCACGTAGAACACACATAGCATAGCACAACCAACACAACATAAATAGGAGGAATTGTGATGTGACTGATGCCAGGATGTTATTAAGTTGAAAAATCATGCTGAAAAACAGAGTTAATAGGATTTACAAATGGGAAAAAAATATTCCATCTTAAAATCTTAAAAGGAACATCTTAAAAAGGAACATCTTAAAATGTTCCTTTTATGCAACTTTTAATTCTTGTCTGAAATATTGTTGGTTGTTATGAGGGTTCTCTGGAGAAGATCTATAAATAATATCAAGCAATGAGTGGCAAGCTATGTCAATTTTACAGCTATCAGGAAGAAGTTTTGTCACTCTCACTTTAAAGTGAGAATGAATGATGATAAAAAGGAACCCTTAAGCATGACTATAAAGAAAATAGGTCAAGAAATAGATTATTGTTTGGTCTTACCTCAAACTTTAATTTATAAGTCTACATTTTCTCAATCTAGTAATTGTCCACTCCATTAAGTAGAATAAGAACGTAATATCAATGCTAAGACACATATTGTTTGATGAATCAGGTTTTCAGCAATGGAACATAGTTAAATGCAGCCATTGTGTGACTTTTCCTGGGGAGACATGAACAAATGTATACTCGCCCCAAACTGGTTCCTACTAACAAACCAAAGAAATACTTCTACCTAAGTCTAGCTTGGTGAACCAATGAGTTTGCTGTGGTTACATAGAAGAGCATGGGAGAGGAGTTACTTCACCATGTGTAGATAACTCAAAGAAAACTGTATCACTAAAAAGCCCAGCCCAGCTTGGTAAAGCCTCATAAATGCTACATCCCTGAAGCTCCTTGTCCAAATTGCAAGCAAATTCAGGGAAGGGTCTTTTCTCCTCAGCAATTATTTACTGCTCATGTTATATCAGGAATTCACCTCTTAAGTCTTAAAACTTTCAGAATTCCCTGAGTCTTGTATCATTTTTGACTTCCTGAGACTTCTGAGTGTATCTTCTCCTTCTAGAAAGAAATGTTTTATGAGCTGGAGGGATTGCTTAGTGGTTAAGGCATTTGCCAAAGGACCCAGGTTAAATTCCCCAGGACTCACGTTAGCCAGATGCACAAGGGGGTGCATGCCTGTGGAGTTCATTTACAGTCAACTCAGAGGAAACATCTACACAATGCCAAGTGTTTAAGTAGCAAATGTTAATGATTCTGAAATGCATGCTTAGGAGGTGGAGAAAGGGGAAACCATGGGAATATTTGGTTAGTTAGCTGAAGTGGTAAGTTCTGAGTTCATTGTGAGACCCTGCCTCAAAAAAATAAGGAGAGCCGCCAAGGAACACACCTGATATCAATCAATGTTCTTCACATATATGGGCACAAAGCATGTATATGAGCATGTGCATACACACATACAAACACACACACATGCACACCACATATGCATGCACAAGATAATAAATGAACAAACAAGAAAGTAAAATCCACAGCCAAGAGTATACTCCTTGTCTTTGTGTACCAGACTAGATTGAAATGAGAGGGTAGACATCTGAAAAGATGAGAACCCTCTCTGGGAACTGGTCCACAGGTTAATGTTGAACATCCTACCTTTCAGATTTCTGAGAAAATAAATTTCTCTTGCTTGTTTCCCATTTACACTCTGTACTTTATTATTATTATTGCTGTTGGAACTGACTAAAACAAATCTTTTCTCCATTGTTATTGCCAGAAAGTACATAACTAAGGAGTGTCAGTTGGAGAAGAAATGTTTTACAGGAAGCATCCTAATCTTGCCCTGCTTTGATATCTACTGCAGCGTGAATGTGCCCTCTTCAGAATTTATATGTTGCCAAGGTGATGGCAATAAGTAAGAAAAAAACTCCAACAAAAGAAGTGCCAGGCCATGTTCTGCTAGCTTGATCTTCCACTTCTACAATATAAGGACCCAGTTCTCCTCCCTCAGAGGCACTCTGCAACAAGAGCCACCTTGGAAGCAGGAAGTATCTTTTGCTAGATAACAGCCTGCTGGAAACTTGGTAACTTCCCAGCAACTGAAACTGTGAGAACACACTTCTGTGTTCTTCATTTTACTAGAGCAGCAATGCAAATTGGGACAGCATTCTTTTTCTTTCATTCATTCATTCTGTTTCTTGGATTCATTCTGTCTGCTTTTATCTGAAAGTATCTCCTGTGGTAAACTGTAATGAAAATGTGGGTGATAAATCCTGAAAAGGCTTCTCCAAGTCTTTTCCAATTCCAGGAGACACCACTTGTGACGCTGTGTGTTGAACTTATTTCCTTTCTTACTTTTTTTTTTTTTTTTTTTTTTTTTTTTTTTGAGGAAGAGATGAGTTTTAGTCTAAACTGATCTGGAATTCTGTCTGTAGCCTAAGCTGGCCTCAAACTCACAGTGTTCTGCCTCAGCCTCCAAAGGTGTGCACTGCCACACCCAACTTTGTGTGTTGAACATCTAAACAGAGCTGCTCGCCTTTAAACAGTGTGTTTCTTCTGGCTTTCTCTAATAGATATCATAGCCAAATATATCCTCCAAAAGAAAGTTATTTCCTAAATGACCTAAGGTAGTAACTTTCATTTTGAGCATCTCTTTTGCCAAATACAGCAGATGTTAGTCATTATCAAAGAATATATCTCTGCATTAAGCACCATTTGCATGTCAGTTCACCATTCTTAATTGATCCTCCTTCCCACTGATTCATTCTTCACACATACCTTTTGAACTTCTAATGAATAGGCATATGTTTGAAAATAAAATGCCAAAAAGAAAAAGAAACTTTAGTATCATTTATTTCTTTTGTATACTGAAAATAAGTGTTTGTAAAAGAAGAAGGAGATATTGCTGAAGACTCCATATGCTTAGGTTGCAAGATCACTGAGAAATCCTGCTGGAGCTGAGCTGAAAGCCTCCTCCATGTAGACCAGCTGTCAGAAAGCTGGAAAAAGCTATGCTTCATGCAGTTCAATGGGAGAGAGAAAACACCAGTGAAGATACTCAATAGTGGACACTGCAAGCTTTAAATTGGTCAGCCAGGCCAAATGAGCCAATGGGTACAATAGTGGCATGTCTGTTATGGGGGAAACCAACCACTCTCTAATTAGTCTGGAGGACCAGTCCATGGGAGGGAATACATCCCTGATACTGAAAACCTACAACAGCTGTAGTCATTAGCCCTAGGGTGTAACGTCTGCTGGTGTCTGGCTAAATATATATACTATGCTTGCCAAACTGCCCAGTAAGCACTTCTCTTAATGTCCATACCCATATATTAATGCTACTCTCACTGTTGATTAGAGAAGCTTCTCTTTTCAGAAGACGGTGCCCTTGGGATGACTCATGACTCAGAAGGCATTATGGTGCTGAGAAGAAGGGACAGAGGAGTGCTCAACACTGAAACATCTCTAACCTTCCTTCTAAGGTTCAGTGTCCATTGCAGAAGAGGTGGCATAAAGAATGTTAAGAAGAGTGGAAGGAAGGGTAGGACTCCTTACAATGTGCTCCTTCAGACACAAAATGGCCTGGATATCCATGACCTCACAGTGCCTGACACTACCTACACAAGACCATCATAATAGGAAAAAAAGATGATGACATCAAATTAAAATAGAGACTGATTGAGAAGGGGAGAGGATACGATGGAGAGTGGAGTTTGAAAAGGGGAAGTGGGGGGAGGGAGGGAAATAACATTGGATATTGTCTACAATTAAAGAAGTTGTCAATAAAAAAATTTAAGAAAAGAAGTAGAAAGTATGAATCTTAAGTCAGTGTACATACAGGATGGAGTATGACCCAGTCACAGGACGTCCATTCAAGATGAAATGTGATACAGTCACAAGGTAGTGTACACCGACAATGAAGTGTAATCCAGTCACAAGGGGATTTATGTACAGGATTGAGTATGATTCAGTCACAAGGGATGTCCATTCAAGATGGAGTGTGATTTAGTCACAAAGTGGTGTACACAGAGTGGAATGCAATCCTGTTGCAAGAGGTTACACATATGGGATGAAGTATGATCCAATCACAAGGAACAACAAATCATGTTGTTTGCAGGAAATATAATTGGAGATCACACTAAGCAACATTAGCTGGGCTCAAAATGACAACTACCCCATGTTTTCACTCATATGCAGAATCTGTTAAAATGGCATGGAAGTAGAAATGTGATCATTAGAGAAGAGGAAGAAACCAGGGAAAAAGAAGAGAGCAGGGATTTGTAAGGTGATTGGTAGACATGATTGTAGCAGACAGCTTCAGGTTCGCTGAGATGAACTTCCAGACAAGGCACAGTTATGGAGGAAGGGATATTATTTATTGAAGCTTACAGATCCAGGGGAAGTTCCATAAAGGCAGGAAAAGCAGCCTGCTTTCTTAGGGCCAAGCAGAGAGAGAGAAAGCCAACCAGCCACCACAGCACACAGAGCAAAACTACAGCCAAAAGGTCACACAGCACACTTCAGGAACTCCTGCTAGGCACATTTGCATATCTTTACAATGGACTCTCAAACCATCACCACACCTTAAGACCAGGGCCCCCAGTGACCTTGCCTCTAGCAAGGTGATTGCAGATGCAAACTATAACTAAAAAAAAAAAAAACACTGAATATATTGGGGGACATATATTCAAACTACCACAATGATCAAAATGTCTTTTGTACCTATATGAAATTATCACAATGAACCCCATTTTCTGTGTAACTAATACATGCTATAAAAGATATCCATGACCTAGAAGTGCCTAGCAATACCTTCACAAGACCCTCATAATAGGAGAAAAAGATGATGACATCAAATTAAAAGAGAGACTAATGGAGAAAAGGAGGGGAAATGATGGAGTTCTGAAGGGGAATGGGGGCAGGGGAGGGAAATATCATGGTTTATTGTCTGTAAGTATAGAAGTTGTCATTAAAAAAAAAGAAAATAACTGAAGAAAAGTTAAACAAACATTGGTAAATGACTGATTCCCTGAGTTGGAAAAAGTTACAGAATGGGTATATCCAGGGCTCCCAATGGATTTTCTTTTTTTCATTTTTGGTTCATTGAAGCTCATTCAACTTTCCAAGAACTAAAAATCAGATTCCTGTCTTGACTGTTTGGAATTCCTTACTATCAGCTATTTCTGGTGTTAAAGGATTTGATTAAAAATCAGCAATAATACCCCTCATCCTCATTTGGCAGATGTTAATTATTTAAATATTAGCTATTTAAATTTGTTTCTAATCACTTTCATTAGATATGGACATGTTTAGTATGTAAACAACACATGTTGTACCATCCTCTCCCTCGTCCCTTCCCCTTTTCTGAAGAGGCTTTCCTCATTGGAGATGCAAGTCAACCCCACAGGGATTGTGGGTCATGCATTATGGGGTCATGAGTCAGTTATGGGCAATGTCTATGAAAAATTTCCCAAATTGTGGCTCTAACAATTTTTCTGCTCACTTTTCTGCAAAATTCCCTGTGCTATGCTGGGAGCATTTTAAGTCTACTTCAGTGATGGACACTTAGGAGCCTCTGAATCTCTGGTTTGGAAGGTGTTGAATGTCCTCAGTGTCTATCTTTTTTGTCCTTGTGCTGATATCAGATTTACTAAGAAAGCAGCACTCTTGCCCATTTCCCAAATTCCTCTGTGGTTTCAGCTGGGGCCAGGGTGGAGTGAACTGGGTCATTTATCTCCTCAGGTGCAGCTCCCTTTTGAAAAAAGAGAAGCAGATTCTCTAACAGAAAGTGCAGTCAACACTGGTTAAATGGGACAACCATTATTAATTTAGAGAGAATTTAAAGAGTGTAGAACCTGTTATAGCCTAAGATTAGTGATAGCTTAACAATAGAAAGTAGAATCATTATCTGGATATGATTCTGATTTGTTTCCCAGTTCAGATATGGTTTCCTTTCCAGTGAGTGGATCTATTAGCCAATCCAAGACCATTTGGTTACCCACCATAGCTGTGTGCCACTATTGCACTTATGTGACCATCACATCAGGTTTGCTTCTGAGTAGCTTGTACAGATGTCGGTCAGTTCCCCCAGTAGGGCCTTCCAGCACTAGATAGGCTAATTTGGGATTGATTCTCTTCCAGATTCCAACCAGGTC
The DNA here is from genome assembly GCA_036365145.1 of Orientallactaga sibirica. Taxonomy (NCBI): domain Eukaryota; kingdom Metazoa; phylum Chordata; class Mammalia; order Rodentia; family Dipodidae; genus Orientallactaga; species Orientallactaga sibirica. The sequence goes on along the minus strand of JAEOAD010000029.1, from coordinate 23,179,723 downwards.
TCTCCATGGCCCATGACGACAGTATATGGTGTCTTCAGCAGTAGAGACTTACCATTAACCCCTGGTGGGCAATCAAGTGATCTCACAGAAGTCTGTGATGTTTGTTTTGGGAGATCTATTAAGTCTCTCTGATCAACAGCTCATTGTGGATGTGAACCACATCCTGGTACAGGGAATTACAGGGCAGCACCAATGGAAAATTAAAAAGAAAAAGACATCGAAAAAAGAGAAACAGGAGAAAATTAAGGTTAGGTTTAATCTCCTCTCCAGGGCCCTTTGATTCAGGTGCTCCCCCTAAGGTTTTCTTGAGGGTTCCACCTTTTAGTCTGACTTCCAGGATATAGCATTCTATGGTACCAGTTCAGTTTGGATTCAGTTTTATGTCCCACCCACCCTCCCCAAGCCTTACACTCCCTATTGACCAAGCCTCTAGATAATATTCAGGTATGTCATCAACTCAGGCTGATCCAGGTTAGGAACTACAGATGAGTGAGACCATGCAATGATATTCTTTCTGTGATTGTGTGAGTTCACTTAAAATGATGTATTTCAAGTTTACCTTTTTTTTTCTGCAAATTTCATTGTGTCATTTTTCCTTACTGCTGAGTAGAATTCCATCACATAGATATACCACATCTTGGTTTTCCATTCATCCAATGATGAGCACCTGGGTTCATTCCAGTTCATAGTTATTATGAATTGAGCATCTATAAACATGTTTGATCAAATATCTCTGAACTGAGGTGTGGAGCTTTTAGGGTAAATGCCCAGTAAGGGAATACAGGGTCTATAGATAACTCTATATCCATCCTTTTCAGGAATCCATATTGATTTCCATAGCAAATGTACCACTTTACATTCCCACCAACAGCAAATGAGTGTTCCTATTTCTCCACATCCTCACCAACGTTTGGTTTCATTTGATTTGTTAATATTTGCAACCCTTACTGGGGTAAGATAAAAATCTCATAGTTGTTTTAATTCACATTTTCCTAATGGTTAGGGATGTTGAACATTTTCTTAAGTTTGTGTTAGCCATTTACAATTCTTCCTCTGAGAACTTCCTACTTACTTCTCTGCCTCACATTTGGAGTGAGTTATTTGATTTTTTATTGATTAGTTTTTTGAGTTCTTTGTAGAGTCTAGATATTACACTTCTGTAAGTGATGTAGCTGGTAAAGATTTTCTCCCATTCAGTGGGTAATCTATTGGCTCTGCTTACAATATGTTTCTCTGTGCAAAAGCTTTTTAGCTTGATTAGATCCCATTATTGAGTGCTTATTTAATTTCCTGGGCTACTGTGGTTTTTTTCAGGAGGTCTTTTCCCAGTCCTATGTCATGGAGAATGTCTCTTATTTTTTTCTTTCAGTACTTGAAGAGTTTCAGGTTTCATAATCAGGTCTTTAATCCATTTCAACTTGATTTTTGTGTCTGGTGAAATGAGTGGGTCTAATTTCATTTTTCTACATATGGTCATCCAATTTGTCTAATACCATTTGTTGAAGATGTTCTTTTTTCTCCAGTCTACATTATTGGTACCTTTGCCAAAGATCAAGTAGCTGTAGTTACTTCACCTAAGGTCTGGGTCCTCAATTCTGTCCCATTGATCTCTGTTTCTGTTTTTATTGTAGCACAATGCTGTTTTCATCACTATAGCTTTGTAATATAGTTCGATTGGGTATAGTGATACCACCAGAGGTGTATTTTTTTTTTTTTTTGCTGTGCATATATTTGGATATCCAAGACCTTCTGCCATTCCATATGAATTTTTGATCATTTTTTCAATCTCTGTGAAGAATAATGTTGGTATTTTTATTTTTATTAGTACTGCATTAAATCTGTACATTGCTTTTGTAGAATTGCCATTTTCACAATATTAATTCTAACTATCCATGAGCATGAATGGACTTTCCATCTTCTCAAGTCCTCCTCTATTTCTTTCTTGAATGTTTATATGTTTTCATTAAATAGTTCTTTCACATCCTTGTTTAGTGTTATTCCATGGTATTTAATTTTTTGTTGCTATTTAAAATGGACAGCCTTACTTATTTGTACTTGGCATATAGAAAAGCTACTGATTTTTTGTTCATTGGTTTTTTTAATCCTGCTATTTTGCTTAAGAAATTTATTACCTTTAGAAGTTTTGAAATGGAGAATTTCAGGTCACTTATATATAGGATCATGTCATCTGCAAAAGGGATAACTTGACATTTTCCATTCCAATTTGAATCCCTTTTATTTCTTTCTCTTCTCTTGTTGCTTGGGCTAGTACTTCCAGTACTATGTTGAAGAGCAGTAGTAATAGTGGTAACCCCTGTCTTGTTCCTATCTCAGTTGGAACTCCTTTCATTCTTTTCCCATTTAGTATTATTTGGGTTTTAGGATTTTTATATATAGCCTTTATTGTGTTGCGTTATAAACCCTCCATGCCTATTCTTTCCAGTAGTTTGATCATGAGGTGGTGTTGTATTTTATCAAAGGCCTTATCTACATCAATTGAGATGATCACATCAATTGAGATGATCATGTGGTTTTAATGGTTCCATTTTTTTTTTTTTGTGTGTGTGTGTGTGTGTGTGTGTGTGTGTGTGTGTGTGTGTGTGTGTGTGTGTGTGTGGTGTATTACATTGAATGATTTCTGAATTTTAAAACATCCCTGCATCCCTAGGATGAAGCCTACTTGATCAAGGTGGATAATGCTTCTGATGTGTTGTTAAATTCAGTTTGTAATAATTTTGTTCAGGATCTTTGCTTTTAAGTTCATTAGGGATATAGGCCTATAGTTCTTTCCTTGTATATCTGTCTGGTTTTTGTATTAGTGTGATTCTAGCTTCATCAAAGGAATCAGGGAGGATTCTCTGGTCTCTGATTATGCAGAGTAGTTTGAGAAAAATTGGTTTCAGTTCTTCAATGAGGATTGATAGAATTCAGCTGAGAAGCTCTCTGGTCCTGGAGTTTTCTTTTTGATTACATTATCAATCTCCATGGATGTGATTGGTTTGTTTAGGAGATTAATCTGTTCTTAGTTTAGTTTTGGTAGGTAGTATGTGTCTAGGAATTCATCCATTTTTTTCCAGATTATTTAGTTTTGTGGACTAGAAGTTTTGGGAGTATGCCCTGATGATTCTTCCAATTTAATTTATGTCTGTTGTGATCTCTCCTTTTTTAATTTTTGATTTTGTTAATTTGAGACTTCTTTTATATTTTTTATTTATTTTTTGCTTGATCAATTTGGCCAGGGGTTTGTCAATCTTGTTTATTTTTTCAAAGTACCGGGTCTTCTATTCATCAATTTTTTTATATTGTCTTCTTAGTTTCCAATTCATTAAGTTTTGGGCTAATCTTGATTATTTCTTTCCATCTGGAGATCTTTGGGTTTGAGTCTTCTTGTTTTTCCAGTGCTTTTATGCGAACAGTCAGGTTATTGATTTGGGATCTCTCTGTCTTTGTAATGAAGGCATTTAGGACTATAAATTTTCCCTTTCTGACTGTTTTAATTGTGTCCCATACATTGTGGTAGGTTGTGTTTTCATTATAATTCAATTCTAAGAATTTTACAATTTCTATTTTGATTTCTACCATGACCCATTCATTGTTTAAAAGTATGTTGTTGAATCTCCAGGAGCTGGTGGACTTCTTTTTGTGTGTCTTGTTAATTTCTAGCTTTAAAGCATTGTGATCTGACATTATGCAGGCCCTTCTGGCATTTATGGTTTCCATTGAGAAGTCTGATGTAATTCTGATGGGACTGCCTTTGTTTGCTATAAATTCTCTCTCTCTTGCTGCCTTTAATTCTCTCTCTTTGTTTTCATTGTTAAGAGTTTTAACTATGATGTGTCTTGGAGAGTTTCTTCTTTACTCCTGTCTGTTTGGTGTTCTGTGGGCTTCTTGTGTCTGGATGGGCCACATTTTTGAGAGATTTATAAAATTTTCTTCAATAATTTTGTTGAATATGTGCTCTATGCCTCTGGCCTGGATTTTCTCTCCTTCTCATATACCCATGATCCAATGATGCAAACGTTTGATCATTTTAGGGTATCCCACAGTTCCCTCATATTCTCTTCTCTCTATTTTCTCTGTCTCTCTGTCTCTCTCTTTGATGTAGGATCTCACTCTAGCTTAGGCTGATCTGGAATTCACTATGTCATCTCAGGGTAGCCTTGAACCCATGACAATCCTCTACCTCTGCCTTCTGAGTGCTGGAATTAAAGGCATGCACCACCACACCCCTCTGCATTCTCTTCTCTTGATTTTCTGAACTTAGCAAAGTTTTTGGCTTCCAAATCAATTTCTTCTGTCTTGTCTTCCAGGTCTGAGGTTCTGTCTTCCACATGTGTAACTCTGTTGGTGAGAGGTTATAGAGAGGTTTTTATGATTATGATTTCTATGTGATTTTTGTTTTCTGTTGTCATTTTGCATCATGTCCATCCATTTTTTGAGGTATGATTTCAATTCAAGTTCTGATTTTCTTGATGCTTCTTGGAATTCATTCTTACATTTGATGAAGTCTTCATTAACCTTAATCAACCAGTTTTTGAGACCTTAAATTTATTTATTCATAACTCTTTGGAGGGTTCTAATGTTTTCTTCAATCAAGTTAAGCCTACTGTCAAAAGCTGAACTGTCTAAGAGATAATTCTGTTCAATTTCATTGGTATGATTATTGGTTCTTTGAGGGTTTGCTTCCAGTTCAGTGATTATTTTGATCAGAGCCTCTTGGATTGCTGTATTTTCATTTCAGGAATGAATTTCTGTTGCTTTCTCTATGATTTCATTGGAGGCTTACATTGCAGGACTAGGCATCCTTGATGGAGATCTCAGTTTTCTGACTTGCATTGGCTTTTTTCATTGTTGTGTACCCATTTTAGGAAGATTCTTTATTTCATTGATGAGGAAGCAAGTTTTTGTCCTTTGGCCCATGCACCCTCTGACTCAGGTGAACAGGGATGTTGGTACCCAGTGGCCAGTCAGGATACCAGAACAAAAGTCCTGATTCCAAAGCTCACACAGGGTCAGGCCTCCCCAAGAAAGGCACAATGGGATCTCCCAGGACCACGGAACTGAGAGGAACCAGGGAACAAGGATCTGGCCAATTTAGTCCATGTTGGGCCCTCTAGCACACAGACTGTCCCAGGCAACCCAGACTAGGGAGGTAGGAGGAGCAAGGAAACAGGGGTCTTGCCTACTTGCTCCATACCACAGAGCCTGCCAGCACACTGTCCATTGAAGGAACCCAGCCTAGGGAGGTGGGAGGGGCCCAGAAACAGGGGTCTGGCCTACTCACTCCACACAGCCACATCTGCCCATACACTGTCAGTAGTGAACCCAGACCAGGAAGGTCTGGATTTTCTTCTGATTAAAAGACTATCCTACAGCATACTGGCCTCCTAGGACAGAGTGTATGTTGTACAGTTCTCACGGTAAGTTGTGAAGCACAATTCACAAACCATGTGTAGCCGACTCAACTTACAGCTGCATGCACTATATAGTTACAGTCCACAGTCTGAATGCAGGAGTTCTGTCTCTTATTAGACTTTTTATTTTTTTTTTTTTATTAAGTAGAAACTTTGTGTGGACACATCAAATGTTGGTACCATCAGTTTCTCCTCCCTGCCCCCATTCCACTGAGGGCCCTCCTTAGTGGGATTGCTGGTGTTCCCCATGGACTTGTGTGTTATAATTTGTGACAGCAGCAGTCAGGCATGCGGGGGGGGGGGGGAAGAGGTTGTACTGAATCCAATTGTTTCTTTTTTTTAATTTCTATCCAAAAAAGAGATTTTATTGAGTACTTGTCAGGCTGGTTGTTTCTGAGTAGCTTAGACCCCTGCTTTCTCACACAGTTGTTGGCCACTTTCCCCAGTAGTTAATGTAGTGCTTTCCAGCAATAGGCATGCTGTCTGGGGACTAGCTCTCTTCCAGATTCCAGCCAGTTCTCTCCATGTTCTGTGCCATCATCATATGGTGTCTTCAGCATTAGACAAAGAATGGTAATAACACATGATGTATCTATACAAAATATGTTCTTAATAAATAAATAAATATAACATGTCACTAAAAATGATTCTATATTATGACCTGCAATACCTTCTCTCTATCATAATAAGTGCTACAAACTCCAGTCTATGGTTTTATGTCTTTGTCCTCTCAGGCTAACTGAAGACTCAGTATACTCTATAATTCTGCAATTTGATCCCAATAGCAACATACATAATATACACCCTAATGGCCCTATCCAATTAAGGTGTTTTAAATAATATATACTCACTATATATTCATTAACTGATACAATGCACATAATCAATAAAAATCCATTTATATTTAATTATATACACACTCATTGGTAGATTCATACACAATGTGCACTCCTTGACTCCTCTGAGAAGAAAGTGAAGAATCCCATTGCAGAACTCATCAACTGTCCAATTTATAAATACTTCTAAGAAAGAGTTAGTTTTTAGTGTTATAAAGTTTTTTTTTTTTTTATTTTATTTTTATTTATATTTTAATTAGCTTACAAAATAACAGGTTTTTAATGGCATTTTCACAATACTTTGATCATTTCTCTCCCTACCCTCAATCCTCCTATCCCCCTTTTCCCAGCTGTACCATTTTCCCTCTTTATTTACCCTTCTACTTTAATGTTGCATGATTTCTTTTGTTTTCACCACCACCACCACCCCCGCAAAGTCTTACTTATCCAGTTTCAGGAGCCCCTTTCTACTTTCTAGGGTTTTCCCCACCTTTACTCTATATGCACATGTTACACTGAGTTTTAAAAGTAAAAGGTACAGTAGAAGGAATGGGTAGAGCTATCTGTAGGTCTGTGGGAAGGATTCTCTAGTAAGCAGGCTTTTTGTAAGCATTGGAAATAGAGTATGCCTTCACATTTGAAAAGAGAGTGAACAAAAGTGTAGTTCTTGTAGTTTCCTGCTATGTATGTTATTTACCACACTCCCAAGTGTGCCTTATGATTATATTGGAAATCCTTGAATTGTGAAAGATTAGTTTCTCATGATCTGTATCATAATTGTTACCTTTTGAGCTCACAATTTTATTTTTAATGTAGTTTCACTAAAATCTCTAAAAATATAAAAAGTAAAATTTCATCATGGCTTAGACTCACTACTCTAACATTATACTAATGTATTCTCACATTTCTTTTATTCATGTGTTTGTCTCTTTTTTGATAAATGTCTATTCTGGTTTTATGCCTTTTTTTTTTTTTTTTGAGAGAGAGACACACAGAGAGACAGAGAGAGACAGAGGGAGAGGAAGACAGATAGAGACAGGCATGCTAGCAGCCTCTCAGCTGCTGTGAACGAAATCCAGATGGGTGCGTCCCCCTTGTGGTCAAGTGCGGCATTGCGCCCTTGGGTCACTTTGCATCTGGCTAAACGTGGGACCTGGAGATTGGAACCACTGGAAATTGGAACTGGAGTTCTTAGGCTTAGGAGACAGGCACCTTAACTGCTAAGCCATCTCTCCAGCCCAGTTTTATACCTATTTTTAAATCAGATGTTTTTCTCTCTTTTTGTTATTGATTTGCTTGAGTTTGCTATAAATTCTGGATATTAACCAATTGTACAATGAATAGTTTGTCAACATTTACCCCTATCTTATAGGTTGTGTTGTGAATGTTGATCGATTCCTGTGCTTTTTCCTTTGATGCAATACTATTTGTCTGTCTGCCTTGACTTTGGGGATTTTACATAAAAGCCCTTTGTTCAGGTCAATATGGTATAGTACTTTGCATGTTTTCTCCCACAGTTTAATATTTTTGGGTCCACATTTAATGCTTAAATACATTTTGAGGTGATTCTTGCATGTATAATGAGAGAAGGGACCCAGTTTCATTCTGCATATGGGTAGCAAGTTTTTCCCAGAACCATTTAACAAATGCTGGTAAGAAGTGGAGAAAGGCGGATTTGTACATGTCATCATCAGTGAGAATGCAAGCTAGTAGAGACCTGACTATGAAAGTTTTTCATAAAATTTGAAATTAGGTCTACCATGCACATCAGCAATCTAATACTGAGTATATATCCCAATAAAACAGTATCTGTAAGTTGAAGAAACATGTACAATTCCATGTTTATTGTAGTTGTACTTACAGTAGCTAACACATAGGGTCAACTTAAATGTCTACCAACATATATAAAGAAATGCAGTATAGATAAATAATGGAAAACTATTCACCCATAAAAGTGATGATATCCTATCCATTTTCAATGATACTAAAGGTCTTGGAAATATTAAATGAAGTTAGTCACAAAATGACAATCACCATAGGATGTCACTCATATGTGGAATCTATAAATGTTGATATCATAGGGAAATATTTCTAGTAGTGGTTACCCAAATTTGGGATAAATAGAGGGTGATGGTGATGAGAAGAAATTGGTCAGTGATTATGTTGTATAGCAAATTTTTCCAAAATAAAATATTTTCTCTTGAAAGGAGAAGTTAGTTAATAATCAACAAGTCTGGGAAAATGGTTGCAAGACTTCTCCCTCAGGTTAAACTACTGTTTGGGAGGAGACACTCCAACCTGCCTAGCTGCCTGCAAGTCAGGTAGTGAGCTCCACGGCTGCAGCTTCTATGAAGCTTCTATGCGTCATCTATGCTGGGGTGAGTCTCATTGATGCACATGCCTTTAAGTCATCTATTACTCCTGTAAACAACCCTCACTCTGCTCTGTAAGTAACTTCAATAAACTCATTGGTTCATCACAACTGGTTTTGGTGCAATTGTACTTTAGTTTGTTTCCTGGGCCCTATCCTGGGGCGATTAGAAGTGTGTTTGCTTTTTCCTAGAAAAAAAATTTCACTAGCTAGTGCAGTGTTAAAATTAGTCAGGAGAAATAGCTTGTTGATTGCTATTGTACAATTGCTGTTGTAAGTGCCTATAGTTAAAAATTTATTATTGTACATTTCAAAATAGCTGAAAAATTGATTATTCATGTTCCCAACATAAAGAGATTATAATTGTCTGAAATTATGGTTAAATGATTAGTCAATAAATACACTTTTGTACATGAATCAAGACATTGCATTACACACCATGAACAATAAAGTGAATAAAATACTTAAGTAAATATTGAGTCTAGTAAAAAAAAAAAACACCTTATCATCATTTAGTATTTATAACAGCTCTACAATGAAGGAAATTTTTAATCACCATTTTCAGATAAGCAACTGGAGATCTAAATAGAGTAATGGCCAAAAGCAATGCAAACTAGAGATCTAGGCAGATCAGGGGTAAAAGATAATGCCAGTATTTTCAGTTAAATGCAAGTTCTACCCAACTTAAATCCAAGGGTTATAAGATTTTTTTCACTTCTAATGTGACAGACATGTTATTCATTTAGAAAATAAACTATTTTGTGTCTGATGATATAAAAAATATACAATTTAATCATACTAACCTTTAATTACTAGAAAATGAATACTGCTCACCTTGGAAGTTAATAAAACAGGAAGATAAATATGCACATTTATAAGATGGTATATATATTTGGATATATAAATTGTTAAAATTATTTTATTATTTATATGCAAGCATAGAGAGAGAAAGACAGAGAGGGAAAGAGACTGAGTATGGGCATATCAGAACCTATTGCCAATGTAAACGATAACCAGATGCATGTGCCAGTTGGGGTACCTGGCATTATGTGGATACTGGACAATCAAACCCAGGCCATCAGGTTTTGCAAGCAAGCACCTTTAACTGGTGAGCAATGTCTCTAGTGCCTATATTTTTAAATGTTATTAATAATTTTATCACATATGTAAAAGGAAACTGTCACATGAATCTGAGGAAAGGGAACTAAACCTATTAAAAGCTATGGGTGTGATGTTGCTTTTCTTTTCCTTAAAGTCATTAATGATTAATAGTGTTCTTCTTAGGTAAAACCATCTCATATTTTCAAATACCTGACTTTGAACTTATATCCTGAGTTCTTGGAAGATATTGTAAGGCACACTTCATTCTTCTCACACTTTCATTAATATTTAAATCTTCTCCCACCCAATCCTCTGCTCTTCTAGTGGAAAACCTTGTTTTCCCCTGTAATGCTTTATCAATGACTGAACACAGATAAGTTAAGTTAAAACTGTTCAATGAAGAAACAAATGATAAGCAATGATCAATGAAAAATCTGACAGGCTTTTAAAAAATTCTTTGATCAAATACTCTAATGTATATTTCATTCCCAATCACACTGACTATAAATTTCCCCCGTCACAAATATTTAGGAGCGTATTTAGTTGCTCTTGGCACAAGAAGATTTTTTTTAAAACATATTACTGTTTATTTTCTATACAGGCTTCCTCCAGTGAATATCCTATGAGCTAAAATATAGCAAAATTTCCATTTTGTTTTGATTTCCTACCAATAAATGTTAACTTCCGGGGCTAGAAACATGACTCAGAGTTCAAGTGTGCTTCCTGTCCAAGTATGAGGGCCAGAGGGGTCTGAGACCACCTGAGGTTGAATCTGCAGAACCAAGTTGAGTGTGGCCACAGAAGCCTGGAACCCTAGTACTGTAGGAGAGCAGAGACCCAGGAACTGACAAAGTTCAGGAAAGAAAAAAAGGAAAGTCTTGGATCAGTATGAGACTGACTCACACAAGAACTGACAGGAAAGCAATGGACAGTGGAACTAAACATCCCCTCGAGTCACTAAGGCCAAGAGCACCCTGTCAGAGCCAAAGGCATCGACACCACATGGGCACTTATACACATTCCAAATTTTAATTGGGCCCATTTCTCTTTTCTAGTGTCACCCTTTATGTTAAGCTCTGAAATCCTGTCTATCCAATGCATCTGTCAGTGAAGAGAACAGAAATACATGAGCCTCTGAGGTGATGATTTGACCCTGACATTGATGGGTGATTTACCTCAATTCTTTATTTTTTAAATTCAGTTTTGTTAATTAGGTTTTAATATTGTGTCTGCTATATAAATAATAATCTATACGTATGTAAATCTCATTTTTCAATTTTTATGGCAAGTAAAATTTACTTAAAGTTTATCATAGTGTATTTTATCCTATTTAAAAGCTATGTAATTTTGGCAAATTTTAAAGTCTCACATTTTATTTAATAGAACACAGCTTTTAAAAATGGTATATATATATATATATATATATATAAAAACATACAAGTGGATAGATTCATATACAAGGTTCAATAAAATGATTTTCTTAACAAAGAAATAGCTTTTTTTTCTTTAATCTATTAAAAGCCTGGCCTGGTGGTGCATGCCTTCAATCCCAGCACTGGGAAGGCCGAGGTAGGAGGATCACAGTGAGTTCAAAGCCACCTTAGTGAATTCCAGGTCAGCCTGGGCTAGAGGGAGACCCTACCTTGAAAAAAAGAAAGAAGAAAGGAGAAAGAAAGGAAAGAAAGGACAGAAAGGAAAGGAAGGAAAGGAAGGAAAGGAAGGAAAGGAAAGGAAAGAAAGAAAGAAAGAAAGAAAGAAAGAAAGAAAGAAAGAAAGAAAGAAAGAAAGAAAGGAAGGAAGGAGGGAAGGAAGGAAAAAATGAAGGAAAGGAGGGAAGGAAATTCGTTAAAAAGTACAATGTACAACTACAATGTAGTTATTTGGAGAACCAAAAATATGTTCTTGAAAATTAAGTCATATTGTTTATAAAATGCAGGTGACCTCATGTTTTGTTCCATCACCATTAACTCACTATGTATGGACATAGTATTAACCCGTGTCATTTATGCTTTGTCAACTCTTAATAGGAATCATTATATGTTGCTTGGCAGCAGGTGGCTGGACCTACAGAAGCTTGAATTGACACTGCTGTGACTTCATAGTGCCCTCAGAATTAAGGTTTAGATGATTTTCACTTCCATTTTTTCTTCAAGTTCTTTTCTTGTTCCTATCTTTTACTCGTAAGTCACCACTTTTCTTTGCTCATGACAACATGTGAATAAATTATTCCTGTAAATATCACTAAAATAACACTCTTTTGACTGCTTAGAGACCCTTGACAAAAAATAAATAAATAAATAAAAAGATGCTGCCACAGACCAGAAGTAATTGCTGCGGGGTACCCAAGCCTCAGTTCTAGTTTATTCTGTGGTTTGCCACCTTTCTTGTACAGAGTAGCCAACCTCCTTTATTTATTTGTTGCTGCATTGGGGTTCTTTTCCTGTGCCAAGGATTATTTCAGAATCCTGGAAAATAATTTGTAGACAGGAAAATGCATCTTCTTTTTTTATTTTTATCAAACTCTTAACACTGGTATTTACTAATGATGAAAAGAAGATTTTTTTTCTTTAAATCATTTTGTCTTGAAATTAGCTTTCTGTAATCCCATACATAGTTAGCTTCTGAGTTTTGACAGATGTATAGTAGCACATAGTTCATGAGGTATTTATTGGGGAAAGTATTAATATTTTATTCCTTTACCATTTCATCCTCCTGTCTACAATGGGTACTTAATTCTTCTTTAATGAGTTAAAAGTGATAAATACATATCCTGAAATAAATGTTTTATTTTAGTAAACTTGGAAAGTAAATAAAATTCAGTAGGCAAATAAAAGTCAATTTATTTCTAGTAATTTTGTAAGTTTTAATTTTAATTTTCATTTACTTATTTGAGAGAAAGAGGGAGGGCAAAAGAGAGAGAGAGACAGATGGAGATAGATAATGAGGATGCCAGGGCCTTCAGCCTTTGCAAATGAGCTCCAGAAGCATGTACCACTTTGTACATCTGGCTTCCATGGGTCCTGGGAAATTGAACCTGGGTCCTATGGCTTTGAAGGTGAACACCTTAACCATTGAATATTTTTGCCAGTCACCATGTTTTTTTAAAAAATCTATTTATTTACAGTTCTCATTTTGAGAAATCATCATAAAATTCCATTGTGACAATATATATGCCAGAAACAACTTAAGGGAGGAAGATGTATTTGGGCTTACAGTTTCAAGGCACATAGTCTATCATGTCAGAGTGGCTCCAGTAACTAGTGTGGTTCTGGCCTTATCCAAAGCCTGAGGCAACAGCTTATGGCTAAAAGGTAAATGCACCAGTAACCTACTTCTGCTAGGTTTGCCAACATGCCAAAGGTTCCACAACTTCTCACAATAGCATCAACACCTGATTTTGTGAAGTGTAATTCACATTTAAATCACAATGGAGACTCAATACCAGAAAATGTGTTTCTGGTACTCTGAACCTGGATTTCTTTGGAAATTCATTAATACAATAATTTTATAGTGGCTATATAGTTGTTATACAAAGACAATAATCTTATTTCCTACACCTGTGTTTTTTTTTTTTCTCAAATTTTATTCATCACATCAGTATTACATTTAACTACTTCTCATTATTCTTTCTCTTTTCTGACCTGGGTTTTCTCACCTCTAAATTTGTGTGCTGTGAAACTAGCTAATTCTCTTCTAAAATCTCTTCCCTTACACCTATGTCTAGAACACTGATCTCCTGTTCTTATGCCTTCCAGGAGTACATGTGATAAATTATCAGTGTATAAGGACAAAATATTAGAATTTTTATTTAAAAATTATCATTTTAAAATACAGTTTGTATGAACATTTTATACTGTTTCAACTATACTAGTGCAATGATACTAGAATATTACTCATAAATTATATTAAAAGCTATTTTTAAATTTTAAATTAAAAATTAAAGTTATTTTTACATTTAATAGGTGCCTATATTAAGAGTGCATTCATAAATTTTTTGCTATAAGTGTACATTAATATGTTTAGAATCCACCTTTCAAAGGAATATTCTTCTCTGGTCTATAATCTGCATTGTAACTTCTGCAGTCTCATCTCTGCCAGGCCCAGCTTCCTACTTGCCCTTGTTTTAAGTATCTTTTCTATACATTAAGGTGTTTTTATTATTGTTATTTGTTACTTTTATTTTCTACTTTTCTCATTCTCTTCCCTCTGCCAAGAACACACTTCCCTGATTCTTTGGTTCTCAACTTTTATGTCCCCATAAAGACTCAATTCAGTTATCACTTCCTGCACTCATAGATGTTCATAGCTACAGACAGCTGGGTTGGAGGTTGCTTCTTTCTGCTTGCACAATACTCTGGACATACACTTATCATGTCACAGTAATCAACAGTGCATCTACTTCTTATGGGTAGAGACCACACCTTTGCTTGTTCCTATGGGTATTTTTATAGAATATTTCAAACTTGTAGTTCAAACACATTTGTTGAAGTAGTTTTAAATATAAACAGGCAATATGCAGTGTCTCATTCCCCGAAGTCTTTCTGTGATATCTGAAACATGAAATGTGAAAATCTGCTTGGTCAAGTGCTTCCAAGGATAGGTTGAAGGTATTGTTTACAGGTATCAAGTATTAAAACTATCATTTTATTGTATTTGCAACTAACACATCCATTTACACAACCCCTGGGAAATGTGCTCTACTTGTTAGCATGTGGTGGATTCCATTCCCAACATTCATTCCTCATTATGTGTGCTAAGGCTTGGTATTCATACCTATTACATAAGAATTCTGATATAAAGTTGCAAGCATAAGCAGTAAGATCTATGGTGGATTTGAGTTAAGAAAAATCGATTTAAATCACAATTTTAAACCACAATTTAGATCACAGAGATAAAAACATAGGCTTGGTCATCATTTCAATGCTATGTACTTGTATTTTTTTTTATAATATCTTGAAGCATGTGTTTCTTGTTATACAGACATCATTTTATTTTTTCTGAAGCTTACAGTAATAGATATAAAAAAGTTTTAAAGCTGAATTTAATATACTTAGAAAAGCAAATTTCATCTGGTTGCTTTGTCCATTGGATCAAACACTATGGTCTTGTTCCACTCCAATTTTTTATTATTTAGCATGAACAAATTTATTTGTCTCTGGTTTTCCTCTTTTTCTGAAGGGTTGAATGTTTTCTGCTCTCCCATCAAAGTAAACATTTTCTTTCAGAAAAATGTCAATCTCAAATCTTTACTATTCCCACATGTTTTCCAATCTTCCTTGACTTGGGGCCATAAATTCTGCCAGCACTGAATTTCCCCTTCTTAATTACTAGTTGCCTTCACAGTACTTCTCCCATTTTGCGTCTTTTGACAGATAAAAGTATCTGTGTTCTTCTAAACTGAATAACTTTATTTATTTTTCCAAGTCAACCATTTCTAACTCTTTATCTTCTCCATGATATTCCCAAGAGGTCCATTTCAGAAGCATTTAGAGATGAACAGGTCTTCTTTTCCTTATTGTAAAATGGACTCAATGAAGACACCTCTCTTATTATCTCACTGAAATAAGACTTGCTCCTTACATGAGACAAGTTTAACTATTTTGTTTACATAAATACAGACTACTTGAGTTATTACTGCCAAGTTAGCAAGAATAAAATGCTGACTCACCAGTCCCAAATGCAGACTTGCTGTTCATTTATCAGTGGGTTAGAAATGAAATATGTCTTCCTATATTATCCTGCCTAATGTTCCCTCACATTCCAATTTGTCCATTAAGAATTCTTTATTTCAAAAGAAATGAGTAAGGCCAAATGATAATTCCTAAATCTGTGGAAGGGAAAGTCCATTATAAGAAAGTTTAACACAAATATGCTTTTATTTCTTATGTACAAATAGCTATGCTATCTTCCAATATCTGTACTATATTACACCACTGCTCTAAATTACTAGCCTTCTTGTATCTATAACATTTGCAGCATTACTTTACATCTTGATTCTATCTCTACAGGCCAAATGGCATTTAGGACAATTTGTCTTTGAGTTTTGTACTATGACTTTCTTTGGTTATTGCAGGCTAGCAAACATAATATAAGCAGAAGTTTAAAGAACACTAGTTTCTCTGGGCTTGCTTCTTTCATCTTTGTGGTCTCCATCAGCAACATAAACACTTTTCCATTGCTCTACAGTTCTGAAGGAAGAACAGGACTACTGTGAGCTCTTCCCTTCTCCAGGTCCTCCATTCTCCCCCTCTATCCTCTTCTTGGAAAGCAATAGTCTAAGTTCTTATGCCTCTTGAATAGATAGGTAGATATCACATTTGATTGAGTTTTTGGCTTGATCCCAGAATTCTAAGACCAAACTTAATTTTTCTCAGAATATTGGAGGCCATAATAAACCATGCTATACCAATGTGTGATTATTACATTATACAATAGTGATATGATATGATATGATATGATAGTGATATGATATGAATATGTAGATCAGAAACTCAGAGAAGAAAATTACTGTCCATCTCTTCACTCTTTAATGTGTCACTTGTGTGTTATCAACAATGGCTGCCATTTTCTGTTTGCTAGTTCTTTTACAAATAATATATTTGCAAAGTCTTGTCAACTGTTTCTAATAAATTTGGTATTTTCCAAGCATCTCTAGTATACAGAGAATAAAATTTTGCACAGAGAGCTTACTCTAGAAGGTTGTAAAACAATTGTATAATCTATTTATCACATTGTGGGCAGCATTATGCTCAGCTTTTTCCACTATTGTAACATGTAACCTGCATAATAATTCTGAAGTCTATTTATCCTTTTCCACACTTTTGAACTTCTTATACAATAAAAGCAAGCTAAACTTAAGAGAGCTAAGTTTTCTGTTAGGTTATCCAGAGAGTATATGATTGAAGTAATTAAAATAAGAACATTCTTCTTAGCTCACATACACCACATTAAATTTCTTTCCATTCAATATTTGACAAGTAATCAGCAAATTAAAATTTCTTCCAGGCCCCAATCTCTCATCAGGATCCAATGCTTCTTCCTGAATTATACCTCACTTATCCTACTTTTTAATTAAATAAAATGAATATAATTATGACATTTTTAAACAATTTGTTTTAGTTGATTTTCCTCCCCCACTTCTAGCCACCTGCACCCTTATAACCTTCCCCCATCTCCTTGCTGCTTTTATGTGATATGTACCCTTTTGCCCATCCTTCCTCAGCATACAATGGTTTTTATTATTCATTTATCTGTTCATGAGAAGATAAGTGGGTTCTATTTCTTAGTTTTATGAATGGAGCATCAATAAACATGGAAGTGCAACTATCTCCCTAGTAGAATATAGAATTCTATGTGTATGCACCCATGAGTGGTATATCTGGATCATATATGGAAGTGCTAATCTCAACACTGCTTTCCATAGTGACTGTATGATGTTGTACTCCTACCAATGATGGGTAAGAGTTCCTCTTTCCTTGAGCCATACTGGGTTTATTTTAGTTCTACTTCAGTGATGAGGCCTTGGGATCCTCTGTGTCTCTGGATATCTGATTTAGAAGGAATTGAGTGTTCTCTGTGTCTATCTCCTTTAGTCTTGTGTTGGTGTCAGGTTCACTAAGAAAGCTGCACTCTTGACCATTTCCCCCATTACTCTATGGTTACCCCCATAATGCATAACCGAAATTCCCCAAATGAGAAAGGTCTCTTCAGAGAGGGGAGGACAGGGAGGTGGCTATTGAAGGCACAAACATGAATGTAAAATTAAAATAAAAAAATTTTTAAAAAAGAGTTCCTCTTTGATTCCCCCATCCTCTCCAGCATTTGTTATCAGTTTTCTGGGAATTAACCATTCTCACCATGGCAAGATGAACTCTAAAAGTAGTTTTATTTTGCATTTATCTGATGGCAATAAATGTTGCACACTTTTAAAAATACACATTAGCCATTAATGTTACATATTCTGAGACTTCTCTCTTCATGTCTTTAGCCTATTTATTGATTAGCTGTTTCATTTGGGGTATTTCATTTTTATAGCATTTTACAGTTTGTAGATGATGGATATCAACTCACTTTCTAAATTTTCATTAGCAAAGATTTTTGTCCTATTATCTAGGCTGTCAGTTCACTCTGCTGATAGTTTCCTTTGCTGTGTAGAGTATTTAATTTCATGGAATCTGATTTTAGGGCCATTTTCTATGCTAGTAGGCCATTAATGGCCAAAGATATCTAAGGAGAAAGAACACAGCTGGAGGTATCATAATACCCAACCTGAAAATATATTACAAAGCTATGGTGATAAAGACAACTGGGTACTTGCACACAAATAGACATATAAACCTGGAAAAGAAGACTTAGAAATTAGCCCATATAGCTATGATCACTGAGCTTTTGACAAAGGTATCAAAGTATGGTAGAAGAAAGACATCAAATTCATTGAACAGTACTGATAAAACTGGATAAGCAGCAGTAGAAGAATGAAATTAGATCCATACCTCTCACAATGTGCTAAAATCAATTAGAAGTGGATCAAAGACCTTAATTTGAGACCTGAAACACTGATCTGCTCTTGGAAAATATAAAGAATGCACTTCAACATAGAGATATAGATGAGAACATTCTGAAAAAAAATCTTTCATTCTTGTTCAGCCCAAAGATATTTTATCTGTATTTTCTCTTTCTATAAAAATAATTACTTAAGATCTAGTCCTGATAGGCAGTGCTTTGTTAGTTTTTATGCAAGCCAGTTTAAGATGGTCATGTGTTCAGAAGCACATTTTAATGGTAATTTCTTAATGAGAAAAGAGCACTTCAGTGAATTTTCTTGCACATATCAACCACCTAAGATTTTGAGCATATGAAGCTGATAGCATGAGCTTAAATGAACCTTCAGGCATTTTGAGCTATATATGGTAATGCAAGTAACTATCACAAAATTCATTGAAATCAAATCTGCTGCTGGGGTTGGCCCTTTCCTCATAGCACAAAGCTTACTGGAGAGAGGCAGTGAGTCATCACTTCCAATGCAATATGCTCATCAAGTTAGTGAAAATGTCATGACCAAATACAAGAAAAGTAAAAGAAAAAGAAAAATTCTCCATGATTATAATGCCAAACAACAAAAAGTTATATTTTAAAGCAACCACATCAAGCTAGCTAGGTTATAAAAGCCTTATTTTCCATTTTCATTTCTATGCATTCTTCTGAACTTTTGCCCAGATTTTGTTCCCTGTATTATTTTATTTATACACTAAGAAGATTATTTTTCTCACTTTCATATTTTCTCAAATGTTTCTCAACATTTCTTCTGGTTCTATCTTCAGCATTGTTAAGTCATAGTAAGACTCAGAGAGTTCAAAACATGACCATTAACTAAGACTACTACAACTTTGAGGCTCCACAGTTTTCTTTCATCATGCCTTGGCCGACATTTTTCTCATCTTACTTGTCCTCATTATTTCTCTTTAATGTGAAGATCTAATGCTTCAGGGACTGCTAGGAAGCTTGAACCACACAGTGTCACTAACAAGGATTCCCAGATTCATTTGCAGCAGGTTTTCAGAGCTGAAAGATGAAAATGACAGCTGCATTCTATGAACTAGAAACAACATTGCATTTTCTGTGAACATGTTTGGTTTCTATAAGTTGCCAATATACCCTAAACAAAAACAAAAACAAAAAAGTATTTCATTAAAAAGCATGTCTTCACTGCATTATAATTCCTTCTTAAAGGAGTATAGGATTTTTCTGAGTTAATAAAACTGTTGGATTTTAGACACAATATGTCTGACTTAGCAGAACTGAATCCCCAGGGTGGTGAAGATTTGAGAAAATTGGGCTGCTGAGATGGCTCAGTCAGTTAAGTTCTTGCCACACATGCAAGAGGACATTAGTATGAATTTCTACAACCCACATAAAATGCCAAGTAGGGTGCCTATGGTAGTAATCTCTTTTAGGAAAGCAGAGACAGATGTTTCTATATAACTTGTTGGCTAGCTATTTTAGTCAATTTCATGCATCCTGTGTTTAGGGAGAGACCCTGTCTCAAACAAATTAATATGGGCACTGACCAAGAAAGGAACAGACATAGATCTTTGGCCTCCACATGAATATGTACACATGTGCATGTGAACACACACACATGTATACCTACACTCCTATGAACATGCGCGTGCGCGCGCACACACACACACACACACACACACACACACACACACACATACACATAAGAAACTAGGAAAAGAAAATACGCCATGCTTGGAAATTCCTTTATACATGCCTCAAACATCATCTTATGCTATATTTTTGATTAAAAAAATTATATACTTATTGATTTGAGAAAGAGAGAGAAAGAGAATGGATGCACCATGGCTTCTAGCTGCTGAATTCTGCATACAAACTCCAGATGCATGTGCCACTTTGTGCATCTGGCTTTACATGGGTCCTAGGAAATCAAACCTGGGTTCTTTGGCTTTGCAGGAAAATACCTTTACGACTAAGCCATCTCTCTGCCTTTTAATAAAATAAGAATAACTTCTGTCACTTGCAAACAATTTCCAAAATCAGCATGGACATATGACCAAGTCAATGTCCTTTACCTAAAGATGACTAAGAACATACCCATAGTTGAACAGATATCTCATTTGTCAAAATGAGCAAAAACACGCCCCAGGAGTATCATGGAGCTTCTCAATAAAAGAGACTTAGAAAACACCAGTCATATATTTGGGGTTCTGTGAGGAAAAGTTTAGGAAGCTAGGCTTTAATCTGCCTTTAAAACTATTATGGGTGTGGCTAATTGCCTGATTAGTTAATTATATTAACAATTCTTGCCAAGAAAGAAGTAAGAATGTTGGTTAAAATTATGATAACAGAGAAGCAACAGCCACTTAGTAAGGAAGAATGGATATTTGGCTATTCTGTGATTTGTAAAATGTTGCTTTTTGTGTCTTTTCAGATATTATTACAAAGTAGCATGGTTTTTGCTTGATCCATCATGATTACAAAGTCACCATGCTGGGAACATAATGACATTGCTCATTTTTGACAAGAAAACAAGAAAGCACATGTGACATTAACAGGCCAGTTAATTCCCAGCTGCCAAGAAGTACTTATCTTTTACCTAATTTATAAAATTATTAAATTTACTGTATCAATAACTTCCGGGTAAGAAGGTAGCACAGGAGCCACACCAATCCAGCCCAGGGAGGGATTAAAGCAAAACGACAGCAAAATACACTCTTCTTCTGAAAAGTGCAGGAGTATAGGTTTTTCTTAGACACAGAGGAGAAGCAGGAGAGACCAAGATCCACCAGAAAGGAGGAAAATGGCCAGAATCCAAACCAAGGGGGCTTGCGGCTCTGATCCACGTGATCCATGCACCTGGCACCGCCTGCCAGGCATGCTGAGCAGCAGCAGAAGAAACCAAACAAGGGGACTTTACAATCTCATAAGCGTCCTTGCAAAGTCAAGAAATCTAAAGGAAAGATAGCTGAGATCAACTAAGGAACTACTGAAAGAGATATAGGTGGGACTGTATGAGCAACTCCAGGCTTCCTGAACTCTCCCATCCACCAACCATAAGAACCACGAATCTCCAGCGTTCAGCACTGGGGAGCAGTGCATCCAGCACAGCTGAACAGAACTCCAGCCACAGCTCCACAGCACAACACAGAGGGAAGGAGGTGGGCATGCAACATTGGGGAGATTGGAAGCCACGCCAAAAGAAAACAAGGCCAATGGCCAAAAGAGATAAATAAATAAATAATAAAAAAATAAAAAACAGATACATGGGCCTGAATTGGAAGTGCTATAGGATTACAACAGAGTACTCTACACAAACTTAAAAAAACAGAAGGGCTTGGAATGATGTATTCCAAGTTCTGAAAGATAAAAACTGTCAACTAAGATTACTTTATCCTGCAAAGCTATCTATCCAAATTGATGGAGAAATAAGGACATCCTACAATAAAAACAAACTAAAAGAATTTATGATACCTAAACCAGCTCTACAGAAAATAATTGAAGGAATCCTTCATGCTGAAGAGAAAACAAAACACACACAAGAAAATAGGAAAAAATAAACCATACTCAAATAACAGTTAAAACAAGTGAGTAAAGGGAAATCAGGAAGCACTACAAAATAAGAAGAATGGTGAGAATAAACACATACCTTTCAATAATAACTCTTAATATCAGTGGACTTAATACCCCAAGCAAAAGACACAGGCTTACAGACTGGATTAAAGGCAGGATCCTGTCATCTGTTGCCTCCCAGAAACTCATTTCTCAATAAAAGATAGAAAATGTCTTAGCGTGAAAGGATGGAAAATGATTTTTCAAGCAAATGGGCCTAGGAAACAAGCAGGGGTTGCTGTCCTGATATCTGAGAGGATAGACTTCAAGCCAACATTAGTGAGGAAAGACAAAGAAGTTCATTTTATACTGATTAAAGGAACACTACAACAGGAGGACATTACAATCCTAAATATATGTGCACCTAACATGGGGGCTCACAATTTCATCAAACATACACTATTAGAATTAAGGTCAGAGAGTAACTTCAAACAAAATTTTAGTGGGTGATTTCAATACCCCACTCTCATCAATTGACAGGTCATTCCAGCCAAAAATAAGCAGAGAGATATCTGGATTAAATGATGTCATGGAACAAATGGACCTAACAGATATATACAGAACATTCCATCCAAATGCTGCAGAGCATACATTTTTCTCAGCAGCACATGACATATTCTCTAAAATAGACCATTTATTAGAATACAAATCAAATCTTAACAAATACAGGAAAATTGAAATAATCCTTTGTACTCTATCTGACCACAATGGGATTAAACTGCAAGTCAGCAACAAGAAAAACTACATGAGCAACTGGGGGAAAATGGCTGACATCTGTCCAAACAATTCACAGTCTAAGCTACCCAGCAGGAAACAACCTGATGTAATACTCAAACAAGTGCAGTAGTGGCATACAGCCATGGTGGGTAACCAACTGCTCTTGATTTGGCTAATAGGTCCACTCAGTGGAATGGAACTCATTGCTGGAACTGGGAAATGAGTCATAACCATGTACAAAAAGTGAGCTCAGTGTCCAAGATCAAGCTACCACCAAATGTAGGCTAGAAGAGGGCCTATGCATATAAAATTCTTTCCAAAATACCTATGGCCATCCCATCTATCTAGTACTAACTTCTCTTTCCGTTGGAGAATTTGCTTATCTTTTTCAGATGGACAACGAACCTGAAGGGAGGATCAGCCAATCACACCTCACCAGGGCCCCAGCTGAAACCATAGAGTAATGTGGGGGAAGGGTAAGAGTGCAGATTTCTTGGTGATCACAACACCAGAAAAAGACTGAAGGAGATAAACACAGAGAACATCCAACTCCTATTAAGCCAGATATCCAGAGACACAGAGGCTCCCAAAACCTCATCACTGAAGTAGACCTAAAATGATCCCAATGTGGCTCAGGGAAATTCATGGAAGAGGGGGCGGAGAGAATGTTAGAACCACAAGTTGGGTCATTATGCACAGAGACTTGGCCTATCCCCCACAACTCTTGACTACCCCCACAATGCATGACCCACAATCCCCATTGATGAGGGTCCCTTTGGAAGGAGGAGGACAGGAAGAAGGATAATGGAGTCACCAATATGAATGTAAAATTAGAATAATATAAATAAAAAATAAATTATTTAAAAAAACAGAATGAAAAGAAACCACATTTTATGGTAGATAACTGGAACAGTAACAGTTCTCAGCTGGCTCTATGACCAGTAGGTTACAGGCAGTAGTCTGAAATGGCATCACCATGGTAAGAACTAGCGATGGTGTCTCTCGACTGTCATCCAAACCTTTGGGAAGTAGAAACAGGAAGATCAGATACTGGAAAAGAGGAAGGGATGAGGAAAAGGATGCTGTTTACATACTATGTCCATCACTAATAAAAAAACAAAAAAGGAACCTGAGCTGTTGAAAAAATAAAAGTAAAGAAAAACTACAGAGCATATAGAAATTCATGGAGACTAAACAGTACACTATTGAATGATGAAGGAGTCATTGAAGAAATCAAAAAGGAAATTGATAAATTGATAGAATCAAATGGTGATGAGAATACAACATACCAACAAAATCTTTGGGACACAATGAAAGCAGTCCTAAGAGGGAAATTTATAGGTCTAAGTGCCTATATTAAGAAATTAGAGAGCTCACAAGTAAACAATTCAATGCTTCACCTTAAGGCCTTGGAAAAAATAGAACAAGGCAAACCAAAAATCAGTAGACAGGAATAAATAATAAAGATAAGGGCAGAAATTAATGAAATAGAACCCCCCACACACCAAAAAAATTGAAAGAATCAATGAAACAAAGAGTAGGTTCTTTGAAAGGATAAACAAGATTGATAAATCCTTAGCAAATCTGACTAGAAGACAGAGAGAAGAGACAAAAATTAATAAAATTAGGATGAAAAAGGCACCATTACAACAGATACAAAATTCAGAAAATCATAAGGACATACTTTAAGAATATATATGCCTCTAAGTTTGAAAATATGAAAGAAATGGATGATTTCCTTGATTTATATGACCTACCTAAATTAAATCAAGTTTTGATAAACCATTTAAATAGACCTATAACAAGTATGGAGATCCAAGCAGTTATAAAAAGTCTCCCAACTGAAAAAAGTACAGGGCCAGATGGATTCACTGGTGAATTTTACCAGGCCTTCATGGAAGAACTAAGACTACTGCTTCTAAAACTTTTCCATAAAATAGAAAAGGAATTATTTCTACCAAACTCCTCCTAGGAAGCCAGCATCACCCTGATACCAAAACCAGACAAAGACAGAACAAAATAAAAAAATAAAATTACAAACCAATCTCCCTCATGAACATAGATGCAAAAATTCTGAAAATGTTGGCAAATAGAATACAAGAATATATCAGAAAGATTATTCACCCTGACCAAGTAGGCTTTATCCCAGAGATGCAGGGATGTTTCAACATATACAAATCAATAAATGTAATACACTATATAAATGGTCAGAAGGACAAAAATCACATGATCATCTCCATAGATGCAGAAAAGACTTTCGACAAAATCCAACTTCCCTTCATGGTAAAGGTATTACATAAACTGGGAATAGAAGGAACATATTTCAACATAATAAAAACTATTTGATTTATGACAAACCTACATCAAACATAATTAATGGGAAAAAACTTGAAGCTTTTCCACTAAATTCAGGGAGAAGACAAGGGTGTCCACTTTTTCTATGCTTATTTCATATAGTACTGGATGTCTTAGCTATAGCAATAAGGCAAGAAACACTCGTAAAAGGACTACAATTTGGAAAGGAAGAGATCAAATTATGATTATTTGCAGATGATATGATTCTATACATGAAAGACCCTAAAGACTCTACCAGCAATCTATTAGAGATGATAAACACTTTTAGCAATGTACTAGATACAAAATAAACTCACAGAAATCAGTAGCTTTTCTATATACTAACAACAAACATGCAGAAGAAGAAATCAGGGAATCTCTCCCATTCACAATTGCTTCAAAAAAAAAAAAAAAAAAAAAAAAAAGTACCTTGGAATAAACTTAACCAAGGAAGTGAAAGATCTCTACAATGAGAACTTTAAAACACTCAAGTGAGAAATTTCAGAACACACAAGGAAATGGAAAGACATCTGATGTTCTTGGATTGGAAGAATCAATATTGTGAAAATGTCAATCTTACCAAAAGCAATCTACACATTTAATGCAATCCTCATTAAAATTCCAATGCATTCTTCACAAAAATAGAAAAAACAATCCTAAAATTCATCTGTAAGCACAAAAAACCTCAAACAGCCAAAACAACTTTCAGCAACAAAAATCAGGCCAGTGGTACCACCACACCCATTTTCAAGCTTTATTACAATGCCATAGTAACAAAAAGAGCATGGTACTTGCACAAAGATAGACATGTAGATCAATGGAACAACAGAATACAGGAGACAGATATTAATCCAGGCAGGTACAGCCATCTGATTGTTGACAAAAATGCCACAAATATTCATTGGAGAATAGATAGCCTCTTCAACAAGTGATACTGAGAAAACTGGATATCTATATGCAGAAGCATGAAAATAGATCCTAGTCTCTATCCATACCCAAGATTCAAGTCCAAGTGGATCAGGGACCTTAATATCTGACTTGAAATTCTGAAACTGCTAGAGGAAAAGGTAGGGGAAACACATCAACATATTGACAAAGGCAATGACTTTATGAATATAACCCCAGTAACTCAGGAAATAAAACCACTAATCAACCAGTGGGATCTCATGAAATGACAAAGCTTTTGTACAGCAAAGGACACTGTGAATAAAGTAAAGAGACAACCTACAGAATGGGAGAAAATCTTTGTCAGCTATCCATCTGACAGAGGATTAATGTACAGAATACACAAAGAACTCAAAAAAACAAACAAGAAATCAAACAAACCAATTAAAAAATAGGCTAGGGAATTAAATTGAGAGTCCTCAGAAGAAGAAATACAGATGAACTATAAACCTCTTAAAAAGTGTTCTACATCCTTACCCATCTCTGCACTGTTCCACCCCCACTTT
Source organism: Orientallactaga sibirica (assembly GCA_036365145.1). Lineage (NCBI taxonomy): Eukaryota > Metazoa > Chordata > Mammalia > Rodentia > Dipodidae > Orientallactaga > Orientallactaga sibirica. The sequence continues at coordinate 23,153,367 of JAEOAD010000029.1, read as the reverse complement.
TCATGCGAGCAGGAACTCCACTCCCTCACTCGGTCCTGTGCCACCCCACCCACACCCGCAGGTGTGGAAATTCCACTTGTGAACTCCTTTACCCCCTTGCTGCTGCCATGGATAGACTGAAGGAATTCCCATTGAGATCGGGAACAAGACAGGGGTGTCCACTCTCTACTCTGTTCTTCAACATAGTACTGGAAGTCCTAGCTGAAGCAATAAGACAGAAGAAAGAAGTAAAAGGGATACAAATTGGAAAGGAAGAAGTTAAATTAGCCCTATTTTCAGATGACATGATTCTATATATAAGAGACCCAAGAACCTGCATCTCAAAACTCTTAAAGGTGATTAACTCCTTCAGCAAAGTAGCAGGATACAAGATCAATGCACAAAAACCAGCAGCCTTGTTATATGCAAAAGACAAAGATACAGAGAAAGAAACAACTGATATTGTCCCATTTTCAATAGCAACAAAAAACCAAAATACCTTGGAATAACATTAACCAAGTATGTGAAAGACCTATACAATGAAAACATAAAAACACTCAAGAACGAAATTGAGGAGGACTTGAGAAAATGGAAAGACCTCCCATGCTCCTGGATAGGCAGAATTAACATTATGAAAATGGCAGTCTTACCAAAAGCATTACACAGATTTAATGCAATACCAACAAAAAATCCCAACTTCTTTCTTCACAGAAATAGAAAAAAATGATCTAAAAATTCATATGGAATGGCAGAAGGCCTCAGATATCTAAGTGTACCGTCAGCAAATGAAACTCCTCTGGAGGCCTCACTATACCTGATCTAAAGCTATGCTACAAAGCCATAGTAATAAAAACAACATGATACTGGCATCAAAACAGGAACATAGACCAATGGAACAGAATAGAGGACCCAGACTTTGGGTCAAGTAACTACAGCTACTTGATATTTGACAAAGGCCCTATCAATGTAGACTGGAAAAAAGACAGCATTTTCAACAAATGGTGCTGGACAAACTGGATAACCATATGTAGGAAAATGAAACTCTATCCATACATCTAACCATGCAGAAAAACCAAATCCAAATGGATCAAAGACCTCAATATAAAACCAATATAAAAACTGCTATTACTGGAAGAAAAAATAGGAGGAACTTTCCATGATATAGGAGTAGGAAAAGACTTCCTGAACAAAACCCCAGTAGGTCAGGAAATTAAACATTCACTCAACCATTGGGATCTCATCAAGCTGAAAGGTTTTTTCACAGACAAACATACAATAACCAGAGCCAACAGATTACCCACAGAATGGGAGAAAATGTTTGCGAGCTATGCAACTGACAGAGGCCTAATATCTAGAATCCATAAAGAACTCAAAAACCTAAACAATCAAAAGTCAAAAAACCCACTCACAAAAATAGACAGGGAGTTCTCAGAGGAAGACATACAAGTGGCAAACACACACTTGAGAAAATGTTCAACATCCCTAATCATCAGGGAAATGCAAATTAAAACAACTATGATTTTCCTCCTTACCCCAGTAAGGATAGCTAACATTAAAAATACTAATGAAAGGAAATGCTGGTGAGGCTGTGGAGAAATTGGAACCCCTTTTCACTGTTGGTGAGAATGTAAAATGATACAAGCACTATGGAAAGCAATATGGAGACTCCTAAAAAGGATGACTAGAGACCTACCAACAGATCCAGTTATTCCCTTACTGGGCATTTACCCTAAAAGCTCCCAGCCTCATATCAGAGCGATTTGCTCCACCTTGTTTATAGCTGCTCAATTCATAATAGCTAAGAGCTAGAATCAACCCAGATGTCCATCATTAGATGAATGGACAACAAAGATGAGGTATATCTACACTATGGAATTCTACACAGCAGCAAGGAAAAATAACACAATGAAATTTTAAGAAAAATGGTCAAACTTGGGACAGATCATTCTCAGTGAGTTCACCCAATCACAGAAAGTTAATCATCACATGTACTCACTCATCTGTGGCTCCTAACCTGAATCTTCTCAAGATGCTGTTATACCCAATAAGCACCTTATTAGGACCAGACAATAAGGAGGGTGGGATGGAAGGGGAGGGTAAGGGTGGAAGGGGGGACAGAAATCAGGACCCAAATGGAAGTGGTGCCATAAAATCCTACATCCTGAAAGACAGGCTAAAAGATTGAACCTTCAGCAGGCCCATAGAGGGAACAAATGAACCACATGGCCCTGGAGAGGACATCATGAAGACTAACCTTAATCTTTTCCTGTTTCTCTCCCTCTCTCTCTCTCTCTCCCTCCCTCTTCTCTCTCTGCTCTCTTTCTCTTTTATATTACCTATCTTTTTCTTCCTTCATCTTCCTTGGTGCTGACCTGAAATTCCCAATATCAGCATGCGGTTAACTTTCACTGTTGTGGTATATTTACACTATGGGATTCTATACAGCATTACAGAACACTAAAACAATGAAATCTGAAGAAAAGTGATTGAACCTAGATCAGATCATTCTGTTGATCAAAGAGACCTACAAGGTTTCCCAAAAGAAGACATATTTCTGTCAGAGTTCTTGATGACCGACCAAAGGTTAATGATAAGACCCTACTGCTGAAGACACCATATTCTGTTGGGATAGAACATGGAGTGTCATGGCTGGAATCTGAAAGAGGGTCAGTCCCCAGACAGTTAGCTTGTCTAGTGCCAGAGGGTGCTACACAAGCAACTGAGGGAAAATGACTGACATCTGTCCAAGCAATTCATAGTCTAAGTTACTCAGTTATAAACAACCTGTTGTGATGCTCAAACAAGTGCAATAGTGGCACACAGCCATGGCCGGTAACCAACTGCTCTTGACTTGGCTACCAGATCTGCTCAGTGGAATGGAACCCATAGCTAGGACTGGCAATCAAGTCAAAACCAAGTCCAAAAAATGATCCCATTCTCCTATATCAAGCTCTTACCAATCATGGGCTATAAGAGGGCCTACACATATAAAATTCTCTCTAAAATAATAATGGCCATCCCATCTATCAGGTGCTGAATTCTCTCTCCATTGGAGAATTTGATTCTATTTTTCAGATGGGTGCCTAACCTGAGGGGAGGATCAGCCTATCACACCTCACTGGGGCCTTAGCCAAAAACCATAGAATAACAGGGGAAATGGGCAAGAGTGCAGCTTTTTCGGTGAACCTGACACAAGCACAAGGCTGAAGGAGATAGGCACAGAGAACACTCAGTTCCTACAAAACAAGATAACCAGTGACACAGAGGCTCCCAAGGCCTCATCACTAAAGTAAAACTAAAATTAACCCAATATGGCTCAGGGAAATTCATGGAAGAGGGGGTGGAAAGATTGGCAGAGCCACAAGTTGGATCATTATACACGGAAATATTACCTCTTCCCCATAACTGATGGCTACCCCACAGTGCATGACTCATATTCCTCAATGAGGAGGGTCCCTTTGGAGTGGGGAGGACAGGGAGAAGACTATTGAAGGCACCAACATGAATGCAAAATTAAAATAAAAAAGTATTTTAAAAAGTCTGTGGCAGGGGAGGTCATGAGCCTTAGGGGTATAAAGCCTGCTCTTGTCTGGCTAAACATATATATTATTCTGAACAAACTGCCCTGAAAGCACTACACTTGATGTTCATATTCATAGATTAATGCTACTCTCAGTTCTGGTTAGATAGGCTTCTCTTTTCAGATAGTGATGACCACTGGGATGACAAAAAGGCAACATAGTGCTGAGGGGAAGGGACAGAGGAGTGTCCAGCACAGAAACATCTCTATCACACCCTCCAAGGCACAGGGTCCATTGCGGAAGAGGGGACAGAAAGAATGTAAGAGCCAAAGGAAGGGTACAACTCCTTATGATGCAACTGTCCATAAGAAATGGGCTTCAATATCCATGACCTGGCAGTGCCTGGCAATATCTTCACAAGACCCTCATAATAGGAGAAAAAGATGATGACATCAAATTAAAAGAGAGACTAATGGAGAGAAGGAAGGGATACGATGGATAGTGGAGTTCTGAAGGGGGATGGGGGGAGAGAAGGGAAATAGGTTTATTGTCTGTAAGTATAGAAGTTGTCAATAAAAATAAAAATAAAAAATTACTGTATCTTTAATATTCTTGGTGTAAAATAATGAGGACAAATAATATGACATGGCAGGACTATGGTAGGGACTCTTGACCCTGCAAATGAACTCTAGATGTATGTGCCACTTTGTGCATCTTGCTTTTACTTGGGTACTTGGACATTGAATCTGGACTGTCAGGCTTTACAAGCAAGTGTCTTTAATATCTGAGTCACTTCTCCAGCCACATGGATATATTTTAAGTTTTATAATAAAACACATAAGAGTACATGTGCACAAATACAAATGTAAAGAACAAAATACTTTCAATATTGATAATTTAGGGTAATTATTTTGTTAATATCACTGCTGATTGTATACACCTATTTTACTGTTTGAGATGTTCTAATTGTTTTTTTTTTTTTTTTTTTTTTTTTTTTTTTTTTTCCATTTTTCGGTTTTTCAAGGTCGGGTCTCACTCTAGCCCAGGCTGACCTGGAATTCACTATGTAATTGCAGGGTGGCCTTGAACTCATGGTGATCCTCCTACCTTTGCCTCCCGAATGCTGGGATTAAAGGCATGCGCCACCACACCCGACTTCTAATTGTTCTTAATGGAAAAGAACTATGGACGATCCAATCTCTTTGAATATGAATATTAAAAGGTAAGCAATAATAGACAGAAATTGAAGAAGCACATCATTAAGGGTATAATGCAGAAGGTGCAAGCCAATGGCAAATTTTCTAGAGTTGACTTTGTTTATTTCCAGGCATTTACCCATGCTTGTGTTTGTGAGTTTCTCAGTGTCAGCCCCTCTATTCTACCTACTTACCTGTTAATGGGAAAGGTTGTTATATCATAATCCTTTCTTTATCAAGATGAGAGAATGTTACTGTAAATTTCCATTCCCTCTTTATACAGTATTTTCATTTGGATTATTTATTGTTTTATGCTATTACTGAGAAGATTTTAGGAATCCTCAGAGGTAGATAATATTTGGAACCCAGAGAGGTTTCCTTGGCAACCTTCATATAATAGAACACTGATATTGGATGATAATATTGTGGGGAATGACATTTTATCTGACGAGAGATGAAAGGATGCCTGCAGTGGAAATAGCTAGAGTTGACTTCCATTCCTAGTTCTAACTGTAGGTGTTGACAATGCTTGCACAATCGTTGGATTAATGAGTGCTGAGTAAGCATCAGTTTTGTTTTTAGGCATCAGGCAATAGCTTTGCCTTCAAGGATTCATGGAAGAGACAATGAAACAGTTAATGTAAATGCCTTATTATCTGAACTATGAAATAGTGCTCAAAAAGTACCATAGGGAACCACAAACCTATTCACTTGACACAACTCAAACCCGGAGAGGGAGAACTCCATACATAGAATAGCCCTGGATTTCATGGAAGAGCTAGTTTGCTGAAGAGCTGGAGAGGATGTTTCTGTTTTGTTTTTGTTTTTTGGTTTTCGGTTTTTGTTGAGTTGGTCTTGCTGGGGCCCAGGCTGACCTAGAGTTCCCTATGTAGTCTCAGACTGGGCTTGACTAACCAGCAAGCCTCCTACCTCTTCCTCCTAAGTACTCCGATGAAAGGTGTGTGCCACCACGCCCAGCTGGACAGTGTGTTTCTAAACAGTGAAAACAAATGGTGAAAGAACATAAACTACAAGATGCAAGTAATTTAATTTCCTTACCAAATTGGCACTGGATATGTGAAGAGAAATCTATGCCAACAGGGGCCTAAAAGCAACGGAGAGCTCCTGCAGGAGTAAAGCCATCAGCTGAAATGGAAGTGATATTATCAACTTTATATTTTAAAAGATTTTTGCTTTCATAAGAAAAATGATTCTAGAAATCATAACTAGGACTGAGGACAAAGAAGAGGGTGAATATATATATATATATATATATATATATATATATATATATATATATATATATATATTGGTTTTTTGAGGTAGGGTTTCACTGTAGTCCAGGCTGACCTGGAATTCACTATGTAGTCTCAGGGTGGCCTTGAACTCACAAGTGATCCTCCTACCTCTGCCTCCCGAGTGCTGGGATTAAAGGCATGCACCACCATGCCCGGCCTTGAAAATATTTTTGATAATAATAAATTATGAAAAAAAATTGACAGAGACAGGTTATACATTGATTTTCAAACATTGAGTTAACTTCTTTTGATAGATATTCCCCATGTAATTTGAACGAATATGATAAAACAAACAAATGAATGAAATGCCTTTTCAGAAAACAGGAATCTGCATGTGAGGTACTATTAATATACAAGAAGCACTGAAGCCATTAAAATGTTCATGATTTAGGAAGTGAGGTATGGGATACTGAATTTTACCATACTAGATGTGGTTTGCATATGAAAAGTTACAGAAACCCCTTCAGCAGAATCCCTGGTCCTGATGTGAAAATAGAACTATATGACTGTAGGTACAGATTTGATATTCATACCAAAGGTACATAACCCTTCAGAATTGGCAAGTCTTTCTTATGACACATGCTAAAGCTCTTACAAATGAGCCTAAGAGGGAGAGATAATAATGCAAATTGTAGTGGTTTATTTAAATGTTAGAGAAAAATATCTTAATGCCTTATATACAAAGATAAAAGGTAAATATATATATTTTAATCAATTTAACAGAAATATATCACTCATTAGAAAGGATGCCTTAAACTAAGAATGAATGATATATGTGTCTGATAAAATAGAAATTATGTAAAATCTGAAGACATAGAGAATTATGCTATATATTTTATATGAATACAATGCATGTAGGATATCACAAAACATAAAAACTGCATAATAAAATCATGATAGAATTATTTTATATCAGAGAAAATGAAAGTATAAGGATTTCAATTATACTACAACATTTTAATTCTTTAAAAATATTGGTTTTATATGTCAAGATGTAGAAATTACATATTGATAAAAATTACATACTATTGTTTTATAGTTCTTCATGCTCTCTATATAAGTGTTATGCTCAATACTTTATTTTCCAAATTACTGTATTGATTCAGTACAAGGTTTCTGAGATTTATCTTTGTGAGAGTTGTCTTAATTCCCTGCTTTCCTCACTTAAAGTAAAATTTTTCATAGTAATATTTTTCAGAAACCAAAGAAAGTAGGCAGAAAAATAAAATGCTCAACAGTCAGAAAGAATGCAAGTCTGGCAAAGTGGTCTGAGATGTGGTTCTGCATGTGCTGTGACTCGGTCTCTGATGTGTTTATGCTGGGGATGGGTCAGCAGAGTGATCCTAGGGACAGATATCCACATTCTACCATCTTCCAACCTCTCTTTGGTAAATCTATGTGAGGTCCAAGAATTCTGGTACATTCTGAAAGTAGAAATGGTTTTTCATTTTCCAGTTTACTTCTTTCCTGTTGGAGCTATAAGTGTAGCAGCATTGTCAGCAATCTATCACTTTTTTAATATTTGATATTAGAAATGATTTTTAAATATGTTTAATAATATTATTATTAACATGTTTCATATGGATACATCATGTGCTGAATACCTATTTTCCCTCCCCCCTGCCCCCATTCCATTGGGGACACTCCTCTGTGAGGTTATAGGTATTCCCCAAAGGACTGTGGCTTATGCATTGCAGGAGTAGCAGTAAGTTATTTTGGGGAGAAGGGTATGCCTCTGGGCATGATGTCTCAACCTGTGGCTCCTACAATCTTTCTGTCCCCCTCTTCAGCAAAATTAATTTTTTTACTACATAATCTCAACATTTTATAACACAGCCTACTCAAAGGGTAGAGGCTAAGGAGCTAGGCTTTATATCATTCCAGAAATTAGTGAGAGGAATATATCAATTTGCTTTTGGCTAGAGGAAAAACAATCAGAAAACCATAGAGTTATTAATGAGTATCACAATTATTGTCCTGAGATCCAGATCTCCACACTGAACCAGGTTAAAAGTATATGCTGACAAAAGAACCAGGTACTTGTGGTCATTCAGTTGTTAGTTCCTGTGGTCTGGTAGATAATTATTTGTATTGCTCTATAGCATGTCCAATAAGGTGTGTAAACTTTCACTTGGTTACCTGTAATTCTTCTGGTTATAGGACTACTTCAAGGTCACTTATTCTACTCTTAGGCGTGATTTGCTTTATCTAGCTTTTGTTTTGACATTGAACATTTTTAAAACAGCTTATTTATTTGAGAGAAATTGAAAGAGAATGGGTGTCCTAGTATTTCCTGCTACCTCAAACAAACTCCAGATATGTTTGTTACTTTGTGCATCTGGTTTTATGTGAGTACTGGGGAATTGAATGCAGAAAGTACCTTAACTACTGAGCAATCTCTATAGCTCCAACACCTAGCATTTTGATTATATGTGTATCACATTGCACTCCCTTATTCCTTCCAGTCCATCTGTGTTCCTTCTTCATTACACAACCTCCCAGGGGTACACCATGGGAGAGAATGACTCCTTCTCCCTCAGTAACCATTACCTGTCATTAATTCCACAGGGAGAGGACTGGTTTCACAAGTCACACCCTATCTATAATAGAAGGCGGACTGTCCTCATCATGTGTACGTTTTTTGTAGATAACCACAACTGCTGTCAGCTTATGAGTATAATGACCATGTCATATCCAGATGAAGAGTTCCACAGTACTTCTGCCCACTCTTCAGATTTCATATTATTTCCTTTCTCTGCCAGTGTTCCCTAAACAACAGACATGATGATATATTTGTCCCATGTAGCACCAAGAACTCACCAGTCACCTATTTTTAACACTTTGAACAATTATGTCTCTATATTTTGTCTTTTTAAAATATATTATTTATTTATTTCCAAGGAAGGGGCAATGGTGTATCAGGGTCTCTTACCACTACAGACAAACTCCTGACACATGGATCACTTTTTGTGACTGGCTTTACATGGGTCCTGGGGTATTGAACAGAGGCTGTCAGGCTTTATGACTAGCCACCTTTAACTGCTGAGCCATCTCTCTAGCCCCTAACTGCCTATTTTTAATCTCAGTGTTAATTAAATGTCTCTATTTCTTCAATGTTTATTACACATCTACATTTATTTCTTTAATTGATTCACAAGTATTAGTTTTGCAATAAAATATGAATTATAAGTTTTCTGATGAAAGAAACACTGTTCTGTTATCATGGTTTATGTGTACCATTCAACACACAAAACTTGTTTAAACATGTTCTAAATATTATATAGGTGTTATATAAAACATATGGGTACATATTATGAAGTTATTATATTTAAGAAAAACAATACTGCATCAGCTACTTTTGCTTTTTTCTGAGACAGAATACCTGACAGAAACAACTTAATAATTAAGGGAGGATCAATTTATTTTAGCTGACAGTTTCCATCATGGCAGGGATGGCATATCAACTAGACAAACTTGGTCCTTTGCTGTGCATTTGTGACATGACCTATTCCTATCTTGGCATATCAGAAAATAGAAGCCAGACCAGAACCAGGGCTTGGCTATAACTGTCAAAGGTTCACCCATTGGCATCAGCTAGGACTCATCTAAAAGTTCTATAGCTTCTAAATAGCACCAACAAAGAAGACTAAGTCAAGTGTTTCATCAGATTAGCCTTTGAAAAATTTCACATTCAACCTATATCAAATCCCTTCCCTACCCTATACATAGTTCAATACACTGGCATTACCATATTTCTTTAAAAATATATGATGTATTTTATAGCCATTAATAAATTAAAATTGAATAAATGTATGTCTTTGAGCTCATTTCATCATAACTAATATTATCTGTACTCAATTTACTACACCATTAAAATTAAACACAAAGGAAAAATAATATTCAGCAATAATGAGATTTTATCTTTTGTATGTGTACTATGTATGTGCATGTGTTGCAAACATGTGCTTGCAGATGTACATGCCTGATATGCATACATGCAGAGGACAGAGAAAAACATCAGATGTGCTTCTCTTTTGTTCTTCTACCTAGTTGATGAGCCAAGGTGGCTCAGTGAGCCTGGCGCTCATGATGCATTATGGTGAGCCTGGATGACAAGGGTGCCATTCTCTCTCTGCCCTCCTACACACTGGTGTTTCAGGCACGTGTGGCCACATATGGCTTTTTTATATGGGTGCTGAAGATCAAACGCAGGTCCTCGTGCATTCCCTACAAGGAATTTTATTGACTAAACTAATGCCCATTCCTGCCTGAGATTTCATTATCTTATTTTGTTTCAACAATAAGAGGATCCTACAATAATAAAATTCAATAAACTGACCAAGCAAAGGGTAGAAAACTCTGATGGCTGGTGATATGTTCACAAATTCTGTAATACAATATATATTATGTTGATAAATTGACTTAGGAATCTGGAAAGTGTAGCTTGAATTTTCTTTTAATCATGCCTCTCTATTGTATTTGGTCACACTTTCCTTCTGCAAAAGCAAGCAATAACAGCCAAATAACTTAAATTTCAATAGAAATTTGGTACTAAGCAATAATTTTTAAGAATTCAGATCAACTATGAAGTAGCTGAGGTTGAACAGTTACTGCTGAATCTTCCTTAATTAAGACAAATTAGCAACCCATTAGTCTATTATGACTTTTTTTTTTTTTTAAGTTATTTATGGGCTGGAGAGATGGCTTCATGGTTAAGGATCTTGCCTGAGAAGTCTACAGGTCCAGGTTCAATTGTCTAGCTCCCACATAAGCCAGATGCACATGGTAACACATGTGCCTGGACTGCAGTGGCCAGGAGGCCTTGGTGAACCCATTCCCTGCCCTCCCCCCACTGGTTGGGTATAATAAAATTTTTTAAAAATATATTTAAGTTTTTATTTGCAAGAAGAGAGAGACAGAAAGAGAGAAAGTTGTATACACCAGGGCCTCTTGCCACTACAAATGAACTCCAGATGCATGCACCACTCTGTGCATCTGGATTTATGTGGGTTACTCTGTCTTTTAATGCATGATACTTGTTGTAACAGAGCTCTTATTCTTGGAGTTACATGAGTTATGTCATTGGCATTATAAAGACGGTTTCATATTATATGTTTGAAATTATATGCATAATTTATTTGGCCAGTTCTTTTGAAAATCAATGAAAATTTTCAATTACAACTAAGGAATATAATTTATTTAATATACTCCTTTGAGAATGCTATCCTTAACTTTTACAAAAAAGCCCCCATTAGAATATTTGATTATTTAACTAATAAATAGAAAAATGAGCTAAAGACATAATTTCGAAAATATGTCAAACAACCCATAACAGCTTAGAAAAGCTAGCATCATTACTAGAGAAGGCTTCACAGGAATGAAAAATAATTAGAAGAAACAGTTGTCATCTGAGTTAGAATGTAAGTAGTAATGGAAAAATTTGAGTGTCATTCATTTAAAAGAATACTAAAGAGGAAGAAATCTAAATAAAGCGTTCTCATCTAAGAATATTGAATTTCATGTTTAGGAAATGATTTCTAATTAGTTATCAATGTGCATTTAACATGTGAATGCCATATGTACTGATATTTTGCCCTATTATTAATGTTTGCCATTTTGAAAACCACAAAGTTCTCATTAAGTTTGGCTAGTAAAGTATAGCATAAGCTATAAGAGCTGAAATATTATGTTCATTATTTTGTTTTATTATTTCAACCTATTGGCTTTATCCCATGGTGAACTACCTCTTTTATGACGCTGATGTGTTAGGGATGAAATGATCCTTGAGATTAGCTGATTTGAGTTCTAATTCTAATCAGAACATTATTATCAGGCTGTATAAATGGCTTGGTGATTAAGGCTCTTGCCTGTGAAGCCTAAGGATCCAGGCTCAATTTCCCAGTTCCCATGTAAGCCAGCTGTACAGGGTGAAACATGCTTCTGGAGTTCATTTGCAGTGGCTAGAGGCCCAGGCATGCCCATTCTCTCTCTATCTGCCTCTTCCTCTCCCTCCCTCTCTGTAATAAATAAATAAATAAATAAATAAATAAATAAATAAATAAATAAATAAAATATTTTAAAAACATTATCTGGAAAGCTTTGAGTATAACACAATTTTTCTAATTTGTATAAAAGTCTGAACTTAGATAACCAAACATACTTAATAGTCTGAAAAAAAAAATCTTCTGAAACATAATGTGTTTTTCACCTAGAAGTCTTTTTAATTCTGATAATTTATGATATATATAACTAAAGACAATGATGGTTAGTGTTCATTGTCAACTTGACTGGATTTGATTTTACCTAGGAGATACAACTTTGTGTGTATCCAGGTGTTTCACTTGATGTGGGCCTTGAGGCTTTCATCTACGCTCACGTGTTGTTCTTGTATTCTCTCTCTCTTCCTTCTTCCTTCCCTCCCTCTCCTTTTCCCCTGCCAGTATGTTATGATATCAGTTTCTTTTTCTGGCATGCCATACCTTCCCTGCCATGACATACCCCATCCTCTGGAATTATAATACCACTTAAACACTTTTCCTTCCATACTGTACTTCTGGTTGGGTAGTTATCACAGCCATGAGAGAGTAACTGATAAACTGAGTACCCATATTCATTATTCTGTGCTTCCTGACTGTGTATGCAATGTCAACACTGAACCCATGCTTCTGCTACCATACCTTTACTTCCATAATGTGATTTCAAACTATGAACCAAAATTAATCTTTTCTTTCTTAAGTTGCTTTTTTTCAGGGATTTGGTTACAGAAATAAGAAAAGTACCTAATACAAAGTCAACAGAATTCACCAAATATTCATTAAATCTTCATGAGAATATTTTATCTTTATCCACTCTTAGCATGCTTCTATTCTTAGGGTAACTTCTTTACTACTATTTTTTTTCTTATCCAACATGAATATATTATATAGAAAGCTATATGATTTAAGTGTGATGGGATATATAGAAATATAAAATAAGGACATAACCACAAGTCGGCATGAATGATAAGACAGTTTAAAGTGATCTACATGAAGTATATGAGGCATCCTTGTAAGAAGTATACTTGTTAAAAGGAAGGGGAAATGAGGAAACACAAATTAATTTGATCCATGTTGTCTTAGACCAAAAGATCTCTCAAATTAGAACACAAATAAAGAAGCCTACCTGGGCGTGGTGGTGCACGCCTTTAATCCCAGCACTTGGGAGGCAGAGGTAGGAGGATCGCCGTGAGTTCAAGGCCACCCTGAGACTACATAGTTAATTACAGGTCAGCCTGGGCCAGAGTGAGACCCTACCTCAAAAAACCAAGCAAATAAAAAAATAAAAAAGAAAGAAAGAAAGAAGTCTTTAATAGCAGGTAAACACCACCTAAGCTGCTATTAAATTACTTGTTGACCCTAGACATAAGGAAATCCTAAACTATGCATAATAATTCATTGAGAAATCATATAAACTTCTGATTTCACCAAATATTGAGCATTTCATTACTTACTGATCTGAAATTGTAGTTTCCTAAACCAATGAATGCATTTTGTACTCCCTTGCTACTTCTCGTGGTACTGTAGACTTAATTAATACTTCTGGCTAGGAAAAACTATCTCTTAGAAAAGAGGTTTAATAGGCATATCTTTCATATCTAGAATCCACTTAGCAGACTCTGTTCTGATTTTTTATATCTTTCTTATATGGGTTTTAAATAAAATACAGCTTTAGTGACCTTAATAGATTTGTGATGTGGATGACCAGATATGTTAAATAATATATATTCAGAGTATCCATTATTAATTCTTACAATCAACAGTAAACAATGAGAGTCTAACTGCATATCCCCTGTCTCCTCCACTGGAGGAGGCAACTGAATTTGCAAGGTGCTTTCCACACTTCATCTGCTTGTTTATATGTATGTCCTGAGAAGCTGTGATTGGAAAGCTCATCACAAAACATTTTTGCACTGGGCCCTGTTGGAAGTTCGAGAATGCTATTTATTTCCCACCAAATAGAGTTTTATAGATGCACTGTTCTCCAGCTTGCTGGACAGCATTCAGAGGAATAGAACATCCTTCTATAAAGCTACAAGCCACACAGTCCAAAGCACAAACAAATCAAACCACACTAAACCCCTCTCATCAATCAACACAGTGTTCTAGCCTGTCATATCTCTATAACAACTGCAGAGGGAATAATTCTGGCATAGAAGTGGAGAGTTTTCTCTTCAAGTAAGACATGCATGCAAGTGACTTGCAAAAAAAAAAAAAAAGAGAGAGAGAGAGAGAGAGAGAGAGAGAATAATAAAACTCTGCAATCTTTTCCATTTTCTCTCTCCATATTTAATGGTGCCTGGCATTTCTATGGATGACATTTAATATTTGAAAGGGCATAATTTCCTTCAGTGCACAGAGGAGTTTCTGTTATGTTTTTAGATGATATAGAAAAATTTGTATCTTTACTGGAGATCTGTGTTGAAATCTCGATGTGTGATGAAATGCTTCTCTGTACTTACATCACACATTGTACCACAACTACATCTACATAAATTTGATATTTATATTCTCTTACAAGTCTGCAATCACTCATATAGAAACAAAAATTTACAAAGCTACCTCCGAAGGCACTGTGAGCAAACTCTAGCCTGATGCATTTCCAGTTGTGTTCTCCTGAGACCGGGCTTGCTGGAAGGCACCTCCCGGTAGAGGAAGCTGTGTCAGGAAAACTATGGGGGCCCTCACTGCTCAAAGCAGTGCTCCTTTGAAATGTGTCATACATTAAGCCCTTTAGTGGAATTTTGCTGAAAAGTTTTCACTTATTTAAAACAAGCAATAATAAAAGACTGCCAACTGAGTTCAAACCATTTGTTTCATAAATGGGGGCTTTATAAAAGATCAGACAGTGAATGGGGATTGGCAGAATCTGAGCGATTGCAGTATTGCTCTTATGCCAAGTCTGTAAAAGCAAGGCAGGAAGCAATAGCAAACCACCAGGCCATGAAGTGACTGCTTATACTGGAAAACTCACCTCCATAAGTAAGTGAGTATCCTTTTATTACATGGCTGTCATCTCTTGAGCCAGTTTACCTCTGGGTTAATATAAAGAAAATTCTTCAGTTTCTGGTTGAGGACTAATAGGAAAGAGTGGATGTTACTAGTGGACCATTCTGGTAAGGACTGAAGACTTGAAAAATTAAAGGACAAACATCAATAACACAGTGAAAAACAAGTAAGTACCTCTTATTACTATAAATGTGGAGAATAGTTATAAATTAGTTTAAAGAAATTTTACATACAGTTTTACCTTTTTTTTTTTTTTTTTTTTTTAAGATGGCTGCTCAAAGTAACTTCCTCCAGGTAGTGTAGAACTGCAGTTCCAAGGAGACTATAGTCACAGTGTCACCAAAATAAGTAGGGAGGCATCACAAATACTCACCTGGAAAAAATTACAAATATAAAATTTAAAACATTGCAAAAACCTAATTAAGTCTTTTGGAATAATTGCTTAAAATAAGATGCTAAATCATGGGTTGTTAAATGAAAATATCAGTGCCAAGTGTGAGCACCCTTCCTGTAAGTTGCTGATCAGGGTACCTTACAGAAGCCCCTCACAACAATACAATCTGTTGTTACTGCTCTTTATTTCTTCATCAAGAGTGAATGGTAAGCATTATGAATTTATGGAGCATTTGATTTATGTAACTGCTCTTTTAGCCAAAGACTGAGAGCTTGGCACTGAAGAGTATAATCTTTGTCTCCAAAGGATTATGATCTGGTTCCCATTTCCAGATATTGGTCCCTTTCCACTGCACAGATCTCTTAGCCAATCAGAAAGTTATTGGTTACCAACAAAGGCTGTGTGCCACTATTACACTGGCGTGTATGTCCTATCAGGGTGTTTGCTTCTGAGTAGCTTAGACCTCTGGTTGCTCAGACTGTTGTTGGTCACTTTCGCCTAGTAGCTCATTAGCACTTTCCAGAATCTGTTCTTCTTCAAAAGGTAATGAGACCAGAGGAGATAAGCTACTCCTGGCACTTCAGCCAAGCCACAGCTGAATCTACAGAGTAATTGGGAGATGAACATTGGGAGTGCTGCTTCCATGCTCATCCTGATAATAAGCACCAGGTTATAGGCAACAGACCCTGAGGATACTCAACTCTTACCAAAGCAGAGATCTAGAGGCTCTTAAGAGCTCATCACTGAAGTATACTTAAGACTTACTCATCACAGCACTGGCAAAAAGATTATAAGAGACATAGGTTGAGTCATCATGCCCAGAGGCATTCCCTCTACCTAACAATAACTGCTGTTCCCACATTGCATAAAACACAACCCCATAGGGAATACCTGCAACTCCACTGAGGAGCATCCCCAATGGAATGAGTGCAGGAATGAGAGAAAAGAGGGTACCAACTCATGATGTATCCATACAAAATATGTTGTTAATAATAATAACAACAACAACAACAAATAGATGGAAAAAATGAATTGTAAGACCATATTGCTGATTACACCACACCCTTTTGTTGCAGGACTTAGAGAAATCAAGCTTAAACTGAGCCAGAAATTTCCCATCTGTTGGCTAGCTGTCATAGTGTAGAAGGTGCTATGCAGGCTTCCAGAGAAAAAAAAAGTTATCACCATTCTTGCACATCTGTGGACTTTGCATGCTACACAACTGACCTGTAAGATATATCCAGTAGTACAACAGTAGCATGACTATTATGGGGCAACTAAGTCTTTTCTGATTAATTAGATGCCAATTTCATAAGAGTGAATCCGTGCTTAGCACAGTAAATTAGGTTAAAAGCCCATGGCCTGGGACATCACAGGTCCTAGGAAGAACCTGTTGTTATGCTAAATAGTTGTATTATCAAACTCTCTTCTAAATATTTGTGTTTATACCAACAAGTTAGTACTACTCTCAACCTTGGTTAGAAATACAGTTCCTGGACTTCCAGTCAAGATGGCATCCATGTAACCCTAACTGTTAAGTTTCAAGGTTTTTTTGTTTGTTTGTTTGTTTGTTTTTTAATTTTTAAAAAAATTTTTTAGGTGATTGCTGATTGTAGTATGCTGCCACTGGGAGGGTGAGGAGGAGCAAAATAGGGAATCCACTGACCCCAAAGCTCTAGGGTAGCCCACTAATTCCCCAATTCACTCAAGCAGCCGTCCTAGCCACAGGGCCCAGCTGGAAGTCCCTCCTACAGTAATCGCAGGCCAAGTGGACCAAAACTACCAGGCTAGGACCTCTGCCCCAGCCTTTCCATCCATTGAACAGAACTCCACTGGCACCATAACAATCCAGTCCCACCCCAGCCTTTCTGAGTCCCCAGGCTTGACCACTGGTCCCACACCCTGGTCCTGCCCCTGAGCAGGGACCCAGGCCAGCAGGTCACTGTCCCCACCCTAGCCTTTCTGAGCCCTGTGCATGACCACCAGTCCCAATCCCCAGTCCTGCTCCTGAATAGGGACACAGGCTGGCAGACCAGTGTCCCAAGCCTAGCCTTTCTGCATCCTTTGTGTAACCACAGGTCCCACTCCCACCCATGAACATGGACCCAGGCCAGCAGGCCATTTTCCCTACCCTACCCTAGCCTTTCTGAGGCCCATATGTATGATCACAGGTACCCACTGCTGACTCCTCCCACCCCTGGACAGGGACCCAGGCCAGAAGGCCAGTGTTCCCCATGTTAGCTTTTCTGAGCTCCATACACTTGAATGCTATCTGACTCACTGCTTCCCCCTCCCACCCCTGAACAGGGACACAGGCCCATGCCCCAGCCACTCTGAACTCCTTGGGCAATCACCCTCACACTCACCACCACCCCTCCACCCATGCCAGCAGGCTAGCTTCCCAGACCCTAGGCTTTTTGTACCATTGTGATGGACAGACCACAGCAAAAAAGGAATAGCATGAAAAATCAGATACAAAGAAATCCAACTAGATTGTCCAGTCCCACAATTGATGTCTCTAATCACAACATAGAAGAGACAATAGGATCAGAACCCCAAAATGAAGAGACCAGCTATGCAACCCTGGCCAAGCAAATAGCAGAACTTACAAAAGCTCAACAAAGAGCCAATAATTGTATGAATGGTGTCCTCGCTAGATTAGACCTAATAGAAAAGTACCAGGAAGGGTTCCAAAGACAGTTAAATGATTTGAAGGAGAGGTAAAAAAGAGAGGACTTCAATAACCAACTGGCTAAGCTCAATTGAGACATAAAAAGTGCAGAGATTAACTCCAAGAAGCATTATGAAAATCAGAAAATGACGTGAAAAGGGAACATGACAGAGGGATGGAAAGTATACATTAAGAAGCTGTAGAAGTGCTATAGCTGGATCATATGGTAAATCTATTTTTAGCTGTCTCAAGAACCTCCACACTGATTTCCACAATGGCTGGACCAGATTACATTCCCACCAACAGTGTAGAAGTGTTCCTCTTTTTCCACATCCACACCAACACTTATTGTCATTTGTTTTCTTGATGTTTTCTTGACAGGAGTGAAATGGAATCTCAAAGTGGTTTTAATTTGCATTTCCCTGATGGCTAAGGATGTGGAACATTTTATTAGATGTTTATATGCCATCTGTACTTCATCTTCTGAGAATTCTCTATTTAGTTCCATAGCCCATTTTTTAACTGGGTTGTTTGAATTCTTATTATTCTGTTTTTTGAGTTCTTTGTATATTCTGGATATTAATCCTCTGTCAGATATATGGCTGGCAAAGATTTTCTCCCATTCTGTAGGTTGTCTTTTTGCTCTATTCACAGTGTCCTTTGCTGTACAAAAGCTTTGTAATTTCATAAGGTCACGGTGGTTGATTAGTGGTTTTAGTCCCTGAGAAATTGGAGTTATATTCAGAAAGTCCTTGCCTATGCCAATGTGTTGAAGGGTTTCTGCTACCTTTTCCTGTAGCAGTTTCAGAGTTTCAGGTCTGATATTAAGGTCCCTGATCCATTTGGACTTGACTCTTGTACATGGAGAGAGACAAGGATCTATGTTTATCCTTTTACATACAGATGTCCAGTTTTCCTACCACCACTTGTTAAAGAGGCTATCTTTTCTCCAATGAATATTTTTGGCATTTTTGTCAAAAATCAGGTGGCTGTAGCTGCCTGGATTAATCCAGAGGACTCTTATCACTACCTTAGAGATACTTGCACAACCATGTTTATTGCTGCTCTATTCACAATAGCTAGGAAATGGAACCAGTCCAGATGTCCTTCCATAGATGAATGGATAATAAAGATGTGGTACATTTACACAATGGAGTTCTATTCGGCGGTAAAGAAAAATGAAATTATGAAATTTCCAGGGAAATGGATGGATCTGGAAAGGATTATACTAAATGAGGTAACCCAGGCTCAGAAAGCCAAACATCATATGTTCTCTCTAACATGTGGATCCTAGCTACAAATGTATAGACATGTGTGTAAACTGGAACCAAAAATAGGTACCAGAAACCAGTAAGCTGGTAAAAGCTTATAAGGGAGGTAGGAAACAGAAGGACTTAAGTGTATGGTATTGCACATATGTAAGCAGAAGAACAGATTACAGGGAGGGGAATGGCCTAAGCGAGGCCATGGGAAGAGAATGTGTAAAAGAAGGGCAGGGGGAAGGTCAATCTAAATTCAAGATATTGTGTATAAGACTTATGTAAACCTACTTTTTTGAAGAATGGCACATCTAGAAGCTGTAGACTGTTACCAGAAAATTTTCAGTGCCTGGGATGGGATACCTTCCAGTGAGTTGTAGGCCAAGGAGGTCCTGGTAGCCTTCAAAACATTAAAGGCTTTTGCTAAAGCCCTTGGTTTCCCTTGAGAAACAGATAGTAAGACCCTGTTGCTGAAGACATCTCTTGCCTGAGAGGCAAGGTCACTGAGAAAGCAAGCTGGTGCTGAGTAGAAAACTTTCTCCCTGTAGACCAGCCAACTGAAAGCTGGGAAAAGCTGTGCTGCATGCAGCTCTATGGGAGACAGAAGTCATCAGCAGTGAAAACAGTGGACACTGAATATTCAAGTTGGCCAGACAGGCCCAATAACTGAATGGGTGCAATAGTGGCATGTCTACTCTTGGGGTAACCAACTGCTCCATAATTGGACTGAAGGCCATCTCTATGGGAGGGAATACATACCTGGTACTGAAAAACCTAAGCAAAAGTCTATGGCAGGTGAGGTCATGAGCCTTAGGGGTATAAAGCCTGCTCTTATCTGACTAAATGTATATATTATTCCCACCAAGCTGCCCTGAAAGCACTACACTTAATGTTCATATTCACATTTTAACGCTACTCTCACTTCTGGTTAGAGAAGCTTCTCTTTTCAGATGGTGATGACCACTGGGATGATCCAAAAGGCAACATAGTGCTGAGAAGAAGGGATGGAGGAGTTCCCAGCACTGAAACACCTCTGTTACACCCTCCAAGGCTCAGGGACCATTGCAGAAGAGGGGTGGATAGAATGGAAGAGCCACAGGAAGGGTATGACTTTTTACAATGCAACTGCCCAGACAGAAATTGGCCTCAATATCCATGACCCTGCAGTGCCTAGCAATACCTTCGTAAGACCCTCTAAATGGAAGAAAAAGATGATGACATCAAATTAAAAGAGAGACTAATGGAGAGAGGGAGGGAACATGATGGACATTGGAGTTCTAATGGGGGAGGGGAGGGAAATATTATGTGTTTTTGTATATAAGTATAGAGGTTGTCAATAAAAAAAATGATAAATAAAATAAAATAAAAGCTGTAGAAAATATAAACCAAATTGAACAAGCCCAAAACTCTATAGAAGCTCTCAGGAATAGAATCAGACATGTGGAGGAAAAACCTCAGAATTGGGAGATAAAACAGAAGAAACAGTTAATGAGTCCAAAAGTTTCAATAAGTTCAAACATTTCTGTGAAGAGAACATGAGGGAAATGTGGGATACCCTCAAGAATCATGGGATTTCTAGAAGAGGGAGGAACATGGACCAAAGGTGGAAAACCTATTCAACAAAATTATTGCAGAAAATGTTCCCACTCTCTGAAAAGAAAGTCCCATCAAGACACAAGAAGCTAGCAGAATTCCAAACATACTGTATCAAAGGAGAAATTATCTGAGACATATTATCATTAAAACTCTAAACATCAATCACAAAGAGAAAGTCCTAAAATTATATAGAGAGAAACAACATTTTACATATAAAGGAAACCCCATCAGAATTACTTCAGACGTCTCAGTGGAAACCCTAAAAGCCAGAAGGGCCTGTAATGGAACACTGCAAAATCTAAGAACTTACGGCTTCCAACTCAAACTACTTATCCAGCAAAAATATCCCTCATAATAGATGGTGAAAGAAAAACTTCCTATGATAAAACTAAGCTTTACTACTATCTGAACACAAAGCCAAATATACAGAGAGTATTTCAGGGAATTCACCACAAAGAAGAATCAAATAACCAACTTCAAGTGCCCCCAAGAAGCACATCACAATAACCAAACTTGGAGAAGGCACAAAAACCAAGAAAACACCAAACCACGTAAACAACCACAATGTGGCAGGTATAAAATCAAACCTCAGAGTTATTACCTTAAATATTAATGGCCTTAATTCACCCATCAAAAGACATAATCTAACAGGGTGGATCAGAAAATTAGACCCCTCAATCTTCTGTCTTCAAGAAACCCACCTCACCACCAAAGGCAGAGGCCTCCTCAGGGTAAAAGGATGAAAAATGATATTCCAAGCAAATGGAAATAAGAAACAAGCAGGCATAGCTATACTTATATCAGATAAAATAGACTTCAAATGAAAAATAATTTTAAAAAAAGAAGGCCACTTCATACTTACCAAGGGAACAATACAATAAGAGGATATACTAGTCATCAATCTTTATGCACCAAAAACATGTGCACCACAATTCATAAAACAAAACCTAATTGACAATAAAATAGAAATATCCACCAACACCATCATAGTTGGGAACTTCAATACTCCACTATTGGCAATAGATAGATAATCTAAACAGAAAATTAGTAGGGAAGTAAGAGAGGTCAACAACACCATTGATCAATTAGACCTAATGGGCATCAAAAGAACATTTTACCCAAAATCCAGAGATTTCACATTCTTCTCAGCAGCCCATGGAGCATTCTCTAAAATAGATCACATACTAGATTATATACAGGGTCATAAAATCTGCCTCAATATATTTAGGAGGCTTGACATAATTTTCTGAATGATATCACATCACAATGCTGTATTGCTAGAAATTAACAACAAATGTTCCAGGAAGCCAACCAACTCCTAGAAACTGAACAACACACTCAAACAAGAAATGGATAGTGGAAAAAATAAAAAATGAAATTGCAAAATTTCTAGAAATGAATGACAATGAGAACACATCATACCAAAACTTATGGGACACAATGAAGGTGGTCCTCAAGGGAAAATTCATTGTGCTAAATGCCTTCATGAAAAAAACAAAGAGATCCCAAATCAATAATCTAACCATCCACCTAAAGGCATTGGAAAAACAAGAGTTATCCAACTGAAAAAGCTTCAAACAGAAAGAAATAATTAAGATTAGAGCAGAAATTAATGAATTGGAAACTAAGAAAACAATTAAGAGAATTGATCAAACAAATAGCTGGTTCTTTGAAAAAGTAAACAAGTTTGATAAGCCCCTGGCCTATTTGATCAAACAGAACAATGAGACAACTCAAATTAAAAAATTAGAAATGAAAAAGGAGAGATCACAACAGACATATGTGAAATTGGGAGAATCATCAGGACTTCAAAAACTTCTACTCCACAAAACTGGATAATTTGGAGGAAATGAATGAATTCCTGGACACCTACAACCTACCAAAGCTAACCTCAGAGCAGATTAATCTCCTAAACAAACATATCACAACCACTGAGATTGAAAGGGTAATCAAAAACCTCCCTAAAAAGAAGAGTCCAGGACCAGATGGCTTCTCAGATGACTTCTATAAAACCTTCAATGAAGAACTGAAACCAATTTTTCTCAAATTGTGCCATACAATCCGAGAGCAGGGAAAGCTCCTCAACCCCTTCTATGAAGCTAGTATCACCTTAAAACCAAAACCAGGCAGAGATGCCACAAGAAAGGAATACTACATTCCTATTTTTCTGATGAACTTAGATGCAAAGATCCTGAACAAAATCCTTGCAAACCAAATGCAACAGCATATCAAAAGCATTATCCACCTGGATCATGTAGGCTTCATCCCAGGAATGCAGGGTGGTTCAACATAAGGAAATCTGTCAATGTAATAAACCACATAAATAAGATTAAACACAAAAACCATATGATCATTTCAATAGAGGCAGAAAAGGCCTTTGACAAAATACATCACTTCATGATCAAAACATTGGAGAGAATGTATATGGACAGTGTATATGTCAATATAATAAAGGCTATATATAAAGATCCTAGAGCTTAATACATAATGGGGAGATCAGGTACAAGACAGGGTGTCCATTCTCACCTCTGCTCTTCAACATAGTACTAGAAGTACTAGCTCAAGCAATAAGACAGGAGAAAGAAATAAAAGGGATACAAATTTGAAAGGAAGAAGTTAAGATAGCCCTATTTGCAGATGACATGATTCTATACATAAGTGACCCAAGAACCTCCATCTCAAAGCTCTTAAAAGTGATTAACTCCTTCAGTAAAGTAGCAGGATACAAAGTCAATGTACAAAAATCAATAGACTTTCTATATGCAAAAGACAAAGACACAGAGAACTAAATAAGTCACATTGTCCCATTTTCAATAGCAACAAAAAAATAAAATAAATAAGATGCCATGGAATAACATTAACCAAGGAGGTGAAAGACATTTACAATGAAAACATAAAAATACTCAAGAAAGAAATTGAGGAGGCCTTGAGAAAATGGAAAGACCTCTCATGCTCCTGGATAAACAGAATTAACAATATGAAAATGGCAGTCTTACCAAAAACATTATACAGATTTAATGCAATATCAATAAAAATCCCAACAACTTTCTTCACAGTGGTAGAAAAAATGATCTCAAAATTAGTATGAAATGGCAGAAGGCTTCATATATCTAAGGATATCCTCAGGAAAAGATATAACTCTGGAGGCATTACCATATCTAATCTTAAGCTACACTACGAAGCCACAACATGGTACTGGCATAAAAACAGGATTATAGACCAATGGAACAGAATTGAGGACCTGGACTTTGAGTCAAGTAAATACAGCTATTTGATACTTGACAATGGCCCTAATAATGTAGACTGGCAAAAAGACAGTATCTTCATCAAATGGTGCTGGACAAACTGGAAAACCATATGCAGGAAAGTGAAACTTGATCCACACATTTCAAGTCCAAATGGATCAAAGACCTCACTATAACAACAGATAATCTACAACTTTGGAAGAAAAAGTAGGAGGAATTTTCCATGTTATAAGAGTGGGAAATGACTTTGTGAACAAAACCCCAGTAGTGCAGGAAATTAAATAATCACTCAACCATCGGGATCTCATGAAGCTGAAAAGCTTTTTCACAAACAAACATACAATAAGCAGAGACAATTGATTACCCACTGAAATGAGAGAAAATTTTTGTTGGATACACATCAGACAGAGGCCTAATTTCTATTATGCAGGGGAAAGAACAAAAAAGCCTAAAAAATAAAAATTCAAACAACCCACTCAAACATGGGGCAGAGAATTGCACAGGGAGTTCTCAGAGGAAGAAATAGAATATGGCAAACACACTTAAGAAAATGTTCAACAACCTTAATCATCAGGGAAATGCAAATTAAAACATCTATGAGATTCCACCTTACCCCAATAAGGATAGCAAACATTAAAAAATCTAATGACAACAAATGCTGGTGAGGTTGTGGAGAAATAGGAACCCTTATTCACTGTTGGTGGGAATGTAAGATGGCATAATCACTATGGAAAGCAATATGGAGACTCCTAAAAAGGATGATTATAGAGGTACCAACAGAACCAGTTAGCCCATTACTGGGCATTTACCCTAAAAGCTGCAAGCCTCAGTTCAGAGATATTTGCTCAACCATGTTTATAGCTGCTCAATTCATAATAGCTAAGAGCTGGAATCAACCCAGATATCCATCATTAGATGAATGGATAACTAAGATGTGGTATATCTACACTATGGAATTTTACACAGCAGTAAGGAAAAATGACACAATGAAATTTGAAAAAGAATGGTCAAACTTGGTACAGATCATTCTTAATGAACTCACCCCATCACAGAAAGATAAATGTCACATGGTCTCACTTATCTGTGGTTCTTAACCTGCATTTTCCCAAGATGCTGGTACACCTACTAAACATCAGGAGGACTGGACAATAGTGATTTGGAGTGGGAGGTCAGGGCAAGAGGGGGTGCAAAAAATTGGACCCAAATGGAAATCGTACCATAAAATCTTATATGCTGAAAGACAGACTAAAAGGTTGAATCTTTTTCAGGTGCTTAGAGAGAACACCTGAATCACACAATCCTGAAGAGGGTATGATGAAGACACTCAATCTTCTCCTGTTTCTCTCTCTCTCTCTCTCTCTCTCTCTCTCTCTCTCAGTCACTCCCTCTTCTTTCTCTTCACTCTTTCTCTTTCTCTTTCATATTATCTATATTTTATTCCTTCTTTTCCCTTGGCATTGACCTGTAATTCCCAGTACCAGCATGTGGTTAACATCCACAATGAGCTGTTGATCAGTCAGACCTACAAGGTCTCTCAAAAGAAGACAGATTTCTGTCAGAGTACTTGATGACCCACCAAAGGTTAATGGTAAGACCCTATTGCTGAAGACACCATATGATGTTGGTACAGTACAAGAAATGAACTAGCTGGAATCTAGAAGAGAGTCAGTACCTAGATAGTTAGCTTGTCTAGTGCCAGAAGGTGCTATAAGAGTGACTAGGGGAAAACCACCAATGTCTGCCTAAGTAATTTGTGCTCTAAGCTATTCAGCAGCAATCAACCTGATGTGATGCTCCCACAAGGGCAATAGTGGCATACAGCCATGCTGGGTGACCAACTGCTTTTGATTTGTCTAACAGATCTGTTCAGTGGAATGGAACCCATACCTGGACTGGGGAAACAAGTCAGAACCATATCCAGAAATGAACCTAGTCTTCAATATCAAGCTCCCACCAATAGTAGGATACAAGATGGCCTACACCTATTAAATTCTCTCTAAAATATTAATAGTTGTCCATGTATCTTGCACTGATATCACTCTCCATTGGAGAATTTGCTTCTCTTTTTCAGATGGACACAGAACCTGAGGAGAGAATCAACCCATCGCACTTCAACAGGGCACCAGCTGAAACCATAGAGTTATTGAGGAAATGAGCAAGAGTGCTGCTTTCTCGGTGAACCTGGTATCAACACAAGGGTGAAGGAGAGAGATACACAGAACACTCAACTCCTACCAAATCAGATATCCAAAGACACAGAGACTCCCAAGACCTCGTTACTGAAATAGTAAAATGAACCCAACATGGCTCAGGAAATTCCATGGAAGAGGAGATGGAAAGTTTATTAGAGCCAAAAGTTGGCTCATTATGCACAGAGACATTGCCACTCCCACATGACTGATGGCTACCCCCATAAGGCAAGGCCCACATTACCCATTGAGGGAGGACAGGGAAAAGGCTAACGATGGTACCATCATGGCTGTATATACACTATATATACATAACGAATAAAAAAAAGAAATACCGTTCCTTTCCTTCCTTTTTCCCTTCCTTACTTCCTTTCTTCCTTCCTGCTTCCTTCCTTTTTCTTTCTGTTTTGAAGTGTACTACAGCTCATTCAGGGACTTATAACTGGTCGAAGTGCTGACTATATGTGACTATTGAATGCACAGCCTTATAAGGAAGCTCTACATCACCCCATCCAAAGATCAGGGAATATTTTGTAAGAAAGAATGGAAAGAGGGTGCATGCCTGGGGAGGAGTTCTGTGGAACTCTGTGGCCATGTCTGGATATAACATGGCTATTTCACTCATGAAGTCACAACAGCTGTGATCATTTGTAAAAGACCCAACATCATAGGGGCAGTCAATATTCAGCCATGGATGAGAGAGGGTCTCAGGATGGCTTAATCCTTTCTGAGGACCTAATGGCAGTTAATGGTTGCTGGGGTAGATGAATTATTCTTATTAGTGGTAAGTAGTGGGAAGAAGGGAGAGGTCAATTAGGATGGCCGAGGGTATAAGAGACATTAGTGTGGGTATATATGATCAAAATACAATACATGCATATATGATATTGTCAAAAAACAAACAATAGAAACTAAAAGTAAAACTGTGTCAGGACAAATCAGACTAGCAAGAGTAGATAAGAGAGAGAAAGAGGGTATGGATGAGTACATGGTCAATATCCAAGAAATACTTGTGTAAAAACTTTAAAAATAAATGTATAAATAATAAAATCTTAGGAATAAAGATAAGATGATAGAACAAGTAAGATACCAGAAAATGTTTCAATAAGAACTGATAATGCATAAGTTCACAGAAGACAATGAGTCAGTACATGAGTTCACTTTTAAAAAGAATACTTCTGTTTCTTTTAAACTTTATAAGAAAACTTGATATTTTATTATAGCATTTTTGGAGAATATGACAGAATTATAGAAAGACCTCATGGATGAAAGTTTTTTTTGTTTTTTTTTTTCAGTCAGATTTGGATTGCTGGCAGAAATCACCCAACTAAAAGCAGCTTTTTGGTAGAAAAAAAAGGGTTTAATTTGGCTTACAGACTCCAGGGCAAGCTCTATGATTGCAGGGGAAAAGGATGGCATGGGCAGAGCCTGGACATCATCTCCTGGCCAACATCAGGTGGACAACAAGAACAGGAGACTGCCAAAAACTGGCAAGGGGACACTGGCTATAATATCCATAAATCCTTCCCCAACAATACACTGCCTCCAGGAGGCATTAATTCCAAAATCTCCATCATCTAGGAACCTCACATTCAGAACACCTAAGTTTATGGGGGACACCTGAATCAAACCACCACAGTTTTCTTCCATTAAAGTGATAGGGATTATCTACTTTAATTTTTTTTTAACTTATTTATTTGAAAGAAAGATGCAGATAGGGATAGGAAACGGGTGCTCCAGGGCCTCTAGCCACTGTAGACGAACTCCAGATGCATGCACCCCCTTGTGCATCTGGCTATGTGGTTACTGGGGAATTGAACCTGGGTCTTTAGGCTTCACAGGCAATCACCATAACTGTTCTCCAGCCCAGATTACCTGATTTTTAAAAATAATCATTTCTAAACCTTCTTATAACCCCCGTGATTCATAGCCGAGTATCCTATGCATACACAGTGTGTGTGTGTGTGTGTGTGTGTATGGATGAGCAAATGACTGTGCAGATAGATAAATAAATTCACTTCCCCTTTCCTTGTTTCTGAAGAAATTTATCAGTCTTGGGCTTTTACAGCCTTCCTGATTTTAATACAAGCAAATGAGAGCATTGTGAAAGGTTGAATTGTCTCAATTACAAAATTGAGTTAACTAATCCATTAACTAGCACCTGCTAAAAAGGTTATAAGATGCTCTTTTAAAAATTATAAGGCACATAAAGAAGTTACAGATAGGCCTAATCTTTGTCACCAAAGAATTATTAATATCTAGAAAATCTGTGACAAAGTATGCAAAGTTTAGAATACTAAAAACCTGTTATAGTGGTTCCCAAAGTATGCTGCATTTTGGAATGACTCGGGAATCTTTGAACAATACTGATGCTCAGTAAGTCATCTCCAAACATCCAAGGGAGGGGGAGCATACCCCCAGCATCTAAGGATCTGTCCTATCATACAGTTCTTAGATAAATCACAGATCTTCTCACTGGCTCTTCAGTATACCATAGAACACAGTCTTCTAAATATTTCCCAAATTATAGTCATTAGCATGTTCCTACCAGAGCTGAAACATGAAGGCCTCCCTCATGTGTGTTATAAACTTGATTCATGCATCTTTAGCTAGTAACAGTTCATAACATTCACTAGGGTTGTTCACTACTCTTTGTTTATTAAAAACAGAAACTTAAGTGATCCCCTTTGGTTTAGGGCTAACATCCACTCACAACAATCTTTATACCCTATGTGAACATTGGAGTATGTGAAAAATTGTGAGACATCTTAAAGTTGGTGTCCAAAGTTTGCTCCACATAAAAATGTCCTAAAAGCAAAACTTTGCAAACATACACACTTCAGAATAAGGATAGAGACCACACACCAACACCTTTAAAGTTGCTAATAAGAGTTCAATGTTCCACTAAATTTGTGGTTCACATTTAATGTTGGAGACAAGTGTCCAGAAATTCTTAGGCAAGGCATGAAAATTAATACTTTTTCTACTTCATGAAATGTGCATGTTCAGCCAAGATAGAAAACAACTAAGTTGGAGCAGTTGCTCAAACATAGTCAGTCACTGGAATCATAAACACTGATCAAAGAGAAAACATGGATTTGGAGCTCCTCTGACTCATGTCTCCATCCCTCAAAATATTACATTCACATGGGCAATTCATTCATCACCTGCTAGTCGCTGCTAAAGAACTGATTCTGGTCTTGGTACATATATACTGACTGGGTTGAACTCTGCAGGGTTTTGGAATGGTAATCTTCATTTTAATAAGTTCCAAGTAAAGTTTAAGGTACTTACCTACAACAGTGCTTCTAAATCCAGGGATTACATTTCCCCTTAAGAGTCATTTGACAAAGTCTACTGACATTTTCAGCTGTCAAAGCTGGAATGAACATTATATGTATCTGATGTGTAGAGACCAGGGATGCTGCTAAGGCTTCTGTACTGCCATGTAGACAACCAGACCCTGCAAAGTTCCCTGGCCCAAAATGGCAAGTGTCCAAGTTAAAAATCTTTTCCAGAGCATATGACCTCAAAGCTTAAGATGCCAGGTTACTTGATTTTTTATTAAAATATATTTCTGGAGCTGGAGCAGTGGATCAGTGGGTAAAGTCCTTGCTACACAAATGTGAAGATCTGAGTTCATATCTAAAAAACCTACAAAAATAGGAGTGCTAGCAAACATCCAAAGTAACAGAAATCCTAGAGCAAGATGGGCAGTAGAAATACTAGAATCACTAGAGGCTCATAAACTAGCTAGAATGACATACAGAGCACTGAGTAAAATAAAACCTCATTTCGAACAAGGTGGAATGCGAGGACAAAGACCCAAGGCTATCCTCTGTCATGGTGTTGTAGCATGCACAAGCCTACATACACTGGTGCAAATGAACACATGCACACACACACGATATATATATTTATATATTTTAAATCATATATAAGGCTGATAAAATGGCTCAGCAATTACAGCCACTCTCTTATAAAGCCTTCATTCCCAGGTTCAAATGCTCATTAATATACTTATAGATGAATAGTCATTCATTTGCAGTGGCAATAGACATACCCTCCCCCCCACATATATGTGCAAATAAATATATTTTAAAAATGAAAATTAGAAGCGTATATATCTGGAACCTACCTCAAAGAATTTTTGACCTAGTAGATCTAAGACAAAAGTGAAGGAATCTGCATTTCTTACAAATTGTACTGATGTTGATATCATTCTTCTGAGGACTAGCTTCTAACCACTGATTTAGAGGTTGTATCTCAAGTTTCATCTAATTCCTTTGACTATACTCTTCTAGAAATAAATAATATCAAGAGAAAATAAGCCAGGAATGGTGGCACATGACTTTAATCCCAGTACTTGGAAGGCAGTGGTAGGATTGCCCTGAGTTTAAGGCTACCCTGAGACTACATAGTGAATTCTAGCTCATTCTGAGCTAAAGTGAGACCCTATCTCAAAAAAACCAAACAAGAAAAAAATAGAAAAAAAGAAAGGAAATAGAGAGATAGAAATAGCTGTGAAAGACTTTTGAGAATTTCAAAGCATTCATGACCAGAGTACATCCAAATCTTTGAAATCAGGCTTTGAAAGACATGATAATTCTTTCCTAATGAGTGGTATCATTCTTTACTAATGAGTAATGATGAAGATATAATTTTAATTTTACGTACTTCATTAGCCTCCCTATGACATTTATAATCATGTTTACTCATTCAGTAAGTAATTCTGGACATAACTCTGATGAGGACTTTTTTTGTTAAATTTTATTGGTTAGAACTGCTCCTTTATAAAATAACAGTTATACTCAAATTTTGGCATAGAATGCAGTGTAGAAGTAGAAGCGCTTCCTCAGCTGTCCAGGGTCATTGGTTTAATGTTCACAACCTCAAAATGTATACCCAGGAGCACTGTCCATCAGACGGTCTCCCGGGTGCTCATTGCCCCATCATGTGTTTGTGTGTCTGCGTGTCACACTCACCCGCCCAGCCAGAAAGACCCTGCTGCTCCCCTCCCAACTCCTCTCACCCTCACCCAGGACGTCGGTGGCCAATGACCCCTGGAGAATGAGAACTGAAAGAGACCCACAGCTGGCACCTGAACAGGGACTTTCTGGATGCATAGTTAATAGGTGAGTGACCCCTTGGGGACATCCTCCCCCTGGGGCTAACAGCCCCCAGTGGCCGCCTCACCATTGAGGGCTGGCAAGGTTTGGTACGAAGGAAGGTAGGCTTTCCCTTTCTCCATCAAAGAAAGGCGGATCTGTTTCTCAGAAACTATCCCCTTTTTTCATTCTTTATTTTCGGTTCGTGCCATCGCGTGGATTTGAAACAAAGCAACAGGGCAATTGAGGTCTTTTGGCTGGGGCTAGACTCCAGCATTGATTGAAAGCCCAGAGCTCACTGTTCAAATCCCAACAGCCCATTTGGTCGTTGGCAACAACCATGTATCTATTTCTCTTCATGATCGACAAACAGGTAATGCATCGACCAGTAAAGGCCTCTAGGGCGGTCACCAGACTCTTAAATTTGCGGACAGGCTTACGTCAAGCCCTTTGGGGAATCCCCTGTGCTATTTGTAGCCAGGAATGTTGCCCTCTGGTCTTGGCATTTCTGGACTTTCTCTATAATGGTGAACACTAGCTCCCATCAAAAGGAATCCCAAATCAGCAGATTAAAGACATTTCTTAAAGTTAGGGGCATAAAACTCTCTCAAAAAGAGGCCAATTTATTCTGGTAAAAAGTCCTCCAGATCTCAGTCACCATGGCCGCTGGCCCATACCCCAGAGCCGCAGCAGGCTGACAAGGGCAATAGCTGCTGAACTGCACTCCACTCTGGAGCCAGGGCTGCTCAAACGCCACAGGCAGCAGAAGCGACAATAGCTACACCTGAGGGGGAAAAGCCCCTCCCCCCACGCCCTGCTTCTCTCCCTGCTCACAGCTGGGTTCAGGGCCCAGGCTCCAGAGGCCTGACTGACCCCACATGGGCTCAGGCACAGGCAGCCTGATAACCTCCAGCCACACCCGCCCAACTGGGTAAACAAGGAGATAATAGATTTTAAAAAAAGGTTAAAATGACAAGATCAGAGAGCTTCCTTGTAGCTGAGGGAAAAGGTCCAAAACCCTCCCTGAAAAAAAATAGCCTGAGGGAAAAAGTCCAAAACCCTCCCTGGGGAAAAAAAAATTAAAAAAAAAGAGAGAGGCTCTTTCTTAGCTTCCCTGGCTTGCAAAGTCTGGGGACTACAAACACATAAAATCTTAAAATCCAGGTAAATTCCAAATTACTGTGAGTAGATGTGGACTTCTTATAAGTATTTACAACTGTTTTAAGCTCACTTTGCCTCTCTATGCTTCTCTGGGACTACTAACAAAAAACAGCCTCAAGATTTATATTTAAATTTAAATGTTCTCAATACTAAATTTATTTTAAAATTTCTAATGTTCAAATCTACTTTCATATTTAAAAAATGTGTTTCAAAAGTCAAGTCTGATCTACTCTTTTATAAAGTTATTTCAAAAGGCCTTTAATTAAAAGCCTTATGGTAAAGACAATGAAACTTTTTGCTGGTAATAATGAGATAAACTGACTAAAAAAGTTAAACTGGAGAAAATACTTTAAATGTTGGTAACTATTTGATGAAAAAGATTGTTACAGAGTGGTTACATAGTTTGTAAGGTAAAAATATGTAAATGAAGATATTGAGTAAACTTAAACAGAAGGTTAAAGACAAAGCACTTAATCGGATTACAGATCTTTTGAGATATAATAAAATGATTATTAACCTAGGGTTTACATCAGACAAACAAAAACATGGCCCTAGCTGGTAGCAGGTTACTATGATATTCAGTTTGTAAACTTAAAACTTGTTGATGTTTAGAGTACTAAATTTAGAGTACCCAACCAAGTTAATTAAGTTCCTCTATTTGTCAACATTTTAACTATATCTTATGGTTAAAATTGGCTCTTTAATACTTAATTCTCTTACATGGTTAATATAGCTAATATACAAAAAACTCCTAACATCCCCTATCTCCCTCCATTGGCACACCAGTAGCTGCCCTTGCTATTCTGGTGCAATGACAAAATCCTTTAGATGAAATATGGTAGGGGCCTAACACCCTCCTCACAAGAGGGAGAGGATCTGCTTCTATTTTCATAGGATCAACCCAGGCCTGCCTGGGCCCAAGCTCAAAACATCCAAATCCAAGGAGATGGCTTGTCTGACACTGAAACAGAAGTGTTTCAGGCCCCCAGGAGGAAAACATGCTGACCTGGGGCCAAATTGAGGACCTCTGCCAGCAAGGAGTCAGGCTGATATGAAAGTCACAACAGCCTCTATCACCAGAGACTGTTTATATCCTTACTTGCTAGCCTGACCTTAAAAGTAACACAGGCTCAACAAGCATATTGGGCTTAGTACCTGACCCCCCTCTAGCTAAGATATTTACCAATGCTTCCCTTACCACTGCCAATTATGACCTAGAATTCCTGCAAGAAGCAACTAAGCCAATTAACTGGACCTCCCTCGCAGCAGAGCCACCTATCTGCTTTTCAAGCAATAGGTATCCATGAGGGATGTTATTTAATGTATACAAATCACCCATTAATTATGGGTGGTGAATACCAAAATAAATATAACTTACAATTACAGTTGGGTCCCCAGGAAAGTAAACAATCAGAGGTACCACCCATCTTGAGTCCCCAAGGGCAGCCTCAATCAGAATTATGGAAAGTAATACTTACCCTAAAAGAAAATCACTTTAAGTTTTATATGTGTCTGCCCCTCCCTTATTTTTTCGTAGTTGGGCCCGGGTGGGTCAATCACCAAAATGAAATTTACTGTCTTAATTGTACCTGGTGTATTATCACCAATTGTATTAATTCTAAGGGAGGCACAGCTGCAGATTACTCCTCCAATGTAGTCTTTATTGTCATGTGGTCTCCTTACTTAATTATGCCAGTCAAAATGACTGAACCCTGGTACTCCAGCTTCTGGAGCTCAAGTGTTCCAGCAGCTCAACAGATTTGCTGACACAGAAAAGAAGATTCATAGAATGCCCACTTGTGGGGATCATCGCTACAATCACCATCATCGCCTCTTCCACCATGGCATCAGTATCACTGGCACAATCGATGAAGACAACTGATCATGTTAATGGACTGATTAAAATTTTTCTCAAGCTCTTTTGTCACAGATAGATATTGATAAAAAGGTGTTAGTCAGGTTAGATGCTCTAGAGGATGCTGTTATGTATTTAGGAAGATATGTTGCCAATCTGGCAGTTCAAATGCAATTGTTTTGTCATGCAAATTATCAATTCATATGTATTACTCCTTTATCCTACAATGGGACTGCTACTGAATGGTGGAAGGGTGAAAATCATATTCAGGGTATTTGGAATCAGAATAATCTTACATAGATTTACAAAGTTTACAAAAGGAAATATTTGTTATTTCACATAGTCACTTGTCTTTTAATGATCCTGCTAAGGCAACAAAAGGATTTTTTTTTTTTTTTGATGCCTTACAGAGCACATTGCAAAAATTATCTCCCAAATAGTTTCTTTCTCAGATTTTCTTTTAGCTACTATTGGTGTCAGGCACCCTGCTACTACTCTTATGCATAATCCCCTGTAATATAAACAAATCTTGAAGATCAGGTCCTTATACACCATTTGGCTCTAACTGTGGACCCGCATTAAGCCACAAAAAACTTACCCAAGATGACACTGCCCCATTTTAAAAAACAAAGGGGGAGTTGTTGGGCCTTGCTAGTAACAGGCTGGACCTGTGAGGAGGCTAGCCTGAACTATTGGACATGGCCAGGGACCTGGGCTGTGGGGTTGCAGCTGGCCCTCTGTCAGGAGTTCCTGTAGACGGTAATGGCCTTCCCTATGTTGTAGGATGTAGTGAGCTGTCATCGCCCAGAGTGGGCAGAACTGGTGAGGTACTCCCTCCAGACCCCAAAAGGCTCTGACCATTCCATAAGCCAGACTTTGCCCCCCACAGTTCCTGACCTGTGGCTAGCTGCCCAAGAGACCCTCATGTGGCTAAAGTCAAGTAGCCTTCCCACCCCCCACAGTTTTGAAGTTCACAGCTTTCTGCTCCTTTTCCGCCCTTCCCCCTACCCTCCCTTATCCTTCCCCCATAGCTTTGAAGTTACTAGTCCTTCTGCCATCTAGATAACAGCCCATAAACTATGCATCCGATTGCCATATAGTCTGTACATGCCATCTCAACTTTCCCCAAGTGTTTATAAACCCACCTCCCTTTGAATAAACAAGTATTGTCCATCAAAAAGTTATACCCAGGGCTGGAGAGATGGCTTAGCGGCTAAGGCGCCTGTCGACTAAGCCTAAGAACGCTGGTCCCAATGTCCAGCTGTTTCAATTTCCAGGTCCCATGTTTAGCCAGATGCAAAGTGAGGCAAGGGCGCAATGCCGCACTTGCCCACAAGGGGGCACATGCATCTGGATTTCATTCACAGCAGCTGAGAGGCTGCTGGCGCGCCCATCTCTGTCTCCCTCTCCCTCTCTGTCTATCTGTCTCTGTCTCTCTCTCCAAAAATAAATAAAAAATAATTTAAAAAAAATTATACCCAAATATATGAAAGACAGTAAATCTGATATTGAGAAGAAATGGTAACAACTTCCCCTTCAATATCCAAGTGTCACTTGTCTGCTCACCACAATAACAACTTAGGTTCTATTGCAAATGCCTAGATTACCGGGGTCATAATTTGATACTCACTTTACCACTTTCAACTATGATTAAGATTGGGTAAAGCCAGCTGTGGAGGCGCACGCCATTAATCCCAGCATTTGGGAGGCAGAGTTAGGAGGATCCCAATAAGTTTGAGGCCACCCTGAGACTACATAGTTAATTCAAGGGCAGCCTGGGCCAGAGTGAAACCCTACCTTGGAAAAAAATTGGGTAAAATTCCTTTTATTAATATAATCTTGTACAATTACTTTTAAGATAACAGCCTGTCTATAAAATAGATACATATTTTAAACATTCCCTTAGCTAATGGACAAAAACAGACCATCTTAGACTACCTTAGTGACTGGTTGTCATTGATTACTTTTTTGGGAACATTTATTTTCCTGATCATTGTAATCAGCAACACCAGCCATATACACAAAAATGTTAACAGCATTTGCAGAGATGGAAAGTGTTTTCATCAGGTACTCTGTCATTGCTTTCTCCATTAGAGCCATCACTATCAAGAGAGACAAAATTATAAATCTGTAACCAGGCAACAAGGACAAAGCTAATGAACATTAGGCCAGAGACTGCAGCCTTTATAAATAAAATCCAAATAACACCTCACTGAATATATTTTTCCACTTTATAGATGTTTTGACACAAATGGAACCAAGATATATTTCCCTGCATTGTTCGTTTCTTCCCCTTTCCCTCTGGTTTATGTCTGGCATTATTTGTAGAAAGACCAGCATGGATGTAAAGAAGTACACAAATAAAAACAAAACAGTTTTACTGTAAATACTTGTACTTACTTATACTGTCTCATTTAATAAGCATAATCAGCAGGTTTTCCAAAGCAATCCTTGGGCCTTTCCTGTGTTTGGACATACTATGCACAATTTAAAAAATATGATTTGTGAGACTAGCTGAAAAATGTTCTGAATGGAATTGAATATCTTCACAAAAAAAGCACAATTTATAGACCTAAGCACATATACTTTGAGTCTATCTCTTTTCAAAACAGGAGAAAAATGTTCTGGAAATGTAATGACTACATCCTATTTATACAATTTCACTTCCATTATGGGCATTTCTCCCTTCTAGTTTAGCTTTTTGTGTGCTTTATTTTCACTAAGCATTAAACTACAGGAGGACTAGAATTCTCAAACACAATCCTAACTTTTCTCTATTGGGTTCTCTCAAAAGCTTCTGATCCAATGGTATACATATGATTTACCAACCAAAAGAGAACAAAGATAATTTATGATTATTAATTACTGGTGGAATTTTTGTTTTTAAATTAGAGATATATTCTGGTGAATTCATGATTTATTTTCTCTTTGGTTTATAATAAACATTGTAAGACCTTACCATGAGAATCTCATAGAAGTACCTAAGCTTTGAACATATACTCACCACTCCTTGCCTTCCAGCACAGCAGAAATGAGGCCTGTGATAGGCAGCAATGGAGACAGTTAGGAAAACACTAATGCCAACTTCTCCTAGAGAGGCAACAACATCCAATTCCTTACAAAAGAGAACTCTGAGAAAAAAAAAATAAAAATGAAAGTCCTTTCCTTTATTAGACCACTAAGAATTTCTAATACAATTAAATACGGTTTGGATGGCTACCAGAATTAGCACAAACAGTAGAGTGAATGATTGATTGAATCACAATCTATTGTGGTTTGAATGTGAAATGTCCCCCATAGGCTCATATCTCTAAGAACTTGGTCCAGAGCTGATGTTGCTATTTGAAAGGTTATGGAATATATAGGAGATGGAGCCTCTCTAGAAGCAGATCCCTGCAGAGGGAACTTGAGGACTTATAGATTAACAACACTTCCTGTCTGCTCTCCGATTGCTGACTGCAGATACCATGGGACCAGCTGCCTCACACTCTTGATGCCAGTCCTTCCCTCCAAAGACAGACTGTATCTTCTTGAACTAGAAGCCAAATTAAATCCATTCCCCTTTGAGTTGATTCTTGTGTTATTGTGTCACAGTAATAATAAAAGTAATTATACAATATTAAATTAGAGGAAAGCCAGCCCATACATGTGTGTGTGCTCAACACAAACACACACAAATGATGTGAGAAAATGCAAAGATACTTGATGAAGAAGTAGAGAGGAGCACAAGATAAGGAGGAACATCGTGCTGCCACAAATTCATCTCAATAATGTTTTTTAAAATTTATTTTATTTTAGTCTTTTAAAATGTTTATTTATTTGTAAGGACACAAAAAGCAAAGAGCAGGAGAAGAAAAGTTAGAGAGAGATAATGGACACACCAGGGCCCCTAGATGCTGCAAATGGCTTCCACATGCATGTACTACTCTGAGCATTTGGCTATATCTGGGTAATGGGGAATTTTGAACCTGGGTCTTTAGGCTTTGCAGACAAGCACCTCAACAGATAAGCCATCTCTCCAGTCCATCATTAAGATTTTTAAATTTAAAAACATATGATTGTTTACAAATACAAAATTTTAAAATAATTTTCTTTACCTCCCTATACATTATGACTTCACATCCATTATAAGCACCAATAGCCAAGGCTCTTTGAAAATGATAGATTGTACTCCATGCACTAAAAAGAGAATACTGTGAGTTATAGACTTCTTATGTACCTTTTAGATGATAAGAATACAATAGTTTAATGAAAAAATGAATTAATTCTGGGATAGGGATTCTGTGAAAAAGATAAATCTTTCTCTCTCTCTCTCTATGTATGTATATATATATATATATATATATATATATATATATATATATATATATATATATATGATGAATATAATGGGCAAATATGAATTGGCTAATTAATTGTTCTTTCTAGTTAATGATGTTACTATAGGACAGAATGATGTAATTTGTGTAAGT
The DNA here is from genome assembly GCA_036365145.1 of Orientallactaga sibirica. Classification (NCBI taxonomy): domain Eukaryota; kingdom Metazoa; phylum Chordata; class Mammalia; order Rodentia; family Dipodidae; genus Orientallactaga; species Orientallactaga sibirica. Next base: position 23,114,379 of record JAEOAD010000029.1, on the reverse strand, counting down.
CCAGAAGGACTGGAATGGTTCATTTACATGAGTTTCACACCAAGGACTTTAGCAAAGCTATTCTCTCAATATTTTTCTAAATTATTTTAACCACTGCTAAAGGGATTATAATATAGGTTGAATGTACCATACTTAAATTTTATAGCTAAATGGCAGAATCAATAAATATGTTTTAAAACGCTAGAACACATACTAATTTAATGGAAGGAAATATCAATTACAGTACCAATTACCAAAATGGAAATTTTCATCCATACATCATAGTCTACACACTAAAGCCCAATACAAACTCCCATGATTACAGCATAAACATAAGTCTTGTATTAGTACAAGGTGAAAAGTATAGCATAAATTAAGGAATACATCATTATTCTTCTCTTTTATTTTGTATATAAGAATCTAAGAGTATTTACCAATTCATCTAGGAGAATTTGGAGGTTGATGGGTCATTTCCTTTTTGCAAAATCTTAGAAATTAATCTCCAAATATCAAGAGCAGCATTAAGGGGAAACAATGAATAGAGAAGGAGCCACTCTCTTAGCCTAATGCTTTGGAGAGGATTCTGCAGAAGGAAAGACAATTAAAGAAATAAATGTTGAGTACTGATCATGCTCCACATATTTGTGAGAAGGCAAGTGAAAGTGAAACCCAGCAGAAATCTAATTTTCTTTCTGTAAGCATTGTAAAACTTCGAAAATGCACTTCATTAGTATGAGTTACATACAGTAATATTAAGGATCTATTGTGAAATGTTAATACCAGCATACAGAAACACTGATGGAATCAGGATATGACACTTGTTGTTATCATTTCTTTGCTTGCTGCCTTCAGTCTTGCCTCAGACTTTCAAGTCAGTATGAGCATGGGCATTTTTCTGAGTTAGGGAACACAGGAATTACTTCTTGTGTATTTGTGGGTTTTTTGCCTGCTTTCTAAACTCTAGCACTCAACCAGTATTCCATTTACAGGCAGGTCTACCTTTTATTTTTATTTATTTATTTTGAGAGAGAGAAAGAAAGGAAGAAACAGATGAGAGAAAGAGATGGTGTGCCTGGGCCTCCAGCTACTGCTAACAAACTCTAGTAGCATGTGCCACCTTGTGCATCTGGCTTATATGGGTCCTGAGGAATCGAACCTAGCTCCTTAGGCTTTGCAGGCAAGTAACCTAACCTGTAAGTGTTCTCTCTAGCACTAGATCAACCTTTCATTAACTTCCAAATATAAGACAGAACATGTTGTATTTGTCTTTCTCTGTCTCTATCATTTCATTTAACATACCACCCAATTTTACTTGTTTTACTGCAAATTTCACTATTTTATTATTGTTTGTGTCTTGGTAATTAATTCCTTTTTATGTGCAGTTAAACTACAATTTCTTTATCTGTCCATCTGTTGGAGGGCATGTAGATCAATCCTATACCTTAGCTATTTTGAAGACTGATGAAAAAGAAAATATGAATGTGTATCTATTTGCTATACTTCATTTTCTTCCAACATAGATCCTAAAGAGGAATAGTTGGAACATATATTTAAAGTAGATATTTAAAGAACCTCCATTCTTTTATTCCAAAATGGTTGCAATAATTTATACTCCCACCACTAGTGTAATAGTTCCTTTTTCCCACTTCCTTACTGTGGTAGTTTAAATAGATGGCCCCCATTTTATTCAGTGTTTTATTAGTTTATAGTTTGCATCTGCAGCCACTTGGCTGGAGGCAGTGTCACTGGAGGGATATTAAGGTGTGCTGATGGGTTTAGGATTTCAATCTAAAGATATGCAAAATGTGCCTAGTTGGAGTTCCTGAAGCATGCTGTGCTGTGTGGTTTTTGGCTTGTGGCTTCTCTCTGTGTTTGGTCCTGTGAAAGCAGGCCAGCTTCTTCTGCCATTATGGAACTTCCCCTGGATTTGTAAGCTATAATATATCCCTTCCTTCATAACTGTGCCTGGTCTGGAAGTCCATCTCAGCGAACCCGAAGCTGTCTGCTACATTTACTTTCCCATTTATTTCTCCTATGTTTGATAATAGTTAATCAAACTGAGATGAAATGAAATTCTCACTGAAGTTCTGATTGTTTTTAATTTTCTTCCCAATGGCTAAATTATATTAGTAGTTTCGCCTTGTGCTTTATGACCATTTGTGTTTCATCTTTTAATATAAATCTATTTAAGTCATTTTCCAATTATTTCAAATTGATTACTTGTTTTTTCTAGTGACATTTCAATTTATGTTTCTTCATATTAGACTTTTGTTTCTCCCACTCTGTCTGCTATGTCTTTCTGTTGTTGATTCCTGTGTGGGGTATTAGCTCCATAGTTTGATAGAATCCTGTCTGCCTATATTTTCTTCTACTCTCTCTACTTGGAAAGTCATATCAAAAAAAAAAAATCATAAACTCTTTTCTGTCTAGAAGTTTCATAGATCATGATCTGCAGATGCAAGAAGAACTTCATAGTCTTTGTGAGCAGCACATTTTCTTCTTTAATTGTTTAATCATTTTCCAAACAAATATGTTTTGATTAATAGCCATTTATCAGGCACTGAACAAGGTGCTGACAAGATAATTTAATTCCCATTTAATTTACTTAAAAATAGAAAAGATGAATTCCAAACGAGAGGAAAGTAAGGAAGCAAAAAATGAAGTGGGTTTTTAGAAAGGTAAACTAGGGACTGGAGAGATGGTTTAACAGTTAAGGCACTTGTCTGCAAAGCCAAAAGACCCAAGTTTGATTCCCCAGGACCCACATAAGCCAGATGCACAAGGTGACACATGTGTCTGGAATTCATTTGCAGTGGCAGAAGGCCCTGGTGCCCCCATTCTCTCCCTCCCTCTCTCTCTTTCTCTCTCTCAAATAAATAAATAAATAATAATAAATTTAAAAATAAAGATAGACTAGGACAATCATTTTCATGTAACTATTGATGCTAAAATAAACATTCTTTTTTTTTTTTTCCTTTGGGAGAGCCTGTTTTCACTTGCAGTACTTGGTCCTCTCCTACTTGCCAGGTTATTTTACATAATTGTTCCCCTTGAATAAACGATGCCTATCCCTATTTCACAGCAAAAGGTGGAAAACTTTATACAGTCTACTATAGATTATTCTTTCTAATTTCTTTAGCCATATTTTCTCAACTTTTGGAACTATACTACATTTATGAGACTTTTTGAAGTACTTAGGGAAAATTGAATTTTTTGAAATATTTTATGCTGGAATTAACCATTCATTAAAGCAGTAATTTATCTGTTTTGATAAGAAATGCTTCCCCAGAAGTTAATACCTAAGGAAGGAATGCATTGCTGAGTTGAAAAATCAATGAAGACACTTCAAAAGAAAGCTACATTCAGACAGTGACATTTCAGTCCTACCCAAAGAGAAGGAATCAACTATTCCTGGAGAAGCAAAAAGGTATTATAGATGAAGGAAAGGGAATTATAAGAGGCTGAAAGTGGTTAAGAGGGCCAAAATCAACACAAAAGATACTCTGGTGGATGCTAGGAAGCAGTTAAAAAATAGTAGGCTCAAAAGTCTTTGAGGACAATCAGCTTTGCATCGAACCTCTTGTGTCACTTGTGGTAACATACTAATTTTGAGGAAAGGAGAGGCAGGGCAATTGTCCCTTCTTAGAATTTGAAATATCATGGTTAATTACCAGTAACCTGCTTTACAAATAGAAAATCTGTTATTGACAATTTCAATAGATGGGCATACTATAATTTGATCATGATCCCTTCCCATTACCCTCACTAACCCCACTCTTCCACCTCAACTCTAGTGAAGTTTCTCTCTCTTCCTATTATGTAGCTCTTTCCTTGCAGTAATGGTAAAAGTGTCTGCTCTGTTGTTGATTTGTTTTATTCTTTCAGACTCCAATAAAACTGTCCTCAAGTTTCCTTATGAGTTTGTTTTTAACATTTCTTTATCTATGAGAGGAAGACAGTGATAGCTGAAAACATGGTAAGAAGGCCAGTGGTAGGGAAAGAAGTTGATAATTAAGTTCTGATGGGTGAAATTACCAGGAGCTTTGAAGGCTATGACGTTAAAACAGAAGTAAAAACACAATGACCTCACTAAAATTAAATTGTCCTTAGGAAGCCCATGTGGGAGAGGGAAAAGCTGAAGTCTTATACCAGAAGAGGAATTTGCCACTCTTTGGAAGATAAATCTCACAGTTCTGACAAAATTTCTCCCAGATAAATTGACATATGCAGATTTCTTGACTTCCTTTCCATCTATGACATTGTATTAGACTATAGGAAAGGTGGGGAGAAACTATGAGTCTTTCTCTCCCCATTTTAGCCTAATTTCATATATATATCCTTTGATCAATTTGTTTTATAACTCCAATATCCTTGTGATTTTAGAATTTATATACAAAGGGAAGCCACTAAACTTTTAAAAATCATGGATGGCACAATTCAATCTGTTTCATAGTTGTCATTCTGAGCACTGTATAGCACTCAACTGAGGGAGGAATATCCTTGGTTCAATTTGCAACAAATTGATTGAAAATTGAAGGAGGGGGTATAGTTTACCTCTGTATTCAAAATTCATTCAATGGTTCCCTAAGGTCCTGAAAAAATTTCCACCCATGTTTTACTGCATATATATATATATATATATATATATATATATATATATATATATATATATAACATTTATTTTACTACAATGAAATTACAGTGCAAACATCTCTATTTTTCTTTGTTTACTTACAGATATACCAGAAGCAATGGCTTTAATCTGTAATTTTCTGGTATGCTGTTAGTTTTATATAGGAAATGAACAAAAATGCTTTGGGCTGTCACCACAATGAAGGGAACACTTATCTGCTGATGGCAAATCCAACTCCTTTTGGTAAGTCTCTTATTATATTTATGAAGTTCAAAAATGTCTTCAAAGATTCAGTGTTCCTTCCCCATGTCATCATAGAGAAATGGACACTCCATGAAGGGTTTTACTATGTCAGTCTTCCAAGGTTAGAAGCTTGTGTGTTTTATATAAATTATTTTTAGGAGCACGAGGACTACGGTACTGAGACAAATAGCACATGCTACCTATTTAGTAAGACCAATAAGCACAGGCTGCAAAAGTGATTCTGGTAGACACATGCATTTATACAAATACTCACATGCATATTCTTTGCCTAGAGCAGAGAATTTGTTATTAATAATTACATTGTCTCCTACACAGCTGCTTATCTCCACGTAGCAAATGGCTCTGTGTTTTATCAGTGACTTTGTACTGAGGAAATGGAGGTATACTGCAAAGCTAACTATTCAAATTTCATGGGTGGTTTACGTTCTATCTCCAATCATGTCACTTTTTCTTTTGAAATTCAGCCAAGACTAAAGAGGAAGGAATAAAATAAGTGAAATCTGTTTCCTTGGTGATGCTTTTATTTCAAAAAGACAATTTGTCAATTAAAGATGAATTTCTGAGAAATACACTCAACAAAAGAAAGAAATGTACTGTTATTTAAAAACACATAGAGGACCTTGGCATGCATAGCTCAAGTTTTTTATTTGAATAACTATGTTTTATGACAGAGGTGGTTAGGAAAATGAATTGCACACAATAAGTAAGTCATGGAAATCATTGCAAATAATCTGCTCGGGTTGTTTCTTGAAATTAAAATTACAAATGTCTTTGTAGTGAAAAGTAGGTCACAACATGAAATACACTCCTTAAATCAAAGCCTCTGGATTTATAAGAGACAAATATCATCCCACAGGCTTTTCCCTTTCCATTGACCAGTGATCAAATCTGTTCATTTGACATTGAGATATAAACTCCTTTTGAAAGAAGACAAAGAGAAGTGGGTTCACTGTGAGTGCCTAAGTGGCAATCTCACCACCTTTGTGGAACTGTGGTTTGTAACAGAAAGAGCAGAGCACACAAGGATGATGCAACTTTGAATGACAAGGTAAGTGAGTCCCAAAGGTGAAGAATGGCAATAAGGAAGCAGCGGAGTGCAAATACTATGATGGTTGGTCTATGAATTTGGCTGGTGATTGCTTTCAAATTAAAGTATAGAAATGAGCTTCATATTACTGCTGCTTCAGAAATGCCACTGGTTTTGAGAGGAATGTAATCAATAGAACGCTTTTATATGTGTGTGATGGAGCTCTACTCAGCAGGCCTGGGATATTCAAATTTCTCCTTACTCCCAAGACAGCCTTCTTTCCATGATTAGGCTACTAGGATCTCCCAGGACTCCTAAGAAATAACTCCTCAAAATGTTTTATCTGGGGCTGGAGAGATGGCTTAGGGGTTAAGGCGCCTGCCTCCTAAGCCTAAGAACACTGGTTCCAATCTCCAGCGGTTCCAATCTCCAGGTCCCACATTTAGCCAGATGCAGTGACACAAGGGCACAATGCTGCACTTGACCACAAGGGGTGCACACATCTGGATTCTGTTCGCAGCAGCTGAGACACTGCTGGCACACCCATCTCTGTCTTCCTCTCTCTCTCTCTGTCTCTGTCTCTCTCTCTCTCTCTCTCCAAAAAAAAATAATAATAATAAAATGTTTTATCTGAAAAAAAATGTTTGTGAACCACCCTGCATCAATTACTTCAGTTAGCTGTCGCTGTAATCTATTCTGGTGCCTGATTTCCTTGGCATGCTAGAGACTGAGTAGCTGAAGACAGCCAATGAATGCTCTGCATTTGTGACTGATTACCAATGAAAGCATAGAAAACTAACCTCAGAAGTGTGTCTTTCCATGGCAACTCTTCCCATGTGTTATCACACATTTTTTCTGGAGAAATTAAATGCATTGTATGTGACTCCCCAGGGGCTTGCTAATCTTTTCCTTGAGATATTACACCATGTGTTTTTTCGCTGTGGATTTTACCCTGTCTCCTTTTCTTCTTTTTTTTTTTTCCAGTTTTTTTTTTTAATTTTTTATTTTATTTATTTATTTGTGAGAGAGAGAGAGAATGGGCCTGTCAGGGCCTCCATTCACTGCAAATGAACTTCAGACACATGTGCCACCTTGTGCATCTTGTTTATGTGGGTCTTGAGGACATTTGGCATTGCAGGCAAGCACCTTAACCGCTAAGGCCTGTCTCTAGCCCCTACCCTGTATCCTTTGAAAGAACAATCCCTTTGAGTCCAGTGAGTCCTTCTGGTCAGTCACTCAACCTCAAAAACAAAACATTCTCCACAGCCCAACTATACATCATGTGGCCAACCTTGGAATGTCCTCTGAGGGAATTTCCAATTTCTGTATTCCTGATGACAGAGGTTAAGATTAAGGTGGGGATTACAGAAGATCCAGCCCCAGAACCACTTCCTATCCAGTCCTTTAGCCTAAAGAAGCTGATTGAATTACCATACATCATTGAAATGATTTTCGGGCCTTATTCCCAAAATAGAAATATAGCTAAACAGACATTAAGTTAAAAGACCACTGAAGGGGGCTGGAGAGATGGCTTAGCAGTTAAGGTGCTTGCCTGCAAAGCCAAAGGACCCAGGTTTGATTCCCCAGGTCCCACATAAGCCAGATGCACAAGGGGCACACACATCTAGAGTTCGTTTGCAGTGGCACAACCATTCTCTCTCTCTCTCTCTCTCCCTGCCTACTTCTGTATCTCTCTCTCAAATAAGTAAATAAAAATAAAATATTTTTTAAAAGGCCACTGAAGGAAAGCCCCTGTTTCCCTGGTAACATTAGATATCACTATCAATCACCTGCCTGATTCAAAGACCATCCCACAGCCACAGAAATGCTAAAGAGGTTGGAGAAATAGATATCTCCTTAATGGGATAATGTACATAAACCCACAGAAGCCCCTCCCCTGATGCATTTCTCACTCACTAATGAGCTTTCCTCCTTTTCTGAGTTCTAAGTCACAAAATATAACTTTTCCTCTGATTTTGTCTTTGTCTTCTTTGAATGCCAGTGGAAATCGAAGCATGCATGTTTGCCCTGACACTTTGGGATTTTTCTACTTTTATATTCTAAGCTGGAAGCCACTGATCCAGAATATACACCCCACCCCCAGGGAAACTTACCCACTTTTAGGAGAATTTTTTTTTAATATATTTTCCTTAACCAACTCTTCTTTTAATTTCCTTACCTCCTTGTCCACATTCCTTAATTCTTCTTTGGCTTCTATCATAAACTGAAACTTGAAAGCCTTAGCCACTGGCATACAGAGGCCTGGTTGGACTCTCAACTCAGAACAAACACACATGCATAAGAAGTGCTGATCATAGTGTTTAAGACAAGGAGGTCAGTAACTATGGGCCCACAGATCTGTTGAAGGCAACATGTGGGCTTAATGTTATTGCTCTTCTGAACAGAGTGTATGTCTGTTCTGGATAAGCAAAGTCTAGCAAGTCAAACTCCTAAATACCTTCCTTTAACAAATGTTTAAAGATTATTCAAAGTTAAAAGTGCCTTACCCTCATATGCTGTACTTCTTGTTCACATTTATTACTGGATTTTCACTTCCCCATAAAAGTGCCAAGGAGTACCTGTGTACAAATGAGGAAGCCACAGAGGCAGTAACATTAGAAAAGAGGTGAGGGTATATGCAGTACTTTTGCTAATGGCCTAAACTAAATTTCCCTTCCATTTCTTTTTTTCCTTGGGCTACTGTTAGAGAGGTACCCAACTCCTGGAAAGGGGAGGTTAGCTCTCCCACCTGTCAGGCTCTGCTCCTAGAAGCAGTTTGCCCACTTCTGAATAGGAACGTTCTACAGGTTAGTCTTTGTTAAATTCAGGGCTATGTCCCCTAAATGGGCCAGGAAATCCAAATCAGCTGCTGGTAGAACCATAGCAGTAAAGTCGGAAACCAAGTGACGGAAATAAACATGCATAACTCTTTTATTCTGCCATAAAACATAGTGTACCTCCCATTGGCCCTAATTATTTCCAGCCAGATGATAAGAATAATGAAATTGGCATTCCCCAGAGATGGAACAGGTGCAAACTGGATTGGAACACTGTAGCATGTGGAGAAGAGCCAGCATGGAGTGAACAGAACCTTCTGAAGGACATGTGGTAAACCTGCTTCAGTCCTATTGAGTGAGGACAGTAATAACTCCCGAGGTTTTCATGTAAGTCTATTGCTTTAGAAAGCAGAACTGTGATGCTAGGAAGCATCCTACAGAGGATGTTGGCCCAATATCTTATACTAGCTTATATGCCAATGTCCTAGGTATAAATCAAGCAAGGCAGATAGACATAGGCATAAGTGTGGTTCCCTTAATGACTCCAGGTCTCAGAAGTTTTGTGTTATTGTTCCTGTTATATACCTCTTATAGTCTCTGACAATACAACCTCTACCCCTGTTTTATCCTCGCATAAGCTTCTGCTTACCTCATTGAAGCTACTTTGCCTCAAAGGTTGCTCACTATGTTTTCAGTTTTACCAGGTAGCAGCCATTGGTTTAAAAATGATTAGAATTTCCCCTATGAGGAAGCCTTTGATCACCAGAGCCAGATTCAGATGGGGAAATGTGTATTTTCTTGCCCTATTCTAGCATTTTCTCTTAATTAGGGCAAGAGAGACTGCATTGGGAAGTTTGATTCTTCACCTATCTGTCCTTACTTTCTTAATTGCTATGTTCTCAGAGAAGGCTCTCAGGGACCCAGCAATAATAACTTGTTTTTAAGGAAGGTGCAAAAGAAAAGTAAAGCACACCTCAATGGAAAATGACCATGATTCTCCTACTCTCTCTTTTACAGTCCAGCAGCCCCCAAATCAAGTTGCAAACAATATTATTCAATAAATTTCACTGCTAGAGAATTACTCCACAGCAGAAGGCAATGTGAAGAAATCCTGGCCACCCTGAACTCAGTGTGCAGTTCCTCTATGGGTGTGGCAGGCTTTCAGATTCACTGTCCTCAGTCCACTACATTGACAGGCAATGGAAATTGAAGCAGGTCCTCAGAGTTCCACACATAACATCCACAGTATTAGCACAAGACACTGAGAGGGCTTCTATCAAGATGACTGGTAAGATTAGTACTGGGGAGGAGAGAAAGTAAAGGTTTAATGTGATAATTTAACTGCAAAGATAAGGAAGGTGATGACTTGAGAAATCAGGTCCCTACATACTGAGACTAGAAGTTTACACCAAAAGTTTGAAAATTTTAATATGGAATATTTTTTTCCCAACAAGGGCAATTGCTGGGATTTGTAAGACTCATATTGTATTATTCCCTCACATTTTATTTTCATTTGATCATAGCTATCAAATTTCATGTTCAACAGAATAGTCATTGACCACATTACAATTAGAAAAGTTCAACAATATGATATTTTACCAGGAGACAAATGACTGCCATTTCCAACAATGTGGTGTCTTGAACCATGAGGACATACAGAAGTTTAGCATTTGTTTAAAAAAAAAAAAAAGACCTATTAATAACTCCCAATTTAGAAAAGGTTAAAAGCTTTGACTTCTAGAAGGACAAGGGTTAATGTTTTCTTGCTGTTGTTGGTGTAATTGAATTTGTTAAGGACTTTTAAGTTAGGGTCTCACAGTGGAACTCAGGAAGTCCTTGAACTCAGAATCTTCCTGTCTAATCCTGTCAAGTCCAGGAAACATCTTAATAAGATTTCACTTTCCCCTTACCACAAATAGAAAAAAGTCCTGCCCTCCTATACACTCATGCACAGAAGTAAATACAACAGTTCTTCAATGAAAAATTTTACTTAAGTGACATTATTGATCAAGAACCACTAACCTACAGGAAACCCTCAATTCTAGAATTTTACTTCTGAGGAAATGCCTCACTCTGTACATATAGCTAAAGACATATTGTATACTTATATATTTACTGGACAAAATTACAATAGGTGAACATTGGGAGAGTAAATGAAGTGTTCATTCTTATTTCTAGATTTTGACCAATTACCCTTAATCATTAAGGATGACTCAACACTGGAATTTTAAGTTACTAAAATTTGAAGATTTCTTTTTGCATACTTTTAAGTTCATAAAATGACTTACTACCTTGACTTCCTTACTGAATTCTTCTCATATTTGATGCTTATTTGATGAAAACATCTGTGTTTTGGGGGAGGGGGGGAGAGAAACTTCTTAAAGATGACTGCATCAGCTGGGCATGATGGTGCATGTCCTTAATCCCAGCACTTGTGAGGCAGAGGTAGGAGGATCACTGTGAGTTCAAGGCTAGCCTGAGAGTACATAGTGAATTACAGGTCAGCCTGGGCTAGAGTAAGACCCTACCTCAAAAAGTGAATGATCTTTAGTTTTCAAAATATAAATATATATATATATATATTTCTTTCAGTGTTCTTATCTTTAAAGGCTAATTTGATGCACTGCTCTGTTGGAAGTCAGTGTTAGGTAGGTGGAAAAATCAAAACAATTATTTATAATTGCCATAGAAATTTTGCTTGCGTAGTAGAAAGAGGAAATCTGTGTAGTTGACAGAAGCATATATCTGCTAAATCAGAATGCAATTAGTGGTTAGTTGAGAGGTGAAGAAAAGGTTTTATTTTGTGAATCCTGAAGGGAAAAAGGACAAGGAAATTATTTAAACTAGGCAATTTATAAAAGCCAGCACAGGGCTCAGTGTTCATCATCTTTCAAAATCACCAGCAGAACTTCTTTTTCAAAACAAATTTAGAAAAAAAAATGAGCTTTTTTATATTTGTACATTATCAACTATAAATACATTTATTAATTAGAAAACTTTAAGGGTTTTTCTTTTTAATTAGGTCCTTTCAAGTGTGTCATCAGGCTTTGTCATTTGTAAGTTGTATGTATGACTTTGTACATGCTCTTAACATTCATAACCCTGTTTCTTTCAAAATGAGATAATCATAAAATGTGTTCAAATATGTGTTATAAAGTTTAGATATTTGCTCAACCATGTTTATAGCTACTCAATTCATAATAGCTAAGAACTGGAATCAACCCAGATATCTGTCATTAGATGAATGGATAACCAAGATGTGGTGTATCTATATGGAATTCTATACAGCACTAAGGAAAAATGACACAATAAAATTTGAAGAAAAATGATTGAACTTGGAACAGATCATTCTCAGTGAACTCACCAAATCACTGAAAGATAATCGTCACAAGGTCTCAATCATCTGTGGCTCCTAACCTGAATCTGCCTGAGATGCTGACATACCTAATAAGCATCTTGAGGACTGGACAATAAGGAGGGAGGGCCTAGAGGGGAGAGTAAGGGGGGGACCACAAAACTGGACCCAAATGGAAATGGTACCATAAAATCCTATATCCTGAAAGACAGACTAAAAGGTCGAACCTTCATCAGGTCCTTAGGGGGAACACCTGATTCACAGGCCCTAGAGATGGTATGATGAAGACTAACCTTAATCTTCTCCTGCTTCTCATTCTCTCTGTCTACCTTTTCTCTCTTTCTCTTTTATATTACCTATCTTTTTCTTCCCTCTTTTCCCTTGGATCTGGCCTGTTACTCCCAGTACCAGCATGCAGTTAATATCCACAATGAGCTGTTGATCAAAGAGACAAACATTGTTTCCCAAAAGAAGACAGATTTCTGTCAAAGTACTTAATGGCCCACCAAAAGTTAATGGTAAGACCCTACTACTGAAAATACCATATGCTGTTGTTACAGAACATGGAATGACCTGGCTGGAATCTAAAAGAGAGTCAGTCCCCAGACAGTTAGCTTGTCTAGTGCCAGAAGGTGCTACATGAGTGACTGGGGGAAAGTGACCAACAATTGTCCAAACAACAAGTGGTCTAAGCTTCTCAGCAGCAAAAAACTTGACATGATGTTCACACAAGTGCAAAAGTGGCACACAGCCGTGGTGAGTAACCAACTCCTCTTGATTTGTCTAACAGATCCAGTCAATGGAACGAAACCCATACCTGGAACTGGGAAACATGTCAGAACCATATCCAAAAAACAAGCCCATGCTCCAATATCAAGCTCCCACCAACTGTGGGCTACAAGAGGGCCTACACCTATGAAATTCTCTGTAAAATAATAATGTTTATCCCATTTTAACTGGTGCTGTCCTCTCTCTCAATTGGAAAATTTGCCTCTCTTTTTCAGATTGATGCAAAACCTGAAGAGAGATTCATCCCATCACACCTCACCAGGGTCCCAGCTGAAACTGTAGAGTAATGGGGGAAATGAGCAAGAGTGCTGCTTTCTTGGTAAACCTGGTACCAACACAAGGCTGAGAAGATAGACACAGAGAACACTCAACTCCTATCTAATCAGATATCCAGAGACACAGAAGCTCCCAAGACCTCATCACTGAAGCAGACCTAAAACAAACCCAACATGGCTCAGGAATTCATGGAAGAGGAGGCTGAAAGATTGTTAGAGCCACAAGTTGGGACATTATGCACAAAGACATTGTCTCTTCCCCATAACTGATGGCTACCCCCAAAATGCATGACCCACATTCCCCAACAAGCAGGGTCCCTTAGGAGGGAGGAGGCTAACGAGGGTACCAGCATGGCTGTATACACACTATCTACATACCTAATAAAAAGATTAATTTTTAAAATATTGTTTGATTTATTCCATTTGCATGATTATATAGATTCTTATTAGTAGCAATATACTAAGCAATTTATTTAAATCATCATATAAGAGGGATATAATAGTTTTCTGGTATGACATGAGGATCAAAAGAATGAGCAAATACATACATGTTATCATCATGAAAATATAAGACTGACATATAGTAATTATTTGAGAGAAAATTGTCTATGTTTTCATGTCTCACACTCTATTTCCAGCTCTTTGCACTCCCTTCTCTTTACTGATTCTTTCTTTAATTGTTGAAAAAAAGTTAAAATGTTGAGGAACCTAATTGCTTGACTGTGTCTAGTTGTTATTTCACCTTAAGCAATTGCTTCCTATAACACTATGGATAATTTTTTTTTTTTTCAGTTCAGAGGTAGGATAACTAAATCAACAACTTCAAGTAACAAAATTTCAGAAGTTAAAAATATGGGCAATTTTAAATATAAGTCCATAAGTCATCTATTTTTCCAGTCAAAAATCTAAAAGAACAGTAAATCATTGGACACCCCTTTTCTTGTTCTATTGCATTGACTCTAGACAAAACAATGTTCAGAAGATAAATGTCACTGAATCCCAAAGGTTGTCTCACCAGTATCTTATGGACAGTTGTTGGCCACTTTTCCCTGGTAGTTCATGTAGTACTTTCCAGCACTAGATGAGCTGGCTCTCTTTCATATTCCAAACAGGTCTCTCTGTGTTCTGCACTGGCAGCATATGTTGTTTACAGCAATAGGGTCTTACCATTTATCTCAGGTGGGTAATCAAGTGCTTTGACAGGAGCCTGTCATGTTTTGGGGACCTCATAGGTCTCTCTGATCAATAGCTCATTGTGGGTCTCAACCAATTTCTGGTACTGGGAGTTACAGGCCAAAGCCCAAAATACATACATACATACATACATACATACATACATACATACATACATACAAAGGTTAGGCTTCATCCCACCCTCTCCAGGGCCCTTCTTTTCAGGTGCTCCCCCCATACTCCAATTGAGGGTTCAATCTTGTAGACACTTTTCAAGGATAATGGTTTCTATGTAACCAGTTCATTTGGGTTTAGTTTTGTGTTTGTTTCCCCACACACTCCCTTCCCATCCCCTCCAAACCCTTCCATCCCTATTCTCTGCCTATCAGGTATGTCAGCAACTCAAGATGATTCACATTAGGAACCACAGATGGGTGAAATGCTGCAGTGTTTGTCTTTCTGTGATTGTGTGAGTTTTCTGAGTATGATCTGTTCTAGGTCCATCCATTTGCATACAGATTTCATTATATTGTTTTTTCTTACTGCCAAGTAGAATGCCATTGTGTAAATGTTCCACAACTTCGTTACCCACGCATCCAATCAAAGGTATCTGGGCTGATTCCAGTTCTTAGCTATTATAAATTGAGCATCTATAAACATTGATGAGCAAATATATTCTGTAATAGAGCATGGTACATTTATGGTAAATCCTCAGTAAGGGAATAACTGGGTCTGTTGGTAGCTCTATGTTCATCCTTTCCAGGAACATCCATATTGATTTCCATAGTGATTTTACATGTTTACATTCCCACTAACACTGAATGAGGGTTCCTGTTTCTCCACATCCTTGACAACATTTGTTTTCATTTGATTTTTTAATGCTTACCATCCTTAATGGAGTAAGGTAGGATCTTATAGTTGTTTTAATTTGCATTTCCCTGATGGTTAGGGATGTTGAACATTTTCTTAAGTGAGAGTTAGCCATTTGTATTTCTTCCTCTGAGAGCTCCCTATTCAATCCTCTGCCTCATTTTTCAATTGGTTGTTTGACTTTATTGTTTAGTTTTTTGAGTTCTTTGTAGATTATAGATATTAGGTCTCTATCAGTGTTATAACTGGTAAAAATTGTCTCCCATTCTGTGAGTAATCTACTGCCTCTGATTCTGTTATGTTTGTGTAAAAGTTTTTCAGATTCATGAGATCCCATTGGTTAAGTGATTGTTTAATTTCCTGGGCTACTGGTTTGTTTTCTTTTCTTTTTTTTTTTTTTCAGGAAGTCTTTGCTCAATCCTATATCATGTAACATTCCTATTTTTTTTTTTTTTTTATTTCAGTAGGAGAATGATCTTATGAACACAAGGACTCAAGTCAGAACTGGTCATGACAAACTAAGAGTCATGACCATTTATCTTCATGAGGCAAGTTTACCATCCTTAATCTCAATGAAAGTCTTGAATTAACCCTGTGGTTTAGAGCTGCCAGTGTGGTCCAAGGGCAGTTCTATCTATGCATGTGCATATAAAGAGAAACAAGGGCTGGAGAGATGGCTTAGTGGTTAAGGCGCCTGCCTCTGAAGCCTAAGAACGTTGGTTCCAATCTCCAGAGGTTCCATCTCCAGATCCCACGTTTAGCCAGATGCAAAGTGATGTAAGGGCGCAGTGCCACACTTGACCACAGGGGGTGCACACATCTGGATTTCATTCTCAGCAGCTGAGAGGCTGCTGGCGCTCCCATCTTTATCTGTTTTCCTCTCCCTCTCTCTGTCTCTCTCTGTGTCTCTCTCCCCCACCAAAAAAAAAAAAAAAAACAGGGAAACAATATACACATTGCTATAGAAAAGTCCACTGAGTTTGAGCCCATCACAGATATAAAAAATGACTTTTAAATTCAGCTACTGTTCCTCTCCTCTACTGCATTAAAACAGTGCTTTAAATGCAGGAAATACAAAGTCAATTCATACCTGTCCATGCCTCCAAAGAAAGTCTGCAAACTACAGTCTAAGCTATGGGCATTGAAGCAGCCAGGGCAATCACTTTCAGCTCTTCTTAATTGCTGTCCAGAGCCTGTCCTGCTTGCCTGTAGACCCACTCAATACTCAGCAGAGTGTTATTTGGCACCCAGTGGAAATATATGCTGTGATGGTAATATAATTATGACTATAATGCTAATAGTTCCATTGTAGACACACTTTGAAGTAAATTTCATCCAAGTTCCAAACACATTGAATAAAAGCCTGGGGGCAATTTTATCTAACTAGAAGTTATATGGGATGAACATCCACAGAATATATGGTCATACCTACTAAGAAAAGCCTAATAATGCTTTAACTAATGATAATCAAAACATGGAGATAAGATCTACAAATTTCCTTAAAAACAATTAAAATTAATCATCTTAAATAAGCTTAGTAGATGCATTAATGCATATTTAGACAATGAAATGAAACTAGGAAACAATGAATCAACAAAATGAAAAGTTTCATGATAAATCAGAAGTTATAGAAAGCATGAAACAAAAATCATAGAGCTAAAGAATACAATTATAAATTTAAAAATCTCAATAGAGAGCAACAGCAACAGACTCATTAGAACAAAATGAAGAATCAGTGAAGTCAAAGGTCAACAAACAAAGAAAATCCAATAAAAAATACTGAATAAAGCCTAAGTTATTTATGTGGTAAAATGAAGTATGTAAATATATGAATGGTAAAAAAATCTGAAAAGAGAAGTAACAGAATAAAATGATTATAATACCTATAGATTGGAAGATTTATAGACATCCAAACTCATAATAATTAAAGAAACCAATGTGATCAACTAAAAAAAAAAATCCTAAGCTTTATTATACTCAAATCAAAGCAAATTTTAAAAGTGGGAAAAGGAAATACACACATCATATCTAAGGAAATTCACATAATTCAGATTTTTATCAGATAGATAACTCACAAAGAAGGAGAGTGGTATGTTATAATAGAAGTGCTAAAACATCAACCTAAAAGTTATTTCTAGCCAAGTTTTCTAGAAATTGAGAGCAGATAAAACCATCACACACACACACACAATACTGAGCAAATTTAAAGCCATAAGATCTGCCTTACAAAAATACAGAGGGGAGCTCTTAAAATCAATAAAAAAATGATACTCTTGTACTTGAAAATGTGAAACACTTTGCAAAGGGAAAAATATAGGTATATTCAAAGTAGTTTAATATATTTATGGTACATTATAAATCTTTTAACTCCAGCATATGATTTAAAGCTAAAATTATTTAACACAATTCAGCATTTATTCATCTATTCATGATGAGATAGTGAGAATCTGGCTAAAAGTTGAAGAATTTCTACTCTGTTGTTAGTAAATCCTGAAAATCTAATACAGAGCACAATTAATAAACTTAATCACATTATTTACTTAATATTCACCAACACATCAAAGTAAACAATAACAATCACTTGTAGCAGTTACCTTTTCTTTTATAGGACAACACCCAAACAGAAGCACATGATGGGGGAAAGGGGTTTATCTGACAGTTTTGAGGTGAAGTATTATCACAGGAGAAAAACTGAGACAGAGCAGACTGGGTATCACATCTTGTCACATCAGCTGGAGGTAGCGCCAAAAGTGAGCTCCTCAAAACTGGCAAGAGGGCTGGACTCTAAAATTGCAAGACCACCCTCAGTGACTATCTCCTCAAGCAGAGTTCCACTTCCCAAAGACTAAACTACTTTGCCAATTTTCACACCTGTAGCAGGGCAAGTATTCAAAAATACATGAGCTATAGGAGGCATTATTCAAACTAACACACCTGTCATCCCCCAGATCCTACAAGTGGTGGTTGTGAATGTTGATGGTTGTGTCCATTTTTTTTCACTTTATAAATGTTTGTATTTATTGGGATAGCACTACATTGCATATATTTTGATTAAAAAACTGACAAAGTAAAAGAAAGGAGAATATTCATTTATTATTATTTTTGAGGCAGAGATGCATGTATCTCAGGCGAGATTTAACTCACTGGCTGTCTTTGAATTTGCAGTCCTCTTGCCTATACCTCCTGAGGATTGGTACTACATGTACCAGCACAACTGAGAACAATTACCTATTTCAAAATTTGCAAAGAAGAGAATTTTCAAGAAATAAGTATTAAAGTTAAACTTTCCAGGAAGGTTTTGCAATCCAAGCACATATTTTTGAGGAGCGAAGCTTTTTTATAAGTATTCATGCTAAAGGAATATTCTGTCTCAATGTTTTTGCATATATATTTGTTTGGGCGGTATGCATGTGTGTATGGGGTGGATATATGTATATGGAAACATGTGTGTAGGGGTTATTGCATCCTTGTATGCATGCACAGTGGAGGCTAAATGTTAACATTGGGTATCTTCCTCAGACACTCCTTTATTTACTGAGGCAGGGTTTCTCAAATGAACCCAGAGATTATTGATTTGGCTCTTCTAGCTAGACAGCTTGCATTAGGGTTCCCCTGTCTGCATTTCCTGAAATCTTGGATGAGAAATGCACAACCCTATGACTGGCATGTTTGTGAGTGCTGGTTATCTGACCTCTGGTTCTCACACAGCAATCACTTTTTCCACTGTGTAGCTCAGTGTCCCACAATTGTATGACCAGCACTTTACCATGGCATCATCCCAACCTCTGCCTGGAAATATTTTTTCTATTGAAAGTCAAATATACTTTAAATTGATAAATGACATTGAAAGCTGGTTGTGGGAGAATATACCTGTAACCACAGAATTCAGGCTGAGGTAGAAAGATTATGAGTTCAAGATCATTTTGAGCTGTATAAGAGACCCTGTCAAAAATAAAAGAGCAGGGACTGTGAAGACGGCTCAGTAGTTAAAGGCACTTGCTTGCAAAGCCTTCTAGCCCAGATTGAAGTCCCAAGGTGCTCACATAAGCCAGATGCAGAAAAAAGTAGTGCAACTGTCTAGAATTTGTTTGCAGAGGCAAGAGACTCAAGTTTCCCCTTCCCCCATGCCATGCAAATAAATAAATGTTTTCTTTTAAAACAAAAGCAAACAGAAACAGACTTTAAACCTTTAATGTTCATAGTAACTGATACTTAAATTTCCATGAGCAGTAATCCTGATTCTGAATGATACATAAATATAGCAAATGGGCTTTATTATTTATAACTCCACTTGACAGGCAAGACACTGAGGGTCATGGAATTCTAACAGTTTCCTCAAGGGCAAGAAGAAATGATTGATTGTGGAATAAGAATTAGTGGCCAGGTCAATTCAATTCCAAAATCAACAACTTTTCTATAAATTGTATTGATTCTGCATAGTGGACATTTAAAATGAACAGTAATTGGGCTGGGAAGAATGTTCACTGCTTAAAGGTACTTGCTTGTAGATCATACTGGCCAGGTTTCATCTCCTAAGCTACCAATTAAGCTGGTCACAAAAAGTGGTAAAATATCTGATGTTTGTTTGCAGTGACAAGATGCACCAAAATGCATGTATGCATATGCACCACACACACACTTACATAAATAAATAAATAAATAAATAAATAAACAAACTACTATTATCATATTATATAGTACCAGCACTAGGCACTATTTCTAGACTTTCTATATATTAATCCTGTTGTTTATATGCATTATGTAATATTTTATTCTTTTCATGGATGAGAACTGAGACACTGATGGAAATCAACATTACTGTTCCAATAAACTGTTTCACAATAGGGCCATAATATGTTTGGTGTTCACATATATAATGGTTCAAGAACAATAAGAATGTCATGTGACACATAGTATATCCATGCCATCTCTACCTATGGACAATGCTCCTGTTCTGCTTTCATGCTGGATATTCTGAATCTATCCATTCATGTCCACCTTTACTCATGCTATACTCTGGCACTTTATATCTTGATGGGAATTCTGTAGGCATTTTCTAACTATCCATGGAAATTGCTCTATGATGCACCTTTCACATAGAAGCCTGAACAAAATTTCCTAAAGTATAAATGTGATCATGCCACTTTGACACTTGGAAATCTCAATGGCTTCAGATAGAATTTTAGATAACACTCAAAGTCTATTTGCCCTCTACAACTTCACTTCATCTGATGCCCACCTATTTTGATCACATCGATATTACTCTCTTCACTCCCCAAGTGCTCTCCATTCCAAGAGCTTTCTTCCTCTTCAAAGAACAGCCGAGGCTGTTTGCATTTGCATTTGTTTTGCCTCATATAACCTGAAGAACACTCAACTGAAATATATTCTTAGAATTAACACTACTTGATATTTGCTTCTTGGTATTATTTATGTTTTGTATGGAGTACAATGTACTCTATGGGAATAGATACCTTGCCTGATTTGCTAGGTACTGCTTTCACCTTTCTTTGTCTAGAGTACCACCCATGATTGTTGCCACCACATCAATATCTGTTGACTGATAAATGAATACCACAAACATGGACTATAACCATTCTATCTCTCTGAAACCCTATCAAGAAATTTATGGAGTTCAGGTTTGAGTAGTACTATGAAACCAGAATTAAGTAAATATTACAAATAACTATAAAATTGGTTTTTGTTGTTCACAAATATTTTCACATGGTTGAAATGGTTGACAACATCCCAATCCTACTCTCTACAGGGCTGTGGTAGTTGTGATAAAGGAAAAATGACTCACTGCTAAAACAAAGGTGCAAATGTGAATGGAAATGTATGTGCACAGAAAATTATTTGTCCAGTGTGATAATAAATATAACATTTCTTTGTGCTTTCAGAATGACCATGGATTTAAGAGGGAAATAAGGAATATTAATGACTTAAATCTCTAAACCAATTTTATATTCCCTTTCTTAAACCATGCTCTCAATTTGTTTTCCATGTAAATGTACATGTTTCTTCCAGTACATGAGAATGACTTGCCTTTGAAGAGAAGTCATGGAACAAAATACATTCATTTACACATTTTCAATATGTTCATTGCTAAGGGATATAACTCAAACCACAAATAATTATTTTTAAATATCACCTAATATAATAAACTGCATATAAAATTTGAAGAAATTGAGCTGGAGAGATGGCTCAGCAGTTAAAGCATTTGCCTGCAAAGCCTAAGGACCCAGGTTTGATTTCCCAGTGCCCATGTAAGCCAGCTGCACAAGGTGTCACATGTGTCTCGAGTTAATTTGCAGTAGCTAGAGGCCCTTGCAAGCCCATTCTCTCTCTCCCCCTTTCTCTTTCTTTATTTCTTTCTCTCTCTCTCTCTCTCTCTCTCTCAAATAAATAAATAAATAAATTTAAAAAATTGAAGAAATTAACAATGTAAACCTTGTCCACAGTGACCTTGTACTATAACAAATAAAGAAAAGTTCAACTTTCTCAAAAAAGACAAACGTTGAGGTATATTGTTGATACAATTTTGATTGTGAAAATATACACAGAAGTTTACTGCATGTAGGAAAGACAATTATTCAAGCAACACAAGGACTAGTGTGGCTGACATAGACAGGAAACTAATGAGCCTAACTCCAGGTTAATGTGGTAGGGAAGTCTACGATAAGGAAAAATTAGATGTGTATGTCCATCTATGCATATGTATTTGTTTATTTATGTGCTCATTACACAAAAACAACTAGAAAGCAGAAAGTCCACAAAGCTGCCCATGTTTCCTTGGTCTCTACTTAGCCTCATTTTCCATTTGGATTTACTCAACAATAGACCTCACCTCACAGGCATAAATTCTCTCCAAGGAATAAAAAGATACATGGAGTAAGTGTCTGCTGGTGAGATTTCAAAGAAAGAACGCCTTATGTCTATCCCACCTCCATAGTTGAAGCAGTATGAACTTACTCCCATACTTGACCTTACTCCTTTTAGAAGCAAAAGATTGCCCTTACCTTTTTCACCTCCCTCTCCTACTGGTAAATTCATAGAAGGAAACAAATCATTCCTGATTCAGGAAACAAAAACCACTACTGTTCATTTCACATATGGCCAATCTAAGTTAGAAATCTTATCCATTTCCTACTTTCCTTGCTTGTCTCATAAAGTCAGCACATTACTACATGAAGTCAGCAAGGATGCTCAGGGCAAAAATTGCCTGTGAAATATTACATATCAGAGGACTGTAATGCTCCTCAGAAGGATGATAATGGATTCCTTCCAATTGGCAAGCAACAAGAAAGTATGATAGATCAGAAGACATTTGAAAATCCCCTATCAACCTTGAATTAACATCATTGAAATGCCAATGCAAGGAAAATGATAGTTAAAATATGTATACTTTGTTAGCTACATAGAATAGATCAGATATTACTATATCATTGAAAGCAGAAAAGAATAGGTATGAACACATATATAATGCATAGTGTATAAATGAACATCTACATTCCTCCAAATTTTACTGGAAGAACTTTTTAAAATTGGTATTGCAAGGGATTAAAAGCTAGGACTGATATCACAAGACTTATTCTTCAAATTTGTGATCTCCAAATCTTTCTAACCATATATAATTATTGGGTTTAAATATTAAAAATTGGAATCAAATAAATCATGGTCTCAATAATTCTATTTCACCTCCTCCCACCAAGAAAATGAGATAAAATAAAACAATATCAATATGGCCAAGAAACTAAAAAGAATATCGAAAATAAGGAATTTCTCTCATAAGATAATATTAATAAATATATTAAATGTGTTTGATTTAAAATAGAAATTGAAAAAAGTAAAAATAATAGAACCTTATATTAAAAAAATACATTATTTATCTGCAAGGAGAAAGAGAATGAGAATGAATGGGCACACCAGGGCCCCTTGCAACTCCAGGCACATGCACCACATTGTGAATCTGGCTTTAAATTGGTACTATGGAATTGAACCTGAGATGGCAGGCTTTGCAAATAAGTGCCTTTAAATGCTGATCCATCTTCCAAGCTTGATAGAAGGTATAAAACATTTTTATAAATATTAAAACATTGTATTCCATAAAGCAGACTCCACATTATTTCTAAATCACATGTCATCTTGCTGGTAAGTGATGAATTTGCATGGAACTTCTTAGTGATTGAGGGCTTAACTGAGTGATGAAACAGACAGCAGGAAGAGAAGGTCTGAACTTCTAATGATTTTTGCACAGGTAGTGTGAAGATGTGGACTCAGATTTAACTACAGGGTAACAATAAGACATGATGAACCAAAACATTGTTAAGGAGGTGCTCTTTAAGCATCCTAACATCACTAATATGCTGAATTTTCAAACCAGAGAAACTGCTACTCAGGGCTGCTGGACAGATAGCTCAGTGGGTAATAGTGCTTCCCATGCAAGCATGAGAGCCTGAAGGACCTGAGACCACACAAACCTGATCACACAGCATTCTTGTAAACAGCTGAGAATGGCCATGCACTTCTAATCCTGGCCCTTTGGAGAGCAGAGACCTAAGAATCACAGGGCTTAGGGAAATGGCAAGCTCCAGAAGCAGTGACAGACTCCATCTCAAGGAAGCAATCACTTTAGCAGTGGAGGGGGACACCTGACATTCTCCCCTGGCCTCTGTGCACACATAGGGTACCACATTAGCACAAGCATGTGCATACACCACATATACACTTCACACTACACATACTACTCACTGAGTCATTTGCAGAAACAAATGACACAAACAAAAGCAAAACAAAAGAAAATAGTTTAGACTAAGCAGCAAGACTCTGTTAGAAGTAAAAGGAAGAAAAAGAGGAAAAAGAGAGAGAAAGGAGAAAGAAAAGGGAGAGGGGAAAAGGGATAGAGAAATAAAGAAAAGAAGGGCAAAAGGGAAGGGATGAAAGTTCTTGTGCCAGATTTTAAATCCCTAAATAGTAAGCCATTTTTAACCAAGTATTATTATTTGCACTAAAATATATATGTCTGGTTAATCACAAATGAAGTTGTTATTTTTTTATTTCTATTATTCTGATTTTACATTCATAGTATTGGTTCCATTTTCCTCCTCCCTGTCCTCCCTCTTCCAAAGGGACCCTCATCAATGGGGAATGTGGATCGTGCATTGTGGGGGCCGTCAAGAGTTCTGGGGGGTAGGCCCCAGTCTCTGTGCTTAATGCCCCAACTTGTGACTCTAACAATCTTTCTGCCCCCTCTTCCATGAGTTTCCCTGAGCCACATTGGGGTCATTTTTGTTTGGCTTCAATAATGAGGTTTGGGGGGCCTCTGTGTCTCTGGATATCTGGCTTAGTTGGAGTTGGATGTTCTCTGTGTTTATCTCCTTCAGCCATTTTCAAGTTGTTAATTTTAAGGAAAGATTTGCTAGGTCATGTATACTACATGCATTTGGAGCAATACTAGAACAAACTAGGTCCAAAGAGGTTTCTATTTGAGAACTAACAACTCATATTTTCATAAATTTATTCTCTTTTATTAGCCATTGCTAGAACAATAAGGCTTTGATTAAATACTGACAGTATGCAAACACTTTATTAGCTGCTATAGGAATCCAAGATTAATAACTCCTATTTTTTATTCAATCTATACAGAACTTAATATACCTTTTGGATAATCAAGGAGCATTCATTCATTTATTTGTTCATTCTTTAAGCTTGTTCCCAGAATCTATTGCAATAGAGGACAAGACCACATTTGATATAACTAGCTGAAAAGTGATGCACTGTCAGGATGAAAAGTTATGTTTGTGGTTAGTTCTCTGTCACAAAGAAAAATGCATTACAAAATAGAAAAATACTAATCCAGTATTCCTTAATATTGGCATGGAATTATTGAAGGCCCTCCCTTTCCCCTACACACTGATCTCAAAACTTACAGATTCTCAAGTCTCTTACATAAAAATAGTGGTAATTGTATTTAATTCATACACATTCTCTTTTACACATAAAATGCTTGTGAATTACTTCTAATACATAACACAATGTAAATGCTATGCAAA
Source organism: Orientallactaga sibirica (assembly GCA_036365145.1). Classification (NCBI taxonomy): domain Eukaryota; kingdom Metazoa; phylum Chordata; class Mammalia; order Rodentia; family Dipodidae; genus Orientallactaga; species Orientallactaga sibirica. The sequence goes on along the minus strand of JAEOAD010000029.1, from coordinate 23,089,185 downwards.
CGGTACTTACACCGCAATGAGAAAAATATCTATACATAATCACTGAAGATTCACTTTTCACAAATGTTTTTCTATAGCGTGTTTTTAATCGAAGATACATACATAACATTATATATATGTATATATGTATATATATATATATATATATGTATATGTATGTACATACAGACAGATAGATAGATAGATAGATAGATAGATAGATAGATAGATAGATAGATATAAGATTGTAATTTGAAATAAAAATGGCCAGGGATCATATGTGTACAATATCATACATAAGATGGAAATCTATCAAATCCATACTGTCCCCTAGACCCTAGAAGCATGCTTTCCTCTCCCTTCTTCATGAAGCATCCAGAATACACAGTAGACTCCATACTGCATTTTGGAGCAGTGATCATGAGCTCTCATATAGGTCTGAGACATTAAGGAACTTGGCTCATGGAAGCTAATATGCAGATAGACTTAGTATTCATTATCATGATGGAAATTCATGATGGTGGACAGCTCTCTGTCACAAGGAAAGATGCATCATAAAATTAAAAATAATCCAGTATTGTACCTTTTTCCTTAGTGTCTTCACAGAATTGTTGAAGGATGTCCCCTCCCTTTATTAAAAACTTGGGCTTGTGAAGGTTTCAGTCCCCATAAACCCTCAGGGAAGCCTAGTCCAGACCCTAACTACTCCCCTAGCCAGGTCCCATTTTTTTTCCATCTATGGTATATATGATCAATTGCAACCATTGTACATATATGGTTCCCACTTTCTTCTGTAGACACGAATAGCCATCCATTCAAGAGGAATAAATCTATATGGTCCTTAGAAGAAAAATTTCAAGAGCAGGTTTAGGTAAACATGCAACACTTCCCCACACAAAGCACGGGATCGTGAGGTGTGCCTGGGTGACATATACAGTCCCCTAAAGTAGCCGTAAGCAGAAATGATATCCTGGAAGAAGCAATGATGGTCTCCTGTGCTGTTTTCAGTTCCTCAGGAAGTTGCTTTCAGGTAAAATGGCTTAATCCTGGGACAAATATCAGTGTGTGTGTTTGAGAAGCTGTGAGATTTCGTTATCATTTTCAAATTCATTTCAGTAATGTTGCTAGAACAACTAGATATTCATCTAGGGAAAACAAAATGTGGGCTACTACAATAAATCATGTGTAAAAATTGTTTAAAATCTGTCACATGTATAAATGTATAAAAGCTAATATTGTAAGTCACAAGAAAAATATAAGTACAAAATATCATGGCCATGTAGTGATTTCCTATATGTGATATGAAGAACACAATGTTGTACAAAAGAAAAACAGAGATAAATCAGACTTCATCAATATTGACATTTAACATCAAAATTAATAACAAAGAACACTATTAGTAAAGTGAAAAGATAACACAAAGGGAGAAAATATATTAAAAACAAAATCAAAAGAATCCATAGGGCTGGAGAGATGGCTTAGGGGTTAAGGCACCTGCCTCCTAAGCCTAAGAACACTGGTTCCAATCTCCAGGTCCCACGTTTAGCCAGATGCAAAGTGACGCAAGGGCATAATGCCACACTTGACCACAAGGGGGCGCACACATCTAGATTTCATTCGCAGCACCTGAGACACTGCTGGTGCACCCATCTTTGTCTTCCTCCCCTCTCTCTCTCTCTCTGTGTCTCTCTCCAAAAAAATAATAAAAAATAAAGTTTTTTTTTTTTAAAAAGAATTCATACATATTGATTAAAACAATGAAATATGAGATTGCTGCTTCCCAGCTTCCCCCAGTTCCCTGGAGACCTAGTTCCTATGTGGGCTATGAAATCAGGCCTTTATCTCTGGTATCCTGACTGGCCACTGGGTACCAACATCGTTGTTCACCTGAGTCAGAGGGTGCATGGGCCAAAGGACAAATAGTCCCCTAAAAAAATAGTCTCAATAAAATAGTCTCCCTAAAATGTGTAGAATACAATGCAAAAAAAAAAAAAAAATCCAACAAAAGAAGTCAGAAAACTTAGAGACCTCTACAAAGGATGCCTAGTCCTACAATGGAAGCCTCCAAAGTCATCATAGAGAAATCAACAGATATTCAATCCCAAAATGAAAACACAACAACCAATAAGACCCTGATCAAAAGATCCACTGAACTGGAAGCAAACCAGCAAAGAACCAACAGTTGTATGAGTGACATTGAACAGAATAGTCTCTTAGAGTGTTCAGCTTTTGAATTTAGGCTTAATTTGATTGAAGGAAATGTTAGAACTCTCAAAAGAGACGTGAATGAATTGAAGGTGAGTCCAGAAATGGAAGATCTCAACATCCAATTAATTAAGCTTAATGTAGACTTCATCAAATGAAAGAATGAATTCCATGAAGCATCAAGAAAGTCAGAATCCGAATAGAAATTGTACCTCAAAAGAGAGATGGACACAATGCAAAATAACGCAAGAGAAAACAAAAATCAAATAGAACTTATAAAAAATATCTCTAGAACCCCTCAATAACAAAGTTACTCATGTGGAAGACAGAATCTCTGACCTGAAAGACAAGACAGAATAAATTGATTAAGAAGCAAAAATACTTCACTAAATTCAATAAATCAAGTAAACATTGTAATATTGTCTACAATTAAGAAAGTTGTCAATAAAAATGTAACTAACAAAAAAGAACCCCCCCAGATCAAGTAAACAAATTATGAGGGAACTGTGGGACACCCTAAAATGACCAAACATCAGATCATGGGTATAGCAGAAGGACAGGAAATCCAGGCCAGAGGCATAGAGAGCATATTCAACAAAATTATTGAAAAAAAATTTCCAAATCTCTCAAAGAAAGACCCATTCATATACAAGAAGCCCCCAGAACACCAATCAAACAGAACCTAAGAAGAAACTCTCCAAGGTATATCATAGTTAAAACTTAACAATGAAAACAAAGAGAGAGTGTTAAAAGCAGCAAGACAGAAACAACTCATGACATACAAAAGCAATCCCATCAGAATTACATCAAAACCCTGAAAGCCAGAAAAGCCTGGAATGGAACACTGCACAGTCTTAAAACCTATGGCTTCCCACGCTAGCTATTCTACCCAGCAGAAGCACCCCTCATATCTCTGAGAGTTCAAGGCCACCCTGAGACTACATCATTAATTCCAGGTCAGCCTGGACCAGAGTGAGACCCTACCTCAAAAAAACAAAAAAAAAAAAAAAAAGTACCCCTCATAATATTTGGTGAGAGAAAAAAAAAATTCTATGAAAAAATTCAACTCTATGATTATATGAACACAAAGCCAAACCTAATTGGAGACCTCAATACTCCACTGTGATCAGTAGACAGATCATCCAAGCAGAATATCAACTAGGAAATAATACAGCTCAACAACACAATAGATCAACTAGACCTAATGGACATCTACAGAAATTAAAGAGATTCAAATTGGAAAGTAAGAAGTCAAGATAGCCCTATTTGCAGATAGCATGATCCTGTACATAAGTGACTCAAAAGTCATAAAACTTTTAAAGGCAATTAATTCCTTCAGTAAAGTGGCAGGATACAAAATCAATTCAAAAAATCAGTAGCTTTTCTATATGCAAAGGACAAATGTACAGAGAAAGAAGTCAGTGAAGCTGTCCTATTTTCAACAGCCACAACAACAACAAAAAAAAATTAAATACTTTGGAATAACACTAATCAAGGATGTGAAAGACCTATATAATGAAAAAAAAAAATAAAAGCCCTCAAGAAAGAAATTGCAGAGGACTTAAGAAGATGAAAAGACCTCCCATGCACCTGGATAGGTAGAATTAATATTGTGAAAATGGCAATTCTACCAAAAGCAATGTACAGATTTAATGTAATAACAATAAAAATACCAACATCATTTTCCACAGAGATTAAAAAAATGTTCTCAAAATTTATATTGAACAGCCACAGACCTTGTATATTCAAACATATCCACAATAAAACACAAACAAAAATATCAAAAAACAAATCACCATACCTGATGTAAAACTATAGTACAAAGCCATAGGAACAAAAACTGTGTGGGGCTGGCATAAAAACAGAAACATAGACCAGTGGAACAGAATTGAAGACTCTGACCATAAACCAAGTAATTACAGGTACTTGATCTCTGATAAAAATGCCAGTAATGTAGACTGGAGAAAAGACAGCATCCTCAACAAAAGATGTTGGAAAAATTGGATGACCATATGTAGAATTTAAATTAGATCCATTCATTTCTCCATACACAAAAATGAAGTCAAAATGGAATAAAGACCTCAGTATAAATCCGGAAACTTTTCAACTACTGGAATAAAAAATAGGAGGCATTCTCCACTATATAGGACTGGGAAAAGACTTCTGGAACAAATGCCAGTAGCCCAGGAAATTAAACAAGCACTCAACCAATGGGATTTCATGAAGCTAAAAAGCTTTTGCACAGACAAACATACAATAAGCAGAGCCAATAGATTAACCACTGAATGAGAGAAAATCTTTGGCAGCTATACCACTGACCAAAGCCTAATATCTAGAATCTACAAAGAACTCATAAAACTAAACAATAAAATATCAGACAATCCACTCCAAGAGTGGGACAGAGAAGTGAATATGGAGTTCTCAGAGGAAGAATTACAAATGCCTAACACACACTTAAGAAATATTTCAACATCCCTAAGCATTAAGGAAATGCAAAAACAACTATGAGATTCTGTCTTACCCCAGTAAGGATAGCAAAAATTAAAAAATAAAATGAAAACAAATGTTTGTGAGGATGTAGAGAAACAGGAACACTCATGCACTGTTGGTGGGAATGTAAGCTGGTACAACCACTATGGAAATCAATCTCTTGAAACTCCTGAAAAGGATGAATATAGAGTTACCAACAGACCCTGTTATTCCCTTACTGGGTATTTACCTAAAATCTTCACATCTCAGTTCAGAGATACTTGCTCAACCATGTTTATAGCCGCTCAATTCATAATAGCTAAGAACTGGAATGAACCCAGGTACCCATCACTGGATGAATGAATAACCAAGATGTGGTATGTCTACACAATGGAATTCTACTCAGCAGTAAGAAAAAAATCACAAAATGACATTTGTAGAAAAATGGTCAAACTTGGAACAGATCATACTACACAAACTTACACAATCTCAGAAAGACAATCAGCACATGGTCTCACTCATCTGCAATTCCTAATCTGGTTCAGCCTGAGTTGCTGACATACCTAATGGCATCTTGAGGCTGGAACAATAAGGAGGGTAAGGCTTGGGGGAAGTGGAAGGGTGGGGTGACACAAAATTGAACCCAAATTGAACAGGTAACATAGAAGCCTATAACCTGGAAGTTAAACTAAAGGGTTGAATCTTCAACAGGACTTCTGGGGGAGCACCTGTATCAAAGAGCCTTGGAGATTATAAGATGAAACCTTAACTTTCTCCTGTTTCTCTTTTTTTTTTCTGTCTTTTTCATTTTTCTTTTCCCTTAGCACTGCCCTGTAATTTCCTGCACCAAGACACGATTAACATCCACAATGAGCTGTTGATGGGAGAGACCTACAAGGCCTTCCAAAACAAATGAGACAGACTTCTATAAAAGCATTTGATTACCCACCAGAGGTTAATGGTAAGACTCTACTACTGAAGACACCATACACTGTCGGCACAGACCATGGAGAGACCTGGTTGAAATCCAGAAGAGAACCAGTCCCCAGACAGTTAGTCCATCTAGTGCTGGAAGGTCCTATACAAGCTACCTTGGGAAAGTGGCCAACATCTGTCTGAGCAACTCAAAGTCTAAGCTACTCACAAGCAAACAACCTGACATAATGCTCACAAGTGCAATAGTGACACACAGCCATGGTGGGTAACCAAATACTCTTGGATTGCTTAATGGATTCACTTAGTGGAAAGGAAACCATATCTGAAACTGGGAAACAAGTCATAATCATATCCAGATAACAATTTTGCTTTCCAATGTCAAGATCCCAATAATCTTGGGCTATAAGAAGGTCTACACCCTTTAAATTCTCCCTAAATTAATAATGGTTACCCACTTTAACTGGTGCTGACTTCACTCTCCATTGCAGATTCTGTTTCTCTTTTTCAGATGGAAGGAGGACTTGAGGAGATAAACAACCCAGTGCACTTCACCCTGGCTTCGGCTGAAACCACAGAGGTATTGGGGAAATGAGCAAGAGCACTGCTTTCTTGGTGCACCTGATATCAGCACAAGGTTGAAGGATATGAGCACTGAGGACACTCAATACCTAACGTACCAGAGATCCAGAGGCACCTAAGAACCTATAAGTGAAACAGACTTAATATGCACCCAGCATGGCTTAGGGAATTGTGCAGAAGAGGTGTGTAAAGATTGTTAGAGCCATAAGTTGTGACATTGTGCATGGAGACATTGCCTCTCACCCATAACTAACTGCTGCTCCACAATGCCTGATCCACAGTCCCTATAGGGTTGACCTGCATCTACAATGAGGAGGGCCTCCTCAGAAAAGGGGCATGGATGAGGGAAAGGATGGTATCAACATGTGTTGTTTACATACTAAATATGCCTATATCTAATAAAAATTAATTAAAAGAACAGTTACATATTTCTGTGCTGCTATTACTAGAAACAAAACGTAGTATACTGACCACAATGTCTGGTGAGGAGATATGGAGAATTGGAACTCCTCACTCATTGCTTGTGATAATGCAAAACGTTATAGCTACTTCAGGACATATATTGGAATATCATTTTTAAAAGTTTTAAACAAAACCAAATGTACTACTCTTAACATATGATCCAGTAATCATTTTATTTGATAGTTACCAAAGGACTTGAAAACTTAAGACCACACAAAATTCTGAATGAATGTTTATAGTAATTTTTTGTGTAACTATCAAAAGTTAGAAGCAGGTAATTTGTCCTTCACTAAATGGATAAATACATTTTGGTACATTGAGCCAATGAAATACCATTCAGCACTAAAGATAAATGAACCAACAAGCCACAGAAAATCATGGAGAAAGGACTGATATTGTATCTCAAAGGCAGTATTCTTACGGAACATGTGCTAGGTAGGCTCTGGGTTGTATCTGAAACATCAAATCACAAACAAATGAACAAGCATGGAAATAAATGAACAAAATTTAAGGCCATACTATGAAATGAAGAAAAATTCACCCTGCAAAAGCTATATTCTTTGTGATTCTACCTACATATAAAACTGCATATGATTCTAACTTTATGACACTCTGAAAAGGCAAAATTGAAGAGAAGACATAAAATATCAATGGTTGCCAGAGGCTGATATAGAGGGAGGAATTAGAGATAGGTGCATCAAAGAGAGTTTTTATGTGGCTAAAATGACTTTGTGTGGCTGGAGGATAATGGGATCTAAATGACAGTGTGTATTTGCTAAGGCCATGGAAACTTCAGGGCTGACAGTGAACCTGACAGAAGCTGTTCAATGTGGAACATGAGAATCTGTCCATGTAGTTTCATCTCTGCACATGTGATGTGCATTTGTCCACCTTGGGCACTAATGGACATGTTCAGAATGAAGGAGGCTATCCATTGTGTTGTGTGCTTAAAACTGCTTTAAAATGATGATAAAAAATACAAATGTTCATTCCAGCCTCATTACATGTGATGTTTCCTAAGTGAACAAACTTCATACATGTCAAACTGAGAAACGAATATACAAAATTTGACACAAACAATGGAAGATTATTTTGCCATAAGACAAATGAGGGACTTGGGCAAACTATCACACAGATAAATTTTGAAAACTTGTCAAGTGAAATAAGCTAGGCAAAAAGAACACAGATGATTCCATTCACGGGGAGTAACAGAATAGGCAAGCCACAAACGTTAAATGCAGATCCACAATTCCTCATGGCTGTGGGAAGAAGGGTGGATGAGAAATGATTGTTCATAGGTATGCTGCTTTGGGGGATAAATTCATTCTGGAATTCAAAATGGTTATACAACTTTTGAATATCTAAATTCCACAGAATAATGTAATATACAAGGATGAATTTTATGGTTATAAATTATGTCTTAGTAATAAAATCTCAAAAGAGAAGTAGACAAGATATAAGAAAAAATGATAAATCTGTTTGTGTTCAAGAATAGCAAGTAAGTTCTTCATGTATTCCTGAGTTTTTATGATAAATACTCTAGACATCTGGAGTTTTATCAAGATAGGATAGTATTTCACATATGAAAAGTTCTGAACTTACATTTTCTCATGTTGTTAATTTATTTTTCTTAAATGATATAGTTCTTTCATATATATGAATATAATTTGTATGGATACACCATGTGTTGCACCATCTTTTCCTTCCTCCCTGCCCCCATTTCACTAAAGGCCCATTTCAGGGGGTTGCTGGTATTCCCCATAGGGTTGTGGGCTATATGTTGTGATGGCAACAGTCAGTAATTGATAGGAGGTGGGCAATGCCTTTGGGTATGCCATCCCAACTGCAGCTCTTACATTCTTTCTTCCCCCTCTTCTGCAAAATTCTTTGGGCTATGCTGGATGTGTTTTAACTCTACTTCAATGATAATATCTCAGAAACTTCTGGATCTCTGTTTTGGTATGTGTTCAGTATACTCAGCATCTGTCTCTTTCACCCTGGTGCTGATTGTTAGGCTAACCATGGAAGCAACACTCTTGCTCATTCCCCCAGTTCTTGTCATTTCACCTGGGCCTTGGCTGAAGTGTCAGGGTTGGTATAGCTCCTTGAGTATTGCTACCTTCTGAAAAAGAAAAACACATTATTCAAGGAAGATGTAGTCAGTATAGGTTAAATGGGATACACATCATTAATTTAGGGAGATTTGATGGATGTAGCCCCTCTTTTGGCCAAGGACTGGGGGAGCCTGTTGTTGGAGTCCATAATCTTTGCCTCCATAGGATTCTGACTTTGTTGCCAGTCCCAGCGATGGGTTCCTTTTCATCTCTTAGCCAATCAGAGAGCTGTCATTACCCATCAAGGCTGTGTGCCACCATTGCACTGGTGTGTACAACTTGTCAGGCTGGTTGCGATGACTGTAATAGCATTATTGGAATATTTTAGAATTAATTTGTTGTACTATAAATTATTAGATTATATTTCTATATGTGTATAAACACAAAATCACTATGATATAGCAATGTGGAATATTCTTAGCAATATGGAACATTACATCAATCTAAGTACCTCTCCATAACCTCAAATATGCATCATTTTGTGGTAAGAACATTTGAAATTTACTTGTAGTGATTTTAAATAGACCACAATCTGCTTCTCACTGTAGTCAGCTTGCAGTACAATACATAATTTTAAAACACTTTTCTTATGTAACCAACACTGACTATCCATAGCGTACAGGATCTGGAAAGCTGTTCTCTTTCTAGGAGTCTGGTTGTTTCAGATTCTACACATAAATGAGTCCATGTGTGTCTTTCTTCCTTTTTTTTTTTTTAAATAGGGTTTTTCTTTATTTTTTAAAACGTTAATATTATTTATTTATTCCCAAACAGAGAGAGAGAGAGAGAGAGAGAGAGAGAGAGAGAGGGATTAGAGACACAGACAGAGAGAGAATGGGCATGCCCGGGCCTCTAGCCATTGCAAACAAACTCCAGATGCAATTGCCCCTTGTGCATCTGGCTTACATGGGTCCTGGGGAATTGAACATGGGTCCTTTAGCTTCACAGGCAAATGCCTTAACCACTAAGCCATCTCTCCAGGCCCCATATGTGTCTTTCAATCCCTGGCTTGTTGTACTTATCATACTGTTCTGCATTGAAATCCATGTTGTTGAAGAGAAGCATTTTGAAGATGGTGTCCATGTAAACACACCTCACCGGGCACAGAAGGAAAAATAAGACCTTTAGGTTTCATTAGGGTTTCGTGAGAGGGCACCAAGGTCCAAATCAGGGAATCCTCTGATTCCAATGCTCTTGGGGGGCACCAGCCCCCCAGTCCTCTCAAACAGCCACCTTAGCCATGGTCCCAGATGCAGGCTCCTCCTACACTAGCTAAGCAGACCCAGGACAGCAGGCTAGTGTTATTGCACCCTAGGTTCACTCTGCTGTAGAGCTCCACAGGCAAGCTCCATCACCCACCCCACCCCACCCCCACCCTCAGCCACTTTGCACAGGGGGACCCCACTCACCCTGAGCTGCCCTATCCACACCATCCATGCATGCGGACATCCACTTGCTCACGCTCAGGCCGTTTACACCCCTTTTCCCACCCTCTGTGCCTGCAGTGTTCCCCTCGCAGCTGCACTCCCAACCTCAGGGCATGAGGGAATTCCACACACTCTCCCTTGGTCCCTACCCACTCCACCCCCACCCTCCTCAACTGTGGGAACTCCACTTACTCCCTGGGTCCTGTAACCCCCCCACCTCCATCCTTGGGTGTGGAAACTCCACTCATGAACTTCTATCCTCCTCTCCCTGCTCAGGAACAGCACTCAAGAAATACTGCCCTTGCCACCACCCTGCCCCCCCCTATACTACAGGACCCTCACACACCAGTTGCATCCCCATCACTGCCAACACCACACACCAGCTCCATCCCTTCCCCACCACCAGCACCCACCACCCCAGGCACAGGAACTACCAATGAAAATGCCAATCCCCTTGTTGCCACACCCTCCCTCCCCTAGTCCATGACCCAGACCCAGGCCAAAAAGCTATTTGTCACTATTCCCTCCCCTTTCTTGCCACCACACCTGGACCACAACCAACCCCCCTCCCCATGCACTTCACCTAACCTGTAGAAATTCCATGTCCCTGTTCTGCCTTGTCACAGGACCCTGCAACATAGTCCCAATGGAACCACTGTCCCATCCCCTTAACACTCAGCATCAAGGAACTACCATGCATTCCCCCCTTTGCAGTCAAGTCTGCTTTCTCCCATTGCCCCACACCCCCTGTCCCTCAGGCCACCTGACTATGCATTCCCACACCCTGAGTCACCAAAGAACAAACCCCTTCATCAGACCTTCAAACCTTCACCATACCCTCACAGGCTCCTGCTCTCTGAGCAGGCAGGCCCCACTGCCATCAGAAGCCTAATCAAACCAAACATAAAAGGGAATAATCATTGAAGACACTTGAAGGTAAACTACATCTTCCTCCTAAAGTTAACAAGATTCCTTCACTGTGATGGGCAGACCACAGTGCAAAAGGAATAACATGAAAAATCAGATGCAAGTAAATCCAATAAGATTTCCTTATCCCACAAAGGATGTCTCTAACAAAAACATAGAAAAGCCGGGTGTGGTGGTACATGCCTTTCATCCCAGCACTTGGGAGGCAGAGGGAGGAGGATTGCCGTAAGTTCAACACCACCCTGAGACTACAGAGTGAATTCCAGGTCAGCCTGAGCTAAAGTGAGACCCTACCTCGAACCCCCCCCCCGAAAAAAAAAGAAGAGATAATAGTATCAGAACCCCCAAATGGAGAAATAAGCAATGCAACCATGGACAAGAAAATAGGAGAACTTGCAGAAAATCAACAAAGGGCCAATAATTGTATGAATGCTGTTCTCCTGAGATTAGACCTAATAGAAAAGAATGAGGAGGAGCTCCAAAGACAGTTAAATGACCTGAAGGAGAATGAAAAAAGAGAGGACCTCAATAACCAGCTGGCTAAGCTCAATGAAGACATAAATAAATGCAAGGATGAATTCCAAGAAGCATTAAGAAAATCATAAAATGATGTGAAAAGGGAACTCTATAGAGGGATTGAAACTATATATTAAAAAGCAGTAAAAAATGAAAACCAAATTGAACAAGCTCAAAAGTCTATAGAAGCTCTCAAGAATAGAGTCAGCCAGGGCTGGAGAGATGGCCTAGCAGTTAAGGCGTTTGTCTGCAAGCCAAAAAGGATCCCAGTTCAATTCTCCAGGGCCCACGTAAGCCAGATGCATGAGGGGCACATGCATCTGGAGTTTGTTTGCAGTGGCTACAAGCCCTGGCATGCCCATTCTCTCTTTCTGCCTTTTTCTCTCTCTGTCCATTGCTCTCAAATAAATAAATAAATAAAAACAACAACAAAAAAGAATAGAGTCAGCCGTGTGGAGGATAGAAACTCAGAACTGGAAGAGATAACAGAAGAAACAGCTTGTGAATCCAAAACTTTCAATAAGTGCAAAAATTTTTGTGAACAGAACATGAGGGAAATGTTTGATACCCTTAAATGTTCCAACATTAGGATCATGGGGACAGCAGAAGGGGAAGAATTTCAGACCAAAGAGTTGAGAACTTATTCAACAAAATTATTGAAGAAAAATTTCCCTCTTTCTCAAAAGAAAGTCCCATCAAGTTACAGGAAGCTAACAGAAATCCAATCAGACTAGACCAAAGGAGAAACTCTCCAAGACATATTATCATTAAAACTCTAAACATCAAAAAGAGAAAGTCCTAAAATCAGATAGAAACAACATATTACATATGAAGGAAACCCCATCAGAATTACTTCAGACTTCTCAATGGAAACCCTGAAAGCCATAAGGGCCTGGAATGGAACACTACAAAAGTCTAAGAACTTATGGCTTCCAACCCAAACTACTCTACTGTGGTAGTTTGAATATATGGCCCTACTCAGCAAAAATATCCCTCATAATAGATGGTGAATAAAAAACTTTCCATGATAAAACCCAGCTGTACAACTATATGAACAAAAAGCCAAAACTACAGAGAGTACTTCAAGGAATTCTCCACACAGTGGAATCAAATAACCAACCTCAAGAGCCTAAAAGAAGCAGATCACAATAACCAAACTCAGAGAGGGCACAATAAATACCTTCAAATTCCAAAAACACACCAAACCATCACAACATGGCAGGGATTAATTCAAACCTCACAGTTGTTACCCTTTAATGTTAATCATCTTAATTCACCCAGCAAGAGACATAAGCTGACAACATGGAACAGAAAATTACACCCCCCCAATATGCTGTCTTCAAGAAAGACACCTCACCACTAAAGACAGACACCTTATCAGCATGAAAGGGTGGAAAATGATATTCCAAGCAAATGGAAATAAGAACCAAGCAGGCATTGCTAGACTAACATCAGGTAAAATAGACATCAAACCAAAAGTAATCAAAATAGACAAAGAAGGCCACTTCTTACTTATCAAAGGAAAAATCCAAGAAGAGGACATCATGATCATCAATCTTTATGCACCAAACACAGATGCACCACAATTCATAAAACAAAACCTAATTGACAACAAAACAGAAATAACTAACACAACAATCATAGTAAGGGACTTCAATACTCCACTATCAGTAATAGATAGATCATCCAAACAGAAAATTAATATGGAAGTAAGAGAGCTCAACAACACCATAGAGCAATTAGATCTAACAGACATCTACAGAACATTCTACCCCAAAATGCACAGATTACACATTCTTCTTAGCAGCCCATGGAACATTCTCTAAAAAAGATCATATACTGGTCCACAAAGCCTGCATCCATATTTGTAGGAAAATTGACATAATTTCCTGCATGGTATCAGACCACAATATTGTAATGCTAGAAATTAACAGCAAAAAGTAGGCCAAGAATCCCCCCACCTCCTGGAAAGTGAACAGCACACTTTTAAACAATAAATGGGTTGTGGATGAAATAAAAAATGAAATTGCAAATTTTCTAGAATTGAATTACAATGAGAACACATCATATGAAAATGTATGGGACAGGATCAAAGCAGTCCTTAGGGGGAAAATCAAAGCATTAAAAGCCTTCATAACAAAGACTGAGAGATCCCAAATCAATAACCTAACCATCCAGCTAAAGGCATTGGAAAAAAACAAGAAGCCAACCTGAAAAGCTCCAGACAGAAAGAAATAATTAAGATCAGAGCAGAAATTAATGAAATGGAACCTAAGAAGACAATTAAGAAAATTGATGAAACAATGAGCTGGATCTTTGAAAAAATAAGCAAGATTTATAAACACCTGGGCAACTTGAACAAGCAAAAAAAAAAAAAAAAAGATAGATGTTTCAAATTAACAAAATTAGAAATGAAAAAGGAGAGAATACAACAGACATAAGTGAAATTGGGAGAATCATCAGGACATGTCATAAACCTCTACTCCACAAAATAGGAGAATATGGAGGAAATGGATGAATTCCTGGACACATACCATCTACCAAAGCTAAAAAAAAAAAAAAAAAAAAAAAAAATTAATGTCCTAAACAAACCTATCCCACCCATTGAGATTGAAAAGGTAATCAAACATCTCCCAAAAAAGAAGAGTCCAGGACCAGGTGGCTTCTCAGCTAAATCCTATCAAACCCTCATGGAAGAGCAGAAACCAATATTTCTCAAACTCTGCCACACTATCAGAGAATAGGGAAAGATCCCCAATTCCTTCTATGGAGCTAGCATCACCATAATTACAAAACTAGGCAAAGATGCCACAAGAAAAGAAAACTATAGGCCTATTTCCCTGATGAACTTGGGTGCCAAGATCCTAAACAAAATCCTTGCAAACCTAATTCAACAGCACATCAAAATTATTATCCAACTTGATCAAGTAGGCTTAATCCCTGGAATGCAGGGGTGGTCCAACATACAGAAATCTGTCAATGCAATACACCACATAAATAAGCTTAATCACAAAAACAACATGATCATTTCAATAGATGCAGCAAAGGCCTTTGAGAAAATAAAACATCACTTCATGATCAAAACATTGGAGAGGATAGGCATCGATGGTTTATATCTCAGCATAATAAATGCTATATATGAAGCTCCTAAAGCTGAAATAATACTTAAAAGGGAGAGACTAAAGGCATTTCCATTGAGATGAGGCCAAGACAGGCGTGTCCACCCTCTCCTCTGATCTTCAGCATAGTACTGGAAGTCCTGGTTCAAGCAATAAGATAGGAGAAAGAAATAAAAGGGATACAAATTGGAAAGTAAGAAGTTAAATTAGCACTATTTGAAGGCGACATGGTTCTATACATAAGTGACCCAAGAAGCTCCATCTCAAAATTCTTAAAGGTGATTAACTCCTTTAGCAAAGTAGCAGGATAAAAATCAATGTACAGAAATCAATAGCCTTTCTACATGCAAAAGACAAAGATTTAGAAAAAGAAATAAGCACTAATGCCCAATATTAAATAGAAAAAGAAAAAGAAAAATACTTGGACTAACATTAGTCAAGGAAGTGAAAAACCTATACAAGGAAAACATAATAACACTCAAGAAAGAAATTGAGGAGGACTTGCAAAATGCAAAGACCTCCCATCGTCCTGGATAGGCAGAATTAACATTGTGAAAATGGCAATCTTACCAAAAGCATTATACATATTTAATGCAAAAACCAATTAAAATTCCAACTTCCTTCTTCACAGAGATAGGAAAAATGATCTCAAAATTCACATGGAATGGCAGAAGGCCTCAGATATCCAAACATATCCTCAGCAAAAGAAACTCCTCTGGAGGCATCACCATACCTGATCTAAAGCTATACTACAAAGCCATAGTAATAAAAACAACATGGTACTGACATAAAACAGGAATATAGACAATGGAACAGAATAGAGGACCCAGACTTTGGGTCAAGTATCTACAGCTACTTGATATTTGACAAAGGCCCTATCAATGTAGACTGGAAAAAAGACAACATCTTCAACTAATGGTGCTGGACAAACTGGACAACCATATGTAGGAAAATGAAACTTGATCCACACATCTAGACATGCAGAACAATCAAGTCCAAATGGATCAAAGACCTCAGTATAAGACCAGAAATGCTGCTATTACTGGAAGGAAAAATAGGAGGAACTTTCAATGATATAAGAGCGGGAAAAGACTTACTGAGTAAAACCCCAGTAGCTCAGGAAATTAAAAATTCACTCAACCATTGGGGTCTCATCAAGCTGAAAAGCTTTTTCACAAACATACAATAACCAGAACCAACAGAGTACCCACAGAATGGGAGAAAACTTTTGTCAGCTATACAACTGACAGAAGCTTAATATCTGGAACCTACAAAGAACTCAAAAACCGAAACAATAAAAAGTCAAACAAACTACTCACAAAATGATCAGAGAAATGGACAAGGAATTCTCAGAGGAAGAAATACAAATGGCAAACACACACTTAAGAAAATGTTCACCATCCCTAATCATCAAGGAAACGCAAATTGCAACAACTATGAGATTCCACCTTACCCCAGTAAGGATAGCTAACAATAAAAAAAAAAGAAAAGAAAAGAAAAGAAAACAAATTCTAGTGAGGTTGTGTAGAAATAGGAACCCTCTTTCACTATTGTTGGGAGTATAAAATGGTACAACCTCTATGAAAAGCAATATGGAGCCTCCCAAAAATGATGAGTATAAACCTACAAACATCCAGTTATTCCCTTACTGGGCATTTACCCTAAAAGCTCCAAACCTCAGTTCAGAGAGATTTGATCAACCATGTTTATAGCTACTCAACTGATAATAGCTAAGAGCTGGAATCAGCCCAGATGTCCATCATTAGGTGAATGGCTAACAAAGATGTGGTATATCTCCACTATGGAATTATAAAAAGCAGTAAGGAAAAAATGACACATGGAAATTTGAATAAAAATGGTCAAATATGGAACAGATCATTTTCAGTGAGCTCACCCAATCACAGAAAGATAATCTTCACATGGTCTCACTCATCTGTGGCTCCTAACCTGAATCCGCCAGAGATTCTGTCATACCTAATAAACATCTTGAGGACCAGACTATAGGGAGGATGGTACAGGAGGGGAGGGTAAGAGTGGGGGTGGACACAAATCAGGATCCAAATGGAAATGGCACCATAAAATCTTATATCCTTAAAGACAGGCTAAATGATTGAACCTTAAGCAAGCCCTTAAAGGGAACACCTGAACCACAGTGCCCTGGAGAAGACATCATGAAGACTAACCTTAATCTTTTCCTATTTCTCCCTCTCTCTCTCCCTCTTCTCTCTTGGTTCTCTTTCTCTTTTATATTACCTATCATTTTTTTCCTTCTTCTTCCTTGGCACTGACTTATAACTCCCAGTACCAGAACGTGGCTAACTTTCACAATGAGCTGTTGAACAAAGAGACCTACAACGTTTCCCAAAAGAAGAAAGATTTCTGTCAGAGTTCTTGATCACCCACCAAAGGTTAATGGTAGCCCTCTACTGCTGAAGACACCATATGCTGCTGGGACAGAAATGGAGTTACATGGCTGGAATCTGGAAGAGGGTCAGTCCCCAGTTACCTTGTCTAGTGCCAGAGGGTCCTACATGAGCAACTGGAAGAAAATGACTGACATCTGTCCAAATAACTAATAATCTAAGCCACTCAGCAGTAAACAATCTTATATGATGCTCAAACATGTGCAATAATGGCATACAGCCATGGTGGGTAACCAACTGCTCTTCATTTGGCTAACAGATCTGCTCAGTGGAATGAAACTCATAGCTGGAACTTGGAAACAAGTCAAAACTATGTCCAAACAATGAATCTGTTTTCCAATATCAAGCTTCCACCAACAGTGGGCTATAAGAGGGCCTACACATATAAAATTCTCTCTAAAATAACTATGGCTATTCCATCTATCTGGTGCTGACTTCTCTCTCCATTGGAGAATTTGCTCCTTTTTTTCATATGCACACCTAACATAAGGGGAAAATAAGCCTATCACACCTCACCAGGGCCCCAGCTGAAACCATTGAGTAATGGGGGAAATGGGCAAGAGTGCAGCTTTCTCTGTGAACCTGACACCAGCACAAGGCTGAAGGAGATAGACACAGAACACTCAATTCCTACAAAACAAGATAGCCAGTAACGCAGAGGCTCCCAAGAACGCATTGCTGAAGTAGAACTAAAATGAACCCAACATGACTCAGGGAAATTTGCAGAAGAGGGGGCAGAAAGATTGTTAGAGCCACAAGTTGTGTCTTTATGCACAGAGACATTGCCTCTTCTCCATAACTGATGGCTACCCCCACAATGCACAACTCACATTCCACAATGAGGAGGGTCCCTTCAGAGGGGGGAGGACAGGGAGGAGGCTATCAAAGGTGCCAACATGAATGTATTCACATTATGAGCATAACTAATAAAATAAATAATAAATTTTTAAAAAGAAGTATTTATTTTCTAATGAAGAGTACTATTCCATAGTACATTTATGCCAATTTTAAATATCTATTGAGAGGCATTGAAATTAACTGTATGGCTTGGAGACTGTGAACTGTACTACAAAAAGTATGTGAGTTCAAACATCTCTTCAGCATATTGTTTTTCCAATCTTTTGAATAAATATCTAACAGTGGGATTAGTGAATTATATTTTAATTATATTTGCAAGATTTTCTTTCTTTATCCATTTCCTTTCTTTGCAAAAATTGCATACTCTTTTCCATATGTCTGTTCTCATTTTAGTTCCAATCAACAGTATAAAATTTATTTTTCTTCATAAGAACACACACACATGCACATGCATTATATATATATAGCAATTTTTTTTTAAATGCCTTGCTCATAGGAGTATAATTTTGAAAGTATCATGTATTTTTTTCAATTTTTTATTATTTTTTAAATTTATTTTTGGAGAGAGACACAGAGAGAGACAGACAGAGAGTGAGAGGGAGACAGATAGAGATGGGCACGCCAACAGTCTCTCAGCTGCTGTGAATGAAATCCAGATGCGTGCACCCCTTGTGGTCAAGTGCGGCATTGTGCACTTGTGTCACTTTGCATCTGGCTAAACGTGGAACCTGGAGATTGGAACCAGTGTTCTTAGGCTTGAGGCAGGCACCTTAACCACTAAGCCATCTCTCCAGCCCTGAAAGTATCATATATTTTTTATATACATCCAATTTTAAGATAATTTAATGCCGAACTACAATAAGCTTTACAATTTGTTTATGAACTCAAGTAGTTTTAGAACAAAGATAAACTATGCACTGCTGTGTAGTACATATATTAATTACATTCCTAATAAGAGACACGTCTTCAAATATTCTCTTAATTTAGGTTCATATCATTTCTCCTTAAGTCTCCTAATGATATCCATTGCCCTTCTCCTAGAGCATTCAGTTTTTAACAGTAGGTTTAACTTGATTGAAGAATACAATAGAACCCTTCAAAGAGATATGATTACATTGAAGGTAAGTCAAGAAATGGAAGATCTCCACAACTAGTTGATTAAGCTTAATGAAGACTTGATCAAATGCAAGAATGAACTCCAGGAAACATCAAGAATATCAGAAGTTGAATAGAAATCATACCTCAAAAGAGAGATAGACATGATGCAAAATAACACAACAGAAAACAAAAATAAAATAGAAATTACAAAAACCTCTCTAGAACCCCTCAGCAACAGGATTACTCATGTGGAAGATAGAACTTCTGACGTGAAAGACAAGACAGAAGTAATTGATTGGGAAGCCAGAAACTTTTCTATGGTTTAAAAAAAAAAACAAAAACAAAAACAAGTAAACAGAATACAAGGGGACTGTGGGATACCCTAAAATGTTCAAACATCTGGATAATGGGTATACCAGAAGGACAGGAAATCCAGGCCACAGGCATAGATATCATATTCAACCAGGTGGAGTGCACTGGGTCATTTATCTCCTCGGGACAGCTTCCATCTGAAAAAGAGAAGCAGATTCTCCAACAGAGAGTGAAGTCAGCGCCAGTTAAATGGGATAACCATTATTAATTTAAAGAGAATCTAAAGGGTGTAGACCTTGTAATAGAACAAGATTAGTGGGAGCTTGACAATGGAAAGCAGAATCATTATCTGGATATGATTCTGACTTGCTTTCCAGTTATAGATATGTTTTCCTTTCCACTGAGTGGATCTGTTAGCCAATCCAAGAGCATTTGGTTACCCACCATGGATGTATGCCATTATTGCACTTGTGTAAGTATCACATCAAGTTGTTTCCTTCTGAGTCTCTTAGATTTTGAGTTGCTCAAACAGAAGTTGGCCACTTTCCCCTGGAAGCTCATGAAGGGCCTTCCAGCACTAAATGGGCTAACTGGGGAACAGCTCTCTTCTGGATTCCAGCCAGCTCTCTCCATGGTCCATGCCAACAGTGTATGGTATCTTCAACATTAGGGTCTTACCATAATGTCAGAGACATTGCCTCTCCCCCCAACATATTGTATGACCCACAACCACATGTGGTTGACCTGCATCCCCAATGAGGAAGGCCTCTTCAAAAAAGAGCTGGCAGGAGGGAACTGATGGTACTAACATGTGTTGTTTACCTACTAAATATGTCCATATCTAATAAAAATAAAATTAAAAAATGTCCTGGGCCTGTAGTAAACCAAAACAAAATTAGGTTAGCTCAATGAAGGAGCAAGGTAATACTCAGAATTTTCTAATTAGTTGACTGTTGTGTGCACTAGAAAGTAAACAGAAGCTCCTTAGAATGGAATATGATCAACATTTAAAGAGTACTTATATTTGTACAGAGCCTTTTTGTTTTGGCTGTAAAAATAGAATAGAAAGTACGGAAATGGAAAAGATTTGGGGAAGGATGGTGAGGAAACTCATTTGCCAAATCTTGCCAGCTGTATCTTTGAAGAAAAGTAGCAAATTTGATTGAAGAGGTATGTCAAAGTTAAAAAGCACCTAGTTAAGCCTCCAAAAAAGTTTACAAAAAAGCAGAGAGAAATTAAAATCAATCTGTGATGAAACACTGTCTGGCTTAAGAACTTTATATAAAAAGGAACATATGAAATGCCACTGAAGTCAGTACTGTCTTAGATATATTTTAGATACATGAGCAAAGTTATTGCAGATCCTGTTTCTTCATATTGAACTTTTCTGGGACTATGTGAAGGAGACATTTATAGTTGAGTTCATAGTTAAGCTCATTCATCCTAAGAATACCAAAAAAAAAAAAAAAAAAAAAAAAAAAAAAAAAAAAAAGAGGAGTTGGTGGGTTTGAAAAAGTGGACTGCTAAAGATAGGAGCAGAACTTGGAAAAAGTGAATAATTTGTATTTCTTCTAAGTTTGAGAAAGGTCCATTACCAATAGAGTGATTGTACTAAGTTTCGGGATACAACAAAATGAAAGATGGCTTTAAATGTCAGTGCTCCACAAGTGGATCCAGTGTAGGGAATTTAATGTGTTTGGAATCAGCAGAGAAGGCAATTAGAAGGCCTTGGCTGTCCAGTATACATGAAGGAATAAGGTATGTCTTTGAACATGATTTAAGACTTTAAAAATAGCAGTGATTTTTGTAAGTAAAAGAATCACAAGAATAGTATATAATGATTATGTATGGAGAAAATTCAGTAAAGGAAATGAAATAGTCCACACTTAATAAAAGTATGGTGATTTTAGTTCTGACAGAAATAGCAGAGGAGGAGCCACTACTGGAGATGTAAATAAAATTAAGTTGTATTTGGACTGCTTAAGTGGAAATTTTACTTTTAAGAGATGTATTAAGATAATTTAAAGCTTTAAAAATATTTTAATGTTTTCTGTTAATTCAGTTCTGAAGTCCATGAACTTTCCATAAGTCATCCTTTATAATAACCAAGAGTTCAGGAGTTTACAAATGTGTAAATGGAGAAAACTTGAGTAGCTGGATAATTCTAAGAGACAGAAATAGTATTACTCAAATATTTTTAATACAATTTACTTATACATCCAGGAAATTCAGGATGTTAGTGGGCAGTGGATTCTCAGAAGAGCACATAGAAGGATGTCTCTGTCTCTGAATAATGTATAAGCTTGTCAAGGAGATAAAACATTCCATTATGTAAAATATAACTCACACAGTAACAACAGAATAAGTTTAGTTGGCAAAAATAACTTAAAAGTTCTTGTTCTATCATGTATAAACAAACTTGTCAAAGATAAAAAAAAAAAAGTTTAAAGTAGAAGCACTTATGTCATATCAAGGATTACCATAGTTCTATGAAAATTTAATGAACTATAATCAGCAAATAAAAAAATTAAGGCTAACATAAAAAATATATGGGTCACTTATGTATAGAATCATGTCTGCAAATAGGAACTTAAAGAATGCAGTGATACATAGCATGTTGGATATTGGATATTGTTTCTCTTTTTTATTAGTTATGTAAATGATGTGAATACATTCATGTTGGTACCATAATTAGCCTCTGTCCTCTCTGAAGGTACTCTCCTCATTGGGGAATGTGGGTCCTGCACTGTGGGGGTAGCCATAAGTTATGGGGAAGAGGCAATGTCCCTGTGCAGAATGACCCAACTTGTGGCTCTAAGAATCTTTCCTCCCCTCTTGCTCAAATTTCCCTAAGCCATGTTGGGTTCATTTTAGATCTACTTCATTGATAAGGTCTTGAAGCCTCTGTGTCTTTGGATATCTGGTTGGGTAGGAGTTGAGCATTCTCTGTGTGTATCTACTTAACACTTGGGTTGGTACCAGGTTCACCAAGAAAGCAACACTATTGCTCATTTCCCAAATACTCTATGGTTTGAGCTGGGGCCCTGGTGAGGTGGGGTGGGCTGATTCTCTATAATTTATCATTTATCTGTATTTACCACTTACATTAAACACTTTATCTGTGCTGTTTCCTTCAATTCTCATGAGGTTTTATGGAGTTGAGAAGTGTTACTCATTTTAAAGTGTGTCTGAAGTGGTTTAGTAAATGAGCTGGTCAATAGCAAAGAAATGAATCATGTTCAGATCATTCAGACATCAACTGGATACTTCTAAGTACACAATTATTTATTTGGTACATTCAACTTATTTACTGTCAGTTACAAATAGCAACAAATTACACATATTCAACATTTATCATTCTTTTAGAAGTAAATTATGAGATAGAACACTTAAGAGACTCTCTTTTGCCTCACTTTTGATTTTTGATTCCACTTTTGAAAAGTCATGTCACCACAAGCATGTCACTAATTGTGTGTGTGCATTTTCTCATCTGTGATAGATATTAGCATTTGTGACATGTCAAATTTTCAGGGATTGACTAACAGCTCAACTACTATATTGATAGCATGCTCAGAATGTTAAAACCTTAAAAATACACATGACACATCTTGGGTATATTTGGAAGAGGCTTGTCAATCCATGTGGAAAGAATGAAACCATTAAAAAGGTGGGGATTGGTTTAAAAATAGAATTATCATGATAAGTTTATAACTTTTCATAAACCTGCATGGCAAGTTTGGGGCAACAGAATGAGAAATATTTAGAAATTCACTAGGTAATAATAAAAAATATATATAAATGCCACACAAAAAGTATATTTCTACATATAGATATAGAGAGAAACAAACCTCAACTTTTCCAGTTCTCCTGAGCTGGGTTTTCATTGCTCAATGCTCAGTACTTTAGAGTATCTCTTGATTTTCAAAAATTGACCAAATATTATTAGTTTGTCTTTGTGCAACAAGTGCTCCATCACATTGCCTAAGGCTCCTGGACTGAATTAATCACAAGAGCTTTCCAATGTGTGGTTAATCTGAGTCAGTGATGCACAGGATCCACCAGTATTAAAGAAATATCTAGAAAGTGTTAGAGAAGACAAGAAAAGAACTTTAAACTACACAATTTGGAATTATATTAGTACATTTCTAGAAGGCATGCATTAACAAGACAGTTATATTTTCTCTTTAATTAGGATCTTTGTAAGTGAATGCAGTAAAATACAATATAGGGATAGAATGTGCCAGAACTATCATTGTATGTGATCCATAACACAGAGACATGAGAAAACATAAGTGCAATTCTTTAGTCATGTTAATTAGCATAACTTCTGTTGCAGTTAGATTCACATTGCTGGCAGAAAACACCCATCCAAGTGCAAGCCATTGGAAAAAAGGGTTTATTTTAGCTTACATAGTCAAGGATAAGCTCTTTGATGGCAGGGGAAATGATGACATGAGCAGAGGGTGGACATCACCTCCTGGCCAACATCAGATGGCCAACAATAGCAACAGGATGCCAAACACTGGCAAGTGTAAGCTGGCTGTAACCAACAATACAATGCCTCCAGGAGAGTTTAATTCCCAATTTTCCATTAGCTAGGGACATGGAACTCAGAACATCCAAGTTTATGAGGGACCCCTGAATCAAACTACTACAACTTCCCATTCAACATAAAGTCAGTAAAGCATCAAGCCAATTTCTCAAATCTGTTCACAGTCCATTTGTTTAGGGGATTCAACCTTAAGGTTTCTGGAAAGAAGAAAGTATATGATGTAACCTGAGCTAGTAATAACAGGTCAGTGTGTTAATGATTACTTTAAAATGCCCATTGTGAATAGAACTTGTAAGTACTCAAATAAGAGTCAAGAGCTTTCCAAATTTCTTTAACACAAAAATAAGTAGATTCTAGTATCTACAATCTATCCAGCATTATGTGCTGGTCACTTGAGCTTGTTTTTCTTTTGACTCATTTTTCAGATCTACATGTTCACCTTCATCCCCAAGCCATTGACAGATTCCAAATTTGCTCTGGTATGACAGTCTAAGTTAAAAAGGGAGAAATTAAGAAATGACTCAGTTGGTAAAGAGCTTACCATATAAACATGAAGGCCTGAGTGCAGATCCACAGCCTCTACATAAAAGGCTGGGTGTGGTGATGTGCACCAATAATCTATCCTTGGGAGGTAGAGATGGAGAATCCCTGGGGCTCACTAGCTAGCTAGACAAGCTAAATTAATGAACTCTGGGTTTAATGAAAGAAGCTGTCTCAAAAGATTAAGTGGAGTGTCACTGGGGAACATTGACCTCCAGTCTGCGCATGCACACACACACACACTCACACATATTCATGTGCACCAGCATATACATGCGTCTCAATTGTACAAACATCTATACACACTCACTCGCACACTCTGCTACATAAACACAATAAATAAGTAAATAAATAAGCAAGCCAGCAAGCATGCAGTTGGATCATTCTTACAGTCAGTCTTAGTAATTGTAAATTGGCTAGTATATACACACAAGTAATCCTAAACTATCTACTCTGGCCTAGCTATGACTTCTATACCATGTGCCCCTGTCTTCTCTAGCACTCAAATACAACTGATAGTGTTTATATTGGATTTATTTGTCTCTATTGCATACTACTCAATAAGACTGGGATCCTCATCTCAGTCTATGGGATATCACCTGCCCTGTTTCTAGACTCTGGCTAAATAGTACAATCAATTCTAACAATCTTGCTTTCTATAGCTATTGTCCAAGATCAGGCCTCGATTATACCAACTGTCTTACTTCGCCATAAGGAGATTACACCTTTTTCCACACTCTATCTTGACAAAAAAAAATGCCTTAGATCAAATGCTCAATAGCACTTAGAAAGCCAGCCATCAGCCCCCTCTCCCTGAGATAATAACTTGACGCTCACAGTCACTGAGTGCTTGGCTGAAGTGGAAGACTGTCAAGGTTCATTATCAGAATGGTCACACCATGAAGAGGCTTATGTTAATTCTTTTCTTCTGTGAGAACCTGAAGGCAGTGGAAAAGTGCAGTGAAGCTATAGGGAGTTCTGATAATCATATAGGAACATTTTCCCTTGATTTTCATTCCAGAGATTGCTGCTTTTCAGGACTTGCAGGCATCTGAGACAAAGTATTTTAGCATAGTGGTCACATCCTGGCTTGCTCATAAAGCAGTGGCTTGTACTTATGAGTGATGTAACTTAATAATACTACTTTTCACTCTCAAGATAGTCCCTATTTGAATGAGAGATTTCCAATCTGTTTTAGGAAGCTGATAAAGTGGGATAGGTTAGCCTAATGGAATGTATGCTCACTGTCTAGAATGCTCTTGACACAGCCTTTTACAAATAAAAAAAAAAGTAAAATTTATTCAATGTCTTTTTTTCTTGGCCAAGAAAATGTGTGTTGTCCCACACTGAGGCAGACAAGCACAGGGACTAACTTAGTAAGTGGAGTCACAGCTTGACTTGGGCAGTAACGAGACACTTTTTCCTAACAATGCAAACAGCTCCTCCTTCCACTAGACCCAATAAAAAGAAGTCTTAGGTAATAACTGGGCCCTTTGTACTCCTTCACTCAGGTCTCCCACTGCCCCTCTGGAGAACACCCACTTTTGTTTCATTCTTAATAAAACTTGCTCTATCTTTCTTTTTGTGTGTGCAACTTTTCCAATTCTTTAAATAAACCATCAAGAAACTGGCAACACCCAGGCAAAGTCCACCAGTAAAAACACTATATAAATCCTACTTTGAGCTTGGAAAGATTATTCTTACTGTGCATGGATGGAGATGAATTAACAACAGTTCTGATTTTCATTGAGAATAATATTATTTGATGATGTATATGCTATCTCAAAGAAATTGTGGCATTTCCTATACTATTTACCTGTCTACATGTTATTGGTGTTCATTTATGATTCATTTGCTTTGCTTTCTGTATGGCTTTTTCTGTTAGCTTGTATATTCTTTTAAAAATAAGCTAAGAAATGATAGGATAGAGAGAGAAAGAGAGAGACACAGAGCTGTCCCTTTCTGTTCCTCTGAAGTTTCAATTGTCCTAAGTTACATGTTACCAGTCTCTAGAAAAAAGCAGTCATGGGTTCTCAAATGTACAACCCTTGTGTTAGCTTCATATTTGAACCTCAGTATTCAGAATTTCTGAATTGGCACTGAAGACTCTGAAATCAACAATCCATATGCCAAACCTGTTCTACATATAAAGTTGTAGGGTAAATAAACTCTCATTTGTCAAAATCTCCCCCTTTTATAAGAAAGCAGTATCCCCTAAAATCAGTGAGATTATAACGACTTTATAGAGGTACAGGGAACATTCTAATTGAACTGTATTTGGATGAATCTGTCAGGACAGTGCAGGCATAACACTACAGCAGTGGATGATGGCCCATAGGCTTGGTTTACAGATACAATAGCCATAATGCATAAGCAGTTTTAAATGCATAAGCAGTTTTAAATGAAAAGATAAATGCATCTGTTTGTCTGTGCGTGACTCATTTAAGGTGGAGTAAAATGTGGAGCAGGGAATTAAGATTAAGATGATATGTTCTTCCAAGTCTATCATTCAGTTTCCAAGATTATGATACCAAAAGACAACTGTGAAACCACATGAGAATCAAGGGGGGGAAACAGCCACATAAATGGGCTGACTCTGGTCTCTATTAGTTATTCCTTTTATAAGAAAAAATTGGCTTAGCAAAATGATTAATAATGTGAACACAAAGCATCACATTCAAGATGCTAGCAATATAAAATTATCTCCTATATAAATAAAACATACTTTGGGAGTCATATTTTATAGTTCACAAAAACTTAAGGAAATTCTATGAAACCAAAAATATTTTTATGCAATAAGATAAAAAAGAAACTGAAAAACTTACCAAAATATATTAGCTAATGTCAACAGAGATGATATTAGGTAATGAATGTGAGTAAGATAAACAGAAATAATTTGAATCTGACATCTACCACACAGCTCATTGCTTGGAGCAGGTTTCCAGGAATAGAGTAGGATGGCATATCCTGAGCTGACAGCCTTTCTGGACTGGGGAAAAGCTGGGATCTGGGGAAACTAATGAAGCTAGAAAGCCCAGGACAGAGTAGGAAAAGGAGAAGTGAACAGAGAGCTTGATCTATCTGTAAAGACTCTTTTAGAGTATTCCGTGAAACACTGACAGACACATGGATTTGAGAAAATACACAATGGTTTGGGAAAGAAGTATTCATAATACTTAGAGCGAACATGTGGATAAATTACACACTTGTATACACTTGTAATAACATGGCCTGTTATTTCTACCTAGACTCAAAAGCCATATTATTGCTCGAGTAGAAAGGTCTTACCTTCCCCAAAAGAAAAAAAAAACATATTAAAACTAAATTATAAATAGAATAATTGAGTTTTAAATTTAGAATCCTCCAAGGATCTAGAAGTTTGGTGCCCAATATGAAGGGTTTTTTTTTTTTTTAGAAACTGTTCATTAAAACAAATTTATTTATAATAAACCTTGATTCAGTCTGAAGATGCTTTTATTCAAAGTTAGAATCAACATGAACCTTCTCAAATTGGGTGAACAACAGGCAAAAACACTGATCATTCAGCAGGTCCACAGAGGGAACATCTTTCACCCAATATGAAGTTTTAATGCTATCTAAAAAAACCTATATGTTTTGTGAAAGTACTAAATTGTTTTTGCAGAGCTAACATGGGTCATCATAAAAGGAAGTATCTATCATACAACAGGTAAAATTTTTAATTGGCATAAAATCCAAATGAAAAGAATTTAAAAAATACAATATGATTAATATATCTTTAAAACAAAATCAATATATTGAAACTGAAAAGTAGATGAAAACTGATATAAATACAAGACTAAGACACTCTACAATTCTTTGGACTATATTGTTTTCCAAGATGCCACAAGAGTCATTGAAGTTGATCAGTAAAGAGATCAAATTTGCAAGAAGGATATAGACAATGGGTGCCTGAAATGAAGAACATACATGATGTGATTGATAATAGATTAGATAGTACAGAATAAAAATGAATCTGCAAGTCACTGCCTCTGAAAAGAAAAACTTCTCTAACCAAAAGTGAGAGTAGCTTTAATATAGGGATATGAACACTAAGAGAAATGCTTACTGGGCAGTTTTGTAAGCATAATGTATGCATTTAGCCAGACACCAACAGGTGTTACACACCTAGGGCTCATGACCTCCCTTGTCATAGGTTTTCAGTATTAGGCATGTGTTCTCTACCATGGAGAGAGCCTCCAGTCCAATTAGAGGGTGGTTGGTTTTCCCCCATAACAGACTTGTCAATATTGCACCCATTGGCTCATTTGGCCAGGCTGGCCAAATTTAAGGTTTGCAGTGTCTTACTGTTGTTTATCTCTATGATGATTTCTCTCTTTCCCATACTGCTGCAAGTAGCATTGCTTTTTCCAGCTTTCTGTCAGCTGGTATAAAAGGGAAATTTTTTTTTGGACTTTTAGAATTTCTTTTTTAAATATGTATTTTATTAGTTATGTATATAATATATATACAGCCATGATTGTACCATCTTTAACCTTATCTCTGTCCTCCCCCCATGGGTTATGTAGGTCTTGCCTTATGGGGGTAGCCATCAGTTATGCGGGAGAGGCAATGACTCTGTGTATAATGACCCACCTCATGGCTCTAACTATCTTTCCGCCCCCTCTTCCACGAATTTCCCTGAGCCATGATGGGTTCATTTTAGATCTATTTCAGTTACGAGGTTTTGTGAGTCTCTGTGTCTCTGTATATCTGATTTGGTAGGAGTTGAGTGTTCTTTGTGTCTATCTCCTTCACCCTTGTGCTGGTACCAGGTTCACCGATAAAGCAGCACTCTTGCTCATTTCCCCTATAACTCAAGGGCTTCAGTTGGTGCCCTGGTGAGATGCAATGGGCTGATTCTCTCTTCAGGTTCTATGTCCATCTGAAAGAGAGAAGCAGATTCTCCAATGGAGAGTGAGGTCAGTGCAAGCTATATGGATAATCATTATTATTTTAGAGAGAATTTAAATAGGTGTAGGCCCTCTTATATCCCACTATTGGTGGAAACTTGATATTGGATAGTGGGCTTATTTTTGGATATGGTTCTGACTTGTTTCCCATTTCCAGGTATGGGTTCTGTTCCACTGAGTGGATCTGTTAGTTAAATCTAGAGCAGTTGGTAACCCACCATGGCTGTGTGCCACTACTGCACTTGTGTGAGCATCACAAGTTGCTTAGACAGATGTTGGTTGTTTTCCTCCAGCCACTTATGTAGCACCTTTTGGCACTAGACAAGCTAACTATCTGGGGACTGATGTTCTTCCAGATTCCAGCCAGGTCACTCCATGTTCCGTCCGAACAGCATATGGTGTTTTCAGCAGTAGGGTCTTACCAATAACCTTTGGTGGGTCATCAGGTACTCTGACAGAAATCTGTCTTCTTTTGGGAAACCTTGTAGGTCTCACTGATCAACAGCTCATTGTGGTTGTTAAACACATGCTAGTACTGGAAGTTACAGGTCAGTGCCAAGGGAAAAGAAGGAAGAAAAAATATAGGTAATATGAAAGAGAAAGAGAAGAGAAAGAAGAGGGAGTGATAGAGAAACAGGAGAAGATTGAGGTTAGTCTTCGTCATACCTTCTCTAGGCCCCTGTGATTCAGGTATTCTCTCCAAGCAGGTTTGACCTTTTAGTATGTCTTTCAGGATATAGGATTTTATGGTACCATTTCCATTTGGGTCCAGTTTTTGTGCCCCCTCCACCCTTTTCCTGTCTTTCCACCCCACCATCCCTATTGTCCAGTCCTTGAGATGTTTATTAGGTATGTCAGCATCTTGGGAAAATACAAATTAGAAGACACAGATGAGTGAGACCATGTGACGCTTATCTTTCTGTGATTGGGTGATCTGTTCCAAGTTTTACCATTTTTCTTCAAATTGCTTTGTGTCATTTTTCCTTACTGCTGTGTAGAATTTCATTGTGTAGATATACCACATCTTAGTTATCCATTCATCTAATGATGGACATCTGGGTTGATTCCAGCTCTTAGCTATTATGAATTGAGCAGCTATAACTCACTCTAGCAAGGTTTCTCAATGACCTAGTAGCCCTAGCATGTGGAGTCCTCAGCAATAGGGTCTTACTATCTATTCCTGGTGAGAAACCAAGAGCCTTGGCAATGGCCTGTAATGTTGTGGGGGCATCTGGTTCTTCCCTAGCCAATAGCTCACTAGAAGATATCCCGTCCCTGGCACTGAAATGTTTCTAGTAATAATCTATGGCTTCTGGATGTGCCATTGTCCAAAAAATTAGGTTTCCATATGACTTATTCATACTCTCTTAGATTTTGATTAACCCTCCTCCCAGCCTTCCTTTACTCAATTTCTTCCCCTGAATTTATTTAGGCCCTTCCACCCCCAATAATCTCTTCAAAAATTGATGGCTTCTTAAAGTCCTTAAGACAGAAGAAATGATACAATATTCAAATCTGGGTATGCATAAAATAATGAAGAGCTTCAAAGTCTGAAGTACAAGGACAAATGCAAATAATTATTATTTAAGTGAACAAAATTTAAAGCAAAAATGAAAACTTGGTCTGTTGAGAAAAAAAAAATATATAATCACAACACAAAGTTCTGAAGGGGAAAGATACAGATATAGTTTTTAAAGTTATTATGCTATATATGAAACAGTATAACATTATTTGAAAGTAGACTATGAACAATTAAAGATATAAACTATAAACTTAAAAGCACCCACTAATATATCATAGCAAAAATATTGTAAGAAGTCATAAAAAAGGCAAAAATGAAATAATGCCAATATTAAAAAGGCATTACAAGGGGCTGGAGAGATGGCTTAGTGGTTGAGGCACTTGCCTGTGAAGCCCAAGGATCCAATTTGATTCTCCAGGTCCCACATGAGCCAGATGCACATGGTGGTGCACATGTCTGGAGTTCATTTGCAGTGGCTAGAGGCCCTGGCATGCCCATTCTCTATCACTCTCTCTTTCTCTCTAATAAATAGGAAAATAAATGTTAAAAGGCATTAAAAACTTTTAAACATTAAGATAAGCATTAAAAATAAAAGCAAATAATGTGGAGGAGGGTTAAAAGCAAAATATCAACAATAACATTAAATCCAAAGGGCATAAAATTTCAGGTAAATGTAGAGATTCAAACTGGATAAAAAAAAAAAAAAGAGCCATATATATGCCTTCTTTTTTAATCTGTGCATATAAAAACAGAAATATAGATGTATGAGCTTATTTTTTCAATATTATAACAAAATATCCAAAGCTGAGTAATGTGTGAAGAAAAGAGTTTTACTTAGTGCAAATGTCGGCATGTATGAAGGCATCGTACCAGCCCCTGTTTGCCTCTGGGACATTTGCAGATGGTATTTCAATGTCCTAATATTGTTGAAATACCAGAAGCCAGATAGTATGCCAGACTTGCATGGATCTTTTATAAATATCCTCAAGGGAACTAACCACAGTCCCAGGAAGGCTTCAGTAAGTCCTTCCAAGGTAAAGGCCCCTATAACCTACTTACTTTGTGATGAAACCCTACTTCTTGTACATTCCACCATCTCCTAGCATTATCACACTGGGGACCTAGCTCCCAGCCCATAAATCCATAGGGGAAAAAAAATCAAACCATATTAAAACCATAGCAGCAAAATACATTTTTTAAAATGTATTGGGAAAATTTAGAAATAAAACACTACCATATATTATGGAATGCTTAAAACATAAATTATCATCTCTAGCAAACCCTGTGAGCTGTATGGAGCTTCTTTCAGCCTCACATTCTGCTAACATGGGTGTAAATGTGAGCTATCATTTTGAAGAATGGTTGGCAGTTTATGAAAAACTTAAAGACACACCATTTGATCTAACCAATTCAGTCCTATTTATTTGCCTTAGAGAAATAAATCTTATGTCCACACAAAATCTTCTACATGGGTGTTTACAGTAAATTTATTTGCAGTAACCAAATTTTTTAAAAAGTCAAATATCTATCAAAGATAAATGAAATACCTGTGATACACTCATGCTGCTATTGGTCAATAAAAATTCTTCTTATTGATTCATATTACCACAAAAAATGAATCTCAAAATATTATTCTTTGTGATTAAAAGGCAGCAAGTAAGGAGAACATTTATACAAATGTTAGGAAATAAGAAAGGGCAAAAATTAGACCCATTATTGCTAAAGATGATGAAGGAACACCTGATTTTGATCATAGTGACTGCTTAATAGGTGATTATACCTATGTAATTCACTGAGATATTAAATTGTATATGTGTAACATTGCCAATTTATTACATGCCAACATTATTTCAATAAAGCTGTGTATATGCATGCAGGTGGTATGTGTGTGTGTGTCTGTGTGTATGTGTGTATGTTTCATCAGGTGGTTATCAATAATATTATTCGAAGGTGAGATAGGAATGGTGTAAGAGAAACTCATAAGCAAAAGCAATATTAAAATTAATATTATAAATAGTAAACAGCATAATTTATTGTAATTTATTTAGGGATAATTTGGGAAGATATCAAAAAGAAGTGGTGAGAAAAATTACTATTCATTTGAAAGACAGAGATGCACCATTGAAAATTTCAGTCTTGGAAATTAAGAAAAATAATAAAAGAATTTGAAATAATACCTAAACATGAATCAGAAGAAATCTGTTATTTATCACCAATCTGAACTCATTGTTCAGAAATTTAAATATAATATGATTATTAGATGTGGCGCATGGAAGGATGCATACCAATCACATTAATTGCATTTCTCTAAAAATTAAGCTTAACCAGAAAAGAGCTAAAAGGAAATTACCCTGTGTAAAAAAAAATGCACTATTTTTCATTATTCAGTACACCTGAATACAAATCAAGAGTAGATATAATCTTGAACAAGAGGAGCCTGTATTATTTACAGAGAAATGAATGCAACCCCTAAAACCCAAGAGAATGAAGCCTGCCATGGCAGCCACCATAGCAGAGAGAACATGGTGCCAGAACCCAACTAGATGATAGTGAGCTGAGTGTGATTCCTTCTTCTTTATCCTGCACAATCAGCCCAAAAATCATTTACCGAAATCAAATCAGATCACATTGAACTTCCTAGTCCAACATATTAAGGAGTTCACCACTGCCTTCAGAAAAACATTGAGAATGACTTTAGGACCTGCACATGTGGTCTTGGATGGTCTTCAGATCCTTCTCACTCTGTAGCCATCACTCCACTCAAATTTCCACAGACAAACCATTTCCTCTACTTGTTTACATTTTGCTAAGACAGTCCTTTCCCAATTCAACATCTTCCATATTTCTACATTTTAAGACTAACTTCAATGCAATCTTTTCTCTTGAAAATACTAATATTGACAATCTTGGGTCAGTTTTGAATTTCTGTGCTTACTTTCTATGTTCACATTTAAAAAAAAATCTTTGTTATAACATCACTTAGGCTGCTTGGAGATCATTAATGTTTTAGCTTCAATGTTTTCTATAAGATACATCAACATTTTAAAGCATATGTCTTACTCACAAATATTTTCCTTGATCATATTGAAATGTATGTGTCCAAGTGTATAACAGACAGCTTCAGGTTCACTGAGATGAACTTCCAGACCAGGCACAGTTATGGAGGAAGGGATATTATTTATTCAAGCTTACAGATCCAGGGGAAGTTCCATAATGGCAGGAGAAGCTGGCCTGCTCTTTTACAGGACCAGGCAAGAGAGAGAAAAGCCACCAGCCACACAGCACAACACACTTCAGGAACTCTAGCTAGGCACACTTTGCATATCTTTACAATGGAATCTCAAACCCACCACCACACCTTAAGATCCACCCAGTGACATTACCTCCAGCAAGGTGGCTGCAGATGCAAACTACAAACTAATAAAACACTGAATATATTGGGGGACATCTATTCAAAGTACCACATTCTGCCCCTGGCCTCCAATAGATTTAGCCCTTGGCCCCCAATAGATTTATAACTATCACACATTGTAAATTGTACTCAGTCCAATTTCAAAGATTCTCACAGTTTTAACCAACTTAACATAGTGAGTCCTGTAAAATCTTCAGTACCTGGGATGGGATACCTTCCAGTGAGTTGTTGGCCAAGGAGGTCCTGGTAGCCTCCAAAACATTAAAGGCTTTTGCCAAAGCCCTTGGTTTCCCTTGAGAAACAGATAGTAAGACCCTATTGCTGAAGACATCTCTTGCCTGAGAGGCAAGGTCACTGAGAAAGCAAGCTGGTGCAGAGCAGAAAACCTTCTCCCTGTAGACCAGCCAACTGAAAGCTGGAAAAAGCTGCACTGCATGCAGTGTATGGGAGACAGAAGTCATCAGCAGTGAAAACAGTGGACACTGAATATTCAAATTTGGCCAGATAGGCCCAATGACTGAACGGGTGCACTAATGACATGTCTACTCTTGGGGTAACCAACTGCTCCATAATTGGACTGAAGGCCCTCTCTAAGGGAGGGAATACATACCTGGTCCTGAAAAACCTAAGCAAAGTCTATGGTAGGTAAGGTCATAAGCCTTATGGGTATGACTAAATGTATATACTATTCCCACCAAGCTACCCTGAAAATACTACACTTAATGCTCATATTCACATATTAATGCTACTCTCACTTCTGGTTAGAGAAGCTTCTCTTTTCAGATGGCGATGACCACTGGGATGACCCAAAAGGCAAAATAGTGCTGAGAAGAAGGGATGGAGGAGTGCCCAGCACTGAAACACCTCTGTCATACCCTCTAAGGCTCAGGGACCATTGCGGAAGAGGGGCCGGATAGAATGGAAGAGCCAAAGGAAGGGTACGACTCCTTACAATGCAACTGCCCAGACAGAAATTGGCCTTGATATCCATGACCTTGCTGTGCCTAGCAATACCTTCGCAAGACCCTCATAATAGAAGTAAAAGATGATGACATCAAATTAAAAGAGAGACTAATGGAGAGAGCGAGGGGATATGATGGAGATTGGAGTTCTAAAGGGGAATGGGGGGAGGGGAAGGAAATACCATGCACTTTTTGTATGTAAGTATAGAAGTTGTCAATAAAAAAAAATTACAAAAAAAAAAAAAAAAAAAGTTAAATACTTTCAACATGTAAAGGCACAGAGTAAACATTTTTAACTGGTATAAGGAATAGCAAGGAGAGACTAGAACAATGCAAAATCAGCCACCATCAGCCATCATCAAACTTCTGCAGATCAAGTTCAATATAACCAGAGACTGAGAGTCTCCAGGTTTTCCAATTTCGCCCCTCCAGCTGGGCAGAGTATCAAGGGAAAACTCCATCCCAGGCGAACACTGCACTCCATGGTAGCCCTTCCATAGTCCTGGTATATCCAGAACATCTTCTCGTCTCCATGCAAATCACGGTCCATCTTCCAAAGGCTCTTCCAGTCTATAAGGGCCTCACACCCTACCTCATTCCGCATCTCAGCAGTGGCTCCTGGAACCATGTGCAATTCATGACCACTCCATGCATTTTCATGTTTCCAAAACTAATACCAGGTGT
This sequence comes from Orientallactaga sibirica, assembly GCA_036365145.1. Lineage (NCBI taxonomy): Eukaryota > Metazoa > Chordata > Mammalia > Rodentia > Dipodidae > Orientallactaga > Orientallactaga sibirica. The sequence goes on along the minus strand of JAEOAD010000029.1, from coordinate 23,053,158 downwards.
GCAGGACACAGCCATATCCTTAATACAGGGACAAAATAAATCATAGCTTTGAAAAGCAGGTTCCTTCTCCAGTCAACTCTTTCCAAAAGAGTTTGCATTTCTAACAGTCTTTTCTCAGGCATCCTCTCCATTGTTTTAATGTAAAGCAGTCAGGCCACCTTCCTTCCACCTTCCTTCCACCTTCCTTCCACCTTCCTTAAGATTGCTAATGTGTTTGACAATAGCAGCTCCAGTAACCTAAGACCAGTCTCAATGCCTCTAATTTTAAATTGTTTGAGGTTTTCCAACTTAAAATCTTAAGTCTCTCAGTCCAATATCTTTAGCTAAGCATATTAGTCCATTACAAATTTAATCTCAATCAAACTCTCTGGGCCTGGGTAGCAGAGCGCAGCTATCCCTTATGCCAGTAACCCAGTTCCAGCAAAGTCCTCTGCAGTCTTTCCTTCCCCTTAGAAAGTTCATAAGCCAAGCCTCAACATTCAATGCCATTTGCACTTAGCATTCTCAAACTCTCATCAGAATAGCCCATAATATTTGGCTTACCACTCCAGAAGGCATCTTTAGTTGCAAGCACCAAGTCCATGCCTATTCCTCCAAAACAAGGGTTCCAAAAGACAAACATCCACACGGTCAGGTTCATCTCACCCCACACTCCTCGGTACCACTTTTATAGCAGACAGCTTCAGGTTCACTGAGATGAACTTCCAGACCAGGCACAGTTATGGAGGAAGGGATATTATTTATTGAAGCTTACAGATCCAGGGGAAGTTCCATAATGGCAGGAGAAGCTGTCCTGCTCTTTTACAGGACCAGGCAAGAGAGAAAAGCCACCAGCCACACAGCACAGCACACTTCAGGAACTCCAGCTAGGCACACTTTGCATATCTTTACAATGGAATCTCAACCCCCCCCCACCAGACCTTAAGAATCGCCCAGTGACACTGCCTCCAGCAAGGTGGCTGCAGATGCAAAGTACAAACTAATAAAACACTGACTATATTGGGGGCCATCTATTCAAACTACCACAAAGTGTATATCATTATTCTTAGAAAATATCTGTTACATAAATTGGTAAATAACATTAAAAGTGTACCCCCTTCCATAGGTTATTTCAATGTCTTATTATTTCTACATAAAATTTTTTGTTTCATTTTTAGTTATTTTTTGCATATGTATATGGGTTTGGTAGTGTTGATGTGTGTGTGTGCATATGTGCATGTACTTTTGTATGCATAATGCTATGTTGTATATGGGCACATGATGTACCTGTGTTTGTGTAGAGGTTCAATGTCTACTCTTGCCCTCAGTTACTGTCCACCTTATAGTTCACATTTTTACTTTATTTTGACACCTTCATAGATGTATATAAAGTATTTTGATCTTATTCTCCCCCATTACTCCCAACTCCCTCTACTTCCTACTAAATCCTTCTTCCCAATTACTTGCCACCTTATGTTGATACGCTATGTTATTATTTTATTTTATTGACCCACTAATTTAAATTAGGTTTGCTTGTATGATCATAGGTGGGAAGTTACTTACTGGGTAGACTTAGGAAATATTTGGCTTGTGGCAACATAGTGACTAATCTCTTCCTGTCTTCACAGGGTCTTCTTACCTCTGTGTCTTTCTCCATTATTTCCTCCTCTATGTTCCCTCCTCCTGCTTTGTTCTTCTCATTCTTCATCTTTAGTTTAATTGTATTTTACTTGGTGAATAATAATTGTAACTTTATGGGGAACAGTATGACATTTCAATATAGATAAAAAATGTGGCACAATCATATCCAGCAAGTTAAGAGGTCAGGGAGAAGGCTAACAATGGTACCATCATGGCTGTATACACACTATATACATAACTAATAAAAAAAGTTTTAAAAATGAAAAGACAAGAAAAAGAAATGGTATAAATAAATTAAGATACAATGTCCTTCCAGGCATGGTGGCACATGCCTTTAATCTCAACACTTGGGAGGAAGAGGTAGGAAGATCTCTGTGAGTTCCAGGCCAGCCTGGACTAGAATAAGACACTGACTCAGAAAAAACAATCTGTGTGTGTGTGTGTGTGTGTGTGTGTGTGTAACTTTTGTAATGATTTTAGTGAATTCCCAACTCTGTGATCAACTACTTCATTATTAAATTCAGTAACTCATAGTTCTAACATGATCTGTACTGTTCCCACCATGAAAATTCTTATCCTGTTTCTTCAGTGCCTCTATTGAGCTTTCAAGACTAAACTTAAGCTCTGATGGCCCTTTCTGGTCCAGATCCCAGGCCTCTGTGAGGCAAAATCAGTCACTTCCTCCTTTGTGATTCCATGTCAGAGATACCTCTGTTTCAGCATCAATTAGTCTGCATGATAATCATTTACCTACACAGTAGTACAGTAGTAACAGATGGAGCTACCTGAGGATTCAGAATGGGTCCTAACCACCTCTGCATTCCTATGGTTCCTATGGGAGCCCATACTGTATCTTAGAGTCTATACTCTCAAAAGTTTCCCAGGTAGAGCTGAAGAAATGGCTCAGCAGGTAAAGTGCTTGCCTGAAAAATCTAACAACTCTGGTTTAAATTCCTCAGTATCCATGTAAAGTCAGATGCACAAAATAGTGTGTGCACCTGCAGTTTGTTTGCATCAGCTAGAGGCCCTAGCATACCCATTCTCTCTGCCTATCTCTGTGTGTCTCTCTGCTTGTAAATGAATAAATAAAATACTTTTGAAAAAAATTTAAAAAGAGAGATATCACCTCAGTACAAAGTACATTCTTTTAAATACATGGAAAACATGCACATATAAACATATACAGTATACAATATATAATCATATTCAGCATGTATATATGGATTTAAAAAATTGAATTTAGGGGTACAGAGAGGTGCCTTATTAGGTGAAGCCCTGAATTTGGATCTGCAACACCCACATTAAAGCTCTCCAGCTATATGGCAGCACAAGCCTGTAATCCATATTCTGGGGAGGTGGAGAGAGGAGATCTCTGAGGCTTACTGGCCAGCCAGTCTAATCTAATCATTGAGCTCCAGGTTCAATCACATGCCATCTCAAAAAATAAGGAGAAAAGAAATTAAGGAAGGCATTTGATATTAACCTCTGTCTAAATATGCACACATATGTAAGAGCATCATATACACACATTTGTGTACGCAAATGCATGTGCAACACACACACAGACATAGATTAATTTACAGGGAAGAGACTTGAATAGTATTTACCACTAGGGTAGGGATGGAATGGGAAAGTGGAGGTATTGATTGCCCTATCTCTTTATTAAAACATCAGTCATTTGAGTTGAGGATCAATCTTATACAGTATGATCTGATCTTACATTCCTTTTATCTGCAATAACCCTGTTTCCAAATAAGGTCAATTCTGAGATTGTGGGAACTAAGATTTCAGTATATATTTGGAGACAACAGAATCCAGCCTGTAACAGGGCTCAAAGAAATATTTGGAGAATCCTATGACCACTGTAAGTAGAAATTCAAGCCCTGGGGATTTGCAAGAAATTCACACACATACTTCTCTCGGTCTGCTCTGCATTTTTAAACCATAATATGGGTACAGGCAAGTAAGAACCATTATCCCCTAAGCTGCAGCCACATATAATTCTATAGTAGGTGTTAATTTATTATTTTGTGTACATATTCCTATCTTTAACAGAGAGAAAGAAAGAGATAAAGAGAGACAGAGAATAGTGATGAGGAAAAAATGTATTCATTGAACTTAGGTGTTTGTGATTTACTTAAAATTTGGATTGTAACATGAGCCAAAACTGGACAGAAAGAAAAAAAATTACATTTCCTTAGGCTGAATCTCAACATCACATTTCAGCAGAGGGCATCACTCCGGTTTTCACTCTGGAGTCTTTTGGTCATCAGTCAATTTTTGTTTTAAGTAAAAGTGTATTGACAGCAGAGTTCTCAAGTGTCATCTGGAGGGGGATGTCAGGCTTCAGGATGGGCTTGTTCTCTCATTGAAAGAGCCATTGCTGTGATCCATCAAATAGCAGCTCCCTCTATACATATTTAAAACCCATCCTTCATGAGAAATGGCATTGTTGCAGAATTGTTCTCACTATGGCAAGACAAGATATTAATGTCCCCCACTGCCTCTCTGTGAATCATCTCCAGATACCATGAGTCGAATAAAGAATTAGAATTGAACCAAAAGTTCAAATCAGAGGAGTCAGAGGCAGCAAGTGGAATTTCCTTTCCTATGAGTTAGTACACTGATATTCTGAATTTCAAAATTTGAAGCCATTAGTGTTCTTTTTTTTTTGATTTTGTTTTGTTTGGTTTGGTTTGGTTTGGTTTTTCAAGGTAGGTCTTACTCTGGCCTAGGCTGACCTGGAATTAACTATGTAGTCTCAGAGTGGCCCTTGAACTCATGGCAATCGTCCTACTTCTACCTCCAGAGTGCTGGGATTAAAGGCATGTGCCACCACACCCAGCCCATTAGTGTTCTTTACTAACCTAAATGCCATTCTTAAAACAAATAGCAATAATTTTAAGTATTAATACTTACAATAACTTAAAATGGATGAGTATTCATAGTGGCAAACTTCACATATGTAAATTAAATAGAGATATTAATTTTGTTACAACGTATCTACCAGCCAGGCATGATAGTTCACATTTGTAACCCCATCACTGGGGAGGCTGGAGGTTCACTGTGAGTTTTAAGGCAACAGAGGGATTTCAAGATTAGTCTGGGTTACAGTGAGACCTTGCCTTTAAAAAGAATACATTCAACTATCAGTGCAGTGGGGACAGTGACCCACATCCTCTCCTATGCCTTACATCTCTGGGCTAATGTGAGGCTCTAAGAAAGCCACCATCATCACTCACAAGTGGCTAGGCACTTTTACACCAATCAACAAGCAGAATCTAATGGCTCATGTCTTACTTTCTGTTAAGTATATTATTTTGCTTGCTTAAGGATGAGATCTATTATGACAAGGTGTGGGCAACTGTTATTTCTCAATCCCTTTAAATTTTGAGCATGAAGAATGTATTACTGACCTCATTCCTTCCCATGTTCCAGGGTTCTTTACCTTAGCTAAAATCTACTAAGCACTTTTTATCTGTCAGTAATTCTAAAAGTACTTTAATAAGTACACAATTCCATTTAATCATGATCACCTTTAGGTTGGTATTCTTTCCATGTTTTATTTCATAGAGCTAAGAGTATGGAGAATCTTTAACAACTACCAAAAGCTTTTCTGTTCTTCTCTTACCTCTTGACTTCTTAATAATAAAAAATCAGCAGACATAGCCAAATTATTTAAAAAGTATCATACATACTTAAATAACCCAAGAATATTGTATGTTGTTTACACTAATTCTTGCCATGTGATGACAAATTAGCTTTAAAAATACAGTCATGATTTTCTCAAGAAATCAATAAAAAATAGTAAGAATGAAATATTAAATTTTATGCAATGATGACAGCAAAATCTACCTCACAGAAACAAGTTATTCAAAGTTCATGATTTTGACCAATTGGGACTCTGTATGTCTCACTGTATATAAAGGTTCAGTACATATTTTATGGCTGAAAGACTGCAAAAGAAAGCAGTCTACACAATATCTCTTAAAGCTTTTGTGAAAATTACCATTCATCAAATTTGATGCCAAATCTGACATTATAAAGATGGGATAAATAACTATGTTGATACCATGAGAAAATAATCAATATTTATGAATAATAAATAAAATACATTAAAATTAATATCATTCTTAATTTTTATTTACTTATTTGAGAGCAAGAGTGAGAGAGGTAGGTAGATAAATGATAGAGAGATAAATGACAGAGAGAGAGAATGGGTCTTCTAAGGGCCTTTAGCCACAGCAAACACCAGACATACGTGCACTATGTGCATCTGGCTTATGTGAGTAGTGGGGAATTGATTCTGGGTCTTTAGGCTTCACAAGCCAGTGCCTTAACTGCTAAGCCATCTCTCCAGCTCAGTTAATCTCATTTTAATAAAGTTATATAAAGAATTGAGACATACTTAAGAAAATTTTGAAAGAACATTTTTTGAAAGATCATGACCAGGGTAGGGATGTAGCTAAATTTGTAGAATTCTTCATAACATGCACAAAGACCTGAGTTCAGATCTCAGTACCATAAAAGCCAGGTATGGTATCACACACCTATAATCCTAGCACTTGGAAAGTGGAGGTAGAAAGATCAGATGTTCAAATTTATCCTAAGCTACATAATCAGTTCACAGTAATCCTGGGCTACACGAGATCCTGTCTCCTCCTATGTCCCACAAAGGAACACTAAAAAAAAAAAAAAAGGATTAAAATGATTTTAGAAAAAAATTATGAAGTCTATTTTGTATTTCTGGAAAATTTTACTGACTCTAAAAATTGACTAACAACATATTATTATGTAAAGTAAAATTTGGCCAAATGGTTGTGCTTGTTCTTGTAGCCTATTTTGGCTTTAGAGGAGTGTGATTTGAGGGCATATGGTCTATTGTTAATATTCAGTAATTATATGGACTTATGCAGAAGGAACAGTTAAAAGGAGAAATGAAATGATTATGTGTGTGACACTAAAGAATATCACAGTTAAGGGAAAATTATACAAGTCAAGAATAGAAGCACAAAAGGCCAAGGATAGTAAAAAATGTTCTTCTGGGGCTGGAGAGATAGCTTAGCAGTTAAGGCATTTGCCTGCAAAGCCAAATGTATGCCAGTTGCACAAAGGGGCACATGAATCTGGAGTTTGCAGTGGCTTGGTGGCCCTGGTGCACCCATTCTCTCTCTGTGTCTATGTATCTATGTATCTATCTATCTATCTATCTATGTATCTATCTATCTATTTATTTATCATCTATCTCTGTCTCTTTCTCACTCTCAAATAAAGAAATAAAATATTTTTTTTTAAAAAGTGAGCCAGGCGTGGTGACAAATGCCTTTAATTCCAGCACTTAGGAGGCAGAGGTAGGAGGATCGCTGTGAGTTTGAGACCACCCTGAGCCTACATAGTTAATTCCAGGTAAGCCTGGACCAAAGTGAGACCCTACCTCATGATATGAAAAAAAAAAAAAAGAAAAGAAAAGAAAAGAAGAATACTTCCGGTGGTATCACCATACTTGATTTCAAGTTATCTTATATAAGGCCATGATAATAAATAGTGTGGTACAGGATCATAAATCAATGGAATAGAATTGAAGGTTCAGGTATCAATTTGAGCTACCAGATCCTTAACACAGGGACCAAACATGCTCACTGACGCAAAGATAGCATTGTTAGCAAATGGTGCTGGAGGAACTCGATAGCTACATGTAGAAGATTGAAATTGGACCCCCCTCCTCTCACTTTTCACAAAAATTAACTTCAAATGGATCAAGGACCTTATTATAAGACTCAAAAAATCTAAATCAATTAGAGAGAAAAAGTAGGGAGAAAAATCCAAGTTAAAGGTATATGGAAAGATTTTCTGAACAAGACTCTAGTAGCCTAGGGAATCAGGCAAACATTTAATAACTGTGAACTCATGAAAATAAAAAGCTATTGTACAGATAAGCATACCATCAACAGGGCCAATAGCCAACCTGCTGAATGGGAGAAAATCTTCACTAGCCATGCCTCTTCAAAGGTTAAAAATCTAGCATTTACAAGGAACTAAAAAACCTAAAAAACAAAAAATCAAGCACCTCACTCAAAAAAAAAAAAAAAAATGGGACAGGGAAATGAACAGAGTTCCCAAAGGAAGGAATACAAATGGCCAATAAACACCTAACGAGATGTTCACATCTCTACTCATGAGGAAAATCCAAATTAAAATGACTCTGAGATTCTATCTTATTCCAATCAGAATGGCAACTATCAAAAAATTCAAATGATAGCATATGCTGGTGGGAGTGTGGGGAAAGAGCGATCTTCATCCACTGCTGGTGTGTGTGCAAGCTTTTAGAACCACTATGGAAATCAGTATGGAGAGTCATCAAAAGGCCAAAAATAGAACTATCATTAGATCCAGCTATACTTGTTGGGGCTATACAACCTAAAGACTCTACTATATACTACAGAGACAGAGACATGTGCTCAACCATTTTTATTGCTGCTCTATTCACAATAGCCAGGAACTGGAAGCAACCCAGATGCCCATCAAGAAATGAATAATTAGTGAAAATGTGGTACAAGTACACAATGGAACTCTACTCAGCAGTAAGGAAAAGTGAAGAAAATTGCAGGAAAAATGAGGGAATTGGAAAAAAAAGTCATGATAAGTGAGGTTACACAGGCTTAGAAAGGTCAATGTCATATGTACTCTCTTATTTGTGGTTCCTAACTGTGGTCAATTGGAGGTGAGTACAAACAGTAGTAAGCACTAGGAATATGGAAATAGAACTTGAATGAAACCAGTAGAGAGAAGAAATAGGAAGAGAGGAGAGGAAGAGTTAAGGGAGGGACAAATTATGGGAGCTGGAGGGGCTTGGATGGATAGGTGGTAGTGAAGGTGGGAAGGAATTTATACAAAAGGTAAGAAAACAGAAATTAGTTCCATTTAAATCCTCATTCTCACTAGAATTCTGCAAGATATAATCACCAATAAAAGGGGAACGGTGACAGTCTGGACAGGAGGTGGATAATGCTTAACTAAAAATCACGGATTCTGGCCAGTAAGTCCCAAGCCCAGAGTTGAGTTAACCCTCACAGTGAGCTGTTGGCCAGGAAGACCCATGAGGTCACCAAAACTTGTAGGCCATTGCCAAAACCCTTGAGTACCTGCCAGAGCTAAAAGATAAGACTCTATTGCTGAAATCATCACAGGTTGCAGTCACAGGACATTGGAACACCATGCTGGAACCAAAAGGAAAACTAGCTCCTATCTGGCTAGCCTTCAAAATTCTGGAAGGCCCTATGGGAGCCACTGGAGAACAACAGTCACCATCAGCATGAATAAGTTGGGGACCCTCCATACTATGAAATCAACCAGCCAAACAATAAGTGCACATTTGTGCAATAGTGGCATACAGCCTCTGCATACTGCTTAAACTATTCTCCGATTGGAGATGAGACCTGCTAAAGAACCATATCTGGTACTGGAAACCAAGTTAGAATCCCATGGTCAGGATACTCAGACATCAGGGAGACGCTCCCATTGATCTCTGGAGTAGGGAATTGGGTGTCAAAAAACTCTCAGACAAGGTTGCATACCCACTTTAACCTAAGGTGTTCTCACTGTTGGTTGGAGAATCTGTTTTATTTTATAGATGGCAGAAAAAATAAAGGAGAGAGAAAATTCATCAATAAGACAAGATAGGATCACTGTGATTTCAAGGCCAGCCTGAGACTATATAGTGAATTCTAGGTAAGTTTGGGCTAGAGTGAGACCCTTAAAAAACAAACAAACAAACAAACAAACAACAACAACAACAAAAAAAAACAGGTGACTACTCACTATGAGAATTCCCACCTTGTTGCAGTCAGGTTCATATTGCTGGCAGAAATCACCCGACTAAGAGCAGCTTGTGGGAAAAAAAGAGGTTTATTTTGGCTTACAGGCTCAAGGGGGAAGCTCCATGATGGCAGGAAAAACGATGGCATGAGCAGAGGGTGGACATCACTCTCTGGTAAACATAAGGTGGACAACAGCAACAAGAGAGTGTGCCAAACACTGGCAAGGGGAAGCTGGCTATAAGACCCATAAGCCCGCCCCCAACAATACACTGCCTCCAGGAGGCTTTAATTTCTAAATTGCCATCAGCTGGAGAGACGACCATTCAGAACACCTGATTCAACCCACCACATTTTGCCCCTGGCCCCCATAAATGATAACCATACATGATGTAAAATGAAATGCATTCATCCAACTTTAAAAGCCCCCATTTTTTTTTATCAATCCTAATGATGGTCCAACAATCCCCATACTCCAAGGTCTTTTAACTGAGCCATAATACCGAAAATAATCCCCCCAAAGCCCATAATGGCACAGAATAAACATTCACACTGCAAAGGATCGCATTGGGCAAAGCAAAGAAATATTCAACCAATACAAGATTTAAAACAACCAGGGCAAACGTCAAACTCTGTAATTCCAATCCAACAACTAGTCAGTGACAAATCTCCAAGTCTGATAATTCTAATCAGCAACAAGTCTCTGGAGTTCCAATTCCACCCCTCCAGCTAGGCTACTCACAGTCCTGGAAAACTTCAGCCCCGACCGGCAGCTTTCCTCAGCAGCCATCTCGTGGTCCCAGCATCTCCACTGGGTCCCCACTGCAACCCACAGTCCATCCTCATGGCCCCATGGGATCTCCATGCAGGCATCCAGCAAACCTGCTTCATACTGCCCATGGCCATTTCCAAAACACAAGACCGCGTTACAAACTCAATGACCCTCTCTTTCCTGCATTTGTTATACTCCATAATACCAGGTAGGGTGCCAATTTGTTAATCAGGGGTGAATAAATCAGACTTTGAAGAACAGGACAATCCTTCAGCATTCAAGCCCCTTCAAAAGAGTCTGCATTCTTCCTGTTACCCCAGTGCAGGGCAGCTGGCCCAATCTCAAAGGTTGTAATCTCTCAATTGCAGCTGAATGGGCAGAGTTCACCCAAAGATTTTTATTTTTCCTGTTACATATCCTTCTGCTCACACCAGTTTATTTCTACACAAAGCAACCCTGCACAACTTCTCAGGACACGGGTATAACAGCAAACTTGTCACACAAACTGCTAGCCCAGTCCAAATAAAGCTCTTTCTCACCGTCATAAGCCAAACCTCACAGTCCATAATTCTTCCTCTTGAAAATCAGCTCCAGAAGGCCAAAGCCACAGTCAGGTGTCTAGCAGCAATCCCACTCCTCCGTACCACTTTACTGTTGCAGTCAGGTTTGCATTACTGGCAGAAATCACCCGACTAAGAGCAGCTTGTGGGAAAAAAAAGAGGTTTATTTTGGCTTACAGGCTCGAGGGGGAAGCTCCATGATGGCAGGAAAAACGATGGCATGAGCAGAGGGTGGACATCACTCTCTGGTCAACATAAGGTGGACAACAGCAACAAGAGAGTGTGCCAAACACTGACAAGGGGAAGCTGGCTATAAGACCCATAAGCCCACCCCCAACAATACACTGCCTCCAGGAGGCTTTAATTTCTAAATTGCCATCAGCTGGAGAGACGACCATTCAGAACACCTGATTCAACCCACCACATTTTGCCCCTGGCCCCCATAAATGATAACCATACATGATGTAAAATGAAATGCATTCATCCAACTTTAAAAGCCCCCATTTTTTTTTATCAATCCTAATGATGGTCCAACAATCCCCATACTCCAAGGTCTTTTAACTGAGCCATAATACCGAAAATAATCCCCCCAAAGCCCATAATGGCACAGAATAAACATTCACACTGCAAAGGATCGCATTGGGCAAAGCAAAGAAATATTCAACCAATACAAGATTTAAAACAACCAGGGCAAACGTCAAACTCTGTAATTCCAATCCAACAACTAGTCAGTGACAAATCTCCAAGTCTGATAATTCTAATCAGCAACAAGTCTCTGGAGTTCCAATTCCACCCCTCCAGCTAGGCTACTCACAGTCCTGGAAAACTTCAGCCCCGACCGGCAGCTTTCCTCAGCAGCCATCTCGTGGTCCCAGCATCTCCACTGGGTCCCCACTGCAACCCACAGTCCATCCTCATGGCCCCATGGGATCTCCATGCAGGCATCCAGCAAACCTGCTTCATACTGCCCATGGCCATTTCCAAAACACAAGACCGCGTTACAAACTCAATGACCCTCTCTTTCCTGCATTTGTTATACTCCATAATACCAGGTAGGGTGCCAATTTGTTAATCAGGGGTGAATAAATCAGACTTTGAAGAACAGGACAATCCTTCAGCATTCAAGCCCCTTCAAAAGAGTCTGCATTCTTCCTGTTACCCCAGTGCAGGGCAGCTGGCCCAATCTCAAAGGTTGTAATCTCTCAATTGCAGCTGAATGGGCAGAGTTCACCCAAAAGATTTTTATTTTTCCTGTTACATATCCTTCTGCTCACACCAGTTTATTTCTACACAAAGCAACCCTGCACAACTTCTCAGGACACGGGTATAACAGCAAACTTGTCACACAAACTGCTAGCCCAGTCCAAATAAAGCTCTTTCTCACCGTCATAAGCCAAACCTCACAGTCCATAATTCTTCCTCTTGAAAATCAGCTCCAGAAGGCCAAAGCCACAGTCAGGTGTCTAGCAGCAATCCCACTCCTCCGTACCACTTTACTGTTGCAGTCAGGTTTGCATTACTGGCAGAAATCACCCGACTAAGAGCAGCTTGTGGGAAAAAAAAGAGGTTTATTTTGGCTTACAGGCTCGAGGGGGAAGCTCCATGATGGCAGGAAAAACGATGGCATGAGCAGAGGGTGGACATCACTCTCTGGTCAACATAAGGTGGACAACAGCAACAAGAGAGTGTGCCAAACACTGACAAGGGGAAGCTGGCTATAAGACCCATAAGCCCACCCCCAACAATACACTGCCTCCAGGAGGCTTTAATTTCTAAATTGCCATCAGTTGGAGAGACTAGCATTCAGAACACTTAAGTTTATGGGGGACACCTGAATCAAACCACCACACACTCTACATCCCCAGCTATGGCCCATGAAAATTGCAGTGGAAAAGGTGACATGCATATTACTCTTACTGCTAGCCCGACCACCAGCTCTAGGGTGATGGTGACAGACACAGTGATCAATCAAAACATGTGAAAGTAGAAATCCAGAGACTGCAAAGAACTCAGACAGTCCAGCAATAGCAGGTTGTAGGTCCGAGAGTCAAACAACTAGGTAGCTGCTCAGGCCACAAGGCTGGAGGCCTCAGCAGTCCCAATCCGGCACTGAAGGCCTGGAGGCTTCCTGGAGAGATGCTGTTCTTCAGTCCACCTTGGTCTTCAGTCCACACTGGAAAGCAGCAACACCAAGCAGCAAGTACCAAGCGGAAAACACCAAGCACCCAGTGACAAGCAGCGAGCAGCACCGGCAGCCAGGTGGGAGAGAGAGAGCCTTTCTTCCAAGAGCTTCTTTTTATCAACCAGCCCCCTCCTCCAAGAGGGGCCGCCCACTCTGGGGGAAGGGCTTACCGCTGGGGGAAGGATTCTTCCTTTAATTAATCCTTCCTAGAGGCAACCTCAGAGACACACTTATGAGGAATGTCTGTGGATTCCTAAACAAGTCAAGTTGACACAAACTTAACCATCACAAGTCCACCCCTTGTCAACTTGACACCAAACCATATATCCTTACATTCTACTTAACTTCCAAATGAAGACAGTAACAAGGTCATAATTCCACCTAACATGATATAACTATCCCTCATACAACCGGAAACACACACTCATCCACCCCCCACACACAAAGCAAATTCCTTGAGGAAGGCTTAGTCTCATATAATAAGTCAAATATAAATTCAACAGTGGTTAACTAGCAATATGATCTTACTCAGTATTAATTACCTAATAGAGAAATAGAGGAAGAACAAAACATCTTAATATTGGTGTACATATGTACAAACACTCTTAACAAGGTAAGACAGGAACACTCATGGCAATTACAGTCCACGTTTTTGTAACTGGTCCCGTGGCCTTAGCTGGTATTTGTTACTGCCTTCTTCTACTACCCATTCAGTATTTCCTCCACCTTCAGCAAGCACCTCTTCCAACTGCATGAGCTGCAGTGCTAATTCTAAAATCTCTGGTCAGTGGGCCCATTTCAATAAATTCAGCTTGATCTAACCTTATATTCCTTCCTCCATCATCCCACACTCTTAAAATCCATCCCCACATATATTGCCCATGCTTCTGCCTGTACAAGTTAGAAAGCTCCTGAAGTTCTTTAGGGGTGTATCTCACTTCCTCTTGAGTCACGCTTTCTAACTCCCCTTTAGGGGCATGCCTAGCCTTACGCCTTGTTACAGGCCTCGAGGCAAAGATGGGTGGGCTCTGAGAAGCATCAGTACAGGGAGGGTCATTACTGCTTCCTCAGACAAAGGAATGATTCCCTCAGGCAAGTGTGAAGAGGGCAATAGTTCAGGGGGTGGGGGTGGGGATGTAACTGCAGCTAAAGGAGGGGAAGCCACATTCTCATGCAAAACAACTTCTTCAGAATCTGAGAGTTCAATGTCCCCAGATTCTTCAGGATCTTCCCATACATCCCCATCCCAAGTCATGGGACCCAACTCTTTTCCAACCAATGCCCTCACTTTAACTTCTGATAACCTGTGAGGCTGGGAATTGAGCTTACGCTGCAAATAAGCTAATCTTACAATGAGAGCTTGAGTTTGGTTTTCTGCGATTCGAGCCCTCTTCTGACTAGACAGGAGATTTTCCTCCAGGGCACCCTTAGAAACCTTCAGATCATGTACGTGGGTCTTAAGCTTGGAAATTTCCTTTTGAAGCTTCTGCTTTTCTCCCAACAGTTTATCTAGAGATGTCAGAAGAAACCATCCAGCATCATCATTCGTCTTACTTTTCCACAAATATCCAAAAGTTCTAGATACAGAGTCACTAAATTCCTTGCTCCTCACAAGATATGACTCAGAATCACTAAATACATCTATCTCACGGAGTTCGTTAAATAGTGCACACCATGGATTATTAGTGCCCTCCTTATTACCACTTAAAGTGCTCTCCTTATTGCCAGCAGAGCCTTTAGTGGCACTGAAGTTGGAGAACCAACTCCACAGAGCACCAAGCCTACTAGGGAAATCCATCCTTACAATTCTGTTTCTCTAGAACCACTCCCGGTACCACAATCTGTATTAGTCAGGGTTCTCTAGAGGAACAGAATGGACAGAATGAATTGTATTAAAGAGGATTTATTGGATTAGCTTACACAGTCCAGCAATAGCAGGTTGTAGGTCCGAGAGTCAAGAAACCTGGTAGCTGCTCAGGCCACGAGGCTGGAGGCCTCAGCAGTCCCAATCCGGCACTGAAGGCCTGGAGGCTTCCTGGAGAGACGCTGCTCTTCAGTCCACCCTTGTCTTCAGTCCACACTGGAGAGCAGCAACACCAAGCAGCAAGTACCAACCAGAAAACACCAAGCACCCAGTGACAAGCAGCGAGCAGCACCAGCAGCCAGGTGGAAGAGAAAGAACCTTTTTTCCAAGAGCTTCTTTTTATCAACCAGCCCCCTCCTCCTAGAGGGGCCGCCCACTCTGGGCCGCCCACTCTGGGGGAAGGGCTTACCGCTGGGGGAAGGATTATTCCTTTAGTTAATCCTTCCTAGAGGCAACCTCAGAGACACACTTATGAGGAATGTCTGTGGATTCCTAAACAAGTCAAGTTGACACAAACTTAACCATCACAACCTACTCCTGCCAACCAATAATTATTTGCTCCCTTTGTTTAGAGACCAGTAGCCTGATCTCTTACTCTGATCTCTACTGCTGCCTCTTTCAGCTCTAGATACTGAGCCAGCTCTGGCTGGTGACCCAATAAAACTTTGCCTGTTTTGTTGCTAAAAATGAATGAATGAATTAAAATTAAAAATATAAAAACTAAAAATAAAATGATCAAATATCAATAAACTTGAATCTTTCAATTTTCTTCAGAGTTAACGTTTGATCATAATATCCATATTGAAAATTCATTATGTGCTCAGAAGAAATGATTTTTTACAAAACAAACAAGAAAAATTATTTATTTGCAAAAACGAAAATCCAATACTAGACCTTCTCTGCACTTTCTTCTGTCCATCCCCAGGGGGCTCCATCACGAACACTGCCACCTCCTTCAGACATGCTGTGTTTGGGTTTGCTTAGAGTGACTGTCCACAGAGACACACTGGGGAGTAATGAGTAGACCTCCACAAGGTGAGAGCAAAGCAGGTGTGAACCTGTGTGCTGTCAAATCATTGCAAATAAACGAAGAAAACCAAACAGACTCCAGAAGTCCTGTTTGTAGAGTATTACTGGTTTAAGTCCTATTGCTTGTTAAAATGCATCAAGAGAGAGAGGAGACTGAACTTTTTTCAGCTTCATCAAAGCACATCTAGTTCTTGTGAAACACCTAATGGCAGGACTATAAAAAGAAACATACAGATCATGTCCTTAATTGTTAAGTTTTACCTCACCTCCCATACATATTCTATCACTAAATTCAATGAGTTCTACCTTCCAAGTATTTCTTGAATTTCACTGTATATAGTATCTTCTTCTTGCCACACTTGTATAGAATCATATTCTTTTGTAATGATGACTGCTGATATCTTTGCTCCAATATTTTCAACTTTCTATTATCAGTTTACAGCATGATTTTTTAAATAAAATGTCAGTGTAGCTCTCTAATCAAGTGTCCTCAATGGCGTACACCTTCTTAAATTTAAATCAAAACTCTTACTAGATTTCAGAATATTTATTTATGATGATTTGATTCCCTTGCTTCCCATCTGCTCCCTGACTCTATAATCCAGTGTCATTCATGACTTTTCTTCAAACCATTAATTCCCTTTCCTGCTTCTCATAACTGAACTGTCTAATCCATCATCCTGGATGCTCTTACTTTTTTTTCAGTTCAAATGCTGCCTCCTCAGATGATTCTATCTAAATTTATTTCTTTTTACTCTTTGTGTATCACCATCCTGGTACTTTTCTTTATAAAAATGTCAGAATTATTAACAAACTAATGCCATTTAAAAGTACTCACTATCTGTATGCATCTTCTGTTGATGTCAAGTATCTTCCTTAGTCACTCTCCACCTCATTATTTTTAATTTGCCACAGGGTCTCTTGTCAAAACCAGAGATCATGATTCAGTTAGACAAGCTATCCAGCACATCTAAAAGAACCTCCCTTCCCAGTGCTGGGATTATAGCTCAGTGCTACTGCCAGGCTTTTACAGGGCTGCTGAGTGTCCAGACTCAATTCCTTATAGTTATGCAACAAGCACTTAATGACTGAGTCATTTCCCAGGTCTGAAGCAAAGAACTTATCTGAACAATTTACAGCACCTTCATAGCCTAGTAGAGAATCTGTTACAAGAAAGAATTCCATGTTGAATAAATTAGCTGATGCATGAATAAGAAGGGGAACAAATACTGCTAAGTTTATGGAAAGAAACTGGAGAAAGAGTTAGCAGGCAGAGAACTAAGAGCACACATTTCAGCAAATCCACCAGTAGTGTGACTTTTGAAATTAAGAGTTCATGTACCTGGGTATGTTGAGCCAGTGTGTGAGGTAGTGAGAGACTAATGGAGAGAACTCATGTGATGTATCCTTCATTTTTTCCTGATAAACATTCAGGATCTCAGCACATTCCCAGTACTCAGTTAAGGAGAAACATAAAAAGCAATATACAATTTTTTAAACATATTTCAGCAGAGTCGTTCCACATTGTTTTCCTAGTACACCAGAGATTTGTGTAAGGATCTATGTAGGGTTAGAAGTAGATTTAGGGGGCTGGAGAAACGGATTAACAGTTAAGGCATTTGCCTGAGAAGCCAAAGGATCCAGGTTCGTTTTTGCCAGGACCCACGTAAGCCAGATGCACAAGGGGCACATGTATCTGGAGTTGGTTTGCAGTGGCTAGAAGCCCTGGAGCACCTATTCTCTCTGTGTCTCTCCTCTATCTCCCTCTCTATCTCTACTTCTAAATAAATTAATAAAATTTAAAATAATTATTAAAAAAGAAGTAGATTTAGGAATAGACTTTTGTATGCCAAGATATTTAATGACTCTTCTTTCTTCTGCCTTCCCTATCATAAGTTTGATATAAATCCTCTCCATAAACATCGGTAACATTAACCATATGTTGTCTCATATTATTAACCATTTCTTTTCCTGAGTTCTCATGGTATGTGATATATTGTTGTCAATGTATTCAATGTATTAACTCATTACATGGCATAAGAACCCAGAGCCCAGCATATACCATTCCCCAATTTCCACATGGTGCAACTGGTATTTATCCTTCAGACATTGTAGAACTTGCCTGAGGCCAGGTACCTGTCATTGGAACTTGAATTTAGACACTGGTGGTTCTTAATGTTTGATAGTTTTTTGTTGCACTGCAGCTTGATGAAAACAACAATTCAGACAGCTGCAGGGTAGGACATCAGCAAGCCCATCTTCAACATCTGAAATTTCCCCTAACCAAGTTGAACTCCTCTAACTCCATCTAAAGTTCCAGATCATGTTTTACAGGAATTTGTGGGCAAAGGAAACAAATCTACTTTTGTATAATTTTGAAGTTAAAATTGAAGCCAATTTATCTCTCTATGTCAACTTCATATGTTTCCAAGCTGTAAGAGAGGAGCTGGTTGGTTTGGTGGCACCCATGGTGCTGCTGGTGGACTAGAAGCATATGATCTTTCCACAGCTCTTAAAAAGGGGTCTTTCCAGGTCAGCCTGGGCTAGAGTGAAACCCTACTTCAAAAAAAAAGGGGGGGGTCTTCCTTAAGATCTGAACCTTAAGATGATATGATCATGTGAACTTCTGAATGGTTCTGTGGAGGCAAGTGGGGTAGAATTACATAACTTACATAAAGAATTAGAAGTCCTTCTTAAATATCGGTAAGAATATTGCTGAGGTTACAATACAAAAAAGGAGAACCTGCCTAATATTCATAAGCTGCTGGGTTTCTTCTACAGCACCCTAATTAATTAAGTAAAAATAATTTCATTATAATAGCAAACCATTAAACATGTTTCAAATACATGTGACCTTATTGAACCATGAAATTATCCTTATTTGGTGGTATTTCTTTAGAAAAATTGTCAAATAGACAACACTTTTTCTATGTCACATGAACTTTTTTTGTTGTTTGTTTTTTTGGTTTTTTTTATTTATTTTTATTGACTTTTAATCTTACATACCAAAAAAAAAACACACCTGATATTTCCCTCCCCTCCCCCATTCCACTTTAGAACTCCGGTCTCCATCATATCCCCTCCCTTTCTCCATTAGTCTCTCTCCTAATTTGATGACATCATCTTTCTCTTCTATTCTGAGGGTCTTGCAAAGGTATTGCTAGGCACTGCAAGATCATGGATATCGAGGCCAATTTCTGTCTGGGCAGCTGCATAGTAAGAGGTCATATCCTTCCTTTGGCTCTTCCATTCTATCCGCCCCCTCTTCCGCAATGGTCCCTGAGCCACTGGAGGATGTGACAGAGGTGTTTCAGTGCTAGGCACTCCTCCATCCCTTCTTCTCAGCACTATGTTGAACTTTTTGTTTTTTTAAATGATAAATGTGCTTCTGGCCCAACATACTTTTATTTTATTTACTTTTTATTTTTTTTTAGTATACCTCAAGAAGATGACCTCAGGCACCACTATTTCTGGGCTTTTCCCTTCCCTATCTCTGGTATCACTTGATCCAACCTCTCTACGATCACATATTATGCTATTTCTCTTCTATAACTACCAAAGCAGGTGAATATGTCATGGTTGTTGGATTGCTATCTGGAGGGAAACAAAAAACAAAGAAAGGGAAAATAGCAGAGAAGCCTATCTAATAGCGTAACAGCTATTAGAAAACAGAAAAATAGGGCTGGAGAGGTGGATCAGTAGTTAAAGGCACTTTCTTACAAAGCCTGACAGTCTGGGTTTGATCCCTGAGAACCCATGTAAAGCCAGATGCACAAAGTGGCACATGCATCTGGAATTCGTTTGCAGTTGCAAGATGACCTGCTGTGCCCGTTCCCTCTCTTTCATTCTCATCCTCTCACTCTCTTTCCACACCTCTCTCTGCTTGCAAATAAATAAATAATTTATTTTAAAACAGAAGAATGAGAGAAAAGGAGACAGAGAGAGGAAGAGAGGCTTTCTGTCTGGAGTAGTTAAAAAGGCAACTTATGCACCAATATGGATATCACAATTATCTCCATCATTTAAGATATTCTGGAAAAACAAGATATTATTTTCTTTGTATGCAATTCACAGCATTGCAAATTTTTGATGAATCCATGTAAAATAAATATAGTGATTCTTTTTCTAAAACTTTGGGATGAAATTGGGCAATTTTATGAAATCCACAGGGAACTTTTGACCTCTTTCAAATCCATCGTGTTCTCTCCCACTGCTGCTCATCAGCACTCCTTTCTTGACCTGCTCCCTCAGGACAGTCTGCATGGTTTGCCACAACAAGCTGCTTCTGTTCATTGGACAGAATGTCAGCTTCCTTGAGGTGTGTGGTAACACAAAACAGTGGCGAAGTAATAATGGGCACTTGACAGTAATAAAGCCTGGTTTTAGAGAGAGTCATTTCAGTCTCTATAACTCCTTGTGTTAGTGGATAGGGAAATAGGAGAAAGCAGTCAGATATACTGTTCTTGAGTGTACCATTTCTCTTGTTATTTAAAATGAAATATACTTTTATTTTAATTGACAATAATAATATATTTTGAATAATGTAGGATTACATATTTTTATTGTGAAACATATTTGATCTTATTCATATGAACTAAGACAGCTGTGATACTGCTCAAAAATGTAACCTGTGGGACCACCATCATGTTTGCAGTCCATAGTTGTCTAAAACATTGTTGTGTGGTACATGACTATACAAATCTCTATTTACCATAATTATCTTCCTCCCAAAGGCCTACTTGTAATGGAAGCAAAATAGCATTTTAACTGACCAAAGGCATTCCTATAGGCTTCATCCTGTGAGGTGTTGTGGTACTTTGAATAGATGTCCCCCAATATATTCAGTGTTTTATTAGTTTGTAGTTTGCAGCTGCAGCCATCTGGCTGGAGTCAGTGTCACTGGGTGGGTCATAAGGTGTGGCGGTGGGTCTGAGATTTCAATCGAGATAAGCAAAGTGTGCGTAGTTGGAGTTCCTGAGGTGTGCTGTGCTGTGTGGCTTTTTTGGATTTTGGTTTTGCTCTCTGTGTTTGTTGCTGTGAAAGCAGGCCAGCTTCTTCTGCCATTATGGAACTTCCCTTGGACCTGTAAGCTTCAATAAATATCCCTTCTTCCATAACTGTGCCTGGTCTGGAAGTTCATCTCAGCGAACCTGAAGTTGTCTGCTACAGGTGTTTTATATCCATACCTCTTAAATATGGGGATTTCAAATACTGCATGATCAAAATGAAACAGTTAATATGAGAGGTGGTTCTGATGTTGTACTGACCACATATGGTGCTAGAGAACTTAACACAACATAGTAGTGGTACATGCACTATATACACCTGTACATAAAATCCAAATCTGTGGTAATTGGCATGCATTTACTCCCATTTTGAAATATATGTGAGCCTTATGTTATGTAATGGGGGCCCACCAACAGGATAAAAGATTTTAAAGCTCCTTCTATAGACTTAACATCCTCAGATAACTTAATTTTAAAGTAAATGAACATTATGATAATGAGTTATCTAGTAATACAGTGATAACAAGAGGAAGCTTTGGCAGATGATGTGGTAGGAAATATGAAGATAGAATGGCACAAACAGTGATCACTGTAAAGATAAAATCTTAGAAATAAGACTGAAATTTTTACTGAAAAATGGTTCCCACATCCAGCTCCATCACTGTAGCTAATCAAAGGAGTAATGTGTTTATGTTATAGCCGGAAATAAAAGTAAACTTGTTTGATATTTTACAACATTCTAAATGACAACATAAAGATCTCAGTCTTTAAAAGTTATTTCAGGGCTGGAGAGATGGCTTACGGGTTAAGGCGCCTGCCTCCTAAGCCTAAAAACACTGGTTCCAATCTCCAGTGGTTCCAATCTCCAGGTCCCACGTTTAGCCAGATGCAAAGTGATGCAAGGGCGCAATGCCGCACTTGACCATAAGGGGGCGCACACATCTGGATTTCATTCGCAGCAGCTGAGACACTGCTGGCGCGCTCATTTCTGTCTTCCTCTCTATCTCTCTCTCTCTCTGTCTGTCTCTCTCTCTGTGTCTCTCTCCACAAAAATAATAAAAAAAAAGAAAAAGTTATTTCAAGGGCAGGGCGTGGTGGCGCACGCCTTTAATCCCAGCACTTGGGAGGCAGAGGTAGGAGGATTGCGATGAGTTTCGAGGCCACCCTGAGACTACATAGTGAATTCCAGGTCAGCCTGGGCTAGAGTGAGACCCTACCTCGACAAAACAAAACAAAACAAAAAGTTAGTTCAAAAAGATCTGAGGAAACAATTCATATCTATGAAATCTAAAGTCTATGGTTTAATTTCTAAGAAAACATTATTCTATAGAATCTATAACTTGTTTTAAAGTAACAATGTAAATGCCAACATATGTTGTAATTGTAATATGTATGCTATAGGTGTGTTGATTTTGGCGAACTATAATGTTTCATGCTTTCCAGAGCTCCAAGTAGCCTGAATAGGGATGCCAAAGAGACCATCTTTCCAATGGAACTTGCTTGTTCTTCTGAAGAAGAGAAAAAAAATAGTCTGAGATTTATCTAGTAATACTTAAGCAAACTGAGTGGAAGATAATAACACCTTAGTATTACTAGATTCTCCTTCATTTTTACATTCCAGTAAGAAAAGAGAGCATATAAATTTTAACAAAAACTGACTTACTCGTACTTTCATAGAATTAAAAATCAGTTTGGGGCCTAAAAAGAAAATTTATGTTTGTTGATTAACATCTTCCCTAGAAACCTCTGCTTTCCTGGAATTCTCAATAAAGTCTTGAAAGCTCTTGGCAATAACCTTCAAGCACCAGTCTTTCTTCCATCAAGGAAGGAGTGATCATTCCCTTGTGGCAAGCATGCTCTTACATGGGTGATGTAATGGTCTGAATAGGAGAGACCAGATTGCTATTGTTCTACCAGTTCTGCTTTACATGTAGAAAACATTTTATAATGGAAATCCCACAGGACTTCTTAATGAAACAAACTAGGTGATGATCTTGGTTGGTATATTAGTTACTGTACTCATGGCTGTGAACAAGTAACTGACAAGAAGAAGCTTAAGAAATGAAGGGTTGGGCTGGAGAGATGGCTTAGCGGTTAAGGTGCATGCCTTTGGAGCATAAGGACCTAGGTTCGATTCTCCAGGTCCCATGTAAGCCAGATGCACTTGGTGGTCCATGTATCTGGAGTTTGTTTGCAGTGGCTAGAGGCCCTGGCATGCCCATTCTAGCTCATTGTCTCTCTCCCTCTTTCTGTCTCTAATAAATAAATAAAAATAAATTTAAAAAAAAGAAAAGGAAGGTCGATTTCAACTTACAATTCCAGGGGCATCATCCATTGCGACCAGGAAAGATTAGCTGTAGAAGCATGTGGGTGCCTGGCCATACTGTATCCACAGTTAGGAAACAGATTAAACATGAAGTGAGGACATGCTACAACTCCTGGAGACCCATCCCAAGTGACCTACTTCCTCCAGGAAGGCTTCATCTTATAAAGGTTATACAACCTTCCCAGATAGCACCACCAACTGAAGACCAAATGTTCAGACACCATTGGAAAAATGTTTATCTTTTCTCAACTATCTCATGTGAAATGAAAAAAAATGACATTAAAATTCTGTATGATTTAACATTTCCATCCTCATATTTCTGACTCATGTGGTCAAACATGCACAAGTTTCTTAGGAAAAAAAAAAACCTCATGGAGTCAATCTGAAAGGGTGGAGAAACTTCAGGAATGCTGAACCACTGAGAGCTTACATGTAGACTACCATAGAGAGGAAAAGCCCTCTCTTTCCATCACTCCAAAAACAATGATTGGAGAAATGTGACATCAGGAAGATCGAACAAAAGGCTCTGTGAGAGAGAGTCATTCTTACTTGTGTGAGGAGAAATACCTTAACCTATATCAGAATCAAATTCACTGGCAGGAAATTTGATCTAAAGTAGAAATTGGGTATTGTCATGTGCTATGTAACCAAGCAAATCACATCACAGTCAAGTATTAGCTTGTATGTTGGTGCCTTCTGGATATTAACAATGACAATGAGTCAACCAGCAATATTCTAATGCAGCAATCACCAAAACAATATTTACTGTTTCTGTTCACACTTCCTAGCTATGACTCCACCTGTATGATTTTGATCACATTACTTCAGTGCTTTATGGTTTCCACATTTATTTGTCTCATTAGCTAAGAATATTTACTGTCATAACTGAGTTGTGAGAATGGGTGAATTATAACAAATGAAGAATGACCTATGTATTAACTTCAGTGTGCTAAAATTCATAGCACTCAAAAAAAAAAAAAAAAAGTCCTTGGTAGTACTAGAAGTGGCAGAATTCACACAATGAGGCCTAAGGTCAGGTAGGAGGTAGTGTTCAATCTCCCTAGGCTTTTCATATTGCTTCAAACTTCAAGAAAAAAATCTCATCTTTTCCCTTCAGGTATTTAATGCTTTAGTATTGTCAAGGCATAGCTGACATCTTAGCTTTTAGACAAGGAAAATAAATGACAGAAATAAATAAATTTAGGTAGTCAATATTTCATGAAAGAAAACTATCAAAGTCCAGTTAACTAATACAACTTTCAGTTTGCTGGGTGACTTGTGGTGTCTGCTCTTTCCGTGAGTGAGAAACCACATCATCACCAGTTGTTGTTTTTGAGTTTGAAATTTTACTCTCAAGTCCAATTTTACTTGGTTTTCAGAAGAAACAAAAACATAGGCTGTCTGAAATAAAACAGAAATAGAATTGAGAATCCACATAAACTCATTAAACATCTTAACCATACATGTATTCTCCTAGTAAGTGCCTAAGCAGGCTAAAAAAATGTATAAATTTCACAGTAAGAATCTATACATTATTCAATCTTTCTACCCCAGTACCTTCTTCATACCCCCCAAAACCCAGTGGCATTCCTTTAATGTTTTTATAGAATTGCAAAGGTTGAAGCACATAAGGTGTTGGAAAGGAAATAAAATGGTAATATTTGGCAGTTTTAGTTTGAAAGCTAGCTCTAGACATGAATGTTAAATACATTATCATTGAGGTAAATGATGTTAACTTTATCTATATGTAATAAACAGAATGCTTACATTCTAATCTTTGGAATTTCTGTGTATGCTACTCTTATATGGCAAAATGGATTCTGAAGACATTATGAAGTTACAAACCCTGAGCTGGAAAAATGAGCTTGATTTCGTACTGTGGGAACACTGGTTACAGGAGTCACTAAAAATGGAACTTTGGAGCTGGAGAAATGGCCCAATGGTTAAGGTACTTGCCTGCAAAGCCTAATGACTCAGATTCAATTCTTCAGTACCCATATAAAGGCAGATACACAAAGTGGTGATTGTATCTGGAGTTCATTTGCGGGGACAGGAAGCCCTGGAATTCCCATTCTGTTGGTTTCTCTTCTCTCTATCTCTTTCTGCTTAAAAATAAATAAATAATAATATGTTTTTTTAAAAATGAGACTACTACTGGCTATAAAGGGAGGAGGGATGAAACAAAAAGGGAATTGGAGGGCTGGAGAGATGGCTTAGTGGTTAAGGCGCCTGCCTGCTAAGCCTAAGAACGTCAGTTCCAATCTCCAGGTCCCACGTTTAGCCAGATGCAAAGTGATGCAACAGTGCAATGCTGCACTTGCCCACAAGGGGGCACACGCATCTGGATTTCATTCACAGTGGCTGAGAGGCTGCTGGCGCACCCATCTCCATCTGTCTTCCTCTCCCTCTCTCTCTGTGTCTCTCTCCAGAAAAATTAAAAAAAAAAAAAAGGAATTGGAGAGATTTGATGTATAAGGTTTTCTGTCATTGTTCACTTTGAAGAAGAAAGGATAAAATGGTTAACCTTCTGCCACCCAGGAAATGAGGAGACTTGAAGTGCATTTTCTCACAGCAGTAATGCAAACTGGCCAAGACACTGACTTCTAACTAGAGAAATTAGTTCACACCATTGTGCTCTTGATCTACAGAATGGTGAGATATAAATCTGTCTAGTTTGAAGCTGATAAATTGTGGTCATTAGTTACCTCCCTGGAAATAGTTTAAAAATACTACTATCCTGATGCAATTGAGGATCTAGCTAGAGACCTGTCAGGCTCCCTAATTGAACATGACATTAAGTGCATATCACCAACCACTTCCCTCATCAGAATCTCACACTCCCAGTCACGATGCATCAGTGTTAATGAGTGCAGAGTACCATGGTTACACATCAGACTTACACACCAGAGAAATAGGGACAGATACTGAATACTAGAAAACATTGTGAGTTTTCAATTTAATCCATCCATCCTTAAGGGGCTAATACTGCTTCTTGTAGAGTGTAACTGTGAGTCCAATCAAATACAACTATATCCTTGAGAATAGAAATTTTCCAAGGAACTGAAGTTGAGGCAAACTATTGACCATGTCCTAGATTAAACACTTTAAACAGACCTCCAAGTGTCAGTATGAGATGTTCACAAGGCCAGTAGCTTGCAGCACTGGTGACCTTGAAGTGGAGACAGGGATGGAAATAATCCTATGCTAAAACAGTACAGCTCCTTCAATTTCCCTGGTGCCAGGAATCACATCTACTGAATACGTTCATTTTTGTCATCTCAATTATGTTACACTGTTTCATATAGAATGAAGATACATCTACTCTTGACTTTGTCATCCCAGAACTGACTAAACATAATCTTAAGTTTGTCTTTAATTTTTATGCTGTGATTACTGAACTTTCTTTTTTTTTCTGTCAATAATAGTTGTATGTGACAAGTTCTTTATTACAATGGTACAGTTTTTGCCTTAGATGTCTCTGGGTGTTATGATTACATACACATAAATTTGTTACTGAAAAATTATTTTTCCAGGTAAATATGTACAAATACAAAAACTTTTCTTTTCCCATAACAATATTTCTTCATTGAACATTTTCATCATCTATCATAATTATGTTAGTTTTAATTTGATTATAACTTCTATAGCATATATTTTTTCCACTCTTTCAACTTTTTACATAGTTTTTACTATTTCATTCATATGTTTCAATTTACATTTGTTTTGAAAATTTCAATCTTAAAAATTGATTTGGAAAGTTTCAGCTCTTTACTTTTAATGCATGTATATTACTACATTCTGATTTATGTCTATGACTTTAATTTTTTGGCACTCACAGTGATTTCTTTTTCTTTCTCTTTTCATACTTTCATTTGATATTTTCTTATTTTTCTTCATTAGATTGAAAATTACATATATTATATCATTATTTTTGTTATCAGGTGCAAACAATTAGCTTATATATTCAAGTTCATCTTTGCCTTTGTTTTCCCCTTTTGTTTTCAAATATCGTAGGTTTGAAGACATCATTAGCTTTATTGTGATTTCTGGGTGATGAAATCATAGTTTTTGGGTAAATAACTTTCTTGCTGCTGTTAACAAATATTTGACTGTAGCAACTTTTGGAAGGAAAGAGGTTGATTTCAGGTTGCAGCTTCAAGGGGATACATGCTAGCATGGCCCAGAAGGTTGGTGGGGTGGGTATGTCAGGCCTACTAGTCACATTCAGTCGTAGACAGTGAACAGAGAACAGGATGTGAGGATGAGTTGTTAAATCTCAAATCCCCCTCCCCACTGACTTACCTCCTCAGGAAATCTCCACCTCCTAAATCTTCCATAAACTTCTCAGACAGTGACACAGAACACATGAGCTGACGGAAGACATTTTACATTCAATAGCTCTTAAAATTAGTCTATTGAGAAACTTGGCTTAACAACTGAAGCACAGATTCTCCAGAGGAGCTTGCTTGGTTCTCCAGTAAGTATGTGGACCATAACAAGCCACTACGCTGCTTCAAAAGCTTTTTAAAGAATGGAGGCTATGCAGGCTGAGATTTTACATGCAAATGAAATTTAACTTTTGCTCATGAATGCTTTCTGTGGGCCTTGCTTGTCTTAAAAAATCCATCCAGTAATCTAGAATTCCAGTTACTTCTGCCTTTCCCCCTCCCCCGTCATGGGCAGTAGTTCTTACGTCAAGTTTGTGCTGGGAGCAGATTCCCTTCTCTAGGACTCTTCACTTGCCAAAACGTTAGGCTAGCTAGCCTCCTTTCCTCTGCAAGATAAGAAGTCGCTGAAGCCAGGCGTGGTGGTGCACCCCTTTAATCCCAGCACTCGGGAGGCAGAGGTAGGAGGATCACTGTGAGTTCAAGGTTACCCTGAGACTACATAGTGAATTAAAAGTCAGCCTGGGCTACAGTGAGACTCTACCTTGAAAAACAACAACAATGAAAAAGAAGTCACTGAAACCCAATATCTCTACTCTTCAATTGTAATGCTTCATGTGAGGTAGAAAGATGCTTCATTATACTACAAGCTTACCTTTGTTCTCTCTTTCTTCAGCAAACTTTGACCTTGACCAATTCACTACTGAATATTTTATGAAAATTTTCTTAACCCCATTGTTTTTATGCTAATAGCATGAGTTTCAGACAGATTTCATTATTTATCCTGTCTGAAATATGAGTAAATTAATTGTTCATATTTTAGACCCCTACTTCAAACCCAAATGATGGGTATGCACATACATTCATGTGGTGGGTGTTTGTCCTAACCCTAGCACCTGGCTTTCCTTACCTATCCTTATATATATGCACATACATTCATGTGGCAGGTGTCTGTCCTGACCTTGGAACCTCTATCTCCTCATCTGTTTCTCTTTCATTCTTGCTTTCAGTATTAGTCCCTTTATTCATGAGGGCTCAAGTGCAAACCAACTCAACAGCTGTGATTAGAATCAATGTCAAATATTTTTTTTTAAATAACTGACTATAACATTAAAAATGTGCTAAAGAATAAATTGGAGAGGATTCAAAATGTAAAAATTCAAAGAAAAGAGGGATATATGCATAAGGCATCCTCAAATCTAATTTCCTGACTTCAATGTTCTGCAGACATCAGCATGCCACTGCTGCTGACCCGCATCCTCAGGAGAGCACGTTTTCTTAAATGATGCAAATTTTGTATACTTTATACACATGGTGCCTCATGATTCTGTTGGACATAAAATAAATATTCAAAATAGAAATATTGACTATGTTTTCTCTATTGCATGAGTTTTGGGGCACTATTTCTTTGGATATCCTCTCATTGCTGTTGAATTGTCAGTGATCTTATTATCCTAATCATGGCTTGCAACTTCTATATCTCTCCTTACATCTCCTTATTCCTTCCTGCTGACTATTGGTAAGAACCCTAAATTGATCTCAAAGCTCATCTATTTTTGGGATATGGTCCTTTTGATGATGAGCCTATCCACTCAATGCATCCTTTTGACTTCATGCCTCCATCACTCACAATCAGTTTTATTGCGTCTTATTCTCCTGCTAAGTGACTAGAAAGCATGACAGTTTAAGTGTTCTGGTCACACTAATGGAGGATCATGACCAATTCCTGAGTGGAGAGCACTACTCTAATAGCATCCTCCCACGCACTTACCTCAAAGCCATTACTGCTGAAATGCTGCCCATGTAAGTGGGGAGACCTTACTCACTGGTGTTTATTTGAGTTTTGATTTTGTTTGGCTTAGTGTAGTACTTTCAAAAATAGTTCTCTTGTAAAATCCCAAATTCAGCTCTATGATATTTTACCCCCTTTCTAGAATCAGCTTTAGTTAATAAAATTTAAGAATTTGGTTTATGATACCTAATAAACATATTGATATTTTATCAATAATATTTGAAACACTATCTTAAAATCCAGTCGTATCCAAAACAATAGTTGCACTGTCTACAAAGAAAAGGAAAGGATCTTGAATCTACTTCTTTCACTTTGAGATCCATTAACATTGTCTGTATACAAATGCCCTCTATGCACTTGAAAAAATGTATTTTGTTTTGTTGACTGAAATGTTTTCTAAGATGTCATATAGCTAGAGCTGATGTACAGATTTTGTCAGGTCTTCTATGGTGTATTTGGTGCCTCCAACAGTATCAGGCTGTTTAAATGTCTGTCACACTGACTGGGTTGTGCTGTGTTTGCATGCTGTTGGAGGAATTGTTCTAGTTAACAAGCCTGTGTCTGCAGTTTTACTCAGGAATGTTCTTGAATTTGATGTTTGTAGGGTTTTGTAATAACTCCTATCTCATTTTAGATATTGATTTTTGTCTGTTCTCATTTTTTTCTTTTCTTTTTAAAATGTTTTTATTGACAACTTCTATACTTATAGACAATAAACCATTTTTCCCTCCCTTCCCACATTTTCCCCGTCACAACTCCACTCTCCATCATATCCCCTCCCTCTCTCTGTTAGTCTCTCTTTTTTTTTGATATCATAGTCTTTTTCTCCTACTATGAGGGTCTTGTGAAGGTATAGCTAGGCATTGAGAGGTCATGATTATTGAAGCCAATTTCTGTCAGGGAAGTTGCATTGTAAGGAGTGCTACCCTTCCTTTGGCTCTTACATTCTTTCTGCCACCACTTCTGCAATGGACCCTGACCCTTGGAGGGTGTGATTAGAGATGTTTCAGTGCTGAGCCTTCCTCTGTCACTACTTCTCAGCACTGTGTTGCCTTTTGGATCATCCCAGTGGTCACTACCATCTGAAAAGGGAAGCTTCTCTAACCAAAAGTGAGAGTAGCATTAATGTATGAATATGAACATTAAGTGTAGTGCTGTTAGGGCAGTTTGGTGAAAATGATACAGGCATGTATTCCTTTCCATAGAGCAGACTTCCAGCCCAATTAGAGAGCAGTTGGTTTTCCACAGAGCAGACAAGCCACTATTGTACCGTTGGTCAGTTGGCCTGTCTGGCCAAACTTGAGGCTTCCAGTGTCCCCAGTTTTCACTGCTGATGACTTCTGTCTCCCATAGGGCTTCAAGAAATATAGCTTTTTCCAGCACACAGATCCCAGTAGTTGATTAGTGGTTTTATTTCCTGAGTAATTGGGGTTATATTCTGAAGGTTATTACCTATGCCAATGTGTTGAAGGATCTCCCCTACCTTTTCCTCTAGCAATTTCAGTGTTTCAGGTATGATATTAGGGCCCCTGATCCATTTGGACTTGATTCTTGTGCATGGAGGAAGAGAAGAATCTATTTTCCATCTTTCTACATATAGATATACAGTTTTCCCAGTCCCTCTTGTTGAAGAGACTTTCTTTTCTCCTATGAACATTTTTGGCATTAGTATGACTCCTATGCAGCCATCTTAGCCAGAAGTCTCTCTGCTCTCATTTATGTCTGTTATGTTATTTGTCATTTGCAGTAATATTTTATCAGTCCCAGGCTTTTATTTCACTGATTTTACTGTGCCTCATTTTAGCTTAATTTTTAAAATTTTATAATTATATATTTTCTATTTTTGGTCATTTCTTTATGAGGTTTTGAGATGATGGTATAGGTTATCAATTTGAAACTTTCCTATCTTCAAATGTGTAACTTGGGCGGGGGAGATGGAACAGTTAAAGGCGCTTGGTTCGAAAGCCTGCTAGCCTGGGTTCATATCCCCAGTATCCCTGTAAAGCCAGATACACAAAGTGGTTCATGTATCTAGAATTCATAAGCAGTGACAAGAGGCTCTGGTGTGCCAATTCTTTCTCTTGTGGCTTCTCTACCAAATGAATAAATAAAAAAAAATATTTTTTAAATGTATGTTTTTAAAGTTTTTCTCAGCACTACTATATGCATACCATAGATTATGGCATAGATGTTATATATTTGTTTTTATTTGGTTAAATGTGTTTTGGATATCTCTTAGGATTTTATCTAG
This sequence comes from Orientallactaga sibirica, assembly GCA_036365145.1. NCBI lineage: Eukaryota > Metazoa > Chordata > Mammalia > Rodentia > Dipodidae > Orientallactaga > Orientallactaga sibirica. Next base: position 23,021,557 of record JAEOAD010000029.1, on the reverse strand, counting down.
GAAGATACCAAAGAATAGATTTTATTTTATTTGGTTTTCAGTTTCCAAGTATTTGGAAACTATATGTTTGTTGATTTTTTTTCTCTTTAATGCCATTGTGATTTGGCTAATTTTATATTTAAAATGCTCAAGTTTGTTCTATAGCCCAGCATATATTATCTGTCTCTGTATGCCTCCTGTCAGTCTTCAAAAAGAGTGATGTTCTTTGGAGAGATGATTTAATGCTCTTTTTTTTTGTTCTTTGCCGGTTTCTTCCCCCAACAGATAGTTCTGTTTCCTCACACGGGGCACCAGTCTGTGGGTTTCCCTCTACCGGCAGGTAGAGCGGAAGAGAGAGAGTCGGGCCAGCCGCTTCTCTTGAGGCTGAGCGGGAAGGTGGGTGTCGCAGCTCAAACCTTTCCCCAAAACACCGGAGAAAAAAACCACATTGAGCTGGGAGTCTGTCAAGGGCAGAAAACTCGGTTTATTGTCATGGGAAAGTGTTTATATATTTTGAGGGTGGGAAAAAGGATGAGAGAAAGGTATAAAGGCCAATATTATTTCACCACATCAGCAGTAGCTGGGCAGAGGCAGTTTCGGCTTAGGTGCTGAGTCACTCCAAGGACAGGTCGTTAAACTCTAGTCAGGCTCAGGAAGTTCCACTAGGCCTCACAAGCGGGAGAAGGCCAAGGACAGGTCGCTAAATTCTAGCTGGGCTCAGAACCACTAGGCCTCACACCGGGGCCTCTTAGGGCCCAGCAGTTCTTTTTGGTTTTTGTTCTTTATCTTATTTTATTTTATTTATTATTTATTTATTTATTTTATTTACTTTTTGTTCTTATCTTTTTTCTCTCTTTCTTTTATTTTGCCAATTGATCACTTAAATGACTATACTTAAATTCTATTTCAATTTACCCTATGGTGATTGATTGATTGATTTTCCTCCTTCTATCATAGTCCAATGTCCTTTAAAAATACTTCCTTTGTGTTTGGAGAGCTTGCTCACTTGTATTACTGTTTTAAAGTATCTTTTTAAAAAATATTTATTTATTTATTTATTTGCAAGGAGAGAGATTTATAGAGATGGGGGGGGGGATTTGTGTACCAGGGACTTGTGACACTGCAAAGGAACTCCTTTTCTTTCACAAGCAGTACACTGAGTTGCCCTTCACTGTTACTTCACATTAGCTAGCTTGGAAAAATTCAGGAAACAAACAATAGAACTAACTATGTTAGTTTGGTTCAGACTCAGCCTTATGCAGATGATATATTCCTGACTCTTGAGCTGGGTGCTTCTTAGTCAGTGATCATAAACTAGCCCCCAGGGACAGGAGATGTTTATAAGTTTGGCTCCATGATGTCTTTTTCTTCTTCTTCAAGAAAAAGTATATTTTTCTGTTGAATTTTTTCCTTACTGTTGATAAACATTTATCTGTACTCTCATAGACAGAAGACACTATGTTTTCCTCAAAAGTTTAAGAATTGTCTTCCTTGTAAATATAAGTACATGTTCAACCATTGTTTTATGACCTCCATCTAACAAAATCTGAACCTTCACAATGAATGGTACTTCTTCTGTTTTCTCACTCTGCCCTTGGCATTTCTCCTTTTCATACCTTGAGGTGTAGAAAAGAGCCTTGGAAGTGTAATAAACTCATGTTTATAGGTTTTATGTTCAATTCTAAAAAAGTCTTCTTAAATGTCTGGAACGATAACATGTACCCTCCTTATGAAAGCAAGATTCATGGCCACTCTCTCCTTAAGAGTTCTTTCTATATGTTTAAAAAGTTGTGATTTTTTTTTAGACTGCACAACTTTTTGTTGTTGTAAAGCTGAAAGTGTAGCTTTTAGATTTTCTCTACCCTAGGATACAGCTGAACATTGCAGTGATATTTAAAAATAAATTTTGCAATGCCATTTGTGGTTTTAAAATATAAAGATATTGTCATGGTTAATAATCTTTGTCAACTTGATTTAGAATCACTCAGAAGACCCTCCTCTGAGTGTGTCTGTGAGGGTATTTATAGAAAGATTTAACTGAGGTGGCAAGACTAACCACAAATGTGGTGACACCGTCTATGGTCTAAGGTCTCAATCTAAAAAAGGATAGAAAGAGGAAGCCAACAGGGCACTAGCATTCTCCATTCTCTGTTTCCTGATATACACTAATGTGGTCAGCCTCGCACAACAATACCCATGAGTCAGTTTTGTTGTCCTGCCTTCCCTGACGTGACAGTTTATATCCTCAAACCCTGAGACAAAATAAGTTCTTACTCCCTTAAGTTGCAGTATATTAGCTATTTGTCACAGAAATAAGAAAAAAAAAATAACTAATACAGATGTAGCCAAAATTTAGAATTACTAAGTAATAACATATAAAGCTACACATATTTTAACTTTTAATTTCTGGGGTAGTATATAAACACACAAACACACACACACACACACACACACACACATACATACACAGAGAGACACACACACGGAGACACACACCCACATATATATGATGGTTAATCAATGATTTTCAACTTGGCAGGATTATGTCTATGAGGGATTTTATAGAACAATTTAGTTGAGGTAGGATGATTTGCCCTAACTGTGGGCAAAAGAATATTATAGATTGTGTTCCTGGACTGTATAAAAATAGGAGAGCTAGCTGAGTAACCAATATTCATCAGTATGCTTCCTCACTGTGCTAAATGTGACCAGATACTTCAAACTCCTGTCATCATATCTTCCCTTCTAGGATGGACTATAATCTGGAATGACCAGGTAAAATAAACCCTTCCTTTCTTCAACAGTTTTGTCAGGTATTTTGTCCCCAAAATGCAAAAGTAACTAATACAAAAATTAAATAGCATTATCTGACTCCAGAGTAGCCAATTAAATGAATGTTCCATGTATTAAAGATCTAAGACAATCTATGGAAAAGAAACACAACATCAAAAGTCCTATGTATTGGGCTGGAGAGATGGCTTAGCAGTTAAGGCGCCTGCTTCCTAAGCCTAAGAACACTGCTTCCAATCTCCAGCGGTTCCAAACTCCAGGTCCCACATTTAGCCAGATGTAAAGTGACACAAGGGTGCAATGCCACATTTGACCACAAGGGGTTGCACACATCTGAATTTCGTTTGCAGCAGCTGAGAGGTTGCTGGCACGCCCATCTCTATCTGTCTTCCTCTTCCTCTCTCTCTCTGCCTCTCTCTTTCTCTCTCCAAAAAAAAAAAAAAAAATTCCTATGTATTCCTTTGAAGAAAGAAATGTAAAGAAAGTGATGGCAGCTAAAGGAAGAAAAAGGCATCACTAAGTAAGTCTAAATTCCTGAAATTAAATGAAAAACATTTACATTATACAGAGAAGTAAAATATAGTTCTTTCTACTAGCTTCTCTACTGGAGATATTCATCTACGACTTTCGTGAAATGACCTCCTGAACTTCTAATAAAATTTTATCCCTACCCATAAGTGAAAGAATCTATGTTCAGTTTTCTCACACAGTCCCAGATACCTTAGGGTTTCTTATAACAGAAAGAGTTTGTATTCTTATAAGAAAGGTGTATACTAGACAGCTGAGCTGAGCTCCAGCTCCACAGAACAAAACAGAGGCATTAAGGTGGGCACTTAGCATCAGTGAGATCATTAGCAACACCAAAAGGTAATGAGGCCAACTGACAAAAAAAAAAAAAAAAAAAAAAAAAAACCCAAAACATAGGTACATAGGCCTGCATTGGACATGCTAATCTCTCTTTCCATGTCAGGGCAGGTTATGGGTTACATATTTTTGGTTGGCTTTACCATTTTTAAATAAGCTGTATGGGTGTTGTATATTGCTGCCTTTAATGCTTACAGATTTATAGGGCCTTTGTCTTTTGCTTTTGTCATTGTTTGGTGGCAGGGTCTGGTCCAGATCCTGGCTGACCAGGAACCCAATTCAGAACAGAATTCTCTAGCTCTTATCTGACAGAATTAAGGGTGTAGAACAACACATACCCTTAGGGCTTTTGGCCTTATAAGACTATTTGTTTGTTTTAATCCCCACACTTGTATGCACTGTGCTGGTTTTAATTGAATGTGTATATTGCTCAGTTGAAGTTTAGAATTTGCTAGTATTTTGTTCCACCCAGTCCACTATAATACTTGCTTAGCAAGCAAACTCAACACCTATGATTACTTCTGTGTTTGGATTGGGGAACAAGTGCTATACTTGGCACCTTAAACTCATATCCTGCAAGTATATAAAGGTAGATCACCACATCTAAGAACATTGCAGATAAGTAGAAAACCCAAGCATCAAATCAATTCATGATGCAAAAGTCATTATGTTATAATACAAGAAACAAAAAGAATCAAGAAATGCAATCCCACCAAAAATTATGAATCAATCAGAAATGATCACCAATGAGATTGTTTTAGATGAAATACCTGACAAAGACTTCAAAAGAATGATTTTATCTATACTCAAAGAAATGAAAGAAGAAATGCAAGGATTCAAAGAAGTAAACAAACTCCTGAAAGAGAGCAAAGAAAACCAGCTTAATGAAAGGTCATTATAGTACATGAGTAAGGACATAGAAATGCTGAAGAAAAACCAGGCTGAAATCCTAGCTGTGAAGAATACAGTCAGTGAAATAAAAAACTCTGTGGAGCCTGGCGTGGTGGCTCACGCCTTTAATCCCAGCACTCGGGAGGCAGAGGTAGGAGGATCGCCAAGAGTTCAAGGCCACCCTGAGACTGCATAGTTAATTCCAGGTCAGCCTGGACCAGAGTGAGACCCTACCTCACAAAAAAAAAAAAAAAAAAAAAAAAAAAAAAAAAAAAAAAAAAAACCTCTGTGGAAAGTCTCACGAGTAGAATGGATGAAGGAGAGAACAGAATATCTAAACTAGAAGACCAGGAGATAGACCTAATAGAGTTCAACAAAGAGAAAGACAAGCTAATAGAAAGGTATGAATGGGAATTCCAAGATATCTGGGACACAATGAAAAGATCAAACATAAGAATTCAGGTTATAGTAGAAGGAGAAGAATTTCAATCCAGAGGCTTAGTGTTTTCAAGAAAATCATAGAACAAAATTTTCCCCAAATTGGGATACATTGCAGATACAAGAAGCTTTTAGAATACCAAACAGGCAAAAATCTAGAAAGATCCTCTCCTTACAATGTTATACTTAAACTACTAAACACACAAACCCAAGAAAATATATTGAAAGCAGTTAGAAAAAGCAAGTGATCTTCTAACGGAAACCCATCAGGATCATAGCAGATTACTCAACAGAAACTTTAAAAGCCAGAAGGGCTTGGAATGATGTATTCCAAGTTCTGAAAAATAAAAATTGCCAACCAAGGTTACTTTATCCTGCAAAGGTATCCTGCAAAGCAAATTGATGGAGAAATAAGGACATTAGACAACACAAACAGGCTAAAGGAATTTATGGCAACTAAACCAGCTCTATGGAAAATACTTGAAGGAATCCTTCAGGCAGAAGAGAAAGCAAAACACAACAGCAGGAAATAGGAAAAAATAAACCATACTCAAATAACAGTTAAAACAAGTGAGTAAAGGGAAAACAGGAAGCACCACAAAATAAGAAGAATGGCGAGAATAAAAACATATCTTTCAATAATAACTCTTAATATCAATGGCCTCAATGCCCCAGTCAAAAGACACAGGCTTGCAGACTGGATTAAAAGGCAGGATCCTGCCATATGTTGCCTCCAGGAAACTCACCTCTCAATAAAAGATAGAAATCTTCTTAGGGTTAAAGGATAGAAAATGGTATTTCAAGCAAATGGGCCTAGGAAACAAGCAGATTTGCTATCCTAATACCTGACATGATAGACTTCAAATCAACATTAGTGGGGAAAGATAAAGAAGGTCACTATACTGATTAAAGGAACACTCCAACAGGAAGTCATTACAATTCTAAATACATATGCCCCTAACATGGGGGCTCCCAATTTCATCAAACGAACACTATTAGACTTAATGTCAGAGATAACTCCAAACACAATAGTAGTGGGTGACTTCAATACCCAACTCTCATCACTTGACAGGTCATCCCAGCAAAAACTAAACAGAGTTACATCTGGATTAAATGATGTCCTGTAACAAATGGACCTAGCAGATATATACAGAACATTCCATCCACTTACTGCCGAATATACACTTTTCTCAGCAGCACATGTAACATTCTCTAAAATAGACCATATATTAGGACATAAATCAAATCTTAACAAATACAGGAAAATTTAAATAATCCCTTGTATGCTATGTGACCAGAATGGGATTAAACTGCAAATCAACAACAAGAAAAACTACGGAGCATACAGAAATTCATGGAGACTAAACAGTACACTATTGAATGATGAATGAATCATTGAAGAAATTAAAAAAGAAATCAATAAATTCATAGAATCAAATGATGATGAGGATGCAAGATACCAAAACCTTTTGGACACAGTGAAGGCAGTCCTAAGAGGGAAATTTATAGCTCTAAGTGCCTATATTAAGTAATTAGAGAGCTCACAAGTAAACAATTCAATGCTTCACCTTAAGGCCTTGGAAAGAGAAGAAAAAGGCAAACAAAAAATCAGTACATGGGAAGAAATAATAAAAATTAGGGCATAAATTAATGAAATAGAAACCAAAATAATAATAATACTAATAACCAATGAAACAAAGAGTTGGTTCTTTGAAAGGATAAACATGATTGATAAACCCTTAGCAAATCTGACCAAAAGAAAGAGAGAAGAGACAAAAATTAATAAAATCAGAGATGAAAAAGGCACCATTACAACACATACCAAAAAAAATTCAGAAAATGATATGGACATAGTTTAGAATATATATGCCTCTAAGTTTGAAAATCTGAAACAAATGGATGATTTCCTTCATTCATATGACCTTCTAAAATTAAATCAAGATGAGATAAACCATTTAAATAATCCTATAACAAGTACAGAGATCCAAGCAGTTTTAAAAAGTCTCCCAACTAAAAAAAGTCCAGGTCCAGATGGACTCACTGGTGAATTTTACCAGACATTCATGGAAGAACTAACACCGCTGCTTCTCAAACTTTTCCATAAATGGAAAAGGAAGGGAATCTACCAAACTCCTTCTATGAAGCAAGCATCACCCTGATACCAAAACAGGACAAAGACAGAGCAAAAAAAGAAAATTACAATCAATCTCACTCATGAACATAGATGCAAAAATTCTGAACAAAATATTGGCAAACAGAATACAAGAATATACCAGAAAGTTTATTCACCCTGACCAAGTAGGCTTTATCCCAGAGATGTAGAGATGGTTTAACATCAACAAATTGATAAATGTAATACACCATATAAATGGTCTGAAGGACAAAAATCACATGAAAGTCCTTTTAATCTTAAAGTTCTTGCCTTTACTTCCCTGTGAAGTGAAGTGAAGTGAGGTTAGGCTGACACCATCTTGACCAGAAGAGCAATCATTTCAATAGATGCAGAAAAGGCATTTCACAAAATCCAACATCCCTTCATCGTAAATGTATTACAGAAACTGGGATAGAAGGAACATATCTCAACATAATAAAACCTATTTATGACAAACCTACAGCCAACATAATACTAAATGGGGAAAAACTTGAAGCTTTTCCACTAAATTCAGGAACAAGACAAGGTTGTCCACTTTCCCCACTGTTACTTAATATAGTACTGGGAAGTCTTAGTTATAGCAATAAGGCAAGAGACACTCATAACAGGGAAACAAACTGGAAGGGAAGAGATCAAATTATCATTATTTGCAGATGATATGATTCTACAAATAACAGTCCCTAAAGACTCTACCAGCAAACTGTTAGATCTGATAAACACTTTTAGCAATGTAGAAGGATACAAAATTAACACACAATATTCAGTAACTTTTCTATACACTAACAACAAACATGCAGAGGATGAAATCAGGGAATCTCTCCCACTTATAATGGCCTCAAAAAAAAAAGTACCTTGGAATAAACTTAACCAAGTAAGTGAGGGATCTCTTCAATGAGAACTTTATAACACTCAACCAAGAAATTGCAGAAGACAACAAGGAAATGGAAAGACATCTCATGTTCTTGGATTGGAAGAATCAATATTGTGAAAATGTCAATCTCACCAAAAGCAATCTACACATTTAATGAAATCCCCATTAAAATTCCAATGGCATTCTTCACAGAAATAGAAAACACAATCCTAAAATTCATCTGGAAGCACAAAAATCCTCGAATAGCCAAAACAATTTTGCACAAGAAAAATCAGGTTGGTGGTATCACTATACCTGATTTTAAGTTATGTTACAAAGTTATAGTAACAAAAACAGCATGGTATTGGCACACGGACAGACATGTAGATCAACGGAACAGAATAGAAGACACAAATATTAATCCAGGCAGCTACAGCCACCTGATTTTTGACAAAAATGCCAAAAATATTCACTGGAGGAAAGGTAGCCTCTTCAACAAGTGGTGTTGGGGAAAATTGATATCTGTATGTAGAAAGATGAAAATAGATCCTTGTCTCTCTCCATGCACAAGAGTCAAGTCCAAGTGGATCAGGGACCTTAATATCAGACCTGAAACTCTGAAACAGCTAGAGGAAAAGGTAGGGAAACCCTTCAACATATTGGCATAGGCAATGACTTTCTGAATATAAACCAATTGCTCAGGAAATAAAACCACTAACCAACCACTAGGATCTCATGAAATTACAAAGCTTTTGTACAGCAAAGAACACTGTGAATAGAGCAAAGATACAACCTACAGGATCGGAGAAAATCTTTTCCAGCTATACATCTGACAGAGGATTAATATCCAGAATATACAAAGAACTCAAAAAACAGAGAAATGAGAATTCAAACAACCCAGTTAAAAATTGGGCTATGGAACTAAATAGAGAGTTCTCATAAGAAGAAATAAAGATGGCTTATAAACATCTAAAAAAGTGTTCTACATCCTTAGCTATCAGGGAAATGCAAATTAAAAGTACTTTGAGATTCCATCTCACTCCTGTCAGAATGGTTACCATCAAGAAAACAAATGACAATAAGTGTTGGCATGGATGCGGAAAAAGAGGAACACTTCTACACTTTTGGTGGGAATATAATCTGGTCCAGCCATTGTGGAAATCAGTGTGGAGGTTCTTGAGATAGCTAAAAATAGATTTACCATATGATCCAGCTATAGCACTGCTGGGAATATATCGGAAGGACTCTTCTTGCTACCTTAGAGATACTTGCAAAACCATGTTTATTGCTGCTCTATTCACATTAGCTGGGAAATTGAACCAGCCTAGATGTCCCTCCATAGATGAATGAATGATAAAGATCTGTTACATTTACATGATGGAGTTCTATTCAGTAATAAAGAAAAATGAAGTTGTGAAATTTGCAGGGAAATGGATGGATCTGAAAGGATTATACTAAGTGAGGTAACCCAGACCCAGAAAGTCAAATATCACATGTTCTCTCTCATATATCAATCTAGCTACCAATTTATATGCTTGTGTGTAAGCTGGAACCAAAATTTGGTAGCAGAGGCCAGTTAGCTGGAAAAAGACTATAAGGGAGGGAGGAGAGGGAAGGACTTAAGGGGATGGTATTGTATATATGTAAGTAAAAGAACAGATTACAGGGAGGAGAAAGGCCTAAGTGAGGCCAGGGGAAGAGAATGTGTAAAAGGACAGGGGGAGGGTCAATCAAAATTCAAGATATTCTGAATAAGACTTATGTAAACCTTTTTTGAATAATGGCATATCCAAAGCTGTAGATTGTTACTAGGGAATTTTCCATGCCTGGGATGGGATACCTTCCAGTGAGTTGTTGGCCAGGGAGGTCCCTGTAGCCTCCAAAACATTACAGGCTATTGTCAAAGCCCTTGGTTGCCACTTGAGAAACAGATGGTAAGACCCTATTGTTGAAAACCTCACTTGCCTGAGTGGCAAGGTCACTGAAAAAGCAAGCTTGTGCTGAGCAGAACACATTCTCCCTGTAGACCAGCCAACTGAAAGTTGTAAAAAGCTGCACTGCATGCAGCCATATGGGAGACAGAAATCATCAGCGGTGAAAACAGTGGACACTAGAAACCTCAAGGTTTGCCAGACAGCCCCAGTGATTGAATGGGTCTGCTCTTGGGGAAAACAACTGTTCCCTATTTGGACTGAAGGCCTCTATGGGAGGGAATACATGCCTGGTACTGAAAAAACTAAACAAAAGTCTATGGCCAGGGAGGTCATGAGCCTTAGGGGTATAAAGCCTTCTCTTGTCTGACTAAGAGTATATATTCTTCCCACCAAACTGCCCTGAAAGCACTACACTTAATGTTCATATTCACATATTAACGCTACTCTCACTTCTGGTTAGAGAAGCTTCTCTTTTCAGATGACGATAACCACTGGGATGACCCAAAAGGCAACATAGTTTGGAGAAGAAGGGAAGGAGGAGCATCCAGCACTAAAACATCTCTGTCATACTCTCCAAGGCTCAGGGTCCATTGCAGAAGCGGAGGCAGAAGAATGTAAGAGCCAAAGGAAGGGTACTACTCCTTACAATGCAACTGTCCAGACCGAAATTGGCCTTGATATCCATGACCTTGCAGTGCCTAGCAATACCTTCACAAGACCCTCATAAGAGGAGAACAAGACGATGACATCAAGTTAAAAGAAAAATTAATGGAGAGAGGGAGGGGATATGATGGAGAGTGGAGTTCTGAAAGGGAATGGGGGGAGGGAATTATCATGTTTTATTGCCTATAAGTATAGAAGTTGTCAATAAAAATAAAAATAAATAAATAAATTTTTTTTAAAAAAGAATGCTGTATACTATTTTATCCTCAAATATTCTTATAAATAGTGATTTTGAAAAATAAAATTCATTTTAAATAAAGCACTGACTAATCCAAGATTTTAAATAATAATTAGCATTACCCTACATACATGTATATTTTTTCAAGATCATCCTACACTTACATTTAAATAATTCATGTTCTCACAGTTATCTAATTCTCCATATAAGAAAGCAAGCAAGAAATATTGCTTAGAAGAAATGTAGCGAGAGAAGCAGATATTTTTATCTCACTGATATATTTATGAGACATATGAAAGAAGCCCCAAGTGAAGCCTCCTGTGTACTGAATATGAGTATCAAGGAGAGCCAAAGAGAAACTCTGGTTAAAATCAGAACAGACCTAACCAGTGCCCTGATTGTGAATAAGGACTTTTGTGACTGCTGTTGTTGTTTGAAAGGTTTTCCTTTCTTGATTAGCTTTCATTCTCACCTGTTCTATGCTGCTAGATCCCTGCTGAGATGACCCCCAAGAATAAAGGTGATTTTTGTGAAATTTTCAATTCTGTTCCATGACACTTGGAGTTCAAAGTTTGCCTGAACCCCACAGAGCTTTCGTAATTGACATGCAAGTCCTGGCCCTTTCAAATTTACTGAGTTAGAAAGAAACAAGGTATGCAGGCCTGTGTTAGTTGGAAATCCTAAGACAATTGTGAGACATTGCCAATCCCATAATATACAGCATATATCACAGATGTAACATAAAGAACACCATCTGGCATCCATGACCCCTGTATGTTTCTCAGTCCCCAGAATAGAATGTACGCATGAAAATAATAGCTCTTATTTTTATGCCTTTACTGAATGGTTGTTGAGATGGCTGTGTTTTCTGAACTAGAATAGATTATTTTAATTTCTAGGAAAGAAGTTTTAAGAATTTCAAGGTATGCTAATAATGACCTTGTGTTAGTAATATCTGAAGATAAATAACTTCTCTCCCTTATATTGTTAAGGACATGTGGAGTTTTGACTAATACCCAAGGGAGGAGGAGGTGAAAAATTGATGTTGGGGAGGAAATATATGGAAATATACATAATGTGAAAATTTTTGTTTCTTTTGGTCCAATCCTATGTCTGTCGACTCTAAATCATTTTCTGTTTTATGACATGTTCTTATGGATTCTAGATAAGGGTAGATGAAAGAAAAACAATGTTAACATGAATGAAGTGTAAGCATGACAGAATATAGAAGTCAAGGACTCTGCTGGCAAAAAAGTAAATGATAATTAGTATCTGATGTTCATGTTCATAATCATATACCATTTGAGGGTTCATACAATTGTCAAAAAGTGAGTCAGTGAGAAAAGCAAGAATTCATGAATAGCTGAACCTTGGAGATGTGGCAAATTCACGAATCTTCTACAAGAGATATATTCATGATCAAATGGAACAAATGAGAATTTGATCTAGAACATCAGGAAGCAGAAGATATTATCTTGAAAGTCTATACTTTTACTGGTTTACATCTGTAGCACATATTAAAATCAAACACACATAGACACACACACACACCCATACACAAACACACACACTAAGAAAAGGAAGATTTTAGTGCCATACTCTTAATGTCAATCTTATTTAAATGACTTTATTTGTTAAACAAAATTTTGATAGGAGATATAACATAAGACAAGGAGATGTCCCCTCTTTCCTTGTCTCCTGAGGCAAATATTGGATGATGGCTATGAGGTGCAAAATTGGTTGTTCACACACTAGACTGGTAATCTGGAAAACTAACTGAATATTCATATGCTGTATGCAAGCAAGAAACCACTCTCTCTTGCTTTAAGCCAGTAATATTTAGGGCTTATTTCTTACCATAGCAAAATCCCATCTAACACCATTATATACTTGTATTGAGGATGTTTTTAGAGATGTCCTAAATTGGTTGCCTGATCAAATTAACCAGCCTTCTGCTTAAGGGTCCTTTCTCTTGAGGATTTATGACTTGAGGATTTCATTATCAGCATAAAGTATCACTTATATGTGTGAAATCCTCCACCAAACACTAAGCTATTGCCATCATCTAAAGCACAGTACTGGTTTTACATAAATTCAAGAGGGTTATGATGATTTGAGATATGTCTTAAGTGCCATATTACTAATTATTACTCAATACATAAGTTCTTGAATGAGTATTTCCCAAATATAAAGTAGTTTTTACTTCATGCATTTTCATATTAAACTGGGTGAAAAGTATACAAATTTAATTAGTTCTTAGTAAACCTAGCTGAATCCATTTGACCACTTGGTACACACACACACACACACACACACATGGCCATTATCTTGTCTCTCATGAGAGAAAAACAAATGTTGAAATATATTCATTAGATAAAGAGTAATAGAGTTGCAAAAGACTTTGCATAATTCAGACACACACATTTATGATGTGTTTTCAGTTGCTTGTTTTTTTGATATTTTTTTCTTTGTTTATGTTTGGTTTGTTTTCCAGAGGATCTTGAACTCATGACCCTCATACCTGAGCCCTGCAATGCTGAGATTAGAGGTGTGTACCACCAAGTATGGACTTCAACTACATATAAGTGATCAATTTAACGCAATCAAGAAGGCAAAATTAAAATTACCATTGGACCCTATCTACTTCACACAGACATTTCTGTTTTTCTTTGTACCCACATGGGGAAGTAGGTAGCTTTAAGTCAGAAGAGGGTCCAAAGAGGGAAGCTAAGAGATGTTACACCACCTGTCTGCTTCAGCAGAATCAGAGTTCATCATCTAATCCAGCAAATCCAATCAACTCTCTCTCACGCCCTATTTGGGTGTGCTAACCTCTTCTCTTCCTGACCCAGCCTCATGAGCCCACAGCAATCAGCTCTCTCTCAGACTCATCTGTGCCTGAGGGTAAAGCCTACCATAATAAAATTATACATAGATGTTTGTTTACCAGTTGGGCTTGGCCTCTTTTTTGACTGTTCCTCTCTTGAGACAAGAAGCTCCAGGTCCCTGTACTGGTAAAACCCTCAACCTTCCAAGCCTGGGGAGAGGGGCTCCTACTCCCACATGGGCTTACTATCCCCTCCCGCCCTCCACATGGCAGGAGCACTCTGATCTTTCTTCTCCTTCCTTGTCTTAAATTAGTAAAGTCTCACTATGTCTTACCCTCTGGCCTATGAATTTTAATTATTTATATTCATAACACAAGGATGGATCTATGGAATGTTGGCATAAACTGGGTGTATTGACAAAGAACCCCAAGACTCCCAATAAAATCTCCATAAACCAAAAAAAAAAAAAATCTCCATTAAATTTAATTTGAGCACAAGAGTCTACATTTTTGGACAAATAAATAAATAAAAAGTAATTATGAAAAACTCTAAGGGGGCCAGGTATTATGGTGCACGCCTTTAATCCTAGCACTGGGGAGGGAGAGGAAGGAGGATTGTTGTGAGTTTGAGCCCAGCCTGAGACTCCAGAGTGAATTCCAGGTCAGTCTGGGCTAGAGTAAGATGCTATGTTGAAAGCAAAAAGTCTTTAAGGCTTCAAGCCTTTCATTTTATTAAATGGGGGGAAAAGATATAAAGTCAATAAAGGTTTCTTGAAACAGAGTAATTTGTAATTGGGACTTAAGAATATTCTTTTCCAAAACTGCTTTTAATATTACTTTATCCAAAAATAAATGCAATTCAGTGACAGAAAACTCATTTTCCATTCTTTGTTGGCATTTCTTTCTCTTTTATCTACCGTGGCTTTCTCAAAATCCAGCTAACTATAGCCCTTTTTAAATATTCTTCTTTTGGCTGGGTGTGGTGGTACATGCCTTTAATCCCAGCACTCAGGAGGCAGAGGTAGGAGGATTGACAAGAGTTTGAGGCCACCCTGAGACTATATAGTTAATTCTAGGTCAGTCTGGGCTGGAGTGAGACCCTACCTCTAAAAATAAAAATAAAAAGTATATATTCTTTTAAATACCTTCCCTATCTTAGATTCAAGAAAAAGAAAGTTAATTGCTCCTTTCTTTGACCTGTGGTCACACACACAAATGTCATAAAACAACTATAGAAATAAGTTGAATATAATAACTGGAATAAGTGTATTCCAATACATACACCTGTAGTGAACACTGACCTACCACCTTCCCAACATAAGCATCTGGGGTATTAGTGAAACTGTATCATAGTCCTTCTGTTTATCTGAAAAAATGAGGAGAATAATAATATCTGTCTTGAAAGTGGTGGGGACAAAATGATGATTCACTTTCATCTTCTTGTAGGGTTCAATGAATACGGTAGACATATACCAAATCCATTTTTGTTAAGTTTTAATAAAGCTGCACAGTATTAAATATACAAAACTATTAATCAAAAGCAGAGTGGCATAATCCTCACAGTACAAGAACTAAGGCCAGTTTTCCTGGGCTCAAAAGTGGATTAATGGGCTGGAAAGATGGCTTAGCGGTTAAGGTGCCTGCCTCCTAAGCCTAAGAACACAAGTTCCAATCTCCAGGTCCCATGTTTAGCCAGATGCAAAGTGACGCAAGGGCACAATGCCACACTTGACCACAAGGGGGCACACACATCTGGATTTTGTTCACAGCAGCTGAGAGGCTGCTGCATGCCCATCTCTATCTGTCTTCCTCTCTCTCTCTCTCTCTCTCTCTCTGTCTCTCTCTGTGTCTCTCTCCAAAAATAAATAAATAAAAAATAAAAATACTATTTTTAAAAAGTGGATCAATTATTTGTGTACTATGAGAGCTTGCAAAATATTTAACTTTTCCTCTGGATTTTTTTATCTTTAAAGTATGGATAATAAAAAAAGTCTGCTTTATATATTTGTTAGGACAATGTCTTAGTTTAACTGTTATAGTTCAAACATTTGATCCTATAGTCAGAGGTGTTTTTTTTTTTTTTTAATTGTGCATGCAACATCAGCCCCTAGCAGGCAGATCCCTGCTAGAGGGGGTGTGTCTCTGGTGAGGGGGTGGATTGTGGAGTCCAGACCTAAGATATGTTTGGGGTAGATCTGAAGTTCATCTCTAAGGTGTGTGGAGAACAGTTTGAGCTGTGGAGATATGTGCTTGCTACTGTTTGGTGGTTCTGGCTGTCAGGGGTGTCTCTCTACTTGGATCTATGAAAGGGAGCCAGGTTCTTTAGCCATTGATGGTGTTTCCCTGGATTTTGTAATCCTGAAATAAATGTCTTTCTTGCCATAAACTATGCCTGGTGGTGTGTTTGTTCCAGCATCATAGAGCTGACTGCAACAAACAATTACTTTGTACAGCTAAAAACTATACAAACATGCCTGCCATAAATCTATTAGTGAATGTAGTTTCTGTTATTTTATTGGCATGGTTAAATTATCAATAATCAAATACTTGAAAGAGACATGCAACAGGATGGAGGGAGCAGACTCACTCAATTTGCAAAGCTGAAACCTTTTCAAAGGAAATATTGACCTTTCTTATGAGAGTAGACTCTTTTAAACATGTGTTTCCTTGATAATACCTCACTGATTAGATAACATTTTTATAATATATAGTCTTCAGGATCTAGGAGGTTTTAGGAATATACAACCTCAAAATATGGTACCTTGACATTTGTAAAATAGCAGAAAAAGGAAGGCACGATCACCTTTCTTTTTCCCCTGTATGAGGTTATAACATTTTTTTTGATCTGCCTGTGCCCTTCTTCCCTGATGTGTTAGAAGATCCTGAAATATGAATGTCCTCTTGGCTTAGTCCATCTGAAATCTCAATAGTCTTATGATCCAAATGCTTATCAGTTCTATGGTGATAACCATATAGCCAGTCTCCAAGAAGTTCCAGACTATGCCTAGCTGTTTTATTGCTGGTTTTCTAAGCCTTTACCCACCCCTATCCA
Source organism: Orientallactaga sibirica (assembly GCA_036365145.1). Lineage (NCBI taxonomy): Eukaryota > Metazoa > Chordata > Mammalia > Rodentia > Dipodidae > Orientallactaga > Orientallactaga sibirica. The sequence goes on along the minus strand of JAEOAD010000029.1, from coordinate 23,004,879 downwards.
TGCTTAAAACTTTATTTAGGTTAGTATAAATTTTTTTCTAGGTTTTTTTTTTTAATTTTTAGTTATGTGCAAGCGCACACACACACACACACACACACACACACACACACACAGAGAGAGAGAGAGAGAGAGAGAGAGAGAGAGATAAAGAGAAGACAGACAGAGAAAGAGAGAATGGGTGTACCAGGGCCTTCAGTTGCCACAAACTCCAGACACATATGCCACTTTGTGCACCTGGCTTTATGTGGGTACTGGAGAATAGAACCTGGGTCCTTGGGCTTTGCAGCCAAGTTTCTTAACCACTGATCCATCTCTTCAGCCCTTTTTCTAGCTTTTTTAATGAAACTGTTGCAAACTCTGCCCACAAGAAGTCCAAAATCACATTCAAATTTTCCTTGCGGAAATAGGCCACTCACCACTTGAACTTAACTTGGTCATTTGTTGCGGGTGTAACTAATCTTCCGAAGTTGAGTATATTATGAAGAAATTACATCACACTTCTGAAGAAAGTGAAATTCAAAAATATGGCATTTACATCTTACCAGAATATGGTAAGGGCCTTGAGATTTGCATTATAACAAACCATGCAGGAAACCTGAACTGGAAGCCATTGAGTGCAAAGACGAGATTTTCACATGGTGCCAGAGAGAACCAGCAAGGCAGGATGCCACTTCATTTCAACCAGGTATGATGGTGTTGCATAGCAAATCCCTCCAAATTGAACTACTCCTTCCTAAAGGGAGGAAGAAGGCTCAGGAAAATCAGGAGATCAAATCTGGGAAACTTGAAATTTAAAAGGTCACATGACCAATCCGCAGGGTTATGAGTGGCAAGCCACTGCTGACGAGCAGACTGACCAGTGTTGTACTGCAATTGAAACATTCCCTCCTAAGAGGAAAGCTCAGGAAACTCAGGATGTTAACTAGTCTTTTCCTCTCAGGAGTAAAAAAAGTTTGTCAGACTCCTCCTCAAAGTTGTATATGGGAAAAAAAAACAAACAAAAAAACTGCTCGGAGAAGAGACTTTCTGAAGAGCCCATCTGCTTACATGTCAGGTAGTTTGTTCAAGATTCTCCAACCAGCCCAGGTGCTTGCAGGTTAGGCAGTGTGCTTAAGATATGTGTCAACATTTATGCTGGGGTGGGCTTTTTGGTGATGCAGCTGCATTTGAGTCACCCAATGCTCTTGCAAGCAACACTTCAGTCTGCTCTGTAAGTAATTATACTAAACTCTGGTTCATGATCATACTTTGGTCTATCATCTGAGCCCTAGCTAGAGTGAATAGATGTGTGTTCATATCTCTTTCAGAAAAATGTTTCCCACAACACATGATAATGAACCCATTTCCACAAGTGAATCCATTCTTTTTAAATATACATGAATCATCTCTAAGGTTGGTATTCCCATGGCTCAAATACTCCCCATCTCCTACAAGTCACCTTACCTTATAGTACTATCATATTGGAGAGCATCAGAAGAATGAGGCATGGTCCAACTATCATATCCCTATAATTGGAGAAACAGCCTTAGATCTAAAGACACAGGAAGAAAAGACAGAGATGACAGTCATTAGATCAGCCTTCATCCATGCATACACTTCCTATTTCTATTTCTTCATCAAGTCAAGAATTAAAGTCACAAATCTTGTCACTTTAGGTCTTCATTGCCTTATAAATGTTGGTTATTGGGCTGGGAATTGCTCAGCAGTTAAGAGTACTTCCTGTGTAAGTCTGAGACCTGAAGAGGCCTCAGAGACTGCTCCAGCTCAATACCCATGAGCCACATAAGGAGCTGGGCATGGCCACATATGTCCATAACCCCAGTTCTGTCAGTAGCAGAGACCAGGAATTGTCAGGGCTTGTGGAGAAAAAAAAAAAAAAAAAAAAAAGGCAAGTCCCTGGATCAGGAAGAAACTGTGGCTCAAGCAAGAATGAGGGGAAGAACAATGGAAGGGAATAGTCACTGTTCCCAACTGGTCACCAGAGGTGATTGCACCCTACTGCAGGTGAATGCATGGAATGCTGCATGGGCACATACACATAGCACACATTACACACACATACACGCACATGCAAAACAAAAAAGCTTATGTATTTTGTAAAACTTATGCTAAATAAACTTACATAGCTTTACAGTCTCAAAATGCCTTTTAAAAATATTTTTTTATTTATTTGAGAGAGATAAAGAGGCAGAGAGAGAGACAGAGTGAGAGAGAGAGAGAGAGAGAGACAGAGAGAGAGAATGGGTGCACCAAGGCCTCCAGCCACTGTGAATGAACTCCAGGTACATGTGCCCCTTGGGCATCTGCCTTATGTTGGTCCTGGAGAATTGAACCAGGATCTTTTGGCTTTGCAGGCGAACGCCTTAACTACTAAGCCATCTCTCCAGCCCTGAAGATGTCTTTTTTAATTAGAGTCCCAGTTATGAACCTGACATGTTTTAAGAAAAATGTATTAATTTTATCCTATGTAGTAAATATATTATTAGCCTAATTTCAAGTCACGACTAAAGTCTATTCAATAAAACATTTTCTTTCAAAAGCTCTCTGTGTTTTCAGGCAAGTACCTTAACTGCTAAGCCATATCTCCAGCCCCTGCTTTGTGATTTCAGCTTTAATTAATTCAAATGTTGCCTTACCTCAAATTTATTTAGCTATATGTTGCTATTATCTGTAATATTTCACTAGAAAAAGAAATCTCCATTACAGAAGTTATATGGCAACCAATTATACAAACACACACAAGAGATGAGGATCAGCCAATATGTTATGCATTCTGGTGGAATGATTTTGGGTTTAAGGCTAGCAAATCCTCCTTGAGGAACAATTGTTTTGCCAATAATTTCTCATGTGATGAAAAATAAGTATACCACACAATACTGCTCTGAAACCTAAATTAGAAATGAACTTTGAAAAATATTCCCCCACTTACACTTTTAGAGAAAAATAAGATTATAAAAATGAATTAAAGTCTGGGAACTAAGCATTGATAAAAGCCTTGTATCCACAAAAGCAAGAAGTATTAGAAGTATTAATTCATCTCAGTTTAAAATGTAATGTGAAGGACTGGATAGATGGTATAGTGGTTAAGGCACTTGCCTGTGAAGCCCATGGAACTAGGTTCGATTGTCCAGTACCCACGTAAGCCAAACACACAAGGTAATACATGAATCTGGAGCTCATTTGCAGTAGCTAGAGGTCCTGGCATGACTACTCACTCTTTCTCTCTCTCAAATAAATTCATATATATATATATATATATATGTTTTAAATGTATTCAACCTAAAGGGCTGTTTTACCTTGATATCCTGATATCCTTGATTACCACTGGAAGCAAAAATAGTACCAGTACGAGATTCTTCCAAGAGTTCCAATAAGCAATTCCTCTTCTACCCACACATACTTTTGTTAGAGTCCTGTAAAAAAGTTTATAATACATCTTATTTATTAAGCTTTGAATTAAAATAATGTCAAAATGTCCTAATTTAGAGTTTGATCTCTTACCAACTATTGACTTTCTGTTGTAAGAAATAAATAAAATGGGAAGGAATAGCAGAAGGCAGAGAAAGCCAGAAACTTCAAATCAAGAGGGAGGTAAAGAAAAGAGTATGAGCCTAAAGTGAAGTGTTGAGACAAAGTTAAGGGTTAGTGAAAAGACAAGGGTATATTGATTTAACATATAATATCTTGACAAATGCCTCATTTAAAAATGTTATTCATAAACAAAAGCCAATTCTAAGCATCTCTGATATTAGAGGAAGTGAAGGCATCTGATGAAAGAGAACTCCCTTGTTGACACTTTCTCTCAGGTGTGATTGAGTAAAAACACACAAATTGTGCTCCATAGTGAGGTAATTTAGTGGCATAAGGTCCCCCCAAAGTAAACTAAAAGTTGCTAAAGCTGAGAAATGACCTTGAGAGTCTAGAGGAGAAACTGGTTCTTTCTTACCTCTTTCTGCCTGAGTCTTGCAGCCTCCACTTTACTAGAGTCTAGAAATATCAGAAGGGTCTGGTCTTTTCTTACCTCTTCTTCCCTAAAGGAGTCCTTTTTTTTTTTCCTAGAAGAAATAATCATCCCTTTTCAAGAAGGATAATTCCATTTTCTAAGAATATAAGTGAATTTTTTCCCATTTTCTGAGAACCTCATTGTGCAGGGACATGTAAGGGGGGGGGGAGTTGTGCTTGACTGACCAACTCACCTCCCATCCAGTAAACTCTGTTCAAAGATCACAATCTGGTATTGAAGAGATAGTTTGGTAGTTAAGGAGCTTGCCTCTGAAGCCGAAGGATGCCCATGGTGGCACATGCAGCTGGAGTTCATTTGCAGTAGCTAAAGGCCCTGGACTCTCCATTCTCTCTCTCTCTCTTAAATAAATAAATAAATGAAATATATTAAAAACATTTATTTATTTATTTATTTATTTATTTATTTATTTATTTATGAAAGAAAGAGAAAGAGGCAGAGAGAGAGAGAGAGAGAGAGAGAGAGAGAGAGAGAGAAGAAAATGGGCATGTCAGGGCCTCCAGCCATTGCAAACAAACTCCAGATACATGTGCCCTCTTGTGCATCTGGCTTACATGGGTCCTGGGGAATTAAACCAGGGTCCTATGGCTTTGCAAGCAAATGCCTTAACTGCTAAGCCATCTTTCCTGCCCAATAAATATTTTTTTAAAAGACCCATATCTGGTTTTGGAGGGAGGGGCTTTCTCATTTCTTGAAACCCCCTCCTGCTTCCTAGTACTTCTGTCTTCTTTTCTTCTATTAAGCTCTATAAGCTTTATCTCTATAAGATATATAATAAAGTATTTTTATTTTCTTTTTACTAGTTTATATATATTTTTTGAGACAGACAGAGAGAGAGTAAGAGAGGGAGGGAGGGAGAAAATGGACATGCCAGGGACACCAGACACTGCAAACAAAAACTCCAGACACATGTACCACCTTGTGCATCTGGCTTATGTGGGTCTTGGGGAATCAAACCTGGGTCCTGAGGCTTTGCAGGCAAATGCCTTAACCATCTCTCCAGCCCTATAATAAAGTACTTTTAAAGTTTTGTTTGTTCATTTTATTTATTTATGAAAGAGAGGTAGATGGGGAGAATGGACATGCCAGGGCCTTCAGCCACTACAAACAAACTCCAGAAGCATATGCCGTCTCGTGCATCTGAGTTAAGTGGGTCCTGGAGAATCAAACCTGGGTTATTTGGCTTTGGAGGGCATCCCTCTAGTCCTAAAAAAATTTTTTTTAAACTTAAACTTCTATGATGTATTACTTTTATTTGTTGAATCTATAAGACCCCAACGACCACTGACTCAGTGGAAATTTTGTGGGGGCCATGAGTTTGAGGCACCCAGACTTCTGAGTTATTCCCTTCCAAAGAGGTAAGAAAAGATCCATTGCTCTCAAAGATATAAAGGCACCTGTAGCAGACAGCTTCAGGTTCGCTGAGATGAACTTCCAGACCAGGCACAGTTATGGAGGAAGGGATATTATTTATTGAAGCTTACAGATCCAGGGGAAGTTCCATAAGGGCAGAAGAAGGGGCCTGCTCGCCACAGGCAAGAGAGAGAGAGAGAAACCAACCAGCCACCACAGCACACAGAGCAAAACTACTGCCAAAAGGTCACACAGCACACTTCAGGAACTCCTGCTAGGCACATTTGCATATCTTTACAATGGAATCTCAAACCACCATTAACATCTTAAGACCAGCCCCCAGTGACATTGCCTCTAGCAAGGTGATTGCAGATACAAACTATAACTAATAAAACACTGAATATATTGGGGGACATATATTCAAACTACCACAGCACCTCAGATTCCCCCATCAGTAGGATCAGAGGAATTCAACTTAATAGAAAGTTCCTGTGTAGACTCTTCTGTTTGACCTTAGGTCAGAAAACTAAGAGTAGCTAGTTCTGTAAGTATTCCACATGCTAAGCTGTAGGCTGGTCACTTGATCCATGGAGACATCAGAGCAGCAGAATTTTAGAAGTATTAGTGGTTAATAAACCTTCAAGAGCCACTATTATCCCACACAATACTTAATATCTAACTTGTAAAGTAAGGGGGAAAATCATGCTCTGATGAAAAGTTCTGCATTATTAGCTGGAAAACATCTTTGAGAGTTACCAAATCCTGATCTTATAGAAGGTACTTCACAGCTATGCAAACTGGAGCTCACAGAGAATTAGTATTCCTATATAAAGGCATGTATTTTTTTTTCCTTTTCAGCAAAGTTTCAGCCACTTACCTCCACTTGTAGAATAATATCTTTATCTTAAAGAATATGTAGAAATATATATTTTCTTTAAAGTTTTTATAAACTTATGATAACACACTACTAACTCCCTCATTCAAATAATGAATTTTTAAATTTTTCTTTCTATTTATTTATTTATTTATTTGCTACAGAAGGATAGAGAGATAATGGGAACCCCAGGGCCTCTCGCCACTGCAAATGAACTCCAGATGCATATGCCACGATGTACATCTGGCTAATATGGGACCTGGAGAATCAAACCTGGGTCCTTGGGATTTGCAGGCAAGTGCCTTAACTGCTAAGCCATCTCTCCAGCCTGAAACAATGAATTTTTAAATGACCTCAGTAGCACTAGTGCATTTTTATCTTCATGGGAGTCAGTTTTACTTTTCTTTATTTTTTGAATAAGTATGAGATGAAAGGAAAGAGAATTTCTTCTCTAGCCCAACAACTTCCTAGGGAAGTAAATAGAGTCCCAATGTCATGAAATAACTTTTATGGAGTTGGCACAGACAGCCACTAGCAGATTTAAAATTTAACCAAGTTATGTCCCCATGCTAATAATCTGTTTCAGTTACAGACAGGTGAGTGGACATAAAGTGGGGACAGATCATTTTCTACTACACGAATGGATAATAATAGAATTTCAGGCAGCTGTATGATAATGTGTGTTGGGATGTTGTGGTGAGAGAGAAAGGTCCCTTCCTAGTATCCTCTCATCACAGAAGTAGATATTCTAGGGATATACCTAATTCATTGTACAGAAACTTAACTCTGTGGGTAGAGAAGAGAAAATGGCAAGACCTGAGAATTAACTGACAGTCTGGGACTCACTGGAAGCTAATAATTATGCTGCTTTCTTGTGATTCCAAAGTGCAAACATGCTTTAAACAGATTGCCAGTTCCCCCAGGGAAGAGAGAAGGAAATGGCTGGATTGAAGTCAGAAAGCAGAGAGCCAAAAAAATCTAGTATTCATTACCATCCCCATCAATGAATATTTATCAAGCTCCCACAGAGAACCTAGTATCAAGGCTCAGGAATTCTGAGAAGTAAATACAATTGAGAGCAGTAAAAGTTCTATCAGAGGCTGGCACATGGCAGTGGGGAAGGAACCCTACATGCCAATGGAAGTAGTGGGGAGAGCCAGGAATATATAGATGCCTTTCTCAATTTCATAAATAACTGAATTCTATACCAGTGTTGAGATAACTCCCATTTTTGTTTAATTATTTAGAACTAAACTTCTATTTTTAAAATCAGTATTCAAATTCATTATAACAGTTTCAATATATTCTGGAAACTTGCAAGTCTGCAAAGTCTTAGGCTGTCGTAGTTTGACCTATAACAGAAGTAGAGTGAAATAATGGCATTGACAGATGCTCTTATAAGGTACTTTTTTTATGCAAGGTATTTGCCCTCCAAGAAAATAACACTTTATTACAGAACAGTCACACCTATGAAAATGGATGGGACTTTGTAAATGGGAAGCATATTGACACTTAGATACAAATTCTGCCTTAGAGTTCTAAGACCGATTTGCTTCTAGGACTCTACTTTGATGTTCTCATTGGATTGTTTTGTGTTGCCATGCCCATAAAAGCATATTAGCTCTTGATAAGACTATCCAGATATTTCATAAAAGAGTAGAACTTCCAGAAATGCCTAGCATAATAAGGGCAATTAAGGTCATGCTGCAACCTGGATGTTAGTGCTTGTCTTGTAGAAACACAAAGATGGGGTTCTGTGAGGCCCCTAACCTTCTATGACACATTTTCCTCCTGCTTCAGTCATTCCTTTTGCTTACCATCTACCTTAACTTAATCCTGTTGGGATGGGCAGTTTTAATTCCTCCACAGCCCTGGACTTTCCCTTAGACCTAAAAGGCTAGAGGCAACACCGAATTTCACCCTTTTGTGATTCATACCTGGAAAACCTGTATTCTCAGCGGAAGGGCACACTCCATTGGGTGAGAAATAGCTCACTCCTCATGCTCCATTTGGAACCAGAGACTGAAAGTTAAAACATTATTCAGCAGGTGAATTTCAATGGAAATTCCCATGAGTTGTCCCAGAGTAAAATATGTGTACTTGCTGGATCTTCTTTTTAAACTTAGAAAATAAAATATAAAGAATGTCCTGTCAATTTTTCTGACCCACACTTTATTTCTATTCTCTGTACTTCTGCTGGCTTAAAATCTATAGTCTCCTTCCTATTTTCTATGTTCTTTCTCCAAGCAAGGATTTCTTTTCATTCCTTACTCCCCTCTCTGTCTTCTTTCTTTCTTTCTTTCTTTCTTTCTTTCTTTCTTTCTTTCTTTCTTTCTTTCTTTCTTTCTTTCTTTCTCTTTCTTTTCCTTCCTTCCTTCCTTCCTTCCTTCCTTCCTTCCTTCCTTCCTTCCTTCCTTCCTTCCTTCTTTCTTTCTTTCTTTCTTTCTTTCTTTCTTTCTTTTTTTGCTTTTGGATTTTTTGAGTGAGGGTCTCACTCTAGTCCAGGCTGACATGGAACTCACTCTGTAATCAGAGGCTGGCTTTGAATTCACAGTGATCCTCCTACGTTTGTCTCCTGAGTGCTAGCAATGAAGACTTGTGTCACCATGCCCAGTGAGGCCAGGGTTTCTTGACATTGAACTGTTGGTATATAGGACAGAATAATTATTCACTATGTTACATCTTATTGTGGCTTGTAGGATGTGAGTCAATATTCTCAGTTTATATCCACTGAAACTTACATGTCTCTTTCAAGGGATGACAATCAAAAATGTCTCAATAGATAGTAGAAATCCCCCTAGCTAGATAAAAGGGAGGGGTAAAATCTCCACCAGTTGAGGACAACTGACCTAACACTTGATACATTTCTTCCATTGTTTGTCATAACCAGCTGTGTGTTCAACTCTAGGTTACTTTAGTCCTCTGGACAATTTTTAAAAAATATTTGTAGAAATGTGTAGTTGTTAACTCTTTGTTTTTAAAGCCATCTTTCTTGACCAGACCTTAAGTTGAATAGTGAGCCCAGGCAGTATTCCCTTCCAGCTCTGTGCAGTGCATGTACTCTGCCAACTCCCACATTAGACAGGGTTCTTCATCCACATGATACTGCCTTTCTCAGATCTCAGTAAGATGTATTCCATGGACACGAACTAATTGTTGGGTAAGAAATGAGTAACACTGTGCAATGCCAGATTAAGAGCAAGTTAATAATTCTATAGTCCTGAGGTACCTTTACTTGGCCAACATGTTGCATGCAAAGATTAATTTTTCATAAAGCTATTTAAGGATGAACTGTGGGTTGCAATGAAGACCCAGTGGAGATGCTGGGACCACGAGATGGCTGCTAAGGAGAGCTGCCGGCCCTGATGAAGTTTTTCAGGACTGTGATTAGACTAGCTTGAGGGGCAGAATTGGAACTCCAGAGACTTGTCAGTGGTTAGAATTATTGGACTTGGAGACTTGTCATCGACTAGAGTTGTTGGACTTGGAGCTACTGTTTGATGTTTGCCCTAGTTGTTTTAAATCTTGTATTTGTTGAACATTTCTTTGCCATGCCCAATGCCATCTTTTTGTATGTTTACTGTGAATGTTTACTGTGCCATTATGGGTTTGGGGGGTGATTTTTTGGTATTATGGGTCATTTAAAAGACCTTGGATTATGGGGATGTTTGAAGATCATTGGGATTGATAAAACTATGGGGACTTTTAAAGATGGACTGAATGCATTACATTTTATGTCATGGATCGTTATCAGTTTATGGGGTCCAGGCATGGAATGTCATGGTTTGATTCTGGTGCCCCCCCTTAAACTTAGTATTCTAAATGCTAGGTTGCCAGCTGATGGAAATTTGGGAATTAATGCTTCTTGGAGTGTATTTTTCAGGGCTGGCTTATGGGTATTAGAGCCAGTTTCCCTTTGCCAGTGTTTGGCACAGTCTCCTGTTGTTATTGTCCACTTTATGTTGGCCAGGGGGTGATGCCAAGGGCTCATGCCATTGTTTTCCCCTGATCGTGGAGCTTCCCCTTGAGTCTGTAAGCCAAAATCAACCTTTTAATTCCCAAATGCTGCTGTTGGTTGAGTGATTTCTGCTAGCAATGTGAGCCTGACTGCAACAACCTTTATTATTTTCCTGTTGTGGGACTATGGTTTTATCATTTCAAGTTGTAATAAGTTTCAGGGTTGTATGACCTGATACCATTCTGTGAATATTAGCATTAAGAGGCTTGGTGACCAGTGAATAATCAGCCACAACATTGCCAAAACATCTTAATTGTGTCAAAAATCACAAAAAATCTAAGGGAATTGATAATCTTGGAAACCTTCAAAGAAGCAGAAGGGGTAGCTCATCTTGCTTAAAGTGCTAAGGAAAACAAAACCAATTTGTGATAAATTTATGAGCAAGATCTCAGATATAGGCACTACTTGCCCAGCCTGATCCTGTGCCTCAGGCGTTATGGGACAAGTCAGTTAAGGTTCAAGGTTGCTGTTAAGATTGTTGAATTAGTTCCCATCACTCTGAAACATCATTGATTTCAACTTCTGTTGTTGTAAACCTGAGGATTAACTTCTCAACAGGATTCTTCTACTTAGAGTATATGCTTATTGCCATGACCATTATTCTAGAACTTTGTTAATGGCTTAAAGGATAAAAACATAAAATGACTTACATATAAGGTTTTGATGATCTCATGCCATTCTCATAGTCAAATCCCTTCAATGGAGAAAACCACCCACCAGCTATCTGTATAGTAATATACTATATTTTCCCTTTAACCCAATCCTCATGTTAACTTGGTAAAGACTGATGAAGGTTACAATGTGAAATTTTAATACCATTGATCAAAGTCTGTCCATATTTTTTTAAAAAAATTGTGTGTTAGGGACTTGGATTAGTGGAAAATGTGTTTTCACACAAGCATGAAGACCTGATTTCAGAACCCCAGGATCCAAATAAAAATGCCAAGCATGGCAGTGTACACCTATAATACCAACACTGAGAGGCAGAAATAGCTGGCTTACTAGGGCTGACTATTGAAATCAGTAAACTTTACATTCAATGAGAGACTCTGTCTCGAAATATAAGATGGAGAAATATTGAGGACTGTACCCAGTGTCAACTTTTGGTCAATAAATGCATGTGTATACATGTGTATCCTAACCCTAACTGAAGGTTAAATTGTATACTGGATTAATACTGGTCCTTCCTATAGTTCTCATTCTAAAAGTGTTTTACTGCTGTCCCTGTGTCCATCAAGCCTCTGTTTTGAGTTACATGTTATCACTCATACCTTTGCTGTCCACTGAATATTAATTAACCAGGGTCTCATCTATGATATTTATAGAATATCCTGCTTTCTTTCCATTGAATTATGATACTTCTGTCTTCCTCTATTAGAATGTATATTGCACAAGGCCAAAGAGTTTTATTTCTCTTTTTCCACTCTGTTTTACATGTGTATATGTATATGTATGTGTATATGGTGTGTGTATGTGTTAATATGCATGCTCTTTTGCATTTGGGCACTCGTGTATGGCTAAACATTTATATATGTCCATGTGTGAGAGAGATGATCAGAGACTGACATTGGATATCTTCCTCAATCATTCTCCACTTGAACAGAATCTTGAATCCAGGGTTCACCTATTTGGCTTGCGGTATGGATTTCAGAGCCAGCAATGCTTTGCTAGACCCTGGGTGGCCTTAACACTCCACATGCAGGTGGATTTCAAGTTCTTATATATGATTAGCAAAAAAATGAAAGACATGAACACAAAGAAGAGTAAATTAACTAAGACATATTTTAAGAGAGAATAGAAATAAGAGAGATCTAAAGCAGGAAATCTCCCAAACTGAGCCCCTCACCACCACTCCAGGCTGGGAGTTGTGCTAGGAGGGAAAATCTAAGGAAATCTGTTTGGATCAGCTTTTTCTTTTTATTAATAAATTAAGCAACCAATTATGATGAGTCATTGTCAAGTACAAGAAAATGCCTTTATTCTTTTAACCATCTCTCCAGCCCCTCATTATTAACAAGTTCAAATGTATATGAATGACCTTAGTTGGTTAGTTGAGCCAGGAGTGGGGCACAGACTTAGAGAGGACCAATGCCTGGGTGAAGGGAGGACAAAACAAGGGAAAATTACAAAGAAAGAACCAGGAAGCTGATTTTTATAACCATTTTGAATGAGACTAGAATTCTGGTTTCACCAGGGCAGGATAGTTTCCATGTTCTTTTGGGTCTGTGCCATTAAACTGACTACCTACAAGGAAAGCTGTCTTGCACCTAACCACTATCACTTGACCTGGCATCTGCTGTCTCTGTGTTCAGAAGCCCATGTCACCCTGTATCTACATAGTCTTTGAGGATCTGAAGTCAGTAGTCATGCTTACACAGCAAGCATATGATTCACTGAGCCATCTTCCAAGCCCCAGACCAAGGACTTTTTGTTCTCTGTTGTATTAGTGACACTTGAAGACTGGCACATCATTAGTGCTTAATAGTTATTTGTTGAAGAAGTCAACCCTCTCATTTGTTCTGAAGTTAAATTATAGTTGTTTCTTTCAAGGAATCAATGAGGACTGATAAAGAAAACTTATTAGCTGATTACTCAATAATCTAGTGACTCCTACTATATTTTTTATATCTGGCCACTTCTAATTATGTTATGTGACCAGCTGCTGAAAACATTTAGAGTTACAATTTCTGCTCTAAGTATTTCTGGTTGATTTTCTTTAAATACGTAAGGAGATTAATAACTATCCATGGAAAAAGGTAGACAAACACACTGGAATAATTAATGATCACCAACACAATGCTCACAAAATAAATGCACTGAAGCAGAGAATAGGTAGAAAACCCTCAGCCCAGCATGGACAAGGACAGCTTGTAAAAGATGATGTAGTAAGTAAAATGGAGTGTGACATGATTTGACAATTATGTAACTCAGTTCTTCATGTATCACTCTGAAGTTCAGATGCCTGAACTATAACCTCTCTATATAGAATTGACACATGGCTGGGAAAATGCTAATTCATGTCATTTTCTGTGATGATTCCCTGATTTACTGTGATGAAGGGAGCACATGAAATAGGTTAAAGTGCTAAGGGGGGCAATAGGTGAGACCACAAAAAGTCTTAAAGGCCACACAGTAAAATATGAACTATTACTTTTTGAAAACTTGATATATACAATTCCATATACTTTGGGTATGCTAAATCATTCAGTCTTTATAACAACCCACCCCCCAAGACAAAAAGCTAGGAAATGGGAGACAGCACTTAAGTATGGATAATCTGGTTCTAAAAACTGCTCCAAGGAGCCACATGCTAGAACTCTACAGGTAGTATGAACTCAGAGTTGAAGAAACATTCAGTAAGTAATGTGTGCAGATCTTAGCATAATGCTTGACATGACTTCTAAATAATTATATAATTATCATTATAAAACCCAGAAATCACTGTGATTACATTTCTTTTCCTTTTTTTTTTTTTTTTTTTTTTTTTTTTTACCTTGGCTTCTATTCCATTTGAAAATCTATAAATCAATGCCCCTGGCAGAGTCCAAGGCTGCTTCATTGGCATGTATAAGCAAGTTGTGTAATTCTTCTTTTGCATCTACTATAGACAGCTTGGTATCCACCCAATTTTAGACTGGTTTCATGCTCCCTCACCCAACAATTTTTCTAATACAGAAGCAATGCCTGCATCTCTGTAGTGATCTTCCCATGCCTTTAACAATTTTTAAAATCCTATCTCTTGTACTTTGTATGCTACTCAATAAACAGAACCATGTAAATGTTCCATGTACTTTGTATGTTACTGGATAAACACAACCATGTAAATGTCCCTGGTCTACGTAAAACACACAAATTCAGGTACCTATCAATGAAGTAAATGAAAAATCCTAGTGGTCCTACCTCCAGGATGTCAAATTCAAAGGATGAGACAATCTAAAATGCCACATCTAATTTTCCATCCAGACATTTATTTATCACAAATAAGTATACTAGAACAGTATAATTTTAAATATAGCAAGAGGTACATATAGGTACATGTAAATTTCTTGAGTCTTTCTATTGTCTTTCAGTCTGTCATTATATTTTTGTACTTGATTTTTCCATCAAAAAATATTAGAGAAACTGATTAGCTTACCAGCATCCAAGACATTTCCAGATGAAACCAGCCAAACACTTTTTTTTCAGTGTTTGGCTTACTTTTGAGAAAAGCAGGTGGTTTCTTGGGTTCTTTTAATTTTAAGCCAGCTTGAAGAGCAGATTTCAGCTGGAGCGATTGCTCAGTGGTTAAAGGCACTTGCAAGCAAAGCCTGCTGGCCTAGAATCAAATCTCCAGTGTCTTCATAAAGCTAGGTGCACAAAGAAGCACATGTGTCTTGCGTTGGTTTTCAATGGGAAGAGGTCTTGGTCTCTCTCTCCTCAAAAATAAGTAAATAAAATGTTAAAAATAGTGGATTTCATCAGACGGTGTAGCTCAGTTGTTAGAATCCCTGATTAGAAAGCATGAAGTCCTGCTCCGTCCCCAGCATGGAACAAAATGTGGATGTGAGGGAGCACACCTGTAAAGTGGATGCAGGAATATAAGAAGATAAAGGTTCATCCTTAGTTCTTAATGAGTTTGAGGCTAGTCTGAAGTACATGAGGTCCTGTCTCAAAAAAAAAAAAAAAAAAAAAAAAAAAAAGAGTGGCTTGTCACACAAACCTCCCTTAGCATGTGCTAATCTATATATCTAATACCATTTTCTAAATGCCAATCCACGCAATCTAGAGAAACTCCCTAATGTGGAAACATGACTCTATACTGTGAGGAATAAGCTGTTAAACAATCAAAATCTGAGCTAGTCTTCAAAATAGAACACTTGACCCACTGAAATACACCTATGGAAGGGAGGATTATGTTGGACTTATATACAAACAGCACTAAGGAAAGGCAGTCAGACAAAAGCTTAGCAGAAGTAAGAAAATCAAAGAAAACCAAAGACTAGATCCTTTATTCAAAGAGTTGCATGTGAGAAGAGCTCCCCAGTGTGGGTCTTGTGGAGCAAGAAGAGTAAAGATTGGATGAGGTCAATGTGGAAAGGTCAATCATGATTCTTTTTGTTCCAAGAATTGTTCACTGCTTCCATTCTTTGCTTTTTCATCTTGAATGGAGATAGAGGCAAGAATATTAGGTCACAGTTTTACAGGGCTTAGCTATCAATGTGATCCATTAATGGTGGTGGTAAGGAAGAGTTCCAGACCAAGATTTTATAAGTTCACCATTCAGAACTTATAGTCTTTAAGGCTCATTCACAATTTACAATGGATATTTCTCCATTTTTCCATAAATTGAGGATTTCCATAGATTCAATTAGGAGATGAGCTTATTTTCAACTCTTTTCCTAAGAAAGTATGTTAATGGAAAATTATAAGGATCATGGGATTAGTATTTCCTTGGAAATTCTAATAAAGAAGAAATAATGGAAGAAATTATGAAGTCTGAAAATCACCAGTGTGGGAGAGGTAGTTCATTGTGTAAAGTATTTGCCACACAGCATATGGATCTTGGATCCCTAGGACCCACATAAAATGTCAGGCATGGTGATTATAAATTGTGATCCTAAACCTCTGGTATGATGATCTTGGAGGCTCACTGGCTAGATACTCTAGCTGAATATCTAAACTCTTGGTTCAGTGAGAGACCATATACCAAAGTTTAAGGTGCATAACACATAAGTAAGACCCTCGACATCAACCTCACCACACACACATGAATATCCACATAAATGAACATGTACACATACATACTCTTGGACCACTCAATTTTCCCTTAAGAAAGTGGTATAGAGAAAATGACTATCTAAAAGCATAATTTTAGGTGCCAATAGAGCGTTAATTTTATAAAATCATCAAGACCAGAGTACACCCAAGCAGTGACTAAGCAGAGTAGAAAGGTTAGAGATTGGCAAACAATGCTCAAACAAGGTCTACTCTGAAGGGATGCATGGTTCTGGAGGCTTCCTGTCAGTGGGGCCAAGACTATTTCCAAACACATGTTTCTTCCTCTCAGAATGTGTGGTCTGAATCACTCTTTGAATGAATCCAATTCCCATCCCATTACCCTCAGAAGTATTTCCTGTGACCGAGCTTTGAACAACTTTTGGAGGACCAAAACTGACTCACTAACTCCCCTATGAACATACTAACAACAGGTGGAAGAAATGTATTTAATTTACAAACCCATCATTGCTCCACACCAAAGTCTTCCAGAGATGATTACTCAATTGGATTGAGGCAGGCAAAGCAATCCACAGCAACTAAGCTGCTCCACAGCAACTATATTGATCTACAGTTGCTATACTGATCCACAGCTACTATTCTCATACACAGGCCTTCAAAATGTTTTCCTCCTTCTTTAGAAGACACTCGTTTAATATATCTCTGCACAATTAGTTTAGCTATTACCATGCTAAAATATGGAACAATCAACTTAGAATAAGTCAATGAGAATTGTCTATGAAAATTCCTTTTATAGAAGCTGGATATAGCTCGGTTGGGTGTTTGCTTAACCTGAATGAGGGGGTCCTGGTTTTGAGTACCAGCATCTTCCCTTCCCTTCGTTTCTGTTTCTTTTGTTTCCTTTCCCTTTATTTCCCTCCCTCCTCTCACTTCAGTTTCGCTTGTCCCTTCCTTCCTTCCATCCTCCCTTTGTTCCTTGGTTCCTTCCTTCCTCATAAACTGGTAATCTCAACACTCAGGTGGTAAAGGCAGAAGATTCTGAAATTCAAAGTCATCCTCAACTATAAAGGTAGTTTAAAGGAAGCCTAGAATAAGATACTATCTCAAAAATAAATAATATGTAGATAAATAAAGATCTACTTTATTTTCTTTCTATTAACCAATTAAACACAAGTACTGGAGTATTTTTCTTGCTTGCTTTGTGTCCAAGAGAAATCGTATAAGTTAAAGACATCTTAGTGACATCTTTTTATTGTTTTCTTTTTGTCAATGGCCACTTTCTTGTCTTTTACTCAGTGGTCAAAGTTTACTGAAATGTGGTACTGGGAAATTAATGGAGGAAAGATCCTGTTTGCTATAATCTAAAACATGAAACTTCAAATAATAAAACTTTGGTAGCATCGTTATATTTGTTGATGTTCCAGCTGATATGTCAGACCCTTCCAGATGGAGCTTAGAAAATTAGAGAATATAAGAGTGGTATTGATTATAAAATACAACAGTTAAGGGCAGACACCTAATCTAACCATTTGGAAAAGATAAAGGCCTTTTAAATAGAATCATTATTCAGACATAAGATAGAACCTCAAAACCAAAAAAGGGGGAAGCTAAGAGTGGTGGTGCACACCTTTAGTCCCAGCACTCAGGAGGCAAAGGTAGGAGGATCACCATGAGATTGAGTCCCCCATGACATGATATAGTGAATTCCAGGTCAGCCTAGGTAAGAGTGAAAAACATCCCAGGGTAAAAGTCATGTAATACACTGGGAAAACACCATAGCAGTGGCCCTGGGTCATGCCTTAGTAGATTCCAACTACCTTTTGACTCATTATTGCTGCTATTCTCAAGCTTTGTCGGAAAGGTGATTTTCAGTTTATTCTCAATGTTGTTAGGATATTCTTCAATCCAGTTTACTTTATTTTGAACTAAGCCTGTCCAAAGGTTTAGAAATATCATCTACAGCAATACAATTAACAATATATACTTTCTGATTTTATTAAAACAAATCATGGAGTATACTTCCCCTGCTGAAAGTAATTCTAACTGTAATCTCAATTGTAATTTGACAATTAAAATCTGTGTGCTGGTTATTCAAATGAAATTTTAATATAGTATGCAGATCAGAGCACTTTAGAGAGGGAAAAGATAAGTCAATAATTATTGCTCTGGGTCAAACAATACAAACTGATACAATCAAAAATGCACTTGAACATGCATATAAATGCATAGGTTCAGTTTTCTTCTATAATATATCACATGTACCCTGTTTAGATCTTGAAGATTCTAAGGCTGGTAACTCCCCTAACAATGAGTATCCAGCTAGAGCCCTCCATTAGTACAGGCAGAAGTTCCACTCATCTACTTGATCAGTATTGCTATCATATTAAATGATGTTATGAAAGAACAAGAGCAAAAGGAATTCATCTGAATAACTGCTTCTTAGATATATAGTCAGCACAAGACACAAAAACTAAATAGCCTGCCAGAAACTATAATATAATTAAAATTCAGCAATTAGTTGTTTCTCTTCTCAAAGAACAGAAGAAGTAACAAACCTTATGGCAAATCTAAACATGCCCAAGTTGGGATATCCATTGTAATTATCTTTTCCAGACAGGAAAAAAAAAAAATAACTGGAATGTACAAGAGATATCTGTTGCAATTCCAGCTCTTACCAAAATACCTCTTATCTGAATTCCACCACTCTTAGCTATATTATTTTACACTCATATCATATTGTGGTGTTTTTCATATGTTTCCATCTAATTCACATGTAAGCTTTTAGGGGGCTTATATGGCACAGTGCTCTTGCATTTGTTTTCTGTAAATAAATTTTTATTCAACATGTGGGAATTGAGTATTTTTATAAATAAACAGCCAAAGTGATATAATTGATTAACTTGTACAAAAAAAGATAAATTCTGTTTGGATTCATCACATGAAGTTTTGGTCCAGATTTTATTATTCAGATTATACATCAGAACCAATTTACATTCAAATGAACAAGAAGGGCTTGTTCCACATGCTTGAAAGTCACTTGACTACTATGATTCTATGAATTTACTGAAATTGAATAGTAAAATAAATATTATACTAAGTTATTAACAGCATGTATGAACAATAAGCACCATCAGCACCTTCTGTGTTATCATGGAAATTAGCTACCTGGATCTTCCTTCAAGGAAGCTGTGACTATTTAGCCACCAGAAACATACTTAGCTGACAGTTTCTAGCTATAACTTCCTCTATGAACCACAGCATTTGGGTCGTGACCATGGATTTATGAGGAGGCTCTGCGACAGTGGATCAGATGGTGAAGGGATTGATTACCTTTTGGACCTTCTGCCCCAGCTGGGATGTCTGTAAATGGGCAACCTTCTTCCTGGAGTCCATCAGTTCAACTGACAAACGTTTTCAAATCAATCTCACAATCTGCTTTGTTAATGCCCATTCCTATCTTTTCACTTGTGGTATTTTTCACAGGCATTAATCTCCAAAAAACTTCTTGCACTCTAAGTCCCATTTTGGCATTTGCTTACTAATGGCCCCACCTAAAATACACAGTCAGAAAAGTTCTCAGTTCCTTCTCCTTTATGCCATTAATTCTTACTTCATAAATCACTCCAATATCTGCCACATGCTTCTTTTCAACACATACAGTCTCCATTTGTATCTTACTAGAGGATTCCCTGTGCTGTTTTGGGAGAGGTAGGTGTGGGGGGGGAGGTTGAATAAGTCATGCTCCCACAGAGAATTTTGTGAAAATTATAGACCATAGTAAGTGATTACATTAATAGCTATAAGAATGGGGTAGTTTAAGAAACTGCACTTAAAAATAAAAATTCATGTGCATTGTGAGAGAATAATGAACATGTTATAAAGTTGGTCTGAGGAGCTCACATCATAAATTCATTCTTAAAAAAAATAATTCAAATTCTGTGTGATTGGCAGAACATGGACTTGGGTGTTCCATAATTGGTGATGTTGCTTTCAGAGTTGAAATTCTCTGATATATGTAATTCACAGTATGCTAACTATTGCTCAAAATTGTTTATTGTCTTCTGATTCTATACACATAGACCATGTATATCAGTTACTTTGCAATTGCTGGAAAAAATACCTGACCAGAAGTAACTTATGTTAGTAAAGAGTTGATGTTGGCTTAGAGTTTCAGAAAGCAGAGTGCATCATAGTGGGAAAAACATGGCAGGAGCAAGAACCAGTGTCACATCATCACATCAGCAGAAGAGAAATAGAGAGGGAGAACAGTAAGTGGCACCAGGCTGAAAAACCTCAAACCCCCCCCTTCAGTCACATATTTCCTCTAGCAAAGCTTTACCTCCTAAAGGTTCTGTAGCTTTCGCAAACAGTGCTACAAACTGGGAGGGAATTAATCACTCAAACACTTGAGTCTTTGGGGGACATTTTATATTCAAACCATTGCACAATGCTTTTTATTTTTTGTCAGTTACAAATTACCATATAAAAATCAGCAGTCAGTATCTTTGCCTCTCATAATTGCTACATTACTTATCTGTTGGTTTCTTACTAGTCTCTTCAGGTACTTCATTTTCTAATTTCCTGAATTTTTGCATCAGTGGACACTCCTTCATGCAATAAAGCTCAGAGAACCTCTCCCTGTCTGCTATCCAAACTCAGGATTTTTTTTTTTTTTTGTAAGATTCACCATAATCGTCCTTCCTCCTCTAGCTTTCTGAGAATGTGCACACCAATCTGGAAACCTTCCAATTCATTCTTTCTGTGTAGATTAAAAAACATAGAAACACTGAAGGCATCTCATCCCACCTAAATCTCTAGTGATGGCCTATATTGTATGTCTTTTGCCAATAGTTATTATTTCTCCATTCCCCAGAAGCAGAAGTTCATGAGCACAATATTGGCATATATTAGCAGCTTAGGATCACAGACAAATAAAAATCATACCTTCTACCTCTACTAGTTCTTTTCTGCCTTAGCTTTGTTTATGAGATGATTTTTCTTAACAGAAGGTAAGGAAAAGTAGGAATGAGTAACTCATTAGACACCTCATGAAGAAATGTTTTTATTATGTGGAAAGAAATTACCATACACAAATGCACATATGTTGCTACAGTAAGTTCCATTGTGTTTTATTTCACCTGCCAA
This sequence comes from Orientallactaga sibirica, assembly GCA_036365145.1. Classification (NCBI taxonomy): domain Eukaryota; kingdom Metazoa; phylum Chordata; class Mammalia; order Rodentia; family Dipodidae; genus Orientallactaga; species Orientallactaga sibirica. Next base: position 22,983,753 of record JAEOAD010000029.1, on the reverse strand, counting down.
GAACTCACGTTTACTTAAGAAAAGATTCAGGATATTGCTTTAAGTTTCTGAGAAAATGTGGGCTTACTCAGATTCCCTGGTCTTGTAATAAATGTGTGTGTAATGTTGCTTAAAACTCTCCATTACATTGAATAGTCCATGCCAAGAGAAAATGGTGCATAATCAATACTTGACACTGAGTGAGAATGAAGTTATCATATCTTCTCTAGGCATGGATTTTAGTTAGTGATTAAAGTGAGAAAAACCAAGAGTACTGAAAATTAGAGGACTAGACAAGCAGACAGAATGGAAAAAGGAGGAGGGGGAGTTAGAATAAAATAATACATGGGAAGTACTGGTTGTGAATGTAGATGAAAAAATTAGAATGCAATATTGATTACTGGTTAGAAAATGAATGCAAAAATTGATTACTGTTTTTAATAATAAATTGGATATTATTATTTTTCTAAATGCATGAGCTATAAAAATTCACCACCCAAATTATACTTCTGACAATGAGCCACCAAAGCAACCTTGCTTCAAGAACAACCAGAGCAGCTTAAATAATATTTAAAATGGCTGAGGAATCAGTGAAGCCTCAGAAGAGTATAGCACCAAGACCTTGAGTGGAGGAGGCAAGAGTGGTTATCCTGAAACTTGGGGTCCTTTTATTTTAGGTGATGGGCAGTTGTGTTTGGAAAATATGTGACTGAAAAATTAAGGTGCTAATTAACTTTCAGTCATCTCAGAAAACAAAATTCAGTTAATGAGGGATTTATCTTACAATTAAAAAATCCAGAAATGTCTTCCTATAGCAAAAATGTGAAATAAAAACCAACCCTTATAAAGGTCTGAGTTCCTCAGAAAATATGTGAATCGATTAGTACTTAGGCAAGAAGTTATCACAAATCTATTCTAGGATACAGATAGCACTGAAATTTAAACCTCAGATAGTAGTAGGATATTTAGTAGTACTATTTTATGAACAAAAATATCACTTTAAGGTTTTTAAAGAATTCAAAATAAACATAAATAATTATAGATTAAAAATACTCTGAGCAAAATGTAAAAGTAACATGACTTTGGATGATCTTAGTTATTATGAATTAAAGATGATCTGACATAGATTGACTGCTGAATACAGAATTTAACTGTCATTGAAGGATAAGTTCATATAGCATATGCATACAATTTATATTAAATATATATTTAAAGAAACATCTAGCAGATAGACAAAAGTGAGCAATACTTTGAAAAGAAAATTGTCTGAGACTGTTATTCAGTGATAGAATATTTAGCATGTATATGCCTCTAAGTTTAATCTCTGACACAAACAAATCAATTAAGCAATCAAATCTGAAATGTAAATAATCAATATTCAATAAGAACAATGCAGTTAAGAAAAATAAAGAGTTTGTAACACTGAAAAACTCAAACTCATATTTAGCACTTTTCTATGGTTATTTCATTGCCTAAAAGCAGTCCTTATTACTTCCATTATTGGAAGCACTCATTGACTTAATTTTGTGTGTGTGTGTGTGTGTGTGTGTGTGTGTGTGTGTGTGCAAGCACACACATATGTGTAGGTGTCTTGGATGTTTTATGCCATGTGGAGGCAAGAGATTGGTGTTGGACATCTGCTTAGATGCTTCTCCCTTTTAATTTACTGAGCAGGATCTCTCACAGAACCCAGATCTCACAGATTCAGCTAGTCTAGCTATCCAAATTGCCTAGGGGATCTGATCCTCTGTCTTTGCCTCCCCTCAATCCCACTAGGATTACAGATGGGTACCAATGTCTACCCTGGCAGTCCCATGGGTTCTGGGAATGCAAATTTTATTCCTCATGCTCATGTTGCAAGCTCATTACTGAGTCATCTCCCCAAACCCTAATTTAACTTATAAACCCATTTTCCCTTTTGGGGTGGGCAAGGATTAGATATCCAGTTCTTAAAACATTAGCACATCTTTCCTCTATTGAATTGCTTTTGAAACTATATTAAAAGGCAATATTTGCCAGGGACTAGTTTTGGAATACTAATTGTATTAGGTTTTCCTATATATCATGATAAGTTTAGTTATATATTAAAAATCAAACCAGGCAGAGCCATTATTAACAGTTTATTTTCTTGTATAAAAATAATTTTATATAAAATAATATATATATATATATATTATATATATATATTTCTATATATATTTTTCATATATATATATTTTTTCATTTCCACATGATTTTAAAATTTAAGTTTCAACACACACACACAAACACATACACATATACACATATCTCCACAGATAATCTTATTTCATTCAAGACTTAAAAACTGTTGCTTTATTGTATATTTTCATCTACATTGTTTCAGATGAGAAATCTCTATTTTTTATCATTATTCTTTATAGATCTTTTTCTCTTAACAGTTTTAATCTTTTTATTATTATTGATTGCAGTAAATGGATAATAATAGTGATTTGTCTTACTATGATTGTAAGAGCCACAGGTACTTTTTCTTTTTATGATCCAATATGGTTCCATTGAGGTTCTTGGATCTTGTTATCATTATTGTAAATATAATTTGGAATATTTTTAGCTTTAATTTATTTAAATAACTGAACATTTTCTTCCTTCAGGGACTTGAATTGTGCATATATTAGTCTTATTGGTTCCTTTATGGAGCACCTTGATGCTATTCTTATTTTTAATAACATTTTGATTATTATTTATTTTCACTACTTTGAACTGTCTTGTCTTCAAGTCCAATAATACTTTCTTATGTACTATCTGGAATGCTATTCATTCCAACTAATACATTTATCATCTTAGACAGTACTTTCTTTCATCTTTAGAAATTAAAATTTATTTTTAAGTATTTTCTATATACCTTTTTGTATAGGATAGATTCATAATGATTGCTTTAATTTTCTTGTCTCCAACCAAGTCTAGTTTAAGGAAACAGTGAGTTCACTGGAATTACCTTCAGGTGCATTGATAAGTAAGTATTTACAGGAGCATGAGTCATGCAAAGGCAGATATATACCTGAATAGATAGCCGGGATGAAGGATGACTCATGAAAGTTGTAGCCTGAGAGATTCCTGATCAATTTTTAGTCAGCTATGAGGAGTAGTCTTGTCAGGCCCAACAATTATTTATGGTGTATATAACCTCCAGGAGAGGCCTCATGAAATTTATAATTTTCTGAGTTTACTAGTTTTTTTTTTTTAGTTTCCTGAATTTTGCAAGGTTTGTCAACTTCCTGAGTCTTGTGAGTTTCCTTCCTTCCTCCATAGGGGAATACTCTATAGGAAATAACTATACAACATTTCATTCCTTCCCCTGTCCCTATTTTAATTCTTTCTTCTCTTCCTTGATGTCACCTGTGGCTTGGAAGGGGTGATATAGATGTCTTATTATTTTATGGCATGCATGGTTGAGGATCGGGACACTATGAAATAGAATACACACTTCTGGGGGCAGATTGACAAGTTATGAGTCACTATAAGCACAATGTTTAGAAAGCTATTTTTAAGACACACCACATGTGTTTAAATAGACAAGCACTATGGACTACTCATTAGGTCTGTGAGCTCCCCAGCCACATTTTTTTTTGTCTTGGTTTATAGAACTGAACGTGATTTCCCTCTTTTGTAGTGGACCTTAAATCCAATCAGTATTCATACCCAATACAGTTTTATCATTATTATATCTGCAGTCACATGTTGCCTGGCATACTGGCAATGCATGGTTAATAACCAAGCAAGATTGTTGGTGAAACTTCCCCCACAATAGCACAACATCTTCTAGTGTATGAAGCCCACACAACAAATAGGGAGCTTTTAGATCAATCCCGGTTTCATCTATCTATGTCCTACAACCGAAGTGTGTTGCGTCTTTAGAAACAGAAAATAATATTCTCATTCTGGCTGGTAATCAACATCAATATCAAGCTGCACCACCATATGCATCTGGCTTACATGGGACCTGGAGACTCGAACTGGGGTCCTTAGGCTTCATAAGCATGCTCCTTAACCACTAAGGCATCTCTCCAGCCTGTATTTGTTATTGTTATCCTGTCATTTTTCCTTTACCTCTTTATAAGCCTGGTCTATGTGTTGACATAAATCATTCAGATTCTCCAGAACCTCTGTCACCTTGTAAAGATCCAGTGCCACCATGGGGCTCAGCAAAGCCACCAAAGACCCATGCTAGTCTTGAGATCTCTGCTGAATAGACTTCTTTCTTTACTCATCTGTGGGCACAGACTTACCAGGACCTTGCTTCAGGAGAGGTGAATATTTATACTACACAGTTAATATCTTTCTATAGCACTCATTCAGTTCCCACCTGCCCACATGCCCCATAGCCACAGAAGACAGGCAGTGGTTCTTTCATTTCTTTTATAAAATCCTTTCTCAATTTCTGTAGTTCTGGAAGGAGAGTACTCCTTGATGATCACCATTTCTTATGCCAGACCATTACTAAGACCCCCTCTGTATTCTTATTCATGGATTTTCCTATTCTCTATATTAATGTTGGATCTGAAGGGTGTCTTCTATTACTTCCACATTGTACTCTTCTCTACCCTCATCACTGTCCAAATATTTCCATGATTTCCAAGTTTTGGGGTCACAGGAATGACTTCTTAGAAGGATCTACTTTGTTGTTTCCCTTGCATCCTGCTAGCTATAAGAAATGGCAAGTCAGCATCTCTATCTTATCCTCCCTTTTTCCACTTTTCTTGCCAAATAAAAGCTTAATGTGCAAGGAAATATCTGCATGTCTTTATTTTTTTCATTGTAATTCATTTCATACATGGGCAAATGATTTGTGTAAAGATAGCTAAACCCCAGGTTCTTGTTTTATAACCACAGCAAAGATAATTCAGCAACTGCTATAACCTGCTTATGATCCCAACCATTACGTGTTACATTCAGTGACTGCAATATATTCTCTAAGTGACTGACCATTTGGATATTGGCCTTGTACTCATGTGGCAGACCCCTTTCATAAAAGAAGTATGTTATCCCATACCTCATAGGGATAAAGGGCCATTATGTAAATATCCCAAGGACAATCTATTCGTAGAAAATTCAACCTTCATTTGAATATTTTGTCACCCTCAGTAGTCAACATGTAACAGCTAAAACATCAAATAGACACAAAACCACATACCACGTGGGGACAAGGTAGCAGTATTGGGATTATCTCCTACTATTCTCCACCCTGAGACAGCTCAGCCTCACTTGAGTATCTTATCACTCTCTCCAATCAATCTTTGTTTCTGTCAGTACCTATTTAGCCAATTATGTTGCATGGCTTCTCCTGAGGAGATATGAGCAAACATATATTCACTCCAGACAGTGCCTCTTGTATCAGTCCAAAGAAATAATTTCACCCAAGTGTAGGTTAGTGAACCAATGAGTTTACCATGGATGAGGAATTACTTACAAGATCAAGTGACTCAAACATAGGTCCATCACCAAAACTCCCCATACACCAGCGTGGATGTGACACCTGAAAGCTGTGTCTATAGAGCTCTCTGCCAAACTTTCTGTCATGTCCATTTACTAAACTCCTCTTATACCTCTTGTAAAACCTGGAGAGTAGCCTTCTGTGTTCAGTCTTAGCTTCCTGAGTCCTGCTATTTGTATGAGTTTTCTGAGCCTCATATATTTCACTAGCTTCCTGAATATTATAAGCTTCCCTACTTCCTTCAGGATAAAATATTTAAATTCAGAGGAAATAGCTATAAAATAAAAGTACATACACATTAAAGTATATTCATAAAATGTGTATTATATACAATTTGAAATAAATTCACATTTGCATTTAAAAACATACAAACATTGTATTGAGTAAAACAAGCTGGAAGGTAAAACATATAATCAGTAAAGTGTACTATGTTTGAATATAAAATAGACAAAGCTAGTTTAAGAGATAAGTTAGAAAAGGGTCTACCTTTGGGGAAAAGAAAATATTTTGCTTATGATTTTTTATTAGGAGTAGAAGCAAGATTTCTCAAGACTTCTCAGGTGTTGGCAACATATGCAGACAGCATACTGAAGCACTTAGGTTACTATAATTCATTGAGTCTTGTGTTTAATATTCATGTTTTTAATTTTTCATTTAAATCTTCGATAACTATTAGTAGTTAATATTTTAAAAGATTGGAACACAATATGGGCACAGGAAAAGAAGTTATGAAATCTACACTCATATAGAAATCTCAATGTAACATAGAAGTATTGAAGGGAACAGAAATGGTAGAAATATTGACTATTTACTTCATTAGATAAACTGGAAAAATAACTTTGAAGTGCTTTTGGAAGATACAAGGTCATTGTTCTTCAATAACTTAGTATCAGGAAATAACACCAATCTAAAAAGGCAAAGTAACTGGAAGCAAAATATTTGCTTTCAAACAATGCCATTGATTAGAGATGCAGATAAAATAGATGGGAAACCGATGGATAAGAAGCCATAAGTTAAACTGTGTCAAGGAAAAATTTAAGGTGATCAGGTCAGAGATTAATATGAAAGACATATTGACAATGTTACTTTGGAAAACACACAACAAAAATGAAATCTGATCAACGGAATAGAAAAAGCTTTTATCTTGAATATAGTGAGCTAGAGTTCTATAGACTTAATAAAACTGGACTATAAATGTGTTGATGTAGGATGTAAAAACAATGAACAGATTTTTTTGTTTTGAGATAGTGTCTTGTTACATAGCCTTGACTGGCCTTAATTACATGACAATTGTACTGTATCAGCTTCTCAAGTGCTACGCTTATATATGCTTGTGCCAGTAGGCCTGGCGTGTAGGAACAATTTTGATAGAAAAGTTAAGAGGGGAGTTCAAGAAATGAAAGACAGAATTCACAAGTGATCATCTACAATTGCAAAGTATAAAACAAAGTTTGGGAGTGGCAAACAGCAATATGTGTCTAAATCAGAGACAAAGGTAAAAATATTACTGACATTAATCCATCAAATGCTACTAATTGAATGATAGCTGCATTGTTAGCACTTAGCAAGGTGTGATCTTAATATAAATATGTCTTTATCAATTCCATTCAGGAATGATTGATGCTTATTAACTCCTTCAAAGACCTTAAATATAGACCAAAAAAGAGAGGCATAAATAATGAAGAGACAGGATAACTAGATCCAATGGAGACATAAAAATAAATAGTTCCAGGAGACTTGAGAGAAATATTAATGTAATAGGCTGGAGTGTTCAGTGGAAATCTCATCGATGATAAGATATTCATGTCTTTATTCAAGAGGGATTTGTATAACAAACACATTTGGATAGAGGAATTAGAAAGGACCAAAAATGAGCAAAGCTACTGTAGAAATCTGCTTTGAGGAATAGAGATTGCAAATGAGGTCAATTGTGAAAAGGAAATGAACCCAGAATGACCCTCTCTATCACTCTATAGGCTTGACCTTCTAGTTTAGGCTTCCCAAACTCAGTGAATTTGTGTAGCTCATTTCTGCACTAACTTGACAATTTCAGAATGGGAAAGTATAGTTCCTAGTATTTTGAAGGCAATGTGTTTTGGTTATGAAATGCTCAAACCCTGAAATTGGGCAGGTCAGTGTAGGTATATTGAGTGTATATCTTAGTAGACAAATATTTTGAGCAAATTGCTTAATCCTTCTAAATCTCAATAATTACTATTTATCAACTATAAAACTGAGTACAGATAGCATTGATATGGGGATTTGAAATGTCTTTGAGAGCAACAGAACCTTATATTGGCTCTTAGGTAGACTCTTGGGAGTCATTTGCAAGATCTTCATTGTCTCTCAAAGCTCTCACTGAGTTAGTGGCTGTCTGGGTTCTTGTTTTATGAATTTCCGTGGATGAAACCCACAAAGAAGAGGATAAAATTTAGAGAGATGCTGTAATAGAGATTTTTAAAGATGGAATTATAGAGTATCAAGGAGAAGGAAAGAATACAGAGCTCCTGCCCAACGAAGTAGGAGGAGGGTTTCCAAAAAAAATGGGATGTCCCACCTAGAGATACATATTGGAGTCTTCAAAGGCAGCTTGTTAGTTCAGACCTGATTTCAGATGCCTGCATGTAGACAGGTTTTCTACGCATAATCCCTTTATTTTGCTTTCTTTTCTGAGGAGGAATAAATAATATCAGAGGCACTTATTCACCTCTTCCAATGAAGTTTTAGGGGGAAAATATAAGAAAAAATTTTTTTTCTGTACTATCTGAAGGAAATACATTGCTTGTACTCTTGGGAAGTCCTGTTACCCTTTAACTATATCAGTGTAATCTTCCTCCACACCACCTATTTCACTTCTTATTCATGAAAAGACTTATGTGAACTTTCTATGAGTTCAGGGAATTGCATAGATATTAATGCCATATTTCTTAAATATTTGCCTTTAGCATAAGTAAAATCACATTTTAGTTTGTATTATCTCCAAAAACAGAAAACCAATCAAAAAGAATGTACCTGCACAACCATAGGGACATTTTTCTATTAATTATTGTTTAATCATTTTATCTACTTAGAAAATGATTACATTATAATTAAATTATATTATTATTAATCTATAATTATGCAATCACTAAAAATTTCATGCCCGTAGCCAATATAACCAGTAGGCAAAAGCTCAAATTTTGGAGGTAAGACAAGAAAAGAGAAAGCAGATCTTTAACCTGTGTCATTAGTGATTTTAATAGGCTGAAATATAGGAAAGTATATTCACAGATATTTCCACTCTAGTGATATTCTTTCATGTCATATTTTATTCTTCATATTACTTTCATTTTCAAAATTATGGAATTAATTTAATGTGCATTACATGTCAACCTAAATATACATAATATTTTTTTATAAGAAGGCAACTTGCATGTGACATGGAGTTCTATCAGAAACCCAATCCTTTGTTGTTTCTTTAGTATACTTTGGTATGTATAACTTTCACTCTTCATTTGCAAGTAACTAATTACTTATACATACTTTAAATTGTGTCTACATGTGCTATTGGGCTGACCATGGAAAAGAATAAGAAATTCATGTGAACAAACAACACTGGACCCTTGCAAGATCTGCAGAATATCATGAACCTACCATAAATGGTATGATTACCAAGTATGTAAAACTGCATTCGGGTCTTTCAACTATGACCAGTATCCATCAAGCTGTACTTATAGCACTGCAAACTATTTCTTGGGCAAGGTTTCAAATCCTTCTACTTTCTTCCTGTAAATCAATTCCAAAAGGCCCAAGCCACCACACTGTTATGTTTCTAGCAGCAGCAGGCCCAGTCCTTGGTACCAATTTTACTGTTGCAGTCAGTTTCATGTGGCTGTCAGAAAATCCTGACCAAGAGCAGCTTGTGGAAGGAAAGGGTTTACTTTGGTTTACAGACTCGAGGGGAAGACCCATGATGTCAGGTGGATAAATGGCATGACAAGAGGGTGGCATCACCTTGAGGCCAACATCAGCTGGACAACAGCAGCAAGAAAGTGTGCCAGACACTGACAAAGAGAAGCTGGTTATGGCATCCATAAACTTGCCCCCAGCCTCCATAAGGCTCTAATTCCCAATTTGGCACCAGGTGAGGATCTTACATTCAGAACACATACGTTTATGGGGGACACCTGAATCAAACCACCACACATATCTTGTGAAAGATTAGTTAAAAGTCTAGCTTATTATTCTTGAAATTTTAAATCAGGGTAGTATCTCTAAATATTCTGCACATTCTGATTGGGAATTTTTGTTCTGTTTATATGTAAGTCATATCTTTCTACTTCTTATTCTTTACCCCTTTGGTACATTATTTATAGTTTCTCAAAAGAACAAAGCTATATTTTGGATAAGTCCAAATTTTCTTTGATTATTCAATTTGTCTGCCCTATTATGACACAATGCTCTCTTGTGCTTTTTTCTAAGTTATTTATGGTTGTATTATAAAATAAACTTCAAATTTCTTTTTATGATGTGAAGTTAGTGGAATATTTTAGAGGAATATTTGACCATTACAACACAAATTATTGAAAATAATCTTTATGGCCTTATAACCTTGGTCACTAATCCGTGGACCAATGTGGGAAACTTTGTCTCATGTTCAGTGATCTGTGGAGCTACACAGATCACCAAACCTTGCTTCTCTGACAGTCTATGGAATAGATAAAGGATGATGGTTTCTTTCCTATAAACAAATCATGACTTCTACTTCCCCAGAATCTTACTTTCTGCATGAATGTTAATATCTAATAATATGTGCAATTACTTTTGTTCACCTGTGCTTTTTGAAAATATTAATCCTTGGTATTTATGGCCAGTACTTTGACATATGAATATCAAACTTTTTAAGTGACTTTCACACCATACAACAGGGAAGGTCACTGCCCCCACCACATTGATGATTTGCTATAACAGGTAATGTGATATATACTCTAGCCCTGTGAATGGTTGATACACAAAGTTTCAACTCTAGTATTTTTACTCAAATTCTACTACCTCTTCTGATCTCAATGGGAATTGTACTTTTTCTTATATGGTCCTATTACAAATACTATTCTACTGCCAACTACAACATCATGACCTTTTCTCTACATCATAAGGTTTCAGTGGGAGCAGAGCTTTCTCTTTGCTAGGAAGCAGACCCCTCTACATATTTCAAAAAATCTTGTGTGATTAACCTAGCAGATACTGGTTTTCATAGGAAATGAGAAGATCAATCTTTATGATTGACAGAGCTAGAATATCTAGGACAACTATGGAAATAATAAACTGAATCAGAACCATGCATTACATGGTTTTGCTAACTGGAACTAAAATGATAAACAGATTCTGCAAGGATTAGAGTCTGGAGCAGGAAAAGTGGGGGGCAGTGCTTTGAAATCATGTTGCCACACAGCTTTGTTCTCTAGACATGGCATGATTATCTTGTCACCATGATGGAGCCAGAGTTATTGTGGTGACATAAAAATGATTAGACTAGCAGGTCTAAAAATTAAATATGGGGCTGGAAATTGTTTAACAGTAAAGGTATTTTCCTGCAAAGCCAAAGACCCAGGTTCAATTTCCCAGTACCCACATAAGCCAGATGCACAAGGCAGTGCATGTGTCTAGAGTTAGCTTGCAGTGGCTGGAGGCCCTGGAATGCTCATTCTCTCTCTTTCTATCTCCCTCACTCTCTCCAATAAATTAACAAACAAAATATTCTGAAATAAAAATAAATATGGAGACTTGTTCAGGAATAGTTTGGTCTATGGTAATGGCAATGGGGATATTAATACTTCTCAGTACAAAGAGAAAGAAGGAAGGTCATAAGATTCTCACCTGGGATTCCATTCACCCACCAATCTCTAACTCTATCCAGTTGCTTGTGGTATTGGAAGGTACTAGAGTACATGAGAGGGAAAAGGAGAACTGAAGATGAGACTCTATGATGGAGCTTCCTTGAAGTTGTCACCCATGATGAGGTAGGAACTTTGGTGATGCAGTCATGGAGTTATACATGCCCCTATAAGTAAGACAACTAAACTCATTAGCCCACCAACTTGGACTTTGGTAAGATTATTTTTGACCCTATCTGGAGGTAAATAGGTATTTTATAACTTCTTCCTAGAAAAAAAAATGATGTGACAAGCTAGTACATATCTATTTATTGAAATTCTGGGGAAAATCCATTATAGTGTTAAGTAATCTGTGGGCACAGAGCTCCAGAGCTACCAGGTCTCAGTTCTTCAGTGGTCTGCAACTTGCATCTTTGACAAAAACAGTGTAATAGACCAAAAATGTGTTATCTTAATCCTCATCAAATTATGAGCTTTACTACCTCAGGACCTTTCTTTTTGCATTAATCTTAATATCTAATAAATAGTTGTTCTTAATCAGTAGTACATGCACAAGTACCTGGAACTCTGAAAAGATTCATCCTCAGTATTTATGTCCAGCAGTTTGGAATAAGTATGATAAGTCTAAGAATAACTTAAATAGAGCAATGTGCCCTTTCCTAGAATCTATAATATGGAATATGTCACCTTATATAGTAAAAGGTACTTTGTAGTTATGATTCTGTACTATTCAGTTGGCCCAGTCTTATCTCACATGCCCATAAAAGCAGAGGAACATCTGTTGCAGTCATACTATCATATTAGATGTTATTATGGGGAAAGGATTGAAGAAATACAACACAGTTGGCTTAGAAAACACAGGAAGGAATATAAACATCTAATGGGCACTCCAGATATCACGAAAATGAGTTCTACTCCAGAGCCTTAATATTGGAATTCCACTCTACAGTACTGTCATTTTCCTCCAGTTAAATTCATTTACAATCTTCTGACTTCCAGAACTGAGATAATAAATGATGTACTTCAAGCCAGTTAGTTTAGGAAAGTATCTTATGCCATCAATAAGAAAATACAAAATTGGGAAGCCACTATTGTTAATTGACTAAAAAGATTTGCTGGGCCCACAAAATTACACTCTTAATATTTATATGTGTGTCCATAGATTAGTGGTGATCACACCTGTGATCAGAGAAGATTCTGTTTACAGATACTGGTTCTGGGGAGACTTGAAACTCTCCAAAACCTGAGAAAAAGTGAAAGTTGAGTGTTCAGCACTATTTGAGATATCTATACCATCTTCTCCAAAGCTCAGAGAACATTGTGGAAGAGAAGTGCACAGCAGGTAAAAGGCAGTGGATGGGGAGGAGAAGTTTGGGATACTATCTTTAGGACTTGAAATGACCTTTATATTATGACCTTATAGCACTAGTAGCTACTTTCACAAGACCACCTAAAACATGAGCTCATTAATATTGAACATGGATGATGAGGGAAAAGCAATTTCATCAAACTAGAAGAGTGTGGGCTGGAGAGATGGCTAAGTGGTAAAGGTGATTACCTGCAAAACCAAAGGACCCATGTTGGACTTCTCAGGAACCACATAAGCCAGATGCATATGGTGCCTCATGTGTCTGGAGTTCTTTTGCAGTGGCTGGAGGCCCTGGTGTGCCCATTCTTTCTTTCTCTCCTTCGATCTCTCAAATAACAAATAAGTAATAAAATATCTTTAAAAAATTGAAGAGAGTCCTACTGGAAAGAATGATCTCAGTGAAAGGAGACAAAAGAAGGTATTTGTATAGAATTATGATCAAATTACATTGTATTCATCTGTGAAAATTGTCAAGAAAAACCCATAAGGTCTTTAACCAAAAAAAAGTAAAAAATGTTATTTTATGTAATAACAAAGATCTATCCAGAATTGAAATGCAACGTCTTTATGCTGGAAAAAATCCCACTGATGTTACCTTGAGAGGTTTGAATTTAACCTGACTTTTGTGTAACTCTGATGTGAATCATCTTGAATGTCATAAGCTTTTTTTAATGCTTCAAAATGACATAAGAATTCAAGAACTGGTTTTGAACATGATAACAAAAATAAGATTTGAAAAGTTAGGAACACTTATATGTAAAAGTGATTTAACTTTGTTAAAAGAGGAAGAGAAAGGAAAGATGATTTTGGGGCCTCTAAAAATCTTTTCTTTTGTTGCACGTGTACCTAGAATTTTCTATCTTGAAAACAAATGCAGTTGACTAGACTTTTTAATAGACATTACTCTAAAAACCTTAAAATATAGCTGACACCACAATAATAAATGTCACAAAGATGATGGATTCATGAAGAACTGTGACTCCAAATGATCCTAAATTCTATTTATTTGAAATGATTCACAGTCAGGATTACCAAACTGTAACAGGTGGCTACTTTTAAGTACAGATGCTAAATGTCATACCTGCAGATGGTTCATCAGTAGAACATGTAAAAAGCATCTTAATTATATATTATGAAGCCTTTTCATAAAAAAATTAAAAGGTAGCATTCATTATGCTAGTTTGAGTTATATCACTGAGTACAGATGCTGTTATGAGTTAGCTGGAGCTTTAATCAAAACAAGTATCAGTGGATCAATTTAATGATACCATAGTTCTGACTCTAGGATGCAAAGTTTCTAGCAATGCAAATTTCTTGCAGTTTCTTGATTTATGCATCAAAGCAGAGGGCTTTCCTCTACTAGAAGCCAGAGTAAAGAAGAGACAGTCAGCCTGTCATCTTTAAATAGAAACATTCCAGCCTGACTCAAATGTTGCTGGAGATCTATAACACCTCCATACCTGAAACCTAAGTCTGGGGATATATACTTCCTTACATGGGTTTTAGGATCATTGGGTCGGGCATAAAAACACAGAGCTGGTTCATGCTCACACACACTTTGTGGTCAAAAGACATCTTGTTTTACCAGGACTGGCCAATCTCACCACAGCTAGGGCTGCCATGACCATGCGTTGGCCAAACAGCAAAAATAGACTTTCAAAGATGTAGACTTCATTCAGCTTAGCTTGTTGTTTCTAACTCTGAATAGGATTCCATTTAAGGCAGCTCTCCCAACATTTTGAGTCCCAGTAAATCCTTCCAGATTATGTATGCCCTTGGGAAATATCAATAATGTGTTTATTAAGTTACTATTCTCATTGACTGATAGATCTCATATCTCACTTCAATTTCATGACAAATGTATGCTCAAAGTCTACCTATAGTACAAAGCAAATTCTCCAGACACCACTACCTTATCTGAAAGATGAGAGAATAATGAATGCCATACTATATGGTCTAGAGCTGGGGTGAGGATATATTATATGTCCGGAAATATTATATAAAACTAAAAGTGCCATGTAAATGCAAGGTGTATTGTGATTGGTTTTGACATAAAATCAAATGCAAAATAACTAAACAAGTTGATGTGTAAGCAATGTCATTTCTGCCAGGAATATTGTGTAAATATTAAGGGATTTCTGTAGAAAAGATCTCCTCTTTCTTTGCATTCCTCATTTTTATTAAAATGAGAAAAAATATCTATTTTTAATTATTATAATAAAATTATATAACATAATGGCATTAAAAATACAACATTACAATAGCTAAAAATGGAAAGAAAAGCTCCAAGCTGTGTCTCACTCCCAGAACCACCACCATAAACTGCTTCTTGCTATGTAGTCTATAACTTTTTTTCAAAAACAAGCACATATATTTACATATCAATGTGTATATATTTATACATCTCATCTTTGCACATGCAGCACTATATCTTATCAAGAAAAATGTCTCCCACCATATAAGTTTATTATTTTTATTCTTATTTGGCAAGAAAAGTATCAAGTATGTCACAATACCATCAAGGATAGACATCCATTTTGTAATCCCAAGGAAGAGGTAATTATCAAGAAAACAACATGACTGTGTAAGGAGCAGGACACAACCAGATGTCTGATACTTAGAAAAATATTCCAGTAACCTTAGTAATAATAGAAAATAAGAGTATCAGCCTATGAGTTGGCAAACTCTGAAACCGGAACCAGCACATCTTTCTGGGGTCCAGTTTATTCAGAGGCCTAAATTTAAATGAAATAATCTAGACAGTACTAAAACAACATGGTGAAGGTCCAGTTACCATGGCTGAAAAAGATTGGCTCTGGGGGAGAAGTCCTGGGACTGTGGGAAGCATGTAGGCAAACCTAGGCGCATATTTTCTAGGTACAGACTTTGCTTATCAAACTTTACTTGTCCAGCCTTACAGTAGGATAGCAGAGAAAACAAGGAGTATGGTTTCATATAGTATCAGCAAATAATCAAGTGGCACTTTAGACACAATTCCCAAGGACTTCAAGTTGGAGATGAATAAAAAGACACAAAAGTGCTTCAAAAGGAAATTTTGGAGTTTATGCTAAAAGGATTTGGTCAGGATTCTACAATTAATTAATCAAAGTAAAATAACCTGTATACTTGTCTTCTATTTTCCTTCCTCTAAGGGATCTGGGTAAATTACCAGAGAAACAGGAAGATGAGTTTGGGACAAAATATACATAGTTGGGGACTAATGCCAGTGAGAGCCACATCATTAAAATTCATATACTATGATCAAAGGAAAACAACAATGGCTCATATGTAAACTCCATAACAGTATTCAGAAGGGGAAATCCTTTTTTAGAAACTCAGAACCTTGTTCCATAAATCTCTTTCTCTATTCTCCCATAATAACAATGAGAACAAGTGTGTATTCATTTGTAACTATTATAAATTATTTTTAAAAAGTAAATGAATTCTAGCTGATTTAAAAATTAAAAGCTCTGGCACTGGGAGATAGCTTGATGGTTATAGGTGCTTATGTGCAAGCTTGATGAGCAGAATTTGGGTTTTCAGAACACACAAACATAGACATATTAGCAAAACAGAGCTAAGGCAATGGGAAGTGGAAACAGGAAAAATCTTCTGGCTAACTGACAAGCTAGTCTGGTCTTACCAGCAGCAAATGAAGAGGTCCTGTCTCAAACACAACATCCTGAGTTTTTCTAATGATCTCCAAACACACATCATGGTACAAACATCAATATGCACACAGATGCATCAATATGTACACACTTGTGTGCTTGCACATGCACACACATTAAACCATGTTTTAGTAACAAATATGATATTACATATTTAGGGAATTGCAAGCTCTACCTATAGTTCAAGCACCATTGGTATTTTCTTATACCCACACAAGCGCATTGATGTATTGTAGGCTCTCTTGCTACATAATACTCACATTTTACAAAATTATGGATTGCTGACCATTCTTAACTGTTAGGTAGGTTTTTATCAGGTTTTTGTGGATATCCACAGTACAGTGATGATCAGGTTCAGAGGTGTGCTTCTATTAGTATAATCCATAGATCAAATTCTCAAGACACACAATGTTAATCAAAGAGGTGATGCATTTTCAATTTGATAGCTATATCAAATGACACTCCAAATGGTTGTATGTATTTGTATGCCCATTAATGATGTAGGAGACTCTTTCTAAGACTAGTAACTAGTAATGCCTTATAGATGGGATATCAGCATTCTTGCCACAATACTTAAGTTCAAGGATATACTCATTTTAAAATGCCCTGCTCCCATCCCTCAAAACTATCAATCCAAATCAATTCTTCTTGGACTGTGAAGAAAATAAGATGATTTTCTTTTTATGCCTAGGCATCTAATTCTGGGAGATAAAATTAGCTGTCAGCATGTTTTCTTTTTTACTTTATAGAAGCAGCTGTTGATTTTCACTCTGAACACCTCATACTCACAGTTTTCAGGCACAAATGCCAAGGAGGTGTGTGAATCACCTGCTGATTTACAGCTCTGTGAGAAGGTCACTTTAAGAAGCTGAAGGTGTTCAGTGGCATTGCACCCAGCCTTTCTCTTCCCTTCTTCACACATCCACACATCCATGCACAGATGCTGCTCCCACCTTCTCATATATGGCACCTCCACTACATCCTGCCAATTCATTTACTTATCACACCACCATGAGATGCTGATATCACCCAAGAATGATATCGTCACCTGGAGATGAAAATTTCTGAATACTTGCACAGGCAAAATGTTTGTTTCTTAGATTAAATGTGCCAAAGTGACCTCTCTTATATCACAATACATCCAACTTCAGCTGTGATCATGGCTCACATCACATGACTTTATTTTTTGACTACCTGGAACATTATTCAAGGGAATAGCTACCTTTCTGTCAAAGATGTAGAAAAGTAATTTGAAAACTGTCACACCTTGCTGATAAAAGGTGAATCTGGAAAGAAGACCTTTTGATCTGTTTTGGCATCATTGTAGTATCATTAAATTTTCTCAAACATGCTGCACCAGAGCCCGGGAGACTGGTGATTAGGGTATAAATCCTTGGTGCATCCTTGTTGTATGTAGGATCTTGGATATTTATACATGGTAAGATAAATGTTGCAGTTTTGAGGATATTGAATGAGACAGCCAATATTCCTCTTGTTCTTGTGAATTTATTCATTAGTTAAGGTATGAAATTAATGAACAATAAGTTTTGTGTGGGATGAGAAAAGTCATAGAGTAAAAGCACTTACTGCTCAAGCATAAGGAACTAAATCCACTCCCCAACATCCTTGTGAAAAGCCTGACAGAGCCACACATGTCTGTAACCTCTGGGCAGAGATAAGAGTATCTTTGGTCTCACTGGCCAGTCTACTTACAAAACAGAGAACTCAAAGTTCAGTGAGAGACTGTATCAATAATATTAAAGTAAGGGCTGGAGATATGTCTTAGGCCTTAAGACATTTGCTGCAAAGACAAAGGGCCCAGGTTCAATTCCTCAGGAACCATGTAAGCCAGATGATCAAGGTGGCTCATGCAGCTGGACTTCATTTTCAGTGGCTAGAAGCCCTGATGTGATGTGCACATTCTCTCTCCCACCCCCCCCCCCGTCTCTTTCTCTCTCTCTCTCTCAAACAATAAATCATAAATCACATGGTGGCTCATGCCTTTAATCCCAGCACTCAAGAAGCAGAAGTAGGAGGATCACCATGAGTTCAAGACCATCCTGAGACTACATAGTGAATTCCAGGTCAGCCTGGACTACAGTGAAACCCTATCTCAAAAAACAAAACAAAAAATATTTAAAACATATAAAGAAGCCATAGAGGACACCCCAACATCTACCTCTGACATCCACACACGTGTGCACAGGGTGTGTGCATATGTACACACACACATGCATACAACATGCCACACCACACATACTATACATACTGCATACACATTTTTTACACATACATTTTTTATGGACATGTTGGATGTCTCTACAGTTGTATTCAGAGCCAGGAGGAGCTGTTGTCGCCATTGCCATTGACAAAGAACATGCTGCTATTACTGGTCTTCACACACACACACACACACACACATTCACACACACTGAATTTTTAGCTGTGGTATTACTTTGGAAAAATACCTGTTTACCATGTTAAGTTGGCATTGTGTGGAAATTAACAGCTATATTGATCTATAAATGTTAAACTTATTTTTCTATTTGTACAGGTGTAACAATGTGTTTGCACAGGAATAATGCACTATATTAAATATATAAGGTCTTATCTATGTGGGTTTGATTACAGAAACTAATAATGTATTCTCTAAATTTAAATGGGAAATCTTGTCTTACATAGAGAAAAAATATCATGAAGAAAATAAAGTAGGGATGGAGAGATGGCTTAGTTTGTAAGGCATTTGCCTGCGAAGCCAATGGACCCCGGTTTGACTCTCCAGGTCCCATGTAAACCAGATATACAAGGGGTCGCATACGTCTAGAATTTGTTTGCAGTGGCTAGAGGCCCTGGCATGCCCATTCTCAATCTTCCTCTCTCTCTTTCCCTCTCTCTGTCTGTAATAAATAAATAAATAATAAATAAAATCTTTAAAAAAGCCGGGTGTGGTGGCTCACGCCTTTAATCCCAGCACTCTGGAGGCAGAGGTAGCAGGATCACCATGAGTTCAAGGCCACCCTGAGAAAACAGAGTGAATTCCAGGTCAGCCTGGACTAGAGTGAAACCCTACCACGAAAAACAAAAATCAAAAAAAAAAAAAAAAAAAAAAACAACTTTAAAAAGAAAAGAAAGTAGATAACAAATAGATTTTAAAATGTGATAGCTTTATCTAGACATTGTGGACATCATTGGAATGCCTGGAAAGCATGTTATAAATAGGACATTATAGAGGGATGGAGGGTTGGTACAGTCAATCAAGTGCTAACTATAGATGTTGGAGGACCTAAGTGCAGATTCCCAGCATGCACCTAAAAGCTGTATGTAGTGTCACATGCCTATAACCCTGTAATCACATTTGTTCTGACTATCTGGGGTTTTTTTTTTTTTTTTTTTTCGTGCTTACATGTGATTTTTTTAAAGGATTTTTTTTCTGTATCTTTAAAAAGTACAATTGAGATTTTGATGGGGATGACATTGAATCTGAAAGCTTCTCTTGGAAACACAGCCTTTTTTGCATTATTATTTCTAAACCATAAGCACATGAGGTCTTTCCATTTTCTAGTGTATGCTGTAATGACTTTCTTCAGTGTTTCATTTTTCATTCTAGAGATCTTTCACTTCCTTGGTTAGGATTAATCCTATGTCTTTTATATATTTTTTAAATTATTGTGAAAGGGATTGTTTTCCTGACTTCTTATTATGCTCATTATTAGTATATGGAAAAGCTACTGACTTTTAAATGTTGATTTTGTACCCTGGAACGTCGCTAAGTATTTATAAGTTATTTGAGTCTTCTGGTAGAGCCTTTATGTGCGTTTAATTCCCTTTTTACTTTTCTATTTGAATCCCTTTTATTTCTTCTATCTTAATGTTGTACCTAAGATTTTGAACACTACATTGAATAAGAGCAGACTGAGTGGGCACCCATGGTACATTCTGAACTTTAGAGATTATACTCTTAGATTTTCCCTATTTAGTATAAATTTGACTAAAGGTTTGTCATATATAGCCTTTATTATTATGCTCATTTTAGTTGCTGAGGTTTGGCTAATAGTTTTTCAGCATTGATTGAGATGAATTGGGTGTGGAAGTACACTAAGCTAAAAAAAAAATTAAGCCAAACAAATCTGAAGTAAAACCAACTTGAACTTGGAGTATGATCTTAATGTGTTCATGAATTCAGTGGTAATTTATTGATAATTCCTATGTTTGTGTTCATTAGGGGAAAAGGTCTGTAGTTTTCATTGGTGTTATTCTTGTGGCTATCCCTTTCCCAGGCATTATGGAGTAAGTTTCAGTGTTCTTTCCTCTTCTATTGTATAGTTTGAGGAGCATCTATGGAAGCTCTCTTTAAAGGTCTGGTAGACATTGACACTGAGTATGTCTGATCCTGGGCTGTAATTTGTTGAAGCCATTTCCTTACTGCTTCACTGTCATAGTGATGATTCTATGTAACCTGTTTGATTCTCTTAATTAAATTTTAGCAGGTGATATTTTCCTAGGAATTTACCCATTTATTCTAGATTATTCAATTTATTAGAATGTTGGATTTTTGGAGAAAATTCTAATAATCCTCTGAATTTCATTGATATCTGGTATAATGTTTCCTTTTCATGTTTTGATTTTATTAAAATTAGTCTGTCTTAGGCTGCAGGTTTGATAGTCTCATCTTCTTAAGCAACAATACTATTTCATTGATTTTTTTCTATTGTAGTTTTCATATCCATTTCATTGATTTTTACATTGATTTTTATTTTTTTCTATTGAGATGTGTTTCTTGCAGGCAACAACTACCCAGATCCATTTTTTTGGATCCATTCTGCTATTTCTTCTCTTTTGATTAGAGAATTGACACTATTTTAATCAGAGTTATTGTTGAAAGTTATGGACTAAGTCTTGTCTTTTAAAAAAATGTTTGGTACTTTTGGAACCCTCATTTTCTTTTGACAGTTCTAGTGTGATCTGTTATTTTCTGTGGCCTCCTGGGTTTTGCCTTATCTTTCTCTTCAGCTTGTAGACTTCCTTAAAGTATATTCTGTAATACTGCCTTAGTCATGATTTTTTTTTTAACTTTGTTTTGGTCATAGGAATTATTTTGTTCTCCTAAAAACATGAAGGATAGCTTTACTGTAAATAGCAATGTAGGTCATTGGCAATTACTTCCTTTTAGAGTATATAATGCCTCATTCCATGCCTTCTTTGATATTAGAGATTCTATTGAGAAATCTGTAGATATTAAGATAGCTTTGACTATTATATATATTATGTATAATATATATTATATGTGGATTGGTGCTTTTCTCTTGCAGCTTTCAATATAATTTCTTTTCTCTGCAATTAAGGTTTAACTACAGTAGGATATTAGGAGATTCTTTTCTTGTGCTGCCTATTTTTTTCCTTAAAAAGGCCTTTTATATATGGATGATTCTCTCCCTAGATTTTCTCTATGATTTGTTTTTGTAGATATATTCTATGCATTTAGCTAGAATGTCTCTTCTCTCTGTGCTCTTCCTTCATAGATTTTGGTGTTTTAAAATGTCCCATAGAACTCAAAGAACTCAAATACCATTTTTTATTATTCCATCTTTGTCCTTATATCAATATTTTAACTCATCTAACTTATATTCAAGCCCAGGCATTCTGTTGTCTACTTGATTTATTCTATTGGTGTAACTTTCCGCTAGATATTTGACTTATTGAGCTTGAAGTTTTTAATTTTCAATACTTCAATTTGAATTTTTAGTATTGCTCTTTATTAAATCTATTTTTAATATCCTGTATTGACTTGTGCATTGCTTTCAGCTCTTTGTGATCTCTTTGAATTCACTCAGAGGGTTATTCATAGCTTCATGATATCATTGGAGCACTGAAGAAATGGCTTAGTGGTTAAGGCATTTGCCTGTGAAGCCTAAGGACCCCGGTTCAACTCCCCAGGGCCCATGTAAGCCAGATGCACAAAGAGGCACATGTATCTAGAGTTCGTTTGCAGTGGCTAGAGTCCTTGGCACACCCTTTCTTTTTCTCTCTACCTGCTTCTTCCTTCCTCTCTCTCTCAGATAAATAACAAAATGTATTTTTGGACATTCTCAGATTCATTCTTTTGAATTCGTTTTCTGATTTTTCATCAAATTTATATTCATTGAGGCCCATTGGTGTGGAATAAGTAATATTGAGAAGAGTCATGTTGCCTTTTTATCTTATCTCCTGTTTCTACACAGGAATTTACATATATGAGATTGTATTATATTTTAATCACTTTAAAAATATTTTCTCTATTTATTTGGTAGAGATAGAGGGAAAGAGGCAGATATAGAGTGAGAGAGAATGGACATGCCAGGGCCTCAAACCACTGCAAACAAACTCCACACACATGTGCCACATTGTGTATGGCTTTACATGCGTACCAGGGAATTGAAACCAGGACCTTAGGCTTTGCAGGCAAGCACTGTAACCACTGAACTATCTATCCAGCAAATCACTTTTATTCTTTCAGTTGCAGCAATCACAATATTAAACTAAGTTGTAATAGGTTGTGTTGTTATTCATACTGGCTGGGAAGCAAGGTATAACTCAGAAGCTAATTCTTTAGCCAATATGCTAGAGGTACTGGATTCCATCTCCAGTTACATACTAAAGATTGAATACTAACCAGAGATGGAATCCACAACTGATGAGTGTGCTGTCTACTAAGATACAATTATAGCCAATCACTCCTACAGCTCAAATGTGGGACAGAAAAGAACTAGTGTACTACAATATGTACTTATATAGTATTTACTAAGAGTGAGGATGAAAAGGAAATAGGCAGAGTAAAGACCAGCAAGAAGCACTAGATAAGGAGAGGAAAAAATAAAAGATTATAAAGTAAGTAATATGGGGTAACAATAAAGACAAAGAAACACAATAAGACAGTTCTACCTATAGTTATATTGAAATGAGAAAAAGAAGTAAAGAAATGTAATCCAACAAGTTAAAACAATCCCAACATTAGGAAGACTGAGGGAGGGAGAGCCTCAACTCCATGCCAACCTGTGTTCTTCATAAAATCTTACCAAAACAAGATTTACAGAAAAAAGAAAGGGTGAAAGACAACAGAGCAGGACATTTGTGGTCCTCTAAATTAATGTGAAATATTAAGTATGGGAAGTATAAAAGGGCAGGAAAGAGAACAAGGCAGAGACGACAAGTTGGTATGTAGTTTTTCACATGGGTACTGACCTAAAGCCTATCTTTGTGCTATATATATACACACATACATACTCAGGACAGAATCCACCTTGCAGAACATTTCATGGTTCTGATTAAAATATTTTTGCCCCTTCAGCTAGAGGTACTGTGCAGGAAAGATCTCAGAGTAAACTCCTGTGAGAATTGCACTGGGTTCTCAAAGTAAGCCAAGGAAGTAAGCACTTTTGCCTCAGGAGCTTTCTTTCCTAAATCAATCATATTATGGGATAAGATATACTTATAAATGTAGATATCCTCTTAGTTTATTTAAATGATTTCTTCTACACAGAGATTTCTCTGTCTTTTTTTTCAAGGTAGGGTCTCACTCTAGCCCAGGCTGACCTGGAATTCACTGTGTAATCTCAGGATGGCCTCAAACTCATGGTGATCCTCCTACCTCTGCCTCCCAAGTGCTGGAATTAAAGGCATGCACCACCACACCCAGATTCTGTCTCTTGTCATCTAGGGAAATTAATCTCATCTTGAAAAAAGAAATAGATCAAATAACGCTTTTATTATTTACTATTTAGTACCATCTGATGTAGTTAACTTGCATTTTCTGGATGTGGTAGTTTGAATGTATGTCCCCCAATAGACTCAGGAGTTTTATTAAAATGTGTAACTTTTATTTCTAGCTACCTGGCTGGAAGAAATGTCACTGGGGGCAGATCCTGTTGACCAGGCCAAAGGTGTGTTTGGTGGTGGACCTGATATCCACCCTAAAGTTGTGCAGAGTGTTTGAGCTCAGCCTAGCTTCCTTGATGTTTAGAGGCTGCTTTTGTTCTTGTCTGTGGTGCTGGTTGTGTGGTTGTTACTCTCTCCTTTGATCTGTGAAAGGGAGCCAGTTTCTTCCACTATCAACCTGGATTTGTAAGCTTCAAATAAATACCTTCCTCCCCTACACTGTGTCTGGTTTGGAAGTTCATCCCACCAGCATGGAACTGACTACAACAGAAATTGGTACCAGAGAAATGGGGTAATTGTATTGCTGAGATGAGTCTGACATTGTGGATTTTGGTCTTTTGAACTTGTGTGCTGGAGGAATGGGACAGACATCAGCACTTACAACTAAAGATAATTTCCAGAGTATTAAGCCAAGTAGTGAGAGTTTTAAAATGCCAAGCACTGTATTTGGAGGCTTTACATAATGAAGTTTCAAAGGGAAAGGAAAGACCACAGAGAACTTTGTTGGAACTGGACCACCAACATGAGGGCAGGTTGCATTCTTCTGCCCATACCTAGAGAGTTTAAACAAGGTTAAATTTTAGGTCTGGACTGTTGTGCTTGGTGGGAAAAATTCAAACAAGTTTAAAATTATTGGCACTGAGACTAGTTGCTAAATCTGCTATTTTTAAGGAGATATTACCATACTTAAGGATTTCCTAACCACTTTACATTCAAATAATAGAAATTCTGCCTGAAGTAATCCCAATCAGAAAGACTGAATAGTAGAAATGCAAACTCTTTTGAAAGGTGATGACTGAAATGAAAATACCTGTTCTTCAAGGTTATTATTTATTTCATCAGTGGATTAACAGTATTCTTGTGTCCCAGATGTCTGGTGTTGGTTTTGGAAGCATGAAAAATGCTTGAAGAATCACAAAGTGCACATGGTTCCAGAAGCTGAAGCTGAGATGTGGCAATTGAGGCAGGACATAAAGCCACTGGAATATAGGTCATAGTTTGCATGAAGACCCTTTTGGGATGTTTTGGATATACCAGGAATATGCTACTACGGAATGCTGTCACCTTGGGATGGAAGTTTTCCCTGGCTACGCAGGCCAGCTAGAGGGTCAAAATTGGAAAATCCAGAGACTACCAATGGTTATGAGTATCACACTTGAACTGTAGATGTTTGATGTTTACCTGATGGTTATTGATTTTGTATTGGTTCAATCTCTCCTTGTTATGTTGTATAGCCATAGAAAGATTTATTCTGTGTCATTATGTGTGGGAAGTATGTAACTTGTTTGATTTTACAGGACTCACACTTAAGTGACAATCTTAAAGTTATCAAAGGCTATGGGATCTATGGACTACATACAATTTACAACATGAGATGGCCATGAGTCTATTGGGAGCCAGAGATACTGTGTGTACTTTGAATGCATGTTTACCAATAAACTCAAGAGCTTTACTTAAACTTGTAACTTGGATTTCCAGTCAGCTGGCTTTAAGATGTGCAACTGTGGGGGAGGGATACTGGGGTCTAGTGCAAAGTTGTGTTTGGGGGCAGATTGGAATTCCATCTTAAATATATGCTAAGTGCTTGAGCTCTGCCTCAGTTCACTCCTCTTTGGCTGCTTTTGCTCTTGTTTGTTGTGCTAGTGTATGGTTGTGTTTCTCTGTTTGGATCTGTGAAAGGGAGACAGCTTCTTCCACCATCAATGGAAGTCTTAAATAAATCTCTTCCTCCAATAAACTGCATCTAGTTTGGAAGTACACTTCAGCAGCAAGGAGCTGACTACAACACTGAAGAAACACCCCACTAGAAGCAGCTTATGGGAAGAAAAGGTTTATTTCAGGCATACAGAGTTCAGAGTAAGTTCCATCAATGGCAGCAGAAGCTAGCTCACTTCATCAGACATTAGCATAGCAGATAGAGTAAAACCAATACAAACAAGCACCTACAGACAGCAAAAACACAAATAGAGCTCAAACTGCTCCTTACATGCCTTAGGGCTGGATTATAATATCCAACTTCATTGGCATACCTCTTCCCCAGGAGGACTCTGTCCACTACAAACTCAAGCTGCAAGCTCAATTTTAATTAAAAAAAAAAAAATGCCTAAGTCTATGGGGCCACACTATTTAAAACTTTCATAGTTTTCCTTTCTTTATTCAATTTGAAGTTCTTCACTTATGGCTAGATCATTTTGTCATAATTCAGAACATGTGCACATTGCTATTCTACTTGATAAGATCTTGAGGTGAGAATTCATCATATTTTCCTTTCAAATTTAGTATGCAATGATGTAGTCAAAATTACCAAAATTTTAATTAGTATTTGTTCAGAATTTCTTTGAGCATATTAATTGCTATGCACATGTTAATTAGAAGAGATTTGAATATTAAAGCTTTTAGGAGGAACTTAGTGCAGTTTTTTCAAGTCTTTTCTTAAATGACTTACAGGAGTTGTTGACTTTAAAAGCCATTACTCATTTCTCACTAAGTGCACATTTAGGAACTTGATATTTGAAGTGTCCTCCTAAAACTTTCTTCTTCCAAACCTTCTGTGGATAGATGAGAACTGACACCAAGTCTCTGACACCAACTGTATACAATTGAACTTAATTCTGATTTTATCTTGAGTTTGCATCAGATCTCATAAGCTGAAAGGAATTGTCCCAATTATACCACCTTTATCACCTGCAAGTGTGATCCCCAAGCAACATAACCTTGTTGCTGAGCTGTCAATTTCAAAACAACTCTCACAGAGGAAAAAAAGCCCTATATCTGTGATTACCACTCCATTATGAAATATAAAAATGCATGTCCCAATGAGGAAGTACATGAGATAAGAAATCCAATGTCCTAAGAAAGGAGCTTTTGTCTCCACAGTCTCAGAATGCACTACTCTCCCAGTATACCTATATTTTCATTTACCAGGAAGCCCACCAAAGCCTTGGTGTGAAAGGTATTATATTAGTGGACCATTATATAAGCATGATTAACTCATGAATGCACATACCAGCATGACATTCATTTGTTTGTATTTCTGGTGATCAGACTTGTTGCAGTTACCATCTCATTGCTGGGACAAATATCCAATAAGAAATAACTTATGGAGGAAAAGGATTTTTTTTTTTAGGCTTACAGACTCCAGGGGAAGCTTCATCATGGCAGAAGCAGGTGGATCACTTCATCATACATCCACAGCAGAGGAAACAACCAGAGTTCAAGCTGTCTCAGAACACACCTGAGAACTGGACTTATGATCTGTCTTCAGTGATACACTTCCTCCATCAGGAATCCACCTGATAAACACTCCACTTAATCAAAACACCAAAGGCAAAGGAGAATTACATTCAAAACACCACAAGCTCTCATGCTGAAAATCTGATTACCCTAGAATAAGTTACTCATTTAGCTCAATACAAACACTTCTGTTATTCAAGAAAGTTCAAAGGGTTTTAGAATTATGATAGGAATTGGATCAAGGAGAAACAGGCCAACTAATTTTATGAATTCATTGATTTTTCCCAAGTGTATAGCCATGTTATACACAAATAATTACCATTGCATTTCTGTCTTTCTATCTATGCAATTTTTTTACAGTTTATTTTCTAGTGGCTTTGTGAATTTTAGCATCCTTTATATGATAATAAAATTCTGTTTAATACAATAAATATTTTGCTATGTTTTTAGTAGTTTTCATGAACTAGCTTAGAAATTATTTTGATCTGGTTGAAATTTTCAATATTTCATTAGTATACTATACTTCATTTTATAAGAAATGTCTTCCAGTTTTATTTTCCCCTATCATCCCCTTTAAGTAAGCAAGGTTCTATTTCTATGCTTTCACTCAGCCAATTCTAGATGACTTAATTGGGATTAAGGAGGTCAATGAATCATCAAAGAATAGATGAGATACCCTCTATTGGGTGGAATATAAAACTAAGTGAAATGCAAAGAAATCCTATTCACACGGGAAAGATAGGTAGGGATGGATGAATTTTAGTTGTGCATACCTAAGAAGTCATCACTGAAGGATATAATTTTGGCAGTCATTCAATCATTTAAAAGAAAATAATAAATTTTAAAAATACAAGAAAATGGTAGATCAATTTTTACATTTTTAAGGAAGCAAAATATTGATTTCCATAGTGGCTGTACAACTTTGCACTCCCAGCATCAGTAGATAAAAGTTCCTCTTTCCCCACACTCTTGGAAACATTTGTTTTCATTTTATGTTTTATTGATCACCATATCAGCTGCTGGGGGATAATGGTCACCAGCAGGGTAGAAAAGAAGGGGATCCTGCAAGCTACAAAATTAAACAGCCAGGAAAGATGAACACACCTGAACAATAGTGGCACATAGGCTATGGAGGTAATCAAATGCTCTCTGAATATACATTAGATCCACACAGTAGGAGGGAATTCATACCTTATACAGAAACCTATGTGTTAGAAACTCATAGACCCTAGAAGGAAGTTACCACTGTTCTTTGGCTAAAAGGAGAGGGTATGCTTATCAAAAAAAAAAAAAAAATTCTAAATATCCATGCTTATCCCCTTTGCTGTTTCCACTCTTGGTTAGAAAATCTGCTTGCTACAGATGGCATCAAATAATGGGGAGATGCAAGACCTATCAGTAAAATAAGAAAAGAAAGTAGATGGCCTAGAACAGATAAGTCATCTCTATTAGATCTTCCAGGGCCCAGGAAATGTTATGGAGGAAGTGGAAGGTTATATATGTGTTCCTTCCAGAGTAGTGGCTGCATATACTCTAAGGAGATTCAAAACACATAAAAGCAGAAAATAACAGGCTGCACAGAACTACACACTAGAGCAGACTTCTAACACATCCTCTAAGGCTCGAGGAGCATTGCAGAAGAGGAGCAGAAAGATTGTAAAAGCCACAATATGGAAAGAAGTATCCTGAGGCATGGCCCATCCCACAGAGACTGGCTGGTGCATTCGTAACCTCACAGTGAATATTGATAACCCTACTACAAAATCAACCAGCCAGGCAAGATGTACACAATTGGGTCTCTTGGGGTTGCAGTGTAATAGGGGTGGAACACAAGAGTATAACCCAATGAGAATATGACCAATATTCAATATGTTAAAAATAAATGAATTATATATATATATATATATATATATATGATAACATGGTAGTTTCTAAATGATATTGGATAAAAGCAAGGGATAACAAACTTTAAACTCAAAATCTTTGCCTTAGATATGGGACTAAAACTTCAAAAGTGTGGAATATTTCTTTTAGTCATATCTGAAGGGTTGATTCTCCTGAAAGGCAAGGTCTCAGAGTCACTCTTTGGGTTAATGAATAAGTTGTAACCTCATAATTGTAATCAGAGTTTCATAGAATACCCAGTGGAGCTCTGAAATGCTTTGCACCATAGCTTCCTTGTTTGAGAAAGTCATGACTATCATTATAATGTACTTGGAAAAAACAAAAATGCATTCAAAAATTATCTACAGATGCTGAAGAGATGGCTCAGAAATTCAATGTGCTTTCTTGCAAAGCCTGACAGCCTGGTTTGATTCTCCAGTACCCATGTGGAGCCAAATGTACAAAGAAGCACATGTATCTGGAGTTCCATTTGCATAGAAGGCCCTGAGGAGGGCCAGCCTTGTCTCATTCTCTTTCACTCTTTGTAAATAAATGATAAATAAAATAATAAAAATGCCTACAGTAAAAGTTGTATAAAGAATAAAATGCAATAATTCACTAAATTTAATTAAAATTAATGGGGAATTGATGTTGTGGATATCTGGTCAAGGAAATAAAGACATGATTTCAGTTAAGGTCAATTTAATGTAATATGTACAATTATAGGAGATTATTCATTAAGTATGGTCATTAAGTATTTAGTTCTTCTTAGCTGTTTGCTAGATTGGACAATGAAGGCTCAATTTATATTTAACAGATATAAATGCCTTATAAGACCAAAAGAAAATTAGCATGTAGAGAGAAAGACACTGTGGTTCATGACTTCCTATAATTAACTTTTCCATGTTGTTTGCAAACATCCAGAATTCTTTTCCTTAGCATCAGGATTAAATTAATGTAGAAAATAATTCACATCTGTTTTCTGCTAGCCAAACATATTACTAGGAAAACTTTACATGTAAAATTGAATAACTCCTATCTGGGAACTAAGTTTGTGTAGTGGCTATAAAAACCATTAAGTCCTGGAAACAAATTATATTTTATTAACATTATAGGAATAGCTGAAGGTGGATTTAAGCATAGTATTTGAGCACAAATATGATAACATGACATATTTTAAGAAATGGGTTGATCTGTAAAAATTTATAGATGTAGCTAACATATCATGGAAACAAAAAGTATAAGTATATGCAAAGGCTTTACTTACCTTACTCATCTAAATTTATTTTGGTTATAACACTCACCTAATTCCAAAACCTGAGTAAGTTCATAGTCCCTGAATGAAGCTAGTTTTTCTTGCTTACAGCCAATTATCTCTAATTGACACAATCACCTAGTGAATCTCTTTTGGCAGAGAAAAGCATATTCACACTCCCATCTTGTATTGCTCTGTTGGTCATTTGATGAATTACCTAGCCATCCACAGGCTCTTCTTGGGAAACATCTAAACAGGAAGTGAGGGGTTGTCTATTTCACTGGGAGCTGTTGGTGGGAAGGTAGTCATTAACCTTAGAAGCATAGATTTAGAGTGGCTTAAAGACAAAAAAGTCAATTAGAACAGGGATTTTCGTACAAATTCACATAGAGACATGAAGACATGAGGATTAATCTACACATGCTCTGGGAAAAACGCCTTTGACTGCTACCTCTCAGCACGATAGAAAGAGCCAAGAGGAATGCTTATAATTGACTTCCCTATAAGCAAGTAACATTACTGAAAGTTGTTTGCAAGAACTATTTAATATAGCACCATAAGCCCATATACAAAACCATTATTATTTATCATATGAGCTTGTACTAGATTAATTTTAAAAATATTTATTTGATTGTCATTTTACATCCTGTTCTCTACATTCTGATTTCTGTTGCTTGGCTACTATGGTCACCTGTTGCATTGTAAAAAAATTACTCTAATATTTAATAAATGCTTATTGAAAGAAATATGTTTTATTCCCATTATCCTGGAAATCAGAGCAAGTTTTTATTTTTTACATCTTATATAGTGTTCAAAGTTGAAAGTTTTGCAGGAGATGATACAGAGACTATAAAAGGGAGTTTCATATTTCATGTCTACTATCAGGTAAGTGCAGAGGTGAGTGATAGGGCTCTGGAGGATGAAGCTGGTTGGTAGGAGTTGGTTAAGGCCAAGATAGGTTAAGGATGAAATCATAGCTCAAAGGGGGACACAGAGAGTGAGAGAGAGACATCAAAACTAAGAAGGCAGACCTGTTGTCAAGTCCAAGGGGAAAACATAACTTAGATTAGACAAGTAGGCCAAAGTTTAAAGGAAGTAAAATTCACTTATGACACATTTTGAATGTCTGCAGTGCTCTCGGTACCTGTGAAGATAATATTAAAAAGTTTATAGCCTACTGGACAAAGTATGTACATGTGGATTGGTATAATACAACAAAGAAAACAGTGAAAATATTATTATAGATACAAAATGGGCAGCTGATATGGAGGAAAATTTTTTTCTGAAAAAAGTATTAAATTGAAGCTGAGATTTTCAAGAATATATATCTTTTAGACAACTGGGATAGGTATGATAAAATCTGAGGACACTATAGAGATAAATTAAAGTATGCAGAAGAATCATGTCAAGACAGTTCAGAGAATGGTAGAGTCATAGGCAAGTGACACTGATACAGAGGTGCATAGGAGAACAAAGCAAGATGGAGGAGAACAGTGAGTGTGGGTGACAGAGGTGAGGCTCCTATACGGTGGCTGAGGGGGACAGGTGATATCCTGCAGGGCATGAGTGAATACTAAAATACTTTTTGGAGTTCTGTTAGTCATTTCCTTTGATCTAGAATTTCCTCTAAATAAGCATACTGTTTTTCCTGTTTCTCCAATCCTATCACATTTTCTCCACTCATTCATCTGTTGATAGGCCTCTAGGCTGGTCCCCTATCTTGACTATTGTGATTAATGTCATAATAAACATGTATGTCCAGTTATTGCTGTGGTATAATCATTTAAATTCCAGGAGTGGTATAACTAGATCATAATAGTTGAGGTTTTAGTTAGTTTAGAAACCTCTATAGCAATTTCTGTTAACAGTTTTTTAATTGATGAGTTTGAGAGTAAATGACCTACCCTTCTAATGTTAACTCAGGGGTATAGCTGCCTTCTACCAAGGTACCTCCTGATCCACTCCCTGGTAAGTGGTTGGCAAAGAGGAATTACCTTAGATGCCATTCGAGAGACCTGATGGCTCAGCTGTGCTGGTGACTGATGAATTTATAGAACATCACTGACCAGTCTATTTTAGGCTACATTTGATGCCACACTCTGCTATCTAATTTCCAGAATAAGCTAATACTTTGTTCTCCAATTAATTTGTTAAAAGAAGTTGTGGAGGGCGAAATAATGTTTACCAATGTCATAAAACTCCAGTAAGTTTCTTTTTAGATATATTGTTGATAATTGTGTTAAGGTGTGTTTCACAATTACAAATGTATCAAAAATAATTAATATATATTACAAGCAGTGAAGAAGAATAAAGAGCTTGGTAGTCTACAAGAAAAAGGAAAGGATTGTATTAAAAATGCTTAGGAGAGAAAAATAAGGCTCTTAGTAATTTGTAAAGAGTATGGAAAAGAAGACATGAGATCAACAGCCCCTATCAAAAATCACTTATCTGAAAGGTGGTAAATAAAATCACAAGAGTGAAAAACGTGAGCTGTGGAGATTGTTAGGTGGTTGCAGACCCTAGCCTACCAACTCAGGTTAATTCCCCAGTACCCATGTAGAGCCAGGCTCAAAAGGTGGTGCATACATACCATCCATTTGCAGAAGCAACAAGCCTGGCATTACCATGCACACATACACACAGAAAGTGAGAGAAATAAATGAATAAAAATTTTTAAATGAATGAAAGAAGTTACTCAGAAATGTAGTAATCCATTCATGAGGGTGGAGCCCTCTCGACCTAAACAACTCCATTACAACCCACTTCCAAATATGTTGCATTGGGAATTAAATTTCTAATACATACTTGGGGAGGGCAAATTCAAATCAGAGCAGTATTCAATTGAAAGAAAAAAAAAGGATTTGTACAGGACCTACAACCCAGATATTCCACTCAAAGATACCTCATTGTATGTGCACATGAAGATGTATATGGAAGTTCATAGTAACATTTTAAAAATTAAAAATGTGTATATGTGTATGTACATGTGTATAGGGCAGAATGAACACACATACATACACCCTAATCATTTAATAAAATACTGATGGCATAAATGAATAAAATAAAATAAAATAGAAAATGGCATGATATATCAAGATTCATGCACTGAAGGTTTGTACCCAGCCACTTATGGTATTATTGAGAAGTGATTGGATTGTGTGTATATCAACACTATCAATGGATTCATCCATTGGTAAATTCATAATGTGATATTATTAAGAGGTGGCAGAAACAATGGGGAGGCTCATGTGGAGGGGATCACTAGAGTGGCATTTTTTGGAAGGTATATTTCTTACTCTTTCTGCCTCTTCTTATTCCCTCTGCTTCCTGGAGTCAGCAGGTGAGTACCTTTCTTCTGCCACAATTTTTCTGCCTTGCTAGAAGCCTAAAAACAGTGGGGCTAGATGACCATGAAGGAGGGAAATCCATCTGTCCCTCTTTACGTTGTTTTTCCTCAGGTATTTTGTTACAGTGATGAACAGCTAATATGCATATCAACAATGCATATCATATATAAATAAAGCTCTGTGTATCAATTTGAAAACAAAATTCTTACAGTATTAAACAAAAACTCAAGAAGAAATACAGTTAGGAAATATTTGCAGAGCTAAAGCATAGACAAACAAAACAGTCAAGTGCTGAGGTATATGACATGTTCACCAATTGGTAAAGTTATAGAGAAAGTATGCCACTATTGAGAGTCAGTAGACTAGACATATGAAGGAAGGAGAGTGGGATTTGGGTGAGGCACTGATTGTTAAAGACATTCCTGCAATACAAGTAGTAGTTTTTATTAAATACAAGGATGAGTATACAGGTATATTTATTTTTCTTGCTATATATATATGTATGTGTTCCTACAACTAAGTCAAATTCTCAGCCGTAGACTTTTATGCCAATTTGTAATTATATATTTCCTATGTTGTCCTACGCATGGTGTTCATAATACATTGCACAATTTTTGGTAAATGTTCAAATAAATAGGATGCTAGGCGAAAGATACTATTTTTGCAACATTCTTGGAATTATTAAAAGGTTATAGCAAGTGGGCCTTTCACAGCCTGACAGATTAGCTCTTGCTACAAAACAAAAATTTACATGAAACAACATTATCTCACATGCAGAGGAAAGCTGGAATGACAAGTCAGGAAGGCTCTGTGGAGGCTGAAAAAAAGCTGAACCTTAATTCTATAGTGTTTAAACTATCTACTGTATTTATACTAGTCATTTTAACTCTTTAGAATTACTGTCATCAGAAGCAAGAGACTAAGTCCTCTGGCTAATACACTGAAGGTGCAGGAAACAAGAGTCAGACAAGGTGGAACGCTCCAAAGGAACCATCTCGGACATTTGAATGTGGCAACAAAAACAAAAGTAAAATATTCTGAGAAAAGGAAGCTCTTCAACTCTGCCTTTGGGCTGCAGTATGAAAATTTTATATTAAGGAATTTTTCTCTAAAGATACTGGCTTCAAAAATCAATAAGCAGTTAAAAATATAGTGTAACACATTATCTACCCTTCTCTGGGACCAGTAATATATGGGTCCATGCTGGCAAATGCTGACGCACTCTGTAGTCTGTCTTACACCAGTTGTTTCAGAAACTAGTACAGAAATAGATTATGCAAGTTTCATTAATCAATAGGTGCAGAAAATTTAGTTTCTGCCTTTATTCCTTTCTTCATATTTTAAAATTTTCAAAAATTTGAAATCCCTTATGTGATAAATTCTACGTTAAAAAAAAAATCAGTCGTTATGTAAACAAGAATGGTACATTTACTGCAAAGCAAAAACGAGGCTTGGGATCTTTGTTCTCATGGTAGAATTGCATGTTTCCTATATGTAATAATTTGAGGGAAAATATGAAGTGTGAAGTAGGAGGGATAAAACACGATTGTTGTGATTTTCAGGTAATATAATCATTTGAAAAGAAATTCCAGCCAACTAGGAATGCATAGTCTTCTGGAACCCAAGTTCAGTGCTGCAAGAAGACGACCAAAGTATCTCGTGTTCATACATTCCAAGGTGTGAAATGTGAGCAATGAACACTTGATTTAGCACTGTGCCATGATGCATGTCTTTGATAAGATCCATTTCCATGGAGTGACATGAAAACCATTTCAAGAAAAGCTTCAAAATTAGTGTTTTGTTTTCAGCACAATAAGACGATACTTGATCTTTGCTACTTCTGAAGGAAAGATATTTACTTACCTCACAGTTTTGAAAGTTCAAAAAAGAAACAGCATAGTGCAGGCTTTATGATGACTGCCACACCCTGGCTGCACCTGGAGGGCACAATAGCAATGCAGGGACCTGCAAGGGACAAGAGAGTGATTACATTGTGAACCAAGAACAGAGGTTGAGTGTGGGCAGCAGACTTCCTCCTTTCTTAACAATCTCTTTCAAGAACTCAAGGAGCTTCATGAGAGACACCAAAGGGGTTGAATAAACTTCATCTTATGCCTTCTAATGACCAGTGGTCCCTGCCCACCTCTTATAAGTTTCACAACCAACCAATGGTGCCACCCTTTAACATATGAACTAAATTAGTCAGCATTTCTTAACTGTGACAGAATGCACTGATTAGATGATAGGGGTGATATATCATTCAGAATCACCATAAAAGTATATGAAAGGTGAAAAAAAAGCAAAGAAATAAATATGTAAGTGAAGTGCTTGAACAGGGAAATGAGGAAGGCATTCATCTTACTGGGAGTCAGTGTCGGTTTTATGGACTCAAATATTCAGCTGTCAACTTTTGGAATGTTAAGACAGTGAGTAGGATTGAGGGAACATATACATAGGAATTCAAATACGTATAGATGGCTCAATTCCTAGTGTTGAAAACATTCGAAATAGTTGGATGTGATGGCTCTCACCTGAAATTCCAACACTCAGGAGGCTGACACAAGATGGTTGCTATGAGTTTAAGGTCATCCTAACCACATAGTAAATTCCAACCTAGATTGGGCTATAGAATAAGAATCTATCTCATGAGTTTGGTTTGTTTGGTTTTGGTTAAATCTGACAGTCCTATCCTACCCAGATATTAATCTAAAAACAGAGCTTCATACCATAAGAAATAAAAAAAATAGAATGGAAAAAAATTATCAAAACTATACCTGTATTTGGAAACTTCATACTTTTGTTTCAATTAACTGTAGAGCAAGTATGTATCATATCAACAAAATAAAGACAAACATCATCAACCAAAAAGAAAAAAAAAACATAAAAAAAAGCTATAGTGCCTTTTACAAAAAAATAAAACAGGGTTATAGGTACACATCTGGAAATCTCTCTCTCTCTCTTTTTTTTTTTTTTTTTTTTTTTTTTGAAGAAAGATGGAACTGGTATAGGTAAATAAAATGATAAAATGGTATAATCATTTCAAACAAATTTCTCCTCTCCTGCCCATCTAGTGGGAGTTGGGGTCATCACCTGAGACAGATGTGGAAGAGTTGGATGGGCAATGTCTGAATAGTGATAACATTTTAGATGTTAATTTCTAGAGGCATAGATATGCTTACTTTTGCCTGGATGGGTGCAGCCAAGAAATATCTTGTATGTGGGTGCATGGTTGCAATTTTGCTAATGAATGCCTCAGTAAATCAAGGTATAACCAGAGTGGTTCATACATTAACCTTAACCTGGGCTCTTCCTTGTTCTAAGTAACAGAATGGGCATGTGTATTAGTCAGGGTTCTCTAGAGGAACAGAACGGATAGAATGAATTGTATTAAAAGGGAATTTATTGGATTAGCTTACAACAGTCCAGCAATAGCAGGTTGCAGGTCCGAGAGACAAGGAACCTGGTAGCTGCTCAGTCCACGAGGCTGGAGGCCTCAGCAGTCCCAATCTGGCACTGAAGGCCTGGAGGCTTCCTGGAGAGACGCTGCTCTTCAGTCCACCCTGGTCTTCAGTCCACACTGGAGAGCAGCAACACCAAGCAGCAGGTACCAAGCAGCAAGCACCAAGCAGCAAGCAGCAAGCACCAAGTGGCAAGCAGTGAGCAGCACCAGCAGCCAGGTGGGAAGAGAGAGAGCGCCTTTCTTCCCAGAGCTTCTTTTTATCAACCAGCCCCCTCCTCCAAAGGGGCCACCCACTTTAGGGGAAGGATTCTTCCTTTAGTTAATCCTTCCTAGAGGCAGCCTCAGAGACACACTTATGAGGAATGTCTGTGGATTCCTAAACAATTCAAGTTGACACAAACTTAACCATCACAGCATGGTATTGTTATTTCCTATGAAAACCTTCAGTACCTACAGATGAAACAGCAGCAGAGAGACAAGAGTGCAAGGTTACAAAGAATTTTAAGTACTATTTTACATTTATATTTGTAATGTACTTATTATGTCTTCTGAGTTTTCATTAGTAAAGTAGCATATGCTCACAAAAATGCATATTTGAATTCCTGGTAATATAGTTAAGAATGCAGAATTGCACGTTTCTTCTCTTGTTTCAGTTTCCTTTCTGCGATGTGCTGTGGTTATTTCCATGACATAAGGCAACTAGCCTCTTTGCAAGTGTGTTGTGTTAGCCTTAATGATTATCGTTTATTTCCTAAGCATTTTCTCCATTACCATCTTTATCTTGCATTTGTTCTTTTTCTAAATATCAATGACACAAGGCTGGCTGCATAAATAAAACTTTTGCTGAAGTTTCAGCTTTAACTGAGGAAAAATACAGTGGAAATAAGCATTTATAAATTGATTAATATACAGAATTACTCTAAAATACACTGATTATTTCCTTCCTTAAGAAATTATCATTGACTTTTTCTAGAATTGCTTTTATGCATGGTAAGAAAATGAACAGTATATTGCATTAATTGCTTTTCCAAACAGAGACTTCCCAGGCTCTACAATCATTCACAGCAAAATTAACATGACACATTCTAGAATGCAAAATCTCCTAATTTCTAAAATAACAGACAATAATAAAATTTTATTTTCCCAATGTTCAAAACAAACCTAGATATATCATGATTTCCATTTGTCTTTCTTTGGAGGCATATGACTTTATGTGCTCATGTGTACAAATATTGAGAATGTGATCAGTATAGCTATATTTTGGTCCTTGCATCTTTAGAGGGTCCAGGGAGAAGATGTTATCTCATGAGAGCATTAGCAACTGAGCTCAATTTCCCAAACCTATGTAAAAATACCAGGTATGATAGCACACATTGGTAATCCCAGTGCTGGGGAGATGGACACAGGATGGTCTGTGGTGTTCACTGACCAACCAGCGTAGAATAATTGGTGAGCTTGAGGCTGGTGAGAGACCCTGTCTTAAAAGAGGTGGACAAAACCTAAAAAACAACACCTAAGTTGGTCCTCTGGCATTCACATGCATGTACACCCACATGTGTGCCTGCACATCTCACGAACAAGTACATATACAGTGTGTCTGAAGGCTTATAAAATGTTTCCTGAGAATAGACTCAAATGATACATGAATTTGAAGCCTTCATAAAAACTGTCAAATGTTTACTTTCATTGTCTGCCCCAATCATCAATTAAATGTACATTCTTGGGTGGGATAGATGGCTCAGTGTCTAAAATGCTTGATTACAAAGCATAACTGCCTGGGTTTAATTCCCTAGTACCCACATAAATCCATTAGCACAAGGTGGCACAAGCATCTGGAGTTTGTTTGCAATGGCAAGAGACATTGGCATGCCCATTCTCCATTTCTTTCTCTTTCTCTCTCTCACTCCCTTCCCTTCCTTCCTTCTATATCAGTTTGCATGTAAATAAAATATCAATACTTTACCTTCCAGTGAATTGTTGACCAGGGAGGCTCCTGCTGCCCCAAAATATTAAAGGCAATTGCCAAGGTTCTTGGTTACCCACAAGAATTAGGTGGTAAGACCCTATTGCTGAAGACTTCACATACTTGGGCTGCAGGTCACTGAGAAATCAACATGGAGTTGAGCTGCAAGGCTGCTCCCTGTTAACTAGCTATCGGGATGCTGGAAAGAGCTATTCAGCACACAGCCTTTGGAAGGATGAAAGTCATCAATGATCTTAACCATAAGTGGACTCCTCAAGCTTATGGCTGGCCAGCCAGGCAACATGTACCAACTGGTGTGATGATGGCATGTCTATTTTGGGGGATGTTAATTGTGCTCATATAGATTTGAGGCCTCACTCCATGACAGAGAATTCAGGCTGGGTATTGAAAGCCTAGTGTAAAGCCTATAGTGAGGAGGTCATTACCCTACGGGGGATACTACTACTGTGGCTAAATGGATATATTATGACCACCAAACTGCCCTCTAAACACTTATGTTCATGCCCATATATCAATGCTACTCTTACTTTGCTTAGTAAACTTATCTTTTCAAATGGCTGTGAGGGGTGACTCAAAAAATGGCCAAAGTGCTAAAAAAAAAAAAAAAAAAAACAGTGGAGTTTTCATTGTGAAATGAGACATCTCTGTCACACAATCAAGGCTCAGGGACCAATGCAGAAGAGGTAGCAGAGCAAATGTAAGAGCCAAAGGAAGGGGAAGACTGCTTATAGTGCAGTCTTCAAATACAAAGTAGGGACTGGAGAGATGGATTAGTGGTTAAGATGCTTGCCTATAAAGACAAAGGAGGACCCAGGTTCGTTTTCCCAGTACCCATGTATAGCAGACAGCTTCTGGTTCACTGAGATTCACTTCCAGACCAGGCACATTTATGTAGGGAGTGATCTTTATTGAAGCTTACAGATCCCGGGGAAGTTCCTTAATGGCAAAAGAAGCTGGTCTGCTCTTACAGGACCAGGCAAGAGAGAGAAGCCACAAGTCAAAAGCCACCATAGCACAGCACACCTCAGGAACTCCAGCTAGGCACACTTTGCATATCTTTAGATTGAAATTGTACGTCCACCACCACACCTTAGGGCTTGACCCTAAGATCTACCCAGTGAAACTGCTTCCAGCTAGGTGGCTGCAGGTACAAGCTAATAGAACACTGAATATATTGGGAGCCATCTATTCAAACTACCACACCACGTAAACCAGATGCACAATATGGTGCACGCATGTGATACATCTGGAGTTCATTTACAATGGCTAGAGGCTCTGGCATGCCCATTCTCTCTCTTTCTCTCTAATTAATTAATTAATTAAATTTAAAAAAAATACAAAATGACCTTGATATTATTGATCTGACAGTGGCTGATGCTATCTACACAAGATTTGCATAAGAAGTGGGGAAAAATGATGGCATTGAAATAGAGGGAGACAAGTTGGAAAGAATGGATTCAGTAGAAAGGGGATTTGGAACGGGGAAAAGGGAGTGCTGGGAGGGGACGTGGTATATTTTCTATGTTTATGAAAGTTGTCAAGAAAAAGTTAAAATAAAATACCAAAACACATAAATAAATTTACATTCTTACCAAGTATGTGAGAGTCATATTTCCCAGTGCCCAAAACTGCACTGGAAATTATATCTTATTTGTGTCAATCTTCCAGCGTTATCATTTTAATATGAATCTTGGCTCTATATTCTAAGGGTTTTTGGCATATGTATGCATGGTGCAGACAGGTTTAATTTTGTGTTCACATGTGTGTGAGTACAGTGCATGTGATTGCAAAAGAACATGTGTGCTCATGCATGTAGAGGCCAGAGGTGTATATTGGATGTGTTCCTCAGTCACTCTCTAGCCTATTTTTTGAAGCAAGGCCTCTCACCAAACCTAAAGATCACCAACTTGGCTGGACTAACTCTACAGTA
This sequence comes from Orientallactaga sibirica, assembly GCA_036365145.1. Classification (NCBI taxonomy): domain Eukaryota; kingdom Metazoa; phylum Chordata; class Mammalia; order Rodentia; family Dipodidae; genus Orientallactaga; species Orientallactaga sibirica. The sequence continues at coordinate 22,942,386 of JAEOAD010000029.1, read as the reverse complement.
AGCTCCTGGGGTTCTGTCTCCCCAGTGTGGTGATTACAGGTATGTGATAGCATGCCCAGCATTTTATATGGGTTCTGGGGATCAAACTCATATCCTCATGTTTGAAAGGCATTTTAATTGCCTTCTAAGAATGATTTTATCCTAGCTCTGGTCTAAGAAGCTCTGTCTGTCATGAAGCAAATCTGATCAAGTAAGTCAAGAAACATCAAGGAGAAAGTAACTTATGACACATTTGAGAACTAGTGCACTAATCACAACAAAGGTCAGTCTATGGGCTTCACATATCAAAATATAGCCACTGTCAGACATAACTTGAGTATTTGAATGTATTGAATGCTGCTGAGTTGTGAAATAAATAACAAGATGATCAAGCTATGAATACTGTCATTGGCAAGCCTTGAACATCCACAGTGAAAACACTGGAATCTGATGGAAATGATGACAAGATTTGATGATGTACAGGTAGATAAAGATAAAAATAGCACCCACTGGGTAAGATAGACAAGAATTCAGAGAAGCAAAGTCAATCCTTGGACTATCTCTGTATCTACATCATACTATGCCAAAAGGATCGACTCTAACTGCCCACACATACCTATATTTTGCTCAGATATCTTTCCATTTCTTTGCAATAGAGGAAAGAAAAGGGGAGTTGGGATTTTGGTTGGCAGCAGTTGAAATGATAAGTTGACAAGGAAACTGTTCAATTTTGCAAAAAAAAAAAAAAAAAAAAAAAAAAAAAGAGTCACACATTCTATGAATTCTATCCCTGAGAATGAAAATATTGCTAACAAACTATTATTATTATTTGAAATGAATTCCCCAGTACTCTCTCTTGTTTATTTGTTCTAATCAGCACAATAAGCTGTCCTTTGCTATCAGCTTGTAATAAAAATTTCAAAATCTACCACATAGATTGAAAAGAAAAAATGGCATATTATCATTTTTCAGTGATGAATAGTATACATTTAATAATATAAACTGAGGCAACAATAAGCTCTTTGTAAGATCAGAATGACTGCTTATGTACTATAATGAGAGATTATTAAAGAGAATCCACTCACAAAACCTTTAAAATTATAAAAATGAAAATAATTACACATGACAATTTTACTACCTTTGCATGACAAGCAATTTAATTTTTGTTTTACCTTTTAATTTAGCTTTCAATTTTCTATATAATCCTTCCTCTGTGTGTTCCTTAAATAATTATGCATTTCATCTTTGGCCAAAGTTTTATATTTTAAATTTTTTCCCTTTGCTAGACATAATGATGCATGTAATGAACATGAGACCAATAAATCAGATATTTTGTAAAATCTTTTTTTCTGTTATCTATTAATGAAGTCTAGTTTTTGTTTTTGATTAAGGTTTTTCTAAACCCATACACAATTTCATAATAGCTAGCAAAATTTTTTTCTAAGCTGATAGTGTTACATTTTTCTGTCAGTATTTTTTTTTTATGTTTAATATTTGGTTACTTTTTCCGAGACTCTAAATCTATTCAATTTAAAAGAGAGGAAATCTTGCATAACAGACTAACCCCAAAAGCCACAATGTAAGTCTATAAATATTTAGCTATTTTAATGCTATGTAGGATGCCTTATGATTCTTTTCTGATTTAAGTCCAGGACTTAACTTTTACTCATAAGATACCAGAAATAGATCATGTCAACTATTAAGATTTGGTCATGTTTCTTAAATGAAGTAATTAATGATAAGAAGAGAAAATTAGAGAGAGAGGGTGAGTTAGAAACACACACACACAGAATCTTTCTCTATCCTCTATAAGTCTATGTTTATAATTGCAATAAAAACTGATCCCTAGCCAGGCAAGTTGGCCACGCCTGTAATCCCAGCACTCTGGAGGCAGAGGTAGGAGGATCACCATGAGTTCAAGGCCACACTGAGACTACATAGTAAATTCCAAGTCAGCCTGAGCTAGAATGAGACCCTAAAAAACAAACAAACAAACAAACAAACAAAAAAAACCCTGATCCCTGAAGCAGGGAGAAATACAGAAATATGCAAAGAAGCTGTGTCCTCAACAGTCACTGCAACTGCTTGGATACATATGAGAAAAGGAATATGAAGTATCCAAAAAAAGAGAGTATAGCCAAGAAAAACATAGATTATTTTGGAATAAACTTGAGCCCAGGGTCATTTGCTTAACTGACTGTTTCAAATACAAAATATACAAAGCCTCTTTCTGAAAAGTTAATTATAATGAAACCATAATTTTAAAGCCACAACTAACATATATAAGAATGCCATGATTTTGTAAGTTGTTTAAATGTTTTAGAATGTGGAAATAGGAAAATTCAATTGAAATCCAGTCCACATGAAATCTTTTGCATAGCACGGTTTTCATTCTATTCAAACACACACACAATCTTTTTAAAAATATGTCCCTTAAGACTTTACTATTTTTAGTTTCTCTAAATTTTGGGAGCATTTCAATATCCCTATCAGTGTTAAGTTAAAATAACTAATATACTATCCTGAGCTATAATGACAGTGTTCTAATTGTCCCTGCAGCTTTTAGAACTGTGTCAAAAAAGGGAAAAAAAAAAGTATCAACTAAAATTCCAATTAAAACAAAGTGCAATATAATTCTATACAAAAGGCTGATTTTGTTGAAAACCAGCATTAAATATTTATTTCTTTTAGGAATGAAGCCTTTTGCATCCAAGAAGGGACTTTTTTTTTTCCTATTGAATAAACATGGCAATTTTAGGAAAGAAATGGATTTAACATATTCCATATATTCCAGATATGTATCCCAAGAAGCCTGGTGAATTTCTCAGCTGTAGAAATGAGGGGCCTTTTGATAAAGTTCCAATTTTGTTCCTCAGACACCTGTTTTTGTAATGTTTAGAGCTGTGAATCTCAATCCACTACATATTAGTACCACCTGGGGATTTTGTAAAATTCATGCCCACTCAGTACCTCACTCACATTCAGCCAGCGTATTTGCACATGGGTCAGGGCACCTAAAATTCTAAAGATATTCATGTAAATTATGTACATAACAATGTTTGAGCACCAAGTTGTAGCATTCTCAAACATTAGTATAAACTGAAACCATTCCTGCTGTGCAAGTGATACTTAAAATTATTAAGGTCAGGATCAGCTGTGAGCTTGTTAGCCATGCAAATGCAGCTATTCCTCTCACCAGGTACTGAAGGAGAATCTCTCTGCCTGAGTTTTTTTATTTTTTTTAAGTTCTCCAGGTTATGCTTATGCACATTTCATGTGGCAAATCAGAATTCTTTTAGTGTGCAAAATGTAAGTATAGACAAGTGACTTCCATTTGGGTCCACTCTGCAATCCACTTTTTCAGATTACGTAGCTCACTGGGGTTGTCTACCATAGTGCTAAAATAATTACATGTGTTCTATGATTTCCTCAATAACAATGAATTTGCTAGGAGAAGTGGGTGAGGACAGAAGGGAGTGGACAACAAGGGCTATTCATAGCAAAGAACAACACGCTGTGATTTGCAAATCCAAATTTTCCTTTCTTTTGTGCCACTGGCTGTCTGAATGAATGGGTAAAGGACTTCTCTACTCTTCTTCCAGAGGCTAAGGAGAGACTGACTATGAAGCTGCATGTAAAAATGATGTTAATTCATATCTTAAGGTTTATCATCATTGTATTATCATCTATTGGATACTAGTTTCCTCTGAACTGAAATATTTAACCCTGAAGAAAGCCTCCAAAGCTTGTTAAGGCTCAGGATGTAAACACCTCACAAGTCTGAGGAATCTCCTGAAGGTCACAAGAACCACAAGCCCCCCCCCAAAAAAAATTCATAGAGTAAATTGCTTGAGAGAAGTAACTCTCTGGCTGGTGAGCTGCCTGCAAATTGGACAGGAAGCTCCAGGGATGCAGCATCTAGAAACTGTCAGGGATGGTGAGGTTGGGTTTTTGATGATAGCAGTTGCCTTTGAGTCATGCAAGTTCAGCAAGTTGAACTCTGGTATAATTCTTTGTTTGGTCTATTTTCAATTCCCTATTTAGTATGAATAGACTTTTGTTCACATCTCCCCAAGAAAAGATAATACAACTTCATCATAGTTCAAAGAAAACCATATTAACAGTATGTTCTTCCAAAAGAAAATGGTATCATAGGAAGTGTGAATTGAACTTACTGGAATGTGCTGCATCTGCCTCAGATAAGGATGAATGGACTGATAGTTCTATAGAGAGGGAATGTTGCAGAATTGCTGCCAAATTACCTTGGGCTAACATTAGACCCTCGAAAGCCATTTATTGCCCACATCTGTGTCTCACCTAACATCATGCTGACTATTAATTGATCAAGTATGATCTCTTCTGGAGTGTACAAATAGACCCCCACCTTCTACCCACTGAAGTCTAAGGATGTCATCAGATAGCATCTGAAACTATGAAACAGATCTACACACACACACCCTTGCTATAACCTATCCACTGCTGCTTCAGCCAATGTATTTGGAAAGTGCCTTTGTTTATGATTTTCTTTTGTTCTGTAATTATAAAAGCCTCATAAAACTGTTAACACATCAAAACATAGAATTGGGGTAACCAAATCTGTATTCTTGCTCCATGATACCTCATATTTGGCTCTGGAATAAACTATCTCTAATTCCCTTATTTCCTTTGAGTTGAGTGTCTTTTTTAAAAGGTTTATTATTTACTATTAGAGACAGAGGGAGAGAAAAGGAGAGAGAATGGGCATGCCAGGGCCTCTAGCCATTGCAAACAAACTCCAGACACATGCACCACCATGTGCTTCTGGCTTACGTGGGACCTGGAGAGTGGAACCTGGGTCCTTAGGCTTTGCAAGCAAGTGCCATCTACCCAGCTTGAGAGCTGTGTCTTTTATGTTAATAGAAGCTACCTTCAGACCTCAGCTTAGTAACAGGAAGTATTGCAAACCTAGCACTTCTATTTTTCTAATGAGGAGAAATGTAGATATTCTGAAAATTAGTGAATGATCATTGAAAATATTTACAGTAGTAGACTTGTAAGATAATCAACTGATCCCAAGTCTGTGGGAAAGATCACCATCCAGAAGAGAAAAGTTGAAGTTATTGTCTTACAGGGGGAGATGCTATTGGAAGTTTATAGTCAGTAAGTAGCATCCAGTTAAAATATTTACCAATAACTAAAACACAACAGTGTATAAAACTGAGAATATAGAGTGAGCCAAGAGAAAAGTAGTCATCTCAGTAGTCCTGTCACCAATAGAGAAATTGAACTGACAATTTTTAAATTTCTCAAAAAAGAAATCTTGGATACAGCAAATTTTATTATAAAATTCGACTACATTTGTAAAGCGATACCCAACTCTATATAAACTTTTTCCAGAAAATATCTGCAAAAAACAGAAATGAAAACTTATATTCACACAAATATCTATACATACAGTGGATACTGGTTGTATTAATAACAGTTGAAAACTGTAAATAATCCAGATGTCTTTTAGTTGTAAATAGTTAGAAAAATATGTGACATCATACTATGAAATTCTATGTAAAAATACAAAGAAACAGGCAACTACACATAATATGGATGGATATGAGAGTAATTATGCTGAAAAAAAAGCCAGTTCATACAAATTACACCTTGCAAGATTTTTATTTACCCAAGATTCTTGAAATTACAGAATGGTCAGATAAGTGGTTGGCATGAGTTACAGAGGAAGTAGGGTAGTGAAAGAAATGTTTTCCAGTTATGATGACATGAGACATATTTGTAGTGATGGAGATGTTCTGTATTTTCACTTGCAATATCCTGAATATCAACATCTCCATATTGTGCTGAAGTTTTGCAAGATCATATTGAGGAAAAGTGGGTAATAAGTCCAAATGATCACTTTTTTCTTATTTCCTAAAATTGCATGTGACTCTACAATTACTTCTAATCAATTTTTAAAATCATTAGAAATTTAAGAAAATGTTTCAAACTTTATGCATCTTAGAGGTGACACAAAAAGATTAAAATTCTCATCAATAACAATCCTATAAAGAAGTGTGTAATGAATTATGATCCAATTAACTTCGGAAAAGCTGCTTACCTTGTCTACTAATCACGAACACACATTTTAAAAATGAAATGCATTTTGAAGATTTATATGCTATGGGTCCAAAGGGGGAAAATGGACAACTCTATTTATGGCTAATAGTAGTGTAAATCAGAAAACCTCTAGGTGGCAATTTGGCAGCTTCTATCAAAAACTTTAAGAACATGGTGTGCATACAAACAACTCAGACATTTTGAACCTATAGTTTTTATAGGTTTAGCAAATGACCTCTCTAAGCCAAGACCATTGAGTGTCAAATACTGTAATAAGTGTTAAGAAAAGAAGATTAAGACAGCCTCTAACTTAAACGTGTGTTATGAGTGTTCAGAATTATACTAGATTGAGGAAACTGAAGAAACAGGAGCTATATGTGAAAATGTAGAATGACTAGCAGTAGATATTATTTACCAGTGTAGCCAAAGATACAAATGGAGATGAGAAAAGGGGCAGAGGGGGGATCATAGACTCCTTTTCTGGTTCCTATGAATGTCTCCAAATCTGATGTGTTCTATTAAAGAATGGAAAATTATAAAGGCAATTTACTAACAGCAGTTAAATCTCTAGTAAGCCTTGTCTCGGCAGGTTGTTTACAATTGAAATTATACCAGTGTCCAAAACAGAACTTCAATTTGGACAACTGACCTTAAAATGGTGTGAAAAAATAGACTTGTATAAACTAACATATGTTTTAGGCAATAAAAACATTCAGGCAGTGACAATGGAGGTATTATGTGAGACAATGAAGATGTACATATGGGGAGAGACAGTAACAATGAAGATGCAGTGTGAGACAACTTTGAGAGAGGTGGGGTATGAGAGAGTGATGATGGAGGTGTAGTGAGACAGGGACAATGGAGGTGTGGTGTGACATGGGGCAATGCAGATGTGATATGACACACTGGTAATGGAGGTGTGGTATAAAACAAAGAAAATAGAGGTATGGTGTGAGACAGGAACAACGCAGGTGTGGTATAAGACAGAGACAATGGAGATGTGATGTGAAACACTGATGATGCAGGTGTAGTATAAGACAATTACAGTCAAGGTGGGCTTTGAGACAGGGATGATGGAGGTGTGAGACAGGGGTGATGGAGGTGCAGAGCATTGGTTTCTAAAATGCTCTTCTTAACTAGGACCTATTTCCAATGTCTCACCTAAACCAACATTCATCTTTGATTCCAGGATAAGATGACTGTTGGTTTAATTGACTTTTGGAGGTCTAGAATAAGACATTGTAAAAACTGCTAGTAACATGCCTTAAGGAGATACATACAAAACGAAGGCCAAGGTGTCAGGCTTGTCCACTTTCAATGACAATGTGGTCCCAAGTAAGGAGTCCATGATTTTTAGTAAAAATAGTTTTTTGGTGCCAATTATAGTGTAACACATCATCGTTCTGAACAAGCAAATGGGAATGTGGGTATGTAGAATAAGGGTCTGTTTTCTTTCTAAATCATGGTGCTATGTGCAGGATACCAAGATGGTGTTAACTACCATCTTGCTTTCTTTGGCTTTGGCTTGATCAGGCTTGATCAATGACTCTGAAGCCAACTAGCAGACAGTACTTCCCGAATAGCCCCCTCTCACAGCTGTGTTATTTTATTCTGGTAAACTTATGCCAGGAGCGTGATGTTGAATCAGCCAACTTCAGTTATATAATAAAATGAGACTGGGGGGCTTTCCATACAAGGCCTTGGGTTGTGTGTCTCAGTCCAAATCCAAACTTATGTGTTTGAATTTCAATTCAGACTATGAAAGACTCTAGGCTGAGGAATACAGTTCTTTATTTATTTATTTATTTATTTTTTGGTTTTTCAAGGTAGGGTTTCACTCTGGTCCAGGCTGACCTGGAATTAACTATGAAGTCTCAGGCTGGCCTTGAACTCCCTGGGATCCTCCTACCTCTGCCTCCCGAGTGCTGGGATTAAAGGCGTGCGCCACCACGCCCGTCAGAGGAATACAATTCTTAAATCAGGATTCTTATTTCTAAACCATGCCTCTAATCTATAGAGTATCAGTGAAATGGCTGATACCGTAAAACATATGCAAAGATGGTGGGGAGATGGCTTAGTGGGTAATATGGCTGTTACACAATGTTACACAATCATCAGGATCCCCAGCACCTACATAAAATGATGGACATGGGGATGTGCAACTGTAATTTCAGTGATGTGGAGGTGAAGACAGGAGGATTCCTAGGGATTGCTGACCAGCTAGTTTAGCCAAATCTATGAGCCCCAGGTTTAGTGCTAAACCTGTCTCAATGTCTCAATAAAAAAGCAAGGTGGAGTGATTGAGAAGATACCTGCTATCAACCTCTGACCTTCATATATATGAGCATACAAGCACACCCACACACACCCACACACATATATTCATAGACACAGGAACATACATATATACATACACATAATCCCACATACATACACACAAATGGGTAAAGCAAAATACGTGGGCATTTTTGTATGGATGAAAAGCTGTAATTCTATGGCATTGTAAGTCACAATCTTGAAAGCAGGTAGATCATTAAGATTAGAGAGTCTGTGAGTGCCCCAGATTGCCAACTAATGGTCATACACAGTACATTATGTACTTTTTTTTTCCTTCATTGCACTACTGATTTGATTTGTGGTGACCCTTTAATGACTATTAAAATTTCTTTTCTCTCTCTCTCCCATATATATATATATATATATATATATATATATATATATATATATCCATTTCATCCATGACTATTTATCTATATATGACCAGTGCCACTCATGGTTAATTAGAAAACATTTTGTATGCATATTACCTAATACATAATAGAACTGGTTCGCTTTTTATTCATTGCTACCAGGCAATGCCCAGGCCTTGAAAATTCTTTGACCAAAATACCTTTCCCTTATAGCCTATGAGTAGCATCACCTCCCTCTTACTCCCCCCTCAAAGCTCCAAGAGTAAACCTTGCCCATCGGTTTATGGTTCCTAAGTTTTACTCCATATTAGAATCTTTTTTTTTTTTTTTTTTTTTTTTGTTTTTTTTGAGGTAGGGTCTCACTCTGGCCCAGGCTGACCTGGAATTAACTGTGTAGTTTCAGAGTGGCCTTGAACTCATGGCAATCCTCCTACCTCTGCCTCCTGAGTGCTGGGATTAAAGGCGTGCGCCACCACGCCTGGCCATATTAGAATCTTTACAGAGTTTTACAAAACCCAATGTCTCCACCATCTTCCCAATATGATTCCAATTATACTAGAATATTTTGAAGTAGAAGCTAGGTATCATGAGTTTTTAGAAATTTACTGGGGAGTACAATGCATACAAAATTTTGGGAACCTCTATATGAGGAAGATTCAACAGGCATTGCTGCCAAAATGATTCATCACTAAGCTAGTCATTAGTAAATCACTGAGTCATTATGCTAGAGCTCCTGTGATCATGTCCCTTGATCTTGCAACAAAATTCTCCATGAAAGATCTTCTAGCTCTTGTCTATCTATCATCTTTCTGTCAATCATATATCTAATTAGCTATCGTCTATCTAGATATGTAGCTATCTATTATATATTGCCTATTATCTTCTATCATCTTCACATTGCTCTCATTAATTCCTTGACCAGGCTAAATCCCAATTCATTACGTATATCGCAATGAACACATAACTACTTAGCTACTTATTGAGCAAGAAATCTTATTAGTATCCCCAACAGACCACTAATCCACCTATCACTGAATGTTTCCACTAACACAATCACCTCTGAGTGTGGAGTCTCCTTGATCTTAATCTTACATGGCATACAGAGGATAGCCCTCTCTCTAGCCTATTCTTGAAGGATTATACTGGGTCATTACTGTGAATGAGATGGCCTAAAACTATCACGTTCTATAATATAAAAGGAAAATTTAAATAAAAAATATGTATCTGAGGAATGAAAGCAGAAATCTAAAAGGGATTGTCAGAACAAATTCTTTGGAGGCTCCCTTAGTTTTTGGTGCTTTACAGGAATTAAAGCAATTATATCTCACAATAAAGTTTCATAGTTTTATTTTAATTGCATCTTATCTCATACTCATCTTGGCAGAGTTTCAAAGTTTACTAATTTGTGTTTGGTGTCCTAATTATCAGTGCCCAGTGCTGACACCAAAAAGCAGAGCCAACTCTTCGCATTTGGTCAGCTTCCCTTCTAAGGTAAATATGTCAGGCATAACTGAAAGAGAAAATCCCAAATATTTCTTTAATTGAAGCCAAGTAATCTCAACAGCTGTTTATTTTTTATTTGTTTGTTTTTAATTAGGACAAGGATATAAAATCCCATTTGTTCAAAGTTAGTCTTAATTGCACTTCCTCAAATTTATTTTTCCTGATTTTATTTTCCTGCAGTTAAGTAGTTTTGTGATAATACACAGTGGTATTGTTGGCTTTTATCTGCTGCCTACAGTTTAATTTTATACATGACTTTCACATTAAGGGATCTGAATTTTGTCTTGTGGGCATTTATCATTTTCACTGCTCTTTTCACTAGCTGAAAATCTTCCCACATTTATTACATAAGGAAAATATGGCAATATACAACTTAATAAAATGTAGCTCCTCTTTTCACCATGTGTTACTCTGAGTTTTCCCCATCTTTCCAATAAATAGCAGCCTGCATCACAAGGTATAGCAGAAATAACTCTGGCTTATATTCTCTAACACCTATGGAGAAATACTGTTCCTATTGTTAATAAAGAAGGTTACATTTATAGTTCTAACATGTTAAGAACAGGATCCATGTTGCCACTGGCCATTCTGCCCATGTTTCCAGGCTATATTGATATGTATTGAGGGGTTATATAACCTCATTCACAATATTTAGCAATGCAAAGCCCCTGTCCCTGTGTTGCAAAGGACAATTAAACATAGCCCTGCAAGGAATTCTGTGAAATTGATTAGATCATCTATGTTTATTAACATAATTTATATTTATTCTATGTAACTACATTTATATTTGATGCAGTTACCTTCAAAATAATGATTACCTAACATACTGGGATAATTGAAGAATCACATTCTCTACAGTAAGGCAGAAATGGCTCCCATCTTAAGATATGTGTGACTTTGAACAATTACTTAAACTTTCTGAGGCCTAATATGACACATGAAACATGAATAAAGTACAATCTTAGTAGTGTTATGGAGAGGATTATATATAGTAGTGGTTTTAAAAATTTCTACTCAGTTGAACACTTTTTAAAAATGAAATTATTTTTAAAAAATATATGCATAGATACTCAACATTGAAAGCAGATTAAAAATTGAACCTTGGCAAAAAAATGGTATTGCTGAAATCTTTAAGAAGCAAAACATAAAGTATAGAAAAAGTGTCATATTGGGAGTTCTGAACATCTCAAATAAAATCAACATTAGTTTATTCATTCAATACTTGTATGAATCCAGTGTCATGTGATTAATACTGTGATATATGCTAGGGAAATGGTCAGGAATAGAGAGAACAGATCCATCCCTTGAGGTTTTATACTCCAATGAGGAAACTTGTGTTTACTAGACTAATAGTGGTAGGATCTTTGATGAAAATAAGAATGATGTGAGGAGATAAAGAATGGAAAGCTTAATTTTGAAAGGATGGTAAGGTCACCCCAGGCCACAGTAACATTCATGCAAACACATACTTAAAGTGAAGATAGTGTGTTTGTATGTGGAAAAGAAATCTCTACAATCTAGGTTAGGAGGGTGGTTTTAGAGTCAATAGTCTCATTAGATGTGAGAACAAGAGGACAATTCTGGAAAACATCTTCTGGTCAAAACATATGGGTCTCCACCTATGTGTGTGTGTGCACACATGTATGTGTGTGGTTTATGCTTGTGTACTTGTTTTATTGTGTGTGTGTGTGTGTGTGTACACACGTGCACGCGTGGAGCTCTGATGCATGTGCTGATCTGTGTGTTCACATCTATGTGGGAAAGTGGAGTCCAAAGGTGGAAATTGTATGTATGTCTTCCTTACCCACTCTTCACCTTCTCTTTCCTGAGACAGGGTTTCACAGTGAACCCAGAGCTCACTGATTTGGCTAGAGTAGCTTAGCCAGCAAGCCACAAGGATCATCTGATCATTCAGTATCTCCATGCTGTGATTGTAGGTTGTTGCAGTCAGCTTCACATTGCTGGCAGAAAACAGCAGACCAAGAGGAGCTTATGGTAGGAAAGGGTTTATTTTGGCTTACAGACTTGAGCAGAGTTCCATGATGGCAGGGGAAAACAATTGCATGAGCTAAGAGTGGACATCATCTCCTGGCCAATTTCTGGTGGACAACAGCAGCAGGAGAGTGTGCCAAACACTGGCAAGGGAAAGCTGGCTATAATACCCATAAGCCAGCCCCCAACAATACACTGCCTCTGGGAGGTTTTAATTCCCAAATTACCACCATCTGGGAACATAAGCATTCAGAACACATTAGTTTATGGGAGACAACTAATTCAAACTAGCACATTCTGCCCATGGCCCCTATAAACTGATAACCATACATGTTATAAAATACAATGCATTCAGTCTAACTTTACAAGCCTCCATGTTTTTTATCAATCCCAATGATGTTCAAACATCTCCATAAAACAAGATCTTTTAATTGAGTCATACACCAAAAAAATCCATAATGGCACAGAATAAACATTGGCAGAGCAAAAGATGTCATTGGGCATAGCAAAGATATATTGAACTAATACAAGGTTTAAAGCAAACAGGGTAAACATCAAATTCTGTAGCTCCAAGTCCTACAACTCTAACCAGTGACAAGTCTCAAAGTCCAGTAATTCTAACCACTGACAATTATCTAGAGTTCAATTTCTACTTCTCCAGCTAGGCTACTCACAGTCCCAGAAAACTTCATCCAGTGCTGGCAGCTCTCCTTGGCAGCCATCCCATAGTCCTGATATCTCCATTGAGTCACCACTACTACCCACAGTTCATTTCATGGCTCCATTGTGCCTCCATACTGGTAATTCAACAAGCCTGCTTCACATAGACAATGGCTGTTTCCAAAATATAAGCTCCAGTTGCAAATTCAATGACCCTCTCTTTCCTGCATTTGTTATACTCCATAGTACCAGGTGGGCTACCAATTTGTTAATCTAGGGTGTGGGAATAAAGAAGACTTTAAAGAACAGAACACTTCTTCAGCATTCATGTCTCTCACTTCAAAAGAGTCTACATTCTTCCTGCTGTTACAATACAGATCAGCTTGCTCAGTCTCAAATGTTGTAATGTCTCAACCAACTGCAGCTGAAAGGGCGGCAGTTTCGGCTCAAAGATTTCATTTTTTTTTTTCCTGTGCCATATCCCTCTGTTCCTATGCAATGTAACTCTGCACAAGATCTTAGACATGGGCATAACAACAAACCACTCACACAAACTCCTTCGAGCACAGTCCAGAAATCTTTCTTCTATTTATAAGCCAAACCTCATGGTCCTCAGTTCTTACTAATTTAAGAATTTTAACTCTTACCAGATAGTCTATCAAGCTATACTTACAGCACTGCAAAGAGTCTCAAGGTTTCAAATTCGTCCACATGTATATTGATTTACAAATTGTAAATAATTATGCTGTAAAATTACCTTGTTTAATATAAAATATATTATGCTCACTATTATATTACCTCAAAATTGACATATTTAAAAAATTAAAAATACAATAAGTATTTTATTTATTGATTTACTTGTTATCACTAAAACTTGATAATAATGAACTATAATATATATGTACTATGGACATAACTGTATGACAAATATGATTTGTTATTTCTGGAAAGTTTCATTTAAATCTGAAAATCATTTAAAAATAAAATATGATTCTTTTCATTGAGATCTTCATTATATGAACATATCACAAATTAGTCATAATCCCATTGGGTTATACTCTTATGTTCCCTGTTACCAGCCCCATTCCACTGAGGGTCCTCCTCTCTGGAGGATATGAATTATTGCTATGGGGTCATAAATGCACCAATTAGTCTCTGTGGTGGGGGAGGTGCATATAATGCCCTTAGAGAACAACCTTCCCACACTGAACCTCTTGCATTCTTTCCACCCCCACTTCCACAATGTTCCCTGAGCTTCAGAGGGTGTTATATTCTCTAATATTGACCTCTCTACAGTCTGAATTTGGCTTTGATGAGTTTTGAGTCTCCTTGGTACCTTCCACTGTTGTAGTTGCCTTCTCCTTGCAGGAACACAACACCCAACCAAAAATAACTGATAATAGAAAAGGCTTTTATTTTGACTTAGAATTTCAAGTCAGAACTTTATGATGGCAGGGAAATTATTATAGAGCAGAGACTGGACATCAACTCCTTGACAAAAGCAGATGGAAACAGCAGCTTTTCAGGTAAGTGTCTTAAGTGCTAAGCCATCTTTCCAACCCTAGCATATAGTTTTAAAGTTTTTCTTTCCAACCCAACAGGGCACATCTACACCCCCCTCACTCTTGTATTTTAAGCACTCAACCAAGATAAAAGTTTCTATAGTTTCTATACTGGTTTATGCTATCATGCATTTTGTCTATCCCCCTCCATTACCTGTCTTATCCAGTTCCCCCCAGACCATTATGCCCACTAAAATTTGTCCCTCCACTTTCCCATCTAGTATCCCATCCTCTGATACTTTCCTGCTTATCCTCTCTCTAAGGAACATTCTAGCTTCCTTACCTGTACTTCTGATGCTTAATACAACTTATAAACAAATCAAAGTATTCCATGTTAGAATCTACATATGATAGAGATTATATGTAATTTGTCTTTCTGAGCCTATAGAAAGTCAGTATAATGTTTGAGGTCCATCTATTTTGCCTCAAATTTCATAATTTCATTTTTCCTTGCTGCTGAGCAGAATTGCATTGTTTTTATGTGCCACATCTTCATTAACCATTCATCAGTTGATGGTTATCTGACCTGATTTCATGCCCTTTTATTTTCAACGGAGTAGAGTCGTTAGTGTATATGCCAAGAAATATAGCTTGGTCAAATTTTTGATCAATTTTTAGATACTTATTTGCATAGTGGTTATATGAGTTTGCACTACCCCCAACAATGCATAAGTGTTCCTCTTTCACCACATCCTCAACAGCACTTTTTGTCATTTGATTTTTTTTTTTTTTATTAAATAGAAACTTTGTATGGAAACATCATGTGCTGGTACCATCATTTCCCCTCCTCCATGATCCCATTATAATGAGGGCCCTTCTCAGTAGGATTGCTGGTATTCACCTTAGGGTTGAAGATTATGTGTTGTGAGTGCAGCAGTCAGTCATTGTGGGGTGGGGGCAATACCTCTGGATATTCTATCCTACCTAGTGGCTTTTATAATCTTTCTGCTCCTCTTCCACAAAATTCCCTGAGCCTTAGTGGGTGGTTTTAAGTCTACTTTGGCGTTGAGCTCTCAGAAGTTTCTTGTTTTCTGCTTTGGCACATTTTGAGTATCATCAGTGTCTATCTCCATCACCCCGGCACATGTTGCCAGACTCGCTGTGTAAGCAGTACTCTTTCTCACCTCACCAATTCCTCTGGTATTACCTGGGCCCTAGCTGATGTGCAAGGGATGGTTCATCTCCTGATAGGGAGTCAGCTATCTCTTCTTGTATTATTGATAAATTTTGGTTGTCCTCAGTTCTCACTGCCTTCTGAAAAAGAAGAACAGATTCTTCAATGAAGAGTGAGATCAACATATATTTAATGTGATAAGCATTGTTCATTTAGAGAAATTCTGATGGGTGTAGCCTCTCTTTTGGCCAAAGACTAGTGGGACATTCTCTTGGTCTCCTTAGGATTCTGACTTGGTTCCAGGTTATAGCTATGGGTTCCTTTCTACAGAGAGGATCTCCTAGCCAATGAGAAAGCCATTGGTTACCCATGCAGGCTGGGTGACACTATTGCACAGGTTTGCACATTTTGTGAGACTGGGTGGTTTCATATAGCAATGCCCCCTGCTTATAACTTCATTGACCATTTTCCCCCAGCAGCTCATGTAGCACTTTCCAGCACTATATGGGCTAACCATCCGGGAAGTGGCTTCTTTCCAGATTCCAGTCATATCTCCTAATATTCTGTGTTTTCATAAATAGGGCCTTACCTTTTACCTCAGTTAGGTAATCAAGTGCTTTCACAGAATCCTGTCTTGTTTTGGGGACCTCATAGGTCTCTCTGATCAATAGCTCAGTGTGCGTTGTAACTAATTTCTGGTACTGGGAGTTCCAAGCTAGAGACAAATGTTTTAGTCTTAGGCTTCACCCCACCCTCTACAAGGCTCTTCTTTCCAGACAATTCCTCCATACTCCTGTTGAGGGGGTTATATCTTTTGTCTGCTATCCAGGAGGAAGGTTGCTAAGGTATGAATTAATTTTAATTTACTTTTATGTATATCTCCCCACCACTGCATGCACTCTCCCATTTTCTTCCCCCAAACCTTTCTATCCCTATCATATGTTCACTTAGTATGATCTGGTCTAAGACTGCCCATTTCCTACAAATTTCATTACAACATTTTTCCTTAGTGCTGAGTATAATTACATTGTGTATATGTACCACATGGTCATTATTCATTCATCAAACAATGGGTGTCTGGATTGATTCCAATTCTTAGCTTTTGGGAATTGAACAGCTATGAAGATGGCTGAACAAATATCTCTGCAGTGAAGAGTGGAGCCTTTCAGATCAGTAGAGGAATAGCTGGGTCAGTTGGTAGCTCTATTTTCCTCTTTTCAGGAGTCTTGTTTGATTTTTTGATGATAGCCATTCTGACTGGAGTGAGATGGAGTCATGGTGTAATTTTAATTTGTATTTCCTTGATGACTAAAAATGTTGAACATCTTTTTGGATATATTGGCCCTTTTTCTTTTTCTTCTTTGAGGACTCTGTTCAGTTCCCTGTCCCATTTTTTAAGAAAGTTGATTGAGTTTTTTTATTGCTTTGTTTTTTGAATTGTTTTGTATAATCTAGATATTAAACCTCTGTCTGACGTAGAGCTGGCAAATACTTTCCTCCATTCTGTAGGCTGTCTACTGACTCTATTGATGCTTTTATTAATGGTACAATAGCTTTTTAGTTTCATGAGATCCCAATTGTCCCATGTTTGTCATATTTCTGGGCTACTGGAAATGGTATGATTCAAAGTCCTATATATTATGATGCATGATTTCAACAAATACATAGCTGAAACTGTACATCAGAATTAAAATGAAGAAAATGTTAAAAAAATTTTAAAAATGCCTCATGTCTTGAACTGTATTTTTCAGTCATTCATTATTTATATAGAACTTTGTTACTACCTCTGAATTTTCAAAAGCAAACTTCCTATACCACTTTCAATTTTTCTCACCAACAATTAGGAAGTTTCTTTTTATTTGTACAAAGGTAGAACATTCTATTCCCAAGTTCTTGCAGAGAGTAACTTTGTTGGAATTTATTCTCGACATATTGAAAATATTCCCAATTATTTTAATCTTTCTTTTTTGTTGGAACAGTTACTTTTTCTTCTCAGCTTTTGAATAACTTCTTTATAATTTAGCTTCTCTTTTGCACATTTATCTTGATAGACAAAAAGGTTTTCTTTGTTTCCTTATATGAAACTACTTTAAGCTCAATAAATCATCAGTAATGTACCTAGATAATCAATAAATTTACATACGGAACAAAAGTATTTTAAGTCAAGTACTCTACTTCAAAAATGAAAGGCTTGCAGGACAGGATGATTTCAGAATATCACAGTGAGCATGTTAGATCCACATTTGTCTCAACCAGCCTCCTGTATAAGACATTCTTGGAGTAAAAAAAAAAAAAAAAATCAGGAAATTGGTGCTAGGCTCTATAGGGATACACACACAACACACACACACACACACACACACACACACACACACACATAATGGTTGCTATCACCTAGCCATATTACTCATGTAAAAGATTCAAAAGATTCAGTATGTACTCATGTTAGTGATAAGTAAGGACAGGCCTGACACATATCCCAAGAAATTTTCAGAAGGAAGAAAAATTGCCTTCTAACTTTTTAAGGAAAATAAATTAAACATTGTTTGAAAAGGGTGTTACCAATTAAAATTAAGTTGCAAAAAATTGTTCATTGTTATTGGGAAAAAATTTCATTATGACAATGAATAAAAATGGAGATCACTGTCTGAAAGGGATTTGGAGGTTGAACAAGTAAACATGTGCACTTATTCTGGAAATAAGACTCAGAACTCTCGAATATTACACTCATGAAGCTGCCTTCATGGTAAAACAGGATGGGTTCCAGGGTTAATTTGGTCATATTGACCAACAT
This sequence comes from Orientallactaga sibirica, assembly GCA_036365145.1. Taxonomy (NCBI): domain Eukaryota; kingdom Metazoa; phylum Chordata; class Mammalia; order Rodentia; family Dipodidae; genus Orientallactaga; species Orientallactaga sibirica. The sequence goes on along the minus strand of JAEOAD010000029.1, from coordinate 22,924,008 downwards.
TATTGCTTATGCATGTCCCATCTGATTATATTGTTTTAAATTAGTCAGAAAGTTTCAAGTCCCCAAAATCCACAGTGCTGTTTTATAGAGAAACATTTACAATATTGACTCATCCTCAAAAGTAATGGGTAATGTTGTATGCCCAGCCATGACATCATTTTCCAATTTAATGTATTACACAATGATACAACATGAAGTGATCACCTTCATATGACAATGGATAACTATGATCATTAAGCTACTGCTATATATATCACCATTGGCCATAGGGTTAATGAATTAAATATAAGCTCATGTATATATCAAAATTCTGGTGTCTTCAGATCGTGAATGGTTGGTGACAGAACAGGGTTGAGAATATAGACCAGAAACTTCACAGACAAAGCTTAAAGTAGACTTCCTTCTTCAGTAGTATTTTTTTTTTCTTCATAATATCATTGGAAAAGGGTAATTCAGCTCCAAGCATTATTTCAATAAGGAAATATTTATGAATCATCTAAACAAATTTCAATCATTCTTTTGTTGTTTCCCTACCAGCAATCTAGATTGAGGAAAATGAAGAATGACAATAGCTATGTGAATATTCAGTCTATTTTACACAACCTGCCACTTTTACCTGCTTTCTTGCATGTCACCATTTAACTTTTAATCTGTTCCAGCCAGTAATTTATAGCCTCACTCCTTCCTAGCCTAGACCCAAGGTTAACTTCATAATGACTCATGGGTTATTATATCTTTTCTCTATCATAGTTTCCTTTTTTATTCTGCTAAATTTCTAATTCAAAGTTCTCAAAATTGTCTGATTGTTCAGATCCTCCCTAAATCTGACTACAGAGAAACTTCTGTATTGTTCATTTTTATCCAATATAAAACTAAGATAAAAAGATGCATATACTCCTTAGCTTGTCTAAACCCTAAACAATACAGCATGAAATAACTCCATTGGAAATCATCAGTTGTGACCACACACACACACACATGCAAATAAATAAAAATGTTTAAAGAAAATCATCTAAGATTGTTGATCTTAAGAACATCCTTAACTTTTAGCGTTACCAAGCAAGTGTCAGTAGACTCTTTTACACCTTTCTCACTATGTGATCATTAGTGATCTAGTGGATTGCATCACTGCATGATAAGGACCTCACATTCTTGAGCCAGTGAATGAAGCTTGCATTCTTATCTGCCACAGACAAGCAGTGTGATCTGAAAAATTTCATACCCTGTACCTCAATTCCCTATCTGGTAATAACGTACACCTGTCTTCTGGGAGTGTAACTCAGTGACAAACTCATGCTTAGCATGCAAAAGGCTCTGGAACCAAACCCAGCACTCCCCACTATACACACAACTTATTGAAAATATAAAATGTGTCTATCTTCATTGAGCTGTTGTGATCATTAATGAGGGAAAATACCTAGAACATGGTCTAATTGATCAGAAGCCTAAAATAGTTTGAAAATGATAAAGGTGATAATTCATCTGAGTGATCCCTTATAAGACATTTAGTTATAAATAGTATTCTCATTTCATTTGCTAGACTTGGATTATTGAGACAAGAAAATGGTTTTAATATTTGTGGCAAAATTAAAATAAAAGCCACAAAAAGAATTATTTCTCAGGTGAACCAACCTAATCCTTATAGCTCTGATGCTGCAGAAGTTCACCATTGTTAAAAGAAAATGGGGTCAAGACTGAAATATTCATCCATAAACTACACAATACACACCGGGAACCTCAAGGATGAAACTAACTCCAGTTAAAATTGCTCAATGTATGATAATTTATTACTGGTGGGTAACACTTGAAAACTAAGGAGAATTTTACTTGAGATGAGGGGAGAAATAACACCTACCCCCAAGTTGCTTCCTCTGTTTCCCTTTTCCTCTCCTACAAAAGATTGCTTGTTCCGTAGCGATTTTCCTTTAAATAGGAACTGAATATGTTAACCTTTTCAGTATGCAATACATCCATCAGAACAGCCTTGTCATGACCTTGAATTTCAGGGCTTGACTGTAGGAAAGCTACCCTGATAATCAGCAAGCACAGGGGAAAAAAAAAAAAAAACATGGTCTAGATAAGGTTTAGAGAGAATAAATGCAATGCTTTACTTAAAGAACATTATGATGAAATTTTGAGTTTAGAAGTATAAAACTATGTGTTTTAAACACAACATACCTGTACAGAGCTTTATTATCCACACACTTATCTCTGTCTTACCTGTATGATTATGTAAATATCACAACAACTTGTGAGAAAAAGCAGGGAAGAGAAGACAAAGGAAATGTGGAAAACAGATCTGGGGATTTTGCCTAGCATGCATAAGGCCCTGGGTTTTATGGCCAGCACTGCATAGACGTGGGTGTTGTAAGAAATGCATGAATCCCTGACCTTGGGATAGAAAGAAGGACATGAAGTTCAAAGTCATCCTACATAGTGAGGAAGCAGCCTGCCGGGATGCATGCAACTTTGTCTTATAAAACAACAAAAACAAAAATTAAAAAAAAATAATGCTAATTGAGTACTCACTATATGTCAAGCACAGTGTTAGTTTGGCAGCATTTTTAATATTTCCAATGTCTTGTAAATGGCATGATTCAGAATAGATAAAAGACCTAACAATTACAGAGTTTCTCAAAGTAAGTAAGTAGTTTCTCAGGTATGAGCATGGTAGCTCTGTGATGTTTCCCTTGAGGTTGAAGGGTATCCTTGGTTTCTGGATCCAATATTTTCTGAAACCCCACTGAATGCTTCAACCAGAAATGTCTGCACACATCTCTACATGCCACTTATTACAGTGAGAGAGGAGAGATACCTACATGACTCCTGTGACTGAGAACGGAGTGCCGTCTGTATTTCCCCATTCAGCATTCACTTTAACCATACTTTCTTAGAGCCTTCCTTACTTTCTCTGTTTTTATGGACAGTTATTGGCCTTATCCTACAGTTAGACACCTGCGAGGACCTGAGAATCCTAAGAAAAGGTCACCTTGTCCAAAAACCATCTCCTCAACTGATCGCTTTGATGGCATCTGTTTTCTAGCAAACTGAATCAGATTCGGTCTGTATTAGTTATCTGACAAAAGTAACTTAACATTGAAATAGTTAATTTCTGCTTGTAGTTCAAGGTTACAATCCATCACAATTGAATCACATTGACAGGATCATAAAGCATAGCTGGTCACATGTCCACAATCAGGAAGTGGAGAGTGATGAATGCTTCTCCTCAGCTGCTTTCTCCTTTGTTCAGTCCAGGACCCCAGTGCATGAAATGGTGACACCCCCACTTAGGGTGAGTCTTTCCACCTCAACTAACCTAACCTAGAAAATCCTCACAGATATCATCTTGACAACTGAGACTAACCACTACAAGATCTTTAACACATTCCACTTAAGAATGGCAAGTCATGGCAGCTCAAGCCTTTCAACCCAGCATTCCTGAGACTGAGGCAGGAAGTTTGTTTGAGTTTGAGGCAGCTTGGGTTACCTAATGAGTTCCAGGCCTAGCTGGACTATAGAGGAAGATTCTACTGAAAAAGAAAAAAAAAGAAAGAAAGTCTTTCATTACATATATATATATATATATATACAAGTAATACATTTTATCGCTTCTCTCTGATTCCCATCACTCTGGCACCCTCCTCGGTGGGGTTATGGTATTCACTGTGGGGATCATGAAGGCCTCAGTCAGTCCCTATGGGGTATTGGGTAGACTGTGAGTTAGCACTCCTATCCACTCTGTGGTTCTTATAACCTTCCCATGACCCCTTCCACAATGTTCCCTGAGCAACTGTGGGTCTGTTGGCAGTCTGACTTAGTGTTGAGCTCTTTGTAGCCCCTGGATTTCTGCTTTGATAGGTTTGGATTAATAATCAAGTCTGTCACCATCACCCTGGGGCTGGTTGTCAGGCTACCAGTAAGAGCAGTGATTAGGATGTAGCTTCCTCTGCAATTTCTCTTAGGCCGTGGGTCCAGACTATAGAGGTGGCAAGACTCATGGTGAGCAGTTGGCTATCAACTTGTCTTATTGATGAATACCTGTGGTCCTCCATTTTCCCTGCCATCTGTAAAATGAAAGATATTCTCCATCCAAGCATGAGAGCCCTTTGGGTTAAATGGGTATACAAAGTTGCTTGACAGATTTTTGGAGGGCAAGCCCACTCTTATTATCCAGAGAGCAGTGTGGGCTTCTCTCTGAAGTCTGAATTTCTTAACCATGAGGTTATGACTTGGTTTCTAGTAAGAGATATGAGTTTTCTCCCACTGAGTGGACCTCAAGTCCAATCAGAGAACAGTTATTTACTTACAAAGGATGTGTGCCACTATTGCACAAGTGTGTACTTCTTTGTCTGGTTGATTTTGTAGTCTGCAGAACCCCTGCTTTTACATGCTGATGGTGACCACTGTCCTTCAATGGCTCCAGTTGGGCTCACCAGCACTATGAGGGCTAGCCAGAAGGGAGCTGGTTTCTGTTTTGTTACCAGCATGGTATTCCTATGTCCTGTTCCTGCACTCTGTGGTGTCTTTAGCAATACGGTCTTACTTTTTAGCTCTGGCAGGTAATCAAGTGATTTTATAATGTCCTACATTGTTTTGGTGCCCTCATGTGTCTTTCTGGCCAACAGCTCACTGTAGTGGGTAATCCACCTCTGGGCCTTGGATTTACCAGCCAGAGTCCATGGTTTTAAGGTTAATATTTTTCCATCTTCTGTCCAGACTGTCCCTCCTCCCCCTTTATTGGTATATCTTGCAGAATGCTAGCCAAAATATGGGTTTCCATAGAAGTGTTTCTTAATGCTATCTTAATTTTGTGTGATTCTCTCCCTACTCACTCTGCCACTACTTCTTCAAGTCCCTCCCAACACTGTCTCTCCCCCAACCCTTGAGGAAAACCCCTCCTCTCCTCCTACCCTATTTCTTCTCTCCCCAGGTCTAATTCTAGTTTTATATCCATATTCCTGGAGCTTACTACCATTTGCACCCACCCCATTCAGTCACAGTTAGGAACCTCATGTGAAAATACAGGTAGTATTTGTCTTTCTGTGCCTGTGTGACCTCACTTAGAATGATTATTTTTCAACTCCACCCATTTTCCCATGGATATCATTACTTCATTTTCCCTTAGTGCTGAGTAGAATTCCATTGTATATATGTATCACATCTTGATATGTTTACAAAAGAAACATTTTCATGGTTATTTAAGGGAATATTTAACCAGAAGCTACACAGCATACATGTACAGAACATAGAACACTATACAAAAGTGTTGAGAAGGAGCAAGTAACCATTTTTTTAAGCAATACAGATAGTCATGTGTAATAATAATACCTGTAGCTGAAAAACTGAATGACTATGAGCAGTGACAGAGATGCAGGATTGCAAAGGAAAAAGCAGCTGGAAAAACTGAGCACATGTTACTCCCAACATTTGTGCTGGGATCCAGTAGTGTATATAAACTATGCATGGAAGAATGGCCTAAGTCACAAGCCCTCAAAGCATAGTCACCTCCTGATATTACCAGCATTATCTGGATACTTATTAGACAGGCTGAATCTTGAGCACAGTGCAGGATTTCAAAATCTGAGGCTGTGGGATGAGAGCCCTCCAGGAACCAAATTGTGATGGACACTTCCATATGGAAACACTTTAACCTTTGCTTTCATGGTGACTTTCACAGTTTTGCATCCCTAACCCTGTTGGTGTCATTTGGTTCTTAAAACTTCCCTTCCCATTCTCTTCCTAATTAAACCGATCTCACACTCTTATTTCATGAATTTGATTTCCACTTCAACCCTACATTGCCCCAACACTCATTGAAGAACCACACACATGATTTTTAAAAATTTTCTATGAATAGTGTATACTTCTATCTAGATTCAGGAAGTGTAAATAGGTTACCTTTGCAATTACTGTCATAATCTTTACATCAGCCCAATAAAGCAGACTTCTTGAACCAAATCTCCCAAACATACAAAAGTAATATTTCACTGATCCACTAAGCTTATATGTTGCTTACATTAGTGTCTAGAAAGAATCTTGATATTCTGATGGCTACAATTAGAAATGAAAAAACTTATCTTGGCAAAAGAAGAACAGAATAGAATAGGGGTCAAGTTTAATCTACTCTTCTTAATACTTGTATTTTCTTAAAAAGTGAGTATAGGAATGGAATTGAAACACTAGGAACCATGTGATAACTTTTCTCACAAACAGGAGGCAGAATGAGGTCCCTCTGGTTCAAGGGAAATTCAGAGTCAATCCTTTGAATTCTGAGCTTGATATTCATATTTCATGATTTTTCCAAATGTAATTTTTATATTCTTTGTTGCTTTTCTAGTTTTTAACTAAATGCAGCAAATAAAATAAAATCTTTGTTTTTAGACAAAAACAGTAAGTAACTATTTTTTAAGAAAAATAACACATTAGGTGACCAGTATGGTTTGAAAATTTCTAAATACTGAGGAAGATATCATATAGATAGTAAACTATATGAAGAATAGTATCTCCTTGGCTCATTTGTGCTAAAAAAATTGTGCTAGAAAATTCTAAAAGTAACAGAAAATAGATTCCAAAACAAAATTTTCAGTCACTTACATGGTTTTCTTTTAAAATTATATTTATTCATGTACTTATTTTTTATGTAGGTATGCATATGATTTGTGTGGGCATGTGTGTGTCAGCACACCAGGGTACCTTGCTGATGCAAACAAATGCCTGCCTGATTTTCTGTAGATGGCTGGGGATTGAATTCCAGATGAAAGTTTTTGCAAGCAAGTACCTTTATCTGTTGAGCCATCTCCCTAGACCCTATGTGGCTTTCATAGGGCATATGTCACGTGTTTTGCAAAAACACATGTCATACAGAGTACAGGATTGCAAAACACAACCATGAGCTTTTGGGTAAGCAACCTCCCTAACTTAGCTATAGGAAAATAATCCGTTAAATCAAGCCAGACAACAAAGAAATGCACCACTGAGCCCTAAAAGTCTGAACAGTACTAAATGGTTTTGTCAGACCCAATTTTTATGATTATTAAGCAATCTCCTATCCATAGTACAAAGTTCCCAGGGCATATCCTAAATTGAAGGATATTTGTAATAAAGAGATATAAGCCTCCAACTCTTATTTTTACCAAACATTAATAAAAATCAAATTGGAAGTAAGTGCCTTAGACGGCTACTGGCAAAGGGTTGAGTATTGTAACAGTGAGGTTCTGGTGAGAACAGGAAGTGTTCTCGGCTTTTTCTTTACATTTTTTATTATAGCAATATCAAAAAGCCACTTTTCCAAAAAGCTGTGGAAAAGGCCAGTTTTTTGTTCTGTATTCTAATATGTCTGGAAAGAAGCAATCCTTTTTTTTCCCTCTCTACTCTGCAAGAATGTACTCACTGCACAGATAATGAAAAGGGAGCCACCAGGATTAAAAGCTGCACAGTTACCTCAAAACACAATGGAAATTCTGATTCCAAATGCCCTTTTCATTATTTTTAATGAAATGCGCCTTCATTTTCCCACACATTTGAAACAGTGTTCACAGAGAGTTCAAACATGTAAGTAGAACCAGTCAAAAGAATCCCTCCATTGTCTGTAAAGGCCATGTGAGGACATCAGCTTGTGCCAAGCAAACGCAAGGGAAGATAAAAGGGGGGTGCTAGGGTTATTAACTTTCTACTTCTTAATCTCCTTTGGACCTACAGTAGTCACTGCTCTATTAATTTTATTTTCCTACACACTTTCATGAGTTCAGTTGAAACTGGTTCTAAGTTGTATTTAAATCATTGTTATAGTAATATAACTGGATTTCAGAATGATACTCCCCCAGGGCCAAAGTCAAGTTTCTGTATGCCCCTTTGTTCTTTTTATTCATAGGTAGTTGTGTGGATATGATTAAGTGTGTTTCATTTTTTAAAAAAACTGGTTTGTTTTGATTTGGGCTTTTTGAGAAGGAATCTCACTCTGAAGCTCAGAATGTCCTCGAACTCACATTGCAAACGTCAAACTCACAGACAATCCTTTTGCCTTGGATCTCCAAATACTGAAACTGCAGGTCTGAGCTGCTACAACCACAGCAAATAAGACATGATATGTGCCCTTGGCCATAGAAGATTGGATATGACCAATTTAATGGAAGCCATAGATTCAAAAGGTTGACCTCATTCATCCTTTCTGGGCGTTATATTGGCATTCACTCATGTAAAACGATGACTTGCTTTCCAACCAAACTGCTTCATCTCTAAAATAACTTGTACATGGCTGGAGGGATGGCTTATCAGTTAAGGTGTTTGCCTACAAAGCCAAAGGACCCAGGTTCAATTCCCCAGGACCCATATTAGCCAGATGCACAAGGGGGCTCACACATCTGGAGTTCGTTTGCAGTGGCTAGAGGCCCTGGCATGCCCATTCTCTCTTTCTCTTTATCTCTCTCTCTCTCTTTCTCTCTCTATCTCACCCTCTTTCTTTGTCAAATAAATAAAAATAAGTAAGTAAATAAATAAATAAAAATAAAATAACTTGTACATATGAGTCAGGGAGATTTGAGAACAACATCAAGATCTCAAAAGCTTTGGTGGATGTAAACGAGTAAATAAATAATGTTTAGATTGTGTAGTGATTTTGTATGAAATTTTTTTAGCCAGAAAAATAATTCACTTCAGAGGGAGGTAATTATTCTTTAGTTTGGCAATCAAGATTATTTAGTTACCCAAAGGTAAGGTATACCGAAACCCAAGTAAGAAAAGATAGTTTAAAAGAAAAGCTTGATTCATGTCACATAAATACAAAATATTACCTTTTTAGGGAAAGGTAACCCCTTAATTTAGTTTTATTTTTCTTCATTTTGAAATTTAAGATTAAAAAAGATGAAAGCAAAGAAACTTGAGATAACATGTTACAAGGACCTTGAGAGAAAAACTTAACTGAGTCCCTGTGGGGATAGATTTCTATGTAATTTTAAGAAAATGAGAGTTGATGTTCAATTTCATGTTTTTAAATTCTTCTTTCATTAGTTAATTTGTCTGTTCCTGCCAAAGTTCCAGAAAAATCTCCACAGATACAAAGTTTGGTGTTAATAGTACCACTTTAGTGATTATATAGCAGCGTGGAGAAGCCACGGACCATTAACATATAACTTATTTCAGCCCAGTGTTGTTATGCTGAAGTACAGAAACCAGAGATGGCCTAAACCATGGGAAAGTGAGGCTTAGCCAAGCAGGAATTGAGCATCCACCACCAGGCACAGAAGTGCAGCAATTTGCCCTGCTGTTTAAGAAAAATGTAATCTCAGGACATAGGACAACTTGGAGAAATGTGGTTTTCATATGTGGAAGTGCTTCAAAGTCTCTAGAACAAGACTATTTTAAAGAATGTTAGTAGTAGGGCTGGGGAGATGGTTCAGCAGTTAAAGGTACTTGCTTACAAATCCTGACTGTCAGGTCTGATTCTCCAATATCCACATAAAGCCAGACACACAAAATAGCACAAACATCTGGAGTTCATTTGCAGTGGCAAGAGGCCCTGGCCTCTGTGCTTTTATCTCTCTCTTGTTCAAAAAAACTAATTAATTATTTTTTAAATGAATGTTAATCCTTTAAAGATGGACTTAAGGGCTCCTAGCAATGTTCCCATGTGGTCAGATCTTCTTAGCAAAATATATATTTTAGCTACCTGTCACTCTGCTATGGTATTACATCTCATTCTACTTACTTGTAGAATGACATTCTTATTATAAAGTATACATCTTTGGACTATCACTACACCTGTAATATTGTAATATAATCTAGAAAACTCAGTCTGGAATGTTGCTCTAATATGGCAAAACATCTTAACAAAACGACAATAAAAGGAAACATGGAAAAGATGCTGTAGACAATGTTTAATCTTCTAAACCTTTCCCCTTAGACCTTAATATTAGAGGTGATACCCATCTGCCACCCATTCACATTTCCTGGGACCTCTTCCTGACAGCCAGAAAATGTCTACACCTACCCCTTTCTCAAAGATATCTCAAGTCAGGCATGGTGGCTCAGACCTGTAATACCAGTGCGGGGAGGCTGGCACAGGAGGCTCTCAAGTCATAGGCATCCTGAGATACACAGAAAACCCAATCTCAAAAAGATTAAAAAAGGGAAAAAAAATTCTCAAGGGCAGTACTGCATAGCAAATCCCTCCAAATTGTAATATCCCCTCCTGGAGGGAGAAGAGAATCAGCAAGTCAACAACCTCAAAAGGTCACTAGACCACTTTATAAACAGAAGATGTAGCCAACTATTGAGGGGCAGAATTTGGCCAGTGTTGTGTAGCAATTTCCCCCTGGAAGGAAGAGGGAAGGTCACGAAAATTAGGAGGTCAAGTCTGGGAGAAAGTTAGCAAGATCCTGCCCTAAGGTATTTTGAAGGGTAATCAACTGCTTAAGAAGACCCTCCCCCACCAGTCCTGCCAAGCTGCCAACAAATGATGTACTTTATGCCAAAATGTCACTTCCATTAGTCACAGCCTATGCTGGGGTGTTCTGTTCAGTGATACATGTGCCTTTGAATCATCCATGCTTTTGTAAGAAAACCCTCATCCTAGTCTGTAAAAATCCCAATAAACTCATTGATTCATCAAAACTGGTTTTGTTGTGATCATACATTAGTCTTGGGCATGAGCAGGTTTCCCAGACATGGGTAAACTGAGTCGTTAGGAGAAAGATACAGATAAAATACACAAACTCCTCCTTACAAGATGGCAGAATCAGGGGAACACATAGGAGTACAGAGAGCTCCTGTGCACAAGAAGGCAGAAGCCAGGTAAAGCCCCAGAAGGATTACATTTCAAATGAAAATAATAACAAGTTATTGGATTTCTAGGATTTCAATTAATGAAAAGGGTTTGATTTTATAAACCTATTGGAAAACTATCACACTTCTGCTGATTTAACACAGGACACTAACACAAGACTGCACAAACCACCACAAGGAGGGCTTTGCAAGGACATAAGTTGATAAGCATTTGGAATGCCCAGAAATTGTAGTGTTTGATGGAAGAAGCAATCTACAATGAGCCTTCAGCTCAGTATATAGTCTTACTAGATACACAAAGAAGGTACACAAAAGGCTGTTTGCAGAGAGCAAACTTGGGGGATGAGGTAATGTCTCCCATTGGACAAACAGCAAGCTTGCTTCCACTCACCATCAAAGTGGTGGATCCTTCAAGCTAACAGTCCCTCCTTGCAGTGCAGCCCACAGCTTATGCACGTATCTATGACAAAATCTTTGGGTGACCCCCACAGAGGGTACTTGAACCTGCCCAAACCTGAACAAACCTAAATTAACCTCTAGCTGCTGCTTCTGCTGTGTCCTTTGTTTCTGACCCATAAATCTGTACTTCTGCCTGTATGTGTGGAATAGGAGCAAAGAAAATGTTTAGCTCATAAAAAGGGTAAAATCTCAGACCTACAGTTTCTTTCACTTTTATATTAAATATGCTTGATAGAATCATTCCCCAATGTGTTCACAACTTTTAAAACTGGCATGATATTATCAAGGAACTGTGATGTAGAAAGAAACTGTTCTAATCTATCAATATCAAAAAGAAATATTAAAATCCACCATACTTGTGGAAGGAATAATGTGTCCTTTTGTATACATTGAACATAATTTAGAAAAATTGTTGGTCTAATCTGTTGATTTTTAAATGGTTATTAAAAATATAGGCTTATTAATAAAATTCTAAGTAGTTTTTTGAATTTTATAAAAATTGTTGAAATTATCTTTTGTAAGTTATCCATTTGTTACTTCTTGCACTCTCAGCAACTATTTGATTCTTAATTTTTACTCAGAACTTTGGATTATGTTTTCTGAACAAGGACCCAGTACTTGTGCGAGTTTCATACCTCATACTTCTGTCTGTCCTGTCTCTATCTTTGATATCATTCTTTCAGCTTTGCTATTTAACAGCTCCTCTCTAGCAGGGATTCCTGGGGCTGGAGCACTTTTACTTTCCTGTCCAATGTGAAACATGTGCATAATAAAACGATCCTCACTGGATGTGTAAGTCATCCTTTTCATCACTGCCAGAACACAAATATTCACAGTGAGGGTTTTGCAATTGCCTTGATTCAAGGAATAAACCTCTACTGTTGAATGCCAATGTTGAGAGAGCATTTCTGTCATGAGGTACATAGGTGATGCACAAGGCCAAATTAGCCTGACATCATCTTAATAGGCTAGCATGAGAGTCTTTGAGAAAAACAGAGTGCCAACAACAAAGATGAAGAGACTATACCAGCATAAAGTCCCATGGTTAAAAATGGATTTAGTTCATTTTAAAAGTATTGAAGATGAAAGAAAAAACAGAAAATTAGGAATAAAATAAGAGAAATACATGAAAAAGTACATATACATATTTAATCCTCAATTCCTATATTACTTACCAAATATGGTTTTTCATGAAAAATTTCAGCAACCTCTGATCTAGGATGACAACAACACACTGGGCCTTCAATGCTGCAAATATCTTTTGGTGAATTATACACTTTGAATCCAGTAGCTATGAAGGGAATGACTCATGGACTATAGTAGCTGAGCTATAGACACTAGCCACATCCATGTACTACCCATCTCACATCCTGACAGTTACTCATTATAGTTGTTCCCCCTTCTATCTCACAGTGTTGGCCATTTAAATTTGCTGAAGTGAACTGAGGTCCAGAAAGTCTAATTCATTTCATAAATTGCTTACATAGGATTAAATCTAAAAGCATTCTCAATTCAGAAGAGAACTGAAAGTTTTAGCCAAGTAATTAATGTAACTTGAGCATATCACATGATAATATAATAAACAGAATATAAATTATTTCCCTTTCCATCTATCACTAAATATATGTCTTTCATTTAAGTAAAAATTTAGTTGTATTTCTGCTACCAGAAAATATGATTGTTTTGCATTTTATGAAGACATATAGATAAGAAGGAAGAGAGGAGAGGAGGGACAAAGGGAAGGAGGGATGAATAAAGTAAGGTGTTGGATAAATTTTTAAAAACTTACCCATGTTGAATTGTATCTAAAACAAAAGAAAAATAAAATATAAATGAGTCCTGAAATTGTGAACTGTCCAATTTGATATAAGAATAGCTTCTACCCTATTCCTGGCACATGCCTACCCAAGCACCCTCAAATTCCTTCTGTATTTTGAAGCTCACCACATGTTATTCAAAGTAATAATGTTCCTTGTTATTATAGAAAACTCTGCTTTATTTAATAGGAATCTTCTGCAGCATTTCCCCCCAGAACTATGAAAACAAAACAAAACAAAAAAAAAAAACCTATGTGCTATTATTTGCATTTGCTCAGGTGCAGGATATCACTACAGCAACCTTGGGAGAGTAATAGAGTAATGTGTGAAACATGCCCCATGAGTTTCTGGGCCCTCATAATCCAGAGTGGCCTCCCCAAATCATCTCTGTTCTGTCCTTGAGCACTTACATGTGTGCCCTGCTGTGGTTTGAATATAGCATGCCCTGAAATGTCCCTAGAAGCTTCATGTATCTGGGAGTTTGAGCTGCGGTGGAGGCCCTATAACACTGAGAATTTCTGGTAACTTTAGGAGGTGTAACCTAGATGTCAGTAAGACATAAGGGAAATCCATTCTTTCTCTCTCCTGTCCTCTCTCTCTCTGCCCAAACTCTCTCCTCCCCCTTCCCTCCTTCTTCCCTACCTCCTATTTACCCCTCTATTATAGGCTAACACTGACATAAATTATAAGCAAAGTAGCCTTTTTCTGTTAGATAGTTATCTAGGAGCTGGTCCACAGAAACATGGATACCACATGTCTGCTCTGCAAGGCAAGAGCCCCCATTTGATCTAATCTCATCCAGGATGTCTGCAAGTAACAACTCCTGAACAGCACTTCCTGCTTCTTTCTCAGTTTAGCATACCTGTGGGCCAGCCCTTCCTGGGTCAGCCTTTTGAGTCCACCAAACAATAGGTCTCCCCTTTATACCCATTCATATAAATGGGCCTGAAATATGTGTATAAGCCTCCCAGTTCCTGATCTCTCTCACCTCATGGCTACTTCCTCGTGACCCCTTTTGTAAGCTCTTTGTCCCCTGACCCCTCTCCTTCTCTCTCTCTCTCTCTCTCTTTTTTTTTTGAGGTAGGGTCTCACTCTGGTCCAGGCTGACTTGGAATTCACTCTGTAGTCTCAGGGTGGCCTTGAACTCATGGCGATCCTCCTACCTCTGCCTCCCAAGTGCTGGGATTAAAGGCCTTTGTCACCATGCCCGGCCCCTCTCCTTCTCTCTTAGCTCCTATGAGGGGCAACTCCTCCATGTCCTTTCCCCTTTCCCAGCCAGCTCTTTTTTTTTTTTTTTTTTTTTTTATTTTTTTTTTTGGGGGGGTGGGGGTTGAGGGAGGGTTTCACTCTAGTCCAGACTGACCTGGAATTCACTGTCTAGTCTCAAACTCACAGTGTTCCTCCTACCTCTGCCACCCCAGTGCCAGGACTAAAGGTGTGCACCACCACGCCAGGCTCCCAGCCAGCTTTTTTGCCTAAGCACTTTCCTGCTTTGTTCTGAAGCCATTCCTGGTTGCTTCCCGTGTGTCCCAGAGACCTTTTTCTATGTGAAGGCTTTTCTCCATCTCCTCTGCCCACTAGGAAGGGAGAAAATGTGTTTTGGCTTGGACTTTCCTGTTTGCCTTCCCTTTTCATCCTAACTCTTGCTAAAATAAACATCGTAATTTATAATTTACCCTCCTCTGAATTCAAAATTTAAATTCTTTGTTAAGTTGGATAAGGACTTGAAGTTGGGGTTCACTGACCTGGGCTCTCTTGCATTTTTATGGGCACACAATCCTTCTCAGGACTCCAATCCTTCACCAACATCCCTGAAACTGTGACTCAAAATAAATTTTTCTTCTCCCTTAGGTTGTTTTTGTCATATAATTTGGCCATAGCAATGAAAAGCTAATTAATATATACTTCAGTATCTGAACACTGACCTGTAGAGATGGTTGAATTTCTTCTTTCCCATCTGTGGTAGACAGTCAGGTAGATTATAAAACTAGGTTTAGTGGTTCTTGAAACATAGATGGAAATAAAGAAAAACTAATCTAAAAAAAAAAATGCCTCTGCCAATCAGCAAAAGAAAAGTATGAAAGAGGGCTAGAACATTAAAAAACAAATAACCTCCCCTAGTGACATTGACATTCATGAGATATAGGTGGCTATATACCTCTCACATTGTCATGATTATGAAAGGATAGTCCAATTTACAGAAACAACAAAGAAAACCCACTCACATCAGAATAATGACAAAGAAAAAATGAGGAAATACTAAGTTAAAGTATTCTATAGAAACAAGTAAGAACTGTTCGTACCAAAGATGAGAAAGCTCTCTTTTAAAGGGCCAGAGGGACAAGCCCTTAGGCTCTTAGGCCATGAGGTCACCTTTACCCCTGCCCTTGGCTGCCTCTGCAGCACAAGTGTGGCCACACACCGCATCAAAACAAAAGGGTGATCTATAATCCAATAAAAGTAATTCTGGAAAAAGAAATTTGAATTCCATGCCAGAAAATATTATTTTACTTTTCAGTGTTTTTTTTTTTTTCTTTTCATTTTATTTTTTTATTTTATTTTTTGAGGTATGGTTTCACTCTAGTCCAGGCTAACCTAGAATTCATTATGTAGTCTCAGGGTGGCCATGAACTCAAGGTGATCCTCCTACCTCTGCCTCCCGAGTGCTGAGATAAAAGGTGTGCACCACCATGCCCGGCTTGAGTTTTAATGATTTAGAAGTGTAAATGCATTCTTAGCTCACAGACCTTTATTTGTGGACTCTCCCATTAGATCATGAATGGGATCAAGATAAATTATTGGAATAACTGAAAATATTGCAGTGACTTGGGCAAGAATGATGAGTTTTTGAAAGGAAGGATAAAAAAGGCAGGTATTATGTTGTTAATAATAATAATAATAATAATAAAAGAAAACAAATCCAGGTATTGTATTGCTCATGTTGATAGATTCAAGACTGTACTTGTTGGGCTGGAGAGATGGCTTAGCGGTTAAGGCACCAGCCTGCTAAGCCTAAGAACTCCCTTTTGATTCTCTGGGTCCCATGTTTAGCCAGATGAAAAGGGACACATGGGCATAATGCCACACTTGCCCACAAAGGGGTGCACGCTTCTGGAGTTTGTTCACAGCAACTGAGAGGCTGCTGGCGCGCCCATTCTCTATCTTTCCTTCTCTCTCTCTCTCCAAAAAAAAAAAAAAAAAAGACTGCATTTGTGAGGACTTTTCCATATCAACTCTGTTGTTTCTCCTATTCTGAGGGAATATTCCAAGGAGAATAAAGCATGTTCATCAAAACTTCACATTGTAGCCAGGCTTGGTGGAGCATGCCTTTAATCCCAGCACTTGGGAGGCAGAGGTAGGAGGATCGTCATGAGTTTGAGGACACCCTGAGAACACAGAGTGAATTCCAGGTCAGCCTTGGCTAGAGCAAGATCCTACCTCAAAAAAAAAAAAAAAAATCACATTGCTTCAACTTCTTCACCTGATGGACTTGCTACTAAACTTGAAGGGTGTCAAGTTCATTCTCTAGTGAGAATTGTGATCAATAGGTCAGCATTATAGTAGCTACACAGTGACATATTTTCATAAGTGACCTTATTGCTGCCAAGAAGTTGGAGGTTCTCTAAAAGCAGGAAGTAGGCAAACATTCTTCTGCATTATACACATCAAAGGTATCACTGCATACCATTAAATAATGCAGTTTGAAAGAAAACATATTAAACCTGGATTAATAGTCTAGTTCTATTAATTATTAGTTGTAATGTTTTTTACAAGTCAATGCCTTCATCTCCATTTTTCCAATCTAAGAGATGAGAGTAATGGTAATATCTAGTTGTCTAGCATGTGGAATGAGTTAACAAATGCAAACATATATAATTTATCTAACTCTCAGTGAATTGATAGTAAATATTGCAGATATCTATCACACATTGTCTCCCTGCTTCAGTCTTCCTCCACTACTAAAAAGATTTTCTGTTAATTTCAGATCTACTTCTTGTTCATGTTCTTAAAAAAAAATTTTTTCCTATTCACTACCCCTATGACATGCACTGTGCCAGGTGTTAGAATGAGACAGATGAAAAGCCCTGGCCCTGATCTCAAGTAGCCTGGAGCTGGAATCTGAAAGATGGAGAATGAAGTGGCAGATGTGTTCATATACCATCTCTTGCTCTCAGTGTGGGAATACTGTAACACATCTGGGAACACAAAGGGTGTATGTAAGATGCTAAGACAGAAAAAAAAAGGGACAAGAAAAAATGAGGAAACCAAATTCCCTAAGGCCTTATTTCATATATCCTAGCAAGAATTTTACATATTAGCTCACCTATTCTAGATGATGGCACCAGACTGTCATTAATTTCTCTGAAGAATATGAAGCTTAAGGTGAACTCCCAGTGAATGCTAGTGATAGGCCGGATAAAGATGAGTGGGTAAGCATTGATGGAGTTCTAGAGCAGCCTAAGGAGGATTAGACCACCATTTGGAATGGGCTGGGAAGATGCTTCAGTCAATAATATACTTGCCTGCAAGCATGAGGATCAAACTTTACACTCCAGAACCCATGCAGAAGCTAGGCATAGCTGCACACACAAGAGCATCACTGGGAATTGGTATTTGACCCATCAAGCCTAATTGGATAGTCCCTGGCCAATGAGCAATGCTGTCTCAAAGAAGGTGGGTTGAGGATGGCCCCAAGATTGTCCTCTGGCATCCATATACATGCAGTACACACACACACACACACACACACACACACACACACACACAAAAAAATGGTGTGTGGTACATTGACAAAGTTATTTCAAGATAATAGAAGTAGCTATGTTTCCACTGCTCAATTTAAGACATGAAACTTAGCCTGAACAGTTAAATCCCTGTGGCTTGCAGATCTCAAGATAGCTCTCCACCCCTCACAATTTCTGAGAAAGTATCTGAACTTCAGTGGTGGTAGATGAGAGAGCAAAAGAACAGAGCTCAAGATGCCCCATCTTAATTGCAGTCTCGTCTTTATAGATACGTTTTTAGGGTTTGTAGCTATAAGTGGCCTTAAGTGTATCCTTTTAACCCAATCTTGTGGAAAACACTTTGAAAAGGTGACAAAATCTTCTTCTTTAAAGGTCATTAAAGAAATCCTTGCTCCCTGGAATGGTTAATACATGGAAGTGCCTGCAGACAGGGCTTTGGCCTGAATGCTCTTTCTCTTCATTTCTTCTTATTTTAATCTTATTACTAAATCCTCAGGAGCTAATGCTCATCTCTTCACTATGAGAGCAAGCAAACTAAAGTATAAGATAAAAACTGAAATTCTTGGTCTTATTTTTTTAAATTCAAAGAGCATAAATTTTAAATAGGATTTCTTTTATAAGTAGTAACAGAATGGACACAGAAGAATCATGTCTACATAAGAAAAAAGAGATAAAAGATTGATGTAGTTAACTAGATAATTCAAGCCCCTTCAAAGATTTTTTGCAACTTTCAACTATATAGGTATTTCACATCAACACACTTTTTGACCCCTTTTTGCTGCCTGATTTCTTTAAGTATTTATTTGGAGGGACTGGATCTGAGTTTTTCAGTGTATTTTAAATTTAACTGCAAGACAAATATACCATACTTTGGTTTTAATCCAAAGGGTATGGACAGAGTTGGAGGAATGATGTGCCTTCAGCATTTAACTTTGAAATCATCATTGCTAACTATGTTTTCATAAACTATTGAGTGCTCATTGTGGCATAGTTCCTGTTAATCAATGGTAACAACTCTCCAGCCTCATTTTTCCTAAGCCAGAAATATAGAAATTCACAAGGAAGGAACTATCTTGTCACAGAGGGTCAGGTTGAAATCTATTTTAACGTATTAGTTAGAAGTGATAATTGGTCTTCTAGAGACCCAAACAACTAATTTTTACAAAGCCAGAGAAATGAAGTCTTGCCCATCCAGATATGATTACTATGGTCCAGGATATACTAAAGATACCCTCAGCCTCTCAAAAGTCCACATGAGGTTTTTCAGGTCATTTATCATGACATTAATCTCTCATGTCCACAAGAAGTCATTCTTAAGGATGGCTGGCATGCTTTCTAGTAGCTCTGAAAATGGACAGATTTTAGAAAAAAAAATAAACAAACTTGAAGTATCAACTCCAACCATTCAGTAGTTTATTCAATTATACTTATTCATGGTTTCTCATATGCAAAAGAGATTTAAATATTGACCTTATGAGTTTTGGGGAATGAAATTAGATAGACTGTGAGCTGCACACATCATCCAGTGAAGCCTTCACTAGTTAAGTGGTTTTATCTTCAATTTCTTCATTTGTAAATAGGGTACTATTAGTGCTGAGAGAGAGAGGGAGAGAGAGAGAGAGAGAGAGAGAGAGTATAGTTAGACCTCAATGAAATTATCAGATTTTTCTTAGGAATTAACACTTCATAAAAGAAATCACCATTAATCTTCCTTATTTTTGGCTTCTGATTCCAAGAATTGAATATCTACAGGTGGAACATATGATTTTTCTTTAAAACAATGTTTCTTGGGGCTGGACAGATGGCTTTTATGGCACTTGCCTGCAAAGCCAAAGGACACAGATTTGATTCCCCAGTTCCCACATAAAGCTGATGTATAAGGTAGCACAAGGGTCTGAAGTTTGTTTGCAATGACTGAGGCCCTGGTGTGCCCATTCTCTCTCACTCTCTTTCATATATATATATAATATATAATATCTTTCTGCATTGACCAAGTACAGGCTTTCTCTTATCATCATTCCCTAAATAATACAGTGTAACAGTTGTTTACAGAATGCTTACATTGTAAGTATTCTAGAGATAATTTAGAGTACATGGGAGGATATACAGAGATTATTATGTAAATACTATACCACTGCTTATAAGGAACCTGAGCATGTATGGACTTTGGTACCCATGGGTGACCTTGAAACAAATCCCTCACAGATAATGAGAGAAAATGATATTATTAATTCTATTTATTTATTTATTTATTTATTTATTTATTTATTTATTTGAGAGAGTGAGAGAGAAAGAGAGAAATAGAGAGAGAGAGAGAGAGAGAGAGAGAATGGGCACTCTGGGGACTCCAGCAAACGAACTCCAGGCACATGTGCCACCTTGTGCTTCTGGCTTACATGGGTCCTGGGGAATTGAACGGGGGTCCTTTGGCTTTGCAGGCAAACGTCTTAACTGCTAAGCCATCTCTCATTATGCTATTATTATGGATAGTCTTCTCCTAAGAAGACACAAAATGTTCTTACCCAGTAAATTTTGTTTTATCTAGAGGTGAAAGTAAACCCTGAGTTTTCTATTGTCTAATTATTTGAAATCATAAAATACCTTTAACTATGATAGTAGATAAACCTATGAAGAAAAGCAAATAATTCTCTTTTTAGCCAAGGGAAATTTATTTGTGATATAGCAAACATATAGACATGGCTGTTTCCTAAGCTGGCATGGTACTTTGTGAGTGTATGTGGGTTTGTGTGTGTGTGTGTGTGTGTGTGTATGTGTCTTATGTGATTTTATGTAAATGGTTTATGGATATGGCAGATGTATCTGTACTTTGTGTATGGTGTGTGCATTTTGTAGATTTGTAGGTATGTGAGAGTATAAGTTGTGCTCCTGAAGTATAGTTTTAAAAGCAGTCTATTGATGTGGTTAAAATGTTATTTGACTATAATTAAGGAAATTTTAACCTTATAAAAACCCTCTACAAGAAGATAAACTCAAATCCCAGTAGAAATACATACAGAAATCAATTAATTCTCCTTCTAATAGAAGCCCTCGTGTTTAAGCAAACCAAACACTGAGCCACTGCCCAGCCTCTAATTATGTGGCTTTTTAAGTTCCATTGCTCAAAGGTTATAACTTGCAACAAAGTTTAAAGACTAAGTAAAATTTAAACTTTACTTAAAGTTTAAAACTAAGTAAAATTTACAAGTTGGATTCATTATTATTCTTTTCTTAAAATAATTTCCTATTGTAAATGAAATTGTAAGGTGATTTTATGGAGTGCATTGTTTATACTTAGGGATGAGGGAAAATACTAATATAATAAAAATATAATAAAAACATAATCTACTGCTATTGTTTATCTAAATGTGAAAGAGAGAGGAGAGAGCTAGCTTCATTTGTGTAGTTTACTTGGGAACAGGAGCCCAAGGAGAGAACAGAAAATGTCACCCCACTTCCTTAGCAGAATTGGAACTTGTGTCCTATCCACTTTCATCCACAATGGCTGCAATGCTCCTATTTCCACAGTGTAGCATACTAGTCTAGGCAGGCTAGTCTTTGGGTCAGCCCCCTGATCTACAAACCAATCATGTCTTCCCCTTACATACCTGAGTCTGATGACAAAATTCATTTTAATTAGCTATAAAGAACTTATAGACTGCTAACCTCTCTCTCTTCCATGTGATCTTGTTTGTCTGAACACACATTTAAGTCTACTTCTCTCAGTCTTAGCTTTGCTTTGCTGAGCTGGAGAGAGGGCTTCCATGTTGGCCTGCATATTTCCCTGCTTGCCTTTCATCTGTGCCATGTTTTGGGCTAACTTCTTACTTTGGTTATATGTATAATTTTTATTTGATCTCTGAGCCCTTCATTATTTTTTAGTCCTCTCTAGTCATTTACCTGTGTCAGCAATCTGTTTGTGCCACACATATATTCTGTTTCCAGATATATTTTTTTTGGTGGGGGAGAGACACAGAGAGAGACAGAGAGAGAGGGAAGGGAAGACAGATAGAGATGGGCGCACCAGCAGCCTCTCAGCTGCTGGGGAAGAAATCTAGATGCGTGTGCCCCCTTGTGGTCAAGTGCTGCATTGCGCTCTTGCATCACTTTGCATCTGGCTAAACGTGGGACCTGGAGATTGGAGTAGCGTTCTTAGGCTTAGCAGGCAGGCACCTTAACCACTAAGCCATCTCTCCAGCCCAAGACTGACACTTTTTATGCTTAGTTGGCACATGAGTGTGTTTCCTCTAAATCCCTTAGCATGGGTTCCCAGGTCTTATCTTTCATCTGCATGTGTAAATGCTTGAGCTTTTTCCTAGATACCAATTTCCTTAAATAAACCCCACAATTCATAATTCCTCAACAAACTCAATAATTCATAATTTATCCTTATCCAGTTCATTTTTTATCAATTATCTTTTAAAAATAGGATAAGGGTCTAAAAATTGAGGTTCACAAGTCTGGGAGACCCTACCTGAACCCCTCAAATCCTACATCAAATGAGAATATTGTGAAAATCAAATTGTCCTCTAAGAACCTATGGTTGTGCTCATAGAGTTTTAAGAGTGCTGCTCTCACTATTGATCAGAGAAGTTTCTTTTTTGCAGATGGCATTGGCTACTATGGAGACTCAAAACTCATCAACATGTAAAAAAACTAGTTACAGCTAAGACTTCAACATTAAATAAGATGTTTATGTCATACCTATCACAGCTCAGGGAACATTTTGGAAGAGGTTGTGGAGGTAGAGGAAGAGTGCGTCTCACAGCAGCTGTCATTACCTGCATATCAACATGTCATCATGGATGAAGAACAAAGGCAAAATAAATAAATAAATAAAATAACCAACACCAAAGTAGAGGGACTGATTGAAGAGAACACATGGAAAGGGTGTGGCAGAGGGAGGGAAAGAGATAGCAAAGAGAGAGAATTGGGTAAAAAAATTGTCAACAAAAATGTCTGAGGTAGATGTCCATCATTAGATGAATGGATAAACAAGATGTGGTATATCTACACTATGGAATTCTACATAGCAGTAAGGAAAAATGACCCAATGAAATTTGAAGAAAAAGGGCCAATCTTGGAACAGATCATTCTCCATGAACTCACCCAATCAAAGAAAGATAATCATCATATGATCTCACTCATCTGTGGTTCCTAACCTGAATCTGCCTGAGATGCTGACATACCTAATAACCATATTGAGGACTGGACAATAGGGAGGGTGGGATGGGAGGGAGGGAAAACAGAACCCTAATGGAAAAGGTACAATAAATTCCTATATCCTGATAAAAAGACTAAAAGGTTGAAACTTCATCAGGTCCTTAAAGGGAACACCTAAATCACTGGGCCCTGGAGAGGTTATGATGAAGACTAATCTTAATCGTCTCCTGTTTTTCTCTCTCTCTCTCTCCCTCTTCTCTCTCTTTTGTATTATATTTTATATTATATTTATATTATATTTTATATATTTATAAATATATTTATATTATATTTTATATTACCTATTTCTTCCTTATTTTTCCTTGGTGCTGGCCTGTAACTCCTAGTACCAGCATGCAGTTAACTTCCACAATGAGCTATTGATCAGAGAGACCTACAAGGTTTCCCAAAAGAAGACAGATTTCAGTCAGAGTAGTTGATGACCCATCAAAGGTTAATGGTAAGACCCTACTGCCAAAGACACCATATGCTGTTGGTATGTAACAAGGAGTGACATGGCTGGAATCTGGAAGAGAGTCAATCCCCAGACAGTTACCTTGTCTAGTGCCAGAAGGTGCTACAGGAGTGACTGGGGGAAAATGACTAACATCTGTCCAAGCAACTCATGGTCTAAGCTACTCAGCAGCAAACAACTTGATGCAATGCTCACACAAGTGCAATAGTGGCACTCAGCCATGTTGGGTAACCACACAGGTCCACTCAGTGGAACAGAACTCATAACTGAAACTGGGAAGCAAGTCAGAACCATATCCAAAAAAAATGATCCCACTCTCCAATATCAACTCCCTCCAATCATGGGCTACAAGAGGGCCTACACCTATAAAATCTCTCTAAAATAATAATGGTCATCCCATTTATCCAGTTCTGACTTCTCTCTCCATTGAAGAATTTGCTTCTCTTTTTCAGATGGACTCCAAACCTGAGGAGAGGATCAGCCTATTGCACCTCATCAGGGCCCCAGCTGAAACCATAGAGTAATGGAGGAAATGAGCAAGAGTGCAGCTTTCTCGGTGAACCTGAAACCAGCACAAGTCTGAAGGAGATAGACACAGAGAAGACTCAACTTGTACTAAACCAGAGATCCAGAGACACAGAGGCTCCCAAGACCTCATCACTGAAGCAGACTTAACATGAACCCAACATGGCTCAGGGAAATTCACAGAAGAGGGGGCAGAAATATTGTTAGAGCATAAATTGGATCATTGTGCACAGAGACATTGCCTCTTCCACATAACTGATGACGACCCCCACAATGCATAATCTACATTCCCCAACAAGGAGGGTCTCTTCAGAGGGGGAGTACAGGGAGGAGGCTATCGATGGTAGCAACATCAATGTATTCACACTATGGGCATAATAAATAAATAAATAAATAAATAAATAAATAAATAAATAAATAAATAAAATTTTTAAAAAGCCATGAAAAAGCTGACCAAAAGAAAAAAAAATGTCTGAGATAAAAGAAAACCCATCCTAATATTAATGAAAATTTCCAACCCAAGGCAAAAACTTATTCAAATATAAAAGGCCTATAGTCTAAGACCTCCCTTACTATTTTTGCTACACCCAGCCACCATAAAAAATCACTTTGCTAAGAAAATTATTAGAAATATTAAATTGAAACTCCTAATAACTATTAAGATGACTGAGCTACTGAGACATGTTAGCACTTCACTTGGACAGTAGGACAAACAAAAGCTTCTTGTCAGAATAGACAGTATGTGACAAAATTGGGCTGGAGAGATGGCTTAGTGGTTAAGGCGCCTGCCTGCAAACCCCAAGAATGCTTACTCAAATCTCCAAGTCCCACGTTTACACAGACACAAAAGTGATACAAGTGCACAATGTCGTACATGCACACAAGGGGGCTCACGTGTCTGGAATTCGTTCACAGCAGCTGAGAGGCTCTGGTGTGCCCATTCTCTCTCTGCCTCTTCCCTCTTTTTCTCTCTCTGTCTCTCTCAAGAAAGAGAGAGAGAAAGTATGTGACAAATTGCAGTAATCCAGGGACCTATTCACTCCCTGCCTGTATAAGAGTAACTGGAAACTTCTTTTCACTTGCATAAAAAATGACACCTTTAAGGTCAATCATTCCCCAGGTAGTAGAACTGGAGAAAAAAATTAGAGAAAGAATAGTCCCTTTGAGGGCACAGTACCTCAAAGTTTAAGAAAAAGTCATTCATAAAAGAATGGTACCCAAATACAGAACAGAAAGTGGAGGTAGTAACTAGATCTTCCCCACTCTGTACAAGGAAGGTTTTAAACTAGATGGCTTCTAATTCTTTTCATTTCTACTGTGTTAGTTATTATAGGTGATATATGCCTAATGTGGTTGGTAAAAATAAGATAAGGATCCCAAAATTGATAAGCTTTTTGAGTTGGAAATTAGGAGTCAGTTATTGAACTATTGAGCTAAAACTTTAATACATGAGGAGGGGAGAAATTTTGCTGTTGAAGGGTCAATAGTACTTGTCTATATGCACAGGAAGCAAACAGAAATGTGTGAGAAGGGCAATCATAGAAATCAGATCTTTGGAGTATATTCAAGGAGAATTAAAACTAGAACATTTCTTTTTCCTATAGCAGGAAAAAAAAGTGATGGAAGTAAAAGAGACAGGGGAAATCTCACTTCTTTTAGGCAGTTTACTTAGAGACAAGATCCAGAAGAGAACCAGAAGATGTCACCCCCACCTTGGCAGGAATGGAACTTGCGTCTGATCCAGTTTCATCAGTAATGGCTACAGTGCCCCCTGCTGCCTCCACAGTCCACAATACTACCTAGATGAGCGAGTCCTTGAGTCAGCCCCTTGAATTCATGAACCAATCAGGTCTTCCCCTTACATACCTGAATTTGATGACAAAATTCACTTGTAATTGACTATAAAGGCATTCCCATGCTTATCTCTGCCTTCTCTCATCTCTGATCTCATCAGACTGGACACATGAAAGTCTGCCTCTCTTCTCAACTTTGCTGAGATGGAAGGAGAGCTGCCCCTCCTACTGGACATTTTCCTGTTTACCTTCTGTGCCATGCTTTGTGGTAACTTCTCACTTTGATTACATGTATGACTCGTCTTTGATCTCTTACCACCCATCTGCATTCTCCTAATTCTGGGTCTACCACACGGGAATTTCCTCAAATCTGAGCCCACTACATGTGTAATTTCTCTAAACTCGAGGTCTACCATGGGTGTAATAAGTCTCTTGACACACTTTTTTCATCTTGACACTTTAGTAATCATTTATCATCTCAGTTTCCCTGTTATTCTTCCTTCAGCCATCACCACTTGATCTCTTAACTTCCTTCCAGGTGGAGCCTCACGGTTGATGTTTCTATGCTTTGCCTCCCAATGAGTGCATATTTTTTTCTAAATGTTTTGCCTCAGCTTCTAGATCCAGGTTTTCACATGTGTGTGAAATTGCTCCAGCCTTTTCCTAGATAACAATTTGTAAAAGTAAACCTCATGAATTATAACTTCTCCCAAAGTGAACTCAGTAATTCTTAATTTATCCTTCTTGAATCCCCTTGTATCAATTCTTTATCAAAAACAGAATAAGGACTCAAACATTGGCATTTACAAGTCTGGGAGACCCCTTCCAAGCCCCAAAATCTTGCATCACAAGTATTTGGAAAGGAAGGGAGTTCTGTTTAAGGAGAGCTTCTATTATTAGCAGTGTGCTGTGGAAACAGTGCCGTCATTAATAGAAACCTTGGGACTGGGGTGATGAATCACTGGATAAACTACTTGCTGCATAAGCTAGAGTATATGAATTTGATCTGCAGACTCCATGTAAAAATCCAGAAGCTCACAATAAAGAAAAACAGCAGAGTAAGATTCCAAAGTGAGAAATGCTGCCTGAAATGAGGTGGGATGGTGGAGAATTGATCTGAAAAGTTGTCCTCCAACTTCCACACATGCCATGGTATACATACGCGTGCACTCACACACAAACCTGCACGTGCGCACACACACACCTGCAAGTGCACACACACATTTTTTAAATGGGGGCTAGAGAGATGGCTCAGCAGTTAAAGGTGCTTGTATGCAAAGCTTGACAGCTGGGATAAATTCCCCAGTGTTCATGTAAGGTCAGATGCACAAAGTGGTGTCTGCATCTGGAATTCATTTGCAGTGGCAGGAGGGTGACCATACTCATTCTTTCTTCCTCTCTCTTTCTCTCTCTCTCTCTAATAAACACAAATATTTTTAAAAATAAAAAAAGAAAATTTAAAAAAAATAATGAATTAAAAAAAGATATCTTCATTCCAAAGGTGTTAGTATCATGAAGATAATAGACACAGATAGGAGGAACTCAGGGAATTTTCTCGCTCAAATTATGACATATTGGACCACTCATTGTTTCAAAAAGTAGCAAAATCCTGACTTTCCCTGAGATACGATTTAGCATTCCTTAAAAATTAAATGTATTTATGAAAGAAAACTGGGAAGATACTGTAGCCATTTCAATGATATAGAGGTAAAATGAAGGTGATCCTTGTCCTACCCTGGAAAAATGATTGTGACCAACATCACTACAGCAAAAGACAGACTAACAGGAGAGAACCATAGGAATTCATTTAATTAGAGAGGGCAAAATTTTGAGTTTCTGGAGGTTTTAGCAAAAGGTTGGGCTCCAGCCTCAATAAGGTAGACTAGGCCACCTGTCCTGATATTCCAATTAAAGGGACAAACAGTGGCAAAAGGCAGAGAAAGAAAGAAGACATGCTCACACTACTCAGTTCAGACCTGCTGTCAGGTGTCTAGGGTCAGAAGTTCTGGGAATGAGCAATTCTCCCAAGAAATGATCATCTTCTAGGAATGGACTTTTTAAAAGGGGGTCATTTTTTTTATTTCATAAAATAAAGGACTCTGTTGTCATTACCTTCTCTTTGCTGGGATAAAGCATCTGAACAGAAGCAGATAACAGGAGGAAAGTTTTTATTTTGGCTTTTAGTCTCGAGGAGAAGCTTCATGAAGGCAGGGGAAAACATGGCATGAGCAGAGACTGGATATCACCTCTGCCAGAGCAGGTAGAAAATCACAGCAGTAGAGTGAGCCAAACTTTAGCAAAAGGGAGCTGGCTATAACATCACTAAGTCCATCCCTAACAACACACCTTCTTCAGCAAAGTTCCACCTCCTAAATTGCCATCAGCAATTCAGAAGAACACATGAAAGTATAGAGGACATCTGAGTCAGGCCACCACCACCTCCTGTAGCAGAAAAGATCAAACCTTTCTCACATTTCTGACCTGTGGCAAAGTGAAATGACCTAGATTCTCATTCTACAGGCTCCAAGATATTCCTCACTTCTACTTTCTGAGGCGATCTGTTACCTAAATTGCACCATTTCCCCCTGTGAAAAACTAAGCCTAATTCCCATTAGGTCAATAATTCCATATTGGGGCAATAACCAATCTGTTTTTTCTTTTTTTTTTTTTTTTTTTTTTTTTTTTTTTTTTAGTTATGTGGGTGGTCAGGTGTGCCAGTTAGGTGACCTCTCCAGTAGGTCAATCTCAGGAACTCTGAAAGTGCACTGGCATTTAGTATAGTGCATGGACATAATCCTGGATAAAGTTTTGGGGAAGAAAGATTAAATCAACAGGAGTCAAGGGAGTACACACTGAGTAAATTTGGGCTCTGTAGGGTTCTCTTTTATTTAGCCTGTCAGGCCTTGGAAGGCAACCAGACAACACATGTAGATGAAGTTAGTTTATCATAGGACAATCTGAATGTGATTTCACTAAAAAGAGAGAAAATAAGGTTAAAATAGATGCTGAGCACACAGGGTCTAAAAACTAACAGAATCACTATTACCAGAAATGATAGGATAGGCATATTTTTCTCACCATGGTGATCCACAAATCCTATCTAAAGTTGTTCATAGTGGTATCTGACAAGGTTTGAACCTGTTTTTGTAAATCTCATAAAGAATTAACATATATATATATATATATATATATATATATGCATATTTATAAGGTATTTAATCTTGACAATGGCACAGGTGTCACTCTGAGTCTCCACAAGCACACCTAAAGCCACACTGTCTTGTATAGTTGTTCATTTTTATCATTTGGCCTTTGTAATTAAGAAGGAATCCCCTGGATTTCATTGCCTACTGCTTTTAAGGCTTGCAGCATTTTCTGGCTATGTGTTTCTGTTGGGTGCTTAAGACCAAGTGAGCAAACAAAATTTTACTATATTTACTTTTAAGGGCAGTTATTCTTTAAGAGAGACTTCCAGGGCCTGAGAGGAGCTCTGTGTCTCTCTCAGAATTTGAGCCATCTGTTGGGATGCATCAGGGTTGTGCTTGCCAGGTGGCTTCACTTGGAAACATTGATGTGATCTTGCTCAGTTGTGACTCTCCTCTTGCAGACTCTGCATTGTGTAGAGTGCAATCTTTGGGCCTCTATAATCTCTCTGATGAAGAAAATAGATGACTACACAGAGCTGTAGGACCATCTATAAGTATTATTTCATTTACTAGGACTTAACCTGGGGCCTGGAATCAATATATTGACTGGTATTTTAGCCCTGATATTGTCACTGATTTTGGCTGCTTTGTCTGGTTATTAAAGATCCAGAAAGAAAGGGTGACTACAGACCATATCTGTACCATTCATCTTTTACAAAATAGATCTAGTTAAAGAATGGTATAAACCTTAACATTATTGGGTAACATCTAGCTCTATCTTAAGTTGTCTGGTGATATGGAAAGATATATCTAAAAAATAGAAAACATATATCTTACTTTTAAATACTTGATGTTTGTAAGTACAGGCAAACATGTTACCTACCATTTCTGGAGATAATTTTACCAACAAATTTAAAACATTTAAAAGTGGTTCTTATTAACAAGACAATAAAATCTTGCCATCTTTTAGGACCTTTTCTATTAATTGGCTTCACCTAAGAGCAGCTGCATAGTTCTGTAAAAAGGGATCATTCTTATTTTCTCCTTTGAAGCATGTAGGACCAGGATGGCATATTTAGAATCTGTGTAAATATTAACACTCAGAGTTTTGCTTAGTTCTGGTGCTCTGGTGAGAACCACCAGTTTTTTCAGATGAGCATTACTGTGTGAAGAAAAGGGTGGACTGTTAATCATCTCATTTAAATTGGCTACTGCATAGTTAGACCTGTGTTTTCTTTGTTCTATAAAGAACCATTTAGGAAGGCAATCTGTTATCTCAGGGGGCTATTATCAGTTAGCCAGCAATCCCCCTGGCAGTCATTCCCCAAAGTTAATTTGGTAGCCTCGGGAATTCAAGGGACCATTGCAGACAGTTCCTAGAGTCAGGCTGGCCTCAATCTCCTGAGATTTCCTCCCTCTGACTCTTTGAACAATTATTTACTGACATGTTCTGCTACAACTGGCATCCCTGATAAAACAAATCACAAATAGTGTGCAGTGTCTTGGCACAGTGATCCCAGGAACTTGAAGTTTTATGGTGTCTATCTGCCAGGAAATTGAGAAGCCTCAGGGCCTGACTTATGGCTTTGGGTCAGCTCTGGATGGTGCCAGAGACAGATGAAAAGAGTTGGGCATGGAAACTTCAGTTCATTTTCTTTCCTTCCTGCAAAACAGGTCTAGATGAAGGAACCATATGGTCCCTTAAGGGATCAAGGTTTCTCTTCTCATGCAGGAGAGAGTGGGTCCCCAATGGAGCTCAAACTGTAGCCTAAAACCTCAAGGTAACTCATGGTAAGCCAGGTTATTTGCGGCCTGTTCTTAAAGGGAAGGGATGTGATGATCCAGGGACAGTAAGAAGAAAGGCAACTCCTCTGTCAAGAATTTGAGAAGTGTCTCATTACTCTCTTGTGAAGCCTCCTCTGCAGGGGCACAGAAAAAGGTGTCACTGACATATTGTAGGATCTGAACTTGAGTATGAGACAAAAATGACTTTTGTTATTAGACAGCCAACTTTCCTTAATTCAACTCTAATAACCTTTTTACGTTACCTTTTTTTTTTTTTTTTTTTTTTTTTGAGGCAAGCCCAACAGACTGGCCTTTTTAAAAAATTTTAATATATTTTTTATTAGTTATGTATGGCCTTTTTATGTGAGAAAGCAAAAGAGAGAGAGAGAGAGATAATTGGCATGCCAGGGCCTCCAGCCACTGCAACCAAACATGTTGTGCCCCCTTATGCACATGTGTGCCCCCTCGTGCACATATGTGACCTTGTGCTTGCATCACTTTGTGCGTTTGGCTTATGTGGGACCTGGAGAGTCAAACATGGGTCCTTGGGCTTCTCAGGAAAGTGCCTTAACCACTAAGCAATCTGGCCAGCCCAAATTAACTTATTTTTAACCTTTCATTCATAACTCTTACTTTGGCAATATAAGTCACTTATAGTATATCTTAAACATCAGACCGGTATAAACATAGGCAAAACACTTAATAGACTTGTGCTCTGACAGCAAACAAAAACAACATAATCTGCCAAAGATTTAAGTTATTATAATAAGCACTTAGACCCATATAAATTGTTGACCTTTTAATTGAGTCTGTTAGGCACTCTAAAAAGCAGATTGGACGTTGTTTATTTGTTTACACATGGACAACGGTCTACCTTGTAGCAAGCATGAACAAGCACTTTCTGTTTAATAGCTGAAAACCTGGATGCCTGTTTCTAGTAATTTGATATGATCTTAAAATATATCTATGTACACATGTCCATTTTTAGTGGCTTTATCACTATTTTTGTCTAGACTATACTAGACACAAACCTAATCTTGAAACAGAAATATATAGCACTCGATCTGATACATATCATTAAGGGTTACTTCAATTAACATAAAGCAATTTTACATCTCATCATTCTTGTTACCCATGACTATCTTTTGTTTTGTTTTGCTTTGTTTTGACACAGTATCTCATATAGCCCAGGCTGACTTCAAATTCCTTATGTAGCTGAAGAAAATCTTGAACTTTTGGTCCTCCTTCCTCTCCCTCCTGGGTGCTATTTTTACAGGCATGTACCACTTTGCCTGGTTTGTGCAGTACTAGGAATCAAACCCAGGGCTTTGCGCTTGCTAGGCAAGATCTCTACAAACTTATCTATATCACCATACCCAGGACTGTCAAAGTAGAAAAAGTTTAAACAAGATATCTAACAGCTTATGTCTAAATAGAATTGCTTGTCAATTACAGATTCCAGTATTACATACAACTAGGGGTTAACTCACTTTGACTCAGAAATTGGAAACTGTGAAAAATTGAGAAAACAGTTTTCTCATAGAATATGGAGGAGTTTTCATGACTCCTTTGGTAGTTTGATTCAAGTTGAATCTTGAATTTATGTATTATGAATGCTTAATCCCAAACTGATAGAAATTTGGGAACTGAAACCTTGTTGGAGGTGTGTTTTGGGGGATGGACTTAAGGGTGTTATAGCCTGCTCCTCCTTGTCAGTGTTTAGCACACTCTCTTGCTGCTGTTGTCCACCTCATATTGGCCAGGAGGTGATGTCCAGCCTTTACTCATTCCATGTTTTCTCTTCTAATCATAGGACTTTCCCTCAAGTCTGTGAGCCAAAATAAATCCTTTCTTCCCATAAATTGCTTTTGATCAGGTACTTTCTGTCAGCAACATGAAGTTAACTTCAAGAGCTCCTTAAGAACAAAGGTCACAATGAATCAAGCTACATTATTCCTTTTATAAAACTTAAATTACAAACCCAGTAATGACCATTTATAAGAATTAGTTTTCTTGGGTATGATTTTTAAATGTACCTTTATAAAGGAAAAAAGTCAATATCTAATAAATAAATCTTGAGCTTATTAATACTTTCTTCTCCAGTAACTAAAATCCTGAAATAGAAATATATCTATATTTTTAAATATTTTGTTTATTTATTTGCATGCAGTGAGAGACAGAGAGAAGAGAGAGAGAAATAAGAAAGATGAGAGAGACAGAAAATGGATGGGTGCCAGGGCCTCTAGCCACTGTGAACTCCAGATGGATTGTACCACTTTCTGCCAAATGGCTTTTCGTAGGTACTAGGGAATCAAATCCAGGTATTTAAGCTTTCAGGCAAGTGCATTAACTGCTAAGTCATGTCTCCAGCCCCCTATCTTCACTGAACATTTTATAGCCACTTTCATAAGTGTTATCATGAGCAAATCAACATCAGTGAACTGAATTTTAACCTTGACATTAACTTACTAAACAGAGGTGAAATTGAATGGTATTTATGACATTATGTGACAAATTAACATTACTTGTAAACTTGTGCTAAATTTTATAGTTCTAGCTTGCTGTTAACCTTACAGAAATCTGATTTTTGATTGTATGTATACTTGTCAGTCTCTCAAAACTCTGAGAACTATTATTTGTAACAAGAACAAGGATGTAGTGATTTTGGACAAGAGAGAAAATGTATATTGTGATAACCCAAACACTTCATACGCTGTTTGGCATTCTCCTTTTCCTTATCACTGAGTTAAGTCACCATTTTGTCTTAGGACATGGTCTGAAGGAGACATGGGTTCCATCTGCCAGATGTCTCAGATCAGGGTGTGGATACTCTTCCCTGAATCCATGAATTGAGCCAGCATATGATGAGTTATTAATGCAATTTATATTATCATGAGATAGAAAAAAAAAGAGAGTCAGAATCAAATTTTCAATATATTGACCTTGATTTAAAGTATCAATAGCCTTGTGTGGCACTTTTGGTTAGTTAGAAAGCCAAGTCCCAGAGGAGCCTCAGGATCACTGCACCAACCAGAAGCCAGCACATGGCAGTCAAGTGTGCTCAAGTAGCATAACATTTTCTGAATCTTAGAGCAAGAAAGCCTGCACACAAGGCACTTTCTAGATTGTGCATAGCCCAATAGGTGAAGAAACTGATTAGGAAAGCATATGCTGAAGACACATGACTACTCATCTATAAGAGAAAAGGTCATATACTATAACATGTCCCTTTTTTGTCTGTTTCTTCCTCTACAGTGTCCCTTAAGAGAACTTTTCTCTTTGCAAGTGGCCACAAAAGAAACAGAGCTAGACTTACATGGGTTAGTTGCTTTTACCAGTGTATTCTGGTGTAACTTAGGCTTTGAACCCCCTGATCAGTGACAAATAGAGAAGAGTCTATGGATTTAACTCTCCCTGATAGTGTGTTCCCATATTAATACCCACAATCTAGGTGAGCTCATAATTTGCTTTTTACATGATTAATATTAGTCTGTTTGTGCAGGATCTATGACTAATTTCTTTCAAAATTGCTGAGTCTGGGCTGTAGAGATGGCTTAGCAGTTAAGGTATTTGCCTGTAAAGCCAAAGGATCCTGGTTTGACTCTCCAGGATCCTTGTAAGCCAGATGCACAAGTTCGTTTGCAGTGGCTGGAGGCCCTGGCATGCCCATTCTGTCTCTCTCTCTCACACACACTCTCTCTGTCCCTTTCTCTCTCTCTCTCAAGTAAATTATATATATTTAAAATTGCTCAGTTTTCCATTCTGGAGGTCTCTTGTATACTTCTTTTGATTATGGCTCTAAAATTGTCTCAGCCACGCATTCACATATTTAGCCTCTAAGCATGTCTCAGCCATTAAAGCAGTATTGGCAAATAAATAAATAATAAGTAAACAAACAAATACCTCTGGAATAAATATTGAGACTTTTAGTACAAATAGCTTCTAATAACTGCACAAGACAAAGAGGATTTCAACACCCTGGTGGTTTGAGTCTCTAACATTCTCTTAAAACAATTTGAATTCTTAGCCAGGCCTGGTGGCACATTTTTTTTTTTTTATTCCTAGCACTTGGAAGGCTGAGGTAGGGGGATCACTGTGAGTTCAAGGCCAGCCTGGACTACAGATTGAGTTCTAGGTCTAGAATAAGTTCCTGCTTCAAACAGGAACAACAAGAAGTTTTGAATATTTTATTCATTAATCTAGGTAGGATGGAAGCATATGACACTGATGATGAATTCCTCAGATAAATCTGTCAGGATCTCTGGGTTAGGAAAGCCACACTGTTGTACTACAAGAAACGCAGAGAAAAATCTGTGTACAGGTAAAACATCATATTCCATCTAAAACAAAAAGGCAGAACTGCAAACATTAGACAGACGCAGTCACTAGCAAGTGTCTCTCATTATGGAGAAATCATCTCATGACCTATATGGATGACTCTAGAACCAAGCAGATGTGCATATTCCTTGAGCCTCCTGACCAACTACAATCCTGTTTCTGCCCTTTGAGCCAGACCACTGAGTGAATAGCAGCTGTGCTGTCCTTCTGTGGGGGGTCTACCTGTTGCATTCAGTCTCTCTGCCACCATGGTGATACCTCTTGCCACATAGCATGGGTCCACCACCCTAAATCCATCAGTTCTCTCAGAATTAGTCATTGTTGGTGCCTTTTTACCAAAGCATAAATTTCTATAGAGAAAAACTTTAAATATATATTGACTAGCTCAGGTAACTTTTCATAAAGTACAAGCACATTCTTTTTGGCTTTATGAGTGGGCAGAGAGGAAAAACCAGATCAAGGCTTAACACATGTCTCCCAGAGAAATGTTCAAAATCCACCATTACCCAGCTGCATGCAGTCCCCATCAGGACAGAGTTGCCTAGAAGAAGAGAGAGAAAGGCAGGAAGCAAAGCAAGGAAAAAAAAAGAGCAGAGCATTGGTCCATGCACATGCCGATGGAATTCCTGGCCAATACATCAAGATATAATATGAAAATTAGGGGTATCTTTGACAGTGTTGAAGCCTTATCTTGACTCAAGTTGGCAAAAACTCAGAAACTCCAGAATATCAATGGTCACACAAAACTTTGACAGTTAGCTGCCTCCAGAATCTTGTCTTATAAATTCAGACAAATAAAATCCATAGACTAAAGTATAAGCTTTTAGAAAGATGTTATTATAGCTTAGCAGAGGAAGAACTTATGGAAACAGAGTTTAGAGCTACGGGAAAGAAATGAAATGCAAGCTATGTGCTCATCTGGGCAGCAATGTGATCCTGGAAAATGGGATAATCCACCTCAATACCAAGGTTTGGGTATTTTATGGAAGTGGGGACTGAACTAGCAGTCAAGTGTTAATGGCAGGTGTCAGGATAAGGTTTTCAGGGAAAGAACAATCTTCCCAGAAATCTGAAATCTTCCAGAAAGGTCCTGCTCTAAGAGGGCTGATTATCTCATAAATTGGAAGGACTACTCTAGGAGAGATGAGATAAGAAAAGGCCACAACTGGGGCTGGAGTGTTGGCTCAGAAGTTAAGGTGTTTTTGCCTTCAAAGCCCAGTACCTATGTAAAGCCAGATACACAAATGGTGCGTGTATCTGGAGTTCATTCTTTGTGGTTAGAGACCCTGGTGTGTACATTCCCTCACCCCCATCTCTCTCTCCCTCTCTCTTCCTGCAATTAAATAAATAAAATACTTTTTTAAATAAGAAAAAAAAAATTAA
This sequence comes from Orientallactaga sibirica, assembly GCA_036365145.1. Classification (NCBI taxonomy): domain Eukaryota; kingdom Metazoa; phylum Chordata; class Mammalia; order Rodentia; family Dipodidae; genus Orientallactaga; species Orientallactaga sibirica. The sequence continues at coordinate 22,887,564 of JAEOAD010000029.1, read as the reverse complement.
ATGACCAGACCTTCTGACATTTACGACTGTACCAAAGTGGACTGAGCTATATTATCCCTCCGTAGGTACAAAGAAATTCCTCGCGTCTACTTTCGTAGGGGCACTGCTACCCCCAAACTGATGCATTGAGAGTCTTACTGAGGAGTCAGTGATTGTTTTCTTTTGTGGTTTGTAAGTTTGTTTGAAAAACAGATATGTATATAGTGTATTTTGATCATATTCACCTTCTCTTTGGGGGCTTACACTTGCATTAATACATGAACTTCTAATTCTTTCCAACTAGTTTCCCATCCTTTATCTTCCTGTATATATGTGAACTACTGAGATTTATCAGGGTTACTTGCTTAAGGGTGTGTGAGGGGTTATTTACTAGACAGGGCTATTTACTAGCCTATACCACTCCTTATGCTCCAGCCACCAGTAACTGCCAGAACTGCCAGTAACTGCCTCCTCATGGAGGAGAGGGGCCTCATGAGCCTTTCCCTTATCCATGATAGTCCAATCTTGTGTAGATCTTTTCAAAAAGTCATTGTTCCACAATCCTTCCCCCCTTTTTTTTTTCCCTCTCTCTGGCAAGGTTCTCTGAATCTTTTCATGGGTAATATAGAAACCACCTTATGGCTAAGCAGAGTCAATGATTTTTAGCAAAAGCAGGGTTTTTTTTTGTTGTTGTTGTTGTTGTTTGCTTCAAATCCAAATTCCTGAAGTGAGATGTTTATTTATATGAGTAGTTTGAAGTCAGATTCAACTTGAGCTGCAGGGAGTCAGTCTCCTGATGGAGAGTGATCAGCCTCCTCATGAACAAAAGAAGGCATTTTTTCCCATTTATTAGTAACTCAAACACAGATTTAAAGGGTGTTTTAGCAGGTCAGAAAACACATGGCCTGAATATGATGCCAAATGCTTACAATGCCAGCACTTATGAGGTATAAGCAAGAGGATCTTGACTTTGAGGCCAGTCTCAAGTAAGTAGGGAAACTTTCACTCAGCAACAACAAAACTGCAAAACAAAGAAAGGACATAGGCGTGGGTGGAAGAAAACATGTCATAATTCCACTGGGTAACAGTTTGTTTGCTTCCTGTTCTTTTGTGAAAATTCTCAACAATCTCAAATTTCTATCTAGTCTATTTGTAGTCACGTGATATGGAAGACACCCTGGGTAAATGATGTACTTGGTCTTTGAAGTTCACAAGACTGCTGAAGAGAGCACAGTGGGTAGGAAAGAACACAAACCATGCTTTCATGGAAAACTGGTTGTGAGTTAAGTCTTGTGTATGTACTGTCCCAGGGTCCTCCTAGTGATCTCTGGCTGTCTCACAGCTGGGGAGAAATATATTTGGAGAAAAAGTATGGTCTAATTATCAAACTGATTGGTTGAGAGTGGAATCCTAGCAAGTACTTTCCATTCAGGTCATCCTCAACCTCTCTATGTAGATTCCCCCCATTGAAACAGGGCACAGGAGTTATGTTCTCATGATCTACCAATAAAAAACACAAGCCAGGAAGTTTAATTATGGCCAACTCTTACATAGAAAGATGAGGAGAAATTAAAGTAAAAATTTTGTATGTTATGGATAGATTTTAGGGAAATGTTTCTTTTATTTTTTCTTTTTTATTGACAACATACATAATTATAAACAGTAAAGCATGGTAATTCCTGCCCCCCCCAACTTTCTCCTTTGCAACTCTACTCCCCATCATATCCCCTCCCCCTCTCAATCAGTCTCTCTTTTATTTTGTTGTTTTGTTTTGTTTTGTTTTGTTTTGTTTTGTTTTGTTTTGTTTTTTGGTTTTTCGAGGTAGGGTCTCACTCTGGCCCAGGCTGACCTGGAATTAACTATGTAGTCTCAGGGTGGCCTCGAACTTACGGCGATCCTCCTACCTCTGCCTCCTGAGTGCTGGGATTAAAGGCGTGCGCCACCACGCCCGGCTCTCTTTTATTTTGATGTCACCATCTTTACCTTCTATTATGATGGTCTTGTGCAGGTAGTATAAGGCACTGTGAGGTCATAGATATACTGGTCATTTTGTGTCTGGAAGAGTGCATTATAAGGAGTCCTACTCTTTTGGCTTTTACATTCTTTTTGCCATCTCTTCCACAATGGACTCTGAGCCTTGGAAGGTGTGATAGAGATGTTTCAGTGCTGAGTGCTCCTCTGTCACTTCTTCTCAGCACTATGGTGCCTTATGAGTCACCCCAAGTCACCACCATCTGAAAAGAGAAGATTCTCTAACCAAAAGTGAGAGTAGCATTAATTTATGGGTATGAACATTAAGAGAAGTGCATACCAGACAGTTTGGTGAGCATAGTATATACATTGAGCCAAATACCAGAAGATGTTACACCCCTTGGGCTCATGACTTCTCCTATCATAGATTTCTCCTATAACAGACATGCCACTATTGTACCATTTGGCTCATTTGGCCTGGCTGGCCAAAGTTAAGACTTGCAGTGTACACTGTTGTTTATCTTCATGGGTGATTTGTCTCTCTCCCATGGAATTGCATGCCACATAGAGTTTTCAAGATTTCTTCAGCTGGTCTACACAGGGGAGGTTTTCAGCTCAGCTCCAGCAGGATTCTTAGTGACCTTGAAGCCCAAGTATGTGGAGTCTTTAGCAATAGGGTCTATTCCTGGTGGGAAACCAAGAGTCAGCAATTGCTTGTAATGTTTGGGGGTAGGCATTAGGGACCTCCCTGGCCAACAACTCATTGAAAGGTATCCCATCCCTGGCACTAAAACTTTTTTAGTAATAATTTATGGCTTCTGGGTGTGCCATTGTCCAAAAAAGTAGGTTTCCATATGACTTACTCATACCCTCTTAGATTTTGATTAGCCCTCCACTCACCTTTCCTTCACTCAGTCTATTCCCCTGACCTCACTTAGGCCTTTCCTCCCCTAGTAATCTGTTCTTCTACTTACATATATACAATACCATCCTCTTCAGACCCCTCCTCCTCCCTCCTTTTCTATCCCTTTTCTAGCTTACTGGCCTCTGCTTCTGAGTGTTATTCCAACTCACATACAAGTACAAACATTTGTAACTAGGATCCACATATGAGAGAGGAAAAATATTTCTCTTATGCATTCTGTTTATGCATTATACTTTCTACACTTTGCCTTGAGGGAGCATAATGAGAAAGACACAGGAAAGTAGAACAAAAATCAAAGAGAGGGATTGCTTTAGTTTTGGGAACATTATCTTTTGAGTTCCAAGACTATTGTAAATTTGGAATATAAAGACTATTGTAAATTTGGAATATAAAGTAAATATGCAAATGGAGGCAAAATTACCTCTTCCACATATAAGATCAAAAAAAAAAAATCCCAGAACATGCTTATTTGTATAGAGGAACAAGTTTGTATCGCTTCAAGCTACAATTCACCAAGTCACAAACTAGCTGGAAGAATAAAAGAAGTAGGAAAGGGATATTGCAATGGTTTACTCTAAACTGAGCAGATTCCTTAGAGGTGTATGGTTTTTACTTCTTCTGCATCTCTTCTTATGTTTAAGTGAGATTTGTTTATGTTTTATTCCCTGAAATTCTTACCTCTTACCTCCATTCACAACCACATATATGCAGTGTGAAAATTTTAACATCAAGAGTATAATTACAGTTTGCAATTACCTACTGAAGTTATATATTTTCTTTTTAAAAAATACCTAAAATTTTCAGGGAAACACAGAGGATACTCCAAAACTAGATCTCCCAAAGGAAGGCATGCTAAGCATATTAAATAAAAGTAATGACATCATGAACCTAGAATGGCAGAATTGGAATAAAGTCATCAAAGAACCAACAATCACATAAAGGAAGTGCAAGAGAGCTATCAACAACAACATAATGCTCTTATTTCTTGTCTCAACCTAATAGAAGAAAATCAGAGAGGTCTTAAAAGTCAGATAAATGAATTTAAGGTGAGTGAACAAATAGATGAACTCAACAATCAGTGGATAAAGCATAATGAGAACATGATCAAATCCAGCCATGAATTCCAAAAATAACAAAAAAGTTAAACCATGACTTGAACATGGAACTAAATAAAGGCATGAAAGTGATGCAGAAAAATACAACAGAGAATAAAATCAAATATCCCTTTTAAAAACCTCCCTAGAAAACCTCACCAACAGAGTAGACCAAGTAACCAGGTCATGGGCAAACAAGAAGGAGAATAAATACAGGCCAAAGGCATAGAGATTATCTCCAAGAAAATTACTGAAGAAAATTTCCCCACTCTCACAAAGGAGAGACCCATCCAGATACAATTAATAGTGAAAAAAACAAATAAACAAACCCAAAACAAGAAAACATAATGACACAGAATAAACATTCACACTACAAAGATGGCATTGGGTATAGCAAAGAAATATTCAACCAATACAAGAATTAAAACAACCAGGGCAAACAATAAACTCTGGGACTATGGGATGGTTTAAACATCACCAGGCTTGATAAAAAAAACTATGGGGATTTTTGCACTACAATTTTACATCATGGATGGTTATCAGTTTATCATGGTCAGGGACAGGGGCAGTCTGTGATGGATTGATTCTGGCATCCTCTATAAACTTAGGTGTTCTTAATGCTAGGTTCCCAGCTGATGGCAATTTGGAATTAAAGCCTCTTGGAGACAGTGTATTGTTGAGGGCATGCTTATGGCTATTATAGCTAGCTTCCTCTTGCCAGTGTTAGGCACACTCTCCTGCTGATGTTGTCCATCTGATGTTGGCCAGGAGGTGATGTCCACCCTCAACTCATGCCATCATTTTCTCCTGCCATCATGGAGCTTCTTTTGAAGTGTGTAAGCCAAAATAAACCCTTTTTTTTTCCCCCACCAGCTGCTTTTAGTTGGGTGTTTGCTGCCAGTAATGTGAATCTGACTGCAACACTAAGCATTAATGAACCTGACTTTTTTCCTCCACTTCATATTTGAAGTGTGTTTATCTTTTCCCTTGTCAATGTAAAATAAAATAATTGCCCAATTAGCAAGAAATTATTTTGAGAATAAGTAATTTGAGTATCTGTTACATCTGTACCTGGCACTTTGCTCTGTCAACTGGTGTAAAAAATATATATATGTCAAAAAAAATCCATAACAGATGTGAGGACTTCCCTTCACAAAATTCATATTTCTGTAACACGTTAAGTAGGAGGAAAACAACACAAGGCTTTGTCTGGACTGGTATGATAAATAGGAAGGGACAGGGGTTCAAATTGGACAACACGGGATCCTCCATGGACCAGAGGAGCATGACTACCTTTTATTCTTGAGCTAGGCTTCCTATCATGTGTGAGCCAAAGAAAAGTAAAACAGTTACCTGGTCAGGTTTGGTCAGTATTAGGGACCTCAGGTCCTGTCCTCCAGATGTGGAGACTGTGATTACAACTGACCATACCTTTCTCTTTAGGTGTCAGCCTTAGCATTGTAATGAAGCATTGCTGCACCCCACTAGCTGAGGGAAGAGGATAGTACCTAGGCCTGTCCTTTCCTGGCAATAAGTCGAACTGAGTCCTGGTTTATTATAGTGAAAGGAAGAAATAAATTCTTGTGAAACTTTCATTGTAAGGAGCAAAAGACATTTATAATCCCTTCTCTCCATCACTGTATGCCTTTATCCCATCCAGTCTTCCCAAAAGGAAGCTTTTTTCTTAAGTGATTTTCTTAAGTGATGAAACCTATATTAAGTTGTCCTTGCTCAAGTACATTACCCCTACCAATGCTCAAACAAGCTTTGTTAAATTCAGAGGGACACACACACACACACACACACACACACACACCGATTTAGGAGGGAGATTACTTGGGAAGAAGAAAGGGTTCAGAGAGAGTGGGAGGAGGATGAGAGGCTAATGGGTGATGAATGTGATGAAAATAAATTATATACATTTATGAACACAATGAAAAACCCCTTATTTGTCTGGCATGTCTTTCTTTTATTTACTTAATTTTAATTGCATACAAAGTAAGATTTCTTTATGGTATTTTCATGTATACTTAGTTTTTGCTGTCCTCTCCTTTCCCTTCCCTCTTGTACCATCTACCCCCAGTGTCCTCTATCCATTTTCATACTACATGTTCTTCTTTGGTTCTCTGACTTCTCATTTCATCTTCACATTAAGGATGGGACCTCCAGTCTTCTATGATGACTGATCAAGTCACTACTGGTTTGGATGAGGAATAGCTTGCCTTTTGGAAGTTTTGTAGGAGAACCACCTTTGGTGATGGCTCAGTTGGGAGCAATGATGTTAAGTATAAGTCCATCAAGCAATAAATTCTTCACCATTTTAGTTATGCTCAATGTTCTTGTTTTTGTCTTTTTTTGAGAGAGAGAGAGAGAGACAGATGGAGACAGAGAGAGAGAAGAGGCAGAGAGTGAGAGAATAGGCACTCCAGGGCCATTTCAGCTGCTGTGAATGAACTCCAGACGCATGTGCCCCTTGTGGGCAAGCTCAGCATTGCGTCTTGCATCACTTGCTTCTGGCTAAACGTGGAACCTTGAGAACTGAGCGGGCATTCTTAGGCTTGGCAGGCAGATAATGTAACTGCTAAGCCATCTCTCCAGGCCTCAATATTCTTGTTTTAAAGGATAAACAACCATCAGAATGGAGGGATGTAGCATTATACTGTTGTCAAATTGATCAGGACTGAGTTATATGTTCTTTGACCATGATCTCTGCCTTTTATCTTTACTTTGGAAATAGTCATTTTTCTCACAGATGGCTCCAAGATCAGGACTGTTCATTTAATGTGAATTATGATTAACTTGATGGTAGGAGTAAGCAGTGCTATTTCTATGCCTGCTATTATTATTCTATATGCCTTGAAATACTAAGGTACTGTTACTACTTCCTTTCCAATTTTGTTAACTTGAAATATCTATTTTTTTCTTTGATCAAATTGACCAGGGGTTTATCAATCTTGTCTACTTTTTTTCAAAATATGAGCTCTTTGTTTCATCAATTTTCTTGGTATTTTAGTTTCCAATTCAATGATTTCTGCTCAGATCTTGATTATTTCTTTCTGTCTGAAGCTCTTTGGTTGGATTCTTCTTATTTTTCCAACACCTTTAGGAATATGGTTAGGTTATTAATTTGAGATATGTCTGTCTTTGTTTTGAAGGCATTAAGTGCTGTGAATTTTCTCCTTAGGATTGCCATTATTGTATCCCATAAGTTTTACTAAGTTGTGTTCTCACTGTCATTCAATTCTAGAAATTTCAAATTTTCTTTTTTGATTTTTTTCCACTATTCATTTATTGTTTAAAAGTGGGTTGATCAGTCTTCTGGAGCTGGTGGCATTCCTGAAGCAGCTCTTGTTAATTTCTAGGTTTATAGCATTATGATCTGATATCATGTAGGAAATTTTGTCAATTGTCCTGAATTTATGGAGGCAGGCTTTATGGCCTAATATATGATCTATTTTGGAAAAGGTTCCATGTGCTGCTGAAAAGAATGTGTATTCTGTAGAATTCAGGTAGAATGGTCTGTAGGCTTCCATTAGGTGTAGTTGATCTATGGTGTTGTGGAGCTCTCTCTCTGTTAATTTTCTGTTTGGATTGTCTGTCTCTTGATAACAGTAGAGTATTGAAGTCCCCAAATATGATGGTGTTGGTGTTTATTTCTCTTTTGTAGTCAAGTTGTTTATGTTTTATAAACTGTGATGCACTTGTGTTTGGTCCATATAGATTTATGATTGTGGTATACTCTTGTTGAATCATTCCCTTGATGATTAAGAAGTGATGCTCTGTGTCATTTTTTATTACTTTTGGTTTGAAGTCTATTTTATCAGATATTAATATAGCAATACTTGCTTGTTTCTTTTTTCCATTTTCTTCAAATATCATTTTCTATTGTTTCACCATGAAAAGGGGTCTGTCTTTAGGGTTGAGGTAGGTTGATTGAAGACAGCATATTGAAGGGTCTATTTTTCTGATGCACCCTGTTAACTTGTGTCTTTTGATGGGTAAGTTAAGACCATTAATGTTTAAGATTATAACTGTGGGGTTTGATTTAATCCCTTCCATGTTTGGGTGCTTAATGGGGTTTGGTGTTTTGTTGGAATTTGTACTTTTTGAGCCTGGTCTAGTTTTGATTATTGTGATCTTCTTATTATTATGGTCTTGAGATTGATTGTTTGACTCTTCTGTGTGGGTTACCTGAAATATTCTCAGTAGGTTAGGCTTTGTTTCCATATAATCATAGAGCTTACTTTATCATGGAAAGTTCTTTCACCATCTATTATGAGGGATACTTTTGCTGGATACAGTAATTTGGATTGGAAGCCATAGCTTTTAGACTTTGAAATGCTCCATTCAAGGCCCATCTGTCTTTCAGAGTTTTATTGAGGTAATTCTGATGGCATTGCCTTTGTATGTAATATTTTATTTCTCTCTTTCTGTTTTTAGCAGTCTCTCTTTGCTTTTGTTGTTTAGAGTTTTGATATCTTGGGGAATTTCTTCCTTGATCCAGTCTGTTTGGAATTCTGTTAGTTTCTTGAGTCTTGATGGGACTCTCTCTTGAGAAGGTAGGAAAGATTTCCTCAATATTGTTTTTAATAATTTCTCCATGCTTTTGGTCTGGATTTCTTCCTGTTCTGGTATTCCCATGCTCCAAATGTTAGGTCATTTTAGGCTATACCACAGTTCCCTCATATTCTGTTCAGAAGATTTTGCTGAACTTATTCAAGTTTTTGGACTCCCAAACTGTTTCTTCTGTTTTGTCTTCCAGCTCTGTGGTTCTTTCCTTCTCATGATTAATTCTGTTTTTGAGGGCTTCCAAGAGGATTTCACTTGTTCAATTTGGTTTGTATTATCTGTTGCTTTTTTTTTGTATAATATCCATCCCTTTGTCAAGTTGCAATTTCAGGTCATGTTTTGATTTTCTTCATGTTTCTTGGAACTCATTCTTGCATTTACTAATTTATTCATTAAACTTGACCAACTGGTTATTAAGTTCCTCTATTTTTAGGGCCAACTTCACTTTACATAATCTCTTTCAAGGTCCCACTGGGTTTTTTCTATTTGGGTTAGCCTGGTGAAGACAACTGTGTGGATTTCATTTATGTAATTGTTAGGGTTTTTTTGTTGATTTGCTGCCAGTTCTGCCATTTTATTGGCCAGGGTCATATCTTGTATCTTCATTTGGGGTTTCTATTCCTGTTGTCTCCCCTTCCCTTGTTGGACTAGGCCATCTTGTTGGAGCTCCCTCCATTTTATGGTTTGTGATATTTCTTTTCCATTGTTGTGTGCCCATCACAGTGTGGGACTCTTACTTAATGAGGGAGGAAGCAAGAGTTTTCCCTTATAGTATCTTCAGTGAGTGTTCTGTTTTATGTCTGAATAGGGTAGGCTAATGATGGCTTTGTGCTTTGGAATGCACTGGTTTTGAAGGGTGCAAGTACGCCAGCCATTCTGGCTTGTGCTTAATACCAAAGGTAGGATTGTAAGTCTGGGATACCTTTTGACTTAATCTCAACTATGTCTTTCCTAGGTCACTGGGGTCATAGCGCTTGCCCTTGCTTTCCTACTGAACCGAGATGAGTAGGTTATCAAGAACTCACTGGTTCCCCCAGCCCACTTTTCCTGTGTTACCCTTCTAGGGCTGACAGTGTTGCTCCAAGTAGTCCCTAGGAGTTGGGGGGAGCATTGGAGAGGTGGTCAGGGTTGCTGGGTTCCACAGCCCTGGCAGATCAGAGAGTTGCCTGGTGTGTGGGAAACAGGGTCGCTGGCCAAGGGGCACACACAAGGGCGACTTTAGGTAGCACCCATAAGGTGGAACAAGAATATCATGAAATCAAGGCTTCCTTCTCCTACATACGGAGTCCAAGACCAGTCTGGGCTTCATGAGACCCTGGTGAAGTTAACTTCTAATTGCTGGTACAAAACACCTGACCAAAAGTACTTAATAGAGAAAAATTTTCATTTTGGCTTACAGAATCAACAGGAAGCTCTTTGATGTCAAGGGAAAGGTGAAGCATGAGCAGAGCCCAGACATCACCTCTGCCACAACAGGTAGAAAATAGTAGCAGGAGAGGAAGCTGGATTCAAACAAGGGAAGCTGGCTATAGTACCCATAAGTGGCTATAGTACCCACAAGCTAGCCTCCAACAACACACACTTCCTTCAGCAAGACTCCACCTCCAAAATTGCCATCAGCTGGGAATCAAACATTAAAAATACTTGAGTTTATGGGAATACCTAATTCAAAGCACCACAGACCCTATCTCAGAAAAATAAAATAAATTGTGAACTAAAATAAAATAAGGAATAGAAGGAGGGACGAAGGAAGAAGAGAGAAGGATGGAAGAAAGGGAGAAATAAAGGATGGAAGAGAAAGGCTTAAGGCTACCCACCTAATTCTATGGAATTAAATAGGGGCTTTCCAGCAGGACAAACCAAATAAGGCAGCTATATAATTCTAACAAGTTACATACTTTCTTTACTTCTGTGTTGGCCCTATAAAAGCCTTCCACTTTCATTCCCTTAGCAAATGCATCAAACACTTTTGGTTTAGAGTTGTTTAATTATAAATCTCTGTTTTCTAAAAGATACTAGAACTTTACATTTATTATGCTTTAATTTTTACTGTTTTTTAATATCTTATTTATTTATTATTTATTTATTTATTTATTTATTTATTTATTTATTTATTTATTTGAGAAGAAGAGAGAAAGAGGCAGAGAGAGATAGAGAGAGAGAGAATGGGAATGCCACGGCCTCCAGCCACTGCAAACAAGCTCCAAATGTATGCAACATCTTGAGCACCTGGATTACGTGTTTCCTGAAGAATCGACCCTGGACCCTTTGGCTTTGCCAAAGCATAATTATTTATGTAACACCCACAGTACACAAGCATAGCATGAGGAGAACTGAGACACACACCATCCCCACTGTCTTATTTCACTGTCATAAGCCTTATAGGATAAGCTCAAGTGCGATTTACACTTCCAAGCCAGAAAATGGTGATGTTTGGTTGTAGTTGTTCCATGTAAAATGGAGAAGCACAAAAGAAAATCAAGGTACCTGTGCATTTGTGTCAGAGTAACTTCAATTTTCCTAGTCACAGTAATGAATGTCTAGCATAATGTCACACTTGAGCAATTACCCATAGACATCACAGTATTGAATACAATAGTATTAAAGAAACTTGAACTGATAATAATATGTTTACTGATTGATTCAAAGTATAACTGTACAGCTGCAGCTGAATGGAACCAGTTATTGGCCCCAGTTATGCATCCATGTCTCATCTATTTCGGGGAGGTCTGCTACAAAGCTGAAGCTTGCATGTAGAAACTGAAGAGACACTGATTTTCATATGTAAGGAGAAAAGCTATTAGTCATAGTAGGCACTTAAAATTATTATTTGAGAAGTTAATTAGAAAAATGTTTATAATTTATCATTCTTTGGTGGAATTATTCTCTAGAAGGACATTTTATTTCAATAATGTACATACTTTTAATTTTTATCATTTGTACTAAAAACAAATTTTAGTTATAGGAAAAACATAAGAATATAAGAAAAGATGAAATTACTCATAAATTTATTATCCTTAAATAATTATTATTAATAATTTGATATATCTCCATCCAGGGTTTTGTGCTTTTTTAGATAATTAACTTAATTTTATACAATTATGTATATATACATCCTTATACTTGAATTTCTCATAGAAAATGGTAGAAAACACTAATTATTTCACATTGTTTCCCTTTTTCAAAACTTTTATAACTACTCACATTTGTTTCAATTTCCAGAAAAGTTTGTAATAATTTCAGGAAGTTCCAAATTAATAACATCAGGATGTAGTTGAGTATTATATGTAATTCATAAATTAATTTGAGGATAATTGCATTTTTAGACCATAGAAACATCCCTTGAGGAGATATGTCATAGAAATAATATATGTAGTTGTTAGCTAGGCTGTAATTTTAAATTATTTCCTGTCATATAATAGTTTGCATGAATTTTTTTATTCATACTTGACTAAGTGTGTGTTTGTTTATTCTTTCATCACTTAATTACAACAGTATTCTAAGAAATGTACCATGATCAATATCATCATTGTGTGTAGTAAATACACACAATCATTGAATGTAGTAAATACAGAGTTAGCTGATATAGGCTGTATAATTCATTACTATTTCCACAATGAACAAAAATTTAGCACAAAAGAGAATGATGCATTCAAGAGATGGAAAACAATACATATGAGGCTAAAATGTCACTAGGCATGGGAGTTTTTCAGGTCCATATAATTTTATGGGGTTACCATCATAAATGTGGTTTGTTGTTGACCAAATATCACTTTGATGTGCATGATTGAATGTCCAAATGGTCCCAGCTCATAACTTTTGTTCTATCAAGGATGTATGAAAGCAATATACATTCAATAGAAACAGTATATAGAATTCTCAATTTTAATTTTGTATGCTGATCTTGATTATCAATTTGACAAGGTCTAGACTCATGGAGGAGGCAAATCTCTGAACATATATGTGAAGAAGTTTCTAGGAAACTTGAACTGATAATAATATGTTTACTGGTTGATTCAAAATATAACTGTACAGCTGAAGCCGAATGGAACCAGTGATTGGCCCCATCTTAACTGTTGGTGGCACAAATTCAATGGGGTGAGATCCTGGTCTATATAAAAAGGAAAAGCTAGGGGCTCAAGAGATGGCTTAGCAGTTAAGGTGCCTGCCTGCCAAGCCTAAGAACACCTGCACAATCTCTAGGCCTCATGTTTAGCCAGATGCAAAAGTGAGGCAAGGGTGCAATGCCACGCTTGCCAACAAGGGGGTGCACACGTCTGGGATTCGTCCACAGCGGCTGAGAGGCTGCTGGTGCACCATTCTCTCTCTTTCTGCCTCTTCCTCTCTGACTCTGAGCAACAGCATTCATTGTCTTCTTGAATATGGAATAGATGTAATCAACTGCTACTTTATGCTTTTCTTTTTTTGCTTGTTTATTTATTTGAGAGTGACAGAGAGAGAGAGAGAGAGGCAGATAGATAGAGAGAGAATGGGCATGCCAGGGCTTCCAGCAACTGCAAACAAACTCCAGATGCATGCACCCCCTTGTGCATATGGCTTACGTGGGTCCTGGGAAATCAAGCCCTAGGCTTCACAGGCAAGTGCTTAACTGCTAAGCCATCTCTTCAGGCCCAATTTATGCTTTTTACACCATGATGGATTGAGTTCTCTCAAACTGTAAACTAAAATAAACTTTTCTCCCTTAAGCTGCTTTTTGTCAGGCATTTTGTCACAAAAACAAGGAAAGTAGTTAATATAGATATTTTCCTAGACTAGTGATGTGTAGTAGGATGGAATTCATGATGCTTGGTGGCAGAGGCTTCCAGACAGTGGCAAAATCCTGAGGCAAACAATACTATGCCATGTTCTGTACTGCTAAGCATACTATTTGTTAAGGCAGGTGTATATAATTCATTGTAGGCTACAATATTTGCAAATTGTGATGGACTTATGGAGATGTAACCTCATTGTATATAAAAGAATCTGTTCATAACTACTTTTTGTTTCTATAAAATCTGTCTATATCATAATGACAAGCATTACCTGATTGGCCATGTTCTGAAAGACCAATAAAAGATGGTGTCATTAGGCTTATTCTCACCCCCAGAGTGCATATCATTATCATGTTCCATGTGGAGCTGGGATGATTTTGGCACATGTGTGGACTGAGAAGCACTATGCCTTTAGTTAACGATATGGCTAGCTTTTACATTACTATAATCTCTAAGCATAATGAAGGACTCAGCATCACATCTTTTAGTTTATGATATTAATAACGCATTTAGCAGCAATAGAATATAGATCCCATGCCCAAAATTTCTTCTCAGCAATATTCTAATTCTAAATGTATACCTCCTCTTAGTCAGAGCATGGCTGTTAACAAATCCAAATCAATGTATTTTACCAATTCCTTTCCTTCAAAGAATGCTCCTATATTCTTCTTGTTATGCAATTTTTGCTTTCAAAAATAATTTATAGCCTATTTTTAGAGTTGAATACAAAGAAATATGTTGGTATGAACAAAGATCAAGATTATGCTTCAAAGCAGTAATGAATATCTACTGGAGTTGAAAATAATAAATTAGTTAAATATCTGCCTGCTAAGATGCTAAGCATACAAACAATATTTGTGTAAAAAAATTCTAAGTGGTCCAAGAAATTATAATAAAATAATAACTTATAGCATAACAACAATAATGATTTTTTGGGTTTTTTTTTCCAGGTAGTGTCTCATTCTAGCTCAGGCTGACCTGGAATTCACTATGTAGTCTCAGGGTGGCCTCGAACTCACTTTGATCCTCCTACCTCTGCCTCCCAAGTGCTGGGATTAAAGGTGTGCACCACCACGCCCGGCTCAACAATAATGATTTTAGTATAAGTATTTACTTATCCTTTTTATAGGCCAGACTTAACTATAACTAATAACTTATAACTAATTTATATAAATTAGCAAAAGATTTATTCAAAGTTCAAGCAATTGTTTATATTTTAATGAATTGCTATACATGAGGTTTCAAATTTAATTACTGATGTACTATATTGTTGCTTAAAAATGTTTGACCTTATGGATTAATCAATCATCTGTAAGTTGTTCAAAAATTTTATGTAATTGGAACAAAAATACATGAATAATTTATATACCTACAAAATAATCATGAAGTTCATCTGAAAATATTTCTAGGTTAAAATAACCAAAACCCTTAAAACATGGGCATATAACACAAACCAGTCACTGAAACTACACATTCTAAAAATACTGCCCTCAAATATGCTGAGTTTTGGTGGAGATAATGTATTATAGAACTTTGACAAAATTTGGTGAGTATGTACAAAAAGTATATGATTACTATAGATATAAGATATATATGTAAATTACTATATATATGTACATCTATATTATATATACATACATATATATATATATGAATATTACATTCCAGATAATTCTCAGAATTCACTGAGCAAAACTAATAACTCATTAAAAATAGAAAAAAATCAAAAGATGTCCAATCCCAACAAAAATAATGACATTTATAGGACTTTTTAAACAACAACATTGAAATTTGTTATAGTTTCAATCATATGTCCTTCATAAAATCATATGTTCTGAATGCTAGGTCACCAGCTGGTGGCAGTTTTTAAGGTGGAGCCTTGCTGAACGAGGTTTATTTGGGGGTGGGGCATAGGGGTGTTATAGCCTGTGTAGCAGACAGCTTCAGGTTCGCTGAGATGAACTTCCAGACCAGGCACAGTTATGGAGGAAGGGATATTATTTATTGAAGCTTACAGATCCAGGGGAAGTTCCATAATGGCAAGAGAAGTGGCCTGCTCTCCACAGGACCAAGCAGGGAGAGAGAAAGCAAACCAGCCACCACAGCACCCAGAGTAAAACTACTGCCAAAAGGTCACACAGCACACTTCAGGAACTCCTGCTAGGCACATCTGCATATCTTTACAATGGAATCTCAAACCTACACCATTAACACCTTAAGACTGGCCCCCAGTGACATTGCCTCTAGCAAGGTGATTGCAGATGCAAATAATAACTAATAAAACACTGAATATATTGGGGGACATATATTCAAACTACCACAGCCTGCTTCCTCTTGCCAGAGTTCAGCTCACTCTCTTGATGCTGCTTTCTACCTGCTGTGGCAAAGGCGATATCCAGCCTCTGCTCATGCCATGCTTCCATCATGAAGCTTCCCCTCAAGACTTTAAGTTTAAATAAATATTCCCTCCCATTAGCTTCTTTTTGTCAGTGCTCTGTCCTAGCAAGGAGAAAGTAACTACAACAAAGTTCACATGCATTGTGTCATTCATAATGAAGCTGTGGAGAAAGTTTATTTCAAAATTGTACATGGTAACATGGACATGCACCTTAAAAAAATCACATATCATTATGAACTATGCATATACCAGAGCTGGGGACATGGATTACTGGGTAAAATGCTTTCCTCACAATCTTTTTTTTTTTTGGTTTTTCGAAGTAGGGTCTCACTTTGGTCCAGGTTGACCTGGAATTCACTATGTAGTCTCAAGGTGGCCTCGAACTCATGGCAATCCTCCTACCTCTGCCTCCTGAATTCTGGGATTAAAGGCATGTGCCACCATGCCTGGCTTTTCCTCTCAATCTTGAAGAGAAGAGCTTGAATCTCCAGTTAAATGTCTGGCAGGGTGGTGCACCCCTGTAGTTCCAGCATTCAGGAGACAGACAGGAAGATCTCCAGGATTAGTGCCTAGGTAGACTAGCTTAATATGTGGCTCCAAGTTCATTGAGAGACTCTGTTTCAAACATAAGGTCTAGAACAATGCAGAAAGATAGCTGACATTGACTTCAAGTCTCCACACATGTACTCACATATACATATGTACCCACATACCTACTAACATACATACATACACATACCACACATATTCAAAAATAATGCACATATTAAATCCTTATCTATATCCATTATAGGTGAAAAAGTATATATAATATCATATTATATTTAACATTTGAATCAGATTACTCATTGTGGTGGTTTGAATATAAGTGCATGTCCCCCATAGACTTGGGTGATTTATTAAGGTTATAACTTGGATCTCTAACCACTTGGCTGGAGTAGGTCAATGGGGGCAGATTCTGAAGTCTAGCCCTAAAGTGTTACTAGGGGCAGATCTAAATTTCAACCCAAAGGTATGCAGAGAGGTTTGAGATCCTGATTGCTGCTGGATGTGTGCTTGCTGTTTTTGGTGTCTAGTAGTTTGTGGTGATTCCTCTCTCTCCTTGGATTTATGAATGGGAGTGAGCTTCTTCCACCATTGGTAAAAATTCCCCTAAATCTGAAAGCCTGAAAAATATCCCATGTTGCAACTGGTTTGGATGTTCATCACATAAACATGAAGCTTGAAAAAAAAAAAAAAAAAAAAAAAAAACAGAAATTTGGTACCAGAGAGTTGCATTGCATAATTAATCAGACTATGTAGATTTTGGTTTTTTGGAACTTATACACTGAGAGAATGTTGATAGAATTGGGACTTGGGACTGAAGATGTCTTCCAGAGCAGTAAGCCAAATTTTATAGGCTGATATTGTGACAGTCTGAAAACACTAAGTGCAGAAAGGATTGTGTTGGCTTTCAAAGGGGTAGGAAAGACAGCATACAACTTTGTAGTAATTGGCTACTCACATAAAGGCTGGCTGCATTTTGCTGTTCATGACCAGAGTGTTTGATTAAGGTTGAATTTGAAGTAATGGACTGGTGTGCTGGGCAGAACATATAAAAATGAAAGATATAACATATGAATTTGGAAAAATTCAAGCAAGTTTAAAATTACTGGCACAGAGATAGGCTTTAGATTACTGAAGCTACTATTGTCAAATGTATTATCACTATTAACTGCTTTACATTGGAGTCATGGAAAAGATGCCAGAGGGGATTCAACCCAGGAAAGACTATATAGAAGAAATGCAAATTCTTTTGAAAGGAATTAATCTGCTGTTCAAGGTCATGATTGGTTCCCTCCCTGCATGTTTCTTTGCACACTTCTTATTGATTTTGGAAACATGAAAAATGAATGGAAGTAGGTCATGAAATACTCATGATTTCAGGAGCCACTGCTGAGACATGACATATGAAGCAGGGAGGGATTCCCTGATAGAGAGGACAGTGAGGCCACTGTAAGATGGACCATGGTTTGCGGTAGAGATCCGAAGTTGCTTTCGATAAACAAGGACTATACAAAGTCTACCATGGAACACTGTTTGTCAAGGTGGAATTTTCCCCTGGGTACTCAGCCCAGCAGTAAGGATGAAAATTAAAAATGTGGAGACTTTTATCATTGGTTATGGATGTCAGACTTGAACTGCAGATGTTTGATGTTTACTTGATGGTTATTGACTTTGCATTGGTCCAGTCTCTTCTTGTTATGCCTTATAGCAATGAAAATGTTTACTCTGTGCCATTATATGTTGGAAGTATGTAACTTGCTTTGACTTTACAGGACTCACAGTTAAGAACAGTCTTAAATCTCAGATAAGTCTTGGTACTTGGGAAAATTCTTTATGTTGGTAAAGAATAAAGGGACCTTTGAGGATTAACTAAATACAATTTGCAAGGTGAGATGGTAATGAGTCTTTTGGGGGCCAGGAGCAGAATGTTGTGACTTGAATGTATATATATGAATATACCCATAGATTCAGGTGCTTTATTAAGCTTTTAACTTAGATCTCCAGCCACCTACATGGATGAGGTGTCTTGCTATTTTTGGTGTTTGCTGACTGTCTATGGTTTCTCTATCTACTTGAATTTATGAATGGCAGCCAACTTCTTTTGCCATTGATGTAACTTCCCCTGAATTTGCCTGAAATAATACCCATTCCTCCCCTAAACCGTGTCTGGTTTGGATGTTCATTCCAGCAAGGTGAAGCTGTATATAACATTCATTATAAACCAGCTATAACACTAAATACTTGAATATTTTAGAAGATGAACTTTGACATTTTTATGGTATGACTAAGTTTTATAAGCCTGTTTTTCCAAGAACTAAGTGAAATGAATCTTTTTTTAATTTTAAATATATATTTTGTATTTATATTATTCTGATTTTACATTCATAGTATTGGTTCCATTGTCCTCCTTCCTGTCCTCCCACTTTCAAAGGGACCCTCATCAGGGCCCCAGCTGAAACCATAGAAATTAATCTTTTTTGAGAATTACCACCTGAGTGTTGAAGTTATGTTCACATTGCTGGCAGAAATCACCTGATCAATAGCAGATTTGGGGGACAAAAGGGTTTATTTTAGCTTATAGACTCGAGGAGAAACTTCATGATGGCAGGGGAAAATGATGTCATGAGCAGAGGGTGGACATCACCCCCTGGACAACATAAAGTGGACAACAGTAACAGGAAAGTGTACCAAACACTGGCAAGGGGACACTGGCTATAAAAACCATAAGCCTGCCCCCAACAATACATTGCCTCTAGGAGGCATTAATTCCCAAATTTCCACCATCTGGGAACCTAGCATTCAGAACACCTAAGTTTATGGGTGACACCTGAATCAAACCACCACATTACACCCCTGGCCCCATAAACTGATAACCATCCATGATGTAAAATTCAGTGCATTCAGTCCAACTATAAAACTCCCCATATTTTTATCAATCCTAATAATGTTCAAACATTCCCATAATCCAAGGTCTTTTAACTGAGCAATAATGCAAAAAAAAAAAAAAAATCTGCTCAGAACCCTAATGGCAAAGAATAAACACTCACAGTACAAAAGATGACATTGGGCAAAGCAAAGAAATATTCAACCAATACAAGATTTAAAACAACCAGGGCAAACATCAAACTCTCTACCTCCAAGTCCAACAACTCTAACAAGTGACAAATCTCCAAGTCCAATAATTCTAACCAGCAACAAGTCTCTGGGGTTCCAATTCTGCCCCTCTGGGTAGGCTACTCACAGTACTGGAAAACTTCATCCAGGGCCAGCAGCTTTCCATCTCATGGTGCTAGCATCTCCATTGGCTCTCCACTGCAAGCCACTATCCAGCCTCACAGCTTCATTGGGTCTCCATGCAGGCATCCAGCAAACCTGATACTCACTGCCTATGGCCATTTCCAAAACACGAGACTGTGCAACAAATTCAATGACTGGCTCATCCCTGAATTTCCTATACTCCAAAACACCTGGTGGGTTGCTGATTTGTTAATCCAAAGGGGAATAAAACAGACTATGAAGAACAGGACACTCTGAATATTCAGGCCCCTTCAAAAGAGTCTATAGTCTTTCTGTTGACCTAATGCAGGTCAGCTGGCCCAATCACAATGGTTGTAATCTCTCATACAATTGCAGATGAATGGGCATAAGTTTTAGCCCAAAGATTTCATTTCTGTGCTATATCCCTCTGCTCATACCAGTCCATTTGTACACAAAGCAACCCTGAAAAAGTTCTCAGGACAGGGGCAAAACAGCAAGCCTCTTACACAAACTGCTTCTTGCCTAGTCCAAGCAAAGCTCTTTCTTACCCTCATGTTCCAAACCTCACAGTCCATAGTTCTTACCACATTCAGGTCTCTCAATCCTGACCAGAATAGTCCATCAAGCTGTGCTTACAGCACTGCAAGGCATTTCTTAGGCCAAGCTTTAAAATTCATCCACATTCCTCTTGAAAATCCACATAAGCAAGATGCACAAGGGGGAGCACATGCATCTGGAATTCATTTGCAGTGGCTGGAAGCCCTGGCATGCCCATTCTCTCTCTCTCTTTCTCCCTCTTTCTCTCTCTCAAGTAAATAAACAAATAAAATATATTTTTTAGAAAAGAAATGTTTGTTTAAAGTAACTCAGTGAATTCATGTTGGTGGCACAACTAGATGAGAATGAAAGTTTAAGTCAGAGAGCCATGGGCTCAGACAGAGGGCTTACCCCATATTATCCATGCAGTTGTGGGCAAATTCGTCACTCAGCTTCTAATTCCTTAAATGTTTTCAAATTAAGGAGTAAGAGCAAATATGGAGAGTGGATTGTATACTGTGTGAAACTGGTGAAGTATAAATGATGGCTGGTAGAAGTGGCTATCAGTGTAACAGCGACGCTCAAGAAGAGGAGCTTAAAATTGCAAATTTAAGATGACAACGTGAAAAAGGCCTATGTTATCTTTTTCCACCATCATTTTTGAGCTGCTATTTGTATTAGATGTTCTCTAGAAAAAAAAAAAAAAAAAAAACGTGAAAAAATACAAAAAAGCCTACTAGAGCCAGTATGACCCAGATAAATAATCAGATAGATAATAAAAAGAAAAATACATCTCTGTATAAACTTGTAATCTGTTTACTGATTGTGGATGCAATGTGAAAAGCTGACCTCCTGCTTCTGCCATCATGATGGACTATACTTCTGAAAGCCAAAATATGTCCTGTCTTCAAATAAAAACAAGCAAAAGAAAGAAAATGAAAAGGTAGGACTGGAGAGATGGGTTAGTGGTTAAGGCATTTTCATGAAAAGACTAATTACTCATGTTCGATTTCCCAAGCCCACATAAGCCAGACACACAATGTGACATGGTGGAGTAAGGATGCACATGCCTGAAGTTCAACTGCTGTGGCTGGTGGCCTGACAAGCCAATTAACTCTCTCTCTCTCTCTCTCTCTCTCTCTCTCTCTCTCTCTCTCTCTCATTCTCTTTCTCTCTTTCTGATAAAAAATAATAAAAAGAATAAAGAAATCAAAAGAGAAGGAAAAAATGAATTTGCAATCAAGTATTAGCTCACGTGATTATGGCGGATGATGGGTACACAGATTTGCAGATTGAATCTATAGAATAGGGTGTAAAAAATGCTGTATAAGTGTATACACATGTGTCTGTAGGTATATGCATCTGGGGACTGGGTGAGTCAGTAGTATTGCTCTAGTCCAAGGCTAAAGTGTATAAGACTAGTAGGCTTAAGAAACAGGAAGAATGGATGCTCATGTACAAGTTGAGAACAGGTAAAAGTTGATAGCTAAGCCTGAAAGCCCACCCACAACTTGAGGACAACCTGCTTTTCTACATGTACTAAGTTAAATGTGAACTTCACCCTCATAGAAATATTGAGAACACTGGTTGAGCAAGTGTTTGTATCCTACAGACCCCTTAAGTTGGTTCACATTACAATGGGAAAGTAGGGATGGCTTCTTGTACCTCATACACAATGTGGACATCACTTCAGAATCATCCATTTTTTCATTCATTCCATCTTTCTGCCCTGCCAATCCACAAATAAGTTAACAAATCTACTGCTAGTATCATTATAAATCTGTTTTGCCCTTGGTTTTTATGTTTCAGAAACAAACATAAAAAGGTAAAATAGACTTTTTTTAAAAAGAATTTGACAATAACTTAAGGTGCCCAGGAAAGATAGCATGCAAGCATTTCCCATATTGACCATAAGGCACTGAAAATAATTAGCACATTTGATAGAAGTTTAAAGGGGCATTTCTTTTCTACTCCTGTCTCTAAGGCAGTTTGTTCCAAAGAGTGGTAGGAAATGCAATGCAATTTTGTGTAAAACAAATCTAGTGTGCAGAATGCCTTTGAAATGATCCTTGACTTTGGTATCAAGACATTTCCATTGTGTTATCCAACATAGTCTCCCCAGGTACTTTCCTCTGAACATGTATACTATACCTCATAGATAATAAATGTAAGTTACTGTCAGATATGCAAATTCTAATCTTTTGTGAATATGAATGGCTACTTCTTGAGTTCACCTTGAGTTTATTCAGACCCTCTGAACAATACCTTATTTCAGAAAATGAGCAAGAATTTGAAAATCCGATTTTAACATTAAAAAAAAAAACTATGCCTTAATTAAAATTGTACCTTTCTCACATCCTAATATGTGTCTGCATCAAGTTCTGGTCACTGAACTAGGGGAAAGCTCTGGAGTTGCCCCCCCTGTGAATTCATTTGAATAAGATAGGACTTTTAAAATCCACCCCTGGAACACTTGGTGAACCTTTCTCCGCTTTGATAGTCTCTGTGAAGCTCTACCAGCAGAGGGCAGTGGAGATGGACTCAGGGCCCCAAGCAAAGGGGCTTGCTCCTCCCTTTCTACTTCATTCTTGCTCTTTGTCTCTGCCAGGAGCACCAGCTGTTTCTTCGTCCCAAGAGCAGCTCTTCCTTCCTCTGGAAGCAGATGAGTTTGGTGTATGGTTTTTTTCCAATGCTGGCTGAACAAACACTAGCAAGCCAGGATTTCTAGCTAAAAATCTGGGCCACTGTCCAGTTGTGAACCTGCTTAAAAATCAGTTAAGCTAAACTGTGCCCTTTTTCAGAGATTACGTGAAGTTCCTTCTTCAAGATTAGAGACCACCAGCATCAGCTGAGCTGCAACCCAGCTCATCAGTCTGAATTTCAGCTTCTTTTAAGCTTCTAGCTTTTAATTTGTTCTGTTTCTTACAGCTGTTCCTTCCTACATTCCTTGATGTTGTCTTATGTCTTTTTCAGTTACCTAATTAGAAATCCTCTACCTAGTTGTGATTTCTTTATATTTAATACCTTCTAGGTTAAAGTATCATGTGTTTTCCCTTGACTAGATCTTGACTATAGTCATCAGTTAGAGCGAACCTAGCATGGAGACTCACTAATGTCAATCTTCAAGTGTCAAGGTCAGGAAACCTTATATCTTACAAGGAGGCCACACTCCTATAGAGGGGAACAGTAAGTCAATAGTGGACAGGAAAATGAAGATGTATAATTAATATTTTGATAATGTCATTGAAAAGGAACAACCAATACTATTCCAGTATAAGTAGTTATAGAGCCAGAGTTTTCTAGATTTAATATTTGGAATATGTATTTGTGCTAGTACATATGTGAGTAGTACCTTTTCCCTCTGATTGTCATATTACAAGTGGTTTCTGTATGGGTGTCCCCAGGTTCAAGTATGTTTTTCAAAGAACTGGAAAAGATGCACACAGAAAGTAAAACAACAAGAATCTTCACTAGTAAGGGGATATAAAGGGAATAGAAAGGGAAGGAGGGGGGCTTAATAGGATGGTAATATATATGTAAGATTAATGGGGGTGAAAAGTCTTAAGTGAGGTCAGTGGAAGAGATTGAGAAAAGGAAAGGTGGAGGAAGGTATAATCAAAATCTAAGAGGATATAAATAAGTCATATGGAAACCTACTATTCTGGACAATGGAACACCCAGAAGCAATAGATTGTTACTAGAAAATTTTCAGAGCCAGGGATGGGATACCTTCCAGTGAGTTGTTGGCCAAGAAGGTCACAGATACTCCCAAAACATTATAGGCCATTGCCAAGGCCCTTGATTTCCCACAAGGAATAGATGGTAAAACCCTATTGCTGAAGGCTCCACATACTTGGGCTGCCAGGTCACTGAGAAATCCTGCTGGAGCTGAGATAAAAGCCTCCTCCCCATGGATCAGCTGACAGAAAGCTGGAAAAACCCATGCTGCATGCAGTTCAATGGGAGAGAGAGAAAACACCAGTGAAGATACTCAACAGTGAACACTGCAAGCTTTAAATTTGGCCAGCAAGGCCAAATGAACCAATGGGTGTAATAGTGGCATGTCTGTTATAGGGGAAACCATCTGCTCCCTAATTGGACTGGACGCCTGCTCCATGGGAGGGAATGCATCCCTGATACTGAAAACCTACAACAGGTGTGAGCCCTAGGGCTGTAATGTCTGCTGGTGTCTGGCTAAATGTATATGCTATGCTTACTAAACTGCCAGTAAGCACTTCTCTTAATGTCCATACCCATATATTAATGCTACTCTCACTTTTGGTTAGAGAAGCTTCTCTTTTCAGATGGTGGTGACCTTGGGATGACTCAGATGGCACAATGGTGCTGAGAAGAAGTGACAGAGGAGTGCTTAGCACTGAAACATCTCTTACACACCTTCCAAGGCTCAGGGTCCATTGTGGAAGAGGTGGTGGAAAGAATGTAAGAGCCAAAGGAAGAGTAGGACTCCTTAAATGTGCTCCTCCATACACAAAGTGGCTTGGATATCCATGACCTCACAGTGCCTGACACAAGACCATCATAATAGGAGGAAAAGATGATGCCATCAAAATTAAAAGAGAGACTGACTGAGAGGGGGAGGGGATATGATACCAAGTGGAGTTTTAAAGGGGAAAGTGGGGGGAGGGAAGTACCATGGGATATTGTCTGCAATTAAGGAAGTTGTCATAAAAATAAATATTTTTTTAAAGAAAGAATCTTCATTAGAGAGGAAAAACAAAAGTTCAAAAACAAGGTGGGGCACACAGCAAGAAAGCCAAGGTCTCTTTCAGGTGAGTTACATTGCCCAAGTGCAGTGGGTTACTGTCTGAATTATTTGTGTGTGTGTGTGTGAGAGAGAGAGATTTGGGGGATTAAGGGGTATTGTTTTGGTGGTTCTCTGATTCTATTGACAGACTGGAGTTATATAGACTTTACTAAACAGGCCCCTTCCCATGATTCATCTGATGCATTTTAATCATAGGTACACACAGTCATGCATAGGCATAAGATGGCAAACAGGAGATTCTCCCTACAAGTTCAAATGTGCTTTACTGTGTATGTACTCAAAACCAGTCCAGGATGGATCCCATCCCCCATCTTCTAATCCCAATCCCAGACATATTTGAGTAGGAACTAAACATAAAAGAATTACAAAAGATTTTCAAGGGAAGAGAGAAAATCTATTGTTTGAGGTAAGATAAACAGGGTGTACATGCAACTTAGCTTAATGCAGGTAGGAGTCCCAGGTTGCCAACAGGGTGAGGTATATTGTTAAAGGGGTATATATACAGTCAAAGCTAAGCGATGTGCTAAGATAGTCTACATGCTTACCTGCCTCAACAAAGCAAACAACCATTGCAATGAGGTACTACCTATTAGATCCCAAAATGTTAGGCTCCCAAAATGGAGTCACCAAGGACAGCAGAAGGGTGTCAGACACATAAGGAAGTAGGTTTTCCACATTCCTGAAGAAACACCCATCCATAATCCCTTCCTTGCCTACAATGACCCCAGATAATGGTTTCCTGTCCCCTTATCTCATAAGTCACCTGGTTACTGTTCTGGTGTCACACCCTGGATATCCTAGATCTCCCTGAAAGGAACCTTTCTTATTCAGCTTTTTCCCGTTCTTACCTTCCCCCAAGTGAAAAAGCCCTATAAAGCCCACTATGTACAAACTCAGGTTGGCTGTGCTTCTCTCTTGAAAGTCAGTCCTGGCAGCTCATGCTTTTCCCAAATAAAAGCTTTCATCTTTGCCTCAGAGTGGTCTTCGTGGTCTTGATCACTCTCAAACCATACACTACTTCATCTTTGGTCCATTCTTATTCCTTCTTGTTTACTTCATTTTTTCTACTTATACATGATTGATCTCTCTTCTTGTACTTTATCCCCCTGCCTCCCAACTGTGCCTACTTGCAACTTGCTGTCAGATGGGAGTGCACAGGAAGAATTCATTCCCATACTAGAATGGTCTGTTGATGGTATAAGCATTCAGTATTACATATCATCTGGAAGTTCACGACCCTGTAACAGGGAAGGAAATAAGTGTCAACAACCACATCTGATGTATATAATTAGGTATAAGAAAGCATGAGTAGGATGGGTATTTCAGATTAGAGTCTGAGGAAAGGGCCTTCCAGCCTTTTGAAATCATATTACTTAGTAGTTTGAATGCATGTCCCACCTAGATTCAGGTGTTTTATTTAAGCTTGTAACTTGGATCTCTAGCTAGTTGTCTGTAGGAAGGTATGTTTGGGGGTGGATATTATTTCCAACCATAAGATATGCAAAGACGTTTGAGCTCTGCCTGGCCCCTGCTGTTTGCTATTTCTGGTGTTTGATGGCTGATGGTAGTTTCTCTCTCCACTTGGGTGTATGAATGGGAGACAGATTCTTCTACCATGAAGGAACTTCCCCTGGATCTGTGAACTTGAAATAAATCACTTTCTCCCATAAGCTGTGTCTCATTTGGATGTTCATCCCAGCAATGTGGGACTGTATAAAACAGATATTTGGTACCAGAAAGTTGGGGTGTTGCTCAGTGATGAATCTGACCATGTGGAATTTGATCTTTAATTTTTTGGAACTTATGTGCTAGAGGAGGAATATGTATGGACTTGATACAGATATAGAAAGATATAGATACAGATATAGAAAGCAGTAAGCCAAAATTTATTTGCTATTTTGGTGACAGCTTGAAAATGTTAAATAAAGAAAGAATTGTATTTGGAGGCTTTGCTTATGACCTTTCAAAGGAGATGGAAAGACCACAGAGAATGTTGTTGGAACCGGGTACTGGTATAAGGACTGGGTGCATGCTGCTGCCCATGCCCAGAAAAATTAATCAAGTTTTAATTTGAAAGTAATAAACTGATATGCTTAGCGAGAAGATATAGAAATGAAAGATCTAAGATTTAAAGTTGAAAACATTCAAGCAAGTTTAAAATTACAGACACAGAGACAGGTTTTAGGTTACTGAAGCTGCTATTGTCAAACAGTACCATGATTAAGGATGGAGCAACTGCCTTACACTGAAACAACTGAAAGATGTCTGAAGAAAGACTGGTAGAAATGCAAACACTTTTGAAAAAAAGGAAACCTATTATCCAAGGTCATAATTTATTTTCTCCATTGATTAACACTATAGACATGTCTTTGTACACTTGGTATTGATTTTGGAAGCATAAAAAATGTATGGAAGTGGATCATAAAATGCACACAGTGTCAGGAGCCACTACTGTGATGCAACATGGGAAGTAGGACATGTTGTTTTTTATTAGAGCTAGTGAGGTTATTTTCTGAGATTAAATAGGACCCTCTGATAAGATGAGGGATGGGAAACAGGATACTTCTATTTTAAAGGTTGGAAAGGTCAGTATATGGAATTGAAGATGAGCTGTAGTTTGCAATGGAGACCTGAAGATGTTTTGGATATATCAGGACTGTGCCTGGGCTACCATGAAGCACTGTTGGCTTGGAATGGGAGTTTTTCCTGGCTACTCAGCCAAACTAGAGGGATGGAAATTAGAAAATCAGAAAATGTTATCACTGGTTATTGATATTGGACAAGAACTACAGATGTTTGATTTTTTTACCTGATGGTATTGATTTTACATTGGCCCAGTCTCTCCTTATCATGTTTCATAGCAATGAAAATGTTTATTCTGTTCCTTTATATGTTAGAAGTATGTAACTTGTTTAGGTTTCACAGGACTCATAATTAAGACATAGTCTTGAATCTCAGATAAGACTTGGGTCTTTGGAACAATCTTTAAATTGCTAAAGGCTAAGTGGACCTTTGAAGTTCTACTGAATACAGTTTGTAATGTGAGATGGTCATGAATCTATTGGGGGCCAGGGGTGAATGTAGTAGTTTGAATATATATCCCCCATAGACTTAGTTGTTTCATTTAAGGTTGTAACTTGGATCTCTAGCCAGGTGGCTGGAGGGGGTGTGATTATGGGTTGATATTATTTCCAACCCAAAGGTATGTGGAGAGGTTTGAGCTATGCTTGGGTCCCAGATAATTGCTGTTTCTGGTGTTTGCTTGCAGATGGTAATTTCTCTCTCTGCTTCAGTTTATGAATGGGAACCAGCTTCTTTCACCAATATGGAACTTCCCCTGGATCTGCAAGCTTGAAATAAATGCCTTCCTTTTATAAGATGTGTCTGCTTTGGATATTCATCCTAGGAAAATGAAACTGTCTAAAACATATCAGAAAGGAACAAAATCCTTTTCTCTTTCAGTGACCTGTCTTTGGCTGCCACTTGCATGTCAAGAGGCTCTATCCAATAATTCACACTTTATCAGTGCTTCATATACTGATAACTACTCTAAAGGGAGTAAGTAGGGACTAGGAAGATTGCTCAGTGGTGAAAGGCAATTGCTTGCAAAGCCTGATGGCTCATGTTCAATTCCCCAGTACCCACAAAAAGCCAGCTACAGATGGTGGTACATGAATCTGGAGTTTGTTTACAGTGGAAAATGACCCTGGAATACCTAATCTCCTTCTATATCTCTTTCTCCCTCCCTGTCTTCCTCCTTGTATGCTAATAAATATATTAAAAAAAATGAAAGGATGGAGGAAGTACTTATTTGCTCAGTGCCTAAAAACATTTTATAAATATTCAGGTTAATCACCAACAGCTAGCTTATGAAAGCGTCATGTTTTCTACTCACCAAGGAAAAAAATACTACATCACTTAGTACAAGTCTTATCCATTGAAGGTATGCTCAGACTTTTCCAAATATTCAAAGAAATTACTCAATAGAGACTTCTTAAAAACCTGCTTATAAATCTGGAATTAAACAACCTTATTTCCTGCCATAGGTTTAATCCATCATACCAATACTGAATCAATCCATTTTGAGGGGTGAAAAGGCTGATAAATTCTTATCTAGATACAGAATAGAACCAAATGTCCATGTGTCAAGAAAGATGAAAATCTTTACGCTGAAGACTATCAGGGAAGGTCACAAAGCTACTGAGCTTATGTCAGACATAATAGTTTCTCCTGGTTAGTAGATTTTCTCATCTGAAAAAAAAAAAAAGTGCATAAAATGCCAGGAGCCCCAAGTTACTAGAACCAATGTGTTTATACTAGGTAAAGTATAGCCATGAACCAGTTTAAGTAAACACAGACCCAGAATCATGGTCCACAATGAATTGCCAGGTCCCTAGCAAGAGAAATTTTATTAATCCAGAGTCTCCCCTCAGTGTTTTTGAAACTTTTTAAATTTCCAGCTACCTGGCTGGAGGAGGTGTCACTAGGTGGATCATGGGGTCTAGCCCTAAGGTATTTGTTATTGAGAGAAGATCTGAATTTTAGCTTAAGATATGTAAAGTGTCTGAGTTTTGTCTGGAGTTTTTGGAGTGTGTTTGTTTATGGTAATGGTGGTGTTTTTGGTAGTGGTGATGGTGGTGGTGGTGTGTGTTTGAAAAGGGGTCAGAGTGGGTCATGAAGTGCACATGGTGCTGTTGAGATGTGGCATGAGGCAGGATATGATGACCCTGATAAAGAGACTAGCAAAGCCATTGGAAGTTGGTTCATGGTTTGCATGGAGATATAAAGATGTTTTGGATATACCAGTACTGTGCAAAGATTACGGTAGATCTTTGATGACTTGGGATAGAAGTTTCCCTGACTACTCATCCCAGCTGGAGGGAAGGAATTGGAAAATCCAGAGACTGTCAGTCACTGATTGTGATATTAGACTTGAACTGCAGATGTTTGATGTTTGCTTCATGGTTATTGAGTTTGCATTGTTCCAGTCTCTCCTTGTTATGCATTATAATAGTTGGAAATATTTACTCTTTGTCTTTATAAGTTAAAAATATATAACATGTTTTGATATTACAGGACTCACAGCTAAGAGACAATTTTAAATCTCAGATGAGTCTTGGAATTTTGGAATTATCTTAAGTTGGTAATGACTATAAGGACCTTTGAAGTTCAACTAACTACAATTTACAATGTGAGATTACTGGGGGCCAAGGAAAGCTTGTGGTAATTTGAATAGATTCCCCCCCCCAATATATTCAGGAGTTTTTTTAAGCTTGTGGGAGTTCCAGCTTCTTGGCTGGAGAAGGTGTCACTGCACAGATCCTGGGTTCCAGCCCTAAAGTGTTTGTTACTGGGGTGAATCTGAATTCCAGCATAAGGTATGCAAAGTGTCAAAGTTCTGCCTGAGGTTCCTGGAAGTGTGCTTGCTTATGTTGATGGTGGTGGATGCTTTTACCTCTCTGCATGGATCTGTGAAATGGGGCCATCTTCTTTTGCCATTATAGAAATTCCCTTGGATCTATAAGCTTCAATAAATTCCCTTCCTCCCATAACTGTCTAGTCTGGGATTTCATTCCACCAATATGAAGCTGACTATGACACCAAGTAAAGCCAGATGCACATAGTGGTGCATGCATCTGGGGTTTATTTACAGTGGTGGAAGGTCTTGGTGTGCTTATTTTCTGTCTGTCTCTCTATATATATCTGTCTGTTTTTCTCTCAAAAAAAAAATAAAATAAAATGAAGCAGAATTTGTAGAAATGTTAGGACAAAGCAGGAAAGAAACAAGAGGGAAGATTTGGTTCAATGGCAGAGGTAGGCTTTATCTGGATGCCTGAGAAAGGTCCTGACCAGGCATGGTCAGAAGCCCCTTCCCTTACAGGCTAGGGGATACTTATGTGGCTGTGTGGCCATTAGGATTCTTTTGTTACACAGCAGTCCACTTTCCCTCAGGGTTTAGGACATTATAGGAAAGTGATCATGGGGTTGTGTGGTTGTGGTCTGGATCACTCCAGGCTTGTGATAATTAGTAGGGATGGTTGGGTCACATGGAAACAGAGGATTACAATGAGATGGCAATCAGAATCCAAAGATGGAATCATTCTGGTTCTAACAGCAGAGAGAAAAAGGTTCATGCTACAAATTATGGAAAGATGCCAGATTCTGAACTGTCTAACCAAACTTAAATGTGTACAGAAGAATAATATCCAAATATGTCAGCCAAAGTAGAGGAAGTATTCTATCAGTGCTGTATAGGTAGAAAGATTCAGAACATGACAGGAAAATTTTCAGGATAAGTATTACAAAATATATGCCTACAAAAAAATATATATACAATAAAGAACAGCAACAACAACAACAAAAACCTGATATGATAACCAAAGCAAACTTAGCATACTCTTACTATTAGTAGTACAGTCATAGACATGGTCTCAACTGATCAAAACTAATGGAAAAATTGTGATTCCCTTGTGTAATTTGCATACAATTAAACTCTTATTAAGTTTATCACAAGAAAAGCTAAAAAGAAATTGCAAATTCAGACATATTCCTAAATATCCATATTTAGGCCATTTTCTGATGGTCTATTAGCTGGATATAAATTATCTTCCCAGAGGCTTCAGTGTCTCTCACTTTAATCTGATAAAAAAAAAGTACATCTTACCTGCAAAATGAGATGTTTACTAAAGATAAAATGTCATAGAATAATCTTACAGAAAAGGGACTAAGAATGTTGAAAGGGGCTACAAAGTTATTTTGATCCTATTATGCACTTAATTTGACATCACTTGTGAACCTCCCTGACCAGAAGTTTTTCAATAATTTGTTACCCACAGATGACAGTGAATAATTCAAACAAGGGTCACTAAAGGCTTACCATTAAGAAGCATTTATGTAATATATTTCCCTGTTTTGTGGTGAAATTTCTTTCAGAAAGCTATATCACATATGAGTAGAGATATTAATAAACTCACAGTTAAGGACTTTTTCTCCAGAAATATATGATTCTTGCCCATCCTCCCTGCAGGTGGACAGTTTTCATTATTAATTCTATTCCAAGAATCACTTGAGGAATAACTTTGTTAAATTCCTAACAGTTTGCCTTGCATCATAGTGAGTAATATCTCCCTTAAGCTTGTACCCTTTAAATATGCTGAGCTAAGGTTATCTCTCACTTTTTCAAAGATACTTTCTCTCTTGAAATAATTAGCCTAAAATTATTATCTTTATATAAATCAAAAATGGCTTACTAACAGTTCTGATGTATTTTCCTTTCCCCACAGAAGGCTCATGCTTAATTTAGAGAAGTGACAAACTAGGTCAATACTTATCATCCTGTACCTATCTAATTTTCAGTCTCTTTTTGGAAGTTCATTGAGGCATTCACAAACCTGATGGCAAGAGTTTGAAGGAAAAAGATCTGAGCTCTTAGAGACTCCAATATCTGAGGTGTTTGTGAGCCATGATGCCTGTGTATCATGCAGGATTTATATTTATATTGAACAAAGGTAGCTATTTACAAGAGAGTTACCATACCACTGACAAAATATGGACAAGTTGAAAAACGATGAGAGTCACAAGATACAGTACAGAATTCCCAAGATAGCAAGAGCAGATTTGCCACCTGTTGGACTTGAAGAAAAGGAGAGGAGCAGTTACTGACTATCAAACACATGGGCATTCTGGGGGCTTTGTGCCTCTTGGAGGAGACTGCCAGCCCACTCACTGGTACTTCTCAAGGGGGGAACTGAGGGGTGATGTACAGTTCACTCCAACTCATAATAATGTGTCCCACTCAGTGCCTCCTAATGGACAACCTCGACATGAAGTGGAAGAGCAGAGCAGCTGGATGACAAAGCCCTTTGTCAGACCCCAGGCTGCAAGGAACAGATCAGTGGCAAAGGCTGAAAAATGTAAAGGGGACAGAAGGAAGGGAAGAAAGAGTCCTCACACTCATTTGCCTGGACCTGATTAAATGTCTTTTGATGAGTCAACAGTTTTGATATTAAGTGGAGTCTTTCCTACACAGAAATACTCTCTAAACATTTTACATATTATTAATACAACTAGTACAGTATACTTACTATGGATAAGCCTATGTCTTTGCTTCTTTGCATGACCAATTTACAAGAAAATTGTATTGATTTTTAGTTTTTTTTGCAAGGCAGAGTCTCAGTCTAGACCACGCTAACCTGAAATTAAAATCAGGATGGCCTTGAACTCACAGCCACCCTCCTACCTCAGGCTCTTAAGTGCTGGGATTAAAGGTTTGTGTCACCACACCTGGCAGAGTGATGTTTAGGTTTTTGTTTATGTGTTTGCAGGGAGTATGTATTCTGTATTTATGTTCACATTCATATGGGTACACATGTGCAGGTGTGCATGCTCATTTATGAGGGAGGGAAGAGAAGAGGTTGAGGAGTCTTCTTTGATTATTCTCTACTTTATTTACTGAGGAAGTATTTCTCACTTGAACCCAAAGCATGCTAATTCAGCTAGTATATCTAGCCAGCTTGCCACAAATACTCCTTGCTCAGGCTCCTGAGCACTAGGATGATTGGGGGCCTCTAGGTGTGCACAAAATTTATTTAGGAACTAAGGATTCAAAATTTGGTCTTCACATTTGTGTGGAAAATGTTTTGTCCACTGAAACATCTCCCCAGCCTTGACTTTTTAAATTTTGATCTATATTAGTTTTAATCATGTTTCTTTTCCATATGTAAGCCTGCCCAGTCAACTCATAAATCACCTTATTATTTCATTTATATAAATGTTCTGACTATAAAAAATAAGTAAACAAGAACATTTTTCCTATGCCTTAATGATAGATTATCTTCCTCTAACCAATGTAACTTCCAAGCTTCAAAATCACTCAAGTAGCTGTTACTAAAGTTTTAAAATCCATTCCTCTTCTAACACCCACATATGATGCTCCTTGTTTTTCTCATCAATACTCACTAACTGTGGAAATGAGAGGAAGTCAGGTAGTTCTTTTAGGCAGTTAGGGTCACTGGGCCCCGGAAAGTAAGAAACAGGAATGCCTTTGGGCCTATCCTTACAGAGAGATCCAGGTATGGTCTGACTTCTTACCTCTCACCTAGATCTGTTTTTGTTTGTTTGTTTGTTTGCTTGTTTGTTTGTTTTTTTTTTTTTTTTTTTTTTTTTTTTTTTTTTTTTTTTTTTTTTTTTTACAAACAACCTGGGTCCTTCCTGGGAGGGGGGGGCCTTTCCTCGAATTAAATCATTGTGGTTGGTTGATTAAGTTCAGCCCCAGAATAGTTTAGCCTATTCCTGTGGCAGCCCTTAGCCTTAACCAATCAGTTGTCCCTCTTGCTCTCCTGAGGTGGAAAGTAGGGCCCACCACCATAAGGTTATAAAGATATTTGCAGGGATAGGGCAAAGCCTCCTAGTTTCCTGACTTCTCTTGAACCTTCAGCTTCTTATGTGTTTCTCCTCCTCAGCTTGGTCTGGATGGGCCACACCAAGGGAAGAAGCCCCTAGGGAATACTTTCACATGAGCTCTTGTTCCACATGGCAAGAGCTCTTTGTACTTTCTTGTCTGTCCCCTCCGTGATTGTTTCAGGACCACCACCTGGGCTGTCAAGGCATGTGAGTATGTTTATTCTCCTTTTCTTTTGTTCTGTACTTCCCTCAATAAATCTAATTAAAAAATTATCCTTCTTTTATTTTAATTCCTTGCTTAAAAGTAGATACAAGTCTAGGGATTGGGGTTCAAGGACTTTCCTAAACCTCTAGTACCCCACCACAGAATAAGAATCCTGAGTATATGCCCTTTTAGGTGGGACTCCTCAGGTTACACAGCCACAACATTAAGATGTGTCTTGTCACAGCTGCCAGTGTGGTCTGCACAAGCACATGGAAGCAACAGAGACACAGATACCATGCCAGGAATGCAAGGATGGCTCTGATACACAAATATCCAAGACATCCTGTGTCAGTCAATGGCATTAAGTAAATTTCTAAGGCAGCTATGTAAAATAGTATTTCCTGTGACACTTTTTCATTCTTAGTCACTAAAGCAGTTTAGGGATAACCAAGCCCCAAAGCAAAAAGTGAGGAAGATCCTTGAGCCTAAAAGGGGAGAGTGTGGTTCTTCTTCATCTCTTAGTATCTAAAGGAATCCTACAGCCTTTACTTTGCTTGAGGCCAAAATTGTCAGAAGGGTCTGCTCTTTCCTTATCCTTTTCCCTAAAGAAATGTCCCTTTCCTAGAAGAGATAATAACCACCTTCCAAGGACAATTCCTTTTTCTGGGAATGTAAATGGGTTCATTCCCCTTCCTGGAAACCTGGGGGCATCTGGATACCTGAAAAGACCAACTTAGCCTTTATCTAGTAAATTCCCATTAAAGACTCCAAACAGGTACTCCAAGTCAGCTTTCATGTTTTCTTTCTTTCTTTCTTAATTTCTTTCTTTCTTTCTTTCTTTCTTTCTTTCTTTCTTTCTTTCTTTCTTTCTTTCTTTCTTTCAGAGATCGAGAGAGGGAAAGAGACAGGCACAGAAAGAGAGAGTGAGAGAGAGAGAGAGAATGGGCTTGCCAAGGCCTCCAGCCACTACAAACAAACTCCAGATTCATGCCCCACCTTGTGCATCTGACTTGCATGGGTCCTGGGGAATTTAACAGTGGTCCTTTGGCTTTGCAGGCAAACACCTTAACCACTAAGCCATCTCTCCATCCCCAGCTTTCTCATTTTCTAGGAACTCCTCTGCTGCCTTACAGTAGAAGCTCTGCATTCATTCCTTCTCTTGAGCTCTGTAAACTCTATAATAATTTTTTTTCTAAACTTTATTCTGTACTGTCCATGTATTTTATTCATGAAAATTCCCAAGGCAAGAACTAATAAGCCACTGATTCATTCAAAGTTTTGTGTGGCTGTGAGCTTCCAGCATCCTAATTCCTGATTTACAGCCCAATCCCAATCAAGAGTTGAGAAACACTATGTTGATGTCAAAGATGCCACAAATTGTTGTATCCTTACCATCACAATTTGAACAAAAGTCTTTTTGCCTTTAAAGTCATCCTTCCATGCAAATTAGGGAAGTATCTAGATTCGCATAGAGTAAACACAATGAAACAATATACTGAGAGTGAAGGAGCATAGGAGAAAACCAACTTTATTTTAGGCAGTTTCAGTTAGGAATTGAGACCCTAAGAGAACCATGAGATGCCACCACACCCATGCCACCTAACCTGGGGACAAGAGTGGAACTCTTGGCAGAAATGGAACTCATGTATAATTGAGACTGCTCTAAGGCACCACCTGCTGCCCACAGTCTGGTGTGCTACCTGGGTGGGCTGACTCAGATGGGTTGACACTTGAGTACATCCTCCAAGTTTACTAGCTAGCTGGGTCTCCTTGCATGCCTGAATCTGATGCTATAAAAGCTAGGGGCTTCCAGCCCCTCCCACTCTTCTGATCCTCAATGTGTGTGAAAGTCTCTCTGGTTATTATCCTGTGCTGCTTGTATACATGTGAGTATGGCCTGAACATAGCATTGCTTCTTAATTTAAACTTTTCTGCTTGTCTCTGCTGTACAGTTTGGGGTAACTTCTCACTTTTATTATGTACATTATTTTCCTCTGGTTTCAGAATCTACCAAGTGGGTGTTCTCACCAACTCTAGACTTGCTACCTGTATAGTTACTTCCTTTTTTTTAATGACACCTTCTATACTTACATACAAAAAATGGATGATATTTCCCTCCCCTCCCCCCACTCCCCTTTAGAACTCCAATCTCCATCATATCCTCTCACTCTCTCCATTAGACTCTCTTTTAATTTGATGTCATCATCTTTTTCTTCTATTATGAGGGTCTTGCCAAGGTATTGCTAGGCACTGCAAGGTCATGAATATCAAGGCCAATTTCTGTCTGGACAGTTGCATTGTAAGGAGTTGTACCCTTCCTTTGCCTCTTCCATTCTATCTGTCCCCTCTTCCACAATGGGCCCTGAGCCTTGGAGGGTGTGACAGAGGTGTTTCAGTGCTGGGAACTCCTCCATCCCTTCTTCTCAGCACTATGTTGCCTTTTGGGTCATCCCAGTGGTTATCGCCATCTGAAAAGAAGTGAGAGTAGCATTAATATGTGAATATGAACATTAAGTGTAGTGCTTTGAGGGCAGCTTGGTGGGTATTTATATATATATATATATATTTAACAAGACAAGAGCAGGCTTTATACCCCTAAGGCTCATGACCTCCCCTGCCATAGACTTTTGCTTAGGTTTTTCACTACCAGGCATGTATTCCCTACCATAGAGAAGGCCTTCAGTCCAATTGTGGAGCAGTTGGTTACCCCAAGAGCAGACATGCCACTATTGCACCTGTTCAGTCATTGGGCCTGTATGGCAAAACTTGAATTTTCAGTGTCCACTGTTTTCACTGCTGATGACTTCTGTCTCCCTTATGGCTACATGCAGTGCAGCTTTTTCCAGCTTTCAGTTGGCTGGTCTACAGGGAAAAAGTTTTCTGCTCAGAACCAGCTTGCTTTCTCAGTGAACTTGCCTCTCAGGCAAGAGATATCTTCAGCAATAGGGTCTTACTATCTGTTTCTCAAGTGGCAACCAAGGGCTTTGGCCATAGCCTTTAATGTTTTGGAGGCTTCCGGGACCTCCTTGGTCAACAACTCACTGGAAGGTATCCCATCCCAGGCACTGAAAATTTTCTAGTAACAGTCTACAGCTTCTGGATGTGCCATTATTCAAAAAAGTAGGTTTACATAAGTCTTATTCACACTATCTTGAATTTTGATTGACCCCCACCCTGCCCATCTTTTACACATTCTCTTCCCATGGTCTCACTTAGGCCATTCCCCTCCCTGTAATCTGTTCTTCTACTTACATATGTGCAATACCATATACTTAAGTCCTTCCCTCTCCTGCCTCCCTTATAGCCTTTTACCAGCTTACTGGTTTCAGGTACCTATTTTTGGTTCCAGTTCACACACAAGTCTATACATTTGTAGCTAGGATCCACATGTGAGAGAGAACATGTGACATTTGGTTTTCTGAGCCTGGGTTACCTCACTTAGTATAATATTTTTCCAGATCCATCCATTTCCCTGAAAATTTCATAATTTCATTTTTTGTTTACTGCTGAATAGAACTCCATTGTGCAAATGTACCACATCTTTATTATCCATTCATCTGTGGAGGGACATCTAGGCTGGTTCCATTTGCTAGTTATTGTGAATAGAGCAGCAATAAATATGGTTGTGCAAGTATCTCTATGGTAGTGAGAAGAGTCCTTTGGATATATGCCTAGGAGTGCTATAGCTGGATCATATGGTAAATCTATTTTTAGCTGATTCAAGAACCTCCACACTGATTTCCACAATGGCTAGACCAGATTACATTCCCACCAACAGTGTAGAAGTGTTCCTCTTTTTCTGCATCCACACCATTGTCATTTGTTTTCTTGATGGTAGCCATTCTGACAGGAGTGAAATGGAATCTCAAAGTGGTTTTAATTTGCATTTCCATGATGGCTAAGGATGTGGAATACTTTTTTAGATGTTTATATGCCATTTGTATTTCTTCTTCTGAGAACTCTCTATTTAGTTCTATAGCCCATTTTTTAACTGGGTTGTTTGATTTCTTATTATTCTGTTTTTTGAGTTCTTTGTATATTGTGGATATTAATCTTCTGTCAGATGTATAGTTGGCAAAGATTTTCTCACATTCTGTAAGTTGTCTTTTTGCTCTATTCACAGTGTCCTTTGCTGTACAAAAGCTTTGTAATTTCATGAGGTCCCAGTGGTTGATTAGTGGTTTTATTCCCTTAGCAATTGGGGTTATATTCAGAAAGTCCTTGCCTATGCCAATATGTTGAAGGGTTTCCCCTACCTTTTCCTGTAGCAGTTTCAGAGTTTCAGGTCTGATATTAAGGTCCCTGATCCATTTGGACTTGACTCTTGTGCATGGAGAGAGACAAGGATCTAGTTTTATCCTTTTACATACAGATGTCCAGTTTTCCAGCCCAACTTGTTGAAGAGGCTATCTTTTCGCCACTGAATATTTTTGGCATTTTTGTCAAAAATCAGGTGGCTGTAGCTGCCTGGATTAATATTTGGATCTTCTATTCTATTCCATTGATCTACCTGTCTGTCCTTGTGCCAGTACCATGCTGTTTTTGTTACTATGGCTTTGTAATATAACTTAAAATCGGGTATGGTAATACCACCAGCCTGATTTTTGTTGTGCAAAATTGTTTTGGCTATTCAAGGTTTTTTGTGTTTCCAGATGAATTTTAGGATTGTTTTTTCTATTTCTGTGAAGAATGTCATTGGAATTTTAATGGGGATTTCATTAAATGTATAGATTGCTTTTGCTAAGATTGACATTTTCACAATATTGATTCTTCCAATCCAAGAACATCGGATGTCTTGCCATTTCCTTGTGTCTTCTGCAATTTCTCGCTTGAGTGTTTTAAAGTTCTCATTGAAGAGATCCCTCATTTCCTTGGTTAAGTTTATTCCAAGGTACTTTATTTTTTTGAGGCAATTATAAATGGGAGAGATTCCCTGATTTCATACTCTGCATGTTTGTTGTTAGTATATAGAAAAGTTACTGATTACTGTGTGTTTATTTTGTAGCCTACTACATTACTAAAAGTGTTTATCAGCTCTAACAGTTTGCTGGTAGAGTCTTTAGGGTCTGTTATGTATAGAATCATATTGTCTGCAAATAATGATAATTTGATCTCTTCCCTTCCAATTTGTTTCCCTTTTATGAATTTCTCTTGCCTTATTGCTATAGCTAAGACATCTAGTCCTATATTAAATGACAGTGGGGAAAGTGGACACCCTTGTCTTGTTCCTGAATTTAGAGGAAAAGCTACAAATTTTTCCCCATTTAGTATTATGTTGGCTGTAGGTTTGTCATAAATGGCTTTTACTATGTTGAGATATGTTCCTTCTATTCCCAGTTTCTGTAATTCTTTCACCATGAAGGATTATTGGATTTTGTCAAATGCCTTTTCTGCATCTATTGAGATGACCATGTGCGTTTTGTCCTTCAGACCATTTATATGGTATATTACATTTATGGATTTGCGTATGTTGAACCATCCCTGCATCTCTGGGATAAAGCCTACTTTGTCGGGGTGAATAATCTTTCTGATATATTCTTATATTCAGTTTGCCAATATTTTGTTGAGAATTTTTGCATCTATGTTCATGAGGGAAATTGGTCTGTAAGTTTCTTTTTCTGATCTGTCTTTGTCCATTTTGGGTATCAGGGTGATTCTGGCTTCATTGAGGATTTCAGTAGAATTCCTTCCTTTTCTATTTTATGGAAATTTTGAGAAGCATTGGTGTTAGTTCTTCCAGGAATGTCTGGTAAAATTCAGCAGTGAATCCATCTGGGCCTGGGCTTTTTGTAGTTGGGAGACTTTTAAAAACTGCTTGGATCTCTGTAGTTGTTATGGGTCTATTTAAATGGTTTATCTCATCTTGATTTAAATTTGGTAGGTCATGTGAATCAAGGAAACCATCCATTTTTTCAGGTTTTCAAACTTAGAGGCATATATATTCTTAAAGTATGTGCATATGATTTTCTGAATTTTTTTGATATCTGTTGTGATGTTGCCTTTTTCATCCCTAATTTTATCAATTTTTGTCTCTTCTCTCTTTCTTTTGGTCAGATTTGCTAAGGGTTTATCAATCTTGTTTATCCTTTCAAAGAACCAACTCTTTGTTTTATTGATTTTTTATTGTTTTTTTTTTTTCATTTCCATTTTGTTAATTTCTGCCCTAACCTTTATTATTTCTTCCCATCTACTGATTTTTGGTTTGCCTTGTTCTTCTCTTTCCAAGGCCTTAGAGTGAAGCATTAAATTGTTTAGTTGTGAACTCTCTAATTTCTTAATATAGGCACTTAGAGCTATAAATTTCCCTTTTAGGACTGCCTTCATTGTGGCCCATTCAGTTTGGAATGTTGTATTCTCATCATCATTTGATTCTATGAATTTCTTGATTTCCTTGTCTTTATTTTTTTTAATTTATTTATTTTTGAAGGGAGACATAGAGAGAGACAGAGAGGGAGAAGGTGACAGAGAATGGGCGCATCAGCAGTCTCTCAGCTTCTGTGAACAAAATCCAGATGCGTGCATCCCCTTGTGGGCAAGTGCAGCATTGCACCCTTGCTTCACTTTGCATCTGGCTAAACGTGGGACCTGGAGATTGGAACAGCTGGAGATTGGAACCGGGTTCTTAGGCTTAGGAGGCAGGTGCCTTAACTGCTAAGCCATCTTTCCAGCCCTTGATTTCCTTTTTAATTTCTTCAATGACCCATACATCATTCAATAGTGTACTATTTAGTCTCCATGAATTTCTTTATGCTCTGTAGAGGAAAATACACATTCAAGTAAAACAAGCACAGAGTATACAAGTATGGGAATTAAAACAAACAGTCTTATAAGGTCAAAATCCCTAAGAGTGTGTGTTGCTCTACACTCTTAATCCTGTCAGCTAGGAGATAGAGGATTTTGTTCTGACTTGGGTTTCAGGTCAGCCTGGAGCTGGATCTGACCCTGCCCCCAAAATGACAAAAGCAGAAGATAAAGGCCCCCTAAATCTAAAAGTATACAGGCAGCAATATTCAACACCCCATATTCAGCTTATTTGAAAATGGTAAGGGCAACCATAAATATGTAACCCATAACCTGCCCTGACCTGGAAAGAGAGATTAACACTTCCAATACAGACCTATGTACCTTTTTTTTTTTTTTTGGCAGCCAGCCTTGTTACCTTTTGGTGTGGCTTCCAAATTCACCAATGCCGAGTGCCCACCTCATTTCCACAGCTTTGGAGCTTGGCTCAGCTGTGCAGGATGCACTGCTGGTGATGTGCTGCGTGCAGAGCTTGAGCTTGCCTCTGCAGTGCTGGAAACGCTGCTGCTGGGAGCTGAATGCTGGCAGTTCATCGCGGTTCTAATGGTTTGTTCAGGAGGCCTGTAGTTGCTCACATGGTTCCCCTGTATCTCTTTCAGTAGCTCAGCAGACTTTTTTTCAATTTCTGGGCTCTGTGAGGAGACTGATGAGGTTGAAAAATCCCCTTGTTTGGTCTCTATTGCTGCTGGTATGCATGCCTGGTGGATTGTGGCTGTGGTGGCTGGGGCAGCGAAGGCTCTGCGGTTCAGGACGGTGGCTCAGGGCCGCTGTGGACCGGGCTGCCGTGGATCGGGCTGCAAGCTCCACAGTGGGATTCTGGCCATCTGCTGCTTTTCTGCTGTTTCCTGGAAAAAAAAAAACTATTCTGCTCTTTTCCAAAGAAGAGTGTAGTTTTTGCTTAAATCCCTCCTTGATCTGGTTTGGCGTGGCTCCTATGCCACCATCTTACCTGGAAGTCCTGTATAGTTACTTTCAACTCAGGTTAACCATGAGTATAACCTTCTTCATCACTCATTTCTCTTCTGAATTTCTCAGTCTCTGCTTTGTTATTTTCCTTCTTCAGGAAAACACATGACAGGTGGCATGTATATTCTTTCTAAGTCTCTCTGCCTATACACGTCTAAATTCTATCTTCCAGGTGCTCACAGCTTTACTCTAGCTTTCCATGTGCTTGCATCTTTACTCCAGTTTCTCCCTAAAGGCCTCAATATCTCTTCAAATGCTTACAGTTTTACTCTAGTCTCTCTTTAAAAGCCTCAATTTCTTTTAAATATAGATGTTACCAATGATGCTGTTTTCCATATCACAGTGTGTTTGCTACTTCCAGCATGTTTAGCCTCCCTTCCTAGACCCAAATCTCTCTTAAGTAAACCCCACAATTTGTGATTTCCCCCTATATAAACTTAGTAATTTATAATGTATCCTTTTTGAGTCTATCTTTATTCTTTATTTAAGGTAGACAGAATGCAAAACTTAGGGTCTATAAATTCTGGAGGACTCCTCCTGAACCTCTAAATCCTGAATCAAGAGTATTCTAGATTCTTAGGACACTCTGACACAGGAAAGAAAGCAAACGTAGGTGAAAGTTCATAAGATACAGATATACCTTTCAATCAAAAAAAGCAACTAGGTAGCTCATACCTGTAATACCAGCTCTCAGAACACTGACATAGGAGAATTGCTGAAAGTTCAAAGCCAGCCTGGGCTACAGTGAGTTCTAGATCAGCCTGAGAGACACTTTCTCAAATAAATAAATTAATTAATTAATGAATAAGAAGAAAAGGAAAGCAAATAGGGACACTAAAATGAAACTTTTTTTCAAAGACAGTTCTGAATATCCAGAGTAGAGAAGCTGGACCAGGCCTTAGAAGACATCATTATGGCAATAGGATATTGCCCTGTTCCTTAAGTGCTGCATCCAAAAGGCCAACTACTATTTCTATGTCTAATATAAAGGATAACTT
Source organism: Orientallactaga sibirica (assembly GCA_036365145.1). Taxonomy (NCBI): domain Eukaryota; kingdom Metazoa; phylum Chordata; class Mammalia; order Rodentia; family Dipodidae; genus Orientallactaga; species Orientallactaga sibirica. The sequence goes on along the minus strand of JAEOAD010000029.1, from coordinate 22,844,357 downwards.
AAGATTTACTATGCTAGTGTGAATGTTTCATGATTTATAAAGCAAAGTCTGTACTTCCAACTGACAGTTTGATAAACTCTAGTGATTTTAGCTAAGGAATCTATCAAGATCTGCATTTATATTGCCAATTACATGAAAGAGTGTTGGAAGCATGACTGTCTACATTGAAGAGCAATACTGCTTGCTGGGAAGATTTCCTAGATACTTCAGCATTAGCATTGCAAATGTATCATTCCCAAAACAGTGGGTGGCAAAAACAGGATAAGAAAGAAATGTCCCAGCTTTCTGAGCCTGATTTAAAGGCTTCTAGTTTGAAATTTAACTACTTATTGACATAATGGAGTCAACAATTTCAAGGTAGAATACCATATCCAGCCACCCACTTGTATTAAGAAAGTTATTTAGCCTCTGAATTGTTCATTTCCCTTTGTCATGAGCAAACATTCCATATTGTTCTTCCATAGTCAATATAATGCTCCACTTTAACTTTGAAAACAACTGAAACATTTTGTTTAGCTTTGCCTAGATTTCACATGCCATACATATGGGGTTACACTGAATCATTCACAAAAATGTATTTGAAACTCATCTATATTACAGACTACATTAATAGTTTATTATTTCTTTTATCTGCTATAAATGTTTGGGGTTTTTCACTTTCACCTATTTGAATATTATATTACTGTGGTAGTTTGAATAGATGGCCCCCAATATATTCATTGTTTTATTAGTTTATACTTTGCATCTGCAGCCACCTGCCTGGAGGCAGTGTCACTGGGCGGGTCTTAAGTTGTGGTAGTGGGTTTAGGATTTCAATCTAAAGATACGCAAAGTGTGCCTAGCTGGAGTTCCTGAAGTGTGCTGTGCTGTGTGGCTTTTGGCATGTGGCTTCTCTCTCTATGCTTGGACCTGTGAAGGCAGGCCAGCTTTTGCTGCCATTATTGGACTTCCCCTGGATCTAAAGCTTCAATAAATATCCCTTTCTCCATAACTGTACCTGGTCTGGAAGTTCATGTCAGTGAACCTGAAGCTCTCTGCTACAATTACTAATGTGGATTTTAGTGGGGTGTGCTTGGCTTGGAGCTCTTAGATTATCTAAGATGTGTGTTCAAAGTGTTTCTTTAGGGGCCTGGAGAGATGGCTTAGCAGTTAAACACTTGCCTGTGAAGCCTAAGGACCCTAGTTCAGGTCTCGATTCCCCAGGACCCACATAAGTCAAATGCATAAGGTGGCACATGCATCTGGAGTTTGCTTGCACTGGCTGGAGGCCCTGGCATACCCACTCTCTCTCTACCTATCTGCCTCTTTCTCTCTCTGTCTGTCGTTCTCAAATAAATAAATAAAAAATAAACAATAAAAAATTAAAAGTGTTTTTTTTTTTTAGCTTTGAGAAAGTCACAACTATTATCTGTGCACATATTTAACCTCTCCCTCCCATCTCTTCTTGTGGAACTCCAAATATATATTATCTTTTAGGTGATTTTAAATTATCTTATGGCTCTTGCTCTTTTATACTTTGTTATTTTCTGTCCCTTAATTCTGTTCTCTTTTAGTTTAAATAATTTGTACTAGCATGATTTCAAGTTGCTTAATTCCTTCTTTGGCTCTATCAATTTTTCTGGTGGATCACAAAAATGTCTCTGTGTTTGATAATAAACTGAATTTTACTCCAAGCATTCTTTTTTCTTGTTTGTTTGTCTTTTTTTTTTTTTTTTTTTCGAGTTAGGGGGTCCCAGTATAGCCGAGGCTGTCCTGGACTTTACTTTGTTGTCTCAGGGTGGCTTTGAACTCATGACAATCCTCCTACCTTTGCCTCCCAAGTGCTGGGATTAAAAGTGTGCACCACCCTGCCCTGCTCTAGTATTAAGTTCTTTTATTTTCCTTATTTCCCTTCTCTTTCTTCTCTAAATTATTTTACTTAATGGTTCCATCTTGATGCTGAATTTCCCAATTGCCCATACATATGATGACACAAAATATGCAGCTCTCACCTCAAAGGTAATGAGATAATTCATTCTGGAACCAGTTATGAGTGACCATATTCTGGATAGATTCAGATTACACTAAATTACATGTTCCAATGTGTTAACAGTTTTATGAAGTTTTTATAGTGACAGGACAAAAGAAGTACATAAACAGAGGCACTTTCAATTACATTGGTGAAAACATCAGATGAAGCAGATTACAAGAAAGCAGAGAAATTTCTGCTATAGGCTTCAGATGCTATATAATTACATTTTTAACCCTTAGGCTGGTAGAAGATTACAGTCTGTTCATACATCCCAAAAAGGCTTTACCTGATAATCACAAGGATGTTAGTTAGGTCAGATACAGAGGTGAGCAATAAATGGCTATTACAAAGGGGACTAATATAGCACAAGATAAGTTGGTTCCGAATCTGCAACATTCCATCTCTCTATGACCACAGAAGTTCTATCAGTCAGTCAGTCAGTCTTGTAGGATTTTTGAAATATGAGTGGCTACTTCTTAGAAACTTTAATTCACATGTGATGTGTGTGTGTGTGTGTGTGTGTGTGTGTGTGTTTTTACTTTCTGCCTTTTTTGTGGTACAGTCTCTCGTTGTTCACTGCTACAAGATTCAAGGGTTCTCCTGTCTCTGCCTCCCATCTGACCATAACAGAACTTGGATTATTGAAACTCACTACTACTCCTGCTTACACAGAAAGTCACCAAGCATCTCCCCAGCCCTTTACTGCAGTCTTTTAAAAGTATTAATCAGTTATTGTTAGCTTCTTCTCTATTAATCCTAGCATCTTTGTCCTTGAATTTAGGTGTGCTAAATTAATGGCTCATTGTTTGCCTTTAAACTAACCAGTTTTACAGAGGTAAATTTCTTTCCTTCTCTTTCCATTAAATGTAACAAATCTCCATAGATCAAAATTTAAGCACATATCATGGGTACATTGAAATTTATTAATAAGCATGCCCTATGATCAAATTTGGAAACATACCTTTAATCAACAACAGCCACTTCTCATTCCTATGATGTAATGGAATGACTCAAAAGATGATAAGTTTAATTGTTTTTTGTGGATTGGTTGGTTTGGCACTGATTAAAATTGCAGCTGACAAGACAAATTAACTGAAACAAGAATTTCTAAAAACATGACTGTTGGTGTTGGCCATCCTAGTTTTAGAAGTCAAGAGAGAGAGGTGACATGTCATCTGGATGAAAGGATGAGTGCTGATGTGTTCTTGGAGGGATGAATAACAAGGGTTCTCATCCTAGTATGACAGTACAGCATTTACAAATACCTCTACTAGAGCAAAGCTTTCTAGTCTCTGATTTTCATTGTCACACACAACTGATCACACTCACATGATTTGGGCTATGCTCAGTTACATAGTCAAGGTTTTTTGCTTATCTAGCTTACATTATTTTTGTAAGAGAGAGGGTGGTAATTTATAGGGAAGTTTTACACATAAAATCAAAAGCAGGATAGAGGAACTACTATAGAGCTATTTTTCTCACTAAGAATGTCAGGGATTGAGCTGAGTAGTACACCGAGAACTCAATATTCTCCTATGCCAGTTACTTTCTCAGTGCTTGGACAAAGTAGTCAGCCAGAAGCAGCTTATGGGATGGAAGGGGTTTAATTTGCCTTTCAGTTCCAGAATGTAGCATCAATCATGGCATGTAATGCTTGGAAGGAGTGGGAAGCCACGTTCACATTGCACCAGAGTCAGGAAACAGAGAGGAGCCACACATGGAGTCTACATATACCACCACAATGCCAACCTCCAGTGGGACACAACTCCAGTGACTCTAGTAAGGCTCTACCACTTAATGGTTTCACAATATTACTGAACAGTGCTAGCAGCTGGAGATTAAGTTTTCAATCACATGAGACTGTCAGTGGGGGGCATTTCACATTCAAACCACCACATTTTCCTTTCATAAAATAAGATTAATGCCCAAAACAAGATATGAATGGAACCTTGACTACAAGAGAGGAGAAGAGATTCTTTGTTCAATAAAAGCAAAAAGTCTCAAGAAGAAATTTAAATATGCTAAATTATAAGCATATATTTAAAACTTAAGCACGTGAATATATATATATTCATTGACTTTGGGAACCATGAGCTATTAAACCCATTTATTCTTGAGCACAAATGGCACTTTTTATATTTGAACATATAGATCTATATTTTGAATATTCAAACCTACATTCTAATGTATGTATTTTTTATTTGCTTTTATTGCTCTACTTTCTATTCTCTTTCCAGGATATTATTAGATACAAAGAAAGCATTAATAAAATATTCACTGTTTTTGCCTATTCTCTGCCCACTCTGATATATGGCTGCACTGGGAAGAAAATGGTATCAAATAATACTTGTGGCTTGGAAATGGTTTGTTCTCTTTATTTACCTATGTTGTTATCATTAACATCAGGGAACTAAAATAATAAATAATCTTTATGAAAAGTGAATAGGGCTGGCTGAGGTGGTGCACTCCTTTAATCCCAGCACTAGGGAGGCAGATGGTAGGAGGACCACCATGAGTTTGAGGCCACCCTAAGACTACATAGTGAATTCCAGGTCATCCTGAGCTAGAGAGAGACCCTACCTCAGAAAACCAAGAAAAAAAAAGTGAATAGGATCTGTCCATAACAAATGGAAAGGGCAACACTGATCACTGACAGAGTAAATTATTTGAAATCCCATTATTCTTGCAAGGCTACCTTTTTGTTAGCAACATTGATCCTCTTATAGATAATTGTGTTCATTTTGCACTGCTGTCTGGCAAATAACAGTTTGGATCCCATCATAAAAGGTCATAAGTTTACTGGTCTGAATTAGTGGAATAAAGAGGGGGATCTCAATTAGTAAAAATGTTGTACTGTACAATATGAAACAATAATCTATTTTTAAATTGTTTTTTATTTGAGAGAGAGAGGAAGAGGCAGAGAGAGAGAGTGGGCGCACCAGGCCCTTTTTAGGCACAGTGGAGGAACTTCAGACACTTGCGCTTCCTTGTACACATGTGTGACATTGTGCGCTTGTGTCACTTTTGCACTGGCTAAACTAGGACCTGGAGATTTGAACAAGTGTTCTTAGGCTTTGCAGGCAGGCACCTTAACCACTAAGCCATCTCTCCAGCCCAATGCCCATCTTTTATTTAGGTGACCAAATTGCCTTCTGCATTCAGTGGGTAGCCAGTGATTTTTTTTTTTTTGCAAAACAATGGGTTTTATTTATGACATTTTCATATGTATATATCATTGTACCTTGCTCTTTAACAATAATCTATTTTATAAAATAATCTATTTTCATGGGGTAAGAGAGAATTGTATACTATAAGCCAGCATCCAACTTTACCTTTTATATTATACATAGCATCTGCCCATAAATTATTACTCTGATTGCTACAATAATGCTCTATGATAAATGATGTCATTTTGAGTCAGTTTGGGTTAGTGTGCTCATTTGTCCTCCATCCCGACCCTTTTAGAAGGTATAATATGATGCCATTTAAAAATTATATCATAGGGTAAAACTAGCTTTTCGGCTGCTTTTACTAGCTGTCACTGTGATGGACCTAGGACTATTAAGTTGTTGACTAGGATGCTATCTTCTAGTTTGCATGAGAAATTTTATGCTGTCATGAGACCAATTCAGCTGTTCTTTCTGCCTGAGCCCAGACTACACTCCTGACACTGTTTCCATTCATGTCCAATTAGCTATGCTCCATACAAGAACTCTACCCTACATCTACAGTCTCTTGCCTCTGTCCTCCTCAAGATTCCAGTTGGGTGACATTTGTATGGAAGCGACCCCCCTCCCCAAAGTCCAGGGATGACTATAGAAAATGAGGCCCGAAGAATTTAGGGACTTTCTCAGGTTATGCTGTTAAACAAATAGAGACAAATACTGTAGACAGATTTCTGCATTTCTGCACTGATTTCTATACTACACAGTTTTAAAACTGCATAGCATTGCTGAACATATATGACTAGACATATATTCTATGGTCAAAGAACATATCTAAGTGGACAAATCACCCAAGGTGCACCATGAAACTTAGAAAGTTTTCTGTTGAAAAGTGCATAGATGAGCTCCCCATCATATTGAGAAGATCTTGATCAAAAAGAAATAAATTGTTCCTAAAACAGAATATGATGTTGCACAGAAAAAAGTTTATACATATATATATGTGTATATATATATATATATATATATATATATATATATATATATATAACAGATTCCTAAAGAAACAGAAACTTATGGTACAGAATAAACTGCCATGCTATACATACAAATAGAAGGAAGAAAAGAAGGGAGACAGGACTAGAAGGTGAGAGGGAAGAAGAAAAAAGAATACATGGACAAGGGAGAGGGAGAAGGAGGAGGACAAAAGAGGGAAAGTGGAATAAGAAGAAGCTGTTTCTAAGAACATTGAATAGCTTAACAACATATTTAAATATGTAAGAGCTATAGGTAGGCCTTATAAAAATATCAATTTTTTCTTTCTACCCTGTTAAGTACATCTTTAGCTATAGAAGCCTAGAGAGAGAGAGAGAGTGTGTGTGTGTGTGTGTGTGTTTATGGAAAGAAGTTTCAAAATAATGTCTACTTTTTACCAAAGGTAATAAAATGTTTCCTATCTTCAATTATTATGGAAATGAGATGATTTTGTTATATCTGTTATATCCATCTCAATCCCTGGCTTTCTTTTTTTTTTTTTTTTTTTTTTTTTTTTTTGAGGCAGGGTCTTGCTCTAGCCCAGGCTGACCTGGAATTCATTAAGTCGTCTCAGGGTGGCCTTGAACTCAGGGCGATCCTCCTACCTCTGCCTCCCAAGTGCTGGGATTAAAGGTGTGCACCAGAACGCCTGGCTTAATCCCTGGCTTTCTTAAAGGAAAGGCAGAACTGAACTGAACTCTGGAACCGCAGATAACTTTGGGGATTTACATGTCTGTCAAGTCACGAGTGTAACAAAGAGGAGAGTTTGGAAAACATTGCTCTAGAAGAAGAAGTGTGAAAGATGGACTTGTATTCAGCCTGAATGGTAAAGCAGAAGGGGTGACAATTTAGGAGAAAGAATGAAACCCTTGTTACCCTATTCCACCTAAGATAAATAAGGTTTGTCCCTATGTCAAGAAGACCAGTCAACTCCTGTGACTTCATAAAGAGGAATAATGAAACACAACCTTCTTTTCAGAAACTCCTGTTTTAAGTAATTTCCCCCATCAGCTGTGACTTTAATTGTTGTTAACCCATGTCATTCATAAACAAGAAAACCAATTTATTTTTTCTGATGTTGCCTTTAATCATCAAAGAGCAGTGTCTGCTGTGATTAACACTGTGTTTCAGAATTCTACTGCAGAGCATCCCAATATCAAAAACTCATATAGACTTGTGTTTTTGTTTAGAATATATATATATATATATATATATATATATATAATATTGTATATTGCATTTTTCACATAGTATACATTTTATAATATATTTTATTTTATAAAATATATTACATTTTACATCTAATATATATATATATAGAGAGAGATATAGATATGAATAAACAATAAATTTAAAGAATAGAAAGTTTCCTTTTGGAAGAAAGAAAACAAATCTTAGGGGATGGAGAGATAGCTCAGAAATTAAAGTGCTTGCACGTGGAGCCAAAGGACCTGGGTTCGATTCCTCAGTACCCACATGAGACAAATTTACAACGTGGCACATGTGACTGGAATTTGTTTGTAGTGGTTAGAGGCACTGGCTTGCCCATTTTCATTCTCCCCTTTTCTCTTTATTTATATAAATGTTTATATACCTATATTTATATAAATTAAAAAACAGGTCTTAGAAAAGTGAAATATTTTCATACTAACAAAATTTATAAAATGTCTATGTAAATATTAATAAAAGCTGTGAAAGAACACATACTAAGTATACTGATATCAGTAAGAAAACAACACCTCAGGGCAAAAGATTACCAAAAAAAAAAGGTTAACTTTTAGTGCACTAAATTTTGGCTCATTGACCCAAAAGTGTTAGTACTCACTATAAGTTCTTATACTTCTTCCTGAGAGGATAATTTTAAGCAAATATTCTGTCTCAAGGCAATGCCCATATTGTCTTTCTAATGCTGGCCTTTAACACGTCTCTTGAATGCACACAGAATAATACAAAAGCAACTATAAAAATGTGCGTATTTCTCTCTCCCTTTAAAAAATTTCCCTATGATTATATACTAATAAAGAATAAAATCTAAAACTTATTTTTTTAAAAAAAAGATATTTATTTATTTGCAAGGACAATGAGAGAGAAGAGAGAGAGGAGAGAGAGAAAGAATGGATTGCCAGGGCCTAGTGTGGCAAATGAACTGCATACACTTGCTCCACTTTGTGCATCTGGCTTTGCAAGTAAGTGCTTTAAATGCTGAGCCATCTCGGCAGCCCTAAAACTTCTTCAATAAGTTCTTCATTAAGTTCTTTCACGTGTCTCCTATCTGACAATGCAGGCCTAATTTCTTGCCTCTAAGCTTTTCAATATAACATAACATCATTGAAGTATTTATTTTTTATGTCACCTCACTATGTCTTCCAGTCTTCCATTTTTTTTTTCAAATAACTAGTGAACTACTAGGCTTTACTAAACTAGTACACTTCTCTTCTCTCTATTTTCTTTAATCTCTGAATATTATTCTCTCTCTATCTCTCTTTTTTTCCTTATGGAGTTTTGAGATGGAATCTTGCTTTGTAGCCCTAGTTGGCTGAGAGCTCACTATGAAGACCAAGTTGTTCTCAACCCTATCATCTGCCTCTCTCTCCAAGGTGCTGGGATTATAAGTATGGAGCTGGCTTGAATAGTGCTCTTCTATTTGTGTATGATGTGCAAGCAATCATCTTATTCCTCCAATACAATTTTTTTGTTGATCAAAACACTTTTGGCACTTGCCTGTGAATCTTAATGATTCACATACAACTATCTAGGGCTCACATAAGCCATAGGCAGTTACAAGGTTGCAATGTTGCACATGCATGCAAGGGGGCACATGTGTCTGAAGTTCAATTTCAGTAGCTAGAAGCCCTAGTGGGCCAATTTTTTCTCTCTTTCTTGTATTAAAACAAAAAGCCAGTCTGTTGGGCTTGCCTAAAATAAAAATAAATAAATAAATAAATAAAGTAAATAAAAACAACTGAGCAAAAGCAGTTGATGGGAAGAAAGGCTTTATATTTGGTTTACAGTCTCAAAGGGAAGCTTCATGATGGTAGGGAAAAGATGGCAAAGCAAAGGCTGGACATCACCTCTTCCCACAGGAGAGTGGAAAAGAGCAACAGGAGAGTGAGCTGAGCTCTGGCAAGAGGGCACTGTCTACAATATACCTAAGCCACCCCAACAACACACCTCCTCCAACAATGCTTTATTTCCCAAATTGCTACCACCATGAGGACCCAGAAAAAAAATGAGTTTATGGGGGACATCTGATAAAAACCACCACACAGAGCTGTCAGTGTCTCATGACTGGTCAGGAGTTAGCTGTGGATTTATGGCCATCATAGTGCACCTGTTGCTGGTTACATAACTTTCAGAAGTCTGGATAATGAAGCAGATGGCTTTTATTGCCTGTTTTTCAAACTGGTTTTGATCATAACATGATCCTGAGGCTAGTAAGTAATTATTGTCTCAAAAGGACCAACTCTTGGTTCATTTTTGGGACTTGATTTTGAAGAGTTGCTTTTTTATTCTAATTCATTTAAGTATTTGATTCTTCATCTATTCTCTTAAGATTTTTTGTTTTGTTTTATGTCTAATTTTCTAATATTGAGGTATTATAATTTCTAATATTGAGGTTCTTTTTAACCTTTCTTCTTTAAAGGTATAGAAATTAAATCCTATAAATGTCCTTCTAGTTATCACTTTGTTCACTAATTTTTCTATAAAGTCAGATTTATTGTGGTCCAACTCATAAACAGTAAGTCACCCTTTCTTGTGTTTCTTGAGAGGTTTTGATTAATGTGTTTAATAATATCTGTACCAAACTTATGGCATATTTCCATCAAACATATTTTTATTTTCATATTACATATTTTTGATACTTTCCATTGAAGACATTGAATAAAATACTATGTTTTGTGTATAAATATAACACTTTTTAAAATCTTTCACTCATTTACTTGTCTCTTTCTGTGTTATGATTTTTTAACTCTGCTTTTGCAAATTGTGAAAATTTTTTCATACTTCTACTTGTTAAAAATGAGTCTAGGATTGGAGAAGAACCATACAATCCAAAATCATATTGGCAAGGAAATGTCTAATCAGCAGAAGGGTACCAAGGTCTTTTGAACAAGAGGTTTGCTAGTGTTTTTATGTTCCCTAATGCAGGCAGGGTCCTGGGCATTACTCTGAGTCGGAATTTGCACTCACAATCCATGCAACTGGCTACAATACAAAAATGACAAAAGTACATAATTTCTATGGTAATGAAAGGGAAGATTTAGGAACCTTTTACCAGATGCATAAACAGAAGCTTTGCTTTGGAGGGTGTTTGCTTTGTTTTGTTTTGCTTTGCTTTGTTTAGCTTTGCTTTGCTTTGCTTTGCTTTGCTTTGCTTTGCTTTGCTTTGCTTTGCTTTGCTTTGCTTTGCTTTGCTTTGCTTTGCTTTGCTTTGTTTGAATCTCTTGGTCTCAAGTACAGCTAAATCAGGAAGTGCAACTTGCCATGGAATGAATGGTGTCCTTCCAAATTTTGGTTTCTCTCTGTTTCTCACACATTGGAATTTTGTTTGCTTGTGTTGGTACCTGTGGTCATTAACAGAATGGAATCACTTTCAATAATTATTTTTTGGGCTTTCTATAATTTTTGGGGGGTACCAAGAATTGAGAACATAAACCAATGTAATGAAGGCTTCAATCTTTTAAAAAATATTTTTATTAGTTATCTATAGAGTATATATACAGCCATGATGGTACCAGTGTTAGCCTTCTCCCTGTTGTCCAACCATGGGTAATGTGGGTCTTGCCTTATGTGGGTAACCATCAGTTATGTGGGAGAGGCAATGACTCTGTGTATAATGACCCAACTCATGACTCTTGGAGGCTTCAATCTTCCCCACATACAAACCCTCTCATCTAACAATCAACGCAAGAAAGAAAACATGTTTTCTTGTATTTTAATTACTATTTTCCATTTAGTCACCTTTCATTCTGCAATGAACTTTTGCAATTTGTCTCCTGTTAGACATGTGTCATGACTGTTACCTTCAAACTGTATGGAAATGCTGTTACCACAATGGAAATTATGTAATAGAGTGCTTGCTAAGCATGTGTGACTCTTTGGTACTAATTAACCGTGCAACAGAACAAAGCAAAAATAAGAACAAAAACAAAATAGAGAGAATAAAGAGAGGGGATAGGAGGGAAGGAAAGAAAGAAAAGGAAAGGAAAGGAAAGGAAAGGAAAGGAAAACAATAAAGAAAGGAGAGAAAGGAAAAAAAACCTGGAAAGGAAAGGAAAGGAGAAATGCCATTTGTTCTGGGAAGTCTTGGATAAAAAGGAATCTCTGGGTCACAGTAGAAACTATCTTTGGAACTTAGTTCTTAAGTTCTCAGACTTTATTTCTCCTCAGCAAATGCCATTTCCTTGTTGGTATCAGTGAATTTACAATTATGGCTTTGGTGCTTCTTCAACTCTCACAGTTTGTCTTAATCAAGTAGGCTATCTCTATTCTGTGGGGAATAAAAACTGATTTGCATATTTTGAAAATGATACAAGAGAACTCTGTATGTATACCTGAATTTGAAAAGCACTAAACTAAACTGCATAACATTTATCACTAAAGCCTTTATGTAGAGAAGCAAGAATCTGTGCAGTACAATGAAAAAACATTTTAAAAGCATTTTTAAATAAAAATAAGACAGCCTAAGCAGTCACTGAGGCAGATTCTACTTGAAATAACTTAATATGTAGATGAGTGACTCTTAACAACCTCACAGTGCTTGAAGACCTTCAAAGACTCAAGTATGTACATTCAGAATTTCTGTGTAGCATTAAAATAACCTGTGAATTTCCAGGAAAGGGTAAAGTTTGAACAAATCTCAGAGGTGATGAAGGACATGGAAAATCCTGTCTAGAGTAAAGAAATCATCTGGTTGATAGAGAGGTGTAGTGATAGCCCTTGTGGTCTGTGGATGGGAAGTAGGAGAACCTGAACTCAACATGTGGATAATTGAATGTTATTTTTCACAGGCAAGACAATATATGCTATTTGATTGGAACAGCCATGAACAACTAGCTAAGTTGTTTAATCTTTATCACTGAGAAATAATAAATATTAACTCCAAGCCAAAAGAAAAGATGTGAAATTAAAACCAGGGTTATCAACTCAAAGGGAAGAAGGGAGGTTTTTTGAGATATTTGGGGCTAAATTAGGTATCAAGTAAAGAGACATCCATGAAAATTGTTACTCTAGAAATTAATTTTCAAATTTGATAATAATTAATTTATCCTATACAAATGTATGTTACAGATAAAATTTAAATGCTATTTTTTTATCTAATCCAAGGAAATTGATAAAACTGCTGATGACAAAAATATTGCAACTGAAAAAAAAATATTGCAACTGTATGAGTATGCGCTGGTGCATGTATGTGTGTAGGTGTACACACACATGAGAACACGTGTGTGGGGGCCAGAGGTTAATGTTGGATGGCTTCCTCTATCTCTTTCCATCCTATGTGCTCAAGCAGAGTCTCTCATTTGAGTACAGAGCTCACTAGTCCAGCTAGCAAGTATGTTCCAGGGTCTCTCTGTCTCTGCCTTCAGATTGCTGGAATTGCAGGCAGGCTACCACACACACACCCAGCATTTACATGGGTGCTGGGGCTCTGAACTCATGCTTTGCTTAGCAAGTGCTTTATTGACTGAGCTTTCTGCCCAGACTCTGTCTTTTTGTTGTTGTTTGGCTGCAGATTTCTTTATGTATCCATTCAATGAAATAGGGTTAAGGTATGAGAAGGGGGCATGAATATCATATATTATATTGAATACCATGCACAATATTGTTCATTCACACTATAATATAATAAATTCCAATATGCATTATTTTCATACATGTGAATTTTTCTTCACTGCATATGTTAACAAATCACTAAAATAAAGATATACATGGATTGCTTCTATAGAAAATACATAATATTTTGTTGTTCTTGTTTTCTGATTATAGGTGCCCTTCTATCAGCAAGCAAGAGAAGAGAGGTTGGTGGGGAGGACATTGCAATTACTAACAGCTTATTAAATAATCATCATGTCAGGCTCTTTGTATACACTGATTAATGTTAGTGTGCAGATAAACCCCACCATAAATAAAGACTCCCATACTCTTATTTTTAATCTCACTCACAGAGTTTAAATAATTTACTAAGAACTGCACAGAGTAAATAGCAAAAGTTTGGGCGAAATGCCAGATGCTTTATGCTCCTCCACACCAGCCACTAATCCTGTCACTTTAGTGCACTTGGGTTGTGAGTATCATATGTGAGGGTTGAAAAGCAGAAAGACATTGAGTATGTGTGTATGTAAACATAATATTTTATAAACACCATCTGTATTATACATCATATATGTGTCACTCATGTATACATTGCATATATTGGGACCCAGACTATGGCATCCAAAATATGGTAGTTTGCATATACTGAAGTTTTGATGCTGAAGAAAGCTGAGAAAACTGAAAAAGCAAGAAGGTCATTGTCATGGTTTGAATGTGAAATGTCAAATTGGCAATGGTGGCAAACACCTTAATTCCAGGATTAGGGAGGCAGAAGTAGGAGGGCCAGTTTGAGTTTGAGATCAGCCTGGAACTACAAAGTGAGTTTCAGCCACCAAGTGAGGAAGTCTGCCTTAGCCTCCTATGACCATGTCTTCCAGATTTCCAGATCATCCCCCCCAAATCTCTGATCTGAAATTTATATTTCCTCCTTTAAATTGCTTCTGTGAGATACTTTGAACTGTTGCCTTTCTGCTTTCCTATAGTCTCATGAAGCAGTTGTCTTGCCTCACATGTGGAGATATGAAATGTGATAGTCACAGATGCCAAGAAGAACTTGCACATGCTAGCTAGACTTGTTAATTTCCCTTGGTTTATCATCTTTGAGTAATGCCTTTTGTCCTCCAAACACCATAACAATACTGTTGTCCCTAAATCTTTCTGTCTTTTTCTGAAGCTCCTGTGTTACAGAAAACTATGTTTAAATGAATTGTTTTTCTTTTCTTTACTATCTGATCTTGGTTATCAAGGTCCCAGCCATGGACTTTATAAGAGGTCAGGGGAAAATATATGTATCCTTCTTTATACACATATATAGAAGACAGATATATATTTATAATATATTTTATATTTGAAAATGCATATGTATGCAGATTAAGTGGTAAGAAGGTTTGTAGAAAGATATGAGAGATCTTATTTGTATAATTAAATGAAATACTTTGTTAATATTCAAGTGCTGAGGTTGGACAATGTTTGAGAAGTAGACCCAGGTATCGATCATGTGGAAAGTAGAAGCTGCCTACCTAGGACAGAGTTCTGACAGGAGGGAGGACAGTTGGAATCTCAGCATTCACAGCATCAGCTTTCATCCATGGGATACGTAAATACAAACACTGTGTTAAGCAGTTCAAAATGGCAGCAGCTCGTGAAATTTCAGAATTCTCGAGACTTGCCATGACTGACCTCTGCCCTGTGACCAAATTGCTACTTGTTAGCAACTCCCTATGTTACCAAGAACAAAACATATATTTATTTTTACCATTACTTCCCTTTCTTTCATTAAATGTTTCAAGCCACACTCAATGAGACGGAGACTGGTCTACTTTGAAGAAAACTTGAACATGGATGTTTACATACATAGATGCACTGGGAGTTTCTGCCACCCTCCCCTCATTCAGGCTGAATAGCTTCCACTTATTTACACAGATATTGAAAGGCTGCTTCATCTCTTATTTAAAAGAAAGTCTGAGGCTAAAACGGGTGTGAATGCAGCTGTGGAAACAGATTAATCAGAAGCAATAAACACTATTGATTTCAGTGCCTTAGTTTATGGAATTATAGAAATGGTTTTTGAATTGCTGAGACAGGCTGAATCACACCGTGGAGACAGCCATATATGTTGCCTAAAATAGGGCTGACTGGTGCTGGGGCAGACAGTTGGTATTCCTTGATATAGCTCTGCAACTTCCTTTTGTGTTCAGTTTCCTGGCTCTATTCCTGATCAGTTCTTACCTCTCCAGTAACCATGTTTCTTGAGACTTCATATATGGTTCTTTCTCATGTCACTATATGTCTATAAACAGAAGCTGATAAACCACTCATTCTTTGAAGGTGTTTAAAATAGTCCCATTTTCTTAGACAGTACATACTGATGATGTAACAGTAGAAGGTAGAAGAGGGTAAAAATAAGAAGGGCTCGCCCTCTCAGCTGGATCTCCCAGCAATTGAGATTCCTTCTCTAAGAACGACAGATTCTCATGTCTGTGCAGACACACACTCTATAGATGCATGTGTAGACATGGTATTTGTTATCTGTCCTCTCTTTTTATCAAATGTGTGCATATGTGTGTGTGCATGTTCATGTATGCCAGTGTGAGTTCATGTACATGGAGGCCAGAGAACAATCTCAGGTGACATACTATGGCATGCCACCTACCCTCTTTGAAACAAAGTCTCTCATTGTCCTGGTGCCCACAGATTAGGCTAGATGGGATGGTCAATGAGACCCAGGGATCTTGCTGTCTCTCCCCAACACTAGGATTACAGGGCATGACACCAGGCCTTGCATTTTTATGTAGGTTCTGGGCATCAGACTCAGCTTTATGCTTGTGTGACAAGCATTTTCTTGATGGGGCTATCATACCAGCTTAGCTTAGTTTTTGTTTGGATCATTTGAATATTCTTCTTCAACGGTGTTGGGGATGGAACCCAGAGTCTCACTCAGGCATGCTGGTTAAGGTGCTCTACCAATGAACCACACCCCCAGCCCTGTTTGTCCTCTTTTGACAAATATGTAAGAAATTCTTCTCTAATTTGCTTTTTGTCATATAACATATTTTCTGACAATTTGTTTTGTATCTACATATAAAATCCATGTTCACAGCAAACTTGTCTATTACATAAATGCTACATGACACACTTAACTAATTTTAACAGGGCAAACAATACTAAAAAGATGAACAAATGCACTTTATACAAGCATAGTCATAGATAAATCCCTTAAAGTGGAATTACTGAATCTGGTTCAAATTTCCATAAACACTACAAACTGTTTCCACAAATGTAGGACCATTGTAGCCACAGAAAAATATATAAGTGCTTATTTTCTTCACTTTCACTGATACAAAGTATTGTAAACATTGTAGTTTTAAATGATTTACAAATAGTATCCATATACTTTATCATTATTCTATTTATTATAAAAAAACTTGCAGAATTTTTTCACATGCTTACAGGCCATTTATACTTGCATTTCTAGCTAAATCTTTTGTCCTTTATAATGTGATTTTTTAGATCTATGTTAAAGTTTTCACTATTATGAAATTAATCATTATATAATTTTGAAAGTTTTATTTTGTATATGATCTTTAGCTTATTCGCTATATTGTAGTCTAATTTAGAATTATATAATGAAACTCATCAGTTTTGATGACTACTATTTTACTCAAGAATTAAAGGTACTTTCCTACTCTGACATAAAATTTTCTCAAACTTTCTTTTATAAAAATTTTATCTTTACTATTTAAGTTTTTTTTATGAATTAGAAATTATTTTCATATAAAAGATAAAAATGATTTTTTCATTGACTGACCAATTATCCCAATCATTATAAAACATTTGTTCTTTTACTTATGACTTCAAAAACAAAATTTATCATGTATAAAATTTATATATCTTTATTTTATCTTTCTGAATTTTGCAAATGAGTCCATTATTGTACTGATGTGCTAATTCATCACTGTCTTAATTAGTATAGGTTATTTAATATCTAATAAGACTATACCCTATTGTATACCTTATTATATTCATTTTGAAAAATTTCCTATGTCTATTTTTTTTCAGTTTTAAAATTTATAGCTTAAAATCATCTTGTCTAATTGCTGTTGGTATTTTCATTGACAGCACATTAATTCTATAGATTGGATTAGAACAAGCTGATATTTTATAATACCACATATATCTAATCAGGGGCAGGTTTTTATATTTCAAAATGTTGTTTTATATCCCTCAGAATTTCCACTTCTTTCTTGGCAATAAGTTAGTGAGTAAATGCAATTGTTTTTGTAATTGCTTTGGAATATAGCATCTCTCTGTCTATTAGATAGTGTGTCGGAGTATTTTTCTCTTATGTGGTTGTTTGATCATGTCTCATGTGTATTCAAGAGGAAGTAACTCAACACATGCTGGAAGTGTGTCTGTGTGTGCATGTGTATGTGCGCGCACGCACATATGTGTTTGATATAAGTTAATTTGAATCTTTCTAGAAAGTGGCTAGTTAACATTTGAAGTGCATTTATCAAAAATATAACTTCATCAGTTAAAGTATATTATTGAAAGGTATGCCATAAGGTTTATTAAATAATGAAAGAGAGGCCAGAAGTTATTATCACCTATTTAGAGTAATGGTATTTCAGGTATATTATAAGGCTGAAAAGCTTTAAATGAACCCTGCTGTCTTAACACAAATGAGTAACCCCAAGAAAGGCAGTTTCCCAAAGATTTGTAGAAACACCCAAGATACAGACTCTTCACTTTGTGTTCCTCCATTTTCTTGAACATAATGTGATCATATTCCTGCAGCTTGAGCCTATGCTGCTAGGTACCAGTTTAGGGCATATTACTGTAAAATACAAGAACATTGTACAGGGCCAATTCATTATTTTTAAATAGTTTTAATTATTTATGATGAGAGAGAGAGAGAGATGCAAATGAACTGCAGACATATGCATCACTTTGTACATCTGGCTTTACATGGAAACAGGGGAATTGAACCTGGGTTATAGGCTTTGTAAGCAAGCACCTTTAACCACTGAGCCAGCTTCCCAGCCCCATGGCCAATATTTGAATTCTTGATGGGAACTCTTTATACCTTGTCAAAACTTTATCTGAAAGCCCTAAACTCACTGTTATTTTTGTATTTTATTTTTATTTATTTGTAAAGAGAAAAAGAAGAAAATGGGCAAACTAGGGTCCCCTGCCACTGCAAACAAACTCCGGATTCATGCATATTACCTTGTGTAGCTGGCTTTATGTGGATGTGAGGGAATGAAACTCAGCTGTCAGGCTTTTCAAACCAGTGCCTTTTATACCTAAGCTATCTCTCCAGCCCCTAAATTCAATGTTAAATTCCATGTGGTTTTCTGATGGCCTTCTAAAATTCTGTATTGGGCACCTGGAGCCTCAACTGATCATAGCAGCATGTTCTGCAATTCTCTTGGAGTACAAAAGCATGAGTCTCATGAAGTGTTGCTACTGGGCCATTTCTCTCCTACCTGTCCATGTCATGGAAACTGTCCATGATGTTTCCATCACCTCCCATGTTCTGATGAGGTGTGGGGAATTTTTATTGTGTCCTCTTTCTTACCATGTAGCTGATACATTCTTCAATGCTGCTAGCCATGTCTGCTCGTCATTTGCTCCATTTGTTTGAGTTTTGTGCTTTGGTCTTGTAATAGTGTGCTAGGGTTTCAGGAAAGTCCTTGAACCCTAAATCCTAGGTCCATGTCTACATTTAATCAAAGAGAAGGATAATCATTAAATTATTATATTTACTAGGGAAGTACATAACCAAGGAAAGGAGATTTAATAGACCCACATGGCTTGAGAACCCATGTGGGGGACACTGGGAAAACTGTGGAGAGAAAAGAAAGAAAAGAAAGTTCAGAGGGCTCCTGCCATGTGAGGAGGTAGAGGGGATAAAGAACCCATGTGGAGACTCTTCCCTCTGCTTGTTCCAGTTGAGCCAAGCTAAAGAGGAACTCACCAGCAGCTGGAAGTTCAGGAGAGGTCAGGCAGCACAGAGACCTTGCTCTCCCCAACAAAAGCATACTTATAATCTTGTAGTTGTGGGCCTTGCCTACCTTCTGGCTCAGCTCACCTGAGTGACAGCTGATTGTTTTGGGCTAGAGGCAGTCTCAGGAAGAGGCTAGCAATGATGACAAGTTCTGGGGCTGAACTTTGTTCAACAACAATGTTAGGGCTAGATTTACATCCTAGGAGAGACCTCCCTCCCAGGAGGAGCCCAGGTTGTTTGTGGCAAAACAGATCTAGGTAAGAGATAAGAAGTCACATCCTGCTTTGATCTGTAGCAAAGTGGGGACCCTCAAAGGTAGGCCAAAAGACAGTCCTTTTTCCTCCCCCCCCCTGCTTTGTTTTTTTTGTTTGTTTGTTTTGTTGTTGTCGTTTTGTTTTAACTTTCATGGGCTCAGTCACCCTAGCTGCCTAAAAGAGCTACCTAATTCCCTCTCAGTCTGGTGTTGTGACAAGGGAGACAATGATACATTACCTGTGTGGTTGTCAGTTTTATCCAGCATAATAAAGTGTGAGTCCACACAGGTCTCACTATAACTTTGCCACTGTATCTAGACAGGTTTCAGCACAATAAATATCTAACATCCAAAGACTTCTCATATTGGGAAATGACTGCCCTTTCCTGAAATAATAATAATAATAGGTGACATCACTCTCAATCACCATATTAGGGTACTGATTTCAGTATTTTTAAAATCTTGTGACCTTATTGAAGTCTGAAAATAATTTAGAAGAATTTGAGTCTTTGTTTTGGGCTTTCTAGCTGCTATTGAGTTGAACTGACTCCACTAAGCACTCTCTTTAAGTCATTTACACTGGATTCAGACTAACATAATCAATGCTGCTGCCGTCTGACTCAAGTGAAACAAGAATTCTGATTGTGGAAGATACTACATCAGTATTGGGGAGAAATACAGGGTTTTTCTAGTTGAATGAAAATTCAAGAGAGCTTCTTTTCAAGAGGAGCTTACATCAGATAAGCCAGACAAGACTATATGTTGTAGCAGAAAACAACCCAAAATGGCAGATTGCAAAAAGTCAGAAAGTCAAAATGGAAGTACTCATTGGTCTGAGAAATGACCAGAGAACAGCCCTGAAGCTTCTCTGTTTCACGTCAGGGCCCAGTGGAATTAAAAGATAAGAGAAAATGGAAAGGGAGTGTAAGGAAACAGTGAGGATGAGGGCAGGGAGATTCGGTTCAAGAGGGAAGTAAGTCAACCAAAACTAATGATGAATGAAACCGCCATAAGGTTACCTGTTTATATGCTAATTAAAAAGCACCAGAAGAAAAATTTAACACTATAGCAGTGAACAAGCTATTTAAGATTTAAAGAAAGCAAGCTGAAAATGTATAATTAATAAAAAATAAAGATTGATGAAACATTAAATATAAAGAAAAGTTCAGTATCTGAGCGAAAGTTTTCAAAGTCCTTGAAATTTTCTATTTTCAAGTAAAATCAGAAAATTCTATTGGGAAAATACTGCCTAAGTTAAAGTGTGAAGTACTTTACAAAACCAGCAAATTTCACAAAAGATAAAATATGTAATAAAGTTTTCCTCATCTTTCTTTAGTCTTTTTCTCTAGAAAATTATCAGAACCTAACTACATTAAGGCAAACCTGAATTTTTATATGACTAAGGGTTTGATTCTCTTGAGAAGATTTCTAAAAATGATAAATCTGAGAAGAAGAAAATTTGGTGTAGTATTTGACTATAGCCTATACACAGCCTCCAGAAATGATCTCTGGATTCAAGGAAGACCCCCAAATCATGTAAAAATTATATAAATAGTTGCTAAACTGTGTATTTAGGGAATAATATAAAAGTAGAAAATGTGTACATGGTCAGTACATACATCATTGTTTTCTCAAATATTTTCAATCTGAAGTACATTAAACACAGAACACATGGGTATGGAGACAGCTGTATTCCCTTCCCTTTACCCTTTCTGCTGGTACTCAGTCTAGCCTGTGGAATTCAACAGGTCCAGTCCATTCTCTTACAGTAGAAATGGCTCTAGATCCTTACATAAATATTTGCTTCACTAATATTTTTTAATGTAAACCAACTTTCTCCCTTGAGCAGTCTCCACAGAGGCAGGAAAATCAGTATTCCTTCATCCTCTGCTCTCACTTTAACCTTTGAGAGCCTTGATTCTGTCTTTGGTTCAGACACTGACTCCCACCATCTCAAAAGTACTAAGTAGCATTTCCTTCTTCAAAGCTGAATTTGGCGTCAGTGTCTGCAAATGTTCACATTATTCTAAGCCCCTTGTATTATGTCTTCTTGAAAAAAGAACTACTTTCCCGTTTTTGACTATCTGAAATGGATTAATGCTTGTTTCAAATCAATCTACCAAACCCTGCTCTATACAAACTGTAGACTACAATGCAATAAAGTTAGAGGCTAAAAATAGAAATGTTTTGCATGCTTCTGTTCACCAAAGAATCCCTGAATCTCAACATAAAATTCAAGGACTGGGGAGGTACTTCAGTAAGTAAAGTGCTTGTTCACAAGTTCACAAGCATGAGACCTGAGTCTTCTCTGGAGAGCCCATGTAAAAGCGTTGGGGATGGAAGCAAATGCCTATAGTTGCTGCTCTGGGGAAGAAGAGACAGGAAGAGCCCTAGAGCTCATTGACTATCCAGTCTTGCCAAATTTGTGAAGTCCAGGGCAATGAAAAGTTCTGTCTCAAAAGTAGATGGTCAGTATTCCTCAGGATAATACTAGAAGTTTTCCTATAGCCTTCACATGCATGTGCACATATACCCACAATCACGTGTGCCTAAACACATATGGATACATATACATACACATGTGAATGCACAACATACACATTTGCAAGCATACACACACTCAAAATCAATAGTATAGAATTCATATCAGAGTACTATCCATGTGTCTGGCCCTTTACATACATTGGGTGCTCCCTGATCAGTAACACTTCAAGTGCATATACTGTATTTATTTACACTGAACCAAAAGAGCACCATCAGATTTAAACAAAGCAGAGCTTTACCATGGCAACCTTCCTCTTAATCTAATATTACATGATTTTGTATGCTCAAGCATCTCTCAGTCCCAATCAGAGCTAGCTTTCCCGCTGATATTATAATGTACACCTCTAATCCCAGATACTTAGGAGGATCTAGGATCATAAGGTTCAGGGCAGCATAGGGGGCCCTCAGGCTCTGAGGCCACTATTTAGAAAAAGAAAAAAAGTCAAAACTCACTTTTCTGGCTCACTTTTGAATACTTGTACTTTCTCTACCTAAGCAATACTTTGGCTTGACAATTTCACATCCTATGACAACCACATAGATGACCCTTCCTATGTTAGAAAAGAATTATATATACCAATTTGATATTATAAGGTGTTTTTCGTATCTCTGACCATCATAGGAAGACTCCATCTTCACATCCCTGCAGCACTGTCTGGAAGAGTCAGCTCATAGAACCTGCTCTGAAAGTCTCTTGACCTCTTTTAGTACCAGAGTGTTTATTGCCTTCTTTGTATTAAACACATTCTGAAAATACCTTCACTACACTACCACCCATGGTACTGTGCTCTTGTTTACACAGGTATATTGGTTGCTGTGTTGCAAATTCTTGAAGCATAGGTCATGTCTCAGTTCTCTCTGTATCTTCAGTCACTCAGTGAAATGCCTGTCACTTAAAAATATGTTCAATAAAAATCTGAATAAATGGAATAAAGGAAGGGATGCATACTATTGATTAGGTTATCATTTCCCCAGTGGCATTCAGCTTGAATGCATGTCCCGGGCACATTAATTGGTCTTATGTATGTTTTGTATGTATTATTCACCAAGATACTTTCTTCAGACTGATCTTTCTTTATGTGGTCTTATCTTATACATAGTTATTTGACTTGTAGGATGAATCTTTGTATGAACTGAGATTTGACTTGTCAGCAGGCTGACAGAGATCCCAGCATGTTGATGGTTTAACTTTGTGAAGAGGAAATTTTCAGTGAATCAGTCATTGTGTTACACTTATTGTTGCCTTCAGCCAACACAGTTATTTACTAACCTTCTAATCTGAGGGACATAGTTGATAATCTACAATAAATCTACATTCTCCTATCCCTCACTGGAACATGCCATTGACGAAGATCAACAGACCCAATAAGTAGACATATTTTCTTATAGTTTTATAAACTGTGAAATGCTACTTCAAGAATCAATGTCATTGCAAGTGATAAATAAATGTACCTCTTGAATTATTTCAAAATTTGCTTTTTCAAAAGGTGACACTCTAGAGTATTTGCGTTTGAGGTTGCACTTGCCCTAGATAGTTTATACAGACCATCGTGTTGGGTTACCATTAAAATGAGCTTGTCTTCTAGAGTATAACTAGTTAAGGAAAGAAATAGAAAAGTATCAGGAGCAACGAAATTCTTGTTTCTGGGTGATTTGGAGTATCAAATGAATTGGTTTCTAATTTTCCCCTTGAAGTGGAAAAATTTACTTTCCTTATCTTAGTTCTAGCACATCATCACTTTTACAGACGTATGTATGTATGTATGTATGTATGTATGTATGTATGTATGTATTTTCCAGTTTTTTAGAATCACATTTTCTTACTTGTTTTGCTTTGTTTTCCTCCCATCTTGTGAGTTTCCTTTTACATTTTATTTTTTAAATTATTGTGTGTGTGTGTGTGTGTGTGTGTGTGTGTGTGTGAGAGAGAGAGAGAGAGAGAGAGAGATGTGTAATGTGCATGTCCATGTGGTGGTCAGGTTGTATCTTCTCTCCTTCTATCTTTTGGAGACAGAGCATCTCTTGTCACTGTTGCCTGTGAGATTCTAGAATCTTCTTGCTCTGTGTCCCATGGTTGTGGATGCATTGGGATTACAGACACATGTACTACTTTTCATCCAGCTTAATGTGGGTGCTGAGGAAGGTCAAACTTAGGTTATGAGCCTAACAAGCAAAGGCTTTTAACCACTGAGTCCTCTCCCCAGCCCCTTCTATGTTATTAATTGAAGTTAACATAGAGTATTTGCTCCTAGTACTCTTGTTCTTGAAGCACAATATTAAGAATGTGGAATTGAAAAACTTGAAGTCTCTAACTAGAAACCCACATACTGTACTAGATTCTCCCAATACATAGTATATAATCTGGCAAAATATTTAAAATCATTTTAAAAAAACTTTTAAATTATTTATTTATTTATTAGAGAGAGAGAGAGAGAGAGAGAAAGAGTGAGAATGGGCATGCCAAGGCCTCCAGCCACTGTAAACGAACTCCAGACACATGTGCCACCTTGTGCATCTGGCTTATGTGGGACCTGGAGAATCGAACCAGGGTCCTCAGGCTTCACAGGCATGTGCCTTAACCACTAAGCTACCACTCCAGCCCCTAAAAATAATTTTAAAGTATGCTGATAATTTATAGATTGTATATGATTATGTTAGCTTTTTAGACATATATAGATATAAGGAAGGGGAAAATTGAGTATTCACATTATAAAACGAGAAATTTATTTCAGCTTTCTTGCTTAATATGTTTCCTTTAAAAAAAAACTTCTTTGTTTTGAATTTTTAAAAATATTTTACTTATTTATTTATTTGACAGAGAATGAGGGAGAGAGAGGAGAGAAAATGAGCATGCCAGGGACTCCAGCCACTGCAAACGAACTCCAGACGCATGTGCCCCCTTGTGTATCTGGCAAACTTGGGTTCTGGGGAATCGAACCTGGGTCCTTTGGCTTTGCAGGCAAATGCCTTAACTGCTGTTATCCCTCCAGCCCCTTGAATTTTTCATTTTATTTTGTTTTACTTTTTAAGCCCCAAACTCTCCATACCAAATAATTGACTAATATGATAACTAATTTAAACTTTAAAGACATTACTCGAGAGAGAGAGAATATGAATATGGGCGCACCAGGGCTGCTTGCTACTACAAACAAAGTCCACATTGCAGATGTGTACACCTCTTTGTGTATCTGCCTTTAAGTGGTTACTGGGAAATTGAACCCAGGCCAGCAGGCTTTGCACACAAGTGCCTTTAACTGCTACGATATCTCCCTGTATTAGTCAGGGTTCTCTAGAGAAACAGAACAGATAGAATGAATTGTATTAAAAGGGAATTTATTGGATTGGCTTACAACAGTCCAGCAATAGCAGGTTGCAGGCCTGAGAGTCAAGGAACCCAGTAGCTGCTCAGTCCACAAGGCTGGATGCCTCAGCAGTCCCAATCCAGCACTGAAGGCCTGAAGGCATCCTGGATAGATGCTGTTCTTCAGTCCACACTGGAAAGTAGCAAGCACCAAGCAGCAAGCACCAAGAAGCAAGCACTAAGCAGCAAGCACCAAGCAGAGAACAGTAAACAGCACTGGCAGCCAGGGGAGGAGAGGATGCATTTCTTCCCAGAGCTTCTTTTTATAAACCATCCCCCCCTCCTCCGAGAGGGGCCATCCATTCTGGGGGAAGGGCTCACTCTGGGGGAAGGATTCTTCCTTAGTTAATCCTTCCTAGAGGCAACCTCAGAAGCACACTTATGAGGAATGCCTATGGATTCCTAAACAAATCAAGTTGACACAAACTTAACCATCACACTCCCCATCACAGATCACTAGATTCTTTTTGCTGTTGTTTTGTTTTTATTGAGGTAGGGTCTCACTCTATCCCAGGCTGACCTGAAATTCACTATGCAGTCTTAGCTGTCCTGGAACTCACAGCAACTCTGCCTCCCCAGTGCTGAGATTAAAGGCATGCACCACCACACCCTGCCCAGATCACTAGTTTCAACTTTAAGAAGTTAGTTAGTTCTGTTGTTGGAAGTAGCACTTGGAAGAATTTAGTGTCAGAGTTTAGAATTTTCAAATTAAGGGGGGGGAGCTTAACTGTTGTTTGACCATCTTTGTTACACAGTATAATTAAAAGTATGTTTTGATTGAGCACCGTGAATTGTCCAATAAGTATATATATAGAGAAAAAATAATTGCTAGCCTTACAACCTTTGTACTTCAAAGGGCAAAATAAAATACAAAGGCAGCATAGCTCCAGGCAGCCCTTTCAATATCTTTGCCAACTGGTTGCTCAGTCTAGAGGCCATTCAGTGGCAGATGATTCTTTTTGTTTCCCCTGTCACTATTATTTGCTTGTGGCATATATCCGTTCTTGTTCAAAGACAGTGGCATCATGAGTGGACTAGGCCAGTAACAAAGACAGACATGTTGTGTTTCCACAATGTCTGGGTTTATGAAATAACAATATATTCACAAGCTAAATCAGTTTAGCTGGGCATCTTGTAAAGTGTTCCTTGATAGTGACCACAGGCAAATACAAGATCCTTTATTTTGGGCTGGAGAGATGGCTTAGCAGTTAAGGTACCTGCCTCCTAAACCTAAGAACGCTGGTTCCAATCTCCAGTGGTTCCAATCTCCAGGTCCCACGTTTAGCCAGATGCAAAGTGACACAAGGGCGCAATGCCACACTTGACCAAAGGGGGCACACGCATCTGGATTTCGTTCTTAGCAGCTGAGACACTGCTGGCGTGCCCATTCTCTATCTGTCTTCCTCTCCCTCTCTCTCTCTCTCTGTCTCTCTCTGTGTCTCTCTCCAAAAAATAAAAAATAAATTTTTAAAAAAGATCCTATATTCCCCTCTTGATTGCTAATTTAAACTCTCATATCACACATTATACATTGCATAGTAACTACACACACACACACACACACACACACACACACACACACACACAAATAAGGGGTTAAGGAGGCTGCATCAGAGTTCAGCAGTTCAAGGAGCGCAGAGGCTTTACTGCAGGCTTTGGTATGAAGCTGAGCTAATACCAATGAAGAAAGTCACTGCTGAGGTTAGATAAGAAATTAATAAGCCCAGATGAGGCACTGAGGTGGAAGCACACATTGCTGGGCTTCTTGTCATTGGATGGAGCCAGGGCTCAAGGCAGAGTCAAGCTACAGATGCAAGGTGCAGGGCTGTGGAGGCCATAGGCAATGTGCCCGGCCAGGTCCAGTTAGACAAATGGACAGAACAATTCAAGTAGGCCACATCAGCTGTGAATTGACTGAAACTCCTACAACTGTTGGAAGTTCCCTCCTTATTGGTTCCTTGACACACATACCAGGTGGTCGCATGATAAGGTAATGGGCCATTACCCTCACACTGTCAGTAAGATGTTCTCCTCTCTATAGGAGCCTGGTGAGGGCACTGTGCTTTCCATTGGTCTGGTATATTCAATAAGTTCTCAGGCCTGGATTCTTTGATATGACTTTAATACATCTATAGGCTCAATGTTCCCAATCCACTTTGATGATAAGTTTATAGGTAGTAGTAGGACTAATTTATTATTCTTGGTCTGTTGTGACTTGAATGTAAATTGTCTCCCACATGCTCATGTGTTTAGGTACTTGGTCCCTAGCTGATGATGCCATTTGGGGAAGCTGTGGAACCTTTAGGAGGTGGAACCTTGCTAGAGAAAGTAAATCACTGGGTTTGGGCCTTGAGGTTTGGTAGCCCAGCCCCAGTTCCTACTCATTCTCTGCTTCTTCACTGTGACTGCCACATGACAGCTCTGCTTCGCATTCTGCCCACCATACCTTCTCCACCACGATGGACTGTTACCTCTGGAACTTTGAGCTGAAACAAACCTTTTCTTTACTAGGTATTTGTCACAGCAATTAGCAGAGTAACTAATACAGGGCTTCATGGGTGATATAGGACAAGGAAGTGTATCTACAATCATAGCAGCATGCAGAATCCTCCTGTTCATGTATCTGTACTCAAAATAAAACCAGATACTACTTTGTAAAGTGAGTCTCTCAAGGAAAGGACAGGGCACAGCCTGGCCTTCACAAGTGGGAAGCAGGATACATCCTAGACTCTCCAGACTCTCTCCAACCTCATGCCTATGTTCGCCTGAGCATTCTGAGGACAGAATTCATAGACTAGTTATCCTATGTTCATGGAGAAAATAGAGAAATGGATGCTAAGAGTACCCCCAAGATAAGACAGATAAGATTACAGCAGTTACATTTTAGAAATAAATAGATCCATATGTCCTTAATTACATGTATACATAAAAAATTCTCACCTCATTTTCAAGGCCCCCTTTGGCAGTGCAACTGGACTTAACGTCCCTCATTTGTTCATCATTTTGACAACTGGCCTATTCTCTGGATGGTACCTGTGTCCTCAGCATGACTGTGCATTCCACAGCACCACACACAGCTTTGTGTGTTCAGTAAACAGCTGTGTGGGATGGGGCTCACAGTCAATGCATGTGAATTGGTGTACTCACTATTGAGGAGACTATTCCACTTTATCAGGAGACAGTGCATCTTCTTCAGCTTCTTTTTGTACCAAGCAGGGAAAGCCGAGTCCTGTGGAGGTTTACAGCCTGCTCTGTCTGGCTTTGAATCTATCATTTGCTTTTGGGCTTTGATTTTCGAGGGGAAAAAAGAAATTACATTTGGAGCACATTCTTTGTTCTGCATGCATAATTAAAATTTTAAGAGATGGCCATTTTCATGAGGACTTAGTCAACTCAATTAAAATATTAATTTGTGTGATTCAATGTTTGTAGGCCTAGTACTGATTTAATTTGCAGGTAAAATCATGGATTCTTTAATGGTATTGAAGCCATAACAGTAATAACATTAGAAATTATAGAATTTTTGGAAAGGAAATGAGCTTTGTTTAGAAAAAAAGAATTGTTTCTGAAACTCTCTTTGAAAACTGTGGTCTGTTCTTTCACTTGCTACACACACACACACACACACACACACACACACACACACACACACTTGTCAGTGACTATTGGATCACATTTATCAAAAAGGAAGAAAACTGCAGACTCTTTGAGCTTTCTTTTGTTACCATCCACACCCAGTCAGAAAACTGTTGCATGTGTGGCATGTAATAAAAATATCTTTAAGCATATGGATAAAATGGAGGAGTTTCTTGTTATAACAGCCTGATTTTTAAGATTCAACCCAGACTCTAGCTCTGACCACAGACTACCTACCCCAGTGTTTTCCTGACACCTTTGTCCTAGTTCTCCATTCTATTTGATCTCCTTGCTGTTTTCCTTCATGCCCTTGCTTATGTGTTTAATTCCATGCATAATTTTTCGAGTTGATATTTGCCTTTTAGCCTACCATGAGGCAGAAAACATTATTGTTTGGTAAGAACTAAATTCCCATAGCATAAAACACTTCATGGCAACTGGGCATGGTGGCGCATGTCTTTAATCCTAGCACTTGGAAGACAGAGGTAGGAGGATTGCCATGAGTTCAAGGCCACCTTGAGACTACATAGTGAATTCCACATCAGCCTGGGCTAGAGTGAGATGCTACATCATATAAAACAAAACAAAATAAAAAAATCAGTTCCTGGATATAGCAGCTATCCAATTATTTGATTAGAAAAATACAAGTTTCAGTTATCTGCTAGACTATCATATGGTTTCAGGTGGGCCATTTAGCTAATTTTAAAAGTGGAAGAATTAGAGGGTTCTCTATGTCTTAAGGATCAGAGAAGCAAATACTCTTGGCCATCTGTTTTTATTCTTAGGTTTATGCATATATCACAAATTGCTTACATATTGTTGCAGTCATGTTTGCATTGATAGCAGAAATCACCTGACCAAGAGCAGCTTTTGGGAAAAGGGGGTTTGTTTTGGCTTACAGACTCAAGGAGAAGCTCCATGATGAAAGGGGAAAGTGATGGCATGAGCAGAGGGTGGACATCATCCCCTGGCCAACATAAGGTAGACCATAGCAACAGGAGAGTATGCGAAACATTGGCACAGGGTAACTGGCTATAATGCCCATAAGCCCACCCCCAACAATATACCACCTCCAGGAGGCTTTAATTTCTAATTGCCATCAGCTGGGGAGACTAGCATTTAGAATACCTAAGTTTATTGGGGGCACCTGAATCAAACCATCACATTTAGCCCCAGGCCCCCATAAACTGATATCCATACATGATGTAAAATACAATGCATTCAGTTCAATTTTAAAAGTCCCCATAGTTTTTGTCAATCCTAATAATGTTCAAACATTCCCATAATCCAAGATGTTTTAACTGAGCCATAATGCCAAAAAAAAAAAAAAATCACCTCCCCCCTAGCCAATAATGACACAGAATAAACACTCACACTGCAAGAGATAGCATTGGACATAGCAAAGAAATATTCAACCAATACAAGATTTAAACAGGGCAAACATCAAACTCTAGCTCCAAGTCCAACAAGTCTAGTCAGTGACAAATCTCCCAGTCTAATAATTCTAACCAGCAAGAAGTCCCTGGAGTTCCAATTCTGCCCCTCTAGCTAGGCTACTCACAGTCCTGGAAAACTTCATTGGGGTTGGATGCTCTCCTTAGCAGCCCTCTTATGGTCTCAGCATTTCCACTGGGTCTTCATTGCAACCCACGGTTCATCCTCATGGCTCCATTGGGTCTCCATGCAGGCATCCAGCAACCCTGCTTCACACTGCCCATGGCCATTTCCCAAACACAAGACTGTGTTGCAAACTCAATGACCATCTCTTTCCTGCATTTCTTATACTCCACAATACCAGGTAGGGTGCCAATTTGCTAATCCATGGGGGAATAAAGCAGACTTTGAAGAGCAGAACACCCCTTGAGCATTCAGGTGCCTTCAAATGACTGCATTCTTTCTGTTGTCCCAATGCAGGTCAGTTGGCCCAATCTCAATGGTTGTAATCTCTCAATCGCAGCTGAACAGGCAGCAGTTTTGGCCTAAAGATTCCTTTCTGTGTTATATTCCTCTGCTCACATCAGTCTGTTTCTATGCAATGCAACCCTGTACAAGTTCTTAGGACAAAAGCATAATAGCAAGCCTCTTACACAAACTGCTTCTTGTCCAGTCCAGGCAAAGTTCCTTCTCACCCTCACAAGCCAAACCTCATAGTCTATAGTTCTTTCTGCATTCAGGTCTTTCAACTCTAACCAGAATAATCCATCAAGCTGTACTAACAATACTGCAAGGTGTCTCTTAGGCCAAGGTTTCAAATTCGTCCACATTCCTCTTGAAAATCAGTTCCAAAAGGCTAAAGCCACACAGTCAGGTGTCTAGCAGCAACACCACTCTCAGTACTAATATTACTGTTGCAGTCAGGTTTGCATTGCTGTTAGAAATCACCTGACCAAGAGCAGATTTGGGGAAAGAAGGGGGCTTATTTTGGCTTACAGACTTGAGAGGAAGCGCCATAATTGCAGGGGAAAATGATGGCATGAGCAGAGGGTAGACATCACCCTCTGACCAAAATAATGTGGACCATCACAACAGGACAGTATGCCAAATGCTGGCATGGGAAAACTGGCTATAACACCCATAATCCCACCCCCAACAATACACTGCCTCCAGGAGACTTTAATTTCCAATTGCCATCAGCTGGGGAGACTATCATTCAAAATAGTTAACTTTATGGGGGACACCTCAATCAAACCATCACACTTATGCATCACAGTAAATGACTTTGACCTAATGCAGACTGTCAAGAGAACTTCCTTGATTTTATGGCATATAGTCTTAAGATGACCATAGGTTTGTTTGCTGGGAAGGTTATCTGGCTCTTGTAAATGTAAGGTTTGGGATTGACCAAGACCATACATACCACTCTGAGGCAAAGATGAAAGAAGATTTCTATGGTATGGTATGGTCTGGAAACGAGCTCCTCTTCAAAGACTGTTGGAACAGGCCTTGATGCACCTTGAAGGCTATAAAGAGCAACCGACATAGAGGAGGGGTGCAAGGGTGGTTAACCAAAACTAAAGTAGTTATAAATAAGTCATATGGAAATCTACTTCTTTGTTAGTTAATTTAGAAATATGTAAATGAAAAAAATAAAGCTTGGGCATAAGTACCTTGTGGGAGTAAAATATGTTGTCCAGGTAATCACAGAAAAGTTTCAGTGCCAGAGTTGGAATACCTCCCCGTCAGTTGTTGGTCAGTGAGGCCTTTGTGGTCCCTCAAACAATACAGGCTATTATCAATGCTCTTGGTTGCTTCTCACAACTAGCTTGGAAGATCCTATTGCTAAAGATTCCACATGCTTCTATCATAGAACACTGAAAAATCACACTGGAACTAAGTTGGAAGCCTCCTCCCTGCTGGCTGGTAGTCATAGCACTGGAAAGAGCTATGCAGCCTGCTAGAGGAGAAAAGTCATCTGCGGTCTTAATCAGCAGTGGAACTTAACAAACTACACAAATGGTCACCCTGAGAAGATGCACCCACTAGTGCAATTGGAACATGTTTGTTACAGGGGTAACTAACTGCTCTCTAATTTGGTTTGAAGCCCACTCCATAGGACAGAATGCATATCTGATAGAGAAAACTCAGTCAAAAGCCTATGGCCGGTAGGGTCACAAATCCTAGGAGGAAAATTACTACTATTGTTTAGCTACATAGATATATTATGCTCAACAAATTACCTTATGAATACTTATGTTTATGTATTTATGCATATTTATATATAAAATGCTGCTCTCACTTTTGTTTTAGAAAAGTCCTCTTTGCAGATAGAAGTAAGTGCTGGAAAGACTCAAAACTAGTGAAACTGCTGAGGGGAAGTGAGAGCTGAGTGTTCAGCACTTAATAAGACACTCTACCACTCTCTCCAATGGCTCAGGGAAGGGAAGTGGTGGCAGAATGAATGTAAGAGCCAAAGGGTGGGGAAGAGTGTTTGGGATGATGTCTACCAAACATAAAGTGGTGGTTTATGACCTCCCAATGGCTGCTTTATCTTAACAAGACCTATGACATATTTGCCCTACCAACAGGTTGTCATGGATGATAGAGGATGTCAAAAAATAAAAATGAGACCATCACTATAAAAAAGGGAATAGTAGGGGAAATGTGTAGATTCATTCAGTGGAGGTGGATGGGGATAGTGTGAAGGAAGGTGGTAGGAGGGGATTGTGTACTTTTTTAATAAAATATTTTTAATTTTTATTTATTTATTTGAGAGAGAGAGAGATAGAGAAAGAATGGGCATGCCAGGGGCTCCACCCACTGCAAACGAACTCCAGACACATGTGGCATCTTGTGCATCTGGCTTATGTGGGTCCTGAGTAATCAAACCTAGGACCTTTGGCTTTGTAAACAAGTGCCTTAACCACTAAGCCATGTCCCCAGCCCAATAAAGTTTTTTTTTTTAATTTTATATCTTTAAAGAAAGAGAAAACCGAGCCATAGACATGCTTTCAAATAATACTGATGAATTTTAGAATCTGATCAAGAACAGAGGGTTAAACTTCCACTATTTGCAGTTACCATTAATTAACCTTTGTGGTACAGTGTTTATGTTGATTCAAGATAGTTGTAAAAACAAGTATTTCTTTTTACCAATTTCTTATTTTGGCCAGGCATCAGAGTATCTCAGAGGTTAATTACATAAACACATAGTCAGTGTTATATTTTCACTAATTATGGCTTCCCCTTAGTTCAACTCTTCAAATACTTGCACCTGACTGTTTGATTCTCTTTGCTTCCTTTAAAAATGCCACACAAATTGGAAGGCATTACTAATCAATTTTGCTGATAACAAAACAGAAGCATTCAAAAATAGTTGTATCTGACCTTGATGTTGTGCCTGCATATTTGTGGACTGAAAAATGATGGCAGCAGCTGTGATAGACTAAGTCATCTTACTGGATATGAATCTCTGTAGATTTTATGCCCAGCAGCCATTTATCACTTCTGAAACCAAACTAATCCTGCTCCTCTTACTCCTGTCAGCTCAATGAGTAGTCCATCTTCCTCCATAACGTTAAGGGAAAGAAATCTTCTGGATGGGCAGAAAATAATTTCAACCCAGTGACACCTGAGTGAAGAAAAACAAATTGACTGCAGCCCAGAGATGAGGATGGAGTGGAAATTAATACAAAAACTTCAGGCCATCGTTTATTTCATAAATATAAGTTTCAGAGAAGTATTGCAGGAGGTGGGTACTATCCAGCAGAATACAGGAGAAGGTTGAACTTGTTTTATTTATTCTACTGTGCTCTAACTGAAGGTATAATTGAGTGCTGGTCCAGAAAAGTAAGACAAGATCCTCATTGTTCAAAGCACTGATTATCAAAAGCACTAGAGGATTTTGTGTCAAACACAAAACATGGTCTCTGCTCTTGACATTCTTATGTGTAGTCATATAAACTACTGAGCTAAGAGAATTTTAAGAGTACTAATAGAAACCACAAATTAATTAAACACTACTGTGAATTATATTCATTATGTCTGTAGCTCATTACCTTATGGAGAAACCAAAAATCTGTAAAACACAGAGAAGAAAAAAATTGTATTGTCTTTTTTGTTTATACCCTCCATTTACCCTGGAAGAAAGATGGTACTTCAGAGTCATGATGGACTTTTGAAATTTCATATGTACTAGTAGATTGAACTATTTATAGGGTGCACTGAAAGGCTCTGACCACCACTTTGAATTTAAGATGGCTAAGTCCATCTCCTTCCACTGAAGACCTACCTTATGCTGAAGCAGTGGAATAGAACTGAGCCTCTTGGGAGGTAGAGAATTTCCAAATACAACTTAATATAAAATTATCCCACATTCAATTGTTTTGTCAGACCTTCAACAGATGAGTACTGATACCCCATCAATGCTGTTGCACTTGCCAACTAAAGATCCACACTAGGAAATAATTTCTACTTTCTATGTAAAACAATATGAGGAAGCGAGAACTTGGGAGAGACAGAGAGCAAGAGAGAGAGACAGAAAGTGAAGAAGAAGAAGAAGAAGAAGAAGAAGAAGAAGAAGAAGAAGAAGAAGAAGAAGAAGAAGAAGAAGAAGAAGAAGAAGAAAGAAGAAGAAGAAGAAGAAGAAGGAGAGTATTTTTTGTTCTTGCTCATACATGTATTGTGTAAAGAGCAGTGTGTGTGTGTGTGTGTGTGTGTGTGTGTGTGTGTGTGTGTACTGACTCTCTCTTCCCCTTCCTTCTATTCTATTCCCTGTCTACAAACATTTCTACCCCTTGATTCTTAGTGATTTCCAGTTCTCTTTTTCTTGAGGTAGCTGAACTCACAGTAAAGCACTACAGAATTAATAACTAACAACAAAAGTCACACTTTTCATTGCTATGAATAAACACTTAT
Source organism: Orientallactaga sibirica (assembly GCA_036365145.1). NCBI lineage: Eukaryota > Metazoa > Chordata > Mammalia > Rodentia > Dipodidae > Orientallactaga > Orientallactaga sibirica. The sequence continues at coordinate 22,809,176 of JAEOAD010000029.1, read as the reverse complement.
TTTTACTCTTTCCCCATTTACTCCATCTTGTCCTCCAGTGATAGGATGTTCCACCCACATTCATGGCAGTTCCCCTTATTTAATTCTCTCTGGAAATGTGTTTACAGATACATGCAGATTGGTGCTTTACTAATCTCTTAGCTAATTCTCTATCTGATTAAGTTGACTCATGATTAATAATCACAATCTATTAGTTAAATTCTATAAGTAATTTGTAATTAAAATGATACACTATGTAAAATATTTAACCCCAAAGATATCCTAGATGGTAAAATTTAGGTTTTAGTAAATGACATGTTTATGAAAGGTTTGCCCCATCATTTATTCTGCAAATATTATAAATTTTATTTATTTACTATTTATTTACTTATGAGAGAAAAATTCAGATGGAGAGGGAGAGAAAGGGTGTTCCAGGGCCTCTAGCCACTGCAAACTTCAGGCATATGTGCCAGCTTCTGCATCTGGCTTATGTGGGTTCTGGGGAATCAAACCTGTGTCCTCAGGCTTTGTAGGCAGGCATCTTAACCACTAAGCAACCTCTTCAGCCCAAATTGTAATTTTTTGAATGTTATTGTGAATGTTTGTGTAATGGATGTGTATATATAGGTATGTTCATGTGTGTAGGCACGTCTGTCTGTACATACATGTGGAGTCTACAAGCTGATTCGGGAATTTGGTTGTTTTCCTCCATTGCTTTCCACTTTTAAAATCAATTTGTGTGTGTGTGTGTGTGTGTGTGTGTGTGTGTGTGTGTGTGCATGTGTGTTTATGTTGATGTCTGCATTCTATGGAGGCCAGAGGACAAACCTGGTGTTGGTCCTCACCTTCTACCTGGTTTGAGGTTGGGACTCTTGTTCACTGCTGCAAACATCAGACTGCTGCTGTTTTGTGAGCTGCCAGGATTCTCCTGTCTCTGCTTCCCAGAGGTTTGGGACAATGGAACTTGCTAGTGCATCCAGTTTGTTCTGGGGATGCAAACTCAGGTTGTTATGCTTATGTGGTGCTTTATCCACTGAGCCATCTCCTCAATCCATCTCCTCCGTATTTATTAAGACCTGATATCTGAATTGAAGTAAGATCTCAATGACTCAGTTAGACCAACTGACCATCTTCACCCAGGGTTTTCCTGTTTCTGCATCCTGAACTCTGGAAGGATTCCATGCTTGCCCAGCATTTACATGGGTGCTGGGGAATCTGAACTCAGGTCCTCACACTTATGTGACAAGCTCTTCACCCATGAACCATCTCCCCATCACCAAAAATTATAAATTTTTATCTTATCTTCAAAGAATTTCAATCTCATACTCAGGAAGTTTCTTGTGGAACACATACCTAGGTCCTCTTCTGCAAAATTACCTGGAATCATCAATGGAAAACCTGAATGGGAAAAATTCAGCCTTTTGGAGTTGCCACATGATATGATAATAGATTATATGTTGTAAATTAGGTGTGCTGAACAGCTGAAAAGAAGATAGGACCACTGAAGGACTAGTCACTGTGGACTGACCTATAAGAATTTAAAGCACTACATATTTATTATCACAATTTCCTGTGGGTAAGGCATCCAGGTATGGCCATGGCACTTCCTTATTCAAGGTCTTGCAAGGCTACCCTCAAGCCTTGGTGGTCACACTTCATTCTCATCTAAAGGCATCATTAGTTACTAATCTGCTTTCATGTCCTTGTAGAAAATGAATAGTGCTTATTTCCTACGGCCGTAGGCAGGCCCCAGGTTCTGATAAGTTAGAGACTGTTATTAGGCACATGAGGTCACTTTCAGTTTCCAGTCATGTGATCCTCCTCACAGTTTCAATTAGGGCTGTTTGCCTCTTAAAGGGTAGCTGAAGGATCTCTCTTAACTTGGCTATTAGTCTTATAAATGGAGGGTTACCTATTTATACATATACATGACTTTCATAATTCAATCATTTAGCAAGCATCTGAATGATGGAGGTGACATCTGCCATATTCGATTAGTTAAAAAAATCATATTTCCACCCAAACTTTATGCAGGGTAATATACTAATCAAGCTATCACAATTGGGTCACTTTAGGATGTATCTGCCATGTAGCAAAGGCAGCCCTGAAAAGATGGACCTAGAAGCTTCTCTTGTAAGTTGCCATTGCTTTTTTATTTGCTGAAGCTTTGAAGTTCCAGCAGCAATTGATATCTAAATGAAAAAAAAAAAAAACATAGATCAGCTTCTATTGAAAAATATAAATGGAAACTTATGAAAAGTTCCTGTAACACAAAAGAAAGATTTGAAAAAGGTAAGCAAGATATATGGTAATTGCTAATCTTTAAGACTTAGCTCATGTAATATAGTCCATTTTGAATATTAAATATTTGCAATATGGGAGTCAACTAAAAGGCAGCTAGTATAAAAGAAGGATAAATAGGATAAAAAATGAGAAAAACCAAGAAAAGAGAAAATGCTTTAGAACAATATTTATCTAATACTATGGATAATAAAATAATAACAAATGCTTTATAAAATATAACAATCAGGGCTATAGAAATTGCTTAGTGGTTAAGGAGCCTGCCTGCAAAGCCTAAGAACACCCATTTGAATCTCCAGGTCCCATGTTTAGCCAGATGCAAAAGTGATGCAAACATGCAATGTCACACATGTGCACAAGGGGGCGCATGCATCTAGAGTTCATTCACAGTGGTTGAGAGGCTGCTGGCTCAACCATTCTCTCTCTCTATCAAATAAAAAAAAAACATATATAACAATCAAAAGGCATTCTTATGTGTAGCAATTTTGTCTTCAATATTGATAAATGAAAAGTACAGATTTAAACATTTTTAAACAATTGATTGTAAATATAAATTTGATAAAAGACCAGCCTTAAGATATCCTTTTACAAGAGAAAAGATATTCTTGATGCATGCAACACATAGAATGCAAAACCACTCAGGAAAATAGAAAATAAAATGATACAACTAAATTAATAGTAATGAACATAACATGATGATGCTTAATGTGATTACACATCTTCTGTAAATTATAGTGCTCTAAACTGATGTTTATAAACAGCCACAATTCATAGATTCACTGATATAATCATAACCAAAGCTTAGATGCAGAACATTTCATAAGTGTAATAAGGCTGACCCATTTCAAGACTATGGAGTTTAGATGCCACTTTTTGATAGGAGAAGTCTCAAAAAAATTGCAGATATGTTACAAAACTGACACAACTTTCTCAGACTTCTACTGTTGTCTCTCCCAGGATTAGATTTTAGACAGGAAGAATTAGAAAAATACTTATCATAGTTTGGCTGCTCATTTGGCAGGCACAAACATCTCTCATAGATGCATCTGCTCTTTCTCTGGAAACTTACTGTGAAACTGCTTTCCCCAGTGCCTAACTCCATAAAGAAGTGGTGCAACTTTGGGCTAAATTATTGCTAAATTCTTCTTCCAGGGCTGATTATATCAGCACCACAGACCACACCCTCTTTTTATAAATCTGTACAATGTTACACATGTCACTGGAATGGGTGGTCAGAGTTGTGATCCATAGCAGTTAGTTTTACATTGGTAACAAATGCCTTTTTGACTAACAAATGGTAGAAGTGATGCTTGCCTTGCACTGTATGCTCTTTTTCTGTCTTGCAGCATTCACTATGTGAGACATAGGTGCTAGTTTGTACAGGCATGTCCCAAAAAATTCAGTCATTCCCAAATCTCTTTCTCCATGCTTCACAGTCTCCTGGGTGGGAGACAGTAAGGGGAGCCAAGCATGCCTGTAGTCACAAAAGCTCATTTCAATCTCCTTTAAAATTTCTAGTCTTAGCCGGGTGTGGTGGCTCACGCCTTTAATCCCAGCACTCAGGAGGAAGAGGTAGGAGGATCGCCATGAGTTCAAGGCCACCCTGAGAATACAGAGTGAATTCCAGGTCAGCCTGGACTAGAGTAAAACCCTACCTCAAAAAAAAAAAAAAAAAAAAAAAAAAATTCTAGTCTTTTACAAAACTTGGAGGTAGATATTAGTGATAGAACAAGGCCAGAATGGCAGAATGGTTCTGATACACTTGTTAAGTTCTACATAGGTGTGTCTACCATTTATCTTTAAAATATATAAAACAGGGCCGGGCGTGGTGGCGCACGCCTTTAATCCCAGCACTCGGGAGGCAGGGGTAGGAGGATCACTGTGAGTTCAAAGCCAGCCTGAGAATACAGAGTGAATTCCAGGTCAGCCTGAGCCAGAGTGAGACCCTACCTCAAAAAAAACCAAAAAAAAAAATATGTGTGTGTGTGTATATATATATATATATATATATACATATATACATACATACATACATACATACATATATACATATATACATACATATATATATATATACATATACATATAATATATATATATAATATAATTATATATATATATAATATATATATATATATAATATAATATATATATATATATATATATATATATATATATATATATAAATATATTTATATTATCACAAACTTAGTCAAAAAGTCTGAGAGGTTTTTAAAAACTTTTATTATAAAATAATGATGTCAGAAATTCAGTATGTCTAAACCATATTTTTCACACACAAGAGCTTTTAAAGGTAGGTATTAGTGCTATGCCAGTTTAGCCTGTCTTCAGAAAGATAGTACATATTCTGAAAGAGAGCCTTGTCACCTACAGTTTGACTTAACTTTGTTGCCAGGCTCACTGCCTCTGAGTGGGTGAGGGCAGCAGCCGTGCTCAGAGCAAAAAAGTTGAATGTTGAAACAAAAGTAATTGTGTCAGCTGACCTTCAGATTTTTTCCTAAGTGTTCAATACTTTGTATCTGCACACTGACCTCTCAATGTCTTGGAAGCTCCTTGTGGGTAAGGGCAATGTCGTCCCAAGGACTTGGCTATCAGTTATCCTGAATGGGTCCTGGAATGCATCAGTTCTGAACACATGGTCTGTATGAAGTCCTACAATACATTTCATTTACTTATGACAAAAACTGAGGTGTAGATGAGAATAAATCAAGAGTGAACCACCTATACATGGGCAAAAAATAATTAGACATTGCACTGAAGAAAAACGGGTGGTGAATAAAAATCTCCCAGGGAAAACTCACAATGACTAGATGTGTTTATACATGAGGCTTATCTACACTGCAAGTATTGTAAAATACAAAATAATGACAATGTGAAATGGTACTAAATATGCAGAAAGCCTCGATATTTGAAATGTTCCTCTTAAAACAAAGAGTGGCACAGCTGCTCTGGATAGAACTGTGGGAATTTGGTATGAAAAAGTCATCTACTTGTCATTAACTTGGCAATCAATTCCTGGCCAGTGTAACAGAAACTTAGGTTCACATAAAAACTTGTAAATGAAGAAGGATATTATTAAATATTATTTATAAAAATCCTCAAGAATTAGAAACAATCCAAGTACCCCTAAGTACCCATAGGTGAAGATTCTTCAAATATATGTATATAATGTGTGTGTGTGTGTGTGTGTGTGTGTGTGTGTGTGTGTGTGTGACGTGAACTCAAGGACATTTTGCTAAGAAAAAAAAAAAAACACTCAAAACCTTTTTTTTTTTCCAAAATTTTATCTACTCCATCATTCCATTTCTTTAGCATTTTAAAAATTTATTTTATTTATTTGAAAGAGAGAGAGAAAGATGGAGGCAGTTAGAGAATGGGCATGCCAGGGCCTTCAGCCATTGCAAATGAAGTCCAGATACATGCGCCACTTATACATCTGGCTTACATGGGGTCTTTTGGTTTTGCAGGCAAGTGCCTTAATCACTAAGCCATCACTCCAGTCCTCTTTAGCATTCTTAAAATGGCAAAATTATACAGATGAACAGAGAAAAAAATTGGAGGGATGTATGGGCATGCAAAAAATATGAAAAGATAGCTCAAGAGATACCTTTGTAATATAATAGACTAGTTCTGTAGCTTTTTTTTTTTCTGATTTCTTAGGTGTTATCTCTAATCTTTTACAAAATAGTTTATCAAGACCTTTAATATATGAACACATTGCAAATTGGTCCTAATCCCATTGGGTTTTACTCATATGACCCTTCTCCGTCTACCCCACCCCCCCGATTGCACTGAAGGCCCTCTACAGTACTTATAATCACTGTGAGGTCGTGAAAGCACCAGTCAGTCCCTGTGTATGTGAGGCAGGGCAATGCTTCAGAGTACACCTTCCCATCCTGTGGCTCTTCATGTTCTTTTTACCTTTTCTTCTGCAATTTTTCTTGAGCCTTGGAGGGCATGTTATGAGTTTCCTTTAGTGTTGACCTCTTAGCAGCCTCTTTTTTCTGCTTTAATGAGTTTTAAGTATCCTCAGTGTTTGCCATCATCTCTCTGGAGGAGGTTCCCATGCCAACAGGAAGAGCAACACTCATAATTAATCTACTTCTTCCTCTGTAATGTCTCCTTGGTCCTGGTGGGTATGACAGAGATGACTTGTTCTGTATTCATACTGTATCTTAATTGTAGTGATGACTTTATAAAGTTATACTTGTGATAAAACTGCTTAGAACTGCAAATAATCACACACACTTGCATGTGTACAAATAAGCATGCTGTTGGCAAGTGCTAGGAGAGCATCTGATGAATTCAATACTCATTTCTAAGAAAATCCCAGGGAACATACAATTCAAAGAGTGTAGCTAATTATAACACTAACACAATGAAAACTATAATGACAACAAGTTTCAATTAGGATCATTTCTTTTGCTGAAAGTTAAATATTAGTTTTATAATATTTTTAAAAAATTTTATTACAATGTGATATTTTAGTATGTACTAGCAAATTGAGACTTAAAGTTAAAATGCATTCGTTGTTAAAATAAAATAAATGATAACATTGAAAAGTAACAGCAATCACAGGAGAGGTGTTTTAATTGCGAGTCTACCTTCCTCAAAATATAGTCTACTAAGCCCCAAATGAAATATAAAATGTGAAAATGTATTTCTACAGTAAACTATAGATTGCCAATTGTATTTTAGGAAAATAATATCACTATCATGTTAATATAGCTTATTTAAATTTTAATAGTTTTATTTTGAATCTTTTTATTTGCTTTCATTTTATGGTCATGGCTATGAACAGTGAAAGCTCTATGGGATTACATATTTAAATAAAATTATCATGAATAATTTATTTAGCAGTTGTATTCCTGAATGTTTGCTAAAATGCTCCCATCTTTATCCAAGTTTGATGACTGTTATTAAAGTTCAGGCAAATCCTCTTGGAAACATTTCATCCCACAACTAGAAAGGGTTGAAAGTTTTTTTAGGTTGATAGTATCATAAATCATCATCAGTCCAATTTTGCATCATAAAACTACAGCAAATATTTAATGCTAATTTGATAAGCATGCCATAAACAAACCACAAAATAATTTTATATCAAATTACTCCAGCCTAGAAATAAAACGTGTGATCAATATATTTATAAAATAAAGGAGACACATAATCAGTGCAAGATATTGTAAGAGAGAGAAATTTTATGATTATAAAAGCTCCAAAGGAAGCAATGTATTTAAGTGTAGGTTTTTTTTTTTTTTTTAACCATGCCATAAAAATGGAAGGTTATATAAACTGAGACCATTTCTGCTTTACTTTGCAATTAATAAAGCCAAGAGCTAAGTTGCTCTTTTCTTTTCTATATATATACATATGTTTATATGAGTTATCTCTAATCTAATATTCTTACAGTGAGCCTTGCATTAGTGAACCTAAGAGATTTAAGCTTTATGAAAGGCAATGAGATAGAGGTGGAAGCATCCACTCATTTTAATAAAACTTAGAAATCCAAATTTAATAATTTTATGTTTGGTCATTAAAGTTTGTGTCCCAAAATCATTGCCAACCCTAAAATCACTACTTAACATTTTTAATATATCATGAATATAGAAGCATTAAAATTGAATATAGAAATTTTTCTTGATTATGAGGTAATAAGTTTAGTTTTTGGAAAAAATCAATACACTTTGTATGAATTGGCAGCAAAATTCTGAAGAGTTATATTAAAAATTGACAATGAGAAAAGAATCAAAAATGAGAGGGTTGTTGGTCAGAGAGGATCATGAGGTCCCCAAAACACTTCAGGCTACTGGCAAAGTACTTGGTTACCCACCAGAACTAAATGATAATACACTGTTGCTGAAAATATCCAGACTTGGAATACAGGATAACAAGAGATCACACTGGAACTGAGAAGGAAGCCAGCTCCCTGATGGCTAGCCCTCATAGTGCTGGAAAGTGCTAGGCTAGCTGCTAGAGGGCAATGGCTCTAACAGCCTGAACAACCAAGGGATTCTACCAGTTACAAATCAACCACCTGGACAAGATATGCATACCTGTGCACTAGTGGCACACAGACTATGTGGATAATTAACTCTGATGGGATATGGGGCCTGCTCCCTGGGAGGAAAACCATTCCTGGAACTGAAATACAAACCAGAATCCTATGGGTAGAAAGGACATAGACTCCAGAGAGAAGCTCAAGCTGATATTTGGCTTGGAAGAGAAGGTATGCCCAATAAAATATCTGAAAATATTATGCTTACTTCTTTTGATCCACACTACTCTCACTGTTGGTGGGAGAATCTGCTTTTTTGTTTACAGTTGTAGCAAATACAGAAGACAACCAAGATCCATCAAAATGACAAGAAAAGATAGCTGATTGCCTATCATCAGACAAGTCATCTAGCACATCTACTATATCCTAGGAGACAGTACAGAGATGTAGTGATTCAAACCCAAGTGATGGCTCTCATTGCTATCCTGAATCCAGGGAGATGGTGGTAAATACAGAGGAGACACTAAACTTATTAAAGCATAAATTTAGCATATACAGTGAGCTCAAGACTAAAGGAAACATATAACATGCCTGCCAAGTCTCAGGGAACATTGAGGAGTGGAGAAGGGGAAAAGGATTGTAAGAACCACAAGAGCAGATAGATCCTGATATATTATCTACCCCCCACTGAGACTGACTGGTCTATTTCATGACTCACAGTGAATACTAGCAACCCCACTGAATGGGGGCTGGGAAGAGGGAGCATAGCACTATAACCTGGTGGGAATATTAATAATATGCAATGTGTTCATACTCTAAAGTACAAGAAAAATAATTTTCTAAGTTTTCTAAATTATAAGTAAAAGAGTTATTGAATGTGGATATATTTGTATTAAATTATTAGTACTCGCTAAAGAAGTACCCTAAACCAAAATATAGGCAGTTTTTTTTCTTATTTATAAAAATCTGAAAACTAGTACAATAGTGCCATGTAGTCTCAATAGGTAACCAACTATTCTCTGATTGGACATGAGGCCTGCTCAGTGGGAGAGATCTCATACCTGGTACTAAAAAGCAAGTCAGAATCCCATTGACAGAAAACTCATGGAATCATGAGTGAAGGTCCCTCTGCTTTCTGGATAAGAACAGTGGGTGGGCTTATTCACCAACATCTACCTCAAATAACTATGCATATCCCTTTGAATCTAAGCTGTTCTTACTATTGGTTAGAGAATCTGTTTTATTTTACAGATGGCAGAGAAAACTGGAGATCCAAGATCCATCAATATGGCAAGAAAAGATAGCCAACAGTATGCTGTAAGACATGCCACCTCTATCACATCTATTGGAACCCACAAGAAATGGGACAAAGTGGTGACCTGAGTATTGCTCCCACTGCTAGCCTGACAATTGCTCCAGGGAAACAATGACAGACACTGGTTAATCAAAACATTGTTTAAAAGGTTTTGTAGGGCTGGAGAGATGGCTTAGCAATTCAGGTGCTTGCCTATGAAGCCTAAGGACCTATGTTTGATTCCCCAGATCCCATGTAAGCCAGATACACAAGGGGTGTCACATGCTTCTGGAGTTTGTTTTTAGTGGCTGGAGGCCCTGACACACACATTCTCTCTCCCTCTCTATAATAAATAAATAAAAATAAATATTTTAAAATATTTAAAATTTTTTAAAAATACTTTAAACTTCTATTTTGTACCTATAAATTTTTTTTATATTTTACATATAATATTAAACAACTCGAAATGGGGAGATTACTCAGTGGTTAAATTTATTTGCTTGTAAAGCCTGTCATCCTGGGTTCAATTCCATATCACACACATAAAGCCAGGTGTAAAGTGATGCACGGAATGTGTGAACTCATTCACACACACACACACACAACACACACACACACACACACAAAATGATTTAAAGTATCTTTCCCTACTCTGATATCAAAAAGACAAATTCCAATGTGAAAAAAACAGAAAAAAATAGCCTTAACTTTCTCCAGACACATGAGATAGTTCAACAGTAATCAAAGTCTTCTATATACATTTAAGCTTAATCAGTAAAGTTCATCCCAACTTGATGACTGATTTCCATATGGGTTTTGTGGGGGTACCAGCAAACCCTTTGATGTCATGAATGCACCAGTTGGTTCTAGTCCAGAGGACAATACCCCAAAGTACTCCTTCATAATCTGTACTTCCTACATTCTTTTACCTCCTCTTTAGCAGTGTTCTCTGAACCTTGGAGGACAGGATAGAGATATATTGATTAGTATTGAGAGCCTCTCCTTCTTAACTTTGTTGAGACTTGACCCTCCTCAGTATCTACTGCCATTTGCATAGAATAACTGGTCTGGCTAGTACTGAGATCAGCACTAATATTCTTCTTGCCACTTCTGTAAGGCATGGTGGCACACACTTAATCCCAGCACTCAGGCGGCAGAGACAGGAGGATCACTGGGAGTTCGAGGCCACCCTGAGATTACATAGTGAATTCCAGGTCAGCCTGGGCTAGAATGAGACCCTATCTTGAAAAACAAAAACAACAACAACAAAAGTCTTTGTCCTAAGTGGCCTAGAGATGGAGGAGTATGGAATGAGGGAGCAGTTGATTTAATTCACTCAAGCATGAATAGAAAGATTGCTATACTAATATCACTATGGCTATAAACATTTTTTTTGCTCCAAACTTGTCACTTGCAAATGAATTCTGTACTTACTGATGTTATAAATTAATTACTTTTTAAAAAATCTTTCAGGAGTTTACTTGCCATGTTACTACAATAAATGACCACACAGAATCTGCTCTTGAGACTTCCTTTTACCATGATGATTAATTCTAGCTGGATCCTATAATGTTTGATATTTAACAACAATAATAACACAAAAAAAGTTAATTGTGTAGGTGCTTGGACATCAAACTTTTATGGGACTTTAAAGGCGAGAACATAAAAAGGCATAGAATTTAAATAGGGTTTCATAATTTTGTTCTCATTATCACAGCCCTTAAGTTTTAGTTCAAGTGCATTGTGGTGATTAAAAATGTATGCTCTGTTTCATATGTACTGGATAGAATCACTAATCAGCTGATATTGGGACATCCCGTGGTATCAAGATGGCAATATATAGGTGTTATCTCAATCGTTTATTTTGAGTGTTAAAAATGACTGCATTGGTGTGGTGGCTTGGGAGGTGCCTCAGTGGTTAACAGTGCTTGTGCTTTAATCCCGGGGCTATCCAGGTCGGAGGCCTCCAAGACTAACTCCCCAGAACCCAAGTAAAGGGCTGAGCATGACCATACCCATCTGTAAGCCCCATCCACGGGGGTGGAGTAGACCAGAGGATTCTGGGGCTCTCTGATGGACAGAAGCTGTAAATTGAGAGAGATCCTGTCTCAAGGAAATATGAAGATGAGTGATAAGAGGACACTCAGTGTTGTCCTCTGGCATACACATGCATGTATACAGGGTATACATATATACCCACTTGTGTATACATCAAATATCACCCATATTACAACACACTTATCCTCTACACACTCATGCATGAGTTTAAAAAAAAAAAAAAAAACATTTAGAAAAAGATGGCCTGGGCTGGAGAAATGGTTCAGATGTTTAGGCATTTGCTTGCAAATTCTAACAACCTGGGTTCAATTTCCAAGTACCCACATAAAGACAGATGCAAAAAGTGGCACATGCACCCGGAGTTTGTTTGCAGCAGCTGGAGGCCCTGGTGTACATATTCTCTGTCTCTCTCCTATCACTCTCTGCTTGCAAATAAAATGTAAAAAATATTTAAAAAAAACTGGCCTGTCACAGAATAAATATTCATTAACCCATAGTGAGTCCTGTGATTCTAAGATAGCAGCTATGGCTAAGGCCATCATAATGTATGTGAGGTTTAAATAATGTAAATGTATGTAAATCACTATGACATCTCACACAGCATGAAGAATACCAATCTATTTCTATATACTATTTCCATCAAGAAATAGACTCTTCTTTCCTGGAGTTTCCTGTCTCATGGGTTATGAAAACAAGTTAAAAAAGATCTAACCTCAGGTTTAGAGGTAAAGTGATGGTATATTCAATTCTTGTATATATATATATATTTCTTTATCTGTTTTTCTTTTTATTTTTGGTATGTGTGCGGGAGTAAGTGTTCATGTATGTCAGTATGTCTGTTGATATGTATGTGCGCACTTTGTATGTATGTGCATGTGCATGAATGGTGGTTTGAATAAAATGCGCCCTATATGCTTATATATTTGAATACTTGGCCCCAAGCAAAATGGTGGAAAATTGTGGAATCTTAAGGAGATGGAGCCTTGATGAAAGAGTAAGTGCATCACTGGAGGCTAATCTTGATGTGTTACAGTCTGCTGAATCATATATATAGTAGCAGACAGCTCTAGGTTCCCTGAGATGAACTTCCAGACCAGGCACAGTTATGGAGGAAGGGATATTATTTATTGAAGCTTACAGATCCAGGGGAAGTTCCATAATGGCAGAAGAAGCTGGCCTGCCTTCACAGGGCCAAGCAGAGAGAGAAAAGCCCCCAACTACACAGCACACAGAACAAAGCTACAGCCAAAAGCCACAGCACACTTCAGGAACTCCAACTGGGCACACTTTGCATATCTTTACAATGGAATCTCAAACCCACCACCACTCCTTAAGAACCGCCCAGTGACATTGCCTCTAGCAAGGTGGCTGCAGATGCAAACTATAAACTAATAAAACACTGAATATATTGGGGGCCATATATTCAAACTACCACAATCACCCTGAAATTTTCCTGTGTCATGATAATTTCTGCAAATTTAAAAGTAATGGATTAATGTGTTTGGCAGAAAAGTTTTTAAGGCAGAATAACACTGAATCTGTGGTATGGGTTTTTTTTTTTTTTTTTTTTTTTTTGTCTGCCCTGATGCAAATATACAGCAAAAGAGAGCAAAGCAGTGACATGAAAAATACAAAGTTTGACACAGAAGTGAGAAAATGTAAAACCATAAGAATAGAGACCAACTGTTAGTGATAACCTGACTTCTCTGTACTGTGACAATGAGAAGACACACTGAGGGGCAGATCCAACACACCAAAGGCTCAAGCTAGTAAAAAGCAATTTTTAAATGCAAAGGCCTTAAGAAGAATGCTGAAGGAGGGAGGGTTCTGCTCTATAGGTCAGCACACAGAAATTGCTACAGGTGTGTTCTGCAGGGGGTAGAACCCATCCTAACCTGGCATCAGTAATTAGCATCATCACCCCCTTGGTACTTGTTTTAGAAGAATGAAATATGTAAAATGGAGGGTGTCATAGAATATTGCACCATTGTCCCAGTGAGTTTCTGAGGCTAAACAATGTAAGGCAGGGTCAAAATACATGCATGGTTTTTATAAGCAGCCATAACGTGAAACTCTAAAGATGTGCCATAAATTGCAATACAGACCACAGGATTTTGGAAATGCCAGGACCATAAGATATTTACCAAGAAAAGCTATGGTCTCAAGACAGTTTATCTGACCAATGAGAGAGGCTATAGGAAGCACAGTTGGAAGGCAAGAGCTATGAAAACCCTTTTGAGCCCAAGATATTTAACTAAGAATCATAGGTACTAAATATGTACTTCATAGACTGACATTATCCCCCTGGGTTTTATTCTTGTTTTGACTCAATATGTCTTTGTTATATTTCTATTGCTCCATTTTGGAATGGAAATGTTTGGTTTGTGTCCTTATATGTTGGATGTCTATAACACATATTTTGATTTGACAGGGCTCACAGTCAAGGCACTGACTTGAATCTTAGATGAGTCTTTGGATTTTGAACATGCTGGGATTGTTAAAAGTATGTGGATTTTAAAGTTTGACTGAATATATTTTGCACCATGAGATGGCCATGGAAACCATTTGAGTCAGAGGAGAAATATAATGTTTTGAATGAAATGCCCCCCCCCATAAATTTGTGTGTTTGTACACTTGATCCCCATAAAAATCAATCTCTCTCTCCCTCTCCCCTGCTGATGTGATGAGGTAATGCCAGCTTCCTGATCCTGCCATAATTTCCCTGTCCTGATGGACTCTATACTCTGGAAATATAAAGCCAAATTAATCACTTTTTGTTCCATAAGTTTTTTTTTATGGTATGGAGTTTTGTACTAGCAACAAGTAAGTTACTGAAACCTGTGTGTAGAACCCAGCAAACAAGCGTGGGTTCCTGAGACAGGGTCTTACCCTGTCTGCAACTCACCAATTACTCTAGACTACCTGGCCCGCACGACCCATGGATCACAATGTTTCCACCTTCCTAGCACTAGGATTGCAAGTGTGTGCCACCACACCAGGCATTTTATGTGGATCTGGGGATGGAACTTGGTCATCATTCTTGTGATGCAAGCACTTTACTGACTGAGGTATCTCCCCAGCCTTACACAACTTCTTAATCATTTGAGGAGATTCAGATTGCTCATGTATTTGATTTAGGTAAAATTATAACTTTTAATATTTCTATAACTTTTAAAAGTCATATAACTTTATAAGCCCTAATTTGCTTCTATTTAAAATATGTATGTCATTTATTTCACTGGGGCAACTGCATGCTTCTAAGTACATTATGAATTAAAAGAAACTAATATTCTTGAATAATTGTGGAGAGCAGCATAAAATATATTCATAAATGTTACCAACCTAAAAAATATAATGAGCTACAAAAATTCAGATTATTACATAAATATTTCTTCCTTCCAAAGTTTTTCCAACTGAAGTATAAATTTATTTATTTAGGAAATATTTTAGTTTTTGCTACTTTTGAGGTTAATCCTCTCCATAAATGTATAGCTTGGGTAGAATTTTTGAATATGTTTTCTAAATATTTTTATTGTGCTTAATATTTAAGACTGTCCATAAAAATTTCCTGGGCACCAAAGTTTTAAATATGTCATACATGCTTTATTTACATTTTTTAGATTAAAAATAATGTGGTTACCTTTTGATTTCTGCATAACATTGGTTTCAGTATCCTTCATAGACAACAAAATATGAATCCTTGAGTCACTTGCTTTCAATGACAGAACTTGTAACATACTTTTAGTTATATTTGGGTTAGACATAATACCTAATGCAATTAAAGTAATAGCTAAATACTAGTTATTCTATTGCTTAGTTAACAGTGGCAGTGGGAAAAGTCTTTCCATTCTTAGCACAGATGTAATTTGTGGCAGATTTATCAGGTTTCCCCCATAAACTTAGGTATTGTGAATTCTAGGTTCTCAGCTGATGGGAATTTGGCAATTAATGCCTCCAGGAGGCAGTGTATTGTTGCCTGTGGGTTTCTGGATGTGTTAGCCAGCTTCCTCTTGCCAGTGTTTGGCACACTGTCCCGTTGCTGTTGTCCATCTGATGTTGGCCAGGAGGTGATGTCCACCCTCTGCTCATACCATTGATTTCCTCTGCCATCATGTAGCTGCCCCTTGAGTCTATAAGCCAAAACAAATCCTTTTTCCCACAAGCTGCTCTTGGTCACATGTTTTCTGCCAGCAATGCGAACCTGCCTACAACAGTAAAGTTGGTACTGAGAGTGGTGTTCTTGCTGTTAGAAACCTGACTGCATAGTTTTTGCCCTTTGGAGCTGATTTTCAAGAGGAATGTGGAAAGATTTGAAAGCTTCACCTAAGAGATGCCTTGCAGTGCTATAAGTACAGCTTGATAGAACATTCTGGTCAGAGTTGAAAGACCTGAATGCATTAAGAACTATATAATGTGAGGTTTGGCTTATGAAGGTGAGAAAGAGCTTTGCCTGGACTGGGCTAGAAATAGCTTGCTGTTATGTCCATGGTCTGAGAACTTATGAGGGATAGCATTGTGTAAGAATGGACTGGTGTGAGCAAAGGGATATAGCACAGAAAAAAAAAAAAAATGAAATATTTGGGTTGAAACTTTTGCCCAATCAGCTACAATTGTATGAGGGATTACAACCATAGAGACTGGGTCAGGTAACCTGCATTGGGACAACAGGAAGAATATCAAGTCTTTTCTAGGGGTCTGGATGTTCTTCAAAATCTGTTTTATTCCCCTCTGGGTTAACAAGTTGGTAGCCCACCTGTTATTATGGAATATAACAAATGCAGGGTTTGCAATAAGGTTTTGTATTTTGGAAATGGTGATGGAAAATGTGAAGCAGGCTTGTTGGATTACCTGCATGGAGCCCAATGGAGCCATTAGGATGAACCGTGGGTTGCACTGGAGACCCAATGGAGATGCCAAGACTATGGGATGGCTGCCAAATGAGAGCTGCTGGCACCAGATGGTTTTCTGGGACTGTGATTAACCTAGCTGGAGTGGTGGTTAGAATTATCAAACTTGGAGGCTCGTCACTGCCTAGAATGTTGGACTTGGAGCTACAGGGTTTGTTTTTTGCCCTTTTTTTTTTTTTTTTTTTTTTTTAAATCTTGTATTGATTGAATATTTATTTGCTATGCCCAATGACATTTTTTGCAGTGTAAAAGTTTATTCTCTGCCATTATGAGTTTTTTTTTTTTTTATTTATGGCTCAGTTAAAAGATCTTAGACTGTGGGAATGTTTGAATATCATTAGGATTGATTAAAAACTATGGGGACTTTTAAATTTTAATGAATTCATTGAATTTTTACATCATGTATGGTTATTAGTTTATGGGGGCTGTGGGCCGAATGTAGTGGTTTGATTTAGGTATCACTCATAAACTTAGTTATTCTGAATGTTGGGTTCCCAGCTGATGGTGATTTGGGAATTAATGCCTCCTGGAGGCAGTGTATTGTTGGGGGTGGGCTTATGGGTGTTATAGTCAGCTTCCTCTTGCCAGTGTTTGGCACACTCTCCTGTTGCTGTTGTCCACCTGATGTTGGTGAGGAGGTGATGCCCACCTCTGCTCATGCCATCGTTTTTCCCTGTCATCGTTGAGCTTCCCCTTGAGTCTGTAATGCAAAATAAACCCTTTTTCTCACAAGCTGTTCTTGGTCATGTTTTTCTGCCAACATTGTGAACCTGACTGAAACACATTAAAAAAATATTTTTGATGCATGACTGCTGAATTGAAAATGTTGGACCTGTATATTAATTTCTGATGTAATCTTATCAAAGAAATATGTACTTATAGGAAGATTCAGTTAATAAAGTTCATTGTGACTGTAAGGAAAATATATACATAATAATCATTAGTATTCTGGTTTCTGTGTCACACTAATAGATATATTCTAGTTTTCCAGTGTATTACTTGGAGTTACTGGTGCACTATGAAGGATATATGAGTCAAAGAAATCCAAGGAAACAGAGACTGTCACTGCTTGCCCAGGAGAAATGGCACAAGAGAATTTCCTGTTTTAAGAAATAAGAACAGGCAAATAATTAATTAACTATAAATATGCTAAAGAGACTAGAGTGTTTTATTTGTAATTGAAAGACAAAATAATTGGACATCTGGGAAGTCAGTGCTTATTTCTTTATAATTTTTGAAAATTTCAGTTCTGGGTTACATGAAGAAATGTTTATACTGACTAAAATGGAAAAGTTTGCAGCAGGCCAATTATCTAGCCAAATTCAACCAGATTGTCCAGATTTATCTGAAAAAGAAATCCAAAGGCTTTGAGTTCCTGAGGTATCCAGGACTTGAGGGGACAGAACTTGGGGAAAAGAAAGTGTCATGCCACATTGTGCCTTACTTTCTGGCTGCTGCTCTTCTCTGTCACAGTCTCCCCTGTTCTGGGTATAAGATAAAGAACACAGACTGTCATCATCTTTTGAGATACAGAAAAACAAACAGAGGCTCAAAACACCTCACAGTAGTAGGGAATGAGTGAACACTAGAACTGAGGGTACCTGCAGTAGGCAAGATTGAAGGATCAAGTTCATAGAGTGGGGAGACACAAAAGAAGCATTGACAATAGCTACACATTTTTAAAAGACATTTCCTTGTAGAATTGTAGCCAAAAGACTATGCCTAAAGGTTAGAACAAAGAGCCTTATTATTTATGAGTTTATTAGTCCTTCAGAGGCAATAATTCTGGAAAGAGCTATGTAACATGCCACCATTTGGGAGAGAGAAATCATCAACCATGTAAAACAGCCGAGACCCTGCAAACCTTGTACCTGGTCAGCTGGGCCAAATGTATCAACTGGATCAATGGTGACATGTCTGTTTTGGGGGAAATCAACTGCTCTCTGACTGTACTGGAGGCCCATTCTATGGGTAGAAATTAGTTATTGGTACTGAAAACCTAATCAAAAGCCTAGGGCTTGGGAGGACATAAGCCCTAGGGGCATAACTGCTACTGGTGTCTGTCTAAATGCATTCATGATGCCTACTAAACTGCCCTGTAAACATTTATGTCCACGCCCTTATCTTAATGCTACTCTCACTGCTGGCTAGAGCAGCTTCTCTTTTCAGATGATGGTGGCCACTGGGTTGATGCAAGATTCATCAAGTACTGAGGATTGACAGTGAGACATTTCTATCACATCCTCCAAGGCTCAGGGACCATTGAAGAAGAGGTGGCAGAAAGAATGTGAGAACCAAAGGAAGGAGAGGACTACTTACAATTCTGTATTCAAAACACAAAGTAGCCTTGATATTCGGACCTTACAGTGGCTGACATTATCTACACAAGAACTTCATAACAGGAGGAAAAAAGTGAAGATATCAAAATAAATGAGAGAATAATTAGAAAGAAGAAGAGATGCAGTGTGCAGGGGACTTGAAAGAAGGAGAATGGAAGATGGTGAAAGGGGATTATGATCATGGTATATTGTCTATATTTATGGAAGTTGTCAATAAAATGTTTCACAAAATTAAAGAATTAAAAACATAACATGACTCAAATGGACACTCATCTATAAAAAATATAATCAAACTGAAAACACAATCTATGTTTAATTAAAAACAACTTAAACTAAGAACTAAAAGGATAGGCTCAGTAACTGATTAGATATAACCAAAGTGAGGACTGGTGAGCAGAATGTACACTAGCTGAAAAATATTCATCTGAAACCTGGAATGCAAAAGCTGAGTCTCATGAGGTAAAGAATTGCTGAATGAAATAATTTAAAGCCCTATATCTTACAAACAATGATTTTGAAAATGTGTCATAAAAACGTTTTTTAACATAAGTTGAGTGCATTTAATTTACAGACTATGTCCTTTTAAGTATCCTCTCTATTTTAGTAAGTAATGGAATATAAAAAAGAGAAATCCTCCTTCTCAAATCATTGTAAATTGCCTGATGTCACCCATATGATGGAAAGATGAGATGAATTCCTTCATACACAAATCAGATCAAAGGTAATTATAAATAAGATGTACCATTACTGCTTAACATGGGAAAAGAATTAGTGAGAAGTGAAGCTAACTTAATTTATGTATTACATTGTTAATGTTCTTTATCAAATGTAAGGGATGATTATAACACACCACTTTTTGTTAGATATTTTCTGCTTAACTTAATCTAACCACTTACTTGCAAACCCACTAAAAGTCAGGAGTTACTCACAACTTCTTTTCCATGGTGGAAGTATCACTAACAGTGATATTATATATAATTTCATCTACTTCCTCAGACACAATTTATTCCCCTACCCTACCCATCTTCTGATGAAGTGAATTAGGTTAATACAAATGAAATTGCGTGACTAACCTATATAATTTCTCAGATCCCGGGCAAAAGTCTTTCAAATAGTTCAAACCATTTTCACACCATTTTTCTTTTTAACTAAGGTTCTTTTACAGAGTTCAATTGCATAGTATAATTCAAGATGAATGGAGGAAGAACAAAACCAAATCACTTGGTAGGGTTTTCCCAGTGAACAACATCACATCAATTCATTATGTATTCCCCAGGTAGAGAGAGTTGACAGTTTCCTTTCCCTGAAGAACAAAATGGATGACTTGTGATTAATGATGGAGACTGCAAATGTAAGATTAATTAACATAAAGCCAAAGACCTAAGCGTTAAGACATTTGGATCTAGGAAGTAATAATTGAGAGCAGTAGAATGTGTATGACTTCTGTATTGTGAACTCAAACAGCAACCCCAGGCCTCACTTTTTACCCTCTGGGACATAAGACTGACATTGCATCCTGGAAACTCCTCTTAAACAAACAACTGAGAAATAGCATAAGGTAACTGGACAGAAAACTGGATGGGATCCTAGAGCTAAAATTTCAAAATAGCAATGTATAGTGAGAACTCCAGAAGGTAATTGGGCATTTACTCACCCAGTGAACTGAAGAGAACAAAAATTACTTTTCTTTTATGAAGGAGCCAGAGCTCTAGAAAATCTGATTTAATGGCTTACAACCAAATAAATGGAACTGGCCAGTTGAACAGAAATCATTTCAATTAAAATAATTATGCTCGTCTTTTAAAGACTTGTGACTGAATATAGAATTCATGCACTTAAATGAGCTGTAGTTCTATTCTTGTAAGTTCAGAGCAAAGGTACATCAGGTTGGTTCAAAAAGCTCATAAAGGCACATTCATTCACTGGTAGAAAAGTCATTGGAGGAATCTGTTACTGAAGATAAGGACTTGCATATGGAAAGTATCATATATATGATACATTCATACATGTGTATGTGTGTACACACACACACACACACACACACACACACACATGGCAAATATGCCTGTAAACCCAGTGCTGAGGGGTTAGCTGAGGGGAGTGGAGATGGTGAGGCCTGCTGGGGCTCATAGGTCACGAAGATCCTCCACAGATGAGAGCAGAATTACTTGTTGCAAACCACAAGGGTTATGTTCTTGTGTGCATTTTGCCTTTGCATAACATTCCTGCTTTTGTTTGAGGTTAACATTGCAGCATTTACCAATCAAGTTGACTGGAAAAAAAAAAAAAAAGTAACAGGGTCAGTAGAAGGGGAGGCTGTGAATGAAGGTTGAGGTCCTGGTAGTATATTAGCAGTATCCTTGAGGAAAGTTTAGCTTGTTCCAACAATTTTTGGGCCAGTTAAGAGTACACAGGGAGTGAAAGGAAATTCAAGAGTTTGCTCTTCTCAGTATCTATAAGGTGGGGCAAAGTACGACAAGAATCCGAGTATTCAAGTGGAAGATCATAAATGTTCTCAAGAAAACTTCGTTAGTCTTGGACATTTCAATTTGAAAATGCTGTTGTTTCCTGTCACAGATAAAGATAGTGCTCCCATGTTGACCAATTATTCTTTCTCATCTTTTCACTACATATTACACCACACAGTTGGGAACACAACAAAATGGATTGAGAGATAGAGGTTCAGAAAGACAATGAAAAACAGAAATAAAATGGAATGCCAAGTCTAAATCTAGAATACGGGACTCCCTTTCTTATGGGTTCAAAGAAACACATGCGCATGAGCGAGCACATGTGCGTGTGCACATATGCACACACACATCTCACAAATACACACGTACCACCTAGAGTATATCCTACTTTTCTAAGGTCAAAAGAATTGATACGAAGAAGCAGCAGAAGGGATGTGAACTTTCAAAGGAAGAGGAATTGGTTGTAAGGAAATTTTGATGAACATTTCATCTCAGGGGCTGGGGAGATAACTCAGGACCTATGTGCTTACTGGCAAGCATGAGGGCTGAAGTTCATATCCCAACCATCCACATAAAAGCAATGTACTGTGACATACAACTGCAGTTTTTTGAGATCTGGTATCAAAAACTAAGGTAGGAAAAAAAATACTAAGGTAAAGAGTAACGATGATCACAACAAAAACGACCAAAAGGGGCTGGAGAGATGGCTTAGCGGCTAAGGTGCCTGCCTCCTAAGCCTAAGAATGCTGGTTCCAATCTCCAGGTCCCACGTTTAGCCAGATGCAAAGTGAGGCAAGGGCGCAATGCCACACTTGCCCACAAGGGGGCGCACACATCTGGATTTCGTTCACAGCAGCTGAGAGACTGCTGGTGCGCCCATTTCTGTCTCCCTCTCCCTCTCTGTCTATTTCTCTCTGTCTCTCTCTCCAAAAAAAAAAAAAAAAAAAAAAAAAAAAAAAAAACCAAAAGTTTTATTTCATCACAGCTGTACTTGCAAGTCAACAAGGATTACTGGGAAAGTCAAGTATCCTGCAGCCACCCACCTTTCTGTGAAAAGGAAGGAAAGAGAGAAGGTGAATCCTAAGAACTCCCTGGTGCAATTTAGTTTATTTTCAAATTCTAAATTGTGTTAGAGCAGGTCATAAGACTACTGCAATTATTTAAGAAGGATATTGAATGAGAGTTTTCTTTTTAATTTTCCAAGTACTACTTTCGATTTCTTTGTGAGTAATGTGATTAATCATGGGATCAGAGGTGTCAATACACTTATACAAAGTAATTGATTAGCTCAGTTGTAGTTTTAGCAAAATCATTAATGGATAACATGAAAGAATTTTTTGCAGGGGTGGGATGAAAATAAGATCAAAAGACAGATTTGTATCAGAACTGTGGAAAATACTGAACAAAGGCATTTGAGTTTGAAGAAAATCTTCAACACATGCACAGAGGATGCTGAGGACTGGGACCTTCAGAAAGGACAAGTGACACTGGAAATGTAGTTGAATTCCTCAGCCCTCTTTTGAGTGACAGTGGTAGAATCTTAGCTAAGAGTGATGTAAGCCAAAGAAAATGTGTTATCTGGCATAACTGAAAGTATCAGGATCATGAATCTGGAGCAAGCCCTGAAAGCTAGTATAGCTGAAGCTGTGGCAGGAGGATTATTTCAAACTTGAAGTCAGACTGAGCCACATAGTGTGCTCTAGGCCAACCCACGTTATAGTGTGAGACTGCATCATAACCAATAGTAGAAATGACAGTACAGGCTATTGGTTGAACTCTGGTAAAACCAGACTGCATGGCACTGAGTCCCAGGACTGGGTCCTTTTGCTATGGATCTTGCAGGAAGCCATTTAACCCTTGATGAGTGACTCGTTTACTTGGTTCCAAAATGGCGACAATGATTTCCTTATGGAATGTTTGGAAGAACTCACAACGCATCTGAACAGTGCAGGGCTCAAGTGTTGGGTTTATAATATCCCTCTTCCCTTCCTGCCTCCCTGCTCTGCTTTCTTCTCCTTGCCTTCATTGCAGACCATTCTTCATTCTAGGAATCTAGCCCTCAGGTTTCCCCCTCCCCATTAAGCAATTCCAGAAGAAAGGTTGATTACTTTTCTTAGTATAGATTGTGACTAATTGTGATGGTTCCACTTAATGAATTTTTACTGTTGGAAATGTGGTAGGCATTCAAGAGAAAGCATACTTTGAAGCCACAACCATTGCAGCTGCCAGCAGCCAGCAGCCATGGCATCACATAGGAAGCAGGCAACAGTCTCAGTGCACAGTTGCTAAACTGGCAGACTATGTGTAAGGTATATTAACTGTGTTTCCTACTGATGACTTTGTACTGTTGTAATAGGACACAACCCCATCATAAGTGGAGAGTATTTTTTACAAGACATCCAGCTCAACTCAAATTTTTAACCTATGTTCAAATCCCAAGTAAAAGGCAAAGCAAAATTGACAGAAAGATGGGCTAAGCCTGGTTCAGTTGCTAAACCATGCACCTGGTAGTAAAATGCACTCAAACTGTGAAGGAATGACTAGAATAAAATCTACCTTCTTTCTTTCCTTCTTTCCTTCCTCTCTCATTCCTTCCTTCTTCCTCCCTCCTTCTCGCTCTCTCTCTTTCTTTCTTTCTGTCTCTTTCTTTCTCTTTTTTTTGTGTATGTATGTTTGTGTATGTGAGTGCAGGCATGCACAGACAATGGCATACATGGAGAGAACAGAGTACAATCTTGGGTGTCAGCCCTGACCTTCGACTTTGAATTTTGAGGCAGGGTTTCTCTTGTTCACACCTGTGTTGACCAGGGTAGCTGATCCAGAAGCTTCAGGATTCTGGGGTCTCCATCTCATCTCCCTGTCTGTGTAGGCACACTAGCACTATAGATGCTCATGCTAAACATCTGGTTTTAAGTCAGTTCTGGGGATCTAAACTTAATTCATGAGGCTTGTAGAAGCAAGCATTTTACTCATTGAGCCCATTCACAAGCCCAAGATACTTTGTCCAAGGAAAATTGATGTACAGCTTTCAGAAAAAAATGTAAATGGATTCTTGGTCAATTAAAAATAACACAAGTGGTCTGGAGAGATGGCTTAGCAGTTAAGGTGCAAAGCCAAAAGGACCCAAGTTCAATTCCAGGACCCACATTAGCCACATGTACAAGGTAGTACATATACCTGGAGTTTGTTTTCAGTGGCTGAAGACCCTGGTGCAGCCGTTCTCTCCCTCTCTCTCTCTCTCTCTCTTTCTCTCTCTTTCAAATAAATAAAATAAAAACTTAAAATTAAAAAAAAAATTAACAAAAGTACCACTTACCTCTGAGAAGAATGAACTTATGAGATTTCATAATGTTTGGTAAATGCTGGCCTAGGTTTGGAAGTCCTAGTGGGAAGCTTGTACTGTTCATGGCTAAAACGAGAAGTTAGACCCACCAAAAAGTCTTCTAATTGTATATGTTTATCCCTTTCATCAATGCTTCTTTCACTCTTGGCTACAGAACCTGCTTTTGACAGATGGCAGTGAACCCCATGGAGACATAAGAGCCAAGGGGCCAAGCTCAGGACAGTCATCTCTATCATGTTCACCAGGACCAGGAAGCGTTACAGAGAAAGAAGTGGATTAAATATAAGTGCTGCACTCACTGCTAGCCTGAGAACCTCCTCCAGGTAGATGCTGATGTGACTCAAAACTCTTCAAAGACAAGGACAAAAAGCTGCAGAAAGCTTAACACCAAAATAGACATGTAACACATCATCCCAGGATTAGTGAACATTGTGGAAAGTGGAACAGAAAGAACATAAGATCCACAGGAAAGAATGGGTATTGAGAGGCATTGTCCTCCCTACAGGAACTGACTTGGTGCAACCATGACCCCACAGTGACTACCAATACCCCATCTAAAAGGGTACTCAGAGGAATGGAGCAGGGGAGAAAGGATATAAGAGAATAGAATAGCCCAATAAGAATATGACCAATTTGAAATAAGTTTATATATTAAAGTTCCCAACAAAATTTAAATTAAAAGGAGATTTTAATTAATTTCTCAAAGAAGCCCTTGTTCCTCTTTTATAAGATCTAAGATTATCATTCAAAGTGTCAAACTAGAACTTTCTTTGTGATGTTTCCACATTGTTCTCAAATTAGTAATTTTTGCCACTTAGTCTGGGACTGCTGCTGCTAAACATTTTGTTTCAATTGCTAGTAATCTAAGTTAGCATAAGCATTGCCATCTTTATGAGAGACCTAAGCATTGTTTATCCCATGCATTTAATCAGAATTTAATCTCACCTCTGTTTGAATTTCAGATTGTGGTCTTTGTACCACTCAGCTTCTGTGTGCTCTCTCCTTGTTTACTCTGCACTTAGCCAATTGATTGGTGTCAAGGCTGACATTAGGTTTGGAGATCATTGAAGGGCAGACCCAACCTGGACTCATTAGAAAGGAAAACATCACAGTTCCTCCTCCACAGAATGTAAAATACCATATGAAAGGGAGTATGGAAGTGTCAGGGCTTCTTCATTTTTGTTTTTCCATTTTGTTGAGGGAGAGCTAATTTGAGTTTTACCTCTGGCCTTGGGTGGGGTTGATTCTAAGCAAAGCAAAATATAGATTGCGTTCCCTTTTCCTAGAGTCAATCCAACTGAGCCTGTGGATTACCTGGCTAAGTGACCATCCCTCACCTGCAGATTTGTCGGGTGGAGGATATTTATATTTACCCCTTAATAATGTACTTAAACCTGCAGGAGCCCTCCTGCTTGCAGTTGCTCTCAGATCCTTACTGTGGAGCCTGCCTACCTTTCTGAGTTCAAATTCAAACAGCTTAACATTCTTTTGGCCTCCCCTTTCCATTTTGTCTTGTCATTGGATGCTGGCTGAAATTTTAAAAGGAAAAAAAAACAAATTCTTGCTCTTGACACTTTTTGGCTTTTCAACCATGGTTGAGAGACAAAGAACTCCACAGAAAGAAAGTCTGCAACATAGTAATCCGAGATATCTCCAAGGGCAGATCTGAGGCCCAGTATGACCACAGTACTTTCAAGTTCTACCATCCAACTTTCCGTCTACTTCAGCCAGGAACTACCTCCTACTTCTATTGCCAAGATAGGACTGCTTCCACTATGGAAAATCAGAATGAGGCCCCTGCAGAGCCTGCAGCAGCTTGGTCTTTTACTGCCTATGAACATGGCTGGACATGGACTGTCATAAAGTCCATCTCCTTTGCATGCATCTTCCTCTTTCTGCCTTCTTCCACAGCCCACCATCCTCAGTTTCTGAGCTCCTCCCCCTTCTCTGTGTCTCTTCATACCTGTAGGTCTTCCTTTATACAACAAACGTTCCTACATTCCTGTGTCCCACACTAGCTTTTTTAAATTTTTCTCACAATATGTAATTTGGATGAATGGTATATAATGCAGTCTTTGACTCTAAACATTTTTTCTCCTTTCTAATCATTTGAATAATTGTTTATGTAACTAATAACTAATGAATAATGAATAATCTACAAAATTACACATGTACTTCCAAACATTTTTATATAAGACTAGATGAAGCTTTTCTGTCCTCTTGAATTTTTCTTTCTTTTCTTTTCTTGTCTTTTTTTCTCCTTTTCTTTTCTTTTTTTTTAAAAGAAGGATTTCACTCTACTCCAGGCTGACCTGTAACTTCCCTGTAGTCTAGGCTGACCTCAAACTCATAATGAATCTCTCACCTTAGTCTCTGGAGACTGTGATTAAAGATGTGAGCTACCATGACCAGCATTGTATTTTTACCTACTGTCCATAAGCATCTGGCCCAAGGAAGGGCACATTAAAACAGTGGATAAAAATCTTGTTGATTTTTCTAACACAATTTTCTTCTTATTCTTTTGATCTTGTTGTTTTTATTCTTGTTGCTTCTGAGATTGTGACTGAGCTACTTGGGGCTATAACAAACACTGTCTTTCCATTTCTTCTATCTGCTCTCCCATGGCTCTCCACCAGCATAAAATCAATTAAGGCTCAGTACTGAGTCTTATCTAAAATATTCTGGTGTCATAAAGCTAGGGCCTCTTTTATTGCCCTGTCATTTTTCTATAGAGAAAAAAACTAAATGTACTATTAGAAAGAAAATGCAATCTACTCTAGAAAGTTTCCCTACTATATAAAAAAATCATAAATTCTCTTTTCAGAGTTACAGTACAATGGCAATAGTACTAAATATATGCCTCTGAACAAAAATATAATTTCCTTCCCCATCACCTCCTGTCCTCTGTGCTGCCCTGTTTAATTTACTATTATTCCATAGAAATTAAACAATATTCACATACCAGTAGGTAGCAAATGAAAATCATTATACTGGAAGAGCTACTAGGGAATGATGTGGGGGAATGGCAATGGGAATCTCCTTATCAGGGTTATATTTAGTGGCAAACACTGAATAACAAGTGGGAAGTGAACCTGTGGAATGGAAGAAATCAGGGCAAGGTATTTAGCACAGGGATGTGGAAAAGACATACATTTAAGCAACTGACCATCCACACTGTTTCTCTTAAGTGGAGTTGAAGTGGTCATTGATTTTTTTTTTTTTTTGAGACATCCCTTTGACTGCACCAAACATTCTAGTCTGTCTGAAATGGTTTTATTTTCTCATTTACTTTGACATTTTACTGATTTAAAAAAAAAAAAAAAAGTAGAAGGACATAGGGACACAAAGTGACCAGAGCAATGAATGGAAATCATGTCTCTTTTGACTCTGACGTTGACTAGCCCAAGAGAGTAACTTGGGCCTGGGTTACCCAGATAGAGTACTAGGCCTGGAGTAAGTATGCTGAAATAGAACCAAGATACCTGGCTTCTAGTCTGACAGAACCTTGGATCTCTTACTGTCTAGCAGTGGAAATAAAAAGGAAGTAAATTTTTACCCTCTCTTACTCTTTTCCTCATTTCTGAAACTGAGATGCTGCATGGGATGGAAACACAGATGCTTGGCATGATGGGAAAACCTTTAATTCTAGCATGAGTACGGTGAGACAGAACAATCCCTAGGGCTTACTGCTTAGCTTGTCTAGCTGAATTGGTGAGGCTCCCAGTTCAGTGAATGATGCAGTTTTAAAAAAAATAAGCTGGAGAGGAATTAAGGAAGATATCCAACATTGACCTCTGGTCTCCAGATGCATTCAAATACATGTGTACATGTACTCCTCCTCCACATGAGCACCCACATACATACATGCACACACATACACAAGTGTTGCCATTACCTTCTCATCGCTGGGGTAAACACCCAACCAGAAGCAACCTACAAGAGGAAAGGGTTTATTTTATGGTTACAGATTCCAGGAGAAGCTTCATCATGGTGAAAGAAGATGGGTCATTCCATCATACATCCATAGCATAGAATGAAAAGTGAACATACAGGATTGAAGCTGGCTACAAACACACCTAAGAGCTGGACTGTACCTCAAGGGCCACTCATGGTGCCATAGTTCCTCCAGAAGTTCTTTACCTCCCTAATAGTCCACTTAATCAAAAACACACTTGATGCTATGGGGACATTACATTCAAGACAGCACATTCTGTCCCTGGCCCCATAGACTCAGGACCATCTCACAGTGCAAATTGTACTCAGTCCAGCTTCAAAAGTCCCACATTCTTTACCAATTTTAACACTGTTCCAAGGTCAAGTTTCATCTGAGATTCAAAACTGTCTCTTACTCTGAGCCCTACAAAATAAAAAGACAGTTTACCTACTTCCAACACATAATGGTACAAAGTAAACAGTTCTATTGCAAAAGGGGGTATAACAAGGACAGATTGGACCAGTGGAAGATCAATAACCACTAGACA
Organism: Orientallactaga sibirica; assembly: GCA_036365145.1. Lineage (NCBI taxonomy): Eukaryota > Metazoa > Chordata > Mammalia > Rodentia > Dipodidae > Orientallactaga > Orientallactaga sibirica. The sequence continues at coordinate 22,779,987 of JAEOAD010000029.1, read as the reverse complement.
AACATGAAACATATACAGTTTCAAGTCTTACATCTGTAACCAGTGACAAAGTCTTTGGGGCTCCAATTCTGTCTCTCTAGCTGGGCTGCTCACAGCCCTGGAAAAATTCTATCACAAGCTTACACCTTTCCTTGGCAGCTGTTCCATAATCCTTGCATATCTAAATTCCTTCAGACTACATTGAATCCCATGGTTGATCTTCATAGATACAATAAAGACCTTACTGGGTCCCCATACAGGGATTTCAACCTGCTTCACATCGCCACATCTCAACAGCTTCTGGAATCATGTACACTTCATGACCTGCTTCCCTAAATTTTTCATGTTTTCAAAGCCAGGACCAAGTGGACAGCATAGCCAAATTTGTAAATCCAGGGGGTAATAAAGCTTGACCTTGAAGAGCAGGATACACCTTTACCAGTCTTTCTCCAAGCACCCTCCTTTCAAAAGAATTTTTTTAAATTTATTTACTTATTTTAAAATAAATTTTATTTATTTAATCATTTTTTTGAGATACAGAAAGAGGCAGAGAGAGAGAGAGAGAGAGAGAGACAGAGAAGGAGGGAGAAAATGAGCATGCCAGGGCCTCCAGCCACTGCAAACGAACTCCAGATGCATGTGCCACCTTGTGCATCTGGCATATATGTGGGTCCTGGAGAATTGAACCGGGATCCTTTGGCTTTGCAGGCAAATGCCTTAACTCTTAAGCCATTTCTCCAGCCAGAATTTTTATTTTTTTATTGATTGATTGATTGATTGATTTTTCAAGGTAGGGTTTCACATTAGCCCAGGCTGACTGGAACTCACTATGTAGCTTCAGGGTGGCCTCAAACTAATGGTGATCCTCCTACTTCTCCTTCCCAGGTGCTGGGATTAAAGGCGTGCACCATGAGTCTTCAGTGAGTTAGGTTCACCTCAGGGCATCTTTACTATTTTTCCAATGCAACATAGTTAACCCACTTTTTTTTTTTTTTTTTTTTTTTTTTTTTTTTTGAGGTAGGGTCTCACTCTCTAGCTCAGGCTGACCTGGAGTTCACTATGTAGTCTCAGGGTGGCAGCCTCAAACTCACAGCAATCCTCCTACTTCTGCCTCCCAAGTACTAGGATTAAAGGGATGAGCCACCACGCCTGGCCCTGACATCCTTTTAACCATTGTAACTTGTTTAAAGACTTCAGTTTAAGTGGCCTAAAACAAGTCACTATGCTCATAACTTCAAACTTACTTATATTTCTTTCTGAGGCAAACTTTAGATCTTTTATGTATTTCTGTTCTATACTTCTGCCAAGCACATAGTTCTTTACTTTTAAATTCAACTTTGCTTAAATTCTTAGGTCATGGACTGAATGTAGACAGCCTTTCTACCAGTAGCCTAGTTCCAACAAAATTCTTTCCTTTCCTTTGAAACTTTGTAAGTCAAGCCTTCACAATCCCCAATTCTCTCTACTTTCAGAATTTTCAAACTCAGCTGACTAGCCCATCAAGCTCTGCTTGCAACATTGTAAGGTTTCTTCAGTTCAAAGCACCAAATCCTTTCATATTCTTCCTGCAAACATGTTCCAAAATACCAAAAGCAACATAGTCAGACAATGACCATACTGCTTGGTACCAATTTTCTGTTGCAGTTACTTTCTAATTTCTGGGACAAAGCACCCAACTAAAAGCAGCTGACTGGAGGGAAATATTTTGGTTTACATTTTTGAGGGGAAGCTCCATGATGGCAGGGGAAAACTGCAATGAACAGAGGATCAATATCACTTCCTTGCCAACATCAGGTGGACAATAGCATGAGAGTGAGCTGAATAAGATTGTTAAGCGAGGGGGCTAATAACCCTCAAGTTCCACAGCAACAGCTGGCTCTGAACACATGGGATTCAAGACCACCTACCAGTGACACACCTCCTCTAACTGGGCTCCACCTGCAAGAGACTAAGTAGGAAGTTTAATGAAAAATACCTGAGGATCTTGGGCCACTTACATTCAAACCAGAAAAACAAGAACACACACACACACACACACACACACACACACACACTAGGTGAGCATACCTAGGCCAAAGATGTGATGCAACCAAATGGACATTTTAGAAACAAGCACAGCACATCCTTAAGTCTCTGATCTAGGTGATCTCTAAATCCTTTACTGTTCAGGTTCTCTTTGAACACCAATCCTGGAGAGTAAAAATTGCCATGTGGTTATGGAGCTGTTGAAAGTCTACTAGGTTTGGCGGTCACTGGAGATAGACCCCTTCCTTATAATCAGCAGCTTGGACGACCAGGGAGTGTAAATGCAGGACTCTGATCTGCTACTTAAAAGAATGGGATCTGAGTCATACCTCTGGCTTGTGGTGTAGACACAGCATGCTACACTGACATTAGATGCTTTCTGGAAAAGCACAAAGACATACAAAGAATTATCCCTTATATTAGGAGTTAATCCAAATTGGCTTGTCAAGGACCTGGACAAGAAAATGCCCCTCAAAAAACTGTCTATAACAGAAACCTTAAGAAATAGTATAAAATCTACCTAGCTTTATATATAGACTTACACAATTGTCCCTTTGGTCATTGTCCATTCTCACCCTCTCAAGAGAGTGACCTACACAGTGGTCTCTGGATACTGTCCACTCTCACTGCTAAGAGTGCTTTCCTCGGCAACGGTCCCTCTGGCCTTCAACCAATTCTTCTCTTTGAGAGCACCTCATATTCCCTTGTGATATACACTGCCTGTCTTCTATACTATGCCCCGTGTTCACTTTACAGAGATCACAAAAACCCCCACTACCTGATAAAGCATCAGAGGCACACAGATTGCAAACTTCAGTTTGCTGGCTGCCTGGCCATTCTTTTTCAATCTATTTTCATAAAGTGAAGTCTCTGCCTTCTTATTTTTAGGCAGTTCCTTCATTGACAGTTCTTACTTTGGTCTATTTACTCACTATCTTTCCTGTCATATCTACATGGCCTTGTGTTAAAATTATCATGAGAGTGGAAGACACAGTTGTTTGTGGTTTCATTGGAAACAACCGAGACAACATCAGAAGCAGTGAAGATGGCACCCTAGTGGAAAGAGAGATATTTAGCACTTGCTGTATGCTCCCTACACCCATTTTAAGGAGCCCCCACTTTTCTGGTTTTGCCCTCTTTTTGTGTGCTTCTGTATTTGAATTTTCAGTTCAATAATCCATTCAGCTCAAGGACTGTTTCTCTGCTTGCTCTCCCTGAAGAGATGACCCAGACTCAGAGTCTCTTCCAAGATATTTCAAGAAGGCTCTCTAGATCAGCTCTCTGGAGGGACTGCAGAGCTGAACAGGAACTCTTTCAAAATCAGGCTGATTCATGTTATAAACTGTTCCAGGGAACTGTTCCAGTTCCTTGTTTACACGCCAACCACACAGAATGCTCACTTGTTCTCCTGCCAGCATGAAATGCTTGAAAGACAATTACATTTTTTTTTGTGGTGTCAGAAATTGACCCCATGGCCTTATACATACTAGGCAAGCACTCTACCACTAATGTACAACCCCAGTCCCATATTATTCCCTTTATTTTCTTTTTTTTAAATTTTTTTAAGAAAAAAATTTAAAGGTCTTCCATGAATTCTAACCTAGTGAAAATGGAAACCTTGATCAAACACATGCAGAAGGGACTTTGCACCATAGGTAAAAAGGATAAGGGACTTTTGAGGCCAGTTTTCACATATTCTTCCTATGGAAGAAAATATGCAATATAGTGGAAATTTGGGTAGTCAAAGGATTTTTTAGCACTTACCTTCATTCACTGCTCAGAGTAATTAACTGAAGTGTTAATGATCTCCTGGAGGAAGAACAGATTTCTGCTTTGTCATCCTGGAGAAAGGGGAAGTCCATATATTTAATAGATTGGTGATAATACAGTGTTTCTTGTCCTTTATTTTTTTCAAAAAGTGAGTTGGTAGAGCAGAAGAGGGGGCATTAATGTAGATATAATTCACCATGTATGCAAAACCCAAATTTGGCCCTTTTGTAGCTAAATAGTCTCTCCATTATAGGTTCTCCCTATTGTTTGGCCTGTGAATACCTGATATGTATTATATAGAATTCTATTGCTTTAGCAGGATGCCCTGGGCTCAGGAAACTTGGGTAAGATATGCCTTGTTTCTTTCCCTAAAATTAAGTGAAGACCAATGCTAACAATGAAAACAAGTTACCATAGATGGGCATCTTGAACCAGAGCAAACATTTCTCACAGTCCTGGGACCTGAGTTCAAGATCAAGGTGTCAGCAGATGCAATGTCTGGTGAAGGCCTACTTCCTGGTCTTCATATTCTCTTGTGTTCTCCCATGCAGAAGTCAGACAGTGAAAACAAGCTTTCAGGAATGAATGAATTAATGAATGAATGGAATGAATCTCATCATGATAATATTACACACCTGACCTCATCTAAACTTTATTTTTCCAAAGTTTCTCTTCCTAATTTCCACAAAAACTATCACATTAAGGTTTTGACTTATATATATGAATATAGGAGAGGCACAGGTATTCTCTCTGTAGCACACGGGGTCCTTCTTAGGGTAAGAGAGGAGCTGTGCCGATGGGCATACAGTTACATGGTGCTAAACAGCAGGGACACATTCTGAGAAGTGTCACTCAGTGACTTTGTCTTTGTACAAACAACATAAACTGTACTGATACAAACTAGTGGGCATGGGCCAGCCACTCCTCATGGACTCTTGATAAAATCAAGGCACATTGAAAATACAAGAGCTTTTGAAGCTGCTCATGTCAATACAGTATGTACCTTTCTACTAGAAGGTTTTCCTTATTATTAGTGAAGTGTACCCTAAAACAATGATAAGAAGTATAGTATAATGAATATGTAAATGAGTGAGTCATTTATTATCATTATCAAATATTATGTGCTAAGTTCAATTGTATATACTGTAATTTTATAAGACAGGTAGTATAGTAAACTTGTTTCCCCCAACACTATACCACCTAAATGAGTAATGTATTCCAATAAAACATCATGACACTTTAGTTATTGTTAGGTAATAAGGGTTTTTCTATTGCATTGTAACTTTAGGGAATCACCCTGGTATATGCAGTTCAGTGCTAATGGGAATGTTGTTATACGCTGTGGCTATAGTGGAAATTTCAACTGGACTGTGGAGTATGGTAAATATATCAATGGAGGGAGGCAAGCTATAGTTAAACAGAAAAAAGGAACTTTGTTTTGACAGTAACAAACAGTTTGACTCAAGGGAAATATGTATATTGAGACCAAACAAAAACACAATTAAGTTTTAGCAGATACTAAGGAAAACATTTAGGACAAACTCAAAGGCTAATAAAAAGAGTTAAGATCTGACATAGCAAGCAAAGGAGCAACACTTTGAGAGAGTAATTGTTTACAGTAGGAAAAGGTGTTGGGTCACCAGTCACACTGGGCCACCCTCATGATGATTTCTCTCAGGATACAGGAACCCAGCCCTCAGACAGACACAGGCCTTCAAGGGCAGATTATGGACAGTGTCACTCTAGCTGCAAGGCTTTCAGAGGTGGCCTGAGGGGACATGAGAGAGACATCAATAGTTTTTGTTACAAGGAATACAATTTGCTTAGACATTCTTATTATTGAAGGAAAAAAATATTCACTTAATGAAAGGAAAGCTCTAGAGGTTGGGTGGGGAGACACACCTGTAATCCCACCTCTTAGGAAACTGAGGGAAGAAGGGCTGCACAGTAAGACTCACTTTTCAAAGTCATATATATATATATATATATATATATATATATATATGTAAAAAAGGGAGAGAGAAGAAGAAAATGGTTTTATAAATGGAATTGAGGACCACTGCCACACTGTTTTATTTTGCTTATGTCTCACTGCAAATGAGGACAGGATAGAGAGCTCTCTTTTTTTAAAAAAAAATATTTATTTATTGTGTGAGAGAGAGATGATGATGATAATAAGATATGTATAGAGATAGAGAGAACAAGTGAGTATGGGCACACCAGGGCCTCCTGCCACTTGAAACAAAATCCAGACACATGCATCTGGCTTTACATTGGTACTAGGATATAGAGCTCAAGGTCTGCAGGCTTTGTAAACTAAAGCCTTTAACTGCTGAACAATCTCTCCAGGCCAAGAGCTCTCTTTAATACCAGAAGTTTAAGGCACTGTTAGAAACCAATCTGAAAGGCTCAGGTGAGAATAATGGCTTTGTAGTTCTTAATCACTAGCTAGAATTTATCCCTTGTAGATATGTGCATATATAGCAAATTATATTAAAGGTTTGAGTAGAGACCCCTTGAATAGCAAGCAGTAAAACAAGGAGAAAAACAAAGCAAACAAATGAAAATAACTTCACTTAGGTTTCTGAAAGGTCAAATTGTTTACATGACTACAAACATGAAAACTGGAAAATACTAAAAGTTCTTAAGATCTAGAAAAATATTATAATAATTCTTTTGGAAGGCATATAACCTAAGTACAATAGATGATTCAAAAGTTGGGCTACATTACAAAATAACCAAAGTAATGTGTGAGCATAAATTATGTATGTGGAAGGGAGAAAGGAATGGAGGGAGGGAGGAAGGGATGGGGAAAGAGAGGGAGTAAAGAAGGGAGAGAAGGAAGGGAAAAGGAGGGAGGGAGAGAAAAAAGCAAACAGGTAACCAGAAAAAGCTCTTGGCTGCAACTGTATTTTATGAGCATGCCATACCCTTAGAAGGATTTTGTCTCTCATTTTAAGTGTCAAGGTAATTAATTATATCACTTAAAGATTGATTGAATGTCTAATTAATTAGTTAATTACTTGGCCTAACCATCCATTCAGACAAAATAATCACAGTGACAGTTCTGTCTAGACTCCGTCTAATTTCCTCAAGGTCAGTGTCTGGGAGTGTCACAAAGCAAGTGCCAGTGCCCAGGGTTCAGAGTTCACAATGGCTGTCTAGATCATAGAAGCAGTCGTACTTTTCTCAGCAGATACCATCTTGTTCTGTTGACTTTGAGTTCCATTCCTGGCCACAGTTAACAATGTTGAATGGAATTTACAATGCTGGAGCCAGAACTTTCTAATTCCTAATTTCTGATTGCAGGAATTGATGGTGATAGAGGATTTTGGGGTTCAGGAGGGGCCCCCTAAGTTTATGAATCCCAATTTTGGGTCCTGGCCTCTCTTAAGAAAGAATTGATAAAGCCAGACTCAAGAAGAAAAAAAATTATGAAATATTAAATTTATTTAGGGAGAAATCACAGTTGTGGGTTTATTCAAGGGAAATTCAGATCTAAGAAGAAGGCTAGAGCATATAAACACATGGGAAGTAGGAAACATGCACTCATGTGCAATACACTGCATAGTTTGGTTCGTAAGGTTCATCTAAGAGAAATTGAGGTTTGTGGGGAAAGACTGGAATGGAGCCACCACAAAAACGTGGAAGATATAACCTAGATGTTTGGTAGGGAGACTTAGAGGGAACCCATATAGCGTCCTCCTTGTGCTTTCTCATGGAAGGAAGTAAAGAGGGCACGTGATGGGGGCTTAAAGAAGAATAGATGAAGGAAACTATCAAAACAGAGACTAAGAAATTCAGATGAGAAATTTGTAGTAAAGGGAATTATAACCGTGGTTTCCTCAAGTTTAGATAAATTACACAAGTAACAGGCCTGGAATTAGAGAAAGTACACACATGGTAGATTTGGATTGTAAGGTAAATACACAAATGGTAGTTTCAGAGACCAGAGGAAAATAATACATGTAATTAAAATGAGAAGTTGCCCTAAACTATAGAGCAGAGGAAAGCAGAAAAAATACTCAGACCAAGAAGCAAAATTCTGTTCTCCCCACCCTGCCCAGCCAGGCTGGGTGAGAGGGGAAAACACTCATGTATATCCACACAGAGATAAGAGGGAATCCACAGAGAGAAAAAGAAGAGCTGGAATAGCCCTTCTAATTGATTGGAATGTATTCTTTCATCATGTATGTAAAAAGGGAAGACCCCATTGGTTCATAAATTTGAAGGGGCAATCCCACCTGGGGTAGCGAAGGCTGCAGTCTGCTAGACTATGGACAGCAGGGGCCATAGAGTTCGGTTTATGCCAGTGTGAGGTGGCATTGGTTCTCTCTGGGCCTGTTTTTAACTGAATCTGCCTAAAAGAATCTAGCTTTCTCCTATTTCTCCTTCAATGGCATCTAAGACTAAATGGAACACACATTACTGGCTGGGGCAAAACAAAAATATGAGTTTCTGCAAGACAGAACAAGTGGAAATCAAACTTGCAGAGTACCATGCATTTCAAAGCTACTGTAACTATGTCTGTTCTCTGCTCCCTTTTCAAATTAGAGCCACTTAAGGATGTAGAAAGCCCTTTCTTTTCTCAACTCATTTTGACTCTAGAACCTAAACAGAAATGTTACTACATAAGAGTTATGTGTAAGAAAAATCCTAATAGAAAATAAATATACTGAAAAAAGAACTTAAATATTTTTCTTAACATATACTCTCTATCTTAAAGAATTTGCTGTATATCAAACTATCCCTTTACTCAGAAGCCATTTCTCTCAAATAGAATCCCAGCTCTCAGATTCTTGGTACAACTAATAGGTTAATTCAGTCAAAACAATACTGATGACTTTGGTAATATTTTAAATACTTCAATTTACATATAAATTGGCTGTCCCCCCCCCGCCACATACTTCCCAAGTACCTTAGTCTCCTGATTATTCAGTTACACTAATCTAGGCACTTCAGTGAAGGGCCTTTGCAGATGCAATTAAGAACCCTAACCAGCTGAGGGGCATTTCCTAGGTTCACAGGCAGTCCCCATGCAAACCCAGGAGCCCTTAGGAGCCCTTAAAAGCAGAGAAGGAAGATAGAGAGATTTGCTATATGGAGGTGACTCACCCAGTATTTCTCCTGTTAAATATTCAACAAAATTCCTATCTTACAGGCAGGGGGGCCATAAGACAAGGAATGATTCTAGAAACTTGAAGGCTCTTGGTTAACAGCCAGCAGGGAAATGGACCCTGTGTTGTATTGCACAGAACACTGAAACTACAAATGAGCACAGATATGGCTTCACCTCCAGTGGCTCCAGAAAGGGACAAAGCCCTGCTGACACCTAGCTCTCTTCCTTGGGAAGTCTGTAGGAGAGAATCCCATCATGCCCCTGTCTGGCTACAGAACAGCAAGATGACACCTAAGTGTTGCCTCTGTTGCTAAATCTAGGATCATTTTTTTTTTTTTTTTTATTTCACCAAGTGTAGAAAATGATACCATGTAACATGCTTCTCTTTCCCTCTTGTCCTGGGAAAATAATTCCATTTGACCTTAGCTTGAGACAACCACTCATCCATTTTGCTGCCCTGCAGGTTAACTTTACACTGAATAGAATTTCAGCCAGGCACAGACTGGTTGGTTGGATGAGGCAGGAGAATCTCCCGTGTAAGGCCAGCCTGGGCTACCTAGCCAGGCCCCATCAATATCAAAGGAAATGCTACAAATGTTGCTTCATAATAATCTGCTTGCCAAGCACACACAAGGTCCCTCAAAGAGAATTTTCTTATCAATTAAAGAACATGTTACTTTAGTGGGTATAGCAGACAGCTTCAGGTTCGCTGAGATGAACTTCCAGACCAGGCACAGTTATGGAGGAAGGGATATTATTTATTGAAGCTTACAGATCCAGGGGAAGTTCCATAATGGCAAGAGAAGTGGCCTGCTCTCCATAGGGCCAAGCAAGAGAGAGAGAAACCACCCAGCCACCACAGCACACAGAGCAAAACTACAGCCAAAAGGTCACACAGCACACTTCAGGAACTCCTGCTAGGCACATTTGCATATCTTTACAATGGAATCTCAAACCCACCATTAACAACTTAAGACCGGCCCCCAGTGACATTGCCTCTAGTAAGGTGATTGCAGATGCAAACTATAACTAATAAAATACTGAATATTTTGGGGGACATATATTCAAACTACCACAGTGGGTTTTGTTTCATTGTTCTATATGTTTTTGAATGTAAGGTCTTCCTGAATAGCACAGGCTGGTCTTCAATTCAAAATCCACCTGCCTTAGGTTCCTCAGTACTGGGACAATATGATTGAGTCACTATATGCTAGGCCTAGGCTTTTTTTTTTAATTTCTCAGGATACTTGTTTATTAATTAATATTTCACATCTATAAGTAGACCATTTCTTTATATCCCACAGTAATATAGCATTTATGATTAGATTACACTCTGTTATCTGTTCACCTATTGAAAGACATTTGGGTTGTCAGCTTCTGATTCCTTTGACTGAAGCTTCAGGGAACATTCACATCCATATTTCTTTGTGGATATAGAGCTTCTCTCTGTCAAGAAAATACCTATGAAAGGAACTACAGTTTTACATAGTTGAAATGTAAGGAAGTGCTAAGATGATTCTACAGTAGTTCTGTAATGGGGGATTAGGTCCAGGAAAGTCCTTAAAACCACAAACCATAGGGTCATTTTTAATTTCAATCAAATAATTGAATAAGAAAACACTGAGAAGGATAATTATTAAATTATTATATTTATTGAGGGAAGTATAGAGCCAAGGAAAGACACCCACATGCTTAGAGATCCCATGTGGATGGCCTGGAAAAACCATAGAAAAAAAAGAGAAAAAGAAAGTTCAAGGAGTTCCTGCCAAGTGGGCAGATGGAGGGGATAAAAATTCCCCTTGGAGACCAAAGGCTAAGGGAACCTCCCTTCAGCTCAACCTAGCTGGACCTGGGCTAGGGTCCAGGCCCAGTTGAGGGAAAAACTCACACACAACTGGAAGTTCCCAAATGGTCAAAGAACCTGACTTCCCCTTGCAAATATATTTATAACCTTATAGTGGAAGGCTGTCTTCTGAATCAGGTGAGCCAGAGAGAAAGTTGGTTAGGGATAGGGGCTATCTCAGAAAGAGGCTAGCCTTGATACCAAGTAGCAGGGCCAGAACTTGACCAACCACAAGGTTTAAATCTTAAGAAAGACCACCCTCCCAGGAGGGGTCTTGGCTGTGTGTGGAGTCAGATCATCTTTGATATCTAGCACGTGCAGGCTTTCCTGTCTTTTTTACCTTCAGGAGTCCAGTCACCCTAACTGTACTTGCTCTCATTCTGGCCTCTCAGGAGAAGACACTCTAACTGCTATTAGAGGACAGGGGGGCAGTGTTGTCAGATCTCGAACTGCTTCTGGCTGAATGGGGGTGTAGAAATATGGCAATTAAAGAGACTCTTCCAGAAAGAGGAACTATTCTAGAGGGCTCCAAAAATATATTGATGGAGTGTAGGAAGACAGTTTTGGAAGAAAATGTTGGGGAAAAAGAATAAAAGTAAGGAGTTAATGAGAAGTGAGCACACAGCAAACTGGTCATCTTTTGAGTTTTCTTTTTTTGTGGACTTTTAGACCTTGGGAGCATTCAAGGGAACTCATTTGGATGGAGTTGGATTATTTCAGGACCATCTGAGCATGAACTGGCTGAAATCTTTTACTAGAATTGTTCATCAAACGGCACAGCAGTATCTGACTTGGTTTGAATCTGTTTCTGTATGGCTTGTAAAACAGAAGAGATATTAGCTGGAATATATGTACAACATTTAAACTTGATAATGGTGAATATATCATATTTTGTATAATAGCCTCCCAGAGTATATATTTTTTAATTTGTCCTGGAGGTAGTCAGGCCTAAAGGTTGGTACCATAGAGCCATTGGGTGTCAGTAAGGGCTGGACTATATAGTTTTGGTCTCCAGACTTATTTGATGATATCCTGGCACAAGTTAGAAGGGACTCACCATTGTTCCTGTATAAGGAAGCTTTGTTTTGTTTGTAATTAAGGGACCCTGGGTCAGAGTCATCCATTCATATTTTAGATTTGAAAATAACCATTCTGACATATATGGTTGTTTTTCCTTATTGTGGAGTTAGAACTATTAGAGAGGGGGACAACATGTTGTAAGGCCTCATTTGTTTCCTCTTTGGGAAAGCTCTTGTGTTACTTAATAGGCCATTTATATAATGTTTGATCTATCTCTTTATCTTTGGCAGATAGCCAAAATTTAATCAAGGATTAATTTTGGAGGTCACTAATGGCTTTCCAAAGGAGATTTTATGGACCCAGGAATAGCCCTATAGCTTTTCCAGTACTGGTGTTGTCTGTTAGGATGAGTTAGGGCTGTGCTGGGCAAGTAGTTTTTCCTTCTTTGGGAAGCCAGGAGGAATAATTTCTCCTTAGTTGTGTCTTTTTTTGTTTCAGATTGTACACCATTTTTTGTTTGTTTGTTTGTTTCTGGGTTTCCATCCATATCCTCCCTGATCAGGAAGACTGGTGACTTGCCAGGGGCCCAGTGGAGAAGTATCGCATCATCTCCAATGGCCTCATGACCTGGAAGCAGGGGTCAAATATTGGTATTTTAAGCTCCAGTGAATCCAATTCACTTTGGATTCTATTTACGTTATCAGAACACTTAGAAAGAAAGTTAAACCAACCTGTAAAGGTGTACATATATGGCACATTTGATTAGTAAAATTAATTCAGTTAAAGAATGACACAAATGTTTTAAGTTATTTTGTCTAACCTCTAAATTTAGACCATATCTGAAGCACAGAAAGTAGGCATGTCTTGTTCTTTAAATATCTAATAGCTATACCTTTTACCAATCTTGAAAACAATACAAATCTAAACCAATTAATTTAATTTAGAAATTGTCAGCAAAAATACAAGTCAGATAGTATAAAGTCTTGGCACATGTGTTTGAAAATATCTTTAATTAGTTTAGATACTTGTGTGCATACCAATTACCCAGGGACATTGGCAACAGAACCATAGAGCTTGAAATTACTTCTCTCCAATGAGGACCATTTTTTGAGCATGATGCTGTACCCTAAAGCAGGGAATATATCTTAAGATTCAATTTTGTTATAAGCACTGAACTTGAGAGGCCAGAAATGAGAAAGTTACTTTAAATATAATAGAGGAGAATCTGGTCATTGTTGAGCCAAACATCTAAGCTCTAGTACAACCTTCGATGAATTTGTTTTGAAAGAGAAAAGACTATCTGACAACCAATGATTTTAGCTTAATCTTGGATAGCAATTGATCCTATGTATAACAGGAATTTTTATTAACATAAAACAATTTTATGCCTTACTCATGACTTAAAATTGATAAACCTTAGGCAAGCTATTCCAACATATCTTACCTAACAGGAGGATGAAAATTATAGCTACTGGACTTAAATCACTGAAAACAAAGACATTAAACCTAGTATGACTATATGATAGAATTAGCATAAATAAAACCAGAGCTATCTTTAAAGTCACAATGTCTTTAAGTGTGAGTACCTCATTTGTGGAAATGAAATACTGTTGCAGTCAGGTTCATATTGCTGGCAGAAAACACCCAACCAAGAGCAGGTTGTAGGGGGAAAAAAGGGTTTATTTTGGCTTACAGACTTGAGGGGAAGCTCCATGATGACAGGGGGAAATGATGGCATGAGCAGAGGGTGTACATCACCTCCTGGCCAACATCAGATGGACAACAGCAACAGGAGAGTGTGCCAAACACTGGGAAGAGGAAGCTGGTTATAACACCCATAAGCTCACCCCCAACAATACACTGCTTCCAGGAGGATTCAATTACCAAATTTCCATCAACTGAGGACCTAGCATTCAGAACACCTAAGTTTATGTGTGACACCTGAATCAAACAACCACAATCTTATGTGAACCTTTATCTTAAGATTCCGTTTCTCCAATAATTAAAAAACAAAGGAACCTAATTTATTTTACTGAGAGCCTTAAAGCCAGTTTTTATAACCCTTAAACTATAACAAATTAGCATCACTAAAGCTTTAACTATAAGACTCAGGTTTTCTACTGGTTAAAACCTTGGCATCAAGAAAACATATTTTAGATTTTATCCAATTAAATGTTTCAATGGAGGGACTCTTTCCTGATCAACTTTTGTTACTGTTATGATCTCCTGGAGATGTCTATCTTTATTTTTTCCTTTACCTCCCTTTTTTGTCTATTTTCCATTTTTGGTGGCAGGCTTCCTGATTATAATAAGCAGAAGTTGCCACCTGGAGCAACTGTTTTAAGCTCTTATATGGTTTGGCTACCAATTTTTATAATTTCTAACAAATATCAGATGTTGACTGAGTTAAAAATTTACCTTTAAGAAGAATTTCTTAATTTCTGTATTCCAATGTATCTGTAGTACAGCATGTTTTCTAATTGTCTCCTTAAGTCTCTGGAGAAAAGTACTGAGCACTTCCTATTCTCCCTGTAGTATCTAAATGAGCCCAGTTTTTAAGGAGACAGGCAAGCAGAGACTTTTGGTGTATCTTGGAAGCCAACTCTCCCATCTGAAACAAAGTGGAGGAAAGTGAAAGAAGAGTCTAGAGTCAGGTTATGCCCTATCCTGGATCACGTATTCTTATGGGGGGGGGTAACAACTCTGACAGATTTGGGAGAAGAAATTAAGGCGTTTTAAAAAATCTCCTTCCTTTAGGAGTCCTAACCTAAATTTCCCTGTTTTCTTCCCAATTAAATGGGGGCACATAGCATGGTCTATTGTCTTCTGGAGCAAGGAAGGTCCAATATAGAATATCTGTGCTTATCTTACAAGGACAGGTCCCAAGCCTGAGTACCTCCAGCATTCCCCCAGCCCTACATGCATCTTATATCAGGCATATAAGCAGTGCCACTAGCAAGATAGGCTCAAATGTGAAGACTTCTGCATTTACTCATGTCTTAACAGCCTCAATGCCCTTCTTGGGGGTGGAGGGTTTCTGGGATCACTTTTTCTTCTCCATTCTGTGGGAGCCTTTGGATATGCCCCCCCCCCCATTTTTGAACATTTCAGAATGGTCTAGAGACTAAAGGGTGTGATTTTAAAGGTAATCTTTGGTTTTATTACCTTAAATATAGAGATCCTACCCTTTGTTGATTTTGAGAAAGAGAGAGAGATGACAGAGGTCACTTACCTGATGCCTTTTTAACATATCTGTTTTTACCCTGATATACACGCTAGGTATCCCTGACACTTGTCTTACATAAATAAATTGTAACATGATCAAAAACCTTGACTCAGTTTACCCATTTGACCTTTGTGTCTAGTGAGAAATTTCATCTGACAGATGTGACTGTATGTGTTCAAAAGAAAGGAACTATGAAGAGAACCAATGTTATATGCTGTTTGTCATTCCCTTTTTCAGAGACAACTGGCCATTCTGTCTCTGGACAGGGTCTGGAGGACATGTGGTTTAAACTTGCATGGGGTATGAGATAAAGAAGGTGCCATCTCTTTCATATGCTTTAAACATTCCAGTCGGTCAAGTTCAGCCCCTGGAAATTGATGTCAGGGCTAGTCTCTTTCTGAGATAGCCCTTAGTCCTAACCAACCAGCTATCCCTCTGGTTCACCTGAGTGGGAAGACAGCCTACCATTATAAAGTTATAAATACCTTTTGCAAGGGAAGGGCAGGCATCTGACCACTTGGGAACTTCCATTTGTGGGTGAGTTTTTCCTTTTTCCCAAGGCCATGTCCAGCCATGTTGTGCTGAGGGGAAGGGCCCCTAGCCTTTACTCTACACATGGGTTCTTTACCCCCTTCAGTTCCCCACATGGCAGGAGCTCCTTGAACTTTCTTTTCTCTCTTTTCTTTCCAGTCCCTCCACATGGGATCTCTAGCCATGTGGGTGTCTTTCCCTGGCTCTATACTTCACCCAACAAATATAATAATGTAATAATTATCCTTTTGAGGTTTTTATTCAATTATTTGAACAAAATTAGAAACAAATCTAGGGTTTTCAGTTCATGGACTTTCCTGAACCCTGAACACCCCATTACAGTAGGCTGAAGTTCACCTAGAACATAAGTTCAGTAATTATATATATGGTATCATATAACAAATTATGGGCTGTTTATATAAAATTTCAGCTCACTATAGGCTTTTGTTAAATCTGAAGTTTGAAGACAAAGAAGTAAAAACCTTGAAATATATCAAAAGTCAACAAAAACTTTAGGAAATCCATACTGCAATATATCACACATAACAAAGAAGCCAAAGAGTATCTATAAATAACATCTTATTTGCTTAAAGCCTAAACAAAAGAGAGAAAAAATCAGGTACAGTTATAAGTTTTTTTTTAATTAATTAACTTATTTTTGAGAGAGGAAGAGGCAGATAAACAGAAGGAGAGAATGGGCATGCCAGGGCCTCTAGCCACTGTAAATGAACAGCAGATGCATGTGCCCCTTGTGGATCTGACTTGCCTGGGTCCTGGGGAATTGAACCAGGGTCCTTAGGCTTTGCAGGCAAATGCCTTAACTGCTAATCCATTTCCTCAGCTACAAGTTGTTTTTCATCATTAAGTAATTTTGAAAACATCAATTAAAATTATGTACTTATTTTTACCAAGGAAATTAAAAATCACATGGCTTTTAAATATGGGATCAGGCACATTGGAGCCTTGAGTTGATGACCCTGTCTCAGGTTTCTGAGAAGCTAGGATAATAGACCTGGCTTATTTTGCTTTTTATAATACCTGTATGAATTAATACATTATAGTTATGTAAAGATGTATTTATCATAGAGCACTTTGGCAGAAAAACCATGGCAGTTAGCAAGCACCATGAAGCCTGTCTTTCCCAGTGTGTCTCTGTATTCCCTGTAGGACAGCGTGGTTACCTCCCCCACCAAGTTGATACAACCGCAGGCCTCCACTTCTTGGCAAGGAAGAGGCATGTGGCTGGGACCCAGGCTTATTGAAGAAAACTTTCCAGCCAAATGCCTAGGCCTGGGGCTTGGCTGGCGTGGTTTCTGCCTCCTCCTCATTTAGGGGTCTCTGGAGCTCCATCCTCCCACTCCCCACAGGCAACCATAGGTCTTGTAGCATAGTGGCTTGTTATGAAAAAAGGGGGAAACAAACAAACAAACAAACAACAAACCTAGAAGCCGTTCTGGCCAGCCACCTTTGATTCCTGAATCTCCATGTGGACATGAGGCCCTTCGCCTTTGGCTCAACTGAACAAACTCCCAAGTTGAGCATGGTTGGGGGTTGGAGAAGCTTAAGTGTATTGCCCTCCAAGGTGAAGTTGTCACCTTTACAGAAGAGCCCTAGCTGGTGCCATCCCAGTTTGTTCCCAGGTGATAGTGTGCATCTCAACAGGGGTCACAATCTCAGAAGGGTGCAGCAGGGCCAAGTGTCCAGATTGGCCAATGTGTGGCCAGACAAGTGGGGGCTGTGGTAGAGATTCCCCAGTCCCCAATCCTAAGAGAGGCCTGTCTGCCTGCCTCACCACTGCCAATGCCAGCCACCATTCATTCCCCTCAGCTTAGTCAGAGATAGTAGAACTTAACCTCCAACAAGAAGAGAAAGCAAGCCAGTTTTCTTGAAAGTTGAGAGAAGCAGTAGAAATATCCCAAGTCATCCTCACAGCTGGAAAATGCTTCTCTTTTTCTCCCGTAATATAAAAATTATAATTTTCCTTCTCAAGATAGTCCTGCTGTGGCTGCCAATGTGTAACAAAGTACTCAGAGTACAGGAAAGTCTTTGAACCACAAATCCTAGGTTTGTTTCTAATTTTAATCAAAGAGTTGAATTTTAAAAAAAAGATGAAGAAGGAAATTACTAAATTATTATATTTATTGAGGGAAGTACAGAACCAAGGAAAGACAACCATGTGACTTGAGAACCCACACGGAGGGCCTGGGAAAACTGTGGAAAAAAAAAAAAAAAAAGAAAGTTCAAGAAGGTCCTGTAATGTGGGGAGCTGGAGGGGATAAAGAACCCATGTGGAGAGAAAGGGCTAGGGGGCCTTCCCCTTGGCTCAACCTAGCTGGCCCTGGGATGGTGTACAAGCTCAACCCAGCTAAGGTAACAACTCACCCACAGCTAGAACTGCTTAAGTTATATGATGGTTGATATTGATTGTCCACTTGACAGGGCCTAGAATCACCTGTGTAGATTAGGTGCGCTTCTGTGTACATCTGTGTGTCATTATCTTGATTAGGTAAATTAAAGTGAGAAGACCCATTTTTACTGAAGGCAACAACGCGTCATATCCTGGCGTCCTGGGCTGTATAGAGAGGAGACATAAGGCTGAGCACTAGCACTCGTTGCTCTCTGTTCCTTTACTGTGGACTGAATGTAAGCAGAGGCCCCAAGTCCCTGCCACTATACCTTTCCTGCCACAAAGGATTATAACCTCGAACTGTAAGTTGAAATAAACCCTTCTTCCTTCAAAGTGAGATTTGTCAGGAATTTTGTCCTAGAAATGAAACTAATATTCCTGAATGATGATGTTGGGTAGGTTGTCTTCTGTGCATTGGTCTCTTCTCTGTCCTGTAAAAGGTCTGTTAGTCCAGTGTGGAATATTTGTTTCATTGGTATCATAACATTTTCTGATGTATTCATTTAACTTTATAGTCGATTTTGAAACATTTTTTAATGAGGGTGGAGTAAATGTCAAGAAGGTTGTTTTTGTTTTGCTATGTCAGTCTATCATCTTGTAGAAAGGGCTATCTTGACCCACTGGCGTGACTTAACACGCTCATTACAAGCCAATTGACTACATTAAGATGTTCTTTTATGGATTTTCTGTTTTCTCAATGATCAATACTCTCAACCAGAACACACTCTTCTGATTATGGCAGCTTCTCAGTATGCATTGGAAATAGCTGTTAAACCTCATTTTCTTACCTTTACTTAGATTATTTTGCTAAATTCAGATTCTCTTTTTATATACATTTGAGAATCATATTTTAACTCTGAATCTATAGGTTGTTTTAGAAGACTGATGTTTGCACAAATAGAAATCTTCCTATCCATAATCATACTCTGTTTACTTAGAACTGAATTGCTTCTTTCTTAGATAGTACTAAATGTGGCTTCATTAAATCCTAAGTATTTATATTCCTTGCTACATACCCTTATTTTCTAAGTGTTCATAACATAGAAATTTATTTTTTTCTGCTTATAAGCCATATATTCTTCTAACATTAAATTTACTCATAGTTAGTATCCTATAGGACATTGCTTAAAAGTTTTTCTACATAATTGTCACCTGAAAACTGCATATTTTATTTGCTACATGTAAAAAGAAATACATGACACGATTCCTTTCTCTAGGACATGTACTGTAATGTTTCCTGGACATGGTAAAGTGTGATCTGTGTTCCCCCAGTTCTCAGAGAAGAGTGTCCAGCTTGTCTCTACCAGCTTTGCTGTTAGCTTTAGGCTTTTAAAAAGCCTCTTTGATGATCTTCCCTATTTGCAGAAAGATTTGTCAAACTGATACTTTTAAATGCTTATTAAATAATTGCCTTTTCTCATTTGTTTTATTTTATAATGAATTGCAATGATCTTCCAAGTGCATTAGATTTCAATATTGCTGGATTTGGTGTTCTTAATGATTTGTATGTCGTTGTTATTTGAGAATATGGGTTTGCAGAGTTTTTTGTATGTTACAATATCAATGTAATGTTGACCTAAAAATAATTAGAATGTGGTCCTTAAGCTGGGCATGGTAACAGGCCAAAGCACAAAAGAGGTGAGGCAGAACAATTATAAGTTTGAGGCCAGCTAAATGTGCTTATAGAATTTGATCAAGACTGATTGCACCTTTTTTTCCTTTAACTTTTTAAAAAAGAGTTATTTTTGTATGGTGTAGCAATATCGTGACAGTTTCATTATTTTATATGTGTAAGTTTCAATAACTTGTGATTCTTTTTCATGAAATTTGTCCATGCTAGCAAAATGCCTCATTTATTAGCAAAAGGTGGTTTATAATGCTGTATTTACTTGTAGGATCAATACATATTCTTATTTTATTATTCACATTTATAATTTGTTTTTATAATGTGATTTATAAATGTTTTGGTTAGTTTTAGCTATAGTTTTTTCTTTTAAACTGACTTTTGATTCTACCATATTATTTTTATGTGTCTTTTATTTAATTAATTCCTGATTTTATGTCCCTTTCATTTCTTACTTTTCTTTCCTATTGCCATATTTTATACTTTGTTAAGAAAAAGTTTAGATCAATGATTTTTTTATTATTTATTTATTTATTTATTTATTTTAGAGAGAGAGATACAGAAATAGGCAGGTAGAGAGAGAGAGAAAATGGGTGTGCCAGGGCCTCCAGCCACTGCAAACGAACTCCAGATGCATGCACCCCCTTGTACATCTGGCTTATATGGGTCCTGGAGAATTGAGCCTCGAACCGGGGTCCTTAGGCTTCATAGGCAAGCGTTTAACCTCTAAGCCATCTCTCCAGCCCTAGATCAATGATTTTAAACCATTTTTGAATACTAAGATTCAAAATATTTTCTGTGCTTTACTTGAGTCACACAAAACATTACATCCAATGTTTCATTAGCATTTGCTAGAAGAATATTGCATTTACTCGTGATTTTTTTTCTGAATTGTAAGTTACTGTTTGTTTTTCATTTATTTGCTCATTGTTCAGTACCTTTCTTTTATTCACTTCCAGCTTCGTTTTCTTGGTGGAGAAAACATACCCTGTATGATTTTTGCAAACTTTTAGTTAACATTTTATGATTCAGAATATAGTACAAATTAGTGACAATTCCATGTGCACTTGAAGGGATAAAGGTTTCATTGTGTCTCTCTGCAGGCTTATTTGCTGATTATATCCTGTTTAGAAATTTGGTAGACTCTGGATTTAAAAAAAAAAAAAAAACATAGACAGACCACCGTTTAACACTCTGCACTTCCCACATAGTCTAAGAAATGTATTAAGTGTATTTCCATTTTTTTCCAACTCTATTGTACTATATATAGAGATGTAAATTCCATGAATCCCTCAAGGCATTGTTATTTTTGCCTTACATATCTTGCTGTATGTTCATTGTTTTGGTTGTTCTTTTAAAAAAGTATTTATTTACATGCCTGTGTGTTTGTACATGTGTGTGTGTGGCTGCCAGGATCTCTTGCTTCTGACCACAAATGAACACCACTTTTTGTGTCTGACTTTATGTGAGTGTTAAAGAGCCAAATCAGGTTAAAGTCTTTGCAAGAAACACCTTCAACCTCTAAAGCATCTTTCTAGTATGTTTGGTAGTTTTTGAATGATAGAAAAAATTGTATTTGTTTACAAATATGTCACTTCTATATTTCTTTCTTTGTGAGGCTCTGAGTTTTCACTGACTGATTTACAGAAAAACGCTATCTTTTTTAAGCTCCATGCCTCAGTTCCGAGATATTTGCTCAATCATGTTTATAGCTGCTCAATTCATAATACCTAAGAACTGGAATCAACCCAGATGTCCATCATTGGACGAATGGATAGCCAAGATGTGTTATATCTAAGTTAGAAAAAAACGGCACAATGAAATTCATAGAAAAATAGTTGAACTTGGAACAGATCATATTCAGCAAACTCACACAATCACAGAAAGACAATCATCAAATGGTCTCACTCATCTACAGCTCCTAACCTGGATCAGACCTAGATGCTGACATACCTAATAGGCATCTCAAGGCCTGGACAATAGGGAGGGTATGGCTTTAGGGGAGCTAAAGGGTGTGTGTGGGGGGGACAAAAACTGAACCCAAATGGAACTGGTACCATAGAATACTATATCCTGGAAGACAGACTAAAATGTTGAACCCTCAACAGGACCTTAGAGGGAGCATCTATATTGAAGGGCCCAGGAGAGGATGAGATGAAGTCTCACTTGAAATTTATCCTGTTTCTTTTTTTTTTTTTCTTCCTTTTTCTTCTTTTTCTTTTTCCCTTGGCACTGGCCTGTAACTCCCAGTACCAGGATGTGGTTAACACCCACAATGAGCTATTGATCAGAGAGACCTACAGGGTTTCCCAAAACAAAACAGAAGTCAGAGCTGAAGACACAATTTGGTGTCAGTAAGGAACATGGAGAGACCTGGCTGGAATCTGGAAGAGAACCAGTTCCCAGACAGCCCATCTAGTGCCAGAAGGTGTACATGAGCTCCTGGGGGAAAGTGGCCAACATCTGTCTGAGCAACTTGAGGGCCCCAGCTGAAACCATAGAGGAATTGGGGAGATGGGCAAGAGTGCTGCTTTCTTGGTGAACCTGATATCAGCACAAGGGTGAAGGAGATAGACACTGAGGACACTCAACACCTACCAAACCAGAGATCCAGAGGCTCCTAAGAACCCATCACTGAAGCAGACTTAAAATGCACCCAACATGGCTCAGAGAATTTAATAGAAGAGTGGGCAGAAAGATTGTCAGAGCCCCAAATTGGGACATTATGCACAAAGACATTGCCTCTTTCCCTTAACTGATGGCTACCTCCACAATGCATGACCTACAATCCCTATGGGGATGACCAGTATCCCCAACAAGGAGGGTCCCTTCAGAGAGGGGACAAGGATGAGGAAAGGATGGTACCAACATGTGCTGTTTACATACTGAGTATGTCCATAACTAATAAAAAATCAAGAAAAAAACATTCTGATAGTCTAGGATTATTGATAACAAATTCTCTCTGGAGTTTTTGATATTTTAGTCATCAAAGACTCAGTAGAGACTTCAAAGATTTCTAGAGCTCACTTTCTCAGAAGACTAGCTTCATCATTCTCCAAACCCTAGTCTTTGTCTCATCAGTTTAAGTTCACTGTTGCTGACGTGACTGAGACAGACAATAGCTTCCCCATGGCCAATAAGGGTGAGAATCCATGCTGAATTCCAAGAGAGTCACATAGCACAGGGACAAAAGAAGAAAAGGTCTCATTATCTTCAAAGCTACTACAATTAGTTGGGAGAGGAAGCAGACAAAGTGATAGATAAATGACCGCTCCCCTGATTGGGAGAGCCACACATGATCAGCTCCATATTGTGTACAGCAGACTTGAACAGAATGTTCAAGTCATAAGTGATAAATATCCAATCTTAGTAAAGATTTCCTCAGCATCTATCTGGTTCCCACAGAAACCCCACGAAAGGCCAATACACCAAACAGCTCATTGGCAATGGCAACCTCCCTCTTGTTGCCCATCCCACCTGGGACACCTAGATATCTCCTGAATGAATCCACTTTTGCTTGCTCATGTCTTGTCCACGTTCCTTAACTCTTCTTGAGCATGCAAAAATGAAATTGAGAATCATTAACTTGGAATGCAGCTTTCACTAACTTTCTGTCACCTTAGCCACCTGAGTTATACCTACTGAGCTGAGAAAGAATTGCCATTGCTTTTAAACCCTACATTATTTCACCTTCTTCTTTGCCAAAATCCAGGGAAAGCCTGGAAACATAAAGCCAGAGCTCACCTGTTTCTTTTTCTTCTGTCATTTTCCATGATTCTTATTACATGCTCTCCAATGTTGCTCCTCTTATTTCACTAACATTATCAAGGTTTACACTCATTTTTCATAGGTGGATAATTTCAATAGAAGCTACTACTTCATATCCAGAAGTGGACCATTCTCTACATGAGTTTTAGGATACATTTCCAAATGCCATCTTCTCTTAGGCATTGATACTTACATGTATTTGTAAGATAATTATTTTTATTTATTTATTTATTTATTTATTTTGTAAAATGAACAGTACTGTAAATTAGATTTCTAGAAGCTAAGTGGAAGACTCATTGAACCCTATTATATTCCTGACATTGAGCACCTGCAGTGTTTGATGGATATGAGAGATAAGTGATTAACTGAGGAAGAGGGGAATGTTGAGCTCAAGCATTTCAGTGATTCTGTACATTAAGTTCAAGGATTCATATGCCTTCTACAGTGCTTAATGAATTCTATGCTTATTGATCCGCTTGATCATGAGAACTTACACAAGGAGCACTGCAAACACAACAGCCAGGAAAACAATACATCATTGTGTCATCTATTTACATAAAGCTTGTCAGATACAGAACTGCAGCAAACAAGGCTTACTAAGACAGAAATCCATTGTGTCAAGGTTTTAATAGCTTGTTTTTCAGCAAATGCTGAGTTGTGTAAAGTGAGGTTGTATGAAGCTCATGAATAAATTGTAACTCTATTGTAACATGTAGACCTACATTTTTATTTAAAATATACCCTCGTGGATTTTCCAAACTAAACTGCCCAAGTAAATATTGGATACAAAGGAAGCATAATATAGGGATGGATGTAAAAACAGTTTAGTAATAAATTTCATAGCAAACTAGGTAGGGGTTAGCTATGAAGGGTGTCATCTAAAAGGTAATGCAATTCATGAACGAAGCCATTGAAATAAAGTACCTATAATCAAGAAAAATTATATGTCTATTATAAATATATACATAAAATATATATATATATATATATATATATATATATATATATATATATATTCTATCCTTTTCATTCAAGATCATAACCAGATAATTTTATTTTATTTCAGTAACTACTTTTTACTTTTTTATTTCAGAGAGAGAATCTGGCACTCCAGATGCATGTGCAACCTTGTGTGCATGTGCCACCTGTATGCATGTATCACTTTGTGTATCTGGCTTACGTGGGTTCTGGAGAGTCAAATGTGGGTTCTTAGTGTGTGCAGGCAAAAACATTAATGACTAAGCCATCTCTCCAGTCCGAATGCCTATTTTTATTTATTAAGAAATTTTTTTTTTTTTTTTTTTTTTTTTTTACTGAAATCAGTAAGTTGAACAGTTTGGAAATTATTGTAGTCAGATTTGCCTTGCTGGCAGTAATCACCTGACCAAGAGCAGCTTGTGGGAAAAAAGGTTTATTTTGGCTTATAGACTCAAGGGGAAGCTCCATGATGGCAGAGGTAAAGGATGGCGTGAGCAAAGGGTGGAATTCACCTCCTGGCCAACATCACGTGGACAGCAGCAGCAGGAGAGTGTGCCAAACACTGGCAAGAGGAATCTGGCTATAATACCCATAAACCCACCCCAACTAAACACTGCCTCTAGGAGTTGTTAATTCCCAAATCTCCATCAGCTGGGAACCGAGCATTCAGAACACCTAAGTTTATGCGGGACACCTGAATCAAACCACCTCAGAAATCTTTGCAGTGATCAGGGGAGGACTGGACCAGTTTACTGGCTGTGTAATAATTTGTGAATACTTTATAAGATTGTTACATGTTCATTTACTCTTAATTCAGAGCAGAGTAGGAGCATATGAGAGGGAAAGGTAGATAATAAGGCCCTCTAGTGACAGATCTGCTAGTATTCCACTTTACCAGGAAACAAGCACTAACCTATCATTAAGCCAACAAAAATTATGTGAATAACGAAACCCAGCAGTTTTTGACATTTTTTCAAATAAACAACTCCCCTCCCACTAAAATTTTCTGCTTGTGAGCATGTATCATTACATCACTATTCTATCCTATATGTTATCAAATTATTCTAGCCATTGGATTTAGGACCTACCCCAGAGTGTGCTAATTTTTTTCCTACCTAATTGCATATTGTTTTTCTTTTCAATGTCTCTTAGAAATTATAGCCATGACTTGATGTCAACCTTTTACTCATTTAAATAATCTTATCAGACACTGTTAGAAAAATTTACAGTTTTCAGTATGAACATTATTCTATCTACTTAGCTCAGGAAATGTACTGTAATTTTTTTTGTTCAAATGCTTTCAGTTTCTTGGAAGAGCTGCAACAGAAGTTTTGCTTGTAATCTCAAAGCTAAAACTAGTATCAATATGTAGAAAAATTGAGACATAAATGTGGAATTCACCCCACCAAATTCCGGTTGTAAAAATAAAAGTGTTAAAGAATCAGAACAAGACATTTTCAGCTTTTTCAGCTGATGAAAGTAGCCATCATTCAGCATCCACTTCAGTCAGAAATCTGTCTGATACTCATTTAAATGTTTGCCTCTTTAACAAACAGCCTTACTACTGAGTTGCCTGACAAAATATTAGTTTTTGACATGAAAATGCTAATCATGATGGCTGTAAATTAATAGTTTTGCCAGAGGAGAAAATTAGATCTACTCTATAAGTTGATTCAATCTAACCTAACTTTCTCTATGGAGTCCTTCACATCCATACTTATAGCCACTATCATTGGACTCTCCTTTCATTGATCTAGTTAATCAATAATACTTAATGGATATAAGTAGTATGATAAAAAGGGAATACTATGTAAATATCTTCACAATGTATTTGAAAACTTAGATGAAATTTTCTACTTCCTCAAAAAAGCACAAATAAATGTGAAATATATCATTATACCATTCCCTAGAACTACTAAGCATATCAAATGAATAATTTGAATAGTTTCCTCCTAAAATTTCTAGATTCTGAATTGAAAAATATACCAAATGTTAAAACACTTCTAGAAAGCAGAGAAATACTTCCCAATTCATCTTTTAGTATAACTTTGATAACTAAATTGAGATAATAAATATAAAACTCATTCTGAAAAAAAGTCTTAACCATATATCAGCTTATAGAATAAGCAATACATAAAATTAAAACCTTGATAAAGTGATGTTTGTTTCAGAGTGGGTGGCTGACTAAATACTGTTAAAAATCCATTATAAAAAATGATGTTAATAAGCTTTGAAAGAAATATCACATGATCACAGTTGATGCAGAGAAAGTATTAAACACAATTTAATTCTTAGCCATATTGAAACTTTTCAGAAAAGGAGAAATAGAAAGGAATTAACTTTACAAAGAATGACTAAAAATACCAGAAGCATTATGTTTAATGATGAAAGACACAATTCTTTCCCCAAAGAATGTGAAAAGGTGAGTCTGTCTTCAGTTACTATTCTTATTCAACACAATACTATGAGTTTCAGCTAACGCAATAGGCAAGAGATGAAAAGAAAAAGATACCTAGATCTGAATGGAAAAAAAATGCATTAACTTGCTAGCACACTTGTCTGCACAGAATATCCTAAGCAATGTCCCAAAATAATGCAACAAAAATCCAGAATAAAAGATAAACATTTAAAGTGCCAGTTGACCTTCCATGAGTATGTAAACAATGAAATTCAAAATATCACTTAGAATAGCTTAAGAGGGCCAGGTGAGGTGGCACACGCCTTTAATCCCAGCACTCAGAGGCAGAGGTAGGAGGATTGCTGAGAGTTTGAGGCCACCCTGAGAATACAGAGTGGATTCCAGGTCTGCTAGAGTGAGACCTTACCTCAAAAAAAAAAAAAAAAAAAAAAAAAAAAAAAAAAGAATAGCATAAGAGGTCGAATTATTTGGTATAAACCCAATAAAATGAATGAAGGACTTATACACAGAAGCCTATTCAATGTCTGTGAGAGAAATCAAAGATGAACATAAATGGAGAGACACATTTTGCTCATGAATGGGAAAAATAAACAAGCAAATATTTCAGTTTTTCCCAAAGTGATATACCAACTGGACACAAATTCTACAAGTGTGTGTGTGTGTGTGTGTGTGTGTGTGTGTGTTACTTATATCAGGGCTAGAACTCAAAGATTCAAACAAGCACTCTACCACTGAACTACACCCCCACCAGAGTTAGTATTTTCAAAGTGCCCTAAAATTTACATGGAAAAATATAAAAGAAATGTACCAAAGTAATTGTGAAAAAGAATGAAAGGAGAATACTCAGTCTATAGCTACAATAAGACTATAGCTACACTAATAAAAACCTGTGGTGTGGGCTGGAGAGATAGCTTAGCACTTAAGGCACATGTCTCTGAAGTCTAAGGACCCAGGTTCAATTTCCCAGTACCCACGTAAGCCAGATGCACAAGGTGGTGCATGCATCTGGAGTTCATTTGCAGTGACTGTAGGTTTTGGCATGCACATTCTCCCTTCCTCCCTCTTCCACTTTCACTCTCTCTCTCTCTCTCTCAAATAAATAAATAAAATAAAAATTAAAACAACACAAAGCAAAAAACCTGTGGATGGAGATCTTACGATCCACAGGAATACACCCAACAGGGGATTCACGCAGCTGTTAAAAAAAAACCAAAAAGTCAGTGAGGAATGATAGCCTTTGCCACAAATGATACTAGAAGAATTGAACAGCCATGCCACAAAGTAATAAAATTTTACCTAAATCCATAAAATTTTATTAATTTTCCTAAAAGTGGATTGTGGACTTAAGTGTAAAAGTCAAAGCTACAAAGCTTTTAAGAAAAAAAAAAAAAAAACTTTGACTTGTAGATTCAGGCAGAGTTCATGCTTACATCCAAAACTTAAAGAAAAACTTCATTAAAGCAAAAACTGTTAAGTGGAATTCATTAAAATTTGATATAAAGTTTTAGATAAATCTTTAACTATGAGAATGAGCTGGTAAGAACTTGAAAAGACAATTTACAGAGGAGGAAAGATTTGTAAGCCACATGAAGCATAAGAAAAGAATATAAATGATATAAAATTCAAATCTCAACTCTAAAAAATCAATGTGATTAGAGAGGTGAGCACAAGGTATGAAGATACATTCCACCCACCAGGATTATGTAGGGCAAATAAGCACATGAGAACATGTTAATAATCAGCAATAAAAAGGAACATGAGACTTAAATCCACAAGTGACATTGCAATTATCAGAATAGCTAATGAGGAACAATCACATCACATACTAAGGGCTAAGGAGGGTTTATAGATATGGATCCCACACATGTTGAAGAGAACAAAAAGTAACATTATAGAGTCACTCTGAAAAACATTTTGGGAGATTTAAAATACTACCACAGGTTCAGCAACTTTAATCCTTATTATTTATCCCATAGAAATGGCAATGTATGACCATACAAAGACTAGTGTGCTAATGATCATATGAGGTTTAATCCCAGTAACAAAAAAAAATAATATTTGAAACAATAGGTTCCTCAACACAAGAAAAGAAATAACTTTTGATCCTTGCAACAATCCGGATGAATCTTCAGAGATTATGCTGGGTGAGCAAGTCAATGCCAAAAGGTTACATACATATATATAGCACTCAAGAAATAAAAAACAAAATAGCAAATGGAAAGGTATTGTGCCTTCCTACAGTTAAAGAAAGGTAGAGAGTAGAAGGAAAGCATTTTTGCCTACTTAAAAAGCATGACATGATGCTTTTTTGTGGAAAAATCCATGTCCTGTTCCAGACTCTTTTTCTCAATAAAGGTGCTTTATTTTCTTCTTAATTTAATCTACTAATTATTTTATTTTTCTTTTTTTTTTTTTTTTAATTTTTATTTTTATGTATATTAGTCTAGTTTTATATTCATAATGGTGACTCCATTATCCTCCTCCCTGTCCCTCCCTCTTCCATAGGGACCCTCAAATGGGGAATGTGGTTCATGCATTATGGGGATAGTTGAGATCTATGGGGGATAGGCCAAGTCTCTGTGCATAATGCCCCCACTGGTGGCTCTAACATTCTTTCCGCCCCCCTCTTTCACAAATTTCCCTGAGCCACATTGGGGTCATTTTAGGTCTACTTCAGTAATGAGGTTTTGGGAACCTCTGTGTCTTTGGATATCTGGCTTAGTGGGAGTTAGATGTTCTCTGTGTTTATCTCCTTCAACCTTTTTCTGGTGCCGTGATCCCCAAGAGCGCTGCTGTTCCAGACTCTTTAAGAGCTGCTATTCTGGTTATAAGAGCTTCCACAACATGGCCAGTAAGTATGGTAAAATGTAAATGGAGTCCCTTGGTGTTATTTTACACAAATGTATATGGTACACAAGTATGCCTAAATAAGAAATAGATTTTTTTTGAAAATACAGGAAGATTATTAAGCAGCAGAAGCCAGAATGCAGTGGGGTATAAATAAAGCAAGGGTAGGGAATTGTACACAGGAAATACTGGGTTGTTCCCTAAGGTAAACCTGATAAGTATTGGTTAAATTTATAGACTTTTCTTTCTCTGCACACTGCTCAAATGTAATTATTCTCCCTAATTCTGGGCTCAGTTCTCTGCTCTTCCTGAACTCATGCTTTCTTGTAGCTGTAACTGTCTACATGGTAATAATTTCCAAACTAACGTGGTCAGTCCTTTCCCCTCAAACTTCAGTTTCTCATAGTTATTGCTGAGCCAGCCCACTCATGTAGTTGGTCTACAGATAAGCCACTCATGGGAAAACCATTCCATTTCCCTCCCTTACAATCTCTATTTCAATTATCATCACTACCATTCCCATGACTCAGCATCATTAGTAACCTTGGAATTACTCATTTAAGCATTTTTCTTCCAAGTGCATCACACCCCAGGAACAACAATTTATAGGCAATTATTCCATAGCCTGCATCTTGCCCTTGTTATGACCCTCAACTACAAGGTATCAAGGCTCTGTATCATTTGTTCTCTAACCATTCCAAAGAGACCACTGCCATTCTCTTCATTGGCTTTATTTAGATAATATAGGTTTGTATACATGTATAATTCTCATAAAGTACTGTTTCCTCTTAGCCCTGAAGGATTGCAGAGTTGTTTCCTATCCTTCCATAGTGACTTGCTAATATATTTTTCAGGGCCTTTCACAGGTACTGTTAATGTATCTGTTTTTTCACCAGGCTAGGTTAGGAGATCCAGAAAAACGTCCACCATTCTGGCATAATAATACAAAGTAGACATGAGACCTTTCATAAATTTTATAACTTATTTTTTTGGAGACAGAGAGAGAGAGATAGAGAATGGGTGTGCCTGTGGACTCTCAGCCCCTGTGAATGAACTCCAGACACTTGCACCCCCTTGTGGGCAAGTGCAGCATTATGCCCTTGTGTCACTTTGCGTCTGGCTAAACATGGGACATGGAGAATAGAATGGGCATTCTTAGCCTTAGCAGCAGGTGCCTTAACCGCTAAGCCGTCTCTCCAGCCCATAACCATAACTCTTTAAGCAACTGTCAGAGCTCACAGTATGAGAAAGATGAAAACTTACTGTTTATCCACTCTTGCCTCCAGTATAATGTGGCTGCCAACTAGTGTGCCAGGAGCCAGGAGAGCAATGAAGAAAAAGCTTACCTCCTATTCACTTGCTTCTCATGCAGTGTGATATGACTCAGTAAAATGTTGAATGAATATTAATTCCAGCACAACTTTCACAAGGTAAACAGAATTATTGAAGAAATATATGTTAGCAATATCATAGGAAGACAAAGATCCAAAAGTCAGAGTTAGATCAGCCAGTCACCAAAAGAAAGACTTTCATATGGATGCACATGTAATAATTTGGAATCACTGTGGTGGTAGTGCTGGGACTGAAAGAGTTGTTAGGTGGAAAAGAATATATGGGGTTTAAACAAGAATCGAAAACAAAATTTGATAGCATAACTGGTTTGATTCTTTCAATGGAATGAAATAAGAGACATGGTTGGAGCTGATTCTGAAGAATTAGCAGAGCATTTGCCACTTTGTCTCTAGTACCAGATCTCATTTCTGTGAGACTTGGTCCAACTGTGTATGGAATATTTTGGTCGCTGTTATATGGAGCCTTTATCCTGTTGTCCTCAAATCCCTCCCAGTAATGAGGTGACACACCAGACAGATTCAGTCCTTGTTTTTACCATTGTTAAAAATCAAAAACAAACAAGACCCTCAGCCGACTCATCCCAACACTAAGCCTTCAGCATGTTGTACAGCTGCATCAATTGTACAAGAAGACCAGATCTTTTTTCTTGGGCTGAGTTGCCATTTGAGTCCCTTTAGGCACCTGGGTCTCCACAAGACAGGTGCTCATTCTTTTCTGCACTTTTTTGTTTTAATGTAATATGAACTTCTTATAGCAACCATACTTGCCTTCTCGAGGCCCCAGTTAAGCTCTAGTGACACTTGGCATATGCAAGAATCAGGAAATGATAAAGAATCACACAGTGGAGCAGGATTGCCTCACCCTGCAGCAATATCCCAGGAGCTTGGGAAACAATCCAGTTTCAATCGTTTTGCCAATTAAATTACTCATTTTCATTCACTAAACATATATATTCAGCTCCTACTTTGGGAGGTTTGATTCTTGCCTCTTTTGAGCTTCTAGTCTTGTTACTCTGACTGTCTGTTTTACAAGTTGTCTCAGTCCTACTTACAGAGCAGCCCTCTCTTGTCTCAGAAGTGAACATGTGTCTTGAGCTTATCATCTCTGTTTTGTATGGAAGCCTCAGGGTTCCTTTGAGAAACCCCAACAGATGCCCAAATGACTATCATTTCCCACCTCTGGCACCCAAGATTTACATTATCCATGCTAAAATATGACATTCACCTGTAGCATACCTACAAGTACATTTGCTGTGTAGGGTTGATAATGTCCCTTCATTGGTTCCATATCTATTATGTTTCAGAGTGGAGTAGAGGAAGGTCATAGCTCTTCCTCACTTTTGTCTTACTTGTCTAGTGCATTCCTCTTAGTTTTCTGCTTTAAGCTTCAGTTGTAGCTTAAAACAGGAATGGTTTGCTATATTTCACCCCATTTGCCTGAGGTCCTAATATCCTCCCAACCTTTCACAACTTCATTCCCTGGAGTTGTTGATCTCTTCTTATCATTCTCCCCCTCATCTATTAGGGTTCTCCTTTCATCAGACTTACCCTGAATTACCACTATTCTGCTCAACACCTGCTCCCACCCACCTGATTTCAGATATTCCTACCATCTGTTGTCCTGTTGTAATGCCCAGATATTTGTTCTGAATTTTGCCAAATGCCAGCATGAATCCAGTAACAATTATCATTCAGAGTTGGTTCAAGGGAAGCTGGGACTATCATCTTGTTTGTGATATTTCTTTCTATAAGGTAATAAATACATTAGTCAGGATTATCCAGAGAGAGAGAGAAGGAGGAGGAGGAGGAGGAGGAGGAGGAGGAGGAGGAGGGAGAGACAATTTTTAGGGAAATAGTTAACATGATTATGGAGGCTAAGAAGACCCATGAGGTTGTCTTCAAGCTTGAGAACCTGAGATGCTGGTGGGAAGACTGGAATACAGCTCAGACTGAAGCTGAATGCCAGAGTGTCAGAGGAACCATTGTTGTGACCATTAGAATTCCAAACCCAGGGCTGGAGAAATGGCTTTGGGATTAAGGTGCCTGCCTCCTAAGCCTAAGAACACCCGTTTGATTCTCCAGGTCCCACGTTTAGCCAGATGCAAAGTGATGCAAGTGCGCCATGTTGCACTTGCACACAAGGAGGTACACGCATCTGAAGTTCATTCACAGCTTGCCCAACGGCTTGCCCATTCTCTATCTCCCACCCTCCATCTGTCTCTGACTCTCTCAAAAAAAAAAAAAAAAAATTCCAAACCCAGAGCACACAGAGTCCTTTTGTTCATGGGTTAAAGTTCAGGAGATACAGACATGTTTTGTCCTCTGCTTTGGTTTTTGTCCTAAGACCCCAATGGACCAGATGGTGCTTGATCACATTGAAGGGTGACCTTCCCTCCTTAGGCCACTTAGGCTTACACACTAACCCCCTCTAGGAATACCCTCCTAGGCATACTCCCAAACCACCACATTTTTTCTAGATATTCCAGAATCCAGTTAATAGCACAATGAATTGAAATAATTTACGGATATTTTTAATGCTAGAGAAAAAATAATGATCCGATTAAATCTTCCCCTAAGAAATCATTATTCTATTGAGTTCATCCAAATAGCAGGGTGTGATTTTAATTATTATAATGGAGCATAATTGTCACTAAACTGAGGAGTTAATTATTCTGAAAATAATTGTGTCATTTTTTGACAAATAAAATGATATGAAAATGTATTTTGTGGCTCTGAGTTTTGACTAATACTAACAGAGCCAATATATTTACTCATGTGAGACTTAAGCAATAGACACTTGTGATTCACCCAATTTTCTCCCAGGAGTTGGATTTACAATTTTAAACTTGCAAATTAGATGGAAGCTTCATTATTTCTCTAATGGGAAACACAAAATCATATAGAACTGTTGCAGAATTGGCATTTGCCATTCATCTTAAATGCCACCATCCGGTTGGCACATGGTTATGAGTCTCATTGAGACTGGCTTGTTGTTTGTCTTTTCTGTTTCATAACTCTTGATGCATTGGATGAGTTCCAGACAATCCAGCAGAGGTCCAAAGACATGAATTTATCAGACAATCAATAATCATCAGGGCCAAAATCATCTTTTTGGAGAAAAATAGTAGTTTTCAAGGTTAAAATTCAGTGATGGCTTTCATGACATAATGTAAGAAAGTCTTAGGCAAAGATGGTGAAATTAAGTATTTGGCAGCTTAACTCCACTTCATTCTCTAGGAGTTAATTTGACTAATTTAAGGATCTTTTCATACCACATTTCCAGATTTCTTTATACTAGTGTATGTGAATTAAAATACCACCCCACTATGCTACTACATCCACAAGTCCATACTTTGGAGCCTCGTACTCTTTTTCCTCCAATGTTAGTGGTTGAGAAACCATCCTATTATCTCATGCAAATCTGGCCTCTGAGTCCAGGAATCCACTAGACTCATTAGTGTAATTCCCTATTGTAAAAGTCTTTGTGTTTAAATAAAATTATTCTTCAAGTTCTCCCAGTTAAGTGTCTTCAAGTCAAAATAAGGATGAAAGGGCCACATACTTTGGAACTGGTACCTATAAATATATGTCAGAGGTTAGAGGGACAGATAAGCAGAGTAGGATTTAAGCTTTAAGTGAGTCTTTGAGAGCTGAAAATTAAGTGAATTTAAAGTGTCCATGTTACTTCACTGAAGTCAGGATTGCTATTATGGCATAAAAAGACCATGACCTGCATTTAAAACTATTATTCAAAAAGAAAGAGGGAGCTTGGGACCCCTATATATCACTTTCTTGACTCATCAAAATTACAGGCTTTCTGTTATACGTGGATATATTCCCAATTTGCTCATTGGTTATCATGAGTTAAGAACCTCATGACACAATAAAGGTGAGAATACATAGAACTCAAAATGGCATTGCACAAGGCTAGAAATGGGAACAGGAAGAGTTTGTAATGGAAGTGAAGGAATTAAGGGATTTTTCCCCCTCTTTTAGAAAGAAGGAGAGGTCACCTATAATAAACATTCATAATCAAGTGAATTGAGAAGAGAAAAAATGCTCATTGAATTTAACAATCGCATATCACCAGTGACTTTAACAAGATTTGATTTAGTTGAAAGATGAAGATAGAAACCAGATGAGAAGGACAAAAGGGTTAAGTGCCATGAAATAGAGGCAGGGAATATCAGCAGTGAGAGTAGATAAAGGACCTAAGAAGGAGGGAGACTGGCATTTTTATTTATTTTTAGTATTGTATATTTGGGACGGACTGAAGAGTGTTTAACAATAGAGCCAAGATGAAGTAGCTTAATAAGAGAAAGCGAAGGGCTTAAACAATCATGTATGGCCCCTGAATTGGCCATCATTGAATATAAGGGCTGGTCCTTGATTAGAGAAGAGGTAAACCTTTACTGTCATTAACTCCTAAAAGAGCCTTAGAAGTCAGTAATTCCACTCTCAGTGGAGAACTGTTTCTTTCTCTATGAAATATGAGCAGCAGTTTTGAGGTTTATTCCTAGGAGTGTTTTCCAATTTCAGGAGAGGATTACATTATTTTTACAGAGATGAGAAGCCTAAAACTCCACCTGCTGCCAGATAGGAAGGTAAAGTTGAGGTAACCATGCGTGAGTATAGCATCCCTAACCACCAGTGACAGCTCAGGTTGTGCTGCCTACAGTTGCTAATCCTGAGAACAGGAGATTGAGAAGTCACCAATGGAGAAAGGAAAAACATGATCAAGGTGCCTCCCAAGTGACATTTGCAAGCTTCCTTTTATTTTCTTTTGTAGAATTCGTTCTTTTTGTTCATAGTCATTAAAGTGATCTTTCCATGTGTTCATCAAATCCTATCATTCTGCTCTCAGGAACTCTCCAAATGCTGCACATTGAACTAATATGAAATTTAGGTTTCTTTCAAATGGCTTTCAGGACAGGGAGTCTGACCCTACTCTCTGTCCCCTCAGTCCCCTTATTCATGCCTTTCTTCCTGTTTACTCCAGGGACTTTGCATTTCCTATTATGGGGCCTAGGACATTAATCCCCTGGCTTTTGCACATGGCTGCTCTTTCTGATTGTGTCATCTCTAATGTTCTTACCATGACAAAAATCTTTCCTCTTTACTCAGCCAAGGAAGCTTTCCTGGACACCTGCTGCAAAACTACCCAGTGTTTTTCCTTCTGTGCAAACATCACATCCTAAAACTCTCTTTCAACACATTTTGCTCATTTATCAAGCCTTTTCTCTAAAGGGTAAAATGTAGGAGATGATTCTTAATAAATTATTTAGTCATCTTCTTAGTGATTCAGGTAACAGTTGACTCCATACAATCAGTATCTAATGGGTAAATGAAAGAAGGAAGAAAAGAAGGAAAGAAGAAATAGCTCAGAATACAATGAGTATCCTCCCTTTTGTATATTTCAACTTTTTCATGCAAGATTCATTTTATTAAAAAAATGATGAAGGAAAAAATCAATTTTTCGTTGTCCTATTTTGGTGAATGTCACATCTTTGGCATAGTCAGCCTGTCCTGGGGTAGTGGGAATGCCACAAGCACAAACTAAAGAAGAAGATCTTGCCTAGTATAGAACACAGGAAATAAATCATAGACAAATCTTTCATAGTCCCTTATTCTTACAAAGTTTTATTATAATGCAGCCATTCCTCTTAATTCACAAATTCTCTATGGTTGTATTTATGTTGCAATGGCAAAGTTAAAGAGCTTGACCAGAGACCCTGTGTTTGTTACTTTTCTCATTGCATGACAAAAAAAAATTCCCTAACAAAATCAAATAAAAATATTAATACCTGGCTCTCACATACAAAACTACATATGTAGCCCATTTCAGTAAAAAACAACAAAAAAAAAAAAAAAAAAAAAAAAAAAACTAGAGGGCCCTGACTTTGAAGAAAAGGAGGATCTATGCAATGCCCCAGGAAAGAAGGCAGGATGAGATGCTTTCAAATGGTCCCATAATGAAATTGCACAGACCCAACCAGAAGAGATGGATGAGACACAAAACCCAAGTCCTCTGAAGTCTTCAAGTAGGTCAAGTTCTCGTCAACGTGGGATTCTGAGTTTATGGAACAAATGAAAACCCAAGAATTAAGAAAACAATGCAAAGCTAAAGTAGAAACAGCTAAAAGTTGAAAACAGTCATGGGGTAAGAGTCAGAAAATTGGTAACACTAGGCCCAAGGTGGGACTGGGCAATAGGAATGAACTATTCTGTGTGCTGAAACAGAAAGAGACAGCCATAGTCCTTAGTAGTGTTCAACTCTCCATAAATTAAAGTGAAACAAAAGCATAGCCTCGACTCTTTGTTACAATAATGCCAACATCTGTTGAGAGCTTAGTATATACAAAGCACACTAATAATTTCCTTGCAGGAATTTAAAAGATAATCCTCTCAATAATTGTATAAGGTTACTTTAAGTTTAATTTCAGTTTACAGATGAATAATCAGAAGCTAAAGAAATTAATATTCCTAAGGTCACGAAACAAACAGTTGAGCCAAGGTATAACTCCAGATAGTCTGAATGTCAAGTCTGTACTCCTTCCTATGTCAGAAAAATATACTTTTAAGCAAGAACTAAAACTAAACTAATTTAACTTATGAAGTGAACTTCCTATATTACATAGCTACCTAGGCTACCTTACATAATTGAAGATTGGAATTATCTAATGTGTTTTTCTTTTTCTTTTTTTTGTGTATGTAGTAAGCATGTGTGTTCATATTGTGTATGTGGGAAGAACATATGCATGTGCACGGGGCAAGTGGGAGTGGAGGCCAGAGGTCGGTGTTGTGGGTTTTCCTGCCAATCTTCTCCATAATATTTGAAACAGGATCTCACACTGAACTTAAAGTTTACCAATACGTGAGCCCCGGGGATTGGCCCATTTCTGCTACTCCAGTGATGGGATTACAAACACAGAAATGCATGCATAGCATTGTATGTGGGTTCTGGGGATCCAGACCAGGTCTTTAAGTTTGTGCAATAGAACTGTTTTACCTACTGAGCCATCTCACCAGCCTGTGTCTTCAATTTAATTCCCAGTAAACCTCCTTCTCTTATGATTTTCCACACTATTATTTTCCTTGGGGAATTTAGTGTTTAAAGACAGAAGTTATTGAAGGAAAAAATGAACTTTAAAACTACATCAAAAAAAATATAATAGGGATGTTATTTAGAGCATTTGGCATGCTTAGATATAGAACTTATTAGAGAAATGCATTGTATCCAGGTGTCACTCATAGCCAGGTAATGGTGGCTGAGAGGAAAGCTTCTCTATGAGTTACAGTATTATTCACATGGAGAGAATTGTAGTCATGGTTCTTCACTGTGTGGCCCTTTGGCAGATGCTGAAGGCTTCATTTCAATGTTACCTTGGAGCACTCACCAAAGCTCTGACTTCTAAAGAAGAGACTCATAATAGACCATCACATAACAGGCTCCATCCACAGGTCTAAGCATGTCTTTCTAACCAGATTCTCCTTGATGTTTACTTTCTCAAAATACAAATAGAAATGTCCTTCTCTTTTTGTGTTTTCGAGCATGTTGGTTTACATCCCCTGGCCTGCTATTTATCTCTTCACCTTCATACAGACCTGATACCAGAATAGTGCCCTCTTTCTGTTATACTTTATCACTAAATGTCTAAAGCATTTATTATAAATTTATGATATAAAAGCCCTTGATTTATTTCCTTTATACTCGTTGTTAAATTATTCTTTTCAACTTTTTTTTTTTTTATATAAATTCTCTCCTTTTTTTTTTTTTTTTTTTTTTTTTGTTTGTTTTTCAAGGCAGGGTCTTGATCTAGCCCAGGCTGACCTGGAATTCACTATTTATTTTCAAGTTGGCCTTGAACTTACAGCAATACTCCTATTTTGGCCTCCTGAGTACTGAGATTAAAAGTGCGCACCACTACACCTGGCCTCTCTTTTAAAAAAAAAAATTATGCCCATATTAAGTTTTGAAATAAGTGTAGATTTACATACAGTTACAAGAAATAATAACAGGCAAATAGTGAATACTCATTATAATTGACAGATTAATATCAGTAGAACCTCCCTATTCCACCAATTTTAAAGTAAGCAGGCATGTATTTGAAACCTGACTTCTGCAATTTCAGTTGTGTGATCTGAGTTATGCTACTTAACTGCTGTCAGCTGCAGTCATTATCTCTAGTGCAAAGATAAAATCAGTTTTTATCAAAGTGTTTTTATAATATAAGCGTGCTCAAAACAAGAATATTGTCCATCTGGTATGTTACCATGTAACAGCATGTACAAAGAATGGTGCTTGATAAACAGAAATCAATAAATGCTTCAGAAAAGGTTAAGATGATGGGGAATGATACTCATCAAGATCATAACTTCCACATAGAACTCAACAGATACATACATTCTAGAACTCCTCATCTTTCCAGTGACTCCCTATGTATTTAATTGAGACTTGATCTGCAGCTCTCTTACAAGCTGGGATAATAACTTCACCACCAAGCTTCACATGACACGGAAGATGAGAGCAATTGTGAGGCTCAGGGCTGTAGAGATGGCTTATCAGTTAAGGCACTTGACTGCAAAACCCAGGACCCAGGTTCAATTCCCCAGTTCACACATTAAGCCAGATGAACAAGATAGCGCATACATCTGGAGTTTGCAGTGGCTAGAGGTCCTGCCCATTTTCTCCTTCTCTCTCTCTCTCTCTCACATTCTCTTGCTCTCAAATACATACATAAATAAAATATTTCTTTTCAAAGGAGTGAGGTTTACACAGAAGGCGCTAGCTAAGACATAGAGGATCTGTGCCAATAAGAAATATAATATCACTGAACCCTGTGAGCTTGCTCTACCTTGCCAATTGAAGGGCTCCTGGTTCCCCAATTCCTGCATCCTCTGCTCCAAAGGGTGCATGTGTGCAGAGTGAGTAGGCCGGATCTCCCTGTTACCCTCTTCCTCCCAGTTCCCAGGTCCTGCTGGTCCCTTTTTCTGTTGGTTCCCCTGCTGCTGGCTAGGGGCTGTCCGAACCTGGGGAGCTTAGAGAATAAGCAGGCCCTTTGCTCCACCTTCCTGATTGAAAAGCCCCTGGGCACCCCACTCCTGGATCCCTCATTCTGTAGGGTGCGCACTCGAAATGAGTGAACCAGAGCTCCTGATTGGTTTCCATCTCCCAGTACCCCTGCTGCTGCCTTGGAAAGGACTGGTCCCTATGTTTGGGCTGTGGTAGCTGGCCTTTTGCATTAGTGTCCTGATTGGCTCATCAGTACCTAAATTCCTATTCCCCTGAGCCAGATGGTGCATGGGCCACTGTAGGAGCTGGCCTCTGCCCCTGGAACTCCAGCTTCCTGGATCCTACTCCCCATCCCCTGATTCTCATGTGCTGAAGAATACATGCACGTGGAGTGAGTAGGCCAGAGCTCCCAGCTGTCTATGTACCTTTGATGTGCCTGCAATCTCTACAATCTGTGCATCTGTGATTATTACCCCATCATAAATCAATCTGGTTCACATTTAAAACAGAATACCTTCTGAAGATCTTACAAGTACAAATACTTGCTTCCCTTTAAATAGAATAAAATGTTTCCTCAAGAAGGGTAGGCCACAATCCAAAAAAAAAAAAAAAAAGTCAGAAAACTGAGAGCTCTCCACCAAGGATGCCTAGTCCTACAATGTAAACCTCCAATGAAATCATAGAAAAATCAATGGAAATTCAGTCCCAAAATGAAAACACAACAACTAATGTGAC
Source organism: Orientallactaga sibirica (assembly GCA_036365145.1). Classification (NCBI taxonomy): domain Eukaryota; kingdom Metazoa; phylum Chordata; class Mammalia; order Rodentia; family Dipodidae; genus Orientallactaga; species Orientallactaga sibirica. Next base: position 22,739,331 of record JAEOAD010000029.1, on the reverse strand, counting down.
CCTGATCAAAACAAGTGCTGAATTGGAAGCAAACCATCAAAAAACCAACAACTGTATCAATGAGATTGAGCAGAATTATCTCTTAGAATATTCAGCCTTTGACAGTAGGCTTAACTTAATTGAAGAAAACATTAGAACCCTCAAAAGAGGTATAAATGAGTTTAAGGTAAGGTAACAAATGGAAGATCTCACGAACCAATTAAATAAGCTTAATGAACATCTGATCAAATGCAAGAATGAATTCCAGGAACTAGAAAGGATATTAGAACTCAAACTGAAATTGTACCTCAAAAAAATAGATGGACACAATGCAAAATAACACAACAGGGCTAGAGAGATGGTTTAGGGGTTAAGGTGCCTGCCTCCTAAGCCTAAGAACGCTGGTTACAATCTCCAGCAGTTCCAATCTCCCGGTCCCACGTTTAGCCAGATGCAAAGTGACGCAAGGGCGCAATGCTGCACTTGACCACAAGGGGGTGCATACATCTGGATTTCGTTATCATCAGCTGAGACACTGCTGGCGTGCCCATCTCTGTCTACCTTTCCCTCTCTCTCTCTCTCTCTCTCTCTCTCTGTGTCTCTCCAAAATAAATAAATAAATAAATAAATAAATGAATGAATGAATAACACAACAAAAACCAAAAATCAAATAGAACTTTTACAAACCTCTCTAGTCCTCTCACTAACAGAGTTAGTCATGTGGAAGACAGAACCTCTGCCTGCTTCCAGGCAGAAGACATTGATCAGGAGGCCAAAAACTTTGCTAAATTCAAAACATCAAGTGAACAGAATAAGAGGGAACCATGTGATACCCTAAAATGACCAAATCCAGGGCAGAGGCATAGAGAACATATTCAACAAAATTATTGAAGAAAAATTTCCCAATCTCTCAAAAGAGAGGCCAATCCATATATAAGAAGCCCACAGAACACCAAGCAGACAGGACCAAAGAAGAAACTGTCCATGGCACATCATAGTTAAAAGTCTTAACAATGAAAACAAAGAAAGAGTGCTAAAAGCAGCAAGAGAAAAACAACTCACTACAAATATAGTCAATCCCATCAGAATTATCTCAGATTTCTCAATGGAAATCCTGAAATCCAGAAGCGCTGGGAATGGAACACTTCAAAGTCTATAGAAACTATGGCTTCCAACCCAAGCTACTATACCCAGCAAAGGTATCCCTCATAATAGATAGTAAAAGGAAAACTTTCCATGAAAAAAGTCAACTCTATGATTATATGAGCACAAAGCCAAACCTACAGAGAATACTTCAGGGAATACTCCACACAGAAGAGTCAGCCAACCAATCTCAAGATAAGAAGAAGAAGATCACAACAACCAAAACTAGACCATGCTCAAAAAAACATGAAACACAAGAAAGCACCAAACCCCATAAAACACCTCATCATAGCAGGGATTAAATTGAACCTCACAGTTATAAACTTAATTATGGATGGTCTTAACACATCCATCAAAAGACACAGGTTATCAGGGTGGATCAAAAAAATGGACCCTTCTATATGCTGTCTTCAGTAAACCCACCTCACCACTAAAGACAGACAACTCCTCAGGGTGAAAGGATGGAAAATGATATTCCAAGCAAATGGAAATAAGAAACAAGTGGGTGTTGATATATTAATATCTGATAAAATAGACTTCAAATGAAAAGTAACCAAAAGGGACAAAGAAGGGGGCTGGAAAGACAGCTTAGTGGTTCAAGTTCTTGCCTGCGGCCTATTCCCATCAAGGTAAGGCCTAGTCGAGCCTGAGTACCTGCCCTTGACTCAGCACCTAAGCTGAAACTGCCTCCACCCAGCTGCTGCTGACGTGATGAAATACTGTTGGCCCTTATACCTTTCTCTCATCCCCTCTTCCCACCCCTTCCTCAATATTGGCCCTTATACCTTTCTCTCATCCCCTTCCCACCCCCTCCTCAATATTGGCCCTTATACCTTTCTCTCATCCCCTCTTCCCGCCCCTTCCTCAAAACATAAATATCTCCCCGACAATAAACGACGAGTTTTCGCTTTTAGACGCTTCTCCGCGACTCAATGTGGTTTTTTCTTTTCCCGGTGATTTGGGAGGTTTGAGTTGCCGACGCCTGTCTTCTCGCTCAGCCTCAAGAGAGAAACGGCTGGCCCGGCTCTCTCTCTTTTTGCTCTACCTGCCGGTGGTGAGGGAAAAAGCCCCGCATTTTGGCGCCCAGACGTGGGGCACAGCAACTACTGCCCCATGTGAGGACGTATGAGGATTCAAAACGGACTACGGACTGCTGACGGACGGCGAAAAAATTCAACATTAAGCTGACGAGCTAATCGGACTGCTGACGGGTGTATCCTCATAAGTAATGAGGTAATCTTCATATTTAATATTCTAATCTTTACTTCTATAATCTGTGCTTACTTCAACTTCCTTTCTCTTTCCTTCCATTTCCGGTTTGCCGCCATTTCTAAACGAGTACGTTCATGGCGGACACACCACGTGGACAGACCTAAAGGAGACTTTAAACGCTTTGCCTCCTCATTTAAATAAAAAAAAACTCTGTCCCAAACTTCAAGATCTCTTGTTCTTTTCTCTTCCTCTCATTTTTGGGTTTCCGACAGACCGCTTCTGCGGTGCCGCTTATTTTGTCCTGCCCCATTTGAATGGGGGCGCCATCTTAGAAGCACCACGTGGGCAGACCTAAAAACAAAACTCACCACGTGGTAGAAACTCACTACGTGGACAAACCTAAAAAGAAACTCACCACGTGGGTAGACCTAAAAGAAAACTCACCACGTGGACAAACCTAGAGGAGGCTCACCACGTGGGCAAACCTGGAGAACTCTCAAAGTGTCCTGCCCCCTCATTGGAGTGGGGGCCATCTTAGAAAAATTCTACAACATGTTTAGCTACTTTTTGGGACCTTGTGCTTGTGTTGTATTCTTATGCATTACTGTTACCCTGATGTTAAAGATACTCTTCCCTCAACTTTATAACATGGGACAATCCTTATCTAAGCTAAATCCTGCCTTAGGGTCACTACAGATTCTACTCAAAAGTAAAGGCCTTAATCTATCTGATAATCAGGCCCTCCAGATATGGGGCTGTTTACTCAAGATTGCTCCCTGGTTGCCGGAGAGTAATCTTTTGACTGGGACACCTGGGATAAAATTGAAGATCTGATAAAAAAGCTCAGATAGAAAAAGGGGAGATCCACCCTTTGGAGGCCCTCCCGGCTGTGTTGGCCTTAAAGGGCTGTTTTCCACCTCAGCCTCCGAGGTCGAAAAGGCGACACCCTGACCCAGGAAGGGACAGAGAGCAATCTCAGCCCCTCGGCCCAGCCTGAGTCCTCAGATTCACCCCTAAATCCTTTGAGAGTGCCCTCAGCCCTCTAAAGGTCCATCGCCTCCAGATCCCCTACTAATCCATTTCTGAGCGCCTCTGCCCTCCGCCCTACCATGGGGAGGACGGCCCCGGGGAAGAATAGTCGATCTCTTCCCTGTTAACGTTAATCCTGACGGTAACCGCCCTGCAGCCTGGTATCCTTGGGAAGCTCACAATTTAAAAGATCTTAAAAGGCTGTCTCAGAGGACGGGCCTAACTCCCCTGGGCAGAGACCATCCTTCAGGGTTTAGTTCATTATCATTGTACCACTCAAGATTGGAAGAACCTTGCTAAAGCTGTTCTCTCTGGCTCGCAGTACATAAAATGGTGTGCTTTTTTTTTCAGGATGAGTGTCGCCTTCAAGCTGAGCGAAACCAAGTCGCCAGCCCCAGTACCAATCACCTTTGAATGCTCTCGGCACTGCTGACCAGTTCTCACCGGTCTTCAGCAGGCTGCCATTCCTGATCCATATCGAGATCAAGCACGGGCTTTGGGAATGGCTGCATGGAAAAAGTTAGAGGAGGGCCCTCTGAACCCCCATTACAGGAGTCACCCAAAAGTCCGGTGAGGATTTGGCCACTTTCATAGAGAGAGTCGAAAAAGCCTACAAAGAAAGTTCCCCTGGCCCCCTGCGACCAATTTGCAAAAATGCTGGTCTGGGAAGGCATGACAGGCGATCATAAGTTGGCCTGCGCTGGACTCAAGGACCGCTCTATGAGTAGATGGGTTGTAGCCACCAAGATGTAGGGTCCCCTCTCATCAGATCAAAGTTATGACATCAGCCTTACAGGCTTCTCGCCGTGAGGACATGGCTGCACTAGAATGTGCACTCCAACAGGTCTCAGGGGAGGGGACAATCTTGCTTTGGGTGCAAAGAGGGTCATTTTAAAAAGGAATGCCCCAATAGGAAAAGCACCCCAATAACTCCTCAACCCCTAACTTGCCCCGCACGCCATGTCCTCGATGCAAAAAGGGACTTCACTGGGCCAGAGATTGCAAGTCCAAGTTTAGCCTTCATGGTGAACCTTTAAACTTCCCAGGGGCTATCCCCAGCCCCGTTAAATAAGGGGGAAAAGGTAATCAAAACACACTGGACTGTGCCTTTGACACCCGGACTTAGACCAAAAATGAACCTAACAGTCGGTGGAAAAACTTTCAAATTTCTCATCGACACTGGGGCTGACCGCATTGTGATAAGAAAAGAGGAGGTCCCTCCTCCTGGCAGTTAGTCCCGGTCCAACCCCTACTGGGTGTGGGCGGACAATCTACGCCATGGGAAACTGCTAACTGGCAGACCTGGATTGACCCTGACAATAATAGTGGGGAGGTGCGCCTCTAGTGGTGTCAGGCCTAACAGCCAACCTCCTAGGCCAGGATATACTTGGGGAAGCTGAGGCTTATATTACTACTAATCATAGGGCTTTCTGTGAAGATAGACTTGACCAGAAAGAAAATAAACAGTTTAAGGAAGGAAGGACCTACCATCCTAACTATAGAGATGATCCTCATTTTGAAAAAATTAAACAAAAACATTCTCAGGTTCACCCCCATCCTAAGGGCCACTGCTCACCCCCAGTTCCTAAGATTCAATGGGTGCCTGGGGACCCCAGTATGGGTCGAGCAGTGGCCTATACCTACCCCTAAACTAAAACAACTTCATATACTCGTTAAACAACAATTGGCTTCAGGACATGTGCGACCTTCAACAAGTCCTTGAACTCTCCGTTTTTATTATAAAGAAGCCTAATGGCTCTTGGAGACTTTTACATGATTTGAGAAAAATAAATGAGAGAATGATAGCTTTTGGGACCCCAGAGAGGGCTCCCTTGGATTCCAGCCATTCCCAACACCCATTACTTAACCATTATCGATATTAAAGATTGTTTTTTCTCTATTCCATTACATCCAGATGATATAGAAAAATTTGCATTCTCCATACCCTCAACAAACTTTCATGGACCAGACCTAAGGTTTGAATGGACCGTCTTACCTCAAGGCATGGCTAACAGCCCCCCCATTTGTCAATATTACATGTCTCATATCTTTTCTTCCTTGATTAATCATCCTAACATTTTATTCTACATTTATATGGATGATATTATTTTAGGTCATTCCAACCCATCTGATCTCCAAGACCTTACTGCTAAATGCCTTGCCATTTTACAGGCCAATGATTTTAAAGTGGCTCCAGAAAAGGTACAGACTGCCTCTCCTTCAAGATTTTGGGCTCCAGGTTATCTTTGATACTGTTTCTCCTGTCAAACCCCAGCTCCATATTCAAAAATCCTATACTTTGCCTCAACTCCAAAAGGTGCTGGGAGAAATTAATTGGATGAGGCCCTGATACCCATAACTACTGAGGAACTGTCCCCTTTATTTGACCTCTTAAAGGGTCTTACTCTCTCCTCTCAGATAACCTTGCCCCTCATCATGAACAAATTCTACATAAGGTACAACGGGCCATTGATGCTGCTGTCCTAAAGAGGTTTGATCCTAACTTACCTATCTCCCTCTGTATTTTCTCTGGGAAACATTATGCACTGCGCTGTTGGCCCAGGAAGGAGAACCCATCCAATGGATTCACCTCTCCCTTGGTGGAGTCCCCAGAGTTTACTCTATAACTAACCAGATTGCAGACTGCATTATAAAGGGCAGGGACACCTCTGTCCGATTGTTTGGCACGGAGCCTCATGTCATTGTCACCCCTTTAAGGTAACAGACTTCACTTGGCTTCAGAGAAATAACAACAGGGTTGCTATTGCCCTCGAGGGGTTTCTGGGTATAATTGATTGTCACTATGGTCCTTATAAATGGATGAGCTCCTTCTCTAGGTTGGAATGGAGACCCCAGACTTTTTTTATCTAAACCCAACCCTGATTTCCTTACCAGATTCACTGATGGGGGCGCTTGGGAGCTTCCCTAGTTGTTTACCCTCCCTTAAGGAGGGGAGAAAAGTCTATACCCATAAAGTCTATCTCCCATGAGGTCACAGGATCAGCACAATTTAAAGAACTATTTGCTGTCGCTTTGGCTTTGGACACTATTCAGGAGCCATTTAACTTATTTTCTGACAGCCTTTATGTTGTTAACCTGTTACCCAACCTAATTGAGGCCCATATTAGACTGGACTCCAATATTATAACCCCATTAATGATTCAAGCCCGCCCCCTACTTAAACAAAGAATTAACCCCATTTTTCTTCAACATCTCAGAGGCCATCAAAATTTACCAGGATTCCTCTCTAAAGGAAACAATTTGGCTGACAAACTGGCCTCTCAGCCTCAATGTAATACAGTCTCAGAAGCTACACACTTCCACTTATTAACTCATATAAATTGAGGGGCCTTAAACATAAATATCCCCATGTGCCAGTCAAGGACCTTAAAAAAATTGTCCGAACTTGCAAATCCTGTCAGCCTTTCTTCCAGGTACCTCCACTTCAAACTACAGGAGCTAATCCTCGAGGACTACGCCCTAATCACCTTTGGCAGATTGATGTTACTCACTATTCTCCATTTGGAAAACTTAAGTATATTTTTCTCTCAGTTGATACTTTCTCCCATGCTTGCTGGGCATCAGCACATGCTGGGGAAAAACTAAACATGCTATTAGCCATATGCTTCAATGCTTTGCCACCCTTGGATTGCCAGATCAAATCAAAACCGATAATGGTCCCTGCTTCAGAAGCAAAACTTTTATAGATTTCCTCCAAACCTGAAAATCTCACTTTCCACAGCATCCCATATAACCCAAGGGGCCAAGCCATCGTGGAAAGATATCATCAAACTCTCAAATCTCAATTACAAAAACAAAAGGGGGAATCTCTACCCCACATGACCAACTAAAAAGGCATTATTAACCCTAAATATTTTAAATTTTTCTAAAGAAGATAGACACTTGTCCCCTTTTCAAAAACATTGACCTCAGCTGTCACCTACAGCTCCATCTGGGTCAAATGGAGGGACCCATTAACTGGGGCATGGAGGGGACCAGACCCCCTCCTCACAGCAGGGAGAGGATTTGGATGTGTCTTTCCTCAAGAGGAAAAAAAGACCTATTTGGGTACCGGCAAGAGACTTAAAATATTTACCCCAACAAGGGGATGATAATAATCAATCTTCCAGGGAGTGTCACACCCTGAGAACTATGCCTCTATTTCTTCCCAGGAACAACTGAAGGTATGGATGCTACTAGACCTGAATGAAGCCAGAAAAGCTCCAGAGAGATTTACAGAAGAGGAGTCGGGACTCCTAAGACAACCTGCTGTAGACGAGCTTACATGGCTTTTTATTCCACCTTCTCCCTCCCCTTGGACCCCTCCTTCTTCTTGCTCTTTACCCTACCATCTCCCTCCCCTGAACCCCTCCTTCTTCTTATCCTCACTCTCGGGCCCTGTGTAATTAATAAGATTACACAATTCATTCACCAACAGCTTGAGGCAATTAAACTTCATCAGGCCAAGGCACCACAGGTTTGCGACTCAAAGACAATGGCTTTTCCACTTACTGGCTATCCACCTAACATCCTCCCCGCCCTCCATCGAACCAACGACGGGTAAGCTCTCAGACAGACTGAGGCAACCTAAGACAGGGCGTGGAGTGGTCAACGGGCTAGAGGCATAGTGCCCAGAGACGGGTAAGGTTCCCAGAGGGGAACAACCTAGACAGGGACTATGCCATCCACCGCTCTACAAAAACAAAAGGGGGAGATGTTGGGCTCTGCCCGTGTGAAGCCGAGTGGTTAGCCCAGCCAATCTTGGCCTATTCCCGGTAAGGCCTAGTCGAGCCTGAGTACCTGCCCTGACTCAGCACCTAAGCTGAAACTGCCTCCACCCAGCTGCTGCTGACGTGATGAAATACTGTTGGCCCTTATACCTTCTCTCATCCCCTTCCCACCCCTTCCTCAATATTGGCCCTTATACCTTTCTCTCATCCCCTCTCCCACCCCCTTCCTCAATATTGGCCCTTATACCTTTCTCTCATCCCCTCTTCCCGCCCCTTCCTCAAAGCACATAAAATATCTCCCTGACAATAAACGACGAGTTTCGCTTTAGACGCTTCTCCGCGACTCAATGTGGTTTTTTTTCCCGGTGATTTGGGGAGGTTTGAGTTGCCGACGCCTGTCTTCTCGCTCAGCCTCAAGAGAGAAACGGCTGGCCCGGCTCTCTCTCTCTTTTTGGAAAAAATATGAAAAACAAAACAACAACAACAGCAACAAAAACCTCTGGAGGTACTGGTATAAAAACAGAAACATAGACCAATGGAACAGAATTGAAGACTCAGACCTTAGGCCAAGTAACTACAGCTACTTGCTCTTCCAACAAAGGTCCCAATAATATAGACTGGAGGAAGGACAGCATCTTCGACAAATTGTGATGGACAAATTGGATAACTATATGTAGAAAAATGAAACTAGACCCATTCATCTCTCCATACACAAAAATCATGCACACACACTTTCACATGAACCTACACATACATGTGTACATACATATAAAAACACAGAAAGAAACCCAATGATGGCTGAGAATATAGAGAACATGAGACAGTGTGAATCCTCTTAATGACAATAGTGGAGAGCAGAGAAGACTGGTCAAGGGGAGTTGAAGGTTGTCTTTCATGCTCCAGTGTATAATCTTCACCTTGTAATAAAAATCTCTACCTGCAAGTACAATTTTAATCCTGACAAGACTGAAGTTACCTAGTTAGTTGCACCTGGCAGCAAATCTGAATCAATGATAAGAATTTTGGAAGAGTTTCCACAAATAATAAAACAGTCATGTAATAACCAGGAAGATTAAATCTCAAGGCTTAAAGTTATTATAAAGATAAAATATATGTTAAGTGCTTGAGAGAAACTTTTGCATCTTTCACTTTTCATGATCAGTAATAATAATTATAGACACATATTCACCTTGCTTTGTGTAGTCCTGATTTCTGTGGAACTGATTCATGATGTCTTAACTTTTGTGTAATTCCCTCCCCGCTGTCCCTACCCACTATTCTCCAACATTCTCCCAATATTCTGCCTCCCCTTAACTTGTCAAGTAGCTCCTCTTCTGTCTCCCTAGCTCTTCTCTCTTGTCTCGTTATAGTTTGATGTCCATATTTCTGGTGCTGACTTAACATTCACATTTTGGTAGTTTGAATAGATGGCCCCAAATATATTCAGTGTTTTATAGTTTATTGTTTGAATCTGCAGCCACCTGGCTAGAGTCAGTGTCACTGGGCGGATCTTAAGGTGTGGTGGTGAGTTTGAGATTTCAATCTAAAGATATGTAAAGTGTACCTAGCTGGAGTTCCTGAAGTGTGCTGTGCTGTGTGCTTTTGGCTTTTGGCTTTGTCTCTTGCCTGGTCCTGTAAGAGCAGCCCAGCTTCTGCCATTATGGAACTTCCCCTGGATCTTTAAGCTTCAATAAATCCCCTCCTCCATAACTGTGCCTGGTCTGGAAGTTTATCTCAGTGAACCTGAAGCTGTCTGCTAAACACACTCATCTCTAATTGATCCCAGTTAGGGACCACAGATGAGAGTACCTGCAGCGTTTATCTTGCTGTACCTGCATGACCTTAGTTAAAATGATTTTTTCCAACTCTTTCCATTTACCTGCAAATTTTATTCTTTAATTTTTGGTACCACTGAGTAGAATTCCATTGTGTATCTGTACCACATCTTCATTATCCCTTCATCAGGTGATGGGCATCTGCACTGGTTCCAGTTCCTAGATATTGTGAATAGAGCAACAATAAACATGGTTGAGCAAATATGTCTGTGGTAAAGAGTGGAGTCTTTGGGATATATGCCCAAAAATGGTAATGCTGGATCAAATGGTAAGTCTGTTTTCATCCTTTTCAGGAGTTTCCATACTGATTTCCATAATGGTTGTACAAGTTTGCACTCCCAGCAGCAGTAAGTGAGGGGTCCTCTTTCCCCATAGCCTCACCAGTATTTGTTTGTCATTTGACTTTTTGATGAATGCTATCGTGACTGGAGATAGAATCTCAGAGTTGTTTTGATTTGCAGTTCTCTGATGATTAAAGATTTTGAACATCTTCTTAAATGTGTAATAGCCATTTGTATTTCTTCCTTTGAGAATTCTCTTCAAATCTCTACCCCCTTTTTTTTTCCTTTTGGAGAGAGTCAGAGAGAGAGAGAGAGAGAGAGAGAGAGAAAAATGAGCTCGCTAGCCTCTCAGCCTCTGTGAATGAACTCTAGATGCTTGTGTCCCCTTGTGGGCAAGTGTGGCATTCACCCTTGCATCACTGCATCTGGCTAAACGTGGGACCTGGAGAATCTAATGGGCGTTCTTAGGCTTAGGAGGCAGGTGCCTTAACCCGTAAGCCATCTCTCCAGCCCTCTACTCCATTTTTTTATTCGATTATTTGATTTTTTTTATTGTTTACTTTTTTAGTTCTTTGTAAATTCTAAATATTGGACCTTTGTTAGATGTATAGCTGGAAAAGATTTTCTTCTATTTTGTTCCTTGTCTATTGACTCTGTTGATGGTTTGTACAATAGCTTTTTAGTTTCAAGAGGTCTCAGTGGTTGAGTGTTGATATATTTTCCTGTGGTCTACTCTGGAAAAGCTCTTGGGATGCAAATTCCCTAGAACGGGGATACTGTCCTATGAAATATAAATTTTGTGATCTCCTCATTGTTTGGAAAAGTCCCTGATGTCTGCTCCTTGAACTGCTTCTCCTAACTTATCAGTGCTCTGAAGGGTCAAGCCAGGGCAGCATGTCTGCAGCAATGACAAGGGGGTTACACAGCAGGGTTTTTCCTTGGCTAGTCCTCCCTTTCCTTGCTCACAGCACTTACTGTTCTCTTTCATAGTGAAGATTCAGGAAGAGGTGAATTGGCTGTAAAACTCATTTCTTGATTATGCCAGTCTCATTGGGTTAGGGAGCACATTAGTATGACCCAAGTAGCCATGCCTCTGAAAGAAAGAATGCAGAGAAATTTAATCAACAACTACAGGCATCTTTCTTACTGTTTGAAGACTCACAACATAATGTCCTGGAACAGCCATCTTAATGTCTACATTGTCTTTAGTCTCTAGTCCCACCCCTATTCCTCTCTCTGCCTAGCCAATAAAAAAAAAAGCAATGAGTAAGTCAAGTAAGATAGAGCTGAATATAGGAGAGTTCTTATATAAAGAAAGCTCTAGAGCACACATATGACCTTGGTCAGCAAACTGCAGCCTCCAGGAGAGAGCTCTAGCCTTTGATGTTTATGTAGCTATGAACACAGCCTTACTCCCCTCCTCCGCCCACATCCTGTCTATACCAGCTTTGCTGTGGCAAAATGGATGGGTGGTCATAGACATTGTATGGCTTCCTGGGCTTCAAAACTTAGAATCTTTATTATTTACCTCTTTGTAAAAATAATTTAATACCTTATCTAGACAGCTATAGCTGAAACCGAAAATTATTTTACATACAAAGGAGTAGAAATTTTGTGGCAGAGAGGCTGATAGGAGCAAGTCACAAGCAGTAAGAAGTAAGTAGATTATCAATGATTCTAGGTAGAAGATAAAACTACTTACAGAAAATTACTGAGGAGATACACATGCTATTTGGGAGTAGTGATATTTTGTTTTAGTTAGCTTCAGAAAACTTCATGGTTTCCCATGTCTGTATCACTATTCAGTACTTATTTCTGTTGTCAGTTTATCTTGGCCAATATTGCCTATTTTAAATTGGACATTCTAAAGGAACTTGCATTTATTCCTGCTCAGTTAATGAATAGAGGACATTCTTTTTCCTTCTTCAGGGTCACTAAACTGGAACTTGTCTTGAGAATTAAATCTACTTTAATTAAAGCTTAGATACAACAAGAGTGTTTGTCATTTTTCATATTTTTCATGTGGCCAGGATTCAGTAATAATGAGCCTGAGGTCATGTGCTTGATTCCCATGTGGGCCTCTTAACCCTAGCCTGGTTGAAGGTAAGAAACCCTGATGTTTCTACAGTGTTCCACGCATTGCACATGTGCTTAATACTTTGAGTAAAGCACAGTGATTTTTTTTTGAAGAATCTAGAGACTGGTGGGAAAAACTGTATAGGTCTCATGTACAAATGATTACACTAAAGAAATGTAGCATAAGGTTTCTATCGTAAAACATGAGGACAAGAAAACATAGTAAATGAAAGCAAAATTAAAGTATAGGTAGGCTTTGCAAACTATTTAAATATCACTCTAAAGATTAGTCAAAAATGAAAGGTTTAGGAATTTTAGGGGCATCCAGCACGACCCAAGTGTTATAAGAGAGTATGTTTGGGTGCATATGTCTCATGCAGTCACAATCAGTTGTATACTTTGTCTGGGAGAAAATAATGCCACCTAAGTGAGGAGGTGGGATGAAGCCTGTGGAAATTAAACAGAGCACTACAATCAGTGGGTGTCTCTCTAGCACTGCTCTGGCCAGAAAGGACTTCTCAGAGCCACAGTGTGTGCATATCTTCCCTTCTGTGTATAGGATTTCTCCATGTGTATGTGTCTTGATTTCCCCAGTTTTGTACAAAGAACACAGAACAATTTCCTCCTGTAGGAATGCCATGCCCTCCAAACAATGTGTTGATGATATATTGGCCATTCACAGAGAGTGTGGAACATAGAGTGAATATGCTGACAAGGAGATATTCCAGTACTTGACATAATATATTAATAAATTGGTATGCTTACTTATATAGATCATTAATCTCTGAAGATATTGACAAACTTGAGTGTATGAACATACCTTCATGGGAGTGAGACATGAAAGCTAATATAGTACCTTAATATTTCATATAGATTTCAATTGATTTCCTATCACCTCACATTTTAGGTACCCCTCAGTCTTTAAAGCTACAGGTGTACTCACATCCTACTGTTGTGTTAACAGAACTGATTTGGTTATCTACTATTATTTAACAAACTTCTCCTAAACTAAAATGTGTGAAAATAATATTGTACCATTTCTTAAAACTCTATGTTGGGTCTGCGCTTAGGCTGACAATTCTATTCCACGGGGTTGCAACACTAGGCACTTCTGGGTACTTCTTTGTTTCCCTTTCTATGATGGTTGGAGCCCCTATGGATGGGATGAGTATCTCCTCTTTCTACAGTATCTTCACAAGTCTAGCTCTAGCTTTCTCTATTAGGTCTCAGCAGAGTTAAGAAAATAAAAGCTGTAAATTTTTATTTTAAGAGCTGTCAAGCTGGGTATATTGCTTAAGGGTTTAGTGCACTTCCTGCACAAACATGAGGACTGGAGGGGGCCTGAGACCCCCCCCCAAGAAATTCAAATTTCCATATCCATTATAAACAGCTTGATGTAACCATGTGCACCTATAACCCCAGTCAATTGGAAGCAGAGACCCAAGAATCAACAGAGCTCCACAGCTCTGAATCAGAAAAGGGAACTCTGGCTCAAAACAAGGACCTGCTGGAAAAGCAATGGAGCAGGATTCCCAGTGTTTGTTTCTGGCTCCCCTTAAAGCTGCTGAGTTCATGGGATTGCACACACATGAACACACACATGTGAACACACACACACGTGAAAACACACATATGTGGACACACACACACACAAATAAATAAGATTATTAGGAGACTGGCCCATCATCTCTGGCTACATATTACTTATGAGAATAAGTCCAAACAGATTCATGCAGAAGGAAATAGAACATGGCTCTTCATGGGAGGAGTGATTTACATAGATGGTAGAAAAGGTAACAATAATTATCTCTCCTTTATAAAGTTTAAGATACATGTACCAGACAATTCATGATGAATGAATATGAATTCATTAATGAAAGAGCTGATTTCAACTGAAAAACTCTATCTCTTTGAAGAAGGCATCATAAAACTTATACGTTTTATACAAATGGCCTTATTTTGGTTACAAATTGAGTTGAAAATCTATTTTTGGAAAATTAACTTCTTATTCATAAGTAATTCAGTGAGGTATTTAAACATAACTCTATAAGTATATATATATCTGTGTCTCAGTTTTCTTGTTATACATACAAACAAGAATCATAATAAAACAGTTACTTAATTTGGCTTTATATGTTAATTAAGATAACTTTTTTTTGGTAACAGTGAATATTAACTGTCAATATAACAGGATTTAGAACCATCTCAGAAACAAACTCTGGGAATGTCTGTGAAGGAGTTTCTAGATTGGGTTAATTGAACTGGGAAGACCCACACTAAGTGTTGGTGACACCACTCTATGGGCTTGGTATCCTGGGCTGAATCCAAAGGACAGTGTAAACTTAGAATAAGCATTCACCTCTGGGGTTTCTGAATGCAGTTACAATGTGAGCAGCTGCCTCACCATCCTGCTGTCATGCTTTCCTATCACAATGGATTGTACCCTCAAACTGTAAGCCCTGGTGAGCCCTCCCTTCCTTACATTGCTTTTGCTGGGTATTGTGTCACAGTAATGAGAAAAGTAACTAATGCAATGTCTGTTTAGTTTTCCTTGTGTTGTTTACAGAAACATTCATCCAAAGTCCTGAGTGAAAAGTACTAACACAAATCTTTATGCAAATCTACAATACCCAGGAAAATTGAAATATTTTAAATAGGAATTTTTATTTTCTGTCTTAATACTCTGTAAAGTTATATTGCTAATAACAATGATAGCAATATTATATTTTATATAGGTTTTGCAATTTAAAAATTATTTTCTATTTCCTGGACTTTCCACAATATTCACTTATAAACCAATAATTGCTATCCCTATTTTCAGAGGAAGAAATGTGGAGGTTTCCAATTTTTTTTTCCAAGAATTAAGATGTTTTTCAAAGGACTCATCCACTCAGGGTAGACATGCTCTTTATACATGGTTTAAAGGGGGAAAAATTTATTTTAGTGCCAGGTGTTTATTTCCCTTACCTGTGGGATCGCTCACGGACACAACACAAAGGCATCACTACTGTGGGAAAAGGGAGAATCCCTGGCCTCTAGGGTAAGAGAATCCTAGCATCAAGGTGAGAAGAAAAAGGAAGGTGATTTCACTTGCCTGTCCTCCCTGGAGTCTAAGCAAGCTCCACTTTTCCACCTTTCACCCAGCCTTGGGAATTTTTTAGTTCTAACCATTATAGTAACAAAAGTAATTGGCTTGGTCTCAACCATTCCATGAGTAGGTGTAAACAGTAAAGAAAGGTAGAATTTGGTTTAGGCCACAAAAGGGGGCAGGTGACATGGGAAGCATGTGACCAATGGAGACCGTTACTAGGCCTCTGGGCTACCTAGTGCCTGGCTTCGCAGAAGGGTAGGGGTGATAGGTGCTGCTTATTGTTTGGCATTGTTGATGTCCACAAATTCAGGCTTGAGGGAAGCACCACCAACAAGGAAGCCATCACCTCAGGCTGGCTTGCTAGCTCTTTGCATGTTGCTCCAGTCACAGAACCTCCATAAACGATGCAGGTACTCTGAGACATTGGACTTAAACCATTCCGGGAGTTTCTCAAGTACTTCCCGGGCCTTCTGGTTGTTGAGGTCTTGCCTGCCTCGATGGCCCACACAGGTTCATAGGCCAGGACAACCTCATTCTAGTCCTTTAGGTTATCTGTGATGACGTTGGTTTGCTCAAAACAATATTCTCAGTGATGCCAGCTTCCCTTTCATCTAACTTCTCCCCAGTGCAGGTGATCACTCCAAGGTCCTCTACCAAGGCATGGGCCACTTTCTGGCCAACCAACTTATCTGACTCTCCAAATATGAGCCTTCTCTCTGAGTGCCCCATAGCTACACACGTGGTTCCACTATCATGCCAGGGCTGATCTCCCCAGTGAAGACCCCATACACTTTGTAGCAGTCCTGTGCAGCCATGGTGATCTTAGGATCTAGCTTCTGCCTGGCATAATAGATGTAGGTGGTGGGGGGTGTACAAACCACCTTGGTGTTGGCCGGCACCTTGGCCATATTCAGGATGCTGATGGGTTCCCCCAGACACTTCTTCCTCCCGTTCATCTTCCAGTTGCCCCCCACCTGGCACCTGGAAGGTGCCATGATGCTGGTACTTTTTGTCGATGAAGGTCAGGAACAGCCTAAAAGGGAATATTTTGTGATGAATGTGTATTTGAGAAATTTTACTAAAAATTATGGGTTTTAATCTCATCTCAGCCCTCAGACTTCTATCCCACAGTCTAATTTTTCCCAAGAATAAACCCCTTAAGATATTTCCCTCTATTCAAGTGCCTCCTTGGCTTCTTTCTTATTTCCTTGCTAGTGCCAATCAGACAGTAACTCCACCTAAGTGCTGGTATGACATTTTAATTGCCAGCATTTCCCACCCAGCTAATGAGCCCCAGTATTTCTTTGATATTTTTATTGTGATATCCGCAAATGATCCTGGTACCTTTTCTGCCTTGTAATCTCCTCAGGGATAAACTCAACCATAGGCATTGCTTCAGCTGTGATTCTCAAACTGACTTCACCAAAGTCCCTATTTGTAGGTCAATTTCTTTTAGCTTCAAGATCACAGTTCCACCTGTTCCTTCCCTACCTGACCAGGGTAGTCAATAGGAAGAGAGATTGGAACCATATTCAAATCTAAGTGACATGACAAGGGCAGTGTTATAGTCAACTTCAATGCTGCTGGGACAGACTTTCAGACCACACAGTTTATAGGAGGAATGGAATTTATTCAAGCTTACAGATCCAGGTGAAGTTCCACAATAGTGAAAGAAGCTGCCACCCCACAGGTCCATGCAAAGAGAAAAGCAACCACCACCAGCACAAGAAAGCATACTCCAAAAATCCTAAAATGGCAGAATCCAAGCACTTTGCAAACCTTTAGACTGGAATTCCAGGTCCCTCCCCACACCTTAGGGCTGGACCCTAGGATCTACCAACAGTGACAGCAACTACAAACTTTAATAAAACTCCTGAATCTATTGGGGGACATCCACTCAAACTACTACATTCTCCCCCTATCACCCAGTAGATTCATAATAATCTCATGTTGTAAATTGTATTTTGTCCAACTTAAAATGTCCCTATAGTCCTTACCAATTTACCATAGTCCCAAAATCCCAAGTCTCCTCTGAGATTTAATATTGTTCCTTATCTGTGAGTCCTGTAAAATCAAAATAAGTTATATATTTTCAACATATAAAGGCATACAGTAAATATTTCCAACTGCTATAAGGCATAGCAAGGATACTAGACAAGTGAAAACTCAATAGCCATCCATCAAACATCAAACATCTGCAGTTCAAGTCTGATATTGATAACCAGTGAATACAGTCTCCAGATTTTACAGTTATACTCCTCCAGCTGGGCTGAATAACCAAGGAAAACTTCCATCTCGAGCCAACTATGCTGCATGGTAGCCCTTGAATAGTCTTAGTATATCTAAACATCCTTGGGTCTCCACTCCAAATCATGGTCCTTCTTTGAAGGGCTTCACCAGCCTCTTGCTCAAGGTCATCATGTGCTACATCTCACCATGCCTCAGCAGTGTCTCCTGGAACTGTATGTACTTCATGACACACTCCATGTATTTTTTTTATGTTTCTGAAACCAATAGCAGGTGTGCAGGACACAGTCATATTCTTAATTCAGGGAATAAATACATCATAACCTTAAGAGCAGGTTCCTTCCTTTCATCAACTCTTTTCAAAAGAGTTTGCAATCCTACCATTTAATCTTTCTGGGGTGGAGTCACCTCAGGTATTTTCTCCACTGCTTTAATGTAAAGCAGTTGGGCCATCTTCCTTCCAAATGCTAATGGATTTGATAATAGAAGCTTGGGCAACCTAATTTTAAACTTGCTTGCATTTTTCCTACTTTAAATCTTAAAATCCTCAGTTCCATATCTGTAGCCAAGCTCATCAGTACATTGCAAATTTAACCTTGATCAAACTCTCTGGGCATAGGCAGCAGAATGCATCCACATCCTATCTTAGTAGCCCAGATTCAACAAAGTTCTCTGCAATCTTTCCTTATCCTTATAAAGGTCATAAGCAAGTCTCCAAATAATTGGCATTTTTGAATTCTCATAAGAATAGTCCATAAAACTTGGCTTACCACTCCAGAAGGCATCTTCAGTTGCAAATACCAAGTCCATGCCCATTCCTCCAAAACAAAATTCCAAAAGGGTAAAATCCAGATTTTCTGATGCATCTCAGCAACTCTACCCCATTCCTGATACCAATACTGTCATAGTCAGTTTCAATGCTGCTGGGATGAATTGCAACCACCACCAGCACAAGAAAGCATACTCCAAAAATCCTAAAATGGCAGAATCCAAGCACTTTGCAAACCTTTAGACTGGAATTCCAGGTCCCTCCCCACACCTTAGGGCTGGACCCTAGGATCTACCAACAGTGACAGCAACTACAAACTTTAATAAAACTCCTGAATCTATTGGGGGACATCCACTCAAACTACTACATTCTCCCCCTATCACCCAGTAGATTCATAATAATCTCATGTTGTAAATTGTATTTTGTCCAACTTAAAATGTCCCTATAGTCCTTACCAATTTACCATAGTCCCAAAATCCCAAGTCTCCTCTGAGATTTAATATTGTTCCTTATCTGTGAGTCCTGTAAAATCAAAATAAGTTATATATTTTCAACATATAAAGGCATACAGTAAATATTTCCAACTGCTATAAGGCATAGCAAGGATACTAGACAAGTGAAAACTCAATAGCCATCCATCAAACATCAAACATCTGCAGTTCAAGTCTGATACTGATAACCAGTGAATACAGTCTCCAGATTTTACAGTTATACTCCTCCAGCTGGGCTGAATAACCAAGGAAAACTTCCATCTCGAGCCAACTATGCTGCATGGTAGCCCTTGAATAGTCTTAGTATATCTAAACATCCTTGGGTCTCCACTCCAAATCATGGTCCTTCTTTGAAGGGCTTCACCAGCCTCTTGCTCAAGGTCATCATGTGCTACATCTCACCATGCCTCAGCAGTGTCTCCTGGAACTGTATGTACTTCATGACACACTCCATGTATTTTTTTTATGTTTCTGAAACCAATAGCAGGTGTGCAGGACACAGTCATATTCTTAATTCAGGGAATAAATACATCATAACCTTAAGAGCAGGTTCCTTCCTTTCATCAACTCTTTTCAAAAGAGTTTGCAATCCTACCATTTAATCTTTCTGGGGTGGAGTCACCTCAGGTATTTTCTCCACTGCTTTAATGTAAAGCAGTTGGGCCATCTTCCTTCAAAATGCTAATGGATTTGATAATAGAAGCTTGGGCAACCTAATTTTAAACTTGCTTGCATTTTTCCTACTTTAAATCTTAAAATCCTCAGTTCCATATCTGTAGCCAAGCTCATCAGTACATTGCAAATTTAACCTTGATCAAACTCTCTGGGCATAGGCAGCAGAATGCATCCACATCCTATCTTAGTAGCCCAGATTCAACAAAGTTCTCTGCAATCTTTCCTTATCCTTATAAAGGTCATAAGCAAGTCTCCAAATAATTGGCATTTTTGAATTCTCATAAGAATAGTCCATAAAACTTGGCTTACCACTCCAGAAGGCATCTTCAGTTGCAAATACCAAGTCCATGCCCATTCCTCCAAAACAAAATTCCAAAAGGGTAAAATCCAGATTTTCTGATGCATCTCAGCAACTCTACCCCATTCCTGATACCAATACTGTCATAGTCAGTTTCAATGCTGCTGGGATGAATTTCTAGACTAGACACAATTTATAGGAGGAATGCAATTTATTGAAGCTTACAAGTGCAGAGGAAGTTCCATAATAGTGGGAGAAGCTGCTCCCCTTTGACAGGTCCATACAAAGAGAAAAGCAACCATCACCAGCGCAAGCAAGCACACTCCAGAAATTCCATAATGGCAGAACTCAGGCACTTTGCATGTCCTTAGACTGGAATTCCAGGTATGACCTCACACCTTAGGCCTGGACTATAGAATCCACCCAGAGCCGCACCAAGTTATAAGCTTTAATAAAACTCCTCAATCTATTGAGGGACATCCATTCAAACTACCACAGGTAGTATGTGAGGCCAAAAGAGTTGTGAACAGTTATGAGAGACACAGAAATAAATTTTCATTATTATGAATGAATAATAAATCTTGATAGCAAAAGGCAGTTGTAATCAGAATTCTACCATTGAACCACCCATGCTAGGTTATTGTAATGAGATTATGGAAAGACTAGATTTTTAGACTTTTTCCCATAAATAACTGGTAGGACCTTCCCTATCTTATTTTTTTGTTTCCTATTTCTAACCTGGATTTCTGCTGTTTTTAATTTTTTAAATTTATTTTATTATTTATTTGAGAGAGTGAGAGAGAAAGAAGCTCACACACATACACGCACACACACACACACACACACACACAGAGAGAGAGAGAGAGAGAGAGAGAGAAAGAGGGAAAGAATGGGCCCACTAGGGCATTCAGCCACTGTAAACAAACTCCAGATGCATGTACCACGTTGTGCATCTGGCTTATCTGGGTCCTGGGGAGTCAAACCTGGGTCCTTTGGCTTAACAGTCAAACCCCTCAACCACTAAATCATCTCCCCTGCCCAACTTCTGCTTTTTAAACCATAAAAAGTCTGTAATATAATGTGGCAAGTATCCAATGAGAATAAAAATATTGCACCTTTGTTTTTTGATTTATGTCCAAATAATTTACAATGTTTCTTCATTGTACTGTGTTGGCCAAGTGCTATCACCTTTTCATGTACTGATTTATTTTTCCCTTTCATGCCTAATATCTGTTATATCTAATATCTGTAATGCAATACTACCACTTTATAGTTGTCTTTGGACAGATGTTTTCATGTTCAAACTATTTGCCCACTATGCAATACTATGTTTATATCATTTTACATGGATCTATACCTGACTTTATTTCCCCAAATTCCAAAAAGGTAGAAAGTTTTAGATCATCAGAAACTGTCAAACCAACATGTTTTACAGATCTAAAAATGTTTTGCTTCTCACATAAGTGAGCACAACATCTTATGAACATCTCTTATTAAATAAGGTCAGAGAATATCTCCCTTGCAAATGTATCTGTTCTCTACTAACAATTAAATGTTTGTGCAAATTCTGGTATCAACCTCTTCACCATTAGTATGTGTCTAAACCCTAATACTTTGTTGTTTCAATACAAACACAAAGTACCCCCTGTAAGGTAAGAACTCATTGTCAAGGAGCTCTATGACACAGAGTTGTCAAGGTGAGGGAAGAATTGTGTATTAGCACTGAATCCAAGATCAATTCCTTCCCCACAAATTCTATAAATCCACTTCTAATCAGCAGCAGGAAGCTCAGGACTTTCTTCCTCATTACCTAGTCAGGCAAACTTTTCACCTGGTCATCATCTATTCTCAGTGTGACATGCCTTTATTGAATGAGATATTTTGCTTTGGGCAAATAAAAATACATTAAAGATATAAATAGAAAATTAAATTAGGTTCACCTGCTTTCCTCAACACAACTGGAGTCATGGTAAAAAAAGAACGAAGAAGCGACAGATCTATTTTCTGCCTTAAGCAGGATGTATTTGTATCTACAAACCATTCTGATTATCCCCCTGATGGAATGAATACCCTCTGGCTTGTGAAAATGTCTCTTCTTGCAGCCAAAATGTGGCAGTTTTTCCCTATTGATTCCTTTATATGAACACTTTTCATTAATAGTAAACAGTACTATTTTACTAGGCCTTACTTGGAAAACTAACATAAGGAAATGTACCACTGATGAATTGCCATCTTGTAGCTATAATTCTGTCCATAATGGAGGGGGTGCTCTGTCTTAATAGCTAGTTTCTGAGAAGAACAAAATAATATTTCAGAGACATATTTTTAGAGAGACCTACCAGCTTAAACTCAAAGCTGGAGTTCATCTCAGAGACCATCAGAACTGATACATGGAGACAACACAGAATTTCAGTGATCACAGAGGGAATAAGGGCTCCAGACTGGGAAAGTGAAGATCCAGATAATTTCAGAAATGCCCAACTATGGATGGAAGATTGATCACCAAGGGAGGCAGTAGAGAATGAAGCTATAAAGATGGATCCCAGAACATTAAGTGTCCTTTCTTGAAGAGCTGCCCACCTAAATTAAACACTAACAGTTATTCTGTAAATTTTAAATGTCCTGATTTATAAGGGGAAAAAATTTAAATTTAGAAGGTTTAAGTATTTTCTTATAGGTTATATTAATAGCATACAATGACACTTCAACTTAAATAAGAGTATCTATGACTCTGAGCTACACTACTTCTAGCATGCTGCTGGAGGACAGCAGTAATGAGGTAAAGTTCAGACATGTAGGTCACTATGCTATAAATCTGAAAAGTATTTGAAGGTTTGTATGTCAATTATATTTTTCGGTTTTTCAAGGTAGGGTCTCTCTGTAGCCCATGCTGACCTGGAATTCACTATGTAGTCTCAGAGTGGCCTTAAACTCTTGGCGATCCTCCTACCTCTGCCTTGGTCTGAGTGCTGTTGTACTTCAATTATTATAGAATGATTTTTTAAAAATTGTATGTCATTCTCAAGGCATAATAATTGCACATATTTTGAAGGATAGTGTGATGTTTCCATTTATGTATGCAACATATACTGACTAAATCAAGATACTTAACCTATCATCTCGGCACAGCCCTGTAATTATAGAAACTAACCCTTGGGGTCATTTACCAAGAGTGAGATAGCTGCTTCTTAAATCAGAGGGAAAGAACAACCAACAGAGTGGGCCAAGAATTATTTATAGCAGAGTCTGAGAGAAGTAAAGAAAACTGACACTTGGAGTTATTTAAACCAAGGGTGAACCCACTGCATCTGCTGTCAAGACTGCTCTGATATTCTGTGGCTGTAGTTCCACTCATTGACGTTTTTATTGAATAGTAGTACATGAACATAGCCTGAGAGAAGGACACGGGACTTTTGACTTTGAACAATTCTTAAGCATTTGTTAAAAGAAGTGATTTAGGGGTATTACCTGTTGGGCTCTACAAATCCATAACTCTCTCTCTCTCTCTCTCTCTCCTTCTCAGATGTAATCACACTAATCCCACCTGTTTCTTCCCCAGATCTATGAGAGTTAAGTGGGCAATTTGTTACAGACCACATTGTCTTCAATGCTATGGCCATCACTTTTCACACATATATGCTGGTTCTGGGTCAAGAGTAACCAGGCCACTGAGGAAACTGAGCAAAAGCATAGCTTATTATTAGTCAACATCTTGAAACATTCCTTGTCAATACTGGTCATATGTTCTGTTCAGGCCAAAGCTATACCAAAGTATAGAATGTTTAATCAAAAGGCAGTAAGGAGGTAAATTACATGGCTGTAAGATTAACTTAGGGAAGGTTAAAGTCAAGAATTTATGAGAAAAAGCATCTCCTAGCAAATATACTGGGAAAGTTATTTATGAGGTCCATAAAAAATATTGCCATAGTTCATTCCCACATTTCATTCTTATAGTTAATTTCCAGAGTTTGATTTGTTCTTATAGCTCATTTCCACATCATCTCACTATTTCTTTTTTGTGATAACATTCAAAATCCTCTGTAGAGACTTCAAAACAGTACAATAATGCTAACTATATTTGCCCCTTTGTGTAGTAGAACACCAGAAATTGTTCCTCCTTCCTAAGTGTACCATTGTAGAGTTGACCAGCTTCTTCATCCCGCTACCCACTTCTATTTTTCCCAGTCTTGGTTAATCAATATTGTATTTCATACTTCTATCATATTATGTGATGGTTAAATTACGTTGTCGACTTTACTGGATTAAGAATCCACACACGTTCCTTTAGGACAGGCATTTAAGGTTGCTTCCAAAAAAGGATGAAGGATGAAGTCCTTCCTCCAGAGTGAGCCCTTCTTTGAGAGTGGGCAGCTCTCCTGGTGGTGGGCTATAAATAAGGAACTTCTGAGAGGAAACAACTCCCCCTTTTCCTCCATCCCACTGTCTATGCTACATACTTGTGAATGCCTTCACTTGTACATCCATCTGTCCTGTTCGCACTCTTGTCTGGCTATCCTTTGCTGGCATTAGAACCAACTTTCCTTAGCCTTCCAACATGGACTGAAGACCAGAAGCTCTTGAGGAATTCTTCAGGGTTCAGTGCTGGATTGGAACTGCTGAGGAATTCAGCTACATGGACTCAGCAGCGACCAGATTCCTGGACTCTCAAGCCAACAGACTGCTGTTATTGGACTGCCATCCATAGCTTAACCCAATAAATTTCATTTTTAATACTACTCATTCTATCAGTTATGTTCCTCTAGAGAACCCTGTCTTATACAGATTAGTTCTTTTATATTCTACAAATCAGTGAGTTCATGGAACTTTGTCTATATCTGGTTTATTTAATTTAACATGTCTTCTAGGTTTATCCATATTACCAAACACAATGACATTATCCCTTTATATAGCTCCATAGTAGTATACTAATATATATGTATATGTGTATGTATGTATGTATGTATGTATGTATGTGTGTGGGTATATATATATATATATATATATATATATATATATATATATATATATATGTATACATATACATCTCTCTATCTACTGATGATGGACACTTAGTAAGTCCATATTTTAGCTGTTCCAAGTAATGATACAATGACCACCAGTCCACATATATGGTTTTAACATAAAAATTGCATTTCCTTTGGAAAACTAATAGCATATATGGGATTTAAGATCACATAATATGTTTTTACATTTCTTGACATCATTGTTGTCTAATATAATACATATGCTGACTTACATTCCCACCAATAGTATATAAGTGATTCCATTTCGCATATCATTTCTAGGACTTCTTATAATTTTGACCTGCTGATAATCACTATTCTAAGTGGAATGAAGTTTTCATAAGAATTTGTGATCATCAGTGACAGGCTATATATATAATGTTAGTCATTTGTATGTCACATGTTTTATTGTCATTTAAAATTTTTTTTTAAAATTATTTATTTTTGGAGAGAGAGAGAGAGACAGAGAGGGAGAGGGAGACAGAGCAGTCTCTCAGCTGCTGTGAACGAAATCCAGATGTGTGCTCCCCTTGTGGCCAAGTGTGGCATTGCGCCCTTGCGTCACTGCATCTGGCTAAACGTGGGACCTGGAGATTGGAACCAGCGTTCTTCTTAGGCTTAGGGGGCAGGCGCCTTAACCACTAAGCCATCTCTTCAGCCCCTTATTGTCATTTTTAACTGGTTTGTTTAAGAGAACTGTTGTGCTATGTTTGTCTTTCCTCCCTCCCTCTCTTCCTCCTTGCTCTCCTTCCTCACTTCTTTTCTATTTTGTCATTGAGTGTGTTTTGAAAATATGCAAATGATTCCATGTTTTGTAGCACAATTCCAGCATATATAATCTTTTCCTGAACTGTCAGGATCTAGGTCAAAACAATAGTCACCCTTACACTTCCTTAATATTTTGAAGTACTTAACATGCTTGCCTAGCTTTACTTCTTTAAGAAAAAAACTTGCCTTCCATTGGCCTTGGATAAATTCCCATCCCATAGTATCCTTCAACCTCCCTTGTTCTTTATCATGACCTATTAAAGCCTCTTCTATTGCTAACTAGAGTCCAGTGTTCCCCAAAGAACCTTTTTCCTCTTCCCTTTTCTGTGGATAAGAGAACAGCTTCACAATTTTAACTTACCCCTGTGGTACACTGAAAAATGTCCCACTTTTACCATAGCCTAATATTTCAAGCTATGAATTAAAAAAATTCTATAGAAAAAGGTGTATTTTAAGTATAATTTAATGAACTACTTAGGAACAGGAAGATTATTTTGTATTATCTAGGTGGGCCCCTGTAATCGCAAGTATTTTGTGGAAAGTAGGAATATTGGGTAGAGCAGAGAAAAGAACAGAATCTGAGAACATAGAGACAACAGGTGCAGTACAGTGTCAGTTGGAGAAAGAATGGCATCCACAAACTGAGAAACCTGCAAGAAGCAAAGAAAATGGAATTTCTTCCAGAACCTTCAAAAGGTATTTCTAATTACCAAAAGCTTGATTTTAGTCCATTGATATATGCTTGAAACTTCTTACATCCAGAACTATAATAAATTTATCTTTGTTGCAGTCAGGTTCTCATTGCTGGTAGAAATCACACAACCAAAAGCAGCTTGTGGGAAAAAAGTTTCATTTTGGCTTACCGACTGGAGGAGACACTCCATGGGAAAATGATGACAGGAGCAGAGGGTGGACCCCACCTCCTGGCCAACATCAGGTGGACAACAGCAGCAAGAGAGTGTGGCAAACACTGGCAAGGGGAAACTGGCTATAATACCCATAAGCCCACTCCCAACAATATAATGCCTCCAAGATGCATTAATTCCCAAATCTCCATCAGCTGGGAACCTAGCATTCAGAACACCTAAGTTTATGGGGGACACCTGAATCAAACCAGCACAATGTTTTAAGGCACTAGTGTAGTAATTTGAAGTAATAGAAGTCACTGGATTTGCTTTCATACTTTGCAGTTGCTTTGCTGGCATGAGGACCAGTTGCAGGTGATTTTATCTCTCACAACCTAATTTTTCTTCTTCATATATTGCTAACATTTTTTAATTGGTGATTTTTTTTTGGTAACAAGTTAAATAATGTATGATAGTACTCACCAAAATGCTTGGCACATGACATTTTTCCATAAATGGCAATATGATTAGAAGTAGAACTGGGTAATAGTTAATCTATGTGACTTTTAAGACACTTATAAAATCTGTTTCCAATAATGCAGGCAAATAGATGATGAAAAAAAAAAAAAAACTTTGTTCTAAAAAGAGCTAAGTAATGTGAAGAAATATAAGTGAACATATTTTTAAAAATAGATGAAAGGAAATAGAAATGTGAGGGAACTTCCTAAGCATCAGACTTTGGAGAATAGAATTAAGACTGGTTTAAGCAAAAGCTTTGGCCTCCTTAAAAGCATATATGTAATGATTTAGATTTAAATGGCATCAAAATGACAGAATATTAGACTTGTGTGTAATGGGACAAAGAAGTGATATCTAGATAAAAAACTAGAACCTGTGAAATATAGCATAAGAAATTTAGGTACAATATCAAGAGAAAGAAAAAGAAAGTTTAGATGTCTTAACTGAGACATTAGAAAGAAAAAAAGAAAGAAATAAAAGCATTTTCCTCTAGAGAAGTTATAAAATCAGTCTTGTGAACCCTCCCCCCACCTGCAGACACAGAATGGCTAGTTGAGAATCAAAAAGATTTCTTAGTGGTTAAGGCATTTTCCTGCAAAGCCAGAAAACCCAGGTTCAACTCCCAAGACCCATGCAAGCCAGATGGACAAGGTGGCACATGCATCTGGAGCTCATTTACAGTGACTGGAGGCCCTGGCATGCCCATTTTCTCTCTCTCAAATAAATAAAAATAAAATATTTTAGTTTGCCTTATTCTTTTTTCCAATATATAAGATGAAGCATTAAGTTGTTAACTTGTGACCTTTCTAATTTCTGAATATTGGCAAATAAAGCTGTGAATTTTCCTCTTAGGACTGCCCTCATTTTGTCCCAAAGATTTTGGTATGCTGTGTTCACGTTATCACTTGATTTTATGAATTTTTGATCTTCTTGATTTCTTCATTGACCCATTCATCATTTAGAAGTATATGGTTTAGTTTCCATGATTTTGTGTATACTCTATTGCTTTTCTTGCTGTTGATTTGTACTTTAATCCCATTGTGATCAGATAGGGTGCAAGGAATTATTTGAATTTTCCTGTGTCTGTTAAAGTTTGCTTTGTGTCCTAATATATGGTCTCTTTTAGAGATTTTAGAGAATATTCCATGTGTGGCTAAAAAGAATGTGTATTCTGCAGCATTTGGGTGAAATGTTGGGTGAAATATTGGATGAAATATTCTGCAGATATCTGTTAGGTCCATTTGTTCTATTACCTCATTTAATCCAGATGCTTCTCTGTTTATTTCTTGCCAGGATGACCTTCAACTGATGAGAGTTGGGTTTTGAAGTCACTCACTACAAATATATTTGGTGTTATCTGTGACCTTAATTCTAACACTATTTGATGAAATTGGGAGGCCTCATGTTGGGTGCATATATGCTTAGGATTATAATGTCCTCCTATTGGAATGTTCCTTTAATCAATATAAAGTGACATTCTTTATCTTTCCTAACTAATTTTAGTTTGAAGTCTACCATGTCAGATATTAGGATAGCAATACCTACTTGTTTTCTAGGCACATTTGCTTGAAACACTGTATCCCAACCTTTCACCCTAAGATAGTGTCCATCTTTTATGGAAAGGTGGATTTCTTAGAGGCAACAAATAGAAGGATTCTGTTTTTTAACCCAGTCTGCAAGCCCGTGTATTTTGGCTGGGGCATTGAAGCCATTTATATTAAGTGTTATTATTGAAAGGTGAGTATTTATTCTTGCCATTCTTCTTGTTTTGTAGTTCTTCATGTTCTATTAACTAGTATTAGAGTTTAGTTTATTTTTTCCTGATTCCTATGTGTGTGATTTTCTTTCTTTTTTTTTTTTTTTTGCATGGAGGATCCTTTCAAGTAATTTCTGTAGGGCTGGTTTAGTGTTCATATATTCTTTAGCCTATTTTTGTTGTGGAATGCCATTATTTCTCCATCTATTTGGATGGATAGCTTTGCAGGATAAAGTGATCTTGGTTGATGACCAAGCCCACTTGGTCAGTCAACGAGGTTCTTGAGAGGGAGAGTGAGGATGAAAAGAATGATCATTACTTTAGGGGAAGGCTGAAGGCAGAAGGCAGAAGGCAGAAAGAAGGCAGAAAAAGGCACCTTTATTATTGAACACACAAGTTTATATAGGAAAAAATCACAAACTTGCAACAGATCATCACCAGACATAAGACATCAACCAACTTCTCTCTAGAACCCATGCACTGAGTTATTTTTCCTCCAAGTACCAAGAATAGCTAGCTTTTAGACAGCTATATCCTGTTCAAAGATATGTGTCTCAATCACTGTTTATGCTCTTCTCAGCTCAACACCTGCAAAAACTACAATCAAGGTCCCATGATTCAGACGCTTCACAGTGAAAGTACATGTACTTTCCATTTTGCTCTCCACAGGTTGACAGTTGTTATCATTCATAACTTGGAATATATCATTCCAAGCCCTTCTGGCTTTCAAAATTTGTATTGAGAAATTTGCTATAATCCTGATGGCTTAGCTTTGTTTGTGACTTGATTTTACTCTCTAAATGCTTTTAATATATTTTCTTTGCTTTGTGTGTATTGCAGTTTAATTAAAACATGATGGTGAGAGGTTCTTTCCTGATTTTGTCTGTTTGGAATCCTATATCTTCACTGGCATCACGTTCCTTACTTTGGGGAAGTTTTCTTCTATGATTTTGCTAAAAAAAAAAAAAAAAAAAAAAAAAAAAAAAAAACCTGCTATGCCTTTGGAGTGAAATACTTTTCCTTCTACTAAGCCCTGAATTCTTATGTTTGATCACTTCATAGTGTCCCAAATATCTTGAAATTCCCATTAATGTCTTCCTATTTTTTGTCTTTCTCTTTGTTGGACTGTATTAGATCTGCCGCCTGGTCTAGTTTAGATATTCTGTCCTCTCCTTAATCCATTCTTCTGGTGAGACTTTCTAAAGAGTTTTCTATTTGACTTATTCTGTTTTTCATTTATAATATTTCTGATTAGTATTTTTCTTTTCTTTATTTTTCTTTAGATATTTTTCCTTACTCATGTCTTGTATTGACTTCCTTATTTCATTAAATTGTTCTCCTGTATTCTCTTCCGGATTTTGTTTTCTTCTTTGGTTCCTTTGGTTTCTTCTTTGATTTTGTTGAGTATAGATATAATCATTTTTATGAAATCATTGTCAAGTATTTCATCTAAAACTGTCTCAGTGGGGTCATTTCTGATGTATTTAGAGTTTGGGGTGATTTTATTGTCTTGATTTTTCATTATTCTTGTATTATGATGTAGAGATTTTTGCATCTTGAGTTATTTTGATGCTTGGGTTTTCTGATTATCTGCATTATTCTTAGCCATATAAATCTGACTTTATATATCTTCAGGATATGAGTTTAAGGAACCAAGTGTAGCTCTTATACTCCACAAAAACAACAGAAATGACTCTAGGTGTTGAGTTTGTCTGCTATTCAAGTATTTCAGTATATTGAGTGGAGCAAATTACTTGTAAAATTCTAAAATTCAACACATTTAGTCCACACCAGCACAGAGTATTTATGCAGTAGTCGGGATTAAAATAAATAGATAATCTAATAAAAACCAAAGTCTCTAAGGGTGTGTGTTACCTCACACCCTTAATCCTATCAACTAAGAGGTGAGATTTCTGGCCTGAAATGGGTTCTAGGTCAGCCTTGGGCCAAGACAGACCCTGCCCCCAATAATGACAGAAGATAAAGACAAAGGCCCTTATAAATCAATGAACATCAAAGAAACAATAGTCAGCCAAAATATAGCTTATTTGAAAATGGTAAAGCCAATCAAGAATGCCTTGACATGGAAAGAGAGATTAGCACTTCCAGTGCAGACCTATGTACCTGTCTTTGCGTAAGTAGGCCCTATTACCATTTGGGATGGGTTCCAATATCACCAATGCTGAGTGTCCACCTCAATCCCTCTTTGTTGTGTTGGGTTGTGCATTTTATGTTCTGATTGGCTGTGCTAAGTGCTGAGTGGCCAGGGGTGAATCTAAAATATCTTAAAAACACTCAGGTTTAGAAAGCATAATATGTTCTAAGTAAAATAACACTGAAATCATGTCCAGACACAATGTGGTGAAACTGAGGAACACAATAAAAGAAAAGAAACTTTTAAAGGGAAGAAAATATAAGTAATATATTGTATTTAATTAGTTATATATTTATAATGTTTGACTCTTGCCAACCAACACATTACAGCAGACATAATGCCTTTTGACAGTATATCACCTCCCAATATCCATGGTTAGGAGGCTGGGTATGGTGCACTGATGATATCTGGTTAGATCTCACAAGCAGAGAACTACATTGTCAGCCAAGCTTATTTTTATGCATGTCCTGGGTTCTTGGTCAAATTACATTCCTTGAAGTTATAAGGTGAAGGCTCTGGGCTCCTAAAGATCTGCCCTTGTGTCATCATAGGCACTTTACAACTTGGCTTTTGGTTGCTTTACATTATCTTCTCTTTGGCAATGCCCCAGGCCATCATTTAAGTGTTTTTTTTTTTTTTTTTTTTTTTTTCTGATTATATGAGTCTCACACAAGAGAATCTCTCCTTTGTTTAATTTAAAAATCAAATCATAAGCTAGGCGTCGTGGTGCACACCTTTAATACCAGCACCTGGGAGGCAGAGGTAGGAGGATCACCATGAGTTCAAGGCCACCCTGAGACTACATAGTGAATTCCAGGTCAGCCTGGGCCAGAGTAAGACCCTACCTCGAAAAACCGAAAACAAAACAAAAACCACACACACACACACACACAAAAAAAAAAAAAAAAAAAAAAAAAATCAAATCACCTTACAACCTCATGTCTAAAATCTCATCATCTTCATTTAGGAAAATAGCTAAAAAGTTGTTTTGATCTATCTTTCATTATGATAATGAATACTGTAGGGATAGAAGCTTAGACATCATCTTTGAGGACTTTATTTGAATAAAATTGTATTTATATTCACTATAAATTGACTGTATCTCTACAAAAGTCATGAGATAAGAAAATAGCATTTCAAAATAATTGAAAGAAAATCACTGTAATTATAAATTTATCAGAGATAATGAGTTTTCATCCAATAATTTTTATTAATATAATTTATAAAAATATTTTAAGAAATAAAGTGTTTAATGCAGGAAACAGAGAAACTACGGAATTAGAAATTGTAGGAATAAATCTGAAAATTATTGATTAGAAATTAAATCATGAGATTACAATAAAATCTTGCTGTTGTTTTAGCTTGACCAAAAGAGGTAATAGTTTTCATATATTTAAATTTATGTATTTATGTACAATTGTCAACCTATGTACTAAGATTACAAAATTTAATCATTTTACTTCTCAATAATAAAAGTAGCAAAACAAGTTGAAGGTATAAATGATGAATTCTAATGATGATATTAAATAAGAAGATAGAAAATAATATGTTGCATAAAAGGCCATGTGAATGAAACTGCATTATCATAGTCAATACTTAGAACCAGCTCACTAACAGAAAAAATAGCAATTTTATTTAAAATTAATTTGCTCAGGTGTAAGTTCTTGGTCAGATAGAATTTTAAATATTTCATCAAAATTCATACTCTAGTAATAATCATCAATTCCTGAGAGAGAAGCAGGAATCCTGAGATCATAGGGCTGTAACTTTGTGATACTTTTGTGTATGTGTGTGTGTGTTATTATAGAATGAATATGTGCAGATGCATATGCACAGATGCATGCAGAGTTCAGAGAAAAACAGTAGATTGTCCTCCACTATTGCCTTTTCGCTTTATTAATTTGAGACAAAGTCTCAGAATCTGGAGTCTGCCATGTCTTAGCTAAACTAGCTAACCAGCACCCCCCAGTGATAAAGTCTGAAGTTGTAGGCATGCCCAGCCACACTCTGCTTTTTTTTTTTTAATTCTGTTTATTTATTTAAGAGTGATAGAGAGTGAAAGAGGCAGAGAGAGAGGGGGGGGGGAGAGAATGGGTACACCAGGGCCTCCAGCCACTGCAAACGAATTCCAGACGCATGCACCACCTTGTGCATCTGGCTTACGTGGGTCCTGGGGAATCAAGCCTTGAACCAGGGTTCTTGGGCTTCACAGGCAAGCACTTAACCGCTAAACCATCTCTCCAGCCCCACACTCTGCTTTTTAATCTGAGTGCCAGGGATTGAACTCAGGTCCTCATAGTAAGTACTATTACCAAGTGAACCATTTCTATGGCTCCAATACTTATTTCTTGAACTTCCAGGAAGTTTTAGTGAACTGATAGACACTTTAAATCCTTAAGAAAAAAAAATGAAAAGATAAAATATAATAAAGACCTCTACAAAGGAAACTTTAAGATCATGAAAGAAGAAATAAGATATAAGACATTGGAGAGATCTTACATTGTTCCATATTGTGAATATGGTTATATTATCAAGTTTATCTACAGATTCAATGGGATTTGCATCAAAGTTCCAATAACATTCTTGTCCAAAATGGAAAAAATAAATGTAACAATTCTTATGGAAATACAAATGACCAGGCACATCCAAAGCAAACCTAAATAGAAAGTATGCTATTAAAGGCATCATAATCCCTGCTCTAAAAGTATTCTATAAGGCTGGGAAGATGACTTGTTGGTTAAAAGCACTTGCTTAGAAAGCCTGTTGGCCTAAGCTTGATTCACAAAGTGTTACCTACAACTGAAATCCATGGGCTGTGGCAAGTGGCCATGGAATATCTATATTCATTCTCTGTCTCATAAATAAATATATAAAAATTTAAAAAGTAAAATAAAATTTTACTATAGACTTATACTACAGAGCCATAGTGCCTAAAACAGCATGGTACTGGTACAAAAAACAGACATTTAGATCACTGGCATAGAATAGAGGACCCAGAAATAAATCCATATAGCTCTGGTTACCTAAGTTTTGACAAAGACATCAAAACCATACATTAAAACTCAACTGGAAGAAAAAGACTGTGCTGGATGTCAACTTGTGGAGAAATGAATTTGGACATACATTTCTCACCATAAAAAAAATTCAATTTAGAATGGATCTAAGACCTTTCTTTAAAGCCAGAAAAACAGAAAACACTAGAAGAAAACATAGGCAATATACTGGGAAATATAGATGCAGGAAAAAAAAATTCTGAAGAGGACTCCAATAACACAGGAAATAGTCTCAAAAACCAACAAATCAGGCTACATAAAACTGGAACATTTCTTCACAGCAAAGGAAATTATCCACAAAATGAACAGAAAATCTATAGAAATGGAGAAGATCTTTGTTAACTAGTCCTCTGGCAATGGGCCAATATCTTGAACATATAAAAAGCTGCAAAAAAACTAGGTTAGGAACTGCAGATGAGTGAGACCATATGACATGCATCTTTCATTTATGTATGATCTGTTCCAAGTCTGACCATTTTTTCTACAAATTTCATTGTGTCATTTTTCTGTTAGTGCTGAGTAGAATTCCATCATGTTATCCATTCATCCAATGATGGGCACCTGGGCTGATTCCAGCTCCTAGCTATTACGAATTGAGCAGTTATAAACATGGTTGAGCAACTATCTCTGAACTGAGGGTTGGAGCTTTTAGGATAAATGCCCACTAAGGGTCTGTTGGGAACTATATTCATCCATTTCAGGAGTTGCTATATTGCTTTCCATAGTGGTTGTACCAGTTTACATTCTCACCAACAGTGAATGCAGTTTCCTATTTCTCCACATCCTCGCCAACTTTAGTTTTCATTTGAGTTTTTAAAGTTTGCTATCCTTACTGGTGTAAGGTGGAATCTCTTTAATTTGTATTTCCTGGTGGTTAGGGATGTTGAACATTTTCTTAAGTGTGTGTTTGCCAATTATATTTCTTCCTCTGAGAACTCCCTGTTCAGTTCTCTGCCCCATTTTGTGAGTAGGTTGTTTTATTTATTTTTTATTGTTGAAGTTTTTGAGTTCTTTGTAGATTCTAGAAATTAGGCTACTGTCAGTTATACAGCTGGAAATTTTTTTCCCCATTCTGTGGTCAGTCTATTGGCTCTGCTTATGGTATGCTTGTCTATGCAAAAACTTCATGAGAACCCACTGGTTGAGTGTTTTAAGTTCCTGAATTACTGGGATTTTATTCAGGAAATCTTTTCCCACTCCTATATCATGGAGAGTTCCTCCCATTTCTTCTTCTATTAGTAGAAGAGTTTCAGGTCATTTAAAAAATATATTTTTATTTATTTATTTGAGAGAGAAACAGAGAGAGAGAGGGGAAGAGGCAGAGAGAAAGAGAGAAAGGGCACACCAGGGCTTCCAGCCACTGCAAACAAGCTCCAGACACATGTGTCCTCTTGTGCATCTGACTTACATGGGTCCAGGGGAATAGAGCTGGGGTCCTTAGGTTTCCTAGACAAACACCTTAACCACTAAACCATTTCCTCAGCCCAGTATCAGGTCTTATGTTGAGGTCTTTAATTCATCTGAACTTGATTTTTGTGCATGCGAGATGTATGGGTCTAGTTTCATTTTTCTCCATATGGTTATCCAGTTTGTCTAGCACTATTTGTTGAAGATGCTGTCTTTTCTCCAGTTTATGTTACTGGGGCCTTTGTCAAAGATCAAGTAGCTGTAGTTACTTGACCTAAAGTCTGGGTCTTCAGTTCTGTTCCTTCAATGCAAATTCCCATTTTTATTCCAGAATCATTCTGCTTTAGTTATTATGGCTTTGTATTACAGCTTTAGATCAGTATAGTGAGGCCTCTAGAGTATTTATTTTGCTGAGGATATGTTTGGATATCCAAAGCCTGCTGCCATTTCATAAGAATTTTGAGATGATTTTTTTTTCCTATCTCTGTGAAGAATGATGCTGGGATTTTTATTGGTATTGCATTCAGTCTGTATATTACACTTGGTAGGATTGCCATTTTCACAATATTTATTATACCTATCCAGGAGCATGGGAGGTCTTTCCATCTTCTAAATTCCTACTCAATTTTTTTCTTGAATTTTACTTTATGTTTTCATTATATATGTATTTCACATCCTTGGTTAGTATTGTTCCAAGGCATTTATTTATTTTTTGTTGTTGTTGCTATTGAAAATGGGACACTGTTGCTAATTTCTTTCTCTGTATGTTTGTCCTTTGCATATAGAAAGGCTACTGATTTTAAAACACCAAAAGAAAAAACCCTCCCAGTCAATAAATGGGTAAATGAAATCACAGGCAGTTCTCAAAAGAAGTAATACAAAAGGCCATCAGATATTTTTTAAAATGCTCAATGTTCTAAGACAGCAGGAAAATGCAAATTAAAACTACTTTAAGATTTTATCTAACGCCCTTCAGAAAGGCTATCATCAAGAAAACTAATGACAATAAATTCTGGCAAGGTTGTGGGAAAAGAGAAAACCTTATGCACTGTGTTTGGGAATGTAAAATGGAAATCAGTGTGGATGTTTCTACAAAAGCTAAAAATTCAACTACCATATGACCCATTCCTGGGCATCTACCCAAGTGGCTGTATAACCTATCAGAGAGATACTTGCATATTCATATTTGCTGCTGCTCTATTTGCAATACTAGGAAATAGAATGAACCTAAATTCAATAATCTGATGACTGGATAATGAAAATGTGGTACATACATGCAATGATATTTTACTCAGCTGTAAATAAAAATGAAGTTTTGAAATTTGCTGGAGAAATGAATGGAATTAGGAAAAAAAATATGCTAAGTGAGATAACCCAAACCCAGTAAGACAAAAAGTGAATTTTTTCTCTAATATGTGGATCTTAACTTTTAATGTTTATATGTATGTAAATAAGGGAATTTGCAAATGAATATGGGTTGTGGTTCTTGATAGGAGCCCATGAAAGGAGAACAAAAGGTTACTAGAAGAGGGGAAAGGACAGAAGGAAACCGTGTGAAAACAGAAGGGAAGCTAATTTGGGAGAAGCACAAAGGGAAAAAGAAAGGGTGGAAGAGAAATAATTGTTATAAAAGCCCAAAATGAAACTTCTTTGTAAGCTAATAAAAATCTAATAAAACATGCAATGATTACAAAAATTACTTGTTTATATATTTCATTTGAGTGCATATGCTTTGGTTTGTTTTGTATGTCTCTTTTTATTTCTGCCAAGTATCCTGAAAGTTTATTATACCTTTGAATACTTGTCTAGGTAAATGCAAGGACCAGTTAGAAAACCCCATGAGCTTTCACTAGAAATTTTTCACTAGAAAAAGAAATCATGCCTCTAAATCTCCATGGAAACAGTACACTAAACAAGGAGTCTGAGAACTTAGAATTCGCAGTACCACATAGTTTTCATTCATCAGTGAAGGACTCTTCTCCAGCCCTCAAAGAAAAACAGGGTCCCTTGAATTCATGACGCATGCATAAACATTGACTTAAGCCACCCATAAATCACAGAGAAACAATCAATCCATACCCTGACCCACAGCCCCTAGCCACCTTGAAACTTCTCAGTCTTTACAACCTCAGAAACAATACTTCCCTAATCACTTCTAGAAAAATGCCCACAACAGCCCCTAGACTCCCACCCACACCTGCTCCTTTGATCTGTACATTTATAAGCTTTATTTCAGCTTGGGTGAGAGGCAGAGAGCCTCTAACCCGTACAGAAGTTTCTGTCCCTCACGTTTATAAAGTTTGAAATAAGTGGCTTCCTTCTGTTGCAGTTCAAGTGCACTGTCTCAATTTTCCTTACATTTATTGGTGCCATGACTCAGAACCCCCTTGGGGGTTTTCTGAGCCAAAACCCCCTCCTTGCTGCAGGCGGATTACTCCTTTGGGAGTATGGACGCTTGCTTCACCCACTAAAGGATCAAAAAGCCAACAGTTGTAACCTGCATGGCCTCTGCCCATGTGGGTGGTGGGGTGCAGGCCCCGTTATCCCTTATGGGCCAGGGATTATATTAGTGTTTTTGTGCAAACTCAGGGGAGCTCTGGCTCTTTCCCTTTGTTTTCACTTTTTGTTTCCCTGCATTTTCTCCCTTCCCCCAGACTCTGGAACTCCAGAGGAAAAGCTACTTGCCATTCAACTGCATCTCATCCACCACCTCCAAACATCCAAGCCTTCAGGACAAGGCAAAATTTACTTGGTTAATGGTGGAGGAACCCCACCCCATGTTGCTGATGAGGACCCTCGGGGGCAGGGACGAGTTGTCGCAGAGTCAGTGACACAGACTCCGGGAGTCCAGTAGGAGATGAAAATGGACTCATTTATTAAGGGAAGTACATGCTTTTTATATCCCCCAATGTTCCCTATTGGTCGGGTGGTGGCTGTCTGTGGTGTTGTCTCTTGCTGGCTGGTCCTTCAGCTCTCTTTGATGGTGATGCCATTTGTCACTGGGTACTTAGGCAGGGTTTGCTTTGCACCGTTCGGAAGCATTTGCACCCGCTTTGTGGTGTCAGCCACATCTGGCTGCACCTGTCACATTTTTAACTGCCTCCATATCATTCTCTGCCTCTGCAATTTCAAAGGATGCTCTTGGAGACTACCTGCTTTGCTAATCCACAAGCACCCCAAAATTATGAGTTTTGGTGGTACCCCTCCTAATTTTCACAATCTCTTTCCATTTCACTGCCCATCCTAAGCCTCAGAGTCATCCCAGGTGGCAGGATGGGTCACTTCTTCCCAGTTTAAAAATGGGTTCTAAATTTTCAGTTCCACAGGACACTCCTTTGGCTTGCCTCAGGTTACCCTCAAAGAGCTTTGATTAATAGAACTTCATCCCTTAAAACTAATTCAGCTCTCCACTCAGATCTGGCCTCCATGCAAACTAGGAAATCACAATTGCTGGCCATGATTTGGCAATTCCAATTTCAGTATACTCACTGCTCTGGACAATTATCTCTGACAGAACTGGAAGTGGTCTGAAGTGCCATACCTCCAATGTTTCTGTGCTGTACACTGCAATCCCTCTGTTTGTTCCCCCTGCTCAGCTTCCCAAATCTTGTTCTGTTAGTCAGGCGCCTTTAAAAACGCCCTCCCCCCAAGCACCATCCAAACTTCTTCCTTTGATTCAGCCAACGAATCTCACCCCCCTCCAAATATAACACTCACAACTCCTATGGCTCTCTTTATTCACCATCTGCACCCACCAACTCTCTTTCTGCAGCGACTTCCCTCCCTAGCTCTTCCCATTCCACCTCCATTGCCCCTCCATCATCACCCAGACCCTATACTTCTACCTCACCCACTCATCTTACTTTGATGTTGTTATACCTTTGTTTGTCTCCCTTTCCTTCACTCATCTCTCTAGTTTCCCTCCTTCCCTGCCCTCCTCATACTTGATCAGGTAAAAAAAAAAGTTCACACCCAACACTGGAAAATTTCCCTTCTGCAAGGTAGCAGTGAGTGTTTGGTGGGGAGGGGGGCTGGGGGAGACTGGACAAACTCCAGTTCATGTACCATTTGCCTTAAATGAAATGGACCGCATTATCAAAAATTAGGTTCTTTTTCGGAAAGCCACCAACATTTTAGAAGACGATTTGCATGATTAACTAAAATTTATTCTCTAGCTTGTAGTGATGTCTATAACATCCTTAACTCCACT
The DNA here is from genome assembly GCA_036365145.1 of Orientallactaga sibirica. Taxonomy (NCBI): domain Eukaryota; kingdom Metazoa; phylum Chordata; class Mammalia; order Rodentia; family Dipodidae; genus Orientallactaga; species Orientallactaga sibirica. The sequence goes on along the minus strand of JAEOAD010000029.1, from coordinate 22,699,738 downwards.
CTCACTCCTGATGAAGGAGAATGTATTTGGAAAGCCACTCAAGCTCATGCCAACAGGCTTAAGGAACAAGATTCCCAATCTATCCCCTCCCCTACTCCTGGATGAATAGATTCCAAATCTACCACCTCCCCCACTCCTGGACGCATAGCAATCCCTGATACAGACCCTAATGGGGACTACCAAACAGATTCAAACGACCTTAGGTGACTCCAACTTATGTCACTTGTTTCGCTGAGGGGATGCACAAATAAGCATATAACACCTTCTGGTCTCTCTTCTACCATGTTGGGACCCACTAAACTTAAGATCTCATGCCTCCCACTCATCCCTGGAGAGTCAACAGACAATACCATTAATCTAATATTGCCTTTTCCAGATCCTTGGGATGTCATTGAACCTCCATCAATTTCATCTCTTCCTGGAGGATCTGCTGAGGAACTCATGGTTAACACCACAACCTATCCAAAACTTTCACCAGTTGTTGAATGCCATTGAGATCCTTTGGTTACAAGAAACCTGCATGTCCTTCCAGCCCCACCAAATCAAATTCTTCACGGTTGTCCTTCACTTTCTCCTTTAAGGGGAATGTTCTGTTCCCACCACCCACCAGCCTCTCATTCTCTCCCTTATATTTGTCATTCTTTTTATTCTTGGATTAATATCTACAACTCATTATGATTGGACTTGCTATGAAAAACTTCTTATACTTTTTATATGGACTTACACAGCAGGTATATTGGTCATAAAATGTCACCCCTTCTTTTACTCATCTTGCTTCTCCTTCTGCCAGTCCTCACTGGATAGTCCTCTCCCCCCAAGCACTTTACTTACTCCCACTTCTACCTCTTGTTGCACAGATACTGTGTCTCCATCCACCCCTGCTCTAATGGTTACACAAACAGTCTCAAGTATGACCAGACTACTGGGAAAGACATAATTGAATACATAACCACATATGGCCACTTTGCCCACTCTAACAGGGACTGTGGGGGTCCTTTCTGGTTATTCCTCAAATACTGGAGCTACATAAATTTTGCCTCCTCTCAGAGAGACTGGGAAAGGATCCCCCTATCAGGACAAAGTGTTCAAAAATTAAGAAGAGGCCAGGAACTAGGATGCACATGTATGGGATTGGTTTTGGAAATTACTGTCATTGCCCTCAACTGAGGAACTCACAACTTTGGGAGGGCATGGTGGTTCACCTGCATGGGATGCTGTGGTTCTAACTACTCCCTGAGAACCTTCATGTTTACCATCAAGGCAGCTAATATTTCTTTACCTGTACGTAAGACAAACTCTTTAGATGCCTGAGCTCCTGTGAAACAGCCCGGTGCTAATGGTTATCAACATTATAAAAATCCTGACCCCCCATTAATAGATATGATAGCTATAGCTTACACTAGTCATGAATTCTTCGAACAGGCTGATCTTTAATTAGAAAGTGACTGTTGGATCTGTCTTAGAGCAGGGCAAATTTCTTACATAGGGATAAGACTTTCCAGCCTCACATTCCCTAACAATACCCACACAAAAAAGGGAGATTTGTCTAGATGGGCCTCCTGTTCCAGACTCAGACTGCAACAGAAGGAAACTGTTTATTGCAAACACAATAAACGTGAGGGACAGAGACCTCTGTTTGGGCTAGAGGCTCTCTGCAGCTCACCAGAGCTGAAGTGAAGCTTATAAATGTACAGATCAAAGGAGCAGGTGTGGGTGGGAGTCTAGGGGCTACTGTGGGTATTTTCCTAGAAGTGATTTGAGAAGTATGGTTTTGGAAGTTTCAAGGTGGTTAGGTGTTGTTTGTGGGTCATGATATGGATTGATTGTTTCGCTGTGATTTATGGATGGTTTAAGTCAATGTTTATTCATGGGTCATGAATTCAAGGAGACTCTGTTTTACTTTTTGAGCTGGAGGAGAGTCCTTCATATTCAGACTCTATGCAGAGATATAAGAAATTGGACAAAAAGGGAAAGGGGCAAAGATTGTGGGGGCTGACTTCCTGCTAAGAGGGGTCTTAGCCTTCTAGGGAGGAGTGGGGGCCAAGGTCTTCAAGCAGCTGGTATTGGCTGGCCATGAAGAATTCTATCACTCTTTGTGATGTGAAAGCATAAATTCTTTCTAGAGAAAATTGGAAAGACATCTGAAAAAAGAGGGACCAAAGGAAACAATTAGCAGGATTGTTAAGACAGGTTCAATAAAGGGAGCCAACCATGAGCTCCAGGAGACCCACGTGTCCTTCCATTGTGATTGTTTCTTGGAACCATATTTGGTTTTTATATTTTCTAAAAGGTGTCTAGCATTCTCTCTGACTACGCCTGACTGATTGGCATAGAAACATTCCTCATTGAGAAAAGTACCTGGCTTTCCATAAATACAAATACTAAACAACTAATGTAATATTCATAGAAAATTCAAATCAATAAGTGTTTAAACAAGCAAACATACCAGTTACATTTGTAAATTTATTTTATCCTCGTTATCTTCAAATCATTGTGTCTTAGTTTACTTCTCACTCAGTGTAATCTCTGTTTCTCATTGTACACCTTGCCCTACCTGGTAAGCATTTTCATAACTGATTGTCTTTTACTTGTTAGCAAAATCTTTTTTTCATGAAAAAAATATTTTGCATTTTCCTTTGTGTCTTCAAAGAACAATGCTTTAACCACCTCATGTTGGCTCAGAACTCAGCCCTCCCACTGTTTAGGAAATATGAAGTTAACACTAGCCACAAGCATAGTAAACCTTCATAAATATTAGCTATCATCTGTACTCCAAGAGCCAGCAGTGTGAACTTAGAATGTCTTTGAACCTCTGCTCCTTCATCTATAAAAGGAAGGTAATAATAATAAATCCCTGACTGAGAGACTGTGATGATTAAATAAGATGTGCAAGAGCTCCTGGTGTGGTGTTTGCCATAGGAGCTATTCTCTCTCTGCAGAGGGTTCACTGACTTCAGCTGTAGTTGAGTAGTCTTGGAATCAGTCTATAATATACTGTGGATTGAGAAGGCATTTTACAAAACCAAAGCATGGGCTTGGAAATGAATACACCTTAGTTCATAACTCAAATTCTAATGTTCTTAGAATGACCCTTGTGTAGATTACTTATTGTCAGGGACTTATCTATAAAATAAGGACAGTAGAAGTTATTTGGGCTCTTGTAAGTATTAAAATTTTATATACCAATACATAAAACATAGACCTATAAATTGTTTAGCAAGTGAGAAATATGGCTGTCTATGAGTATACCATGGAGAATCACTGCATCATGGTTTCTCTATATCATCCATGCATAGAACTTAACTATAGTAAAACTAGTGATGGGAATCTGAATCCTAGAGAACCAATTTCTTTTTATCTTATTTTATTTTTTTAAGATTTTGTTTTTATTTATTTATTTATTAGAGACAGAGAGAGTGAAAAAGAGACAGGGAGAGTGAGAATGTGTGTGCCAGAGCTTCTAGCCACTGCAAACAAACTCCAGATGCACACGCCCCCTTGTGCATCTGGCTTACGTGGGACCTGGAGAATCAAACTGGGGTCCTTGGGCTTTGAAGACCTGTGCCTTAATCACTAAGCCATCTCTCCAATCCCAAAACCAATTTCTATAATGACACCAGTAGAATAGAATATCATCCCCTGTATAATTTGTTTTAAACCACTTCTCATCTGTGACAGGAGACCATGTATTCTGCTTCTTCTTTTGTCACATAGGAATTCACATGGTGTTGAACACAGTGAAAAAGTGCAGGGGATGTGGCTGTAGAGCCCCATGCTCACTGTATCAGGCTATTCCTCTTGAACTGTGTGGCCTCAATGGATTCTCTTACCTTAGCAGTGGTAAAAGATGGGCTGGAACCATGCCTTCCTCTTGCTTTCTCTTTTCCTCAGGAGTCCCTCCAGCCCTTGTCCTTCCTGCTGCCAGCTCTAGAATAGAAAAATGAGAGGTAGAAGTAGGGCAAGAGGCAAGGTGAACCTTCAGTGCTGGTAAATGCTGTGCATTGTTCCTGTCCATATTACAGAAGAGAGGGTTCTTAGAGGCCCAACCATGACACGTGCTGTCTCTGTATTCTACTCTTAAGTAGCTGTGAGGAGATGGAGGGACAGGAATTGCTTATTTAAAGGCCTTGGGGAGGGTAAGTGAACATTGTGCATATAGGACTGGCACAATCTCCACTGTTATTAGATGTCCTTATGCCTGGAAATATGCTGCATAAAACTGCATCCTGAGCAAGTCAGTCTCTTGGTTTGAAAGAGGTAGTAGAGCATGTTCCCAGGCAGTGCACAGATGGGCTAAAGGCATAATAAAGTTATTTGATTCACTAATGTTCCAAATGGTTTAAATATAAGCTCCTCTTTGAGGGTACAGATACAAAGCACTGACATCAAAAATATATGACTGGGGGAGAAGCAAATGGGTTATGACTATGAGGTCTTGGAAGGCAGAAGAATGTGCTAACAGGAAAGATGGCAAAGATCAAGTGTTCACATTTATAAAAGCTAATCCTGGAGAAGAAGGTGTGAGGATTATATCCTTTAAATGTTTGTAATAAGTAGGACATTAGAAGAAAGAATAACCATGGGAAAAGAACCTGGGACTGGAGAGATTGCCCAATGGTTAAAGCTTGATGTGTGCAAAACCTGACAGCCTGAGTTTGACTGACACACAAAGTGGTGAATGTGTCAGGAGTTGGTTTACAGTGACAAGAGGCCTTGGTGTGTCCATTCTCTCTCTCTTGTGTGCTCTCTCTCTTTCTTCTCACAAATAAATGATAAAATACTTAAAATAAAATAATTAGAACCTTTTCCAGCATATCACTATTGTAATAACTTCCTTCAGAACTCTGACCTTACCAGAATCCTATAATTCTTGAGTTTACATTACTTCCTTCAAGAATGAGCACTCAGATCAAGCCAATTCCAGGAGAAGGGGAGTCAGGGAAATTCATATCCACTATATACATACAAAACTCAGGTGAGAAGTTAGGGAGCAGTTAGCACTAATGACAGGAATGAGAAAGGATGACATTGTACAAGGACTCCCTCCTTCCTTCCATTGTTCTTCTAGAAATGTTGTAGACAGAATGGAAAATCCATTGACCATAGGAGGGAGGTAGCCTTACTTAGGTCTATGAATTTTTTCCAAAATTGTCAGGGAGTAAGGGAGGGAGAGAAGGAAGGAAGGAAATGTAAGGGCAGGGGGAAGAAGGAAGAAAGAAAAGAAGGTTGTTTGGGCCTCCTTTTTTTTCTTGGACCCCAGCTACTTCTAAGTTCAGCTTATACATCATCAGTCTTTACAAATGCTGGTATGTTTTTGAGTAGACAGGTTCTTTTGGAAGATTGCTGGATTAGTGTTGAGAACACTTATGATTGTCAATGACTATTTCTCATGATTGTCATCTCTACCTGTCAAACAAGAATCTGTAGAGTCATTTTCAGTTTCATTGCTTGAGAATTGAGACTAGAGTTTACTCTCAAGATTCCTCACATAAAACTACAAATCATACCCTCAGAATATGAGAAAGCCTGCCCCAGGCCTCTACTGTGGAGTCTTAATTCTTTTCCTATTTCTATTCTAGATAATTCTACAGTATACTTATATCTGCATCTCGATGTCTCTATTATATGCATCTGTTTATATCTCAGTATATATTTTATATGACCATGCCAGATTCATTACTACTTTTAGAGTATACTAAACCAAATATCTCCTTTTCCCTCTGTTCCCAACCTTTGGTCAACTCCCCCCGACCTGCCCCCCATAGAAGGCAGGCCAGTATTTACTCAGGGCTCAAAGTGATCACTGTATTTTTAGAGAAGAAAACTGAAGCATCAGTTGACACACAAGTGATGAGATATCTAAGTCCTCTTGATCTTCAGAGGCGTGTCTTACTACCTGCCACTTCCAGGGAACCAAAAGCTATGATCTTTCTCAGTAACTAAAGTAGGGTCCATAAGATTTCATAGGAGATGAAACTTTTCCAAGATGATAAATACATATTTTCTCAAAAAAGTTTGGTAAATTCAACAAAACAAAAATGAATCTTTTTTAATCTATCTATCTTCCTTTAAAAACATTTATTTAGCTGGCCTGATTTACAAAAATGAATAGACATATGTGAGTATGTATATGTTTGTGTATACACTGGGAAGAATAGAGGTATGTGACTATATACATGTGTGATACACTGGGAAAATAGTTACATGAGTATGCAAACACATATGCACATATGTATGTGTACACTGGGAAGAATAGAGGTACATGAGTATGTACACATGTGTATACACTGGGAAGTCTTGAATGCTTAGCAAGTTGAATATTTCTGAATCTGAATCTATTTTTTGGTTCAGAAATACAAATGTGCTGTGGTAACATTTTCCCTACATAGCCAGGTGTATATTCATTCTGTTGAATATTCTGTCCTCTAGCCACCATCAATGAATTAATGACTCTTGGGCTTCCAATGGCTTGTTTGCAAAGGAGAACCATGAGAAGGGAGTTTGTTTCATACAGTTTCATAGTGAGATTAGCCAAAGAAAATTTGTAGGTACCTTCTTCTATGTCTCTCTGATAGATGGTAACAACACAATTGAATTTAGGAGAATTATATGATAATGCTTACTTGCCTCAAGTCATATTACCATTTATAGTAACAAAAATAGAAATAATATATATTAAATTTCCTACTTTTCATAAAAGATCTTTTTTAATATTTTATTTCTTAATTAATTTATTTATTGACAGAGAAAGAGGGAGAGAGAGAGAGAATGGGCATGCTGGGCCTCCAGCCACTGCAAACGAACTCCAGACACATGTACCCCCTTGTGCATTTGGCTAACATGGGTCCTGGGGAATCAAACCTGGGTCCTTTGGCTTTGCAGGCAAATGCCTTAACCACTAAGCCATCCCTCCAGCCCTCATAAAACTTCTTTCACCAAACTCTTCCCCTCTTGAAGACATTCCCATCACCACCTTTTCTAGTCTTTGTTTATCTTGCTTTCCAATGGCTTCTTCTTTTCCTGATGTCTCTTTAGCTCCTTATTCCTGGGCTGCACATAAAATAACTTACTGCTCAAAAGTGACATTGAATGTCCATAACACAATGTACAGACTCCTTCACCTGAAATCCCGGGTCTTCACAATTGAGCCCCAAGAGCCCTCATCACACTTATCTTCAGTACCTCACTGATCCCAGTCATGGCTATGGACTTTGTGTCTGTTTTTCTTGCTTTGTCAGCTATTGTACAGTCCAGAACAAAAACATCATCACACCCTCAGGGGATGAAGGCCAACCATCACTGTCTTTACAGGACTAAAACATGCAGGGCCCAGAACTTTTAAAGGCTACAAACCAGGAAAGTATCGGAAAGTTGAAGAATGAGAAGGGCCTGTGTCTGCTTTCAAAATGTCTTGCTTTTGATTCTGAGACCTGGTGAAGTCTGCTTTTGTACCACACCTGCCATGCAGTCCTTCCTTACCTGCACCAGATGCCTCCCTTTATTTTCTCTGAGGCTCCTGCCCATTGCTCCTTTTCTCATGACTCAGCTAACAGAGTGTTTTCTCTCTTCCTGGATTAACTGCAATGTTTAACACAGTAAATAACAGAGCTTGCAGGAACCTCACCTTCATATTGAAGTGCCTGCTTTGCTGGCAAATTGCCTCCATAGGAGAAATGAATGTCCTGCTCTTGAAAACCCAGAAAAGAATCAATTGGCATCCTTACCCACCTGCATAGCTTAGGTTTTACCAAGAATTGTTTTTTATATTTATAAACATAATACTTAACTTTCCAGTTTGAAAGACTCCTAATTGTCATCTGTCCACCATATGGAGTCTTTATCATGAAGAATGAATAAAATATCTGTCCTGAATTTGTATGACCATACAGCCACTCTGGTGACTACACCATAACAAGTCTATTCCAAGGTCACTTCCATATTTTTCTATGCTAGAAACATTTAATGTAACCCTCTTGAAAAGTCTGTTTTTAGTTACCTGATACAAAACTTACATGATATAAGTAAACATATTTTTCTATTTATGTATCGATGTTTTGACAATACAATATTGCTTTCTACCAATAGTAGGACATAAAAGAGACTTGTTAAGTGTCAGTTTGTATGTAGGTATTATTATATTTTTCTTGATCCTTTGTATCTTCCCTATTTATTTTCTAAGTTTTTTTATTTATTTTGTAAGAGTTATACACCTAAACATCTAAGGAAAGGAAGAAGACAAAACTAGCAGAAGGGACAAATTAATTCTTCACTCAGTTTCAAAATAGATGCTTGAAACTCACAAAGATAAGCAGCATTTGAATCAAAGCATTTTAACTTTTTTGACTTTGATGAGTAAAATAGCTGAAGTGCTAAGGTTTAGCCATAAAATAATTTTGAGAAGAATATACAGGTACCAGTGCATACTGTTCTAAGATTAAAGATTCTAAAACTAGTGGAACATGACAAAGTAGAGGAGAATCCATGGTCTGTTAACCAGTTAGAGGATATTAAATGATAAAAGGTATATGTAGGCAGGCCTGAACAAGTGAGCATTTTAAATAGAGCTCTAGTAGTTGAAAAATTTGTAGTGAAGCCTCTCATTCAGTGATGGTCCAGGAGTAGGAAAATTTAGAAATGACAAAGAGAAGTATTCACTGAAGACCTTAAATATCAGTAAATTCTTTAAAGGCTCAGATGTGTCTAAGAGAAGAATCAAATATTTTATGTCATCCTAAAAAAGAAACAACCATATGGACTTCAAAGTTTCAACTGAGAAAATGTGTATACCATATTCATGGACTATGTTGTTTTAAAACCAGAGATAAATTTGGATGCCTCACAGGCACATCTATCTAACAGTGATTTGTGATCAGATATGCCATGCATGACTGTGTCTGAGATTTCTTCAGGTTTAATGGATTCAGATATAAGATTATAAGTTTTAAGATGTTTAATTTTTAAAATTGAAATTTGATTACAACAATCAAATAAGTAACTTATTTACACACATTCTAGAGAAAGCAACTCAAAGCCATAGATACCATGCAATTTGGCTGCAGCCAGTGTTAGGAACTTGTAGAAATAATTCACAAAAATCTCTCATACACACATTCTTGGGATCCAGATCTCAAGTTCTTTTGCTGTATGGTAGTGCACAGTGCCTTACTATGTAACCCAGACTGACCTGAAAGTAATGATCTTCCTGCTGGTGTTCAGAGATGTGTGCCAACATTTATTTGTGTTTTGCTTTATTTTGTTTTGTTTGAGACATATATCCCAGCTCTTATTTCTCCAGGTGCCAGATCCTGAGACCCTTTGTAGGTTGTGCATGGTTTGTTGGTCAGAAGTAGTGTTGTAGCCATAACAGTGAATAGGACATCTGGTAACTCTACAGGGAACCAATGAATAGACAACTCAGGGAATGCAAAACATATTATTACCTATTATAAAAATTAATGTCATTTCCATGGTAAAAATAAATCAATGTCTTTTGGAGGATAAAGCAGATCTCATGCAATTGACCTTCCCCAAGTAGTCATTTAGAGCTCTGGGGTTTGAGACTATTGTGATTTCATATTAATTTCTGCTGCTCACTAATGGAGTCTGTAGTGGCAGCTACCTGTTAGCATAGGAGAGATCCATGCATTTTGGCTTGTGATTAGCCTTGTACTCTGTGAGCACAACCACCATATTCACGAGTCCATTGAAGGACTGTGGAATAAAACAGAATGGAAGCTAAATAAGAGAAACATAGATGATTATTGTTTGTGTGATTATTGACAGCCATGATTACCATGGGAAACAACCACTTGGAGCAAAAATTCCCTTATGGTATGTTCAAATTTAACAAATACATCTGGGAATCTCTCAACAAAACCTCTTTGCCAATAATCCTCCAATATCTTCTTTAGTTCTAAGTCCTTACACATCTTTCTAAACCATTTTCTATTTACCCTTGCCCATGCTATTACTGCATATTGATTACAACCCAAATCTCTTCTTCTAAAGAAAGATGATGAACATATTTTGTTTCTACAGTGCTTCGCACAATGGAAATATTAACATCTCTAACATGGTTCAGGATTATCACCTGAGAGGGGGTCATAGTGGGAAATAAACCATCTTTGGCTACTGCCAACATACTAGATTGAATCATCTGTGAATAGACCATTTTACTAAAAAAAAAAAATATTTATTAGAGACAGAGAGAGGGAAAGAGAGAGAGGGAAAGAGAGAGAACGAGAGTAAAAATGGGCGTGACAGGCCCTCTAGCAAATGAACTCCAGATGTATGCCCCCCCCTTGTGCATCTGGCTTACATGGGACCTGGAGAATTGAACCAGTGTACTTAGATTTCACAGGCATGTACCTTAACCACTAAGCCATCTCCCCAGCCCCTGTGAATAGAGCTTTTTATAGCCTCTTGGTCAGTTTGTAATAGAGAATTGTTTATGAGAACATAGTCTGGCTAGGAGAAGTAATAGTAGAGTTATAGGAATAGGCATAGTGGAAGGGTTACTCACATTATCACATTGTTTTGGGGCTTTGGTATATACTTGGGCCCACTCTTCTATATCTTCTTCTCCATTGATAATAGTGTATTACACACAACATTTCCAGGAATTGTTATAGAACACCCTTTTAGCGGGGTATATTTTTCTCAAGGAGACTAAACTCTCTACTGTTCATAAAGGTGTTGTAATAAGACCCTTTGATTTGTACAACTTTAAAGTAAATCTAGCACGTTCTTGGCAGAGTTATTGCTAGAATCACCAGGTGACTTTCCAGACAAGAGAGGGAGAAGATAGATGCATGGATCCTGAACCAGTTTTCAATTAAGTAGGTAATTATTGACAGCAGAAATCCTGGAATCAATTTAGGAAAAGAAGGCCTCTGTCCAGGAGGATCAGGTATCTTTCTCTTTTAGTAATGATTGTGGCCTCCAAATAGCCTAAAGAAGTAGTCACTCCAAGAGAAGAAAAGGCTGACATGATCCTTCAGACTTTGGGTTCCTAGTCATCAAGTATGTCATGTGACGACAGTGAGAAACCCTTGCACTCTAGACTCAGAAATGCCTTTAGACTGAAGTATTACTCCAAATTCTGACATAATTAAGTAGAGATGGAGAAAGACACTGAACTTCTTTTTTTTAAATATTTTATTTTTTACTTATCTTATGGGCAGGAGAATGGGTGTACCAGGGCCTCTAGCCAGTGCAAATGAACTGCAGACTCATGTGCCACTTTGTACATCTGGCTTGTGTGGGTTCTGGGGAAATCAAACCTGGGTCCTTAGGCTTCACAGGCAAGTACTTAAATGCTAAGCCATCTCTATAACCCATGAAATTCTTGATAATCATAGGTGACAGATTTAGCATTTTGTTTGAAAAAGAAAGAGATGGGAGCACACTGGAAACTCTTATGTTGGTGCAGCAATCATCCCCCTTACATTTAGATTTGTCTCCCTTTGGCTTCAGATTTTTTGTCCTACCTTTTCCATCACATAGCTGGGTCTTGGATATATCATTGAGGAGTAAAAATTAAAAAAATGAAGAGTATTCCTAATTAATGTGTTAAATTCTTCAATGTTCTATGATGCTTTCTGTATATTTTTTATTTTGAAGGGGTTAGGGAACCGTTACTTATATTTCAAAAAGCTAGGTGTTTTGCAATTATTCAATTAACATGTTCCTAAGTCAAGCCTGTGGTTATTTCTCTGTGTATTACAGTTATTTGAAAACTTTTTGAAATATAAGCAAAATAAACACACCATAGATGTTCAAGGCTGACTACATTTCCCCTCATATTGCACTCAGCACCTAGTACTTTTTCAAAATTGATGAGGTTGTCAGGTTTAAGGGAAAAGAAGGTGTTGGCAGTTTCACAGTCTATGTAGTTAGCTGTGGAAACCTGGAAACCAAGTGAAATCATGCATTTAAGACACGACTTTCTCAAACCCAATAGACTGTCTGGTGCACTTACATCAATGGAGAAGGCATTTGTACATGTCTGTTTATTCAGTGATCATTTCCTCCTTCCTGAATTCATACTGCTTATTCCTTACATGGTTCACTGGGTTAAAAAAGTACTCTAAATGTTCTGACATATTCTATTAAAAAAGGCTTGATTGCTTCCCTTCTGTCCTAATAGATTCAATTCAGAGAAAAAGGTAAGTGTTTGAAATAGAAGACTAAAGTTAGAGAAGCATAATACAATGTATTGTCCACAGCAACATTTTACCATGATGGGGGTGTCAAGGTTCTGCCAAGCCCTACATCAAACTGCTGAATAACAGTGTAATTATCAACCCCCACCATGCCCACTTATGCTATATGCCTCCTCTCTGTGTGACTCATCTTCTGCCTAGCAGTAACTCCACCCTGATTCTGCTAGGAATTATTACAACAGATGCTATTTCATTGTCCTTTCACAGTCTCACTCATTCTGAACCAAGACTGTTCTCTGACTTTTATTATTTAGCTCAGCCATTAGAGCTGGTGATACTAAAGTCATTCTTTGGATTCTGAGTTCAAAATCAGAGTGGTGATTCTCATTTCCTCTTTCCCATATGTGATCCCATTAATGTAGGACAGAATGAGATGTGAGAATTTGCCAACATGTAGGCTGTGTGAAAAGCCCACTAAACAGATGTTTCCTTTTTTCTAATTAATGCTTCAAGGACAGGATGTATCCTTAGCTCAATAAAAATGATCATATCCCCGTGTCCCAAATATTCTCTTTCCATTATCAACCTTGCTCAACTTGTAATCACTTCTCTTAGTTAATTTTTACAGCTAAATGTGACTCCTATAATGACATTATTTTCCTTGGATCCCAGTATGAAACAGATATATATCAGGATATGATATTTGCATAAAGTTTTATTTACAAAGAAGATATTTACAAGATATGGTGTAGTACCTGTGGCTAGTGTTATTAGAAACACAAAGATCTACCCCTAGGTCCAGGGAGATGAGGGAAGGAATGCAGAGAAAAATCTAGAAGGAGTGTCACAGAGAGGCCACCTAGGCAGGTGATGATTTCTGAACTATGCCAGCTCAAACTAGCTGTGCACTGAGAACTCTGGGAAGTAATTTCCATGGTTTCTATCATTTCTCTCTGTGGTTTTATTTATGTTCTCTGTCAGATACATCCAGTAGAAGCCAAATAATAAGGGGCCATATTGATGACACATGAAACCAAATATGAGAACAGTATTCTAGGCAAAAGGCAAGGAAGAATGGTGGCAGAAAGTGGATATGGGTGGTAAGACCCCATACACATTCATCCTCCATATTCTGTTTGCTATGCACCTCAGAAAGTGAGATCCTCTCTCCATTCCTGGTTCTCTCACCCAGTGGCTTACTTTCATTTGCCTGGGACCTCACCTCTTTGCCTGTTTTCCTGTGGGTCTCATGGCAGTACCCACCACTCATCTGCATCTACATCCTTGCCTAAGTGTCTTTGTTTTGTCCACATAGCTACATGTCCTTTCTTTTACTTTCCCGGGAGACATGTCTGACATGCCTCTTAATTATAATCTACCAACCATACCACCTACCACAGAAACTTGGAGTTCATCATTCTGAAACACCAGACTTATCAGGTCATTTTTCCTCCTAAACAAATTTGATAGCTATATTTTTGCCCATAGAAAGAACTCCAGATAGGGACCTTACTTACTTTTTTCTTTTTACATTAAAAAAAATTTTATTATATATATATATATATATATATATACACACACACACACACACACACACACACACACACATATATATATATATACACATATATACATATATTTATATATTTACTCTGGGGGCTCTCCTCAGTAGCATTATGAGAGTCACCATGGAGTCATGAAAGCCTGAGTCAAGGGACATTTCTTAGTCTGGCCCCTATGGAGCATGTCTATTCTCATCTTTCTCTTTCCCATATCCTAAATTCCATGAGGCAATTTAAACTTCTCTAAACATGTTTATTCAATTAAGGTTAGCTTCTAGACCTTATCTGGCAATCATATTGTGGTTTTATACTCTTTCTAGTGGTTCCTGCCATTCTTCCTTATTTCATTTCATGGTCCAGTAAAAGCAGTCTTCAAAAGAATCATCAAATAGAAAACTAATCTAATTTTTCTCTACATTGTGTGTAGATGCCCTGTTAACAAAAAAAAAAAAAAAAAAGTCAAAAGAAAATCAAGGGCTGCAGAGATTGCTCAGTGTTAAAGGTGCCTGTTTGCAAAGCCTAATGGCCAGGCTTCGATTCTCTAGTGCTCATGTAAAGCCAGATACACAAAGTGGCACATGCACCTTGAGTTCACTTGCAGTGGTAAGAGGCCATGGCATGACCATTTTCTCTCTTTTCTTTTTCTCTTACTCCTTGTAAATAAGTAAATAAAAAATTAAAAATTTGATAAATTTAAAAAGTTATCTGGGCATGGTGGTACATACCTTTAATACCAGCACCTGGGAGGGAGAGGTAGGAGTATCACTGAAAGTTCAAGGCCACCCTGAGACTACATAGTGAATTCCAGGTCAGCCTGGGTCAGAGTGAGACCCTACCTCAAAAACCCCTCAAAATAAATAAATAAATAAATAAGTAAATAAATAAATAAATAAATAAATAGCAAATCAATATTTGTTCTAAGGCAGTGAATGCAAGGAAATAAAGATGCTTCATTACTCAACCTTATTGGAAATTCATATTGAGTCACAATAAGTTTACCTAAATTTAGCCACAAAGGTGAGTCTCCTTTGAACACCTATCACTAAGCTACTCTCTGTATATACATGCCCATGATTCAGCATGCAAAGTTTAGACTCCAGCTGAAGTAATGAAATTCGGTAATGATACCAGTACAAAGTCCTCCCATACGTCTTTAAAACTCTGAACAGTCCCTGGATTGTGGGTAAATTTTTCAAAAGTGGCACTGGCCTTAGTTGGGTAATATATTAATTGACAGTTAATACTTTAGTTCTCTGTTCTTTGACTGCAGAGTTTATAACATAGAACCAAAAGACATGGACTGTGTATTAAATGTGGGCAGGAGAGTTCTTAAATTTGGTAAAGGAGTTTTAGAAACTAATCATTTGACTATTCTGTGAAATGGTGAAGCTGAACATTGATTTACTTGTTTTTGCAACTAATAATTTATAAATGTGTTTTTGTTTTTCTCTTTGTCTATTCCCAGGCTTCTTTTATTTTAAATGTACAAACCCAAGAACTCTTATTTCTGTTGCTCCAAGCACTGGGTAATTATTTGGACCAATTTGTTCACAAGGGCATTGCACAACTCTCAGCAGTGGCACAAGTTGCATTTAGCTTATAAGAATATCAAGTTTCCATGAATCAAAATAGCTGCTGTTTTCTCCTTCTCCCTTCCAGACAAATTCAAACATGTATCAATTAGGAAATTCCTATAGGAATAGCAGTGAAGGTCTCAATAGAGCAATTGTCCTAGTTATATTTTTGCAGGCCAGCTGTAGATGCAGACTCTGGCTCTCTGAGGGTGGAGATGATACAGGAAACAATCTACCAAACAGAAAGCTGCTACTTAACAAGAAAGCAAGCAGACATTTCTCTGGTTTCTTTTAGACCAGAAAAAAAAGCACATGAAGAAAATTATTTCTTATTTATCTTTTTTCTCCAAAACTTTACTACATTTGACCTTGTATGCCTTTATGTCTTGTATTATATAGTCACAGGTTCAACCTACTCTGGGCCAAAAAATATTTTTTAAAACTTATATCTGTATGTAATGTTTAGGGACTATTTTATTGTAAACTATATTGTTTAGGAAATAATGGCAGCTATTTGTAGAACATTTACATTGTATAATATATTATGAATATGTGGAAATATAAATATATTCACATAAATACATGAATAATGTGGAAATATAAATGGTAAAAACAGAAGTATAGCTCTGTACATTATATGCAGATACTGTGTAATTTTACACACAGGTACTGAGCATCTAAAATATTAGTATTTTTAAAAGAACTTCCAATCATGCCCAGTGCATACTGAGTGACAATTTAGAGCCTCACCTTTTCCAGAACACACAGAACACTGAAATAAATAGAATAAACAGGTAAAGCAAAAGAATAAGTTTTATCTTACACTGTAGCAGACAGCTTCAGGTTCGCTGAGATGAACTTCCAGACCAGGCACAGTTATGGAGGAAGGGATGTTATTTACTGAAGCTTACAGAGCCAGGGGAAGTTCCATAATGGCAGGAGAAGTGGCTTGCTCTCACAGGACCAGTCAAGAGAGCAAAGCTCCCAGCCACACAGCACAGAGAACAAGACTACAGCCAAAAGCCACAGCACACTTCAGGAACTCCTATTAGGCACACTTTGTATATCTTTACAATGGAATCTCAAACCCACCACCACACGTTAAGAACCACCCAGTGACATTGCCTCTAGCAAGGTGACTGCAGATGAAAACTATAAACTAATAAAACATTGAATATATTGGGGGCCATATATTCAAACTACCATATACGCCATGTCCATTAACTCAAATGTGGCAAAACATCAGAATGGTGCAATTGGAGGTCAAGCATCTAAAACTAGTGATAACACTTGCTAGAACTTACTGGCACTGGATGAGGTGTAATGTATTTGAAGTTCAGATTCCTACATTATATCGTATGTTAATATTAATGTGGTCAGTACACAATAAGTGACACTAAGATCACCCATAGAACTTAAAGTTGACGTTAGTCTCCGATAATTTAATGAGTGACAAAAGCCAGACCCAAATAACCCTTCACTGACAGTGTGAGGAGCGCACTACTTCATACACTCATAATGTAAAACATCAGAATACAGTTTCAGTTTCTATTTCCGGTACTGTGCCATGCCCTTTATTATTTATGTATTTAATTTGGTATTTGCTTTATTCTTGTTTCTCCAGTTTCTTGAGATTCAGTGGTAGGAAGATGTTTATTTTTTCTTTTTAGTAGGTAGGTTGGTTGCTGTTAAATTCCTGCCTTTTCTGTATATGATAGGCTTAGGTATTTTTTTCACATTTATATGTTTTTC
Organism: Orientallactaga sibirica; assembly: GCA_036365145.1. Classification (NCBI taxonomy): domain Eukaryota; kingdom Metazoa; phylum Chordata; class Mammalia; order Rodentia; family Dipodidae; genus Orientallactaga; species Orientallactaga sibirica. The sequence goes on along the minus strand of JAEOAD010000029.1, from coordinate 22,682,686 downwards.
AAGAATATTATTAGAAATTCCCTTTTGACTTTCTTCTTCGATGCATTGGTTGTTCAAAAAGAAGTTAATATCCATATCTCTGTAAAGTGCTCAAGCAGAGTCATTGTGTCCATTTGGTCTTGGGTATCATTTAACTTTACTGTTTTCTTTTGTTGATTTTCTGTCTGGATGATCTGCCTATTGCCAAAGGTGGGGTGTTGAATTCACAAACATTGTGTGGGAGTCTATTTCCCCCTTTCAATCACAGTATTTGTGAGTATTTGTGAGATCCAATATTTGACACATGTGTATTTAGCATGGCTGTTTTCTACTGCTGAGCTGATTCTAATGCTGTTGTGCAATGATCTTCTGTCACAGTCAACTTTACATTGCTGGGATGAACTTCCAAACCAGGCACAGTTATGGGAGGAAGGGATTTAATGGCAGAAGAAGCTGTTCCCTTTTCACAGGTTCACACACAGAGAGAAATACCACCAACAGCACCACAATGCAAGCACACTCTGGGAACCCAAGGATGAACTCAAGTGCTCTGCATACCTTTAAACTGGAATTCCAGATTCAGCCCCAGTATACCTTAGGGCTGGATATTAGGGTCCACCCACAGTGACACCTCTTCCAGACAGGCACCTGGAAATCCAACAAGCATTAATAAAACTGAATCTACTTGGGGACATCTATTCAAAGAACCACATTTCATCCCTGGACCCCAATAGATTCATAACCATCTCACATTGTAAATTGTATTTAGTTAAACTTTAAAGGTCCTCAAATCTTTACCAACTTAAGATAGTTCCAAAGTCCCAGGTCTCATCTGACATTTAAAACTGTCTCTTAACTATGAGTCCGTAAAAATTCAAAACAAGTTACATACTTTTAACATGTAATGGCAGAAAGTAAACATTTCCAACTGCTATAAGGCATAATAAGGAGAGATTGGAACAACTGAGCCTCAATAACCATCAAGCAACCACCAAACATCTGCAGTTAAAGTCCAGTACCATAACTAGTAACTGACAGTCTCTAGATTTTCCAATTCTACCCCTCCAGCTTGGATGAGTAGATAGGGAAAACTTACATCCCAAGCCAAAGGCACTCTTTGGTGTCCCTGGCATGTTCCTGGTATATTCAAAAAAATCTTCAGGTCTCTGTTTAAACCACAGACCATATCCAGTGGCTTTGCCAGCCTCTTCATCAGGGCCATCACACCCTGACTCATGCCTCATCTAGCACTGGTTCCTAGAACCGTGTGCACTTCATGACCTACTCAACAAATTTTTAATGCTTCAGAAATCAACATCAGGTGTGTAGCACACAGCCATATTCTTGATTCAGGGATGAAATAAATTGTGACCTTGAAGAGTAGGTTTCTTCCTTTCAGTTAACTCCTTTCAAAAGAGTTTGTATTTTACCATTCAGCCTTTCCTCAGGCATCCTTTCCATTGTTTCAAGGTAAAGTAGTTGGGCCATCTTCCATCAAAAAACTAATGTATTTGATAACTCCAGTTTCATCAACCAGTCTCAGTGTCCCTAATTTTAAAACTTGCTTGAGTTTTTCCAAATTTAATCTTAAAATTCTCAGTTCCATATCTTTAGCCAAGTACATCAGTCCATTACGAATTTAACCTTAATCAAACTCTCTGAACAGAAGAATGTAGCCAGTCCCTATGCCAGTAGCCCAACTCCAACAAAGTTCTCTGCAATCTTTCCTTCACCTTAGAAAGCGCATAAGCAAAGCCTCCAAATACAATTCTCTCTGCACTTAGCATTTTCAAAGTGTCATGAGAGTAGTCCATAAAACTTGGCTTACTGCTCTGGAAGGCATCTTCAGTTGTGAGTACCAAATCCATGCCAACTCCTCCAAAACAAAAGTTCCAAAAGACCAAAATCTATATGGTCAGATGCATCTCAGTAACTCTACCCAACTCCTGGTACCAGTACTGTCATATTCAGTTTCAGTGCTGGTGGAATGAATTTTTAGCTTTATTATACTTCCTTATTTCTCATTCTCTTATATTCTACCTTTGTGGTTAAATGAGTTACTCTACTAGTATAAGACTTTGATTATTATCTTTACTTTTTCTACAATATGCTTTATATTTTACCATGAGTCATAAAGTATTTTGATTACAAGAAGCTATTTTGAAATTATAGTAACTCAACATAATCATAACAAAAAACAGAAAGAATGGATAGATGGATGGATTTATCTTTTTGTGGATTAAATGACCTGATTCCTCTTAGCATCTGGACCCCTTGACACTCATAACAATTTGGTCAGTATCTACCTTTCCTAGAAGTATAATAGTCCTGGGAAACTGAAAATATTTACATACTGTAGTGCACCAGTGTTCATATGTCAATAGTGTGCACTAGAAAATGAAAGGAGAACAGAAGAGAAAGGGAAGAATGGCTTTTGCAAAGATCCTAAATAGAACATCCTCAATGTATCAGAGACCTCGGGCTATTGTATGCAGCCATTCAAAAATCACCCTGTAAGGTGGCTTTGATTATGGGCTTACTTGGACTAAGTTGTAAAGTAATTTTGCTTTTGTGTAAATCTTTCCTTGGAGAATACCACTGACCAGTGATTTTGAATTTCTGGGAAGTTTTATTTTATATACTGAGTGAATGGTTTGGATATAAAAATAATCCTTTAGTTTTTTTTTTTTTTTTTTTTTTGATTGTTTGCTTTGTTTTGTTTCATTTTGGTTTTTTGAGACAGGGTTTCACACTGTAGCCCTGTCTGCCCTGTAACTCACTACATAGGTATGGTAGTATGAATGTATGTCACCCTCAAGACTTAGGTGTTTTATTAAAACTTGGATCTCCAGATGCCTGGCTTTGAGTGAGAGCAGATCTAATTTCTAATCCAAAGGTATACGCAGAAGTTTGAGCTCAGCCTGGGTTCTTGCTGTTTGGCTGCTAGTTTTGTGCTTGCTTGCTTGTGGTGCTGGCTGTGTGGTGTGTCTCCCTGTTTGTCTCTGTGAAAGGGGGCCAGATTCTTCTGCCATCAACAGAACTTCCCCTGGATCTGTAAGCATGAAATAAATCCCATTCTTCCTATAAACTGTGTCTGTTTGTAAGTTTATCCTAGCAATGTAGAACTGTCTATAACAGTAGGTCAAGCAGGCCTTGAACTCACAAAAACCCTCCTGCTTGTTCTGCCCAAGTAATAAGTGTACTTAAAAGTTATAGGATCTGAATCTACTCCCTTTGGAACCAAGCCTATACCACAGTCACCTAATCATAATACATGTTTTATCAGTTATGTTGGCTCTTAAATCATAATGTATATCATGCCATCAAGATTTTCCTCTTAAACAATTGTTTTGAATAAATATAGATTCAGTAATTGTAAGATATAGAGAAATCTACTGTGCAATTTAAAAAACTTCCCTAAGTAATAGTATTTAGAAAAACTGGGATATCCTATTAAATGGTACACTATCACTGATACATTCATCATGGGCAATACTTCCATTACTTCAAAACTTCTCTTTTCACAGCCACATGTGCACTTCCTTACTTAATTCTTCTTAACTAGTAATCTGTTTCCACCTCTATGCTATTGGCATTTCAACATGTTACATAAATAGAACCACACAGTAGATGAGTGTGTGATGCTAAAGGAAGGTGACCCTCCTTATTATCCATTGGGTGGGAGATTAGGCTATGATTACCCCTTTGGACTTTCTATCTCTGGCTGAGAAAGAGAGTCATGCCTCTACATTAAGCTTTTTGACCCATTGTCAGCACCCAGCAGTAGAGTTGTTGCCATACCTACTGATGTTTAGTGATGGAGACAGAGATTTCCCACAGAGATTGTACTGACACCACAGCATCTAGAAGAGTCTAGAAGTGATAAAACATCCTGGGAGCCTGTTCAATATCCTCTCCAGCATTCTGGTAAGGTTGATAGTTTTAAGAAGTTTATAAAACCATCTAATACATTTCCATATTTACACATTGATAAAGTTAATAAGTGGATTTACACAAATTTTGTAACTATTTTATATTCTTCAAAGCACAGTGTACTTCCCATAACTAAATAGAAACTTCCTCAAATACTCAAACCTACAGTGATTTATCTTCTCTCAAACTTACAGCACATAATTCTTATTCTACTTAGCCAGTAAAACTTAGATATTTTGAGATGTTTCATGCTCTTAACTATGTTTTATGAGACAAAATACCTAAATTTCTGTATATTCTTCATCTGTACAATGTTAATAAAGACTAAGAAGTAGCATGGATAGGGATTTATACCTGTGCAAGTCTATAATCCTATTATAAAACATTATGGGAGATGGCATCCAAATTAGAAGACAGAAGTTCTTGGCGAATTTAGTATACAGATGGTTAGTCATAGAATATATTTTTGTTGAGGCTGTTGGTATTGATTTTAGGCATCATAACTCAAAGTAGCACTGTTCTGTGGTCCTCAGCCCCTCAGAGGCAGTGACACTCAGTGACTCTTGCAACAGAGTAACAGATTTTATAGTTATGTAGGCACAATAATGTCCCACCACCAAATACTACTTTCTAGTTATGCTATTAGTATTAGAGGATATTTTCAGATGTCATTAAACAAATTTAATCACAAGGCTCCTTAGAAGCACCAGGTAATAATTCCATCAGAGGCTTAAAGATGCTGTTATTATGCCACCACTGAAGAGAAAGGAAGAGGCCACAAGACAAGAAGTAGAGGTGTGTGCTACTGTGCCTCGGGAGAGCATACAAATGGATTCTTTTCTAGTGCTCCCAGAAGCAATTTACCCTGCCAATAATTTGATATCAATCCAATTTGAACCTCTGTCCTTCAACATATATGATATCATTGTATTAGGCTACACTTTTGTAGGAATTGCTCTAGAACTGGAACCTGATGTTCCAGATGTGCCATTTTCGATATATCTGAACTTAAATGTGGAACTTAAAATCTGGCCTTCTCTGCTTCATCTTCAAAAGGAGCACAATCATAGCTTCTATCTCATAGAAAGGAATTGAAACATACAAAACCATCAAATCAAATATTATACAAATACTAAACTATAATAATTCAATGGTAGAAAATATTCATTTATATGAAGGATGTGATTAAGAGACAGCGAGATTTAAAAATGCCATAATGTACACAGTCTCCTAATTCCTGCTTTATTTTAAATATTACACATATACATGAAATATTACATATTATATAATATGTGATATTATTACATTACATATTATATATTTATTACATATTATATATTACATTAACTTATAACAGCAGGAGTAAACACAGAATGCAGTATGGCTGTATCTAGGCATGAGGCCAGATGTTCAGATATAGAAAGATAAAAAGAAAGCATCAGGGCTGGAGAGATGGCTTAGCGGTTAAGGCACCTGCCTGCTAAGCCTAAGAATGCTGGTTCCAATCTCCAGGTCCCACGTTTAGCCAGATGCAGTGACGCAAGGGCGCAATGACACACTTTCCCACAAGGGGGTGCACACATCTGGATTTCATTCACAGCAGCTGAGAGACTGCTGGTGCACCCATCTCTGTCTCCCTCTCCCTGTCTGTCTGTCTGTCTCTGTGTCTCTCTCCAAAAATAAATAAAATAATTTTTTTTAAAGAAAGAAAGAAAGCACCAAACAAAATAGGAAGGCTCTAATTTTTAAATTAAATAATAAGTTCATAAATGTTTGTTTTAAGCTCAGTAACTTACATATGTCATCTACATATATACATGTTGGGTGTACAATGTTAAATAATAAATATTTTTCAAAGGCTATGAACAACATCTGAATAATAGCATCTCACATCTACTCACGAAATTTTAATCAATAAGCTCTATTGTGATAACAACTAAAAATCAAAACAAAGGCAATGCTGGCTCCTTACTCACACTATGGTTTCACCATGGATAAATGAGCAGGTCTGCTTATCTCAGTTCCTCATATCCCCAAGTGACCAAAGTGTCATTGTGCCACATGACTTTGAATTACTCAGGAAGTAGAAAGGGAAGAAAGGAAAATTGTGCATTGAGTTGTAATATTGACTCTCAGAAGTCATACATGCTGCTAACACATTTTTCACGGGTTAAAACAAATCACATGTCACGGTGACAATAAAAGTGGAAATAAATATGAAATTATGGCAAAGAGCCACAATTATTTTCTGAAGAGCATGAAAGTTTTTCAGTATTCATCTTTTTGCATTCTTATGTGAGTGGTGTGTGTCTGCATGAGTATGCATGGGTACACATGTGGAGATGTGTGTGTGCACACATTTGCATGTGGATGTGGAAGCCCTAGGTTAACATAGGGTAACCTCACTGATCATTTTTTACTTTATTTATTGAGACAGAGTCTTTCATTTGGGCTCAGAGCTCACTGCTTCAGCTAGTCTAGCTAGACAGCTGACCTTAGGATTCTCTCACTCCACCTCCCCCATGCTAGGATTACTGGCATGCTATCACACCAGCCTAGAATTTACATAAGTACTGATGGTCCAAACTCAGTTCCTTAATCTTTCTTCTTGCACAGAAAGCACTTGTGCTCACTGAGGCCCCTCTCCTCCTCTCTAGCACACATTTTTCTGAGCACCAAATATTTGGAACTTTTACCCCATAGCAGTGTGACTTAATCATAGGCCTGAAAAGACACCATATATGATTTAAAAAAATTTTTTTTTTTCAAGGTAGGATCTTGCTCTAGTCTTGGCTGACCTGGAATTCACTCCATAATCTCAGGGGTCCTTGAACTCATGGCAATCCTCCTACCTCTTCCTTCCGAGAACTGGGATTAAAGGCATGTGCCACCACACCTGGCCTCCATATATGAATTTTATTGTGACATATATAGGACACCAACTGGCAGTCCTGTGTAATTCAAATAACAGTTCTAGAAAATATATGAACTATTAAAATAGAAATGGAAATACTTTTAGAGCTTAAAATATATGCATATAAAAATTTTAGGTTAACATGCCAATTGGTACTTTGAATAAATGTGTAAGTTGACATCAATATGAAAAACAAAGATTAAATTTATAACTGACAGGGTTTTATGACAATATCATTATATATTATTTATGACAAAGAGCCTGTATTTTAAATTATATTCAATTATATATGTACATTAAAGTAGAATTTAAGTCACTGAAATAGGTCATAGGCTAGTCTCAGTTTTAAATACAAGAGCAAATGACTCATGATTTCTTCCATTCCATTAGAGAGCCAATTACAGTTTTTAACCATGTATATTCACAATAATCTAAAATAGAAAGCATCTATTTGAAAGCTGAGCCTGACAACTCTGTCTAGCTGGAGACCCAGTGGCAGAAGCTCTCTCTCCATCTCCTTCCTCTGCTGCTGGCAGCTCTCCACATGTTTTGATATATCACAATGCAAAATTTTTCTGAAAGCTAAACAGGGGACTTAGTCCTGGTATTTTGATCCAATATAACTGAATATAATTCTCAGGGAGATCTTAGGAATTTGCATATTAATATGCTATAAGTAGCAGAAAAGGTGGTTGAAACACAAACCTAGAAAAAGTTGCCAATAATGTGCAAAATGGGGTAGGGGAGATAGGCCAGTGGGAAGCCTGCTTGCTGATAGGCATGAGGACCTGAGTTCCTATCTTTGGCACCTATGTAAGAGGTGGTCATTTTGGTATATTGCAGCACTAGAGAGGCAGAAATAGGGGATTTGGGGGGCTTACTGAGGGCCTCATCTAGCCGAATCAGTGAGTGTTAGGTTCAGTGAGAGACCCCATCTGAAAACATAAGGAGGGAAGAAGACATTAAATGCAACATACATATGAACATACATATAAACCTGCATGCATATACATACATTCACATGCAAATGTATGCAAAATAACAGAATCATGTTTAAGTCAGGGAAGAAAAAGAAGGAAAAAATTTAACAGAGATAACATTTGACCTAACACACTATATTCCCTTTCCTTTCTCTCTCTCTGTCTCTCCACTTGAAATATAATGGAGACAAGTGTGTGTGTGTGTGTGTGTGTATTAGACTAGACCATATACATACATATATATGTGCATATATATATATATATATATATATATATATATATATATATATATATATGGTGTAGATGGACCACTTTGCTTCTGATTGCTTTATTCATTCATTACAAGGTTTTCATATGCATTCATATTGTAGAAAAGATATGTAATCTTTAAGAATATTTTGAAGAAGAAATCATTAATTCTATTGCTGTGAATCAACTATTTTGACTTTCCTGTGGTCTCATAAGACATTGTCCACATATACACCTATTTCATAGTTATGAGTCTAGCACATAATGGTGCTTACTGAATTTCTTGATGCCGTTTCCTAAATATATTTGTGTATCATTTCATGTGTACTTTAATGGCTATATAAAGTTCTACTGAGTTGGTATAATTTATCATTCTCTAGTTTGGGGTTTTGCTTGCCTAAAGTATGTTTTTCTTATTGCATATATAGCAGACAGAAATGGATGCATTGTGCACTATTTACATTTTATAAAAAATTCTACATCCATATGTTATCATGTTTAATATTACATTATAAGATAATTAGACTTTATTTGAACACAGAATCCTTTTTGATATGTCACATTTTATTGTAATTATATTTTGTATTAAATACCTTCACCTCTGTTTGGTAACTGAGATATAATAATGTTAACTACTATTTTTGAGTATAACTTTCTTCATTTAAAAATGAGGAAATTTAAATATAGAGTAACAACTTGATGCATACCAGAAACAACAGATTAGAAGCAGGAATTGATTTGGCTTATTCTTATACTTTTTATTCAACTCTTGCCGGCTAGTTCTGGATTATAACTAGTCATATTATTATTTTAAAGACTAAGAACTATTACTTCTATGACTTATAACTAAGAGTGTAAGTAAATATATATGTATATATCTTCATATACTAGATAGATAGATAGATAGATAGATAGATATGTGTATATATATATATATATATATATATATATATATATATATATGTATATATATATATGTATATAATAGCTCCAAGTGTCTTAACCAACTTCTTTTCAGTTGTTTCAGTCATTACCACATGTAAATATACTAGATCCATTTCATGTGTTTGACCTGAATTATTTATTTCTGTATAAATCTTTTAATGTTACAACCAATTTCTAATCATGCAAAACAGAAAAATTATGTCAAAAATGATTGATCTCAAAGACACCACATTGTCCAATGTATGGGGAATGGAATCATGTACATGCTGGACAGAAAACCAAATATTTTACTTCAAGGTACTAAGTAGGTACATTCTTTCTATAGTCTACCAGTATACATCTCAAATAAAACTACAAAAATAAAAGATAATGCAGAGATAATTATGGGGTTACAGACTTCATCACTTTGAGAAATTATTGTGTAACTTTAAAAGTAGTAACACTGATAAGTATAAGAAAATATGTAATAGAAAGATACTTCATGGACTGCATAACACATTCCACACCTACCTTATTTATGTCTGAAAGGTCTTAATGTTCAAGCCAATCAAAACTATCAAACAATTTTGAAGGTCAAATGCACCCCACAGCCTATGGTTATATAATCTTTTAAAAAAATTAATTTTTTTTTTATTTTTGGAGAGAGACACAGAAGAGACAGACAGAGAGAGAGGGAGAGGGAGACAGATAGAGAATGGGCACGCCAGCAGTCTCTCAGCTGCTGTGAACAAAATCCAGATGCGTGCGCTCCCTTGTGGGAAAGTGTGGCATTGAGCCCTTGTGTAACTTTGCATCTGGCTAAACGTGGGACCTGGAAATTTGAACTGGGTTCTTAGGCTTAGCAGGCAGGCACCTTAACCACTAAGCCATATGTCCAGCCCTGGTTATACAATCTTTAAAAGGCATGCGAAATAATACAATAAGGATGAATCTTATCATAGAAAGTAAAATGTGAACTAAGGAGTCAAGCAAAGTATCTCTAAAGAAATGGGGCCTAAGTTAGATTTTGGAGTAGGTTGGGATTCTCAGGAAGCCTATTTGGAGCTGGAAGATTGATGCTCAAAGGATTAACACCCGAGGAATGAAGTAGAGAAAAGAGGCTCAGACGGGGAGAGCTGAGCTCTAAGAACCTTAGCCAATCTTTAGAGTGCATGGGATTTAGCATTCAGTGAAAAGCTTTCTCCACAAGCATGAGGACCTGTGTCTAGATCCCTAGTCTGGTACCCCCTTGAAAGCTAGCCACTGTGATACATGTCTGCAATGTTGGGGAGACAAAACAGGCAGATTCCAAGGACTTACAGGCTAGTTAGCCTAGTTAAGTCAATGAGCTCTTTCTTCAGTGAGAGAGACTTTGTCCCAGATATAAAGTGGAAAATAATAGGAAGATATACACCATTGACACTTGTGCATGTGTATCTGCATACACACAATTGTGCTCCGTGCAAACTGCATACACACATACACATACACACATGCTATACATATACACATGAAAAGAGAGAAAAAGAATATTCTAGCGTGAGAATGGCCCTTTAGAATTGTCACAAATTTACATCAGAACACTCTGTAGTACACTTTTACTCCAAGCAGACATTGCATGCAAGCCATCTCAGGTAGAGGATCATCATGCTTGAATGGCTGATAGTCAAATACTATTGTTGCGGTTACTTTCTCATTGCTGGGACAAAACATCCGATAAGAAGCAACAAAGGGGAAGACAGGGCTTATTTTGGCTTAAAGTTTCTAAGGGAATTTTTATCATGGTCGAGAAAGCATGTTTGAGCAGTCAGCCAGCTGATATCTTCATATATATCATCAGCAAGGCTAGAGCTGCAGGAGTTTCCTAGTGAAGCTTCAGTAGGACTAGACTAATGACCTTCCCAGTCTACCCTCAATGACACACTTCTTCCAGCACAGCTCCACTTCCCAAAGCTCTACTAGCTAGGTATTGAGTATGAGGCTTAATTACAAACACATGAGACTATTGGAGACATTTCATATTCAAACTACCACCATTACATGGTAAATCTCAGTATTTGATACCAATATCTTTATTCCTGAAGAAGATCTGAACATCATATTGTTACAACTACCATAACTTGTATGGCTAAGACAATATTATCACTTGGTCTACTCAAGTCACTGCTGTATGAGTCAGGGTGCTTGAAAGGAACTGAACCAATAGTATGCCTGTGATTAATAGTTGTATATGCACGTATATAAGGAGTTTTGTCAGGAACTGGCTCACATGATTTTGGACACTGAAAAACCTTCCCATATTCAGTAGCAATTTGTATCCCCAAGAAAATAGTATGCATTTCCAAATCTGAATCTAAAGCCTGAGGACCAAGAGGGATGATATGATAAATTCCAGTGTGAAATAGAACGTTGAAGGTTCAAAACTGGAAGAAGGTGGCTGTCTCTGTTAAAATCCAAAGTCTAGGAAATAGGAGGTGCCTCTTATTCCATCTTTTTATTCTCTTTTGGTCTTTAATTGATGGCTGAAGCCCATACACATTTAGTCTTGTTGCCATCAGTCAACCAAATGAATGTTAATCTCATACTGAGATAGCCCATATCCACCCACACACCCACATTCGCCTAAATGTTTGGGTGTCCCATTGTGGTCCGTTAACTTGTCACATACAATTACTTATCACAATTGTACCTTTCCATGTGTTAACCACTAGAAGAGGTAGATAAATGATGGCCTTTCAGAGATGTTCCATCTGTAGACATACCTCAGTATGTCCTGAGAGTGAGCTTTTGGATTCTGCTACAGGAATCCAGAGATTTTTAAAAATATATTTTTTATTACTGTATCCTTTCCCCTTGTGCTGGAACCAGGTTCACCAAGAAAGCAGCACTCTTGTTCATTTCCCCTATAACTCCATGGCTTCATCTGGTCCTGATGTGGTGAGATGGGCTTACCACATCAGAGATTGTTTTTAAAAGCATTTTCTCAAAGAAATTCTGGAGCCAGCCAGAACTTTTAAAATATTATTTATTTATTTATTATTTATTTGAAAGAGGGGAGAGAGAGAGAGAGAGAGAGAGAGAGAGAGAGAGAGAGAGAGAGAGAGAGAGAGAATGGGCATGCCAGTGCCTCCAGGCACTGCAAACAAACTCCAGATGCATGTGCTACCTTGTGCATCTGGCTTACGTGGGTCCTAAGGAATTGAACTGAGGTCCTTTGGCTTTACAGGCAAGAACCTTAACTGCAAAGCCATCTCCCCACCCCCAGGCATAACTTTTGAGGGTAGATAGTTTTTTGTGAGAATTTGTGCAGAAGTCATTTCAGCTTATTCAAGCAATTATGATAAGACAACTAGGTAATTTATTTCTTGTAGTTCTAGGCTCTGGGAAGAGCAAAGTACCGACAGATTTGATGTCTGGTGACCACCCACATTCAGGCTTGTGGATGATTCCTGCTGGCTTGTGTCTTTAAATAATAGCATGGTGTGTGGGGGCTATCTTTTTAGACCTTAGAAATATTGCCTCTTATAATGGCATTAACTCTATTCAGGAAAGATACCTCCTTAGAACCTAATCACATCTCAAAGATTCCACCTACCTAATATCACTAACGTACAGATAAAAATTGCAATCTATACATTTCAGGGGAGCATAAATATTCATAACACAGATAAGGAACCAGCTAGTAACATCAGTTCTAGTTTATATAAACCATTCAACCATGTCACCATGCTAACGCTGATGTACACTATCTTAATGACAAACAATGGCAGATAGCCCATTAATAACTTTCCTACAATTTGCAGAAAGGATTGCAGTTAAAAGGTCTTATCTTCCTGTGTTATTTCCCTAGATGAAGTCATAGATTTCAACCAAATCATAGCCATTGACCTCCTGTTCTCAGTCTACCAACTCATTTAGCATCAGACTCCTAAACTGTCACCCATAGATTAATATCATAAAATGTATTGGCTAATGGCTTTTCTAATTTTTCACAAATTTATCACTTTGTTACTTTGTTATAATATTGTTCACTCCTTTACCATATCTTGAAATAATATCTATTAATAGCATATTGTGATAAAGACACAATGTATGTTTTTCTAATTAATGTGTGTTAATAGTCAGCTCCTACATGTACATTCAGACTGTATATACAGTTGACCTGACATTTTCACCTCAATATTGTAGAAACATGATACATAATGTGATTCATTCCAAGACAATGTAATTATACAAAAAAAAAAAAAAAAAAAAAAAAAAAAGGCAGGATGGCACAAATCTTTAATCCCATCACTCAGGAAGCAGAGGTAGGAGGATCACCATGAGTTTGAGGCCCCTTGAGACTACATAGTGAATTCCAGGTCAGCCTGGACTAGAATGAGACCCTACCTAGAAAAAAACAAAAAACAAAAAAACAACAACAAAAAGTCTGCTACTATTATGCATTGTTGTAGACATTCACCATGTATATTTTTACAAACCCTGCAAGGAAGCTGTTATACTCTTGGTGTTAGAAAAAAGGCAGTTTGGGGCTAGAGCTATGGCTCAGTTTACAAGAATATAAGCCTCCGAAGCATGAGGGTCTGAGAGGGCCTTATTTTTCATAGTACTGTCCATAGCATTCATGTAAGCAGTTGAGTATAAAAGTACACTCCTGTAACTTCAGTCCCATAGGGAGCAGAGACCAAGTGAGGCTTTGGTTAGTCTGACAGAACAGCTGTAGGTTCAGAGAGATTCCATCACAAGGGAACTCATGGATGAGTTATAGGTGTGTGGACCCTTGACATTTTCCTCTGGCCTTTGCACACATGTGTATGGGGCACATATGCACATACCATACACTCATCACACACAACACACACACACACACACACACACACACACACACACACACACACACAAAATATACCAGACCACACATATTACATACACATGCAAAAAGAACTACAGTCTATGTTTAAGAAGACGGATATCTCTATGGACCCTCCACTGATCACAGAAGTAGGATCTGCTTTTAAATTTAAAGCACTATGATCACAGAGCCTGTGTTCTTCAGAATGTGAATTTCTATAAAGCCCTAAGAACATCCTGAGTGGAAATCATAATTGAATATGTTAGAATGGCTCTAGATTCTTAAAATCCCTTCAACTCCAGGGATTGTAGAGAATTTCCTTTCCCTGTAAATGAACATAGACCATTTACTATTTTTATGATAGACGATGTAGAGTCCCCAAACCTGAGATAGGGTGCAGCAAACAAATGATAGTAGATACAGTCTAAAACTAAAATCCATCTTCATTATCCATTAATTTTCATTCCTTTTGTATTTACCAATCCACTCACTTATAAAATTAGACACCCAAATAAATACTTGAACATTTCTCTAGTCATCTACCCATATTTATATGCAGAATGATTAAAAAAATGAGTTGCCAGTGTACCCACTCTGAGTACCGGAATACAGGAAGACTGTTTCTTCACTTCAGCTTACTTCTCATACTATAATGACCTTGTGTGTAGTGTTATGATTCATGTATATATGTCATTGCTGTTGATGATTTTTACAAATGGCCCTCATGTAATGTTCAGTCATACTAAACACAAGAGAGCTTTGAGGAACTTTATAGAGAAAATACTTGTGTTGGAAATGCTTTTTAAAGACATAAGTTATGGGCGCAGCACTGAAACACCTCTGTCATACCCTCCAAGGCTCAGGGCCCATTGCGGAAGAGGGGGCGGATAGAATGGAAGAGCCAAAGGAAGGGTATGACTCCTTACAATGCAACTGCCCAGACAGAAATTGGCCTTGATATCCATGACCTCACAGTGCCTAGCAATACCTTCTCAAGACCCTCATAATAGAAGAAAAAGATGATGACAACAAATTAAAAGAGAGACTAATGGAGAGAGGGAAGGGATATGATGGAGATTGGAGTTCTAAAGGGGAATGGGGGAGGGGAGAGAAATATCATGCATTTTTTGTATGCAAGTATAGAAGTTGTCAATTAAAAAAAGACAAAAGTTATGAGATATTTGTGAGTTTAATATTAGTGAAACAATAGCAAAAAAAATAAGGTATCCAAATAAACATTCCCTTTAATCAGGGTTATGTATCTATTGTTTAAAGAAAATGGCGAATATAGCAGCTCTCTGAAATCTCACTCTGTATCTTCTATAGGTACTGGAATTTAAGGGTCACTAATTCAATCTACTGTCAAATTTACAGTGAGAAGCCATGTTATATTCCATTATACTTCCAAACAAAATCTGCCATTTCTAGATCATCAGTTAGCGATAAGAAGAGGTGATATAGGAAATTATGTTCAAAATAGTTCCTGAAAAGGAGCTTGAGTCAGTAACGTGCCTCCTCATGACTTCAGCAGGCAGGTTATGCCACTGAGTTGAGTTGGTATAGGGGTCCATTCTCAAATCATAAAAATCATGTCTACCCAACCCCAACAAACAACCAGATTAAAACAGTGATTATCTCTACAATAATTTCTGGTTTTTTTTTTTTTTTTTAGTGAGCATGTTTGTGGAGTGGTATATATGTGGTTTTGTGCTGTGTATGCATGTGTGTACATGCGTGGAGGCCAGAGTAGAACATTGTCCACTTCCATTGTTCATCTATGCATTTATGTGTTGCCTTGAGAGGGAGGACTGTCACTGATTTTGGTGCTTGCTTACTTCATGAGCCCCAGGCCTAAGGTTACACATGTGTGTGACCATAACAACCTGTTAACATGGGAATCAAACTCAGGTTGTCTCAGCCCCCTCCTGCTTATGCAGAAAGTGCTCTTTCCCAGACTTTACTGCCTTCTTTGTCCCTTGGAAGTGACATGTCAGAGTTGTACTGTTCTCTTTCCAAGGGTATGCTGTGTCTTACAGCACAGGATCAAGCATTACCCAACTGAATCACTAATATACTTCCAGCCCAGAACCAGTGTTTCAGTGTAGGAGAGTTGTTAAAGCACAAGTTTTATGTTAAATCTCTATGTAGTGAGTGGAATATTTTTAGCCATAGAGGAGAATGAAATTATGATGTCATTTATAGGAAAACAAAGGCAACAGTAAAAAATCATATTAAACAAATTAAGTCAATATCAGATAATATCACATGTTTTATTTCCTTTGTGGGTCCATGATATATAGATATATAAGTTCAACATGTATAGACGCAATGACACCTGAAGGGAAACTGTGTGGTAAACAACACAAACTACAGAAAGGAGGAAGAAGAAGGAGGGGATCAGGGTATGGAAGAGGAATATACTTAAAGTGTATTATATACTTGCATGAAAATTTCCTTGGATAACTGTATTATAAAATAATAAAATACAATCAAAGTTTTGTTTTGAAAGTCAAATTCTCCTGCTTAACATAGGTCAACAACCCACTGATGAAATATTTCGGAGTTATTTTAAAGACAAAACAGATGAGGTATATAAGGCATTCCACATATATTCCATATAGTGTATGATTGAAAACAAGTCTTATATAAGCAGCTGTAGCACTCTTATGTCTGCATGCTTTTAAAAAGAGGGACAAGTGCACAGGGACATAGATGGTTTGTTATCTACAAGTTTTATATCTGGGGTCTGGGTTTCACCATGGACCAAGCTGCTTGCTGTCAACACCAACAGAGAAGGTAGGAAAATCTATTGTGAAAAGTTAAAAGCAACTGGCACATGTAGGTAGAAAGCTGGAGCTGTTCTCATCCCCTCAAGTATCTCCTTTCTGATCTACTGCCTGGCATTTAGGTTTCAGTTCCTTTTACCCAACCTAGGCTGGAACAGTAATAAGTGAGATATGAAAGCCTGAGTGTGAAGGAGCAAAGCTCCCAGAATGGTGGAATTTAATAATGCAGCAAGTACTTTTGGAATAGGAAATAACTCTTAAAAGATTTCTTTTCATGAAATCCCAGGCTCTGTTCAGCAAGATCATCTTATAATCTTTTTGAATTTCTGTCTTGTTTCTCCTCACAGGCTCCCTAACCTGGTGCTATTTGAGCTCTCATAGCATAGCTGATAGAATACAGCTCTTATTTTACTCACAAGAAGTGTGAATGGCCAACAAATATCTAGAAGAGCAAGAAGAATGAATTTAATAAAATAATTAATAATCATAAATATAAAACCATGAAAAAAGTATGAAGTGTGAAAGTATAAAATATGAAGACATGAGTTCAATCCCCCAGAACTCACATAAGAATTCCAGGCATGAGGATGCTTGCAATCCCAGAGCTGGGGAAATGGAGATAGGAAGATCCCTGGGGCTAACTAGCCAACCAGTCTAGTCTGATTTTTGTACTCCAGATCAATGAGGAATTCTGTCTCATAAAAGGTAGATGTATTTCCTGAGAAACAATACCTGCGGTTATTCTCTGGCCTCCTTATGCATGTATGTGTAGGTGCACATACACACCTGCACACGTCTGCACTAACACATGCATACTCACATAAGTAATGTAATAATAATAATAATTATAAAACCTCACTTGGTAAATCTTTTTTAGTAGCTAAGTTTATTTAATTGTTGTGTTAAATACTGTGCTAACCATAAGTAGCATCCACATTTAACTGCTCATCACTGGCAAAAAGATATTATTATTATTATCCCCATTTTATAGATTGGAGACATTTTATAGATTGGAAGCTCATTGTCGTGAAACAGGATTCTGTTAGTGTTAAAGATGTCCTTTGTTCCCTCCCTTTTGTTCAGAAAAAGCTTCCTAAATAGGCCTCTGGCACAAGACAATCTTATTTTTATCATAGTTTCAGTCCCCTAGAAAAGTAACTGAACTGAGCATCCATTACACATGTGTACTCCTGAGCAAATGAGTCAGAGTCTATCCAGATGTCATGTATCCTTATGGAAAAAGTAGGGAATTCAAACACAATGAAAGCTGGGGCACTAATGGAGAAAAGAACCTTGTCACAAAGTGGCCTTTATGAAAATAAAACATAGGTTTAATAATAGCAAATCCTAACATTAACCCATGACCATGATCAATTATGACATCCAAACATTTATTCCTCTAGACACATATAGCATCATTGTCACACCCTGGTTAAAACACAGCCCTTAGACTTTTTTTTTTTAAATTTTACTTTCCTGTTGGTGCCTTTGATAGCCTCCTCCCTGTCCTCCCCCCTCCAAAGGGACCCTCCTCATTGGGGAATGTGGGTCGTGCATTGTGGGGGTAGCCAACAGTTGTGGGGACAAGGCAATGTCTGTGCATAATGACCCAACTTGTGGCTCTAACACTCTTTCTGCCCCCTCTTTTGCGAATTTCCCTGAACCATGTTGGGTTCATTTTAGTTCTACTTCAGTGATGAGGTCTTGGGAGCTTCTGTGTCTCTGGATATCTGGCTTAGTAGGAGTTGAGTGTTCTCTGTGTCTATCTCCTTCAGCCTTGTGCTGGTGTCAGGTTCACCGAGAAAGCTGCACTCTTGCCCATTTCTCCCATTACTCTGTGGTTTCAGCTGAGGCCCTAGTGAGGTGTAATAGGCTGATCCTCCCCTCAGGTTCGGCGTCCATCTGAAAAAGAGAAGCAAATTCTCCAATGGAGAGAGAAGTCAGCACCAGATAGATGGGATGGTCATTATTATTTTAGAGAGAATTTTATATGCCTAGGCCCTCTTATAGCCCACAATTGGTGGGAGCATGATATCAGAGAATGGGCTCATTTTCTAGAGATGATTTTTGATTTATTTCGCAGTTCCAGCTATGAGTTCCATTCCACTGAGTGGATCTGTTAGTCAAATCAAAAGCAGTTGGTTACCCCCCATAGCTGTGTGCCACTATTGCACTTGTTTGAGCATCAAGTCAGGTTGTTTACTGCTGAGTAGCTTAGACTAAGAGTTTTTTGGACAGATGCCAGTTACTGAATTAATAAACAAATGATGAGCATGATCTGCCTTCCAGGGCTAGCATGTAGCTTGGTTGGTAGAGTGCTTGCCTGGCATGTAGCCACATGCCTGTGTTTAACGCCAAGCACCACAGAAATCAGGGAAGGTGGCACACCTGTAATCTGAACATTCAGAAAGTGAAGACAGGAGGTGAGAGATCAACATGGGATATACTAATCCTTGTCCCAAGGGAGAAAATGCTCTTCAGGTATTTTTGAGACAAGCTTACTGTCTTAGGTCCCAAGGAACCATAGTTAGGTGGCAATTTCTGTTTAGGGAAATAAGGTAGAACAGATGAGTCCAATAGTTCCTAGTAATTAATATTCCAAGAATATTTATTTGTGCATTCCTAAGAATATGAATTTCTGTCACATTTTTAATGTGTGGAGCATTTCTCAACTTTCATTATATAACACACACATGCAAAATTATGTCATCTAGAAACAGTTTTAAAATATAAACATATAAGCCAACATATTTTGGGGTGAGAAAAGAGAAAATAGAGGAGCATATACATATTTTGCAAACAAGTCACACATAGCAACAGTAATTCAGGGAGAAGATAAGATCTATTTGCGTTCTGTCATGACATTTTTAATTGGATAGCTGGTAGCTTGCATCTGGTGGTGGTGTTAGTCCTGTTTTCAGAACATATTCCAATGGTAGTAATAAGATGCATCTAAAAGATGTAGTAAGGAATTAGAGGTGGACCCTTTGCCTGAAGATTCAAATACAGGCCAAGTAACCAAGCCATGCATGAATGAAACGTCAGTCCTTAAGGTGTGTGCCCTCTCCAACAAGCTCTCATCATACCCCTGCTCCCTGCCCACAAAGAACCCACTCCCATTTAGCTTGAGAGATGTGCTCACTCTAATCGAGAGAAGGACAACAGATTATCTTAGAAATCACTCTTACAATACTCTGAGATACCTCTCACTATTCCAATTCAAGAGAGGAAGTAAAGCATCCTGTCTATCATCACAGTACTCACAATGCCCATGGCCCAACCCAAAGTTTATCCTGTACGAAATTCACTGTGTTCCAGATGAAACATCATTTTCCTACCATATCCTATTACAAAACTGACAGCAAGGTTCTATTTTCCCAAGCACATTTTTTTTTCATTTTGTCAGTAGAGCAGTGTATAAAAATATCAACAACATAAAAGATATTGGGTGAGAATGGTTATGAAGTGCTCCCCTCCTCGAGGGGCTGGGATCCTGTGAGTTCTAAGGTTCCACAGAGTAGTTCTTATCAATTTGAGGCTTGCTTCTCACCTGTGACTGGTTACTGCTAGGAGGGTACCATATCACCATTCATGAAAAGTAAAAAGGATTTAAAATTAATACAAAGGAAAGAATTGAAGCCAGGAGACAAGGTTAATATGGACTATGAAAGAGATGATTCAATGAATTTTATTTTTGTAAAAAAAATCTATGATTTTACATTCTAAGCAAGGTCACACAGGCACAAAAAGAAAAACACCACATGTACTCTCTCATATGAGATCAATTGAAGATGAGTGCAAATGGGAGTTAACATTAGGAATACGGGCATTAAACTAGAGTGAGATCAGGAAAGAGAAGAAATGCAGTTGTGGGAGAAGAGGTATTTCCTGAACCATTGGGCAAGAGATGGAATTTAGGGGTGTGGTAGTTTGAATATATGTCCCCCAATATATTCAGTGTTTTATTGTTTTATAGTTTGCATCTGCAATCACCTTGCTAGAGGCAAGGTCACTGGGGACCCGGTCTTAAGGTGTGGTGATGGTTTGAGAGTCCATTGTAAAGATATGCAAATATGCCTAGCAGGAGTTCCTGAAGTGTGCTGTGTGACCTTTTGGCTGTAGTTTTGCTCTGTGTGCTGTGGTGGCTGGTTGGCTTTTGCTCTCTCTGCTCGGCCCTGTGAAGAGCAGGCTGCTTCTCCTGCCTTTATGGAACTTCCCCTGGATCTGTAAGCTTCAATAAATAATATCCCTTCCTCCATAACTGTGCCTGGTCTGGAAGTTCATCTCAGCGAACCCGAAGCTGTCTGCAACATTAAAGTGGTACCGAGGAGTGTGGGGTGAGATGAACCTGACCGTGTGGATATTCGTCTTTTGGAACCTTTGTTTTGGAGGAATGGGCATGGACTTGGTGCTTGCAACTGAAGATGCCTTCTGGAGTGGTAAGCCAAGTTTTATGGACTATTCTGATGAGAGTTTGAGAATGCTAAGTGCAGACAATATTGAACTTCGAGGCTTGGCTTATGAGCTTTCTAAGGGGAAGGAAAGACTGCAGAGGACTTTGTTGGAACTGGGCTACTGGCATAAGGGATGGCTACATCCCACTATCCAGGCCCAGAGTGTTTGATCAAGGTTAAATTTGTAATGGACTGATGTGCTTGTCTAAAGATATTGGACTGAGATTTTAAGATTTTAAGTTGGAAAACCTGAAGCAAGTTAAAAGTAGAGGCATTGAGACTGGTTTAGCTGCTATTGTCAAACACATTAGTAATCTTAAGGAAGGTGGAAGGAAGGTGGCCCGACTTGATTTACATTAAAACAATGGAGAGGATGCCTGAGGAAAGACTGTTAGAAATGCAAACTCTTTGGAAAGAGTTGACTGGAGAAGGAACCTGCTTTTCAAGGCTATGGTTTATTTTGTCCCTGGATTTAGAATATGGCTGTGTCCTGCACACCTGGTATTAGTTTTGGAAGCATGAAAAATGCATGGAGTGGTCATGAGTTGCACACGGTTCCAGGAGCCGCTGCTGAGATGCGGCATGAAGCAGGGCATGAAGACCCTCAGGAATAGGCTGGAAGAGCCTTTTGGAAGAGGACCGTGGTTTGCATGGAGACCTGAAGATGTTTTGGATATACCAGGACTGTGCAAAAGGACTACCATAGAGTGCAGTGTTGGCATGGGATGAAAGTTTTCCCTGGCGACTCTGCCCAGCTGGAGGGGCGTAATTGGAAAACCTGGAGACTGTTAGTCTCTGGTTATATTGAACTTGAACTGCAGAAGTTTGATGACGGCTGATGGTGGTTGAGTTTGCATTGTTTTAGTTTCTCCTTGCTATGCCTTTTACCAGTTAAAAATGTTTACTCTGTGCCTTTACATGTTGAAAGTATTTAACTTGTTTGATTTTACAGGACTCACTATCTTAAGTTGATCAAGACTGTAAGAACCTTTGAAATTGGACTGAGTACAATTTACAATGTGTGATAGTTATAAATCTATTGGGGGCCAGGAGCTAAATATATTGGGGGCCAGGGGCGGAATGTGGTAGTTTGAATATATGTCCCCCAATATATTCAGTGTTTTTTTATATTATTTTATAGTTTGCATCTTCAATCACCTTGCTAGAGGCAAGGTCACTGGGGGCCCAGTCTTAAGGTGTGGTGATGGTTTGAGAGTCCATTGTAAAGATATGCAAATGTGCCTAGCAGGAGTTCCTGAAGTGTGCTGTGTGACCTTTTGGCTGTAGTTTTGCTCTGTGTGCTGTGGTGGCTGGTTGGCTTTTGCTCTCTCTGCTCGGCCCTGTGAAGAGCAGGCTGCTTCTCCTGCCTTTATGGAACTTCCCCTGGATCTGTAAGCTTCAATAAATAATATCCCTTCCTCCATAACTGTGCCTGGTCTGGAAGTTCATCTCAGCGAACCTGAAGCTGTCTGCTACACGGGGTGAGAGGGCCTTGGAGGGGTAAGGGTGGTGAGAATATTACACAAAAGTTAAGACAACTTAAGATTCAGTTCTATATATATAATCACTCCTCCCAGAGCAGCTATTGTGAGTTCATGGTTGCTGGGAGAGGGTCAGACATGTTCTGCATTGGGGTAGCCACTGGTAAGTTGTCCATACTTCAATAAATAATCTCTCACACATGCTCATGCAAGCAATGTTAATTTAATTCAGTGTGTCACCAGGAAGAAAGGTGAAAGAAATAAAGAAAAGAAGAAAGGAAAAGAAAAGACATGAAAGAGTGTGAAGAGGATAAAAGATGGTAATGGCTCTGATTATGGTCAAAATGCATCATATATATGTATATATGTATATGTATATGTATATATATATAATGTATATATGTACTTCATATATATGTATATATATATATGTGTGTGATTCATATATATATGGTGAAAAATAAAATTGTAAATGTTGGGAAAAAAATTTTGCAAATAAAAAAAAAAAAACGAATCAGTTCTATGAAAACCTTCATTCTGACTGGCAGTGTACATGATGTAACCACCACTCAGGGGGAAGGGAACAGTCTGGACAGAAGGTAGAAAAAACTTAAACTTAAAACTATGGACTCTGGCTGGTAAATCCAAGACCCGGAATTGGGTTACTTCCCCACAGTGAGCTGTTAGCTAGGGAGACCCATGAGGTCCCAAAAACAATGCAGGCCATTGCCAAAGTATTGATTATCTGCCAGAGCTAGAAAGTAAGATTCTATTGCTAAAGATATCACAGGCTATGGTTATAAGACAATCAAAATACTACCATGCTGGAAATGAAAAGGAAACTAGCTCCTTCCCAGATAGCCATAATAGTGCTGGAGAGCACTATGGGAGCTGTTGGAGAACAATGATCACCAACAGCTTGAGTAATCAGGGGACCCTGCATATCAAGAAATCACCCAGCTGAACAAGAAATACACACTTGTGCAATAGTGGCACACAGCCTCTGCAGAAAACATACTGCTCTCCAGTTGGACATGAGGCCTACTCAGTGTGACAGAACTCATATCTGCTACTGGAAACCATAACAGAACCCCAAAGTTCAGGAAATCCAGACTTCAGAGAGAAGAGTGAGCTTGCACTCCAAAAATATTGCAAATTTCCATACCCCCTTTAACCCAAACTGTTCTCATGCTTGGTTGGACAATCTGTTTTAGTTTATAGATGGCAGAGAAAACAGAGGAGAGCCAAGATTCATTGATAAGACAAGAAGATAGCCAACTGCCCACCATGAGATTTTCCAACTCTATCACAACTGCCAAGGCCCAGAAGAAATTGCAGAGGAAATGATGTCATGAATATTGTTCTTACTGCTAGCCTGACAACCATCCCCGGGATAATGATCACAGACATGATGATTAATTTAAACCTATGAAAACGGAAATTCAGAGGCTACAAAGAATTCAACACTAAATCAGACTGCTAATAGGTCTGTCATGGCTCAGGGAACACTGCAGGAGAGAAGATATAAATATTGTAAGAGCCACAGAGCAGAGTGGGTAGGAATACCCTGAGGCATGGTCCCCCTGCTGCTCTAGATGGACTGACTGAGGCTTTCATGACTCCACAGTAAATACTATAATCCTACAGAGGAGAGCTCCCAGAATAATGGGAGTTAGGGTAAGGGGATAAGAGTAAAACCTATTACATAAAATATATTTTTAAATCTATGATTTTGATTTACATGATCATCCCTTTTTCTTCTTTCTCCATCAGAAAGCTAGTAGGAGAGTTGGGCATGGTGGTACACACCTTTAATCCCAGCACTTAGAAGGCAGAGGAAAGAGGATTTCTGTGAGTTCATGGCCACCCTGAGACTACATAGTGAATTCCAGGTCAGTCTGGGCTAGAGTGAGACCCTACTTCAAAAAAACAAAAACAAAAACAAAAACAAAAACAAAAACAAAACAAAACAAAACAAAACAAAACAAACAAACAAACAAAAAAACTAGTAGGAGAAATTGAGGATGAATCTCTCTGTTACTCAAATTTTATCCAGACACAGTTTATACAGTTTCTATCATCCTTGTATACATTAGAGTACAATTTATTGAATTTTTCCATATCTGTGATTACATCTTAGGGATAAATGACTATCTTTTCATTTTTTTTTGTAATTGTTTTTAGTATTCTGAAACTGTAATAAAATATTTAAATTAACTTTATGTATACGAAACAGTATAAAGAAGGGTATTTGAAGCTTAGAACAATATGTTTAGTATTTCTATCTGGCAAGCTATTTCAATAAGAAATTATTTGCAGTCATGGAGTCTAGTTTAGGCTCTATCTTCCTCAACAACTGTCCCATATATGATACTCAATAACATTAAAATAGAAAATATTTATCTTAATTAGCCTAAAATTTCTTATTATCTAGTATGAAATTTTGCTTCAGGCATTATTAACGTAAGATTGTCCAATTATAAAATAATCTCTGCTTACTTTTCATGTTAGAAAAAGTTTAGCAGACATCTCCAAAAATTCATAGTTGGTGAACAAGTATGAGGCAAGTACTCTACTGCTGAGCCACCCCAGTCCAATGAGTTATTATTAAACACCTATTTATTTTAAAAATATGTTAGGGGCTGGAGAGATGGCTTAGTGGTTCAGGCACATACCTGTAAATTCTAAGGACCCTGGTTTGATTCTCCAGGTCCTGCATAACCCAGATGCACATGGTGGGACATATGTCTGGAATTCACTTGCAGTTGCGGGAGGCCCTAGTGCACCCATTCTCACTCTCTTTCTCTCTCTCAATCTCTGTCTCAATCTCTCTCTTTCTCTCTGTCTCGAATAAATAAATAAATAAATAATAAGTCTTTAAAAACATGTTAGATCTATCCCTTTTTATTAGATAGTGATCAGCTTAATGATTAAAGCAGATGCTAAACAGACGCTTATGATAACTAATTACAATACAATTCGCTATGTAGAAAAAGAACACTGAACAAAGTATAAGTAACTGCTTGCTGATTGAGCCACTAAAAGAACCCACAAAGTAGGGCTGGAGAGATGGCTCAGTAGTTAAGGCATTTGCCTGCAAAGCCAAAGGATCCCAGTTGGACTCTCCAGGCCCCACATATGCCAGATGCACAAAGGGATGCATGCATCTGGAGTTTGTTTGCAGTAGCTGGAGGCCCTGGTACACCCATTCTCTCTCTCTCTCTCTCTCTCTCTCTCTCTCTCTCTCTCTCGCAGTTTCTCTCTGTCTCTTTCTCTCTCTAAAACAAATTAATCAATAAAAATTTTTCAAAAAAATCCATGAAATATTTCAATGTTATGTTGTCCTTATTTTGAAAAACTACCATAGAATCTCTATAGAGAACTTGAGAAATCTTACATAAATAGAAGAGAAGTGCCTGCAATTCTAATACCTGACATAAACATTATTAATATTTGGATATCTTTGCTCCATTTTTTGTGGTGTGCATGTAATAAGAGTGTGAGCATCCTCTACATTCAATTCTGTCTCATAAGCAAGACTGAAGTCTTGTCATATGTGCTGAATTGACCATATGCCAAACAAAAATGAGCAATGTATTTTGTCAAAACTGATCCAGCTAGTCTCTGACTGATTTCATTTTGAACCAGCCAGAAAGAAGACCACCCAGATTACAAAAGCACACTTGGAATAAAATCCACAGATTTTATTTATTTATCTATCTATTTATTTATTTATTTATTTATTTATTTATTTATTTATTTATTTGGTTTTTCGAGGTAGGGTCTCACTCTAGCTCAGGCTGACCTGGAATTCACTTTGTAGTCTCAGGCTGGCCTTGAACTCTCGGCGATCCTCCTACCTCTGCCTCCCAAGTGCTGGGATTAAAGGAGTGTGCCACCATGCCCGGCTAAAATCCACAGATTTTAATGGAAGGAAAGACTCTAAGAACTTTCAAACATTGATTTAGGGCAATGTAACTCCAATTTTAATCTTTCCACAAAAATTTCAGTATATTTCAGAAACAGACTCTGGCTCAATTTTTCTGTAATTTGAGTTAATATTATGTCAAGCTCTCAAGTCATGTACATGTAATTGGTTCATTGATCATACTCTAAGTAGCAAAAGTTTTTGAGGAAAAATAAAAATCTTCTATAATGCTTTTTGTCTAGTCACTCTTATGAGGAAGAACATAGTCCAAGGGAAAATGTTATTAGAGCCAAGAACCCATTTTCTTAAAATTTTTATTTATTTGTTTGAGGGGGGGGAGAATGGGCATGCTAGGGCCTCTAGCAAATGAAAGTCCAGATTTATATACACCTTGTGCATCTGTTATACATGGGTACTGAGGACTAGAACCTGGGTACTTAGGCTTCGCAGGCAAGTGCCTTTATTGATAAGCTATTTGTCCAGCCTACCGTGAATCTCTTTTCAATAGGTTTGTCAATTTATAGTGAGCATAAAAAAAATGACTAACATGATTTTTCCTAAAACTTGTAGGTTATATTGTCCTCATGTTGCATCACCATGAGACCATGGTATTAATGCAATGTCCTGGCCAAATTCCATTCAAAAAGGGATATTGTCATAAAAAAGTTTGTTTAACAAACCTTGCTTAGTCTATCTCCAATTATTTCACCCAACTACATTAGCACAAAGTCCCATATCTCATAAATATAATGTTTAAATAGACAGGATAGAGAAATCCTATTGTTTACTTGCATTTTTTTTTTTTTGTGTGTGTGGTCTGTGGATATACATCATCTATTATTGTGCTGCCTCTCTGTCTTACATATTACGCTGTTTCTTGCTGTGCTCTAAACACAAGAAAAATGTGCATTATCTCTCAGCCTCAACAGGAAAAGGCATTATGTTAAGAGAAAAAAATCTTTTACTTTTTATGGGAGAGTTGAGTAGAGGTCACATCAAAAAATGTTTGGCCTTTCATAAGTCAAGTCCTCATTATAACAGGCTCTTATTTTCTCTAAGCAGCTGATTGTGAACAGCCTTTCTCAATCCTACATTTTAATAATGCCATGTGGCAATATGAAATCCACCATGCTGCAAGTATTTGTATGGAGAAATAGGCCAATACTATATACTATATTTTTATTTTTTTACCTTGCAAAACCCAAGTTTATTGATGCCATGCTCCATAGTCCCACTCAGCTATTTTGTATTTTTATTGATTTTCATTGGCAAGTTCTACAAATATTAACAGTATACCATGAACCTTCACCCCCCTTCCTTTCCCCCCTCCCAAATCCTCCTTCCACTGATTCTCTTCTTCTTTTCAATTTATATATGTATCTATTTTACATAGGTTATCAAGGCAGTTGGAATTATGCCTTTACTAGCATACTACTTCCAATTCCCACTACCTCAATTAATCAGAAGAAGCTATATACGTTTTTTTTCATTATCATCCCACTGTAAAAGCCTGAACTTTGGCCTTGTGAGCCCACCTTATTAAAATTAAGCATCAGAACATCATGACAATGTATGTTTCGAAACATCCTCCCATCCCTTCCATGCCATTACTCAAATAATCATATTCCTACTGTAATTCCACTGAAGACTATTTCTATACTAATTTCTTCCTAGAAGAGTCAGAATTCCCTATTTTTGTTGCACCAGTATTTCCTCTGATAGTGAAACAATCAGGTATGTTCATGGCTTGACAGTTGTGCAGAAGTGGGAGGAGGAATTGAAATACTTTATGAGCCTGAATTCAATTGTACTATAACACTTTTTTATTATTTTAGTGATTTTAAGTACTTACTTACATATTCCATTTAATCATTTGAAAGCCATTGAGAGTATGATGAATTTCTGATTATTGTTTAAAAGAAAGCAGGTGGCATTTACATAAAAATCATAAATATTTAAACCTACAATGTTTAAAAAGTATATATATATATTTGATAGAGAGAAAGAGAGAAAGAGGCAGAATAGAGAGATTGGGCGTGCCAGTGGCCTCTCAGCCACTGTGAATGAATTCCAGATAAGTGTGCCCCCTTGTGGGAAAGCATGGCATTGTGCCCTTGCCTCACTTTTTGCATCTGGCTAAATGTGGGACCTGGAAATTGAACAGGTGTTCTTGGGCTTGGCAGGCAGGCACCTTAACCATTAAGCCATCTTTCCAGCCCAAGTTTTTAAATTTTCAATTTTAATAGTCTGGCTCATATACAAATATACATAAAAACATATTTTCAAGATATAATGTCATAAAGCATTCATCACTGATGTAGCCACAATGATTTTCTCTCTTGTCAAGATAATTATGTATGTGTATCCACTCTGTATATGCTGTGTTTGTGTATGCAAATGTAGTATATAGCTTTGTTTTTTGCTGTTATTACTGCTATACCTGACTGATTATAATCAAGGTTGAATTCTTCACCTGGTTTTGGTCAAGACAAAGGAGTATAAAATAATGTTCTATTTTTTTCATCCTGGCTACTCTGTTTAAAAACAGGTAATATTGGAGTTTCCATTTTCCCCATAGGATCTGTGTTGGAAAAAGAAAGAAATTACCTGTTAACTCAGAGACAGGCAGAACTGCTTGAAAATGGAAACTGACAAGTTTAGAGACCCACACAGTCACGAAGAGCCAATGAAAAGGCTGCCAGTGATCCTGCATTGCTGCCAGCAGAATCTCTGGGCTGAGCAAACAGGATGTCAAAGGAAGCTTTAAGGGCCAAATTAAATAAAAACCCAGAGAAGGATACCTGCGTAGCAGTATCTGAATCAAGCACACACACAGCCTTTTTTCTGACCCTCTAGGGATTCGGAGTTACCATTGATAAGTGAGTTCAAATCTGGAATATGTTGTCTTTATTGTTTTCCATCTGTATTTAAAGCAAGAAAGTAACATTGTTCACAGAGACAAAGTTGTGGCTCACAGGCACCAATGTCAGATTTGATTGTAACAATTACAGTAGCTATAGGTATTCGCCTGTGGTAGATCAAATTTTATTAGTATATAGAATACCTAGGAAGATTAAAAACCTGTAGATAGAAAATTAACAAAGAAGGGAAAGACAAGCCTTAATACTTAATAAAACTTTAAGAAGTATGTGAGATTTCCTTATTTATCAATGAAACAAAACCAAATAAAATCACATAATATTGTAACTAATACATAAAAAGCTTTTGTCTCAAAGGAGGAGGATGGAAGGAAGGAGAAACCAACATTGAATCCATCTTAAAAATGGGTTTTCCCTCCAAGTTTCTCTTCCTTTTAAAGGACAATTTCTTTCTCTTTTTTTTTTCTGAAGTAGGGCATTACTCTAGCCCAGGCTAATCTGTAACTCACTTTTGTAGTCACAGGCTTGCCTCAAACTCATAGCAATCCTCCTACCTCTGCCTCCCAAATGCTGGATTTAAAAGTGTGCACATCATCCCCGGTCTAAAGGGCCTTCATAATGTCACAATCTCCCTCATTTTTCAAACCCAGGTATGAAGATCTATTGCTTATATTTCAATCAGAGGAAGTTATAATCAGGGGAACAATTTCTGTCATGTGCTAATTAAATAATCCACCTGGGAGGATAATGTATATATGTAAGTACACAAACAGATTACTATGGGTGGAATGGCCAAAGTGAGGTCAGGGGAAGAGATTGAGTAACAGAAGGGTTGGGGGTGGGTAATTAAAATTCAGGATATTGTGAATAAACCATATGATAACCTACACACAGAAATCATAGCCTGTTACTAGAAAAATTTGAATGCCAGGGATGGGATACCTTCCAGTGTGTTGTTGGCCAGGGAGGTCACTTGATGCCCCCCAAAATATTACAGGATATTGCCAAGGCTCTTGGTTTCCCACCAGGAATAGATAAGACCCTATTGCTGAAGACTCCACATGACTGAGCTGCAAGGTCACCAAAAAAAAAAAAAAAAAAAAAAAGTCAAACTGGGACTTAGCTGAAAAACCCCTCCCTGTAGACCAGCTGACAGAAAGCCCTATGGGAGACAGAAGCCATCAGTGGTGAAATCACTGGACACTGCAAGCTTCAAGGTTGGGCCAGCCAGGCCAAATGAGCCAACACGTTCAATAGTGACATGTCTGTTTTGGGGGAGATGAAGTGCTCTCTAATTGGACTGGAGGCCCGCTCTATGGGAGGAAATACATGCCTGATACTGAAAACCTAATCAAAAGCCTATGGTGGGGGGAATGTGATTAGCCTTAGAAGTGTAATCCTGCTCTTGTCTTGATAAATGTATATATTATGCCCACCAAACTGCTTTATCACTTAATGTTTAAACTCAGCATCAAAATAAAGATAATTTCTCAAACTCTCCAGCATGGATAGAGTTTCCTGTTTGGACTGATACTAAAATAGAATTTTCTATATGACTGACTAATAAATATTGTAAAATAGAATTGGTGACCTCATCCAATTGAGCTTAAGTGTAGCTAACCTTGTTGGTACTGGTAAATGGGTCATTCATAATCGAGAGAGTTTAAGTTGTCTTTGCATGATTCTATGTGAGATGATCTTCAGAGGAAAGGCTTATTTTCACTAATACTTCTTGAGGTTTCTGTGGTCATTTTGCCCAGTTGCTTTTTGGTCTGTGACATAGCAGTGACAAAGTATGGTGACAGTTGAGTGTAGGGGGGGATGAGAAGTGGTACCCCATGGTTGGATGGAAAAGAGAGACAAGAAGAGATCAGAATCCCACAGTCCTTTTTAATACAAGTCTTCCATAACCCATGGCCCTAAATTAACCTCCACAAATCTTAAAGGTATTCACCACCTTCCATTAGACCCAAACTAGGTTCAGTCTACTATTTTGACTAGCTGGAGGTAAATCTAGAGGAAACAGGGTCTTGTGGATTCTATGAAGGGCAAAAATCCTTCCCCAGCATACTAGACTAACAGCTCTAGAAGTGAAGGGACAGGCACAGGATGTACAGCTCTTCTGGATTCTTCTGAAGAATCAGGAACATGGTCTCCATGGTCCACATGCACCCCAACCCACTTCACATCCAAACTCCTTTCTAAACAACACCAGGCTCTGGCGGAGGATAGCATCATTATTGATTAATTTCTAAACAAATATTCCTCATTATCACACTGTGACTTTATTTTTCCTTTATTTGCCCATTAGCATATTTCAACCAGCTTTTTGAGAAACAACTGTGACTACTTTACAACCTTAGAATTATGTTGGACATAGAATTGGCATGCAGTAGATACTCATTGAAGGGATTAGTGGTGTTGAGTTAGAAATCATATCACATATTGTTCACCTTTTGTGAGTTCATATTCCTGAAGAGATATCTGAAGAAAAAATGTGAAAATCACTTTATGGTGAAAATATTAACACAAAGAAGACATTGTAGGAGATTGAAGAAGCAGAGTTTGGCACTATTCCTTGGGTGCTAAATCTGACATGCCAACCATTTTTGTAAATAAAGTTTGGTTGAGATATAGGTATACCTAATTTGTTAATTATCTATATCTGCTCTTGCACAGCTGTAGCAGAACAGGATAGCTGTTGTATAGTTGCAATATGGCATCTGTTCATACAATCAACAGAATTATTTCCAGGATTTTCTTTGCCACCACAATCCTACCTCCAGGACCACCTCAGACTATCTCTTCTGGAAAAGAAGAGGCATGGTCTCTCCCCTTCTTGTTAGAAGCCCTTCAACAGGTATTTAGAAAAGATGCTTATAAAAATGGACAACAGTACCAGACATTCCCTATGGGCTCGTAAGTATGTTTAAATATAAAAGAAATTCCATTGCTCATTATTAGCTCACATTAGTGGGTACCTCCAGGGAGGAAAACAGCAGGTGTGGATGAGCTCAAGAGCAAGTCAGAGAACTTGAGCTTTTCTGTAAAGAGCTGAGTCCTTGTTTTAAACAAAGAATTTACATATCGAGTTACCAGCCTCCAAACAACTGTAACTAAATGTAAACCATGTGTGATAAATGTTTAATCAGCTAAGTAGGAAGTCAGATGAGGTTACCTTCTCCAGGCCACCAAGTGCCATTATGCACCCCACCCTTTGTGACAGATCAAGCTGCTTTGTCATGGAAGACTGTTTTTTCAGAAAGGTCAGCATCTGTGACCACGTAATTGTGTGCTCCTGAGCTCCATCTAGCTGTGGATTTTCTTCAATTATGTACTCCTTCAATAAGGAGTTACAGTTAAATTACTGTGGAGTGACCTTCATTTCACAAACTCCCCCTGCATTTATGGGGTTTACTCGGGTCACTGCATCACTGAAACACATCCTTTTATAAGTACCAATAGAATTAATTTCACTTGTTAGTACAGTGAAAAATGTGAACAATTCTTAAAACACAGATTTAAGCTTTGTGGCATTATGTATATTTTACCAACCTGTTTTGGTAGATATGAATTTCCAGTAGAGATGAAAATAGATTATTTAAGAGAAGGGATAACTACTTAAACATCTGGACTACATAGAATATTGATATCACCAGCATTTTTAATTGTGGTGAAATGCAAATAGTTTACCATCTTAAGAATTTTAAATGTGTAATTTAATGTTATCAAATAAATTCACATTGTTTTGCAACTATCAATATACTGCATGTTCAAAAACCTTTTCATTGCTAACTGGAGCTGTCCATTAAACAGTAACTTGCTAAGCCACTCCCCATGTCTTGATAGCCACAATTCTTTCTCTATGAATATGACTACTCTATAAACTTAATATAAGTGGATCAAACAGAATTTACCCAATTGTGACTGGCTTGTTAAAATTCATGTAATTTTTTGTTTATATTTTTAGTATCATATGTCAATCAAATAAATGTCTCATTATAATATTGTCACATTTGTATGACACACTCTGACCATATTAATCCCCTCTTTTACCCTTGCCCCTTCCCCTTCCCACTGATTCCGTATCCCTTTCCCTTTCTCTCATTTATTTAAAAGTCTAAATTCTACATATGTAGACTCTACATATAGTGTATTTGTCTTTCTGCATCTGGCCTTTATCACTTAACATGATGACTCTATTGCATAATTTTCTGCAAATGCCTAATTTCTCCTTTATACCTATTAATATTTTATTGTGTTTTTTTGTTTGTTTGTTTTTTTTTATGGTTTTTCAAGGTAAGGTTTCACTCTAGTCCAGGCTGACCTGGAACTCATTATGTACTCGCAGGGTGGCCTCAAATTCATGGTGATCCTCCTAACTTGCAATTAAAGGTGATCCTCCTTTATTGTATTTTTAATCCCACGTTTTCTTTGTTTATTCATCCATTGATGAGTACATAGGCTAACTCTTTTTTTTAAACAGTCTCCTAATAAATTGTAACTATACAGGTGTTGTTATCATACTATGAAGACATAGCAGGATAATAGCATAGTTCTATTTTTAGTTTTATGGAGAAACTCAACTAAATTCTCAGCCAATTTATTTATACATCAAATTGTAACAAGATTCCTTTCCCCATACATTCTCAATGTTGCTTTTTTTTTTTTTTTTTTTTTTTTTTTTTTATAATCGCCATCTGACTGGAATTAGAGAGAAACTCAATGCACTTCTTATTTACACTTCCTGGATGGATAAAGAAGGTGAACATTGAACATTTTGTCAATGTGTATATTAATTGGCTTATTGTACTACTTCTTTGCCTCTTTATTGATTGCATTATTCCTTTTTTTGCTGATTTGTTTTTGAGTTCTTTATGTATTCTGGATATTAGTTCTATGTGGTATGAATTGTTGATAAGATTTTCCTCTTATTCTTTAGGCTGTCTCTTTACTTTGATAATTGTTTTGTTGTCATGTCTTTTTATAAGCTTTTCATTTTGTTGTAATTCCACTTTTCAATTCTGGCTACTATTTCCTAGCACTGAATTTCTATCAGAAGATTGTTGTCTAGGACTATTTATCATTTATTTTCTCTAGTATTTCCAGTGTTTTAGTACAACAGCACATGCTTTGATCCTTTTTTTTTTTTTTTTTTTTTTTTTTTTTTTTTGAAGTAGGTCTCACTCTAGCTCAGGCTGACCTGGAATTCACAATGTAGTCTCAAGGTGGCCTCGAACTCATGGTGATCCTCCTACCTCTGCCTCCCAAGTGCTGGGATTAAAGGAGTGTGCCACATGCCCAGCTTGATCCAGTTTTTGAATTGATTTACTTTGCAAAATGTGTCATAGGGATTCAGTTTCACACTTCTACTTGTGTAGCTATCCAGATTTCCCAGCACCATTCATAAAACAGGTTGTCTTTTTTCCAGTGTACGTTTTTGGTGCCTTTATCAAGACTCAGGTGGCTAAAACTATATGGATTTATTTCTGCATCTTCTACTCCATTGTACTATACTATCTGTTTTGTGTTAGTATTACACTGTTTCTTGTTGCTATGGTATATTTTGAAATTAGGTGCTGCAATACCTCCAGTGTTACTCTTTTTTATTACTTAGGATTATTTTGGCTCTTTGTGGTCTTTTGTACTTCTTATATATTTTAGGATTGTTTTCTACTTTTAGGAGGAATGTTGTTAGAATTTGATGAATATTTCATAGAACCTCTCAAACATTTTTCATAATGCATTCTCAGTAGATGATACAACTGCATTCTTCTTTATAGCTAAAAGAATCATGTTTATATGTATATATTAATTTTATCCGTTCCTCTGTTGTTGGAAACCTAGACTGATTACATAACTTAGCTATTGTAAATAGTACTGCAATGAACTTTAATGTATTCTGTGATATATTGGCTTGAGAGTTATTTGGGTTAAGGACCAGAGTGCTATAGCTGGATAATATGGTAGATCTACTTTTTAGTTTCCTGAAAAACCTACATATTGATTTCCAAAGTGGCTGAGCTAATTTACATTTCCACCAGCAGAGTATAAGGATTCCTTTTTATCCACATCATTACCAGGAATTGTGGTTATTTTTATTTTTTTGTTGCTTTTTTGAAATTTTATTGTATTTTTTAGCATACAGACATATAATTAATTAGATATCATTATAAATTATTTTCACATAAATCTTTTTGTTTCCCTAACCGCCCCACTGTCCTCTCTCCACTTGTCACCTACCTTTTAGTCTGTCTTTCACTTTCATGTTACATGTTACATTTGTCCTTCCCCCTTTATCCATACCTCTTCCCCTCTCACTATGTCCTGTCTAGCTTCCTAGCCTATCCCCTTTCTCACCTCCCCTTATTTACATACACACAAACATTCAAGGTTAGGCTTTACATTTGAAAGAAAATGCGTAAATTTTGTCTTTCAGGGCCTGTGATTTCTTACATGATATTATCTTTGTTATTCATTTTCAATGTAGGTTTACTTTGCATACTTTAATGGCTGGTGAGATGGAACATGTTTTACATGTTTATTAGACATTTGTATTTCATTTCTTGAGAACTGTTTGGTTCATTAACCCGTTGATTCATTGGGTTT
This sequence comes from Orientallactaga sibirica, assembly GCA_036365145.1. Classification (NCBI taxonomy): domain Eukaryota; kingdom Metazoa; phylum Chordata; class Mammalia; order Rodentia; family Dipodidae; genus Orientallactaga; species Orientallactaga sibirica. The sequence continues at coordinate 22,646,718 of JAEOAD010000029.1, read as the reverse complement.
TTTGATTTCTTGTGTTTTGTTTTTTGAGGTCTTCACATATTTTATATATTAACCCTCTATCAGCTGACTGCAATGACTCTCTCTCATCCTGTATACTCTTTATTCATGCAGTTCACATGTTCCTTTGCTGCTCAGAAGACTTATGCTTCTATAAGGTCTCACTTGTCAGTTCTTGGCATTATTTCCTCAGTAGCTGGAGTCCTGTTCAGAAATTGTGTCAAGAGCAATATCTTGAAGTGGTCTTCCTCTAATTTTTCCTCTAACTTTTTCAGAGTTTCAGGACTTTCATTAAGGTTTTTGGAGAATTTCATACAGCATCAGAAATAGAGATCTAGTTTCATTGTTGTCCCTGTGGAGATTCATTTCTCACCATCAAGCTATCAGCTGAGCAGGAATCACTTTCCAATATCTCAGGTATGCTCTGGTTTGGGGACAGGAAGAAAGGATTTCTCAGGGTCTAGTCCCAGGTACAACTTTTGTCTCCCCTTTTAAAATTGTGGACTACTGATAATACAGGGCTGATATTCTGGAAGTAGGGGAGGGAATGCTCCCTAGACGTATGAATGAATATCTCCAGAAAGTAATCTGGATAGTTTACCCTAAAGTCTCCTAGTTTACTTTGCTATTAAACTAAAGATGTTTGATTGTCACTCTCCTCTTATGATGGCTGCTACCATACCTTTTCCTAGTTTAATTCCTTGGAGAGTCAAGCTGACCATGCCTGAGTGTCCTTATTCCTCATCCTCAGATATAGATTTATTTCTTTTGCATTTTTTTCTAATCTAGTCATTTTGTCTGCTTCTTTTAAAGGAATAATCAGTGCCATGTACATTTAGGCTATTAATGAAAACTGTTTGCTGATTCTTATATTCGTTTACCTTGTTTTTTTTTTTTGAGTAGTGTGCTCTTTTATTTTTCTGTTAAGTTTGCTAGTTTACTAATTGAACATGTTTATTTTCTCATTATAATTTATTCCTTTTATGAAATTTATTGTTTCCTGTACTCTTGGGTTTATAACTTTGTTCTTCATCTATCTGTAGGATTCCTCAATATACATTCTGTAGTGCTGGCTTAGTCATAATAAATTGTTTTAATTTATATTTATTTTGAAAGTACATTATGTCTCCATTGATTTGAAAGGACAATTGGCTGGTGCATTAATACTGCTTATAGTTACTTTTAGGACTTGAAATGTGTGTCATCCTGTGTCTCCCTGGATCTGGAGATTTTTTCTCTGAGATACCAGATATAACCTTGTTCTTTGTCAGTCAATACTTTTTGTTCTATAGTATTACTGTTTCAATTTTCTATTCTAATATTTCTAAATTTCTAATATTGTTTCACAATATATTGTGAAGTAGTGGTGTTCTTTTGTGGTCATCTACTTTGTGTTATAAATGCCTCCTGTATGTATGTATGTATGTATGTATGTATGTATGTGTATATATATATATATATATATATATATATATATATATATATATATATATATATATATTTAATTTCTGCTATAATTTCATTGAACAGGTTTCTATATTTTTGCTTGTAATAACCTAACTGGATCCTTTAGTCTCTTTACCATGTCCCAGAGTTGCAGGCAGCTTGCTTCCATTATTTTTCTTTGTTGGTACCTGAAAGTACTATTTCCCTCATCTTGTATTTAACCCCTGATATTCTTTCTTTTATTTGGTCTAGTCCACTGTTGATACTTTCATTTACAATATATATCACACACACACATATATATATCATATACATCATATATTATATATGTGTGTACATATATATGTTCCTATTCATATATATATATATATATATATATATATATATATATATATAATTTATTTATTTATTGATAGTGTATGGAAACACTCTCACATTCAGAAGTAATATTCAATCAGTTGCCTGGGGTTCCATTAGCCCATTTGGGTTCACAAAAATTCACCATCATATTTTCTTCTTGCAAGCTTTGGTTTACTTTGTTGTATTTTGGTCTCTGAGTAAATATTGACATTATTAACTTGTGTTTTTTCCTTTCAATGTAAATATTTACAACTACAAATTACTCTTTTAGTACTTTCACATTATCCCTCATTCTTTCTAATTTTTTGTTTTAATTCTCATCAAGATATTTTCTAATTTGCCTTGTAATATTACTCCTTGAGCTATTAAGATTGTATTGAGTTCCACATTTGGCTAATTTATAGTTTCATTCTACAGTAATCAAAATAAGGTATTTTGTTTGATCTTATTACTTTGAAATTGATTGATTTATGCTTTAGCATATGGTTAAACCTGGTGACCATTCTGTGTATTTGAGAAAATTATTTTTTCTGTTGTTGAATGAATGTGTAGCACTGAAGTTTTCTAGTATTATTATTGTCCAATTCTATTTTTTTTTTTTTGCTATTTTGTTGTTAGTGTTTGGCTCTAGTGTTTAGGATATTTAATATTTATATCTCCTTCATGCATTGAATATTTGTTATATAACTTTTCTCTTATCATAGGTTTTACTTGGCCTATTTTGTTTGATAGTAGAAGCCATCCCTGTCAAATTTTGGTTATGATATATATATATAATTTTTTTAGTATCTTAGTTTTTTATTTTTTTTTAATTTTATTGATTTTTTTAATAAAAAAAAGTTGCACACATAGAACTGCCTTTCCCCCACCCCAATTAATGGTAGTCATTGTAGGGACCAAGAGGCCTCAGTAGGTCTCTGCAGGGATGAGCGGAACATGGTGTCTCAGGTGATACCCCCCCATCCTGAGGGTTTTATGAACTTTCCATTCCCTCTTGCACAATACTCCCTGAGCCATGGAAGGCACTATAGAGATCTGATGTAGTGTTGTTTTCTCTGTAGACTCTAGATCTCTGTATGAGATTTGAGTGACCACAATGTCTGTCACCATTTCCTTGGGTTTGGTTTTCAGTCTAGCTGTGAGAGCAGTATTTGTGTCACTACTTCCCTATAATGACTCCTGTGCAGAGAGGTGGAGGTGACCCATCTCCTGGTAGACAGTCACCTGTTCTTGATGTATTTATGTTTCTTTTTCTTACCTGTATTCTTCTTCATCTGTAAAACAGAAAAGATTCTCCAACCAACAGTGAGAACAGTTTGAATAAAATGGATAAACCTAGTCATTAGAAAGTTATATTGAGGTACATATTCACACTTCTTAGAGAGCTGAGGAGGTTCTTTCTGGACCCTATTGGTTCCTTGTTTTCGGAATCTGCTTTGTTCCTAGAGCCAAATATGAGTTCACCCAGCACTGAGTGGGTCTCATGTCTAATCCATGAGCACTTGATTACCTACATCACTGGTGTGCCATTACTGCACAAGTGTATACTTGTTGCTCGGCTAGTTGACTTTGTAACTGGCAGGATCTCCTGCTTAGTGATTTCACTTGGCAACTGTTATTCTCCAGCTGCTCTCAGAGAACTTTCCAGTACTATGAGGGCTAGCCAGGAGTGAACTGGATTACCTCTCAGTTCTAGCATGATCACTTGATGTCCTGTGGCTGCAGGCTGTGCTACCTTCATCAATAGGAATTACAACTTAGCTCTTACAGGTAACTAAATGTTTTGACCATAGCCTACATTATTTTCAGGACCTCATGTTTTCCTGACCAACAGCTTACTGTGGGGGTGAATGCAGTTTCAGCTCTGGAAATTACCAGCCACTGCCCATGTTTTTTTTGGTTAATGCATTCTCCACCTTTTATGGAGCTACTCTGTTTGGGTCCCCCTCCCCCTTATTGAGGATAATGACTTGTAAAGTGGTATTCTGAAGAAAGTTTCTATGGGATTAATTCATGTTGTTATACGTTTTGTGTATCTCCTCCTAACCCTCCTCCCTCTACACCTTGGGTGTTTCCATATCTTTCTTTCTTTCTTTCTTTCTTTCTTTCTTTCTTTCTTTCTTTCTCATTGATTTGTTATCCATTAGCTCTGTCTCCCTTCAATCACTATTTCTCCTTTTTCCTATCTTCTTTCTAATGCCATCTCCATACTGTAGATAGTTTTTATGGATTATAATTAACTGGCACTGGACCAGATTATATATAATTATTTTTTATCCTATACATTTCTTTCTCTCTCTTTTGTTCTGTTTTGAGGTAGGGTCTCTAGCCCAGGCTGACCTGGAGTTCACTATGTATTCACAGGGTGGCTTCAACCTCATTGTGCTCCTCCCAACTGTGACTCCTGAGTGCTGGAATAAAGGTGTATGCCACCAAACCCAGCTGGTTCTCTTTTTGATATTTAGAGACAGAGAGAGAGAAAGAGAGAATTGGCATGTCAGGCCCTCAGCCACTGAAGTTGAACTCCAGATGCTTGCACCACCTAGTGGGTATATGCAACCTTGTACTTGCCTCACCATTGTGCACCTTGCTTACATGGGATCTGGAGAGTTGAACATGAGTCCTTAGACATCACAGGCAAGTGCCTTATCCTCTAAGCCATCTCTCCAGCCCAGCAGTCTTTTTTTTTCAATGTTATTTGTAAACAGGAGAGAGAGAGAGAGAGAGAGAGAGAGATGAGAGAAAGAATGGGAACACCAGAGTCTCCAGCTGTTGCAAACTCCAGATTCATACAACACTGTGTATCTAGCCCTATATGGGTACTGGGGAATCAAACCTGGGTCATTGTAGGCTTTGTAGGCAAGCACCTTAATAATTGAGATATCACTTTAGCCCAGTCGGATACATTTCTATAGATCTAAAGTATATACATTGTATGTATTTGAATACTTGAAAAGTGTAGGCACACTGAGGAATTTTGTACGTAGTGTGAACTGAAGTTCCCAGAAAGTAGTGCATCTGCCTCAAATAAGGTTGAAAGGACTGATAAATTTGTTATCACAGAGAGAAGGAATGTTGCAAGTCAGAGCCAAATTACCTAGGGGCTACATTTAGTCCTTTGTCATTTATTGCCCACCTCTGTGTCTGACCTAACATCCTGGTTACTACCAATTGATTAGGTGTAATCCTTTGTAGAATGCAAGGACAGACCCCCAGCTTGCACCAACCCAAGGGCTAAGAATCTCATCAGATAGCATCTGAAGCCTATCGTAGAGAATTCCATTAACCCCACTCCACTTTGCTATAACCCACTTACCTGATGGTTAGCCAACATCTATACAAATTGCCTTGATTTATGACTTTCTCCTGTGCTTTAACTATGAAACCTTCATGAAATCATGAAATTGTTAGCACATTTGAACATGGAGTTTGGGTTAACCTATATTTGTGTTCCCAGGCTATGGTCACTCATACTTGGTTCCAGAATAAACTATCTCTTATCCCCTTTGAGATGAGAGCTGTGTCTTTTGCATTGACAGTTAGATGTACATGGAGATGATCAGTCAGTAATCAGTTATTGCTAAACATGTGTGCTTCCAGGGCCTCTGTGTTCTGTTTCCTTATGGCTCTTATATACACAACTGCTCTTAAATATCCTATATTTCCTAACACTCTCACCCTTCTTTTTTTCAGAACCTTAGCTATTCTATTTCCTTGGCCATCATCTCCAGGTATGCAACAGTCTTGAGTTTCTCACCACTTGTTTCTTCATCATGTTGTGCCTCACAACATGATATCCAAATGATAGTGCAATTCCTATCTACTCTCTAAGCAAATGAAAAATTTATTCTCCTTGACAGGTGTCAGACAGGGCAAAACACAGCACACAATTCCACTCTTCCTTCACTTGTAACTGAGGAACCAGAAATAGATGGGCTTTCCTCCCAACCAACCATGCTGTGCCAAAGAAGGGATGGAGCACAGTCAAGCCAACATGCTTCAAACATGTCATGAATGCCTTTTTCCCCCTTTGGGCATTCTTTATTTTACAGCAACTTCTTCAATTTTTTCTAAAGCTACCATGAAGCTTTTGTGGTCAATATTTTTTTTTTTTTTTTTTTTGTAAATCTGTTTTATATGTTGTGTTTCCATGGGGGAACATGGACTTGGAGCTTCTCTAGTTAACTTTACTTCCAATGGTACTCCCATTTTAGTGATTACTATAGTTTTCTGTAGTTAATTCACTTCTTGTCACTATTCCTAAAAGGTGCCATTGTTTTCCAGTGAAGAGCGAGCATGGGTCTCTTTAGTTATGTTAATAGGTGACAACACAACAAGAGAAACTAAATGATCTATTAACAGCAAATTCATGGATAATTTATCAAATTAAACTATAGTATTTTAAGGGTTATGCGGTTTAGGAATTCTGCTTACCACATTATTTTATAGATCTATATACCTCAAGTGTATAAAGGTATCCTACATATATAATCAATGCTCAAAAATTAATGAAATCAAGTGATACTTGTGTAGCCTATTTCTCCTTGAACTAAACCATGTCCAATTTGTTACCAACTTGACAACTGAAAATAGTTATTGAAAATAGTTATCTTCATCTTCTTCAGCACTTAGTGGTTAAAAAAAAAAAAAACTAAATCTAACATAGATAACCTTTGTTTACTAGAATACTGTAAGTCCTTAAAAGCATATAAAGATTGTGTTTTGAACCATCAATTCTAGAAAATTGGATCAGGAGACAGAAATTTACTTAGCTTCCAAAAATGCCTATCCTCCTATATGGCCTGTTCCTCTCTCTCACTCCCACTTCTTTCTCTTCTCTCGCTTTCTCTTTCATATTATATTTTTCTTCCTTCTTTTCCCTTGGCGCTGACTTGTAACTCCCAGTACGAGCACGTGGTTAACATCCACAATGAGCTGTTGATCAGTGAGACCTACAAGGTTTCCCAAAAGAAGACAGATTTCTGTCAGAGTACTTGATGACCCACCAAAGGTTAATGGTAAGACCCTACTGCTGAAGACACCACATGCTATTGGGACGGAATATGGAGAGACCTGGATGGAATCTGGAAAAGAGTCAGTCCCCAGACAGTTAGCTTGTCTAGTGCCAGAAGATGTTAGATGGGAGACTAGGGGAAATTGACCAACATCTGTCTAAGCAACTTGTGGTCTAAACTACTCAGCAGCAATCAACCTGACATGAGGTTAACACAAGTGGAATAGTGGCACACAGCCGTGGTGGGTTACCAGTTGCTCTTGATTTGGCTAATGGATCTGCTCAGTGGAATAGAATCCATATCTGGAACAGGGATACAAGTCAGAACCATGTCCAAAAAATGAGTTCACTCTCCAATATCAAGGTCCCACCAATAGTGGGATAAAAGCAGGTCTAATACACCTATTTAGTTTTCTATAAAACAATAATGGTTATCCATGTATCTTGCACTGACCTCACTCTCTGCTGGAGAATTTGTTTCTCTTTTGCACATGGCCGCAGAACCTGAGGAGACAATCAGCCCATTGAACCTCACCAGGGCACTAGCTGAAGCCATCTAATAATTGGGGAAATGAACAAGAGAGCTGCTTTCTTGGGGAATCTGGTATCAGCACAAGAGTGAAGGATATAGACACAGAGAATATTCAACCCCTACCAAACCAAAGATCCAGAGACACAGAGACTCCCACGACCTCGCCACTGAAATAGACTTAAAATGAACCCAACATGGCTTAGGGAAATATGCAGAAGAGGGTGCAGAAAGATTGTTGGAGTCATAAATTGGGTCATTGTGCACAGAGACATTGCCTCACCTCCATATCTGATGGCTTCCCCCACAATGCAAGACCTACTATCCCCATGGGGGAGGACAGGGAGAAGGCTAATAATGGTACCAACATGGCTGCATACACACTATATACATAACTAAGAAAAAAATTAAAAATAATTTATATAACTTTAAAAAATTAATTTACTTTAGTTAATGCACAAAACAGGTTTAGTTATATGTTCAGACAAAAAATTCTACTTCTTTTGGAAATACTTTGCTTGAAAAAGAATTAGTTACCTTTTTTGTGTGACTTACCTGTCTTAATAAATTGTTAGATATTCTTCAGTTTTCAAACTCCTTAATATCCCCAATGAAACTGTATATCAAGATGGTTTCCTAATTTTAGATTTCCATAGTCACCCAAGAACCTGCCTTAAGCCCTTCTTACATACTATCAGAGAAGTCCTTTCTAACATGCCTTTCAGACCTCTGTTCTCCTTATATTCAAAGTGTCACCATTTGAAGGCACTTCTCCTTCTGTGTCACCACCACATTTAAAAAGTTCCACAGGACACAGTGGAAAATAACATTCTTCATGACCAGCATAGCGTACCCTCATTATGTGTTGTCCCATTTTTCCCCACTGGTCCTTTCCATAGACTCCACACTTAGTCACTCTTGTTTCTGCCTTTAGAGTGCACTGCTCCAATTTTCCTTGAATAGTCACTGAACTCAGGCTTCTTTATCAAATTAATTATTGGTTCCTTTCAGTGATCGAAAATATATTTATAATTTCATCACCTCCAATTCCTACCACTGCCATTGATCTTTTTCATAATACTAATCTCAATAGGTTCTGATTTCTGTAGCCCTTCATAGTCATGATTTTTGCCCTTTATTCATTTTATGCTTTGAGTGTAATTTCTTGGAATCTTTATTTCTGTTTTCCATGTCTTTAGTGTCTTTCCAACTACTGTGCAATTCCTAAGAACAAGAAACTTACCTGATTTAATGCTGCAGTGCTCTCAGCAAATATCTTCAGGAAATCTTCTTCCTGCATTGTACAGCTAGTGATCTCCTGGATCACAACTACAGTCACTGTAAGTATGGGGATAATGTTTGCTCAGTAATGACTAAAATTAAGGGCTAAGTAAATTTGGGACTTATTTCCAGAAACAAGCAAAACTGGGACCTGATTTCCAGAAAATGTGCATATAAGCATTGTAAGAATTAAGATATTTAAAACTTTATAGGTCAAAGTCAATGGCCTTCCCTACATGACCCTCCCCCATACCTCATGGCTGTCTATTTCCAGAGTTGCCAGGAAGCTTTTGAATTTTATAACTTTATTGGCTAATCTGAATAATACTACCTTTGCCCCTTTACTAGAAAAACACATGAACCTGGAGAGTTAATTGTGCTAATTATGTTTCATTTGGAGATCATGAATAGCATTATTTTGACACTCTTTACAGAAGCAACATTAATTTGATAATTTTCTTTCCTTTAATTCCTTCCTATCTATATCTCTTTCTGGCTCCTATGTAGAAAAAAAAAAGGAAGTAAAGAGAGTTTTCTTAATCTGTAAATGCCTGATAAGGTATGGCAAAGTAGGTTAAGTTTTTCTTTCTTTCTTTCTTTCTTTTTTTTTTTTTTTTTTTTTTTTTTTGAGGAAGGCTTCTTAAAAGAGGAGTGGTTTTACTGCTGTTTCCCAGCAGTTCCGAGTACTCAGAATTGAGAATATGATGCTAAGTATGCATTGCCTTTGTTGTTCTCATCACTGGACAGAAGTGACATGCTGACTGCTATTATACTGCCTGAGCTGGCAGGGAAAGGTCCCACATGGTTACTGAGCAGTGGGCTCAACATGTTTGTTAATGAAAAGCACTGGTACATCTCTGACTGTTTATGTTCACTGACAGGCAGGCCTATTATCTGTGAACTCGTGATCAGTGTTGAAAATCATTCTCCAGCTTTTATGGTGGTTCATCCATCAAGAGCACATTGTTAGTTACAGTATAAGTGCTGGTAAACAGTGGTCCAAACAGAACTGTTTCAGGCTAAGACTTTGGTCTGAGTTTGCCCTCCTCCTTCATGACAGCCCTATCCTCATCCTCACTTGGGGGTCTTGCAATAGGCTAACATAGGCTTTGGTGCTCATGACTCTCACTATATGTTCATGTCACCAAGAAACCCATACTATTGTACCAGGTGTATTCTGGAAGCATAGTGATGCGAGAACTTATAGAACTCATGCTAACAGGAGGAGTTTGGCTTACTGAGCTAAAAAATCAAATGCTTTTTCCCACTCTTCAGTTGGCACCTGAAAAAGTATACAAAGCATCTTCTTGGTAATAGGAATGAAGCCTTATTTTCCAACTTAGAAAGAAAATGAAGTGAATAAAGAATTTTTAATTAGTAGGTATAACTTTAAAATAATTTTTGAATTCTCTTTTTGTTTGAGATAACATTAGGTTTTTATTTATTTTTATTTTTTTTTAGTTTAGCTCAAGGCCAACTATGGCCCAGAAAACTAAATTATAAGAATTTCTTATTTTGGATTCAGTTTGAAAGTGAATCAAAGCAAATGAGAGAACAAAGCACAAAATAAATTTCCAGACGATATATATGATTGAATTCTTTGAATATCACCTATTTTAGTGCTGAATTGTAAGAACTGAAACAAAAGGCATTTTTAATCAAGTCTTTTTAAAGATGCTCTAACACTTTATTAAGCATACACTTAAAAAAGACAGCATTCTTCTAGTGTCAAGATTAAATGTGTTTATTTTGAGTTAGTGAATACAATGGTATATTAGATACCAGCACTCCAAGCTACACTCCTATGTATTTGCCTCTAAACCTTCACACATTCTTAGTTTCCATTCCTCTAACAGTCCACCACTGGGCCTTCTATTTCTAACAAAAGCAGAGTTTAAATTTTAAAAGATATAAAAGAAAAAAAGAAAGGAAGGAAGAAGGGCTGATCTCCACGTTATGATTCCAGTGCTTGCTCAAGGATTTAGTTGTCTCCAATAAACAATTATCATTTTCAGTAAAAGGGGAGAAATGATAACATGAGCACTAGTAATGGCAGTACATAGAAAAGAAAGAACAAAATGCAGACTTAAAGAAGCATTTTAGGCTGTAGTAGTTTCTCCTCAATTAAAAAAAATTCCACATAATGTATCATGGATAGGACATCAAAGTTCAGTTGTTCAATTTGTGGGCCACACACTTAAGCGTATTGGCGGGTATAGATTTGTACTGAAACAGAAGCAATACTAAGTTTTATGTTCTACCATTACACTTCCAGGTTTCTCACTTATGAATATACCTGCCAACCTAATGATTCTTGCATGCATGAGAATTTGCTTTTGTAGAGTTAAGTTTATTTCCCCATCCCTCCCACTCCCTTTTAAACATTGCAATTCCAACTCTCCACCCACCTTTGAGAGAATGTCGCAAAGGACAGCTGAGCGCCAGCTCAGGACAGGAATCTCCTGTGCCCTCCTCAGGCTACAGATGGATCAGTAGTCTTGATCTCATCTTGTCTTACATGCAAACAGACACTTCTCCCTTAATTTCCCCATGCCAGAGGCATACAAGTTGGCAGGTATGCATACAAAAATGGAATCAAAATGAAAAAGAAAGAAAAGCAAACAGAAAGAAAAAGCTTTCTTGCTAAAGCCTAATGTTCTAGAAGGAATCCATTGCTTTGAATTCACTTAGAGCCTGCACAGGTGAAATGTGTTTCTTCTGAGAACCTCGCCTAACTCGGGTCTGGAATTCTTCAGGCTTTTCTCTCTTCACAAGGGGCTTCTTCTCTGGAGCCTTCATCTTCCAAGACACAACTGGGGAGTTGACAGCTGCTGTCCCATAGACCTTCTGGTATTTAGTTGAGGCCACATAAGATGCTTTCACCGTGAGGACAACGGCATTCATCAGGTTTTTTGCTGCCTGGATAAGTGACGTGGCACTGTCCAGCTAGAGTAGGAGAAAAACAGGATACATTTGTCTCAGTCAAGGTCCCAGGATCACACGACTATGGTACAGTTTCACAGTTAAAACAAAGCTATGCCTGTGAAAATAAACAGCATTGACAAAATTAAGCAAATTTTCCCAAGGTCTGGTGAACACATTATAAATCAGTCACCTGTCTTCTTTCTGTAATCTTGAAATGACCAAACAAAACCCATCTCCTCTCTGGCATGTAGCTCTCTACAGACCCAATTTTTCTGAAGGCAAAGCCCTAACTCCAACGTAACAAAAGCTTCACTAAAGGGAGCATATATCATTAAACTAGTAATGGTAGCAATTACTCAAATGTTTGAAAAAGTATTTGGCAGGAAGTAAAGATGAAAAAAATGTTTCAAGGGGCTTCATTTCTACTTCTGGACCTCCATATGGCAGTGTCTTTTTCTATGGACTATTCTAGAACCTGAGCTCACGGCTGGTGAAGATGAAAGAAGCTAAGTATAGAAACAACCTAATGCTCTGTCTTTTATTTACTGATCTTTGAGTATCCACTTCCCTATTCCTAGGACGTGAATATACCTCCCATGACCATATCAATTATTGTGTCAAGATCTTATCAGTAACTCAGGATGACCTCTATATCTCTGTCAATGAAATTTTTAGTATGCTCTATTACTCAACACTATGAATTTGTCAAGTATTTCTCCATTTAATTCCTTAAACAACTCTTTAAACATTTTTTAAAGAAAATTTTATTTTATTTATTTTAGAGAGATTAAGAGGCAGAAAGAGAAAGAATGGGCATGCCAGAGCCTTCAGCTACTGTATAAGAACTCCAGATGCACCTTGCATCAGGCTTACGTGGGTCCTGGGGAATCAAACCTGGGCCCTTTGGCTTCACAGGCAAATGTCTTAACCATAAAGCTATTTCTCCAGCCCTTAAACAACTTTTTAATTTAGGTTTTCCTCAGCTACATGGAGAGACCTGTGTCAAAAAGTAAATAAAGGGGTTGGGATGGTTTAGCTCACTGGATGAGCACTAGCTTAGCAAGTGTAAAGCCCTGGGCTTGGTCCTCAGTATAGGAAGAAAAAAACAAATTATGAAAAAGTAAATTACAAAAAGGCTGTGACAAGTCATAAATTGGTTTAGAAGTCCATCAGCTGACCAGGACCTGTAAATCCTGAACTAAAAACCATATGAGGCTGAGTGATTGGCAAAATGTTTAATCTGAGAGAGGTGTCCAAACTGTGCAGCCTACCATGTATGAGGCCCAGGATAGATTTTCATATCATAGTATCATGAGAAATAAAGATAAATGTGGTCTTGCCATCCATGGTCCATGGGCTGGACACCCATTCTGAGGGAGCTCTTTCTGTATGACTAACATTCACATTTTCTTGTCATTTCTTGCTATCAAAAGTAATCTTTGTAATGGCTGGGGTCATTAAACTGGATTTGATGCCTCTATGATGGTGTTACTTTGATAGATATTTTTTGCCCTATCCTATATTAAAGCTAAAATAAAAATGTTTCACAGTTAAAAAAATCACTACAATCAAACCAAAAAAAAAAAAAAAAAAAAAAAAAAAGAAGAAGCCGAGCGTGGTGGCGCACGCCTTTAATCCCAGCCCTTGGGAGGCAGAGGTAGGAGGATCACCGTGAGTTCAAGGCCACCCTGAGACTACATAGTGAATTCCAGGTCAGCCTAGGCCAGAGTGAGACCCTGCCTTGAAAAAAAAAAAAAAAAAAAAAAAAAAAAAAAAAAATCACTACAATCAAGAGAATACAATTCTTCCATTACCAAAAAGTCTTATGGCATCTGATCATTGGGGAAAACAATGGAGGATCTTTGGATGTATGAATCTTTTTCAAATACCAAAGAACTGCTTTGTCATTGAAACCAATAAATGATAGCATCACATTGACTCCACAAGAATATTGAGAAGCAAAGTTATTTGTGGCTTACACTCATGAGTCAGTAGAAATATACGGATTACTATGTGAACCGGTTCAACCAAATGGTCAGAGTAACCCATTTTACTCACTTTACCATTTCTGTCACAATATACAAATTGTATTCATGGACTAAAACAAAAGGTTAACCCATAGCAATTAAATGATACTGCCCAATTCTAGATAATTCATGTTAACAAGACAGATGCTACACATGGATTAGTTCACTGGTTCTTGATCTACCATCTATAGTCCTTAAATCAGCTGTATCAGTATCACCTGGGACATGTTAGAAATATAATGTTCCAGGCCCAGTACACAAGTATATAAAAGAAGAAAACCATCATTTTAACTAGCCACCCAGGGGATTCTGATCCATACCAAAGTTTGATAGCAACTAGATTCATGAAACCCAAAGACTCTTGGCTTATTTATTCAATAATTCCAGGACTTCCACCATATCTGGCTGAATTTCACTTTCATAATCGTTCCCATTGTACTTCAGGTAGAAGTATAAGTAATGGATAAGGATTAAACAACACACTGGGGCAATCAATTACAAGAGATCATCATTATTTCTGCAGAAGCCAGATAAAAAAATCTCCTTTATTCACTCCTCCTTAGGCATGATAGTTCCACATAAGTCTGTCAGGTTTCAAAAATGAGTGACTGTCAATCATAAAGTTAGTTTATTCTATGCTATGGGTAATGCGATATGTCAGGGATAGTGTTGAATTGCATTTGGATAATAGGATTAGTAGAAGTAGAATAAGACAAGATATGACATATTATTAAAATGGTTCTTTAACAGTGAGTCTTTGGAAAAAGTGAATGGATCTGAAGAGTTAGATACAAGTAATTTGGAGATTTTTACCACGGATTCCATTTTCAGATAGATGGTGTCTAATTCTGCAGCAAAAATATGAGAGCCTCTCTCTTCTTCATAACTCATTTGTTCTCTCAGCCTGATGCAGGAATCCTGTGAATAAACCTAATACATTGGTTGAGAGTGAGATGGCTCTTAGATATAAACCCAGTGGGTTTTTTTCAAGCCATCTGCCAAGGTAGATATTGGGGGAAGGACCCAAATAACTAATCTTGAATAAATAAATGAGCCCACTGGAAAATTATCCATACAAAAAAACTGATTTTAAAAAAGGTTAAACTTCCAAAACATATATTTTCCCTTTACTGTAGGATCCACTTTTGTGATTTAGATACTGACCAGAATATTATGAAGTTTATTTTTAATTTCAAAAAATGGATTTCCTTTATGCTTGTCCAAATTGGTGCCATGACCTGATTCTAAGTGAAAAGAACAAGGACACATGGCATGATGTTTTTCTATAAGGATTGGGGACCAATATTCAGCATAACTGCATCCTGTTGTGTGATCTTTTTACTATACCTCTGCCATTTTAAAAGAAAGATGACTAAATTAAATGCATAAGTTCTAATAATAATTACTCATATTAACTGAACACTTAAGTGGTACCTGTCATTGTGTTAGTCATGTTGTGTAGTTTTTTAATCCCTCAAGTAGAAATTAATTTCATGTGTGAAAAAGTAAAGCTTATACAAAAAAATCATCTTGCTTCAATAACAGATAAATTAGGTATTAGGATCAATGCCAACCTTTAAAACCTACCACCTTATTATCTCTGCATAGCATTACACCTTAGATACATTATGTAATTGCTGGGACTTTTTTGTTACCAAGTACTACTTAAGAAAAATACTCTATATCCTTACATGTATTTATCCTGCTTGGCTTAAAGCTTGTCCTGTAAACTTGACAAAATCCTATTATCTTCATCAGTGAGTTTTGTGGGTGCCTCCACCTCACTGCTCTACAGGTTTTAGCCTTATTACTAAAAGTCTAAATCCTCTCCATACAGACCTTCTGGCCTTGGATATATTCTAGATGTTCTACCCCAGTGCTTAGTTTTCTCACTACCTCTTGACCTAGGGCTGTATTTTCTGGTTTAAAGTCACACTTAGGGCAGCACAGCTTGAAATTGGGGGTCTGCTCTTTCCTCTTTCCCAGTTTATCTGAAGCACACTTATAACCTGGCTCTAACTACTGGTTGTACCTTTAGAAGAGACTCAACTATACTAAGCCATGTTCCAAGCCTTTATCTTGCCATGTCTTGCTTGCTTTAAAATGGCCTCAAAAGACAAGGAGATCTCCACCATTCCTCAAGCCAGTCGTCAAGACAAGGCTGAGAAGCTCAGTTGGGGTTTTATCAAAGATCTTTCTGTTCTCCTTAGAGAGCTCCCAAATCCCATCACATTCCTGTGTCTAGTCCAATTTCAGCAAGTCCCATCATATGACAGACTTGGGGCAAGCTTCTCCAATTTTGGATTCTCTCATTGAGTCTGTCAATCAACCATGAGACTGGCCTCAGCATCATGACACTTGACTTAAAGGATTCATACTTTGATCCTTACACAAGAAACAAAGAACAAAGCCAAGATCCAAACTCCAGAGCCCATGCTGTAGCCATGTTCACACTGCCCAGAACTTGCTCGGCAGGCCATCCTTAGTCCAAAAGTCTATCTAGCTATTCTCACTCACCCTTTTCCAGCCTATAGGTGTCTGCTGTCCCTAACTATAGAAATTAGAATTCTCATAATTCTGTCACTAATCTTTTAAAATATCAAAGTACTATTTTTATAAAAGGCAACAGATGTTTCCTCACGTCTTGTTCTATTACAGTCCATGAAATCAAATAAGGGCGAGTGAGCAGTTTCTAGCTTTTTTCTTTTTCTGCCTCTGTTCCCAGTATTTTCTCTCAACTTACTCAACTTCTAATGCAAAGTCACATAGAGATATGCACTTTCTATGTGTACCCTCCTCATTTTGTGCTTTGAATGAGAGGGGAGACTTTCCTGAACTTGATTTTGCCACTGAATTGGTACCCGTTCTACTGTCTTACACAAAATACTGCAAAACATGCTTGAAATGATTTCCTTGGAGCTCATATAATTATCAATAGCCTCTTGAAACCCAAGCCCCAGGCCCTTAGTGCTCGACAGTTGCTTGAAAGCTGGACTTACACTGATCGTGAGCTCAGGTTTACCCCACACAGAACATTACTACACAACTCAATCATAATCTGAATAAAAGTACAACTTCATTTCCTCAAAGGTAGATTCTCTTTACCCCTTTTCCTTCAGACTCCCCTCCCATCTTTCCATCTACACATTTACTCATCCAAGTCTTTCTTCAGTTATTGAGTATTTACTTTGTGGCAACTCAACTGGTGACCTTAAAATGAAGAATATAAAACAGAAACAGACCTGGCTGCTGAAAAGAAAGTTTACAGCACAATGAGAAAAATATGTACCATGAAAAAGATCTAACATTTTATGAATGACTCAATAGGATGCACAAGGAACCAAAGAAATAGATTTGCCTTGCATCGGGGAGGGGATGGGCCAGCAGAAAGGCTTCATGGTAGGCATGATATCAGCACTCTCTAATGGGTAACACAAGAGGCTGTTGGTGTGTAGGTATTAAGAGTAATGGAGAGATGCAAATCTCACATCCTTAACTACTACTTGGTTCATTTTGATGTTCTGAAATGAAATTAAGAACATTAAGAAAATTGAGGAGCTACAGAGCTGAACTTAACATCTAGCATCCTGAAGCTCAGGTGTTTTTCTCTCTAGATGGCATTATCATAGGCAACATTACAATTATGACTGATAATCTGGGAAAACCAGACATTTAAAAAACATATTTTGCTTATATTGATCTCCCAAGTTGATGACTAGACTTCTATAGGGACATAATGTATATTCCATTTCCAGTTCATTATTTTCTCTTTATGTTTTCTTATTTAGTGATTTTACAACATGATAGAATACTGAATGAAATATTACATCAATTTTTATTTAAGTCCAATAAATTTACTTTTAAAAATCCTCTGTATAAGACCTTCAAGATAAAAATTGATATATTTTAATAATCTAAGACATGGCATCATTGAGACATATCTTATTTGAATAGAAAATAGCTTTGGCTGTCTAGAGTCTAGTGAAGTAATTAACAGCCCTTTACCCTCCATAACAATAGTGAACTTCCTGAAGCAAACCAGCAATAAGACAATGTGTTTAAATTGAAGAGTTTCCTTTAAGAAATAAAAAAAAAAAAAAAAACCAAACCAAACACACACACACACACACACACACACACACACACACACACACACAAATGTCCAAAGTATAAACTGTAAACAGAGTAAAGAGTCCATTGGATTAACTTCATATAACATAGGAACTGTTTAGGGTTTCACTGTCTATGTCAGGATTAGAACTACAGAGGAGGATAATAATGTCACTGTGTACACTGCATGCATCCATTTAGCATAGACATATACAGATAGACTCATTGCCCATCTTCAAAAAATCTAGTTATCTATGGCTAGAAATTATTGAAATCTGAATGGCAGTTCATATAAATGTGAAGTGTAACACCTGATCTCTTCCTGGGTTAAAAATAATGTGTATACTATGGGACTATAGGCTAAATGAAACAATTACATAAGCCAAGTCCATTTGGAATGTGGTTTTGAAACATAAATACGAAGGAATAAGCCTTGATGACTTCAAAAGCTCAGCAGCCTGAGAGAAGGAAGCTATTCCCATCTGGGCCAAAAGTGTTCATGTTTAGCAGCTCAAGTACAAACTAATCGTACTAATAGCTTTAATATATGAGAATTAGAACTTTATTGGGACTACCCTACACATTTCAGGAGAGGAAGTTGTTATAGAAGAATTGACAATAGGTTAAAAGCAGACACGTTTAGAAAATTGGAATGTGTCCACTGGAGCTAGCCATTTATTTATATTTAAACTATTCTCTCCACCAAAGAAGTCAAAAATTGCTTGCAGAGAGAGAGAGAAAAAAAATAAAGAATTTGCAACAAGTCAGCTTTGCTGTTAGTGAATGGAAAGTTAGAAAGCTAGAGAATGGTGTCCATTATCTGCCACGAAGAGCATTTCATCTTTGAAAATCCACGGGGCTTTGAAAAGTATTTGATCTCCTTAGAAACTGTGATACATTTGAAATACTTTGAAATATCTGCCTACTTTTTCCAGAGTCTATATCAATACCACCTTTATAAAGTCTTTTGCAAGTCAGGAGCAATAAATAACTCAAGCAAACAAAGGTATGGTGAAAAGGTCCTACCACATCCTGTCTTTCCCCACTAAAGACAACAAGGATGTTTATATGCTGGGGGGGGGGAGAAAGAAAGGGAAAAAAAGAAAAGAAAAAGAAAAGAGTAACAACAAAAAAATAGGATTTTTGTTTTATGGCAAGCCTTTACTTTAGGGTTCTGTTCCATTCACTCTTCCTCATCAAACATCAGTGAAAGGTTAGCAGGCCAAATTATTTTGTCCAGAGACAGTATTGAACCCAGGGCAACAATCATGCCACTTTGCTTCCTCAGAATTAACTAAGTGTCATGGAAAGGGAAAAACGTAACCCCTTTGTGGTAGTTTGAATAGATGGCCCCAATATATTTAATGTTTTATTAGTTTGTAGTTTGCATCTGTAGCCACCTTGTTGGAGGCAATGTCTCTGGGTGGATCTTAGGGTGTGGTGGTAGGTTTAGGATTTTAATCTAGAGATATGTAAAGTGTGCCTAATTGGAGTTCCTAAGGTGTGCTGTGCTGTGTGGCTTTTGGCTTTGCTCTCTATGTTTGATCCTATGAAAGCAGGCCAGTTTCTTCTGTCATGGAACTTCTCCTGAATCTGTAAGGTTTAATAAATATCCCTTCCTCCATATTTGGAAGCATTAAAAATGCATGATTTGTACATGGTTCCAGGAGCTGCTGCTGAGATGATGCACGAGGCAGATCATGATGCCCTGATAGGCTGAGAGCCTTTGAAAGATGGACCATGGTTTGCATGAAGACCTGAAGACATTTTCGATATACCAGGACTGTACAAAAGGGCTACCATGGAATGTACTGTTGGCCTGGGATGAAAATGTTCCCTGGCTACTCTTCCCAGCTAGAGGGGCAAAATTGGATAACCTGGAGACTGTCTGTCTCAGGTTATATTGAACTTGAACTGCAGAAGTTTGATGACTGCTGATGGTGGTTAAGTTTACAATATTCTAGTCTCTCCTTCCTATGCCTTATACCAGTTGAAAATGTTTATTCTGAGCCTTTTTATGTTGAAAATATTTTTAACTTGTTTGATTTTTACAGGACTCACTATCTTAAGTTGATCAAGACTGTGTGGACCTTTGAAACTGGACCGAATACAATGTATGATAGTTATAAATCTATTGGGGGCCAAGGGCAAAATGTGGTAGTTTGAATAGATTGCCCCAATATATTCAATGTTTTATTAGTTTGCAGTTTGCATCTGCAGCCACCTTGCTGGAGGCAGTGTCTCTGTGTGGATCTTAAGGTGTGGTGGTGAGTTGATGATTTCAATCTAAAGATATGCAAAGTGTGCCTAATTGGAGTTCCTGAGGTGTGTTGTGCTGTTTGGCTTTTGGCTTTTCACTCTGTATTTGGTCCTGTGAAAGCAGGCCATTTTCTTCTGCCATTATGGAACTTCCCCTGAACCTGTAAGCTTCAATAAATATCCCTTCCTCCATAACTGTGCCTGGTATGGAAGTTCATCTCAGCAAACCTGAAGCTGTCTGGTACACCCCTCCTCCAGAATTCACATATTAACATAGTTGTAAAAGCAGCTTGATATAATGTACAGCATAGATACATCACCTACTGGACCACTTCTATATTTATGTTAGCATAAATAACCTTGCTTTTCATTACTACCTCTTAGACTACTGAGAAATATATTGTATTAAAAATGATGCCATATTCACTTTTTTTGTTCTAACAACTAAATTTTGAGGAATGGATTGTACACTTCTTTGTACTGATACCTATTATGGATTGCTAATTAATGAAATTTTTAGAGGACATAAATATTAACAGAAGTGAACATTTTAGGGTATGATTTTTAAATCAAGTGATAAAATCATGCCACATATATTAATGAGTATCATTTCTAAAGGGAAGTGATATATAAGGTATATTGTACTTATTATAAAAAATGCATTAACACATTCTTAAACATGTACTGATTCATGATAAATTTTAGCTGGAGATACTGTGTAATAACACTTGGAAACTCATTGAATCCTATGGGAATTATTTGATTACTGGGTCTTGGAAAGCAAATATTTAAAGTTTTAAGTAGTGGATCAATCATGTTGGAAAGGGGGACAAGAGAGCTGTTATTTTTTTTTTTTTCCTTTGGGGCTGCCCTGAGTTAGGCATAGCTGGTAAACTGCTCTACCAATGCTGGAGGCCACTGTGAGGAAATCTGTAAGTAATGGCTTAAGATTAAATTGGAAAAGACCTTAGCAGAAAGGAGCTGCAGTCTTATGCAGCCTAAGGAAAAAAATCTCCAGAGCCTTGCTGAGAAGTTTACCAATGGGTTCCCATGTAACTTTCTCAACTAGACATATGTGTTTTCCAGTTTAATTCATTAGGTAGGTAGTAGCACTTCATAGCTGGCCAGTTCACTGATTAACCACCTGCATTTGCATTTTTTCAATTAGAAGTAAGTAAACCTTGGGGAATTCGATGAAAGCTTAATTACAGTCAACAAATTTTCTAAATATAGCTTAGAGCCATTTTTCCTTACCAGCAAAGGCAGATTTTTTTTTTTTTTTTTGGCTTAACTCAAAACAAGACATTTTTACTGAACTAAGATATTTTACCACTGGAAAGTTATAAACACAAATACCTAGGATCGTTTCTTGGTCCCCTGTTTTCCATAATTTAGGATCTCCTGGTCCAAGATCTTTACATTGTTTGCTTTAGTGTAACACATGAACCATGAGGAAAGAATCCATCAGGTAAGGAAATGCAAATTGATATTTTAGTCACCCACAGTGACTGGGAGGTAGCTTGGGCTGAGATAGTCTTTATGTTATGTACTAGTTGTTGCTCATGTGATCACTGGTCATGTATGTCTGAGTACCTTTACTTTGACACATTGATGTTTTATAGTAACTCTTCTGAGGACTAAGGGAATTTTATGACTTCTCTTCAGGAGACCTAAAAGAGGACCAAAAGGCAATGTAACAGGAACCCTTCTCCAGGACCCAAGAGAAACTAAGTCAGCATAAATCAGACCAAAGAAACATGAATGCCCACAGCCATTGAGTAGGCAGTAAACAATCAAGGTCTCAGGTAGTGGTGCTGGTTACTGAAGGACTGTTCAGATAGTGAGAACAATCTGAACACTATCGGTTTTCCACTTCAATAATTCTCATATCCAACCACTAGGAAAGAAAATTCCTCTGCCTTCCATGTGCCTTTCCTCATTAGGTGAGTAAAAAGAATCAGTCAAAACCTCTGTTACTACCGAGGGTCTGGATGAAGAAAAGCAAGTGAGACCCATACCCTAGTGTTTGCTGCCTCACCTCGGGAACTGGGTCCCTTCTTTCTCCCCATCCTCATCCACACACTCTCCTGCTGGAAACCCATTCTAACACACTCATGTTTTACCCCCTTCCTCCTTACTATCCCTGCCTTTCCACATTTTCTTCTTGCATAGCAAAAAATCATGGTCAATGACCCCAAATGAGTGTGAGTTCAAGTACCCCTGTGAGATATAATGAACCACATGATCTTAATGGGCTCCTAAACTTAGCTCCACATCAAAGTTCTCATCTTTAATGTTCAAATGAAAATAGACTTTCCTGGATTAAATGCTAAGTGAGATAATGTACTTTGAGTGTTAACTAATTCATACTCTCATTGTCACTGTGACTGAGCTTTCCTCCAGTAAAGACATTATATTGCAACATCTGAACAGCCATATTTGTTAAGGGTCGTTGACTATCACATCACATGTAATTTCATCTCTGGACATAAGCACACAAATCCCATGGATGATGAATTTTTATTAAAAATCATGTAGCAAATAAATTAAAAAAATAAGGTAGCAAAAGGCAAATCCTAAAAGCAGATCTTCAAAAAAATTTTAAAATATAAGATAATTAAAAGTCAAAATCAGTTGGGTGTGGTGGTGCATGTCTTTAATCCCAGCACTTGGGAGGAAGAGGTAGGATTGTCATAAGTTTGAGGCCACCATGAGACTACAAAGTGAATTCTAGGTTAGCCTGGGCTAGAGCAAGACCCTACCTTTAAAACCAAAAAAAAAAAAAAAAAAAAAAAAAAAAAAAAAAAAAAAAAGAAAGAAAGAAAGAAAGAAAAGAAAAGTCAAAATCTAAGGAAGAACATTTGACTTAGCTAAGGCAGGTCAGGAAATAGTACCCTTGAAACAATCTATACTCTTCAAAGCTCTGTCCAGAACCTCTGAAGAACGGAGGTTCAGTCTCACTCACACTCAATGCCACATGCCCATTGGAATCCTTAACAGACATGGACAGTCACCATCCTTTCTCCTGCTCCTCAGCATGGTCTCAGCATTCCTCTAACTATACAGCCCAGTCAATGTTACAGTTGAGAAAAGTTAGCAGCCAAAGTGGAACCCATTTACTCTACATTCTGTTGGGCTTTCTTGCTACATATGTAGGGCTACACTGAAGGCTCTGCTTTGATGCATATCACCTGTTGAATCACTACTTGAACTAAAATAAAGTAATTCCAAGGTATGCTATTCAAAGTGCATCTCAGTCTGAAAATATTAAATAGAAAAATTTAGAAATAAAACAACTCATAAGTTTTAAACTGTGCACTATCTTTAGTAGCATGATAAAATCCAGAACTATTTTTTCCAGGAGATAAATCAAACCTTTGTGCAGTATGTACCCAATGGCTATTTCAGATCTAACTACACTATATAGAATTCATACTGTCCATGGTTTCAGGCATCCACTCATCTTGGGACACATCTCATGTTATTAAGAGGCACTGTTGGATCACTATAATTTTTATTCTGATCATAATTTTCTTTGTTCATAATTCATGAGGAACTGCCTCTTACATAAAATGTAGAAAATGACACAATGAACAGCCTAGTGCCCAAGTCCTTCCATTGACTCATTCTCCTGAACACATACACCCAAAAGTATGAGATTATGAGAATAGGATAGAATTGAGGGACATATTGGAGAAAGTGAACTTCAGCCAAATTGCAACACATATCTTATGATTTCTTCCTTTTACTTCCTTACTGTACTCTGAAGTATGAGAATTTATAAATAAGCCTTTGCTTAGAAAAAGGCCACAATTTAAGTCTCTGTGTGAATTTGTATTAAAATCTCTTTTGTTTATTCTCAAGAAAACTATCTCCCCTATTAAGAATATGAGCATTACAAGGCAGTGAGCTATGGTTGATAGGGTGCTATACTTGTACCTAAACAATTTATCTCAAATCTACAGAAGATGTGTGACTTAAGTGTGATCCTCTCTTCTTTACATATGAGGAAACTGAAATAGAAACTATTTAGCATTTTGTGAAGTGGGTTTCAGCCCTCCATGACACACAACATAGTATTCCTTCAGAAGGTATATCCACTGTAAAAATTTCCTGCTCTGCCCTCTTCTCTGTGGGCTTTGATGGCAATGATCTGCAGGTAAATGTGGCTTCCGAGGTGTTTTTACTGTTAAAACATGAGCTATGCAACCCAACTGTCATGCAGGTAAATTTTCTCATATCAAAAGAAGCAAAGTCACATAAACTTTCAATCTTGCAATCATGAGTCACATAAGATCTGAACTAAGAGAGTGTCAGGGATATTAGCAGCTATTTCTGATTTCTAAAGAAAAAAAGAAGAAGAAGAAACACAGAAGTTTATAAATCTTCAAAGGAAACTTGATAAATGCAAATTCTATTTCTCTTGACCTGTGAACCCCACACATATTTTTAGTATCACAAAATTTTTATAGAAAAAATATTCAGAATTTTTATAAATTTCTACATATTCTGTAGACTTACTGTACAATAGACACAATGATACAAAGTAAGGCTGGCTGCTAAAGAAATAACATTCCTTATCTTCATTATTGTCAGACACAGGTGATGTCTTACGACACCAGAATGATCACACTGTACAGAACCTAAGGCCATTATGTGTTACAGAAACTGGTTGTCTTGCCTGTGCCCTTCTTCCCTGTAAAAGTCTGGGAAGTCTAAGACCCTCCCTGAGTCTTCATTTCTTAACCTTAACTATAAAATCGAGTTAGTCACACTATAACTCTCAAGTTATTCTGAGGTCCAAGTGAGAACAGAAACTTAAAACACCTTTTACATTTTCCAGAAGTATGTGACTATAAATGATTATTATATAATTTCTGACAATTTTTGGAACACCTGGGGGACTTAGGCTCAAGGAACCCTGCAGAGGAGCGGATATTCCAGCAGATGACTTGAAGAATATACCAGCAACATAAGCCCCCACGAGACAAGAACAAAGTGTTTCCAAAAGAAGCTGAGTCCTCTCTTTCCTCCAACAGTGAGCATGGCCTAGTTATAATCTCATTTTTGACATCCATAAGAGTACTTACAAAATACAGTTTTCAAAGGAAATATAACACAGGAACTAGAAAGAGATGGAGGAAAAAATTAAAAGAGCTCATACTCACAGTATGAGCTGCTGGTCCAACCATGAATCTGACCTTTGTGACTCTATTTCAGTTCTGTTGCATCTCTTACCAAAGTCAAAAGTCAGGAAACTAATTTTCTGTTTTGTCCTCACAAATTGTGTGTCAAATTGTGTGTGTGTGTGTGTGTGTGTGTGTTTTCATGTCCTCCATAGCTATTCTTCTGGCTCCTTATCCACCAGCATTTTCTTGCCCTTTACTGATTTGTTTTCCACAAAGGCTAGCAACACTTAAAACACATTGAGATGAGGTGTTGATCACATTCAGATGAATGTATGGTCCATTCAGAGTCCTGGCTGTTCTATAAACTAATGTGTCAAATAAACATACTAGAAAGTACAACATGATGACTATTTTTCCTTAGTGAGGTAACATACTTTATTTTCCAAGTACAAAGCACATTGCATGGCTCAGCCAATGAGATTTTTTCCTACATATTACCATTGTCTTATTTTTTTAAAAAAAGAATAGTACATGATTTTATCTCATTTCTTTTATCAGGGGGAACTAAAACTTGAAAGGAACTTGCAATGTGATAATTACTAGAAATAATTACATGATCTGACTTTGTGCCTAGTTTATTTAGCAATGCAACACAGCTCCAGATGCTTTTAAATGATGGAAATAAAGGCTATTTCGGGTGCTTCTCCTTAGAAGCCAGGGCACTTGTGCATACATGTGTCTGGTAGGGCTTGGCATAGTTTGGAACTTTCTAGTCTCTCTCTCATTCATTGAATACTTTAGGAAAAATGTAGCAAAAGCACTTGAGGTTTCCCTTATATCTAAAATGAGAAATAATTCTTTGTTCCAACAAAGAACTTGTTTAGATGGACAATATGTTGTCTGTTCCTCCCAAAAGAAGCTGAGATATAAAGAAACTTGAAAAATTACAGATTAAAGGGCACAGAATCCTCAGAAGACTAGAAATGCATAACAATATTGCCAAAATCATAGAAAAAATAGTGGTTCCTTTGAAAGAAAGCCTCAAATTTACGAAAGTTGGAAAACTTCTTGGGGGAAAAAGTACTTCTTTAATTCCACTAAGAAGACACCTTTTAACCAGGAAACAAAGATAAACATTAAAGGGCTGAAGATAGTGTGATACAGTATCGTACCCTTACTAAATTTATGTTTAATATTAACATGAAAGTTTTCTTAAGGCACAATTCTTATCTTGGAGTCTCTGTGAATCTAGCCTTTGGTGAAGTTAAATCACCTTAATATTATAATAAGATGTTAAGGCCGTCCCATTATCTCTTACTCGATACACTAAAAATGCCAAGGCAGACTTCAAATACACCATCAGTACATTACCCAAAGAGTGATTCTGTAATGTCTCATGCTACTACCTGTTAGTTAATTCCAGGTTTACCCCTTAAAAATGAATGTTTAACTATGAAACACATTCATTCTCTGTCTTTATGCTAATGTCAACCTTCAACTGGCAGAGATTTCCACACTGTCAAATTACTCATCATTAATATTATCCCCAAGAGAACAAATAATATTAATTTCAAGGCAACCAATAAGTCAGATGGGCTTGACTTTACTGAAAACTAATATTTTTTAAAGATAATATAATTTATCACTTTCCTTTTTTGCCCCTTACATCTTAAAAATACTCATTTGTTCCCTCGCCATATAGGAATTTAGGAAATGTACAGAAAGAATAAAGTATTGCAACAACTCAGTTATTTTGTAGTTCTTAAAAAAATTAAAACACCTTTCTCAAAAACACTGAAGTATAGAATCCTGTAACTTTAGTGCTATGAAGACAACAGAATTATTTCCACTTCCTTATTTATTGTACAACATAAGACATTTGTCATTTTGATCTTATTTAAAACTTTTCCCTAAACATTTTCACTGAAATTCTTTTAAGACAGGGTGATCTGGCACAGCCAGGAAGGAGGTAGATATAGACTTTAAAAGATATAAAGCTGAGCATGGTGACATACACCTTTAGTCCTAGCACTTGGGAAACTGAGGTAGGAGGTTCCACATTGATTTAAGACCAGCCTGGGGCTACAGAGTGAGATCCACTCATCCCAGGCTACAGTGTGACCCTACATTGAAAAAATAAATTAATTAAATACCCAAGATCATCAAAGGACTGCTGTGATGGGATCCAGGAGCCAGGTGTGCCTGTGACCCCAGTGGTAAGAAAGTGCAGACAAGGAGGATTACTGGGGATCCCTAGTCAGCCAGTGTAATCAAATAATGGGAAGCTACAGATTTAGCATGAGTCTATTTCAGGGATTTGGAGCCATGATTGAGAAGGACAGCCAAGGTCTTCCTCTGGCGTGGTGTGTATATCTAGACAAATCATACACTACATACACACAACAACAACAACAACAAGGGCAAAATCCTTGAAAATCAACCTGTCTAATACTACACAGATGATAAGAAACAGAGTTGTCTCCAAATTTGTTAAAGAATGATATCCTGCTTATTATCTTGTTTTCTCAGTGAACACCGTCTATAAGTTATTTATCTGATCACTATCCATCAAAACCAGATGGTTGCTACTATGTTCTGCTCAGCATTTATTCAGGCCTTGAGTAAATAATTTTACCTGGTGAAACTTCTCACAAAACCCCTCCATCACATTTTCCATCATCAAAGTAAGAAATATTGGCTACAGGTCTGAGGAAAACTTAGTGGTAAAGCATTTATCTAGTATGTGCAAGGTTCTGGACTGGATGTTCAACACCAAAAAATTGTGTAATTAAATTTATTATTCAATCAGTATTCCAAAAAACTAAGTGGCCACTGCATGGTAAGCATTGGCATCTTAGCTGTCAGCTGCTTGTAGAAGGTAAGAGCTCCGCCTCTGTCAGAATAGGTAGTTACAGGATCCTCCCTCTTTTTTGACTTATAAGGACATTCTCAAGTAAGGACCAAAGATTCAGGTAATATGGAATAGATAAGCTGAGTACAAAAACAAAGAAACAACAACAAAGAAAAAAATCAGGAGTAGGCTAAATCCAAAATTGAAGCTTGCTGCCCTGAACCAAAGCCCACTTTCTTACAGTCTAGAGTTAATTCCTATAGCTTAGTTTAATTATTAAAAAAAAAAAAAAAAAAAAACAAGAGCAGGTTTGGAGAAATGGCTTAATGGTTAAGACACTTGCCTACAAAGTCAAAGGATCCAGGTTCGATTCCCCAGAACCCACATAAGCCAGATGCACAAGGGAGCACACACATCTGGAGTTCGTTTGCAGTGGCTGGAGGCCCTGGCATGCCCATTATCCAAAGCCCCCCACCTATTTCTCTCTCAAATAAATTAAAATTAAAATAAAAGCTTAAAGAATTTTTAAGTGCCCCTTCATCCTCTCTGTGAGCATTTCTCTAATTTTCTGCATACACTGATGATGCATGGTAAAGCTATTGTTCATTATGGAAAATAGAGAAGGAACTTAACACAATTGTTGATTCGAACATAGTTATGCAATTAATCTTTTCTACTTCAGAACATCTAGGTCACACATTTCATCATCATGAACAAATGAAGTTTACAGTTGTGTAGAGAATGCTAATATATACATTTTTTCTATGTATTTCACTTAAACAGCTCTATCAAGTAATACTATCCAGAAACAAATATTTCTCTAAACTTCTCTCTCCTCTCTTGCCACAAGTTGGGAGGTCTAGCATGACGGAGCTTTGCTCTTTGTTAATTTTGTGTGGAAACATGAAAAAATAAACATGACAGTCTGTTGAATGTTTACAGTCTCACACTCTTCCAGAAGATTTAATAGAATCATGTAATAATTTGCTATAAATAGTAAGCATTATTCTTGCAACTTTTTCTCATTCTTAGACAAAGTTTAAATCAACTTTCTGAAAGTTTTATTTCTTTCTCCATTTGAATATGAAACATCCCCTCAGGCTCATGTGTTGATGATTTAGTTGCCAGGAAGTGGGCTTTGGTGAAATGTTTATGATCCTGAGAGTACCCAATGAATGCATTAATGCCAGGGGCAGCTGAGGTGGATGACATAGGTCACAGGAGGAAGGTCCTGGGAGTTGTACCTTGATCTTGAAGTCAGCACTTTTTAATTTACACTCCTACTGTCACCATAGGTCCAGAATCATGGAGATAAGTGATCATATACTGAACTCTCTGAAACCATAAGCCAAGATAAAAACTCCTTTCTTTAGGAGAGTCAATAAGTATGTTAGCACAGCAATGAAGCAAACTAACACAATAATAATAATAATAATAATAATAATAATAATAATTGCTTTTAACTCTTATTTTTCCTAAATTTTATTCCTAATGTTTAATTTTTCCCCCAAAATCTTCTTCCAAGAACAGAGAGATGAGTCAGTTTGTTGTCTTGCAGATTCTGAAACTTAGGTGTGAAAAATGAATCACCTGGTGTGTGTTAAAATGACAGTGGCTAATTAGAGATTCCCAGAATCTACTTGCTATAATGTTGTTTCAAAGGGTTTTCAGTGTCTCAGGTTCCTGGTTTTCAGAGCCTTCTTCAGCCCCTTGGTTAGTTTGGCATCCTGACAGTCAAGACTATTTTGAAAAATACTCATTTAACCTTGGCACCAGTAAGAAAAACATCTTTGTCATTTAACCTCAACCTACTATTATAATCTCATCTTTTGCTTTTCTCCATCTTTCTAACCTTCTTTGATTTTTGTCAGAACAAGTCAGCCTACAATAGATATATACTGCAGGACTATGAGTGCTGTTTCTCTAATTGGATATTCTACTTTCTCTTACATCTGGAAAACTCATATGCTATGAGGGCTCTTGATATCTGAAATATATATACATGCATGTGATCTATCTATCCATATATATATACACACACACACATACACACATATATATATATATATATATATATATATATATATATATATATATATATATACATACACACACATATATATAGTATACATATACATGTATTTGTTACATTTTTCTCTCTTTCCCCTTTTCTCCATGAATGCTTGATTCATTTTATATATATTTCCCATCAGATGATTTTTATAATGGTTATTTGACTCATGTGTCTATTTTCCATGGTGATTTCATCTGTACATACATGATAATAAAATAATGGATCTCAGTATTTGTTGTGTTATAGACTTAATTGACCCTTTATTTCTAAAATGACATAGAAAGATATTTACTTATTTTATATTGGTTAAAAAATTGTATTATCTCTTTTCTTGATCTAAACAAGTCTAACATTTCTAGCTTCATTTAACAATCTATGATGACTTTGTTTGAACATATGATAGAATAATTAGCTCTAAGTGAGTGTCCTTTTCTTTGTAAAGCTGTTTTTGGTTTATCACTTTGCTGTTCTCATATAGTCAGTTTAGCTTATAAAGGAGTCTCTTGAGACAATAAAATTTAAAAGTTAGCTTTTATGTCACATTCAAAAAGTAAGAGATACCAGGTGGCATAAGACTTACTTAGTTATAAAGTCCTCAGTATCTGGGAAGGGATGAGTAATAGAGCAGACTCTGTTCATGACAATCTAGTCTGTTCAAAAGGTCAATGTAGTAAGTTGGAAAGAATTTTGAATACAAAAAATGGCTCCATCAAAGTGATGTAAATTGTATAATGCAAATTATCTATGTCTCTGCTGTAAGAAATTATTTTGGACATAAGAGCTCTTATGTGTCAATGTAGATAAGTCATACACAAATCAATAACCTCTTTCTAAGTGTACCGACGAGGAGACAACCATAATCACAAGCAGCTTTACTCCCACATTGGAGGTGATTTTTACTTAAGACACAGAATGCTGCTTTTTGCTTTAGAAAACTGTTCTTATTAGACAGAGTCTTTTACCTAATGAACATTTTCATCATCATGTAACATTTCTAAATGTGACAATGAGATGTCCACAAAGATGAGACCCTTCCCACTTTTACCAGAAAACCAGCTTGCCTCAGAGCTACTTTTCCTATTTCTTGCATCTTTTCATTTTTCTTCCACATTTGTGGCTGGACATGGCTATGTGACTTTCTGTGTAAATGATAATATGGCAGTTCATTTACTGGTAGCTTCTTTCACTCTTCTAAATAAGTATAGCTTACTTTGTAAATTCAGCATATGATCAAGGGGAAACACATTTAGGAAAAGTATGGAGCTGAACTAGAAGTACTCACTTCAATTTTTACTAATAACACAGTTGAATACAAGATATCCCAGGTCCATTAACAATTATGTGGTTTTGCAAGCCTAACATGACATCCTTCCATATAACACAAATCTACCCTGTCAAGTCCACCAAAGAATCCTTGTCCCATAAAGCCAATCCATACCATTTCATCATGTCAGTTAGTTATTCCATTTATATAGACAAATTCAGCCCTTGAATGTCATTTCATGAGATAATAAATTCTATAATTTATACCACATTTGGAATTTAAGAGACATTTTATTGAGTGATTTAAAGCAAGTCTGCAGCTATATGCACTGGGATATTGCATAGTTACCTGGTCAATTCACAACTATCCAGATTACCCAAAGAGATTATACACCACTCATGTTCAGGATCCAGGCACACATTTCTTGTATACCCCACAGCACATAACTCAGCACCTTACTAATCTCAAAGTAATCAATGCTTCCCATACCATATGGATAGTACTATTATATTACATAATCTAGAATTTCATATCAATGAATGATTATCTGTACCATTATCTAGTATCTACTAGATAAGGATAGTTTAATATCAAATATCAAATCAGTCTTCCAAGTCAATTCAGAGCTTCTTATGGTTTTGTCCCTCAAGTGTGTTATATTAAACAACTTAATCAAATGATAGCATTCATTAAAAAGCACATGGGCTATTCACATATATCATTGACCAAAACAGCTATAAGATAGAGGATACATTTTAAAACCTACTTTGAAATGAAATATTGGTTTTCAGGATTGCATACATGCTCAATATAAAACTATATTTCATTCATTATTCAATCCTTTCCTCATCTACTTCTTCTTTAAAAATATTTCACAAAACTATAAGATTTTGAAGTAATTATACATTAATCTAGATCATCTATGATAATTTTTTACATGAGACAGATGTTGATCTAAGAGATCTAAGTAATCTACTTTGACCTTCAGAACTTGTTGATGATAGGGAGTGGGATCAGCACACCAGTATTTGGACCCCAAGTTAATACAACTGCTGCATAATAAATGTATGCATATATAAATTTTAATTTTAGTACATATAAAAGAAAAAAAAAACACTGAATACCACTATAAATGAAACATGCACATGATGGTAAATAAGTGCATGCACAATGCATTCCATGATAGACTCTCTGAATTTGCACAATCGCACAACTCAACCGTTCCTCACTCACGAAGTTTAAAGATGATTGTGTTCCAAGAGTTTGTAAAATATGAGCATTTCTTACCTGGGAGCTGTATGAGGGGTTGATAAAAGACATTAAAAACTTGAGCTATGATTAGACATCACACTTTTCTAGCACTGAAGGCTTGCTTCTACCTGGATTTCACAGGCATAATACTGCTCATGAAAGGTAGATCAGAGACTTTACAGGAATAACCAAGCAGATAAGACTTTAGCATCTTTGCCCACATTGCAATATTAGCTTGAATGCTGATGAGTCTCACCCAAATCTTCCTATTGGTCACCATGTGCCTATTTTTCTTCATCAGGCCTCAAAACTCTAGAGTAGATTCTCTATGTTAGAAACTTAGTTGGGAATCTTATTTCAGAACCACCTACAGTCTCCAGCCTCAGGGTACCAAAAAGGTCATGGTCATATCCACTCTAGTGCTGTTTAGTATATAAAAGTATATAATTTGGGGAATAAGTTTGAGAGTATCTATATGTAACCGAGAAAATGCTAGTGGAAACTAGCTAGTGGAACTCCATTTAACCTTCCCTCAGTTCTCTAAAACCAATGCATATAAATGGCTATTTAAGTAGGGCTATACACTTTAAGAAATATGAATGATGCCTTCTTCACATATTTCACAATGCACATGATACATACATAAATATGTCCCTCTCAGCCTAAGATGGCTTCACAATCTCATGTTCAATTAAAAACCAAAAAATAAATATACCCTATTGCTGCCTTAAAATCCCTTGAAGACATCATCACTTTTAGATGAGAGCATATATCTTAAGCATCTTAAATAAGTATCCAGGAGAGAAGGAGGTTAGAAGCTGAAGAACATGCTCATTCCACTTGATCTTTTCTTTCTAAATAGTAAGGTATATAAAATAACTAATAAGTTTTAATCAAAACTAATGGGCTTTAGTAAACTCCAGAAGAGAACAAAGAACCACAGCTTTTCATATTTAATGGCCAAGGGATTAGATACAACAGCATCAGCATTATGACATGCAAATACCACCACCAACAGAAAAGCTCATATTTCCTTAATTATATCTTAAAATGGTGGTACCCTTAAATTTGCCAGTCATGAGTATTTTTTAATGAACATTTTTGTCATTACTTTAGGAAGCTTTCACTTGTCTATACTGAAATCAAGTTTGCTGATAATTTTCATATGTCAGTATATTTACATTTTTACCTCCAAATTTTACAAGAGCTGAGTGATTCTCTAGGCAAATATTTATAGGACACTGAACCCTGAAATCTTTCAAATAAAGAAAAACATCTTGATGAGCTTTCCTAGAGAAGCTCACAAAGACTACAGAATGGATTCATTCCACACATGCAATGACTTCCAGCCCCCGTGGGAAGAAGGACTAAGAAACAAAGGAATGACAATACCATGTTCACTTCTCAAGTTTGGCTCACAATGAAGAGTGCATGGATGCCAGGATTGCCTAGCCATATAAGGAATCAATAAATCAGTCATTTGCCCACAGTTGATAAGTGTAAGTAAAGATGGCTAAAGTGGGCATATGTTCACTTCTCTGACACCCCAGAATTAATGATAATAGCAAGACATTACATTATAAAGCGAAGTTACTCACCATGGAGGAATCACTGCTTCCACTCCCGATCGGAGCTCCCTCAGCACAGGTTGGGAGGTGGGTAGAAAGTTGACTAGCCCTGCCCCCATCTATGACATCACAATCTACCTCATAAAAGGTAGTGAAAGTGCTCTGAACTCCTGTCTGATTTCCGAGAGATACAGAAAAGAGAGAGTGAGAGAGAGAGCAAGAGAAAAAAATAACCGGTATCCTATTTGGGAAGGGATTAGGGAAGTGGAAGAGGGAATGGGTGACCAACTGGGAGAAAGAGGTATCTGAAGGAATTAGGTTCTGAGAGAGATACGTGTGGGCCTTCTTGACACTAAGCAGCCCGGTTATTTGAATTCCTCTCTGTGTCTCCAACAGATAAAGGGACTGTCTGGGAGGAGGATGAAGAAGCACCCTGCCTTGTCTGGCACTATAAGGGACAATTATAATGGGCTTTCCAGGGGACAAATCCCCAACTTAAAACATGTAGCATCACCAAAAGAGAAAGCAAGGGCTGAAGCTCTTAGAGCCTGGAACATGTCAGGATACCAGAAGATTTTCTTGTATGTTCCAGTGCCCTGCTGTGTGAGCTTGTCAAGCTCCGGGCTTTTACACATCCAGTCAGTACATGGAATGAAAGGGATACTTACCTCTTTCATTGGGATGCATTCATGGTTGTCAGAACTGCAACTCTCTTTATTGGTCATTTATTGAGCCAGATAGTAACTTGTGTGAAAGGTGGGATTTAAAAGATAAGCCAATAACCAATACCTATTTGTACCTTTAGAATGCATTCCTTTTTATTTTTTTTCCAATGTATACCACTATGAAAATCTTGATTAATTTTCTTTTATTTTTCTGTAGTTAACAAATATCAATTTAAAATTGGCTTAATTAAACTTTATTTTAAATTGGTAAAACCCAATTTCAAAATTACAAAAATAATTCAAATATACTAAGATCCACTGCAGTTTCATTCTGAGAAGTCAAGTTTATGTTACCCACAGATGTTGTCTGAACAAATATTCTTGCATAAGGGAATTCTGCTCTAGTCCTATAGTCATAGTTTCAATGTAGTTTTTATGTGAAATCAGATTAAGATATGAAAATGATGCCTAGAGTACTGTAGTACTTTTAAAATAAAACAATTTTTAAAACGTGAAATACTGCATTTTCTCAAGTAAAACTTATGACAAAAGTAATGCATGATTTTGAACAGTAGGCAGGTTCTGTTTCCCATACAAACCAGGCTTCATCGGGAATCAGCCCAGTCCTCCAATGGTTAAAACCCTAAACCTGCTTTCATATGCAGATAAACATTATTTCAAAATTGTGAGTCTTTATGAAGTCAGTGAAGTTCTATTTAAAATCTTGTACTTCTTAGTTTACTAGATATATAAGTGCATTATAATAATCACAATTAAAAATAAATAAAACTGGTGGATGGAGGAGTACTCTGAAACAGAGAAACTACTACATTGAAATTGAACATGGATTTAGTTATATCACTCCCCACTTTTGGCCTCAAAACAAACATTGAAGACATTTAAAGAATGTCTCTAAAGAACTAAGGACAACACAAAAAAAAACCAATTAAGCATGAAAAAATATTTTCTGCCAGGCATGACACCTTTAATGCCAGCACTTGGGAGGCAAGGGTAGGAGGAGTGCCAAGAGTTTGAGGCTACCTTGAATGATTTCCAGGTAAGCATGGACTAGAATGAGACCTTGCCTTAAGAAAACAAAACAAAACAAAATGCTCTTTTTGTTTGATTTTATCTGTACTTATAATAGAAATAAATGATCTGAATGTATTTTCTTCTTAGTGTTATTGTATTTTCATTTTCTATAATTCTAAGTCTAAATTTAAATTTTATATACATCACTTGTTTATGAGATTTTTGAAATTAATGACCCTCTGAAGGTTTTGCTTTCTCTCAATTTTTACATATTGGATCATTGACTATTTGGCTTATCTTTTCTTTTTGATAATTGATAATGCCCTGCTCATTTTAGAAAAGAAGCATCACTTGGTTTTCTCATTGTAGGGAGTATGTTAGTCATTTTTCATTATTTATGAGTTTCAGAAATGATTGTTATGTTTAAGGAGCTTACTTGAGCCATCTCCATGTCATTAAAATTTACAGGTCATTAAACCTAATGATATAATTGCCAATTCTTTCAGTAAATATCTTATGATTTTGATTACCCAATAAAGAAGTTACAATTCTGCCAACATTAAAATAAAAGAACAAAAATTGAGTTAAACACTTTTAAAATATGGAACTAAAACAAAATGAACTTCATATATAATCTCTTGATATTTTTTATTGACGACCCAGTTTCTATTTGGAAATGACATATGACTTCAGGAACCCAATGCAAAACTAGGCTGCACCAAAATGATGCTTAGTACCAAACTGTGCTGACCTTTTAGGTGAATTTAGTGTGACTGACTGTGAAAATGCTTTTAGTGATGTTATTAGTTGAGATGAGATAGCTGGCTTTGATAGAGGATGCAGTGCCAGGATCAAATATTTTCCAATTCTTAGGATCTAGTGTCTTGAGAATGCTCATAAAATACAAGTTGTACTGCAAGTAAGGATCATTGCATGCTCCAGGACA
The DNA here is from genome assembly GCA_036365145.1 of Orientallactaga sibirica. Lineage (NCBI taxonomy): Eukaryota > Metazoa > Chordata > Mammalia > Rodentia > Dipodidae > Orientallactaga > Orientallactaga sibirica. The sequence goes on along the minus strand of JAEOAD010000029.1, from coordinate 22,609,990 downwards.
TCACGTGCATGGATGAGTAAACCCTTCCCGAGAAGATATGAAGTGATTTTAAGGTTTTCAGAAGAAATTCCCATGATTACAGTCTGTGATGTTCACAAGACTAAAGAGTTGTAGGATTTACATTTTATTTTTCAGTTATGAAGCCAATTTAATTTTTAACTGCAAATTCTTGATTAGAGTCAATAAAATAATTTGTACATTCCAAAAGAATGACCTAAAGATGCTTTTACAAAGTAATGGTCCATGGAAGATATGACCAGGTTACTGTTATGCAATTTGACCACCATATGATTTATTATGAACAAGTTCATCAATAAGAGAAGCTCTGATAAATGTTCATGGACTGAGGGCTGAGAATGAAGTCTCTGAACAAAGAGAGACACTAATTTTGTCTTATGGTAGTGTCTCACAGATACAAATTAGAGCTGAAAAGAATAAATACTTCTTAGAAGATGATACAGACTGGAACCTCTCCAAGATATTCTCTCCTAGTTGCAAAATAGATTTGCCAAAGAAAATGGAAGAGGTTAAGACACATGTCAAACAGATTTGACAGAAAGTCTAGCCAGAGTTCCAGTCAAGTTCATTATCAGCGAAGCATCTGCACAGAGAAGAGTATTCAGAGAAAAGTATTTAAAAATATACAGTAGTGATGATGGAAAGAAAGAGTAAAACTCTAAGAGAGCTGGCCTTCAAGAAAATAAGGTTATGGTGAAATATTTGAAATACATTTATTGCTTAAAAGGAAAATGACTGTTCGGTATAAAGTAAGATGATGTGCTCTGAAGCAGTACAAGAAATCTGGAATAAGAGAACTCCATATTGCCTATCCAGAAGCTTCTCCTATTTTTAAGATAATGGACCATAATGTGTCACATATTTCTCTTCTAAAGGCTGTGATCAAAGCCATATTTTCTAAATCATTTAAATTCCATAGAGAAAGCACTTGACAAAATAATCTGTAAGGACAGAATGTAGACGACAGTAAATTAAACACACTTTTATTACTAGAATGTAGTAAACCAAGAAAACAGTGAACACACAGAGATACCCACCAACAAATACCCTCCTATTCTAGCAGAAATCCCAAACAATTCAGTAAGCTAAGTAGACAGTCTAGTAAAAACATGAGACCAAAAATACCATTTCATAGAAATTCTTTGGTACTAAAGTCGAAGAAGCCTTTAGTGACTTGAATCCATTAATTTTGGTTCCTGCAACTTTTACTTTATAGGAATGAGACAGAAATGGTGTGTTCAATGAATCAGAAAATATTCTTACATAAACAAGAAAGAATTGAAATTCTTTGAATCCCTGACTGTTAACTTGTCACTAGAAATTAGGACCATCTTGCTAAATATTTCATATGAAAACCATCCATACAGAGATGAATTTATTTCACTAATAGCAGCAGTAATAATCTCCATGATCTTAAAAGTCTTCCTTTCAAAATGCAAAGTCTCAGTAGTAGGACACTCAATGATACACCATGACAAATCATAGAAACACTGATCTTGATCTATACCCCAAAAATATATTGCCAATATTTTATAAAATCTAGTACTAAAAGAAGACACCATGTTAGTTTTGCTATGCAATTTCCTTATTTTTTAATTCTTGGATATTTTTGGTAATGAAAAGTGGTATAAAATCAAGCATGAAATATCCAAATAATCTTTACATATAATTTAATATTCATCCTCTCTGTTTATTAAGCATTTAATATTTATTTATTTCAATTTATTAACATTTTACCAATTTTTATTTAATAGCCTCCAGCCCAGAAATTTCTTCAGGCAATTTAATGTAGAAAGAGAAGAAATATGACATTATATTGTACAAACCAATAATGAATAATCTATTGGCTGGCACGAGCAAACCCTAGTACATACAGAAGCAGCAGCAAGGTGCATTTCAGCATATTAAACTCAGCACTCGGGCCTCTCAAATTAAGTTCAAGGTAAGGAAACGTGTGTGCCTAGATTTGTTCTTACAAATTCAAAATTGTGCAAAATACCCTCAAAACACTTATCTAAACTTTATTTTGAACTATATAAATAATTTTAAATTTTTAATAAAATTATTAAAATGATGAAGACCTTAGGATAAAACCAGATACTTTCACAACAGGAATAGTACTCAAGGTTAGCATGTATCTTACATAGATATCTTATATAGATACTTTATAAACTAACACTTCTTCTATAGGTTTGTCTGGGCTTCACAGATATTTCAACATAGACAATTCACTCCTCTCATGCAGGTGCCTCCCATGTATAGCTTCCAAACTTTCACAAAGTATTATTGTTAACTGGTTGGCAAATAATCCTGACACTATCAACTGAGATGTAAGGCATTAGCTAATAATGTATTAAGATGTCATTTACCTTCCTTTAAAAATATTTTATTCATTTCCAAGGAGAGAGAATGGGAGAAAGAAAGAGATTGGGCATGCCAGGACATCTAGTCATTGCAAATGAAGTACATATGCATATGCCACTTTGTGCATCTGGCTTTATGTAGGTACTGGGGAATTGAACTGAGATAGGTAGGCTCTGCAGGTTAAGGCTTTGCCTTCACCACTGAGCAATCTCTCCACTCTCTTTCCTTTTTTAATTAGAAGCTCTAAAATCTTTAAAAACTATTAAAACCCCAAAGAATAAAATTTCACTAACAGGCGATGATATGGATATTTCTGGAGTATACACACTCTGCATACAGTCATTAAACCTTTCTTCTCTTACAAGCAATTTTTTTTTTTTTTTTTTTTTTTTTTTTTTTTTAGTCCTGAAACTACAATAGAAATAACTCATCAGCCATGTTTAGGTTCAGGCAATGCAATCAAATGAATCCATTGACTAGATTAAAGCAAGGTCAATAATGTAGCTAGTTAAAGTAAATAGTTATTTTCTTGGTTCATGTTATAGCTGTGACACAAAGCCATCTGTCTTTTTGTTTCTTTGTTTGTTTTACAAGAACATTGGAATGTGTTTTTGTTTGTTTGTTTGTTTTGTTTTTTGAGGTAGAGTTTCACACTAGCCCAGGCTGACCTGGAATTCACTCTGTCTCAGAGTGGCCTTGAACTCACGGTGATCCTCCCACCTCTGCCTCCCGAGTGCTGGGATTAAAGGCATGCGCCGCCACCACACCCTGCTAATATATATTTTATTTTATTTTATTTAAATTTATTTATTTGACAGAGAGAGGGTGAGAGAGAGAGGGAGAGAAACACAGACATAGAGAGAATGGGTGCTCCAGGGCCACTGCAAATGGACTCCAGACACATGTGCCACCTTTTGCATCTGGCTAACATAGGTTCTGGGGAATCGAACCTGGGTCCTTTGGCTTTGTAGACAAATGCTTTAACTGCTAAGCCATCCCTCCAGCCCCCAGAATGTGGTTTTTTTTTTTATACATAAAATAATTGAGTAAGATGACTCACTGAATTCACTCCATCAGTGAATAACTGTGTTGTTGATAATAAACTGTCCATGTTAGTTAAAGGTGCTGTCACAGACCACACAACTGAAGAACCAGTCCTTAGAGTGGCTCACTGTCCATCATCCTGACACACTTCTTACAGTACACCAGTGTCCATCCTGCTGACTGCACTTCTTACAGTGGACCAATGACTGACCACACTTCTTACATTGGATCAGTGTCCACCTTCCTGACCACACTTCGTAGAGTGAACGGTGTCCAGCCTCCCTACCACTCTTCTTTCTGTGGAGCAGTGTCTATCCGCCTGACCTCACTTCTTACAGTGGACCAGTATCAATCCCCCTGATCAAAGGACTGCTTGGTGCAGAGAAACAGAATGCACAGGTTCAGGGCTGTGGTCAGCCAAGAAGAGTTTTACTTTGGTTATCAAAATTCTTATTAATTTCCTACTTCAAAAGATAACTTGACTTGATTATAGGCCATGTTTAACCTTAGAAGAATGAATTTTCAATGAAAAACTAATTCATGGCCTTTGTTTGGAAGATTTGTTCAAAAATCAATGCTTGGGTACACTGATATGAACATAACTGGGGAAGACAATGCAGGAATCAGAATTTAAGGACACATAGTTTTATGATAACAACATATTGGAAGGAAAGATTTGGGGAACAAAGATTACATTGTATAACAGCCTACCTCACTAATAAAATGGATATAAAGATTTTCTTCCATCCTAAAATTGATAGATATCTATCTCCATAATCCCTATTCCCAATTTATTATCTATGATTTGTTTTATTGTAGTCTCTCCAGATCTGAACACCCCAACTCTTCTTAGATCTGGAACAGTCTTCTAAGCCCAAATCCTAAATGATCCACTGGCTGGAAGATCATGATAAAATTAATTTGAACTACTGTGAATTTTATAAACGCATATGCTCTTGTGCAAATGAAACACAGAATTGTATTCCAAATCCAAATAGAAATAGCTAGCAATTTAGATTTTTTTTTCCTGTTACTGCTACACTTTGATTGGCAGAGATAAATCAAAAATTGACTATAGGCAGAGCCGTAAATTATTTTAAAAACTTCAGATACAGGGCTGCTTAAAGTACAGACCTACACAATTAGATATAATGATTGTTTCAATTGCTATTCATCCTATTACAAAATTTGGCACTTTTTTATGTATTCAGGAACTACAAAACTATGTAAACAAAATGTAATAGTTGTCTCAGCTATACAGATATATTGCATTGCACATTTTTCCCCCTAAATTGCTTCAGACGAGACAGGTCACACATACAGACCTTTGGACTACTGCATACTGAGGAAGGATGATAAGAAATGTCAAATCAAATGTGTGTCTTGTGTGTATCTATATCTATGGCCATACATAAATCTCTGATTTTATGCCAGTGTCAGATAGGATTGATTTAAAAATTATCATTTCCAGTATTGTAACGAATGTTTTTTCATTTATCAGCATGAATAGTCATGGTGAGTGTTTTTTTGTATTTTATTTATTTATTTATTTGAGAAAGAGAGAGAGAAAGAAGCAGACACAGAGAGAGAATGGCCATGCCAGGGCCTCTAGCCGTTGCCACCAAACTATAAATGCATGTGCTACTTTGTGAGTTTGGCTTATGTGGGGACTAGGGAATTGAACCTGGGTCCTTGGGCTTTGCAAGCCACTGCCTTAACTGCTAAGCCTTCTCTCCAGCCCCTCTGTGTATGTTTTGTTGTTGTTGTTGTATGCAGGTGTGTGCATGTGGTAAATTTGAATGTGACTGGGTGCACCTGCAAGTGGAAGTCAGAGGTTGAAGTTGCATGATTTCATCGATCACTCTTCACTTTACTTAGTCAAGATCTGTCACTTGAACCAGGGTTTGCTGATTATGTTAATATAGCCATCCATCTTGCTCCCGGGATTCTGAGATTCCACTTCCCAAGTGGTGGGATTATACCCAGGCCACCACATATACTGGCATTTACATGAGATCTGGAAATCCACACTCCAGTCATTAAACTTGGGCGGTAAGTGCTCTGTCCACTGAACTCATTAAATGCTGAGTCCATTTTTTTAAGGATTTAAAACATGGGTAATAAGAAGGACCTGTGATTGATTCCATATTCTTAACTTTCTTTTAACCAATTCAGAACCTATCAGTGTCCCAAATTACAGTGTACTTCCTCACATCATCAAACTTTTCTCAAAACCTAGCTGAGACATTTAAATGTGGTAATGAGAGATTTAAATGGCATACAAAATTATATATCAAGGCTAGTCTCTTATGCCCTCAGAAATAGCCGAGTACTCTGTTAATTCAGGCAGAGAACTGCATGTATGATCTCTCATCTCCAGCCTCTGGTCATGTTTGTCCATATGGAGAAAAACATTTAATGTAATGAAACTATTAAAGTCTACACTATTTTATAAGCATTGGACTGAAATTAGAAACACTTTCCTCCAACTCTAATTTAACATCAAATTCATAAGACAATACACTGTTTATGTGTTCTATAAAGGGCATCCTGGTGTCTTTACAGTTTTTTTTTTTTTTTTTTTTTTATGAGAAAGAGAGAGAGAGTAAGAGAATGGGCTGACAAAGCCTCTAGTGGCTTCCAACAAATTCCAGACACATGTACCACTTTGTGCATCTGGCTTATGTGGGTATTGGGCAATCAAACCTGAGTTCTTAGGCTTTGCAGGCAAGGACCTTAACATCTAAACTATCTCTCCGGCCCTTTTTGTAGTTTTTAAAACCTTATGGTTTACTTGTATTAGATTATTTAAGGTACAGAACGTATGAATAGACATAAAATTCTATGTAATATCTCCAATTTTGTTTATGACCATAAAGCATACATCACTGGGTAAGAAAAGATCATCAAAAGTGAGGAGATGATTTTTATTTGTCCAGATCCATTTAGATATCTCTATGTTGAACTTTAAAGTACCTATTAAATCCTCTGGATCCTAGTGAATAAAAATTAGTGAAAAACATGATAAATATCCAAGTAATCACTTGTGACATTGAAACTTATTTTAACAATAGTATTCATATTGTTTTAGCATTTGGCTGAATTTTTCCATAATGACATAATGCTGCCACAATGAGTAGATATCTACCTGTACTGAACTAACTTTGATATGCAATTCCACCATTTCTCTTTCCACTTGTCTTCTCTTCCTTTCTTTCTTCATTCCTTTTTCCAAAGCTAGATTAAACTTAAACACTAACTTTAAAAAGTCAGCTTATAGAATAATGGTTATCCAATCTTCCAAAACTGAGTTTCTTCTATTTTTGCTATAACATTTCTATCACTCCATTAGTTTAAAATAATTTGTCCATTATTCCTTTTATATCCACGGTGAAGTAATTGGCTCAAAAATGCATTCACTATCTTTAAATTTAATAAGAATTGCACCTTTTAGGCTGTTGAGAATGGTTTGAACAAACTTAAAAAAGTTATTACCAGCTGGAAAATTAGTGGTGTTTTCTTCTGACAGCAGCTGTGTAAAAGAATATTTAAAGATATTTCAAACTGATTTTCTTTTCTCTAAATTTGCCATCTTGATGATGGAGATCTTTGGTACCCATTCTCTCCTATGACCAGTTAAAATTTCTTTCCACATCCTCTCTAATCAGAAGATACATTGCAATAAGCCTTTTTTCCTTTCTTGTACACACAGTATCACACAAAACATCCAGTATATCCATATACTGACATGGCACATACTCATACAATTGTTTAACATATGTTCATCATGCCAGTATAAGATTATAAAAACATGGATTTTTTTCTCAAATTCAAATCATTGTTTCTTGGCAAATAGAAATAATCTGTCAAAATCTCTATTTTTTTGGTAGAAACTTTGACTGCTAATATATATGGCTTCCCTATATCTCAAAAAAGAGGCCATGTTGTCAAATAACATAACTATATGGGGAGAAGAAAAGATTCAAGTATCTCTTTTTGTTAATTATACACGAAACTACAATGGTCTATACAGAAAGATATGGCAAGTATTTCACAATGGACAATAAAATAGGGTCCAGAACACTGGCTCAATTTTCTTGGCAAAATCATTGAAAATTTGTGTGTATGGGGGTCTCACATTCTTGACTCTTTCTGAACATGGAAGGCAGTCATTTGTGGCTATTTTGCACAATGAGCATATTCATTTTTTTCTCCACTGGCCATTGGTGAAGGAGGATGAATAATAAGATGGAAGCAGAAGTGGAAAATACAGCAAGCTACAGAGGCAGGGGTGGCACCACACAGCAGTCAAGCTTGGATAAAACATCATGAGGAGGTCAGCAGGTCCAAAGTGAGCAACATGACAGCAAACTCTCAAAATGCATTTGACTCAGAATCATTATAAAGTTGTATAACATTGCTCTAGAAGAAGCCTTCTCCCATGCAAGGAACTATGAACACTGTCAGTAACACTCAAGGAGGGAAACAGGCTTCTTGATGGGTGTTCTCAACCTCAATCACCTCCACAAATGCCAACAGTGCAAGTGATGAAAGCCAGTGATGGTTTGAACTACATTTATGTGAGGAGAAGACAATGGAAATGAAGCTCTGGAAGCCGACAGACAATGGGTACTGAGAAGATGATGGACAGCAGCTCTGCCAGGAAAATGATGTCCCGATGAAGTCATGGAGTTGGATCCACAAAGATGCCTGCACATCCATGTAAATAGTAAGATTTGGAAAGTAACAAATGAAAGCACACGAGGCAAGCTGAACAAAAAGCACTCAGTTTCACAGGTTCCATGTGCAGATGGACATGACAGCTGAGGGTATGGGAAACTACACCATCAAGGCTGAAGATCGGAAAGGAAGCAAGGGAGATGCAATGTTTTCATCACTTCTCGGTGAGAGAGGATTGATAATTACCAGCTTGACAGAAAGGACACATTGCAAGACAGATTGCTCTTGGTTGTGGAAGAATGTTAAAGCAGGATCATTTTGGAAATGCTAAGAGGTGACTATGCTTTCGGAAGAGGCACAAAATAGCCAATTTATTGACTCTGAAGAAGGACTGCATGGGGCAGGCTTTCCAGATGGATTCTCCATGCAAGCCAGATTAGCTCTTTCCCCAGCTATATGTTCTGCAAGCCAAACAATACAGGAAATGGAGAATTTGGGTTTGAGAATGACATATTTTTACCAAATAGTCAAATTGTTGAATTTTGGAAAATGGCTTCAGAAAGCATTGAGCTTTGTGTCAACATTCTCTATGCTGACAGTGTTATTTTCTGGTAATTTCACACTTAAAAATGACAGCATTAGGGTTGACTGGGAAAAGAACGAAAGGTGGCAGAGCCACACTTCTGAGCTTGCAAGTCACTTACAATAAATGGAACTTTGTGTTTGAGAGCAAGGGGATGAGAGTGAGAGCAGCCAAGGTGAAGAACCTCACCACATACATTTGGAAATCTTGCCAAGAAATCATGATTCCTCTGAGTAGTCCCTGAGCTTCTAAGCATTGGATGGAAATGGCTTAGATCATTATATTTTAATGAGAAGGGAAACGCAAGTGATTTAGAAAAGAATTTTTAACTGTTAGTGTTGGATAACTATGTCGGGTTTGGCAACAGCACATAAACCTGTCTTGAATTCAAATGTCTGACTTTTAAGGGTAACTGATAACCTAGTATGCATTGGAACCTGAGAAATGTTCCATCCTCTCTAGCATATGGACGGAGTCCACACATAGAGAGGCTGGCTCCTGAGAAAGGATGAAAGATACCAGGACTAACAAAGGGAAGGGGACTCACAATGAGTAAATATACAAAAGCCCCAAATATAATAGTCACAGCTTGGCAATGAGTTTCCAGACTATGAAATTAGTTCTCTTATGAAGAATGGAGATTTTTTTACAAGGCTAGTATAAACATGGGGTAATTGGAAAATCAAATTGCTCTTTGTGAGCTATTGTAAGGTCTGGAATAATGGTGGTAACATTTATTTAAAAAAAAAAAAAAACTGCTGTGAATCACTGTCATTTGGTATTTTTAGCAGTACTATTGCCAAGAATGCTGGACTTGGCAGTAAAGCAGTGGGAACTTTACATGGTGAAGCCCAATCCCAACTTACCCCTGACACAATGAGCTCTCCTCCCAGGTTCTGAACTTCTGCCTTCACCTTGCTGCAGATATTAAGCTGATGACAATACAAGGCAATTCGCTGAAGGTAAGCTAATAAATCCTGCTTACATGCTGAGTCAGGACACTGAAAAACAAAACAGTGTTATCAGTGAGTGAAGGCTCCTCAGTTTCTAACACTCACTTTATGAAAAGCTTCAGTGTCCCATATCTTAATTACATTCATTTAATTCAACCTTTTCATTATGCAATGGAGCAGGGCAATTGTCAGTAGTTTAAACTGGTTCACTCTACTTTGAAATGATTTTGTAAAGGGATTACTGAAGATCATCTACAAAGCCTTATTTGGATGCCTGTGTATACTTAGAATATTCTATTATTACCTCTAATTCTTAAGAAAAATATTCTATACCTTTTTGCCTAGTTTTTTCACTGTTCACACCACAAAAAGCTTTTTTAATGAAGAATAAATCAGTAGATATGGGGAGTACATCATTCATAAGGCAGACTGTCATAACATGGGGGAGACCTTCAATTAATTGGAGAAAATATGAGTTTGTTTTCTTTCATTTTACAAGGAACACTTTGTTTCTACATCCTTTTTGGATTTTTCCATTCATCAAAAACTTTAGGAGCACAATAAACACTTTAAATAAGAAACTCTGTAATGGTTTGTGTCCAGTATAAAAAGTATTTGAGAGTAAATAGAACCCTGCGAAATAACTCATCTAGTGGCAACACAGCCTTTAAAAGTATGCATCAGAGTCATTTCTCACTTGCAAGATGGATTCTCTCTGTGATGGAAGTGGAGAGGTATCCACTGCATATAGAGCTTACCTGCCCAATTCCATAGACAGTAGACTCTCTAAGAGTCTAAACTGTCAGGGCCAATAGAAATTAAAATATTATTACTATCAGCTTGATCTGCTTCCAGGTCTTTTAATTGTTCTGGCATAATCTGGCACCAGGAAAGGACATTTATTCACTAAATTTCTAATGAAATGCTGTAACAGGTACATACCAAAGAGAGAAGTGAAATATCTTATTGAAACTACAAGTGTGGGATTCATGTAGTTCAACGGTAGAGTGCTCATCTAGCATGAACACAGCCCTAAGTCTGATATGCAGCACCATTCACTCGGCATGCACCAGGCCTTGGCTCAATCAAGCACCACAGCATAGGCAGCAGAGAACGAGTATGGCAAGAAGACTGAGCTAAATTTTCCTCAAGCTCAAGAAAGGGAATTCTTTCAGCAATACTGTGGAGCTGGTACTGTGACATAAACAATTATTTGGTAAACAATAAAGGAATTTCTTTTATTCATAACACCTACCATCATAGTCTTTTTTCAATAAGTCATTTATCAAGAAAGAATCCCACAGAGGCTGTTTTTAGCTTCCTACAAGTACTTAATGCTGGAATATTTATCCTACTCATGAGACCCATATGCTGGAAGGAATTAACTTTAAAATGATATCTCCCTAGAGGGCTGACAAAGCTTTTGATACAAATACCTTGCAGCAAATTAAACAGAGTTCTATCTCAATGGAAGAGTAATTAAAAATGCAGCAATCCGTAAAACATTTATATTACATGCATATCTCAAAATCGTCATAAAAATATTTTCAGGCAAAATAAAAGTAACCATTCCACTCTTTGAATACTTATTCTGTTTTATTATTTAAACTGAAGCAGTTTAATCCCTAACTAAAAATGGCATGGCACACCATGAAAAATAACTCCTGTACCTTGAACAGATACAAAACTTAAAAAAAGAGATGCCCTGTTCAAATAAAACATTAACAAAATTTGTATAGTATTTTATAATGAATGATAGGAAACATACCAGAAAGAGTGATATAGGTTTGATTTTCATCAGTTTACTTTAAAATTGTTTTAAATTGCACTTAACCACTTTATCTCTAAGACTAAAAATAAGTCTAGAATCCTGGGATTGTTTGTTGTTGTAGTTGTTGTTCTGTGTGTAGACGTGTTTGCCATATATCAAACTGTTTTGGGAACTGCTTCATTTTACATTGTCATCAATGAAAATTCAAAATGTAGGAACAAAAATAGGATTCACAAGTGAAGGTACTAAACTTCATGAGTATAAACAACATCCTGAGAAAAACTTTCATCCCTGGAGATTTAACAGGGACCTGAAAAGCCATTCAAACACAGACAATTTTCACTCCTACACAGAAATCAAAGATGTCTTCTAGCTTCACTCTTCTATCTCTGGTTGTTTCATACACTTAAACTTCCTTTAATGTCTACAAACAAGCATGTGGCTTTCTTTTCTCGTTGGAGACATTTTTGGTTTGCATGTGTTCAAGTAGTTCCACTTTACACACACACACACACACACACACACACACATACATATAATGAAAGTTAACTTATGTGTGAAGCCTAGTATTTGATTATTTGATAAAATCCTAAAAATCAACAATACCAGTGGTTTGATCCTGAAGTACTATAGATTATGGAACATTCACAAATTATGTTAATACTTAATTTGGTGTCAAAGTTAATGATATCTCAAAACTCAAAGACAAAAATATTTTTTCATTTTAGCCAACACATATAAGTAAAATTAAAATGAGAATCTGCTAGTTTATATTAAATGCCTTAAAGTTAGTAAATTTGATGGCTTTAACTAGAGTTTGGTGTACTGAAAGGTGAAGCAGAACATGTTTAGAAGAACCCTGATGTTGTATAATGAGGAAGGAAGGCATTAGAAGCACAAATACTCAAAGCACAAGAGACTAGGGCATCTACAGAGAAGGAACCAATCCTCATTTTTTCAATATCTTCAGAAAAAAAGCATCACTTTGTTGTATCTCATAAGCAAATTTTTGTTCATTACAATGTTTCCATGTAAGTGGGAGTGTATGTGATTTTTTTTTATTTCAGAAACTTATTTTATATTTTTAAATGTATTCCATTTTAAATGGTTCAAACTGTAAACTATTCTGGACTATTGCTTAAAGGGATAATCATCAGTTATCTGGAAAAGTCTACTGCCTAATGTACCCTTACAAGAAATAGAACATTATTGCAACAAGACACTTACAGCAGGATTTTAAAATTCTATTTAAGTCAAATAAATGAAAAAATGTTGAAATGCATTCATATATACTAAGTGAGATATAGAATTCACTTAATGCATATCCTAGTTTTCTGTGAAAGAAAAAAGTAATGCCTTGAGAATTTCATTCATATGATATCTATGACTCTGGTTAAAATACAAAGGAAATCTGGATGATTTTGACTAGATGAATTAATCCCACTTATGGTGGAACCCGAGCCATGAACTATGTGTATTATAGTAATATCAGTACTAAATAACATAAGGCAACTTTATGGTTTCTTCTTCCACATTTAGAACTATGCCACTGTTGCAGTCAGGTTTGCATTGCTGGCAGAAAACACCTGACCAAGAGCAGCTTGTGGGAAAAAAAAAAGGGGGGGGGCATTTTGGCTTCCAGACTAGAGGGGAAGCTCCATGATGTCAGAGGAAAATGACAGTCCATGTGCAGAGGGTGGACATCACCTACTGGCCCACATCAGATTGACAACAACAGCAGGAGATTGTGCAAAGGGGAAATTAGCTATAATACCCAGAAGCCCATTCCAACAATTCACTGCCTCCAGGAGGCATTAATTCCCAAATCTGCATCAACTGGAAACCTAGCAGTCAGAACACCTCAGGTTATGAGGGACTCCTGAATCAAATGACCACAGACATTTTTCCAGATTCCCCAAATTAGTTTTTCACCCTTCTAGCTTGACATACTGACTGTCAAAACCCCCAGTTCACATTCTGGACATGAAGAAATCTTTGCCTTCCATTTCTTAAACAAATTGTCTGATCATGACCCATTACTTCTGTAAACATTTGCTAATTGAGCTCCCCGCTCATAAAGATTGTTCTTTTTTTCTCATTTACTCACCCTGTGAGGAAGTGGACAAAGTACAGACCTAAACATTTCTGGGGACATCAGAATAAAATGGAAAGTAATAATCTCTAGTGGCTTTTAAAACCTGTTAGACACTAGGAAAACAGAATCAAGTGAAAAGGTGTGGAGGGCTGGAGGTATGGGTTAGTGGTTATGGAATTTGACTGCAAAGCCAAAGGACCCAGGTTCGATTCCCCAGGACCCACATTAGCCAGATACACAAGGGGGCACATGCATCTGGAGTTTGTTTGCAGTGGCTGGAGGCCCTGGCATGCCCATTCTCTCTCTCTCTCTCTCTCTCTCTCTCTCTCTCTCTCCCTTGTTCTCTGTCAAATAAATACATAGATAGATAAATAAATTATTATTTTTTTAAAAGGTGTGGATAGAGATGCCTTATGGTAATAAGGTATTTAAACCAACACCCCAAGAATGGTCAATACAAACATCTGTCTACTCTGATTGTGCCTACATTACACTGCTGTTTGAAGGGGGCTGGTTAGGATACCCCGTGATTACATTGACTACATCTTCTAAGCAGTGGATGCTCTTCTTTCTCACAGGACTTTGTTCGTAACCCTTTGACATCTCTCCTGAGTTAAATCCACTTTTGTTACACACTCAGTCTCTGGAGAAGCAAAGACCACTTTGTAAAATATTAGATTGTCTGCAAATTCATTTTGCAGAGGCATTTATAGGGTGCATGAAGTTGATTACAGACCTCAGTGCTAATGAATGACTTTCCTCACCATATGCACACTCTGCTCCTTATGTTACCTGATCAGCCACAGCACGGGCTAATTTGTCCATTCGAGAGCCTGCTTCAGCAATCTTCTTAGCAGCATTAATGACATCAGAGGTATTTTTCAGTGGGCCTTTGCCTCTGAAATAACATACAACACAATTAGAAATATACTCCATGATGCCAAGCAGATTAAACTACCACATTCCTTGTCCTGGACTCTAGTTTTGTATTTGATTAGGAACAATGATATAAGTAGAATTTTCAGTGTTATCTTGATTCCTCTCCAGTTCCATGTTTATGATGAATTTTATTTTCAATCATTTGGGGAATATTTTCTTATATTTTGATAGGCATGTTCACATTTATCATTTATTAATTTCTATCTTTTTAACAGTGATCAATTTAAAAAATGATCATCACAAGAGGAATAAAAATTTGGTACATAAATGGTTATACACATGGACTCATTGTGTCTTTATGACAACCCAGGCAAGTATCATTTCCACTTTAGAGAAGAATAAATTGGGATAAAAATGGTCAATTTCTTACATTTATACAGGTAATAAGTAATAAATTCCAGAATATTAGTATGCTCAAGAAACAAGAAATGAACGTGTACCCTCTTCTATGCTGTGCCCAGCCTCTTTATATCACTTATCTTTTAAATCCAGTATAGTATTTTGAGTAATTACATGTTGGCCATAATGGGAGAGTATTTAGCTAGAATTTCAGAAACGTCAGGATTCCAGTCTTTGTGAATTCTGTACTTATGCCACTTATTTGTGAAGAAACATACAAGCAGCATGTTTGTAAATGCTCCCAGCACCTCAAGTAAACTGCTAAGTTTTGAATATTGATTATAAAGGAATGGGGAAATACTGTATCATAAAAACATTTAACAAAATTAACATGTGATATAAATTTATATTTTCTTGAAAGGTAAGTAGGGAATAGATTACCTATGTTTCTCCTTATATTTTTGCATTGTTGCTTTCCTAGTCTCTTTCCTTATGCACATATAAAAATCAATGCAAATTTTTAAGGCTACATGATTGCATTCCTACAGTTAGAATTGTGATGAGACACAGAGAAAAGCTACTCAAAGGCAATTTATTTAGACTGGATCAGGTTGTGCCAAATGGGAAACAATCCCCATTGTTATGTAATAGCATTGTACAAAATGGAAGACTTAAAACAATTTTAGGTAAATAAATGTAAATGAAGAACATTTTTTTTTCTAAGTCTCATTCTGTTATTTTTCCAAGTTACTGAAAGTAAAATAGATTAGGTTCATATTAATGCTGAAACACATATATATGGGGAGATTTTAAACTTAAGGTATTTTATTTTGCTATAGTTGTATTAATTTTTCTGCAACAAACATCATTTTTTTTTGAAGTTAAGATTCTTAAAGTGACAACAAAGATTTCACATGTAAATCCAATGTAATATGGATGAGTTAAATGTTCTGTGACAATCTGCCTCCTGCTCCCTGACATTTTATATTATATTTAAGTAGCTTTTTCTCTTTTATTGTATTCTTTCTCTCTCGTTTTTCATATTATTTAAAGGAAATCTTAGAGGCAGATTCTGCCACAGCTTTAAAATGTTCTCATGAGGGCTGGAGAGATGGCTTAGCGGTTAAGTCATTTGTCTGCAAAGCCAAAGGACCCAGGTCCAACTCCCCAGGACCCACATAAGCCAGATGCACAAGGGGGCGTGTTTGCAGTGGCTGGAGGCCCTGGCGTGCCCATTCTCTCTCTCTTTCTCTCTCTCTTTCTCTCTCAAATAAATAAATAAAAATAAAATATTTAAAAATGTTCTCATGACTATGTGTTTATCTAACATCCATACCAGAAAATCTTGTGTGCAGTTTACTTCTGACACAATACCTATGGCTTTTTACTTTCATCTAACCCATGTTGATGAAGGGCTGAGTTCTGCTGATTTTCCATTTCTAAGCAAATGTGTTTGTTTACTTCAGACTTTTCAAAGGATTGAAGAAAATGTTTCCTTGTGAACTTTTACAACTGATTTAAAATACCCAAAATGGATAAAAATTACCTTTTTCAAAAAATATTTTATTTTTATTTATTTATTTCAAAGCGAAAAAGACAGAGAGAATGACTGGCTTTCAGCCACTGCAAAGGAACTCTAGACACATGTGCCACCTTGAACATCTAGATTATGTGGGTCCTTTGAATTGAACCAACACCAGCCAATTATCGCATTTCATGTTCTCTGTAATTCCTCCATGTCTCCCACCCTTCCTACTGACAGAACATACAATCCTCTCCAACAAATATTTATGAAATAGAAGAATTAGTAATATGAATTTTTTTGGTGAATAGTTCTCTACTAAGAACTCTGGACAAAAGTTCAGCAATAAAGGGATGGCTCCTATAACAAACCATTTTGTTTAGAAAGAAACTGAAATAATTTTCCAACTATATGTTACTGAAAATTTAAATGCATAGCTAATATCATACTCAATAGAAAATACTGAAAGCTTTTTCTTGGAATATCGGGATCAAGGATGAGCTCTTCTCTATTCAACATACTTCTGGCAGGTCTAACTACAGCAATTAGGCAAGATATATAATAAAATTGATTGAAATACAAAAGGAAGAAGTCAAATTATCTCACATTAAAGACACAACCTTAGAGATTCTACCAAAAATAGCTACTAGAACTAACATATTAACTCACAAGAGTTGTAAGATACAGTCAAAATGCTAAACTCAGTTGTTTTCATAGACAGCAAAAAATCTTAAGAGAAAATCAAGAAAGTAACTCAGGATAAGGGTGTATTTCAGTGCTATAGAACCTACCTAACATGTGTCAGACCCTGGGTCTAATCTTCAGCACTGAAAGAATATTTTTAAAAACAAGAGAGAGAGGTGGGGAGGGAGAGAGAGAAAAAAAAAGGAACTGGAGAGATGACTAAGTAGGTACAGTGCTTGCTCCACAAGAAGAGGACCTGAGTTTGAATTTCCTGTCCCCAAATACAATGCCCCACATGCCAGGCATGTACCTGTTATCTCAGCACCAGGGTGGTTGAGACAGAGTCCTAAAGCATAGCAGCTAGATAGACTAGCCGAACCACTGAGCCCTAGTTCACAGAGAGACTGTATTCTAACAAATAAAGTGCAAAGTGACTAAGGAGGACTCATGATGTTGAACTCTGTACCCCTTACACATATGCCTAAATATATATACAGACATGTACACATGCACAAACCATACATATATACTTGCAAAAAAAAAAAAAAAACCTCCACTAATAAAAAGAATGCAATAGGAGTAAACTTTACTAAGGAAGCACAAGACATGCTAAAAGCTATAAAATATTGCTGGAAGAAATTAAAGGTAGTTCAAGTGTTTATTATTATATGCAATACATTATTAATTCAAATGTGTATTTTTCAGCTTTAAGAAGAGACATTATAGCACATATGACAACATGGATGATTCCTAAAACCATTATGTTACATGAAATAAGCCAGTAACAAGAGGACAGATATGTATGAGTCCACTTGTGGTATCTCAAGTAGTCAAGTCCACAGAAATAGCAAAATGATGGTTTTCAGGGATTGTGGGGCATGGGTAATAGGGAGTTAGTATGCAGTGAGTACAGAATATGTGTTTAAGAAAATGTTCTGTGGGCAGATGATGGTGATGGATATACTCCAGTTTTAATGCTTAATGATGGAAACATTGTACACTTACAAAATTATTCAAAGGTTAAATTTTATAATGCAAATAGCAATAAAAAACATTTTAAGAGCCAGGCATGATGGAACATGCTTTTATCCCAGCTCTCAAGAGGCAGAGGTAGGAAGATTGCTGTGAGTTCAAGGCTGCCCTGGAACTAAAGATATCCAGGTCAGCATGGGCTAGGGTGAAACCCTACCTCAAACCAACCCCTAAAAACATGAAATAGCCACATGTGACCAACACAAATATGTGTTATACCAGTCTAAGAAATCTCAAAACTCCAAGTTAGAGAATTCTTATCACTAGAAGGCAGTTGATGAGGAGACTGTCCTAATGACTATAGCTCCTGGTTTCTAAGGGAGAATTGGGAGTACCATATTTTATCATTAAAGTACCTCATGACTTTTAATACCTAAAAATAGGTTATTCACGAAGACTTGAAAGGTGCTTTATAGAACTTTGCATCTCCAATGATAGAGGTCATCCTCCTGTCCTAAGTATCATTATTTTTCTTGCAAGTCATCAAATTATCTCTACTAAAAAGAATCTTGAAACTTCTCTAACTTGATCATAGTTGATTTCTATACACAAGTCAATGTTTGGAGTCTTTCCTAAGAAGTGATCATGTCAGAAAAGCAGGTCAGAATAGACTAACAGTAGAAGAGAACTGTGAGCTCCCATTTGCCAACTGATTCACATTTATTTTATAACTGAGTAAGTCTTAGTATAAAAAGTATCAATATGTCAGTACATTCTGAGAAATGTTCTCAGTACTCAATTCAAATTATAAGTTATTTCAGTTGAAAAGGTTTATTTTCTATAGTCTTGGCAATTTTTATAACTTCTTCATCTCAAATGTAAGTCTTAAATAAGGAAACATAATGAGGATATTTGCAAATGTATTGAATCATATAAGCCTCTTTGGAACCACGACACCAAAAGTATGCTTCAGAAAATTTCCCCAGCAACTAGACTGCTATAAGCAATTATGTAGTCAAAAGCTGAATAAACCTGGGGGATTCTCAGAACTCAGTTGGGACTGCAAAACCACATCTGCAACTATTCTAGGAGGACTGTTTAGATTATGTAATTGAGGTCAGATTTTAAATATGTATAAACCATAAACAGATGGTCAAGGGTGAAGAAAGGCAGGCACTGAAGGGCATATGCAAAGATTATTGTCCAGAGACAAGAGGAAAAGATTTAGTTCAAGTAAACTTTGATGGCCACACATAGCATAGATGGACAAGGGTAGAGTGCTGGGCCTGGAAGGTCAACTATGCAGCACCTGTGCTGCAGGTACACATTGAATTCAGCAAGAACAGTGTGGTGAAGTGTAAGGTTATTATTGGATTTCTGAATTTAGTGCTCAGTACTTTACAGTTTATTATACCCAGAAAGGTTATTTTTCCCCTCAGTTTCCTCACTGCTCCTTCTGAGATCAGAATTTAAAGTTGATACCAAAAGCCACTTTTGCCGTAAGTGTATCATTACACTTGAGCTATTGGTGTCTACACATATCTTGTTTTGGGGAGACAAGACTGAGTGGCTATTTCTTTCTTAAAATAAGAAGGCTGGAGAGAAGACTTACTGGTTAAGGCACTTGTCTACAAATTCAAAGGACCAAGGTTTGATTCCCCAGTACCCACATAAGCCAGATGCACAAGGTGGCACATGTATCTGGAGTTTGTTTACAGTGGCTACTAGCCCTGGTGCACCAATTTTCTCTCTCCCCCCGACCCATCTCTGATTTAAAATAAATTTTCAAAAATGACAAGAGCAGCCCAAAGTCAGTGTGCAGGACAGTGCTTCTGCCAATGCCCAAGAGAGGAAAGGAAAGAATAAAGCAGGAAAGAGAAGTGATGCTTCAGAGATTTCATTTCCATGGAGAGTCTGAGACATGAATAAGCAAACAGAACCTCTTCCTTTCTAATCATAAGAGAAGGAACTCACTGAGATTAAGAATCTAATTAAAGAGTTATCCAATGATAAGAATGAAACAAGACAATGAATGCAGAAGGGTTTGTTACCCACATGCCTTTCACCCTATGAAGTGAGAGCAGCCAAGCTTCAATTTCTAAACAAGTGTACCCAAACTTTATATAATGGAAAATAGTGCATAGGAATGTTTAGCAATATAATGCTGAAATTGTTTCTTCTTGAAGTGGAAAATTCAAGCTCAATAGTTGGAATCCACAAGCCAAGAGTAGTGAATTAGGTGAAAGGCCACAGTGAAAAGCACAGACAGCTAGCTGCTCTTTGTGGAGGATGAGGCTATAAAGATGGAAGCAGATGCAAGCATGGGCATCCCATGATGTATTCCCACGCACACCTTCCTCTGGGTCTGTCTTCTTCAGTTAACTTCTCCTCTCATTTCCCTTACAAAGGGACATGCATGTATTCAAACTCATCACACAGTAGGGGAAATGAAAATCAGTAGAATGTTGAACATTTCATTATTTAAATCTGCACAAAAATAATGATATGAATTCTCTAAGAAGTTGAACCAGCCCTATTTTCACTTCTTAAACTTAAGTTTTGACTAATACAAAATCTGTCTTATTCAACATTATCTCTAAGACCTCTCAAATATATTCATCTTCCTTGATTATAGTTATATAAAAGGTGATTTGCAAAATGTTTGTCTGATTTAAACTAGCAAAATGAATGAATTCCTGATTCACTTTGAACTAATGAGATTAATTGTTCCATAATATATGTCAGGTAAAATACTAATAAAATATTGAAAGCAAACAAATGAAGTTATCTCAGCCCTTGGGAGGCAATGACAGTGGCAGCTATGACTACCTGATATGTAGGAAATCCAGACTTAAACAATAGCTCAGAATTTTTTTTTCCTGATGGTGTTTTTTGTGAGATATTTTATGAAGTTGACAATGACAAAAAACAAATGTACAGATGTGAACTTCTAATAAGTATAATGACATTTAAAGTTCAACATGATCACACTCATAACACTGAAGTCATTGTGTAAAAATAAAATTTGGAAAATTAGCGAAGCCATGTTCTTAGTATGTAATGGGCAAAAAAGGTTAAGGGGACAATGTAGTGATGTTTTATGTTTTTTTTTTTTGATTAGCTATAATCAATTCTGGCTTTTTTTCTTATCAGAAGCAGCCAACAATCATTAAAAATATTGTAACACATAAGATCATGTCTGGGTATCACCATATATCTTATATATCATTAATAATTTGCCATGTTCAATCACTAAAACATCTTTGTATAGTTGTATGGTAGCATAATTCCTATTTATATTACCATTTTTGGACTTAAAAAGTCTCCTGTGAAACATATTATTTCAAAATATTGCAACAAGTGTAAGAGACCAAGTCTTTGGGACCATAACCTGAGTTGTGTTCTCCCATGGATTGATGTTTATGTGGTAGAATGGACAGTGAGAGTTGTCACCTATTTCTCAAGAAAACATGAAATGGGTGGGGGAGATGATTCAGTGATTAAAGGCACTTGCAAGCAAAGCCTATGGCCAGGTTCAATTTTCTAGTACCCACATAAAACCAGATGCACAAAGTGGTATATTCTGGAGTTTCTATGCAATACCAAGAGGCCCTGACATGCCTAATCATTCTCTCCCTCCTCTCCTCTCCTTTCTTCTACTCTTTTCTCCTACCCACTCCTCTCCATCTTTTCTTTCTGCTTGAAAATAATCATTTAAAACAAGAAGATATGAAAGGCAATGGAAGAAACAGTAATGATCTGTAGTAAAGGCACCTGGCAAAATTCTGCCTGCCTTCTCATTTATGAGATGCGATGTTCAGGTAAAGGGAGGAACACTCACACAATGTTTCATTTAGCTATTGACATTCTGTAATCCTAAATTATTGTGACTGATTCTTTGCATGTTAGTATGATATAAACAGCAAAATTAATGTTAGATCATGAGCTAGTATTATATCAAATGCATACATGAATATACACATATGGACAAGTATTTTTCCCAAAGGAAATGGACAAATCATTCACTTTATCTTCAGAATAATATTTAAACACATTTTAAAATAGCACTGATCACAGATGACTCACACAACCCTTGGGGTTTGATTTTATGACTGCCTTCTGATAGATAACTAAAACAGTAATAATTACAAAAATGAATCTGTTCTTGACAAACAGGAGATAACTTACTTATACATGACATTCATAAAACACATATTGATTTGAAGTATTATTTTAATTTTTAATCAGGCTTTTACATGCTAATGCACACTGCTACACATCTGGGTTTAATGAGAAAATCTTCCTGTCCTTATCACGGGGTCTCACCTGGTGAAGTCTGTCATTTCCATCATGATCATACACATCTGTTTGGCCAGGACAATGATATCATTGCCACTGTCATCCCACTTGGCCACCTCAGCATCCAGCTTGCTTTTCTCTTGGTGGAATATCTCCACCTGCTCAGCTATTTTTGCCTTCTCCTCCTGTGGTAGTTGCGCCATGATGGCCTGTGTGGGTTACAGAAAAGAAGAGTGACTAATGGTGACAAAGAAATTACATACTGTATGTTAACACTGCCTCCTATGTGTGACAGAGCTTATGGGAATGCCATGCCATTCCAGAAAGCATGTAGCGAGGCTGACCAGCTTCTCCAGCACCCCATCCCCATCCCATGAATAGAAGACACAGAGATCCAAACACATGCACACAGTGACAGTAGCTTCTCTGTCTCTTTGATGACATATGTTTCTTCAAAAGAATCTATTCTTAACAATTTTTATATTTGGTCTCAGGAAACTTTTTTACCAGATGAAAGAATGTTCTTCTTTCAACACTGAAATCTGTTCAGAGAAGGGAAAATAAGAGGGAAAAAAGGCTTTCTGTTGCTGGGAAAGAGAGGAATTTAAAATAATATCTGAGCATCCAAGTAGAGTGGGTTGGACATAGATTTTATAAGTAAAGGTATCCACGGAAAAATGTAAAACATAACATCCCACCTAATCCTGCCTTCCCTGCTCTGCCTCCTCCATGAAACCCTGGACAACCATGGCTCCCTGGAGAGCCTGTGGGTCCACTGAGGCATTGGAGAAAATAGAGGCTTATATTCCTTCTCCATGATGCTGATTTCAGGAAGTAGTTAGATTTTGGAGAACATTCCTAATCCAAGCATTCAAGATACTAAAAAACTCTAAGAATGTTGTGCTTTACATCAGTATTCAAAATATTTCTCATGTCCCAATATTTAAGACTTCTTATTTTCTGATTAGGGATACTGAGACTGTTGGAAAGTAGGCAGCAAGGGTTGATTTGCAATAGTTGCTGGGTAAATGAATGTAGAAGAGAAAGAATTAGTCTTCTTTCTCAGTATTCACGGGTTCTTCATTTGCAAATTTGCCGACTTTCTAAAATATATTTGTAAACTCAAATCAATATTAGAAGCACATAGACAGTCATTTGCAAATGATGGGGTAAAAAAATGAGAAATTTGAGTCACTCAACATGCATAGTTGAGAAAGAAAGTTGAGAAAAGCAATTTTTGGCCTTCTTCTTTTGACTCTCATGCTGTAAACAAGTGTCCGTTTTTATAGGTTTCTTTTTTGTTTTTGTTTTCTTGAGGTAGGGTTTCACTCTAGTCCAGGCTGACCTGGAATTCACTATGTAGTCTCAGGCTGGCCTCGAACTCACAGTGATCCTCCTACCTCTGCCTCCCGAATGCGCCACCATGACTGGCCCATTTTTGTAGTTTTTTAATACCACCTTTTTTGTATAATTGATCTTTCTGTTGGTGATTTCAGTGTTTCAAATGATCCTTAAGCATAGTGTCAAGTGCTCTCAGCACAAAGAGGCTGTGACATTCCTTGTGGAGAAAATACATGTGACAAATAAGTATTGTGTACATGTGCATAAGTGCTGTTGGTCTTGAGATCAGTGAATCAACAATGTAAAATAAGATACTTACATAGAAATACCCTTTTAACATGGTTTTGCATGGATTACTGAAGAAAACATGAATTGCAATTCTCAGGAACCCTATGTTTCTCTTAGTAGCAGTGGTTAAGTATTTAAGTATTCATTTATACTTTATAGAACATAACTACTAGAAATAACAGTGAATTCACATAGCACAGTCCAAGTGGAAGGTTTCAGACATCCACAACCACACTCACAGCTGTGGGTGGTACTTCCATACTTCCTCTGGTTCTGTCATTCATGTGTTCTTCAGAAGAGACCAAGAGAGCATGACTAGGGGAATCTAGTTTTTCTGTTTTTCTTTCTTTTTTTTTTTTTTCAGTGAACAACTATTCAGTGAACAAGTTATTCAAGATGTATGTTGGTATGTTGGTATTTTTTTTTCAAAGTGTAGAAGTGCAAGAAAACCTGGATGGTGTTAGTGTTTATATTATTTTATAATCATCTTTGCCATTAGTTTTGCTTAACTTACACACTGATTATACTACTTAATGACAGGGGGAGAAATGGTTTAAGAGTCCAGAGACTATATGACTACATATTAGTAAAAGATAAACATGATTTTTTTGTGTGTGGACATGTAACAGAAGTGTGGTACAATTTATGTATCACATAACTTAATCTATTTCAACACTGTAATCCTAGTGTCTTCATTAATAAGGGTAGAATCTAGACTCAGAGAGATTAATTCAATACCTAATGTTACATAGTTTACAAGATGGAGGAACACAGATACCTACCACCACATGTAACCACTGTGTACATCCATTTCACCATATGTCATGTACACTTGTACAAAGATTCATGGCCCAGTGGGCAAAGGTTGCTGAAATCACAGAACTACCTACCAAGCCATGCACTCTTGGGCTAAAGCTTCATAGACTAAAAAAGGGCATCTTTTTCTCATTTGCATTAATGCATTCTTAAACCAGTGGCTACCTAGCCACTGCCTCTTCTTACAGAGGCACTAATTCATAGAACCATACAAGTGACTTCATAGAGTATAGGTCTGTGTTGATAAATTACAATCAGGCTTAAAGCTAGACTGGAAAAACCAGGCAGAGATGCTACAAGAAAAGAAAATTATAGGCCTATTTCCCTGATGAACATAGACACAAAGATCCTGAACAAAATCTTGCAAACCGAATTCAACAATGCATCAAAAGAATTATCCACCTTGATCAAGTAGGCTTCATCCCTGGAACACAGGGGTGGTTCAACATATGGTAATCTGTCAATGTAATACACCACATAAACAAGCTTAAACACAAAATACACATGATCATTTCGATAGATGCAGAAAAGGCCTTTGACAAAATATAACATCACTTCGTGATCAGAACATTGGAGAGAATAGGCATGGACAGTTCATTGCTTAACATAATAAAGGCTATATATAAAGCCCCTAAAGCCCAAGTAATGCTTCATGGGGAGAGACTAAAGGAATTCCCATTGAGATCAGGAACAAGGCAAGTGTCCACTCTCTCCTCTGTTCTTCAAAATAGTGGTAGAAGTACTAGCTCTAGCAATAAGATAGGAGAAAGAAATCAAAGGGATACAAATTGGAAAGGAAGAAGTCAAGTTATCCCTATTAGCAGATGACATGATTCTATACATAAGTGACACAAGAACCTCCATCTCAAAACTCCTAAAGGTGATTAACACCTTCAGCAAAGTATCAGGATATAAGATTAATGCACAGTAATCAGTAGCCTTTCTGTATGCAAAAGACAAAGATACAGAAAAAAGAAATAAGCAACATTGTCACATTTTCAATAGCAACAAAGAAAATACCTTGGAATAACATTAACCAAGGAAGTGAAAGACCTATACAGTGAAAACATAAAAACACTCAAGAAAGAAATTGAGGAGGTCCTGTGAAAATGGAAAGACCTCCCATGTTCCTGGATAGGCAGAATTAACATTGTGAAAATGGCAATCTTACCAAAAGCATTATATAGATTTAATGCAATACCAATGAAAATTCCAACGTCTTTCTTCACCAAGATAGAAAAAATGATCTCAAAATTCATATGGTAGGGCAGAAGGCCTCGGATATCCAAGCTCATCCTCAGCAAAAGAATCTCCTCTGGAGGCATCACCATACCTGACGTAAAGCTATACTACATAGTATAGCATAGTATAGTACTAAAAACAACATGATACTGACATAAAAACAGGAATATAGACCAATGGAACAGAATAGAAGACCTGGATTTTGGGTCAAGTAACTACAGCTACTTGATATTTGACAAAAGCTCTACCAGTGTAGACTGGAAAAAAGACAGCATCTTCAACAAATGGTGCTGGACAAACTGGACAACCATATGTAGGAAAATGAAACTCGACCCACACATCTCGCCATGCACACAAATCATGTCCAAATGGATCAAAGACCTGAACTAAATATAAAACCTGAAACTCTGCTACTATTGGAAGAAAAAATAGGAGGGAACTTCCATTACATAGAAGTGGGAAAAGACTTCCTGAACAAAACCTCAGAGGCTCAGGAAATTAAACAATCACTCAACCACTGGGATCTTATAAAGCTGAAAAGTTTCTTCACTGACAAATATATGATAACCAAAGCCAACAGATTACCCACAGAATGGGAGAAAATTTTTGCCAGCTAATACAACTGACAGAGCCCTAATTTCTAGAATTTACAAAGACCTCCAAAGCCTAAACAATAAATCGCCAAACAACCCACTCATAAAATGGGGCAGAGAGCTGTACAGGGAGTTCTTAGAGGAAGAAATACAAATGGCAAACACACACTGAAGAAAATTTTCAACATCCCTAATCGTCAGGGAAATACAAATTAAAACAACTATGAGATTCCACCTTACCCCGGTAAGGATGGCTAATATTACAAAAAAAAAAAAAAAAAAACTAATGAAAACAAATGCTGGCGAGGCTGTGGAGAAATAGGAACACTCTTTCACTGTTGGTGGGAATATAAAATGGTACAACCACTATGGAAAGCAAAATGGAGATTCCTGAAAAAGATGACTATAGACCTACCAACAGATCCAGGTATTCCCTTACTGGGCATTTACCCTAAAAGCTCCAAGCCTCAAATCAGAGAGATTTTCTCAACCATGTTTATAGCTGCTCAATTCATAATAGCTAATTGCTGGAATCAACCCAGATTCATCATTAGATGAATGGGTAACAAAGATGAGGTATATCTACACTATGTAATTCTATGCAGCAGTAAGGAATGATGAAACAATGACATTTGAAAAAAAAAAAAAAAGGTTGAACATGGAAGAGATCATCCTCAGTGAGCTCACCCAATCACAAAAAGATAATCATTGCATGGTCTCATTCATCTGTGGCTCCTAACCTGAATCTTCCCAAGATGCTGTCATACCTAATAAGTACCTTGAGGACCAGACAATAGGGAGGGTGAGATGGGAGGGGAGGGGAGAGTAAGGGGGGAGGGAGGGTAAAGGTGGGGGACACAAATAGGGACCCAAATGGAAATGGCACCATAAAATCATATATTCTGAACAACAGGCTAAAACATTGATCATTCAGCAGGCCGGTAGAGGAGATACCTGTACCACAGGGACCTGGAGAGGACATCATGAAAATAAACTTAATCTTTTCCTGTTTCTCTCTTTCTCTCTCTCTCCGTCCTCCTCCTCCTCTCCTCTCTATTCTCTTTTTCTCTTTTATGTTACCTATCTTTTTCTTCCTCCACCTCCCTTGGCGCTTACTTAAATCTCCCAGTACCAGCATGGAGTTAACTTTCATGATGAGCTGTTGATCAGAGAGACCTACAAGGTTTCCCAAAAAAAAGATTTCTGTCAGAGTTCTTGATGAACCACCAAAGGTTAATGGTAAGACCCAGCTGCTGAAAACATCATATGCTATTTGGACGAAACATGGAGAGACCTGGTCAGAATCTGGAAGAGGGTCAGTCCCCAGACAGTTAGCCAGTCTAGTGCTAGAGGGTGCTACAGGAACAACTGGGGGAAAATGACAAACATCTGTCCAAACAACTCACAGTCTAAGCTACCCAGCAGTCTAGT
Organism: Orientallactaga sibirica; assembly: GCA_036365145.1. Classification (NCBI taxonomy): domain Eukaryota; kingdom Metazoa; phylum Chordata; class Mammalia; order Rodentia; family Dipodidae; genus Orientallactaga; species Orientallactaga sibirica. Next base: position 22,582,016 of record JAEOAD010000029.1, on the reverse strand, counting down.
GCCAGAGGGTGCTACATGAGCAACTGGGGGAAAATGACAAACATCTGTCCAAACAACTCGCAGTCTAATCTACCCAGCAGTAAACAACCTGACATGATGCTCAAACAAGTGCAATGGTGGCACACAGCCATGATGGGTAACCAACTCCTCTTGATTTGGCTCATAGATCCACTCAGTGGAATGGAACTCATTGCTGGAACTGGGAAATAAGTCAAAACCATGTACAAAAAATGAGCACATTCTCCAATATCAAGCTCCCTCCAATTGTGGGCTAGAAGAGAGCCTACACATATAAAATTCTCTCTAAAATAACCATGGCCATTCCATCTATCTAGTACTAACTTCTCTCTCTCTGTTAGACATTTGCTTCTCTTTCTCAGATGGATGACAAACCTGAAGGGAGGATCAGCCTATCGCACCTCACCAGGGCCCCAGCTGAAACCATATAGAGTAATGAGGGAAATGGGCAAGAGTATAGCTTTCTTGGTGAACCTGATACCAGGACAAGGATGAAGGAGATAAATACAGAGAACACTCAGCTCCTACTAAGTCAGATATCCAGAAGCACAGAGAACTAAAATGATCCCAATGTGGCCCAGGGAAATTCATAGAAGAGGGGGCGGAAAGAGTGTTAGAGCCACAAGTTGGGTCATTATGCACAGACTTTGCCTCTCCCCCAGAACTGTTGAACACCCTATAATGCATGACCCACATTCCCCAATGAGGGTGTTCCTTCAGAGAGGGGAAGACAGGGAGGAGGCTACTGGAGTCACCAACATGAATGTAAAACTAGAATAAATAAATAAATAAATAAATAAATAAATAAATAAATAAATAAATAGCTAGACTGGAGTAAATACTATAGTTAAAATACTTAATATTATATAGTTTAAAAAACATCTTATAGTACTTTTATGAAGTTTTATACAGTGAATAATATACAAGTTTGTCATGAATTCATATTTGTCATACTGTGTTAATTCCATTGTATTTTTGATAGGCTTGGATTGACAGAAATTAAATATTTACTTTTTATCTCTGAAGCATTCCCTATCCTAGCTTCATTTGGCCTTCTCATATAAAAGATCTAATCATGGGCTGGAAAGATGGCTTAGTAGTAAAGGTACTTGCCTGCAAACCCAAACAACCAGAGTTCAAATCCTTAGGACCCATGTAAAACCAGGTGCACTGAGTGGTTCATGCATCTGGAGTTCCTTTGCAACTGGCTGGAGGCCCTAGCATGCCCATTCTCTCCCTGTTTGTCTCTCTTCTATCACTCTCTGCTTGTGAATAAATAAAAATATAAAAAAAAATTAAAAGAGCTAATCGTGTTATATTTAGACAAGTCCACAGGAACCATGACTAAATCTACTGGTTAGATATGTCTTTGTAGAAACAAAAGCAAAAACTTGGAAGATGACTAGCAGACTCCAGATTCTTCACTCATTTCTGAGGGAGAACAATGTACTATTCATTGCTCCAACAAGGTAGATGTCTGCACTGAAGGATGCTGTGATTTAAAATGGTCTTGCCTGCAAGAGTGCTTCTTGGTGAGTTTATCTGAGAAAAGTAGATACACCCTAAGTGTGGGTGGCACCATTCCATGGGCTTGAGTTCAGACTGTATTTAAAAACAAGAGTCAGCTGAGCACAAACATGCATTGTTCTCTGCTTCCTGACAATGGGTGACATGTGATAAGCTGTTTCATGTTCTTGCCACAGTGTCTTCCTCACCACGATAGACTGTGCCCCTTAAAACTGCAAGCCATCATAAGCTCTTCCTCCCTTAAATTGCTTCTTGTCACACATTTAGTCACAGAAAGAGAAAATAAATAAAGGTTTACAATTCTCTGTCAACAATAGCACTTGAACTTCCCCTGTTCAATTCATCCCTTGAACATAAACTCTCCTGATTATTACTGATTTTTCATATTGCCCGATCCCTGGCTCCCCAGTGTGTTTCCAAATGGTAGAGACCTTCACATCCTGCTCCGAGTGGAAGCTCATTAAGTATCTTGCATGGACTGCGTGAGCATGTTTCCACTCACTGCATCAACATCATTCAAGAGAAGAAGTCAACAGAAATACAAACATTTTATAAGAATACAATTATGACAAAAATTTGGCTCCATCAAAGCATATCTGTGAGGAAGATATTATTTTGACTGGATGGGTATTCAACCTGTATAACACACTTAATGGACTGTGACATGGGTGAAAGGTCATTACATCTGCATCTGGTTATGTAGCTGTCAATAAGCTAAAGGCTTTCCTTGAATTTTCTTAAGATGCTTTTGGTTTTTAAAAATTCATAATTGACATTTTCTGAAACTGGAATTTACAAAAAGGGTTATCTATGAACAGTAGATATTAAACTGCAAAATTTGCAAGTTAATCAAATTAAAATTCAACATTTAATTAAGTCTTATCAGTATAACTCAGCAGTTTGAAATACTAACACATTAAAGGAATTCTAGCTAGGGAAAAAGTAGAGGGTAGCTATATTAAAATCAAATTCAATATAAAATATATAATACATAATAGTTCTTTCTTTCAAACTAAGGCAATGTCAGAAAAATTATTTTCATGGCCCCAGGGTAAAAGAGAGAAATCAGCTTTTCTGTCTGTTTAATGTGATAACCAGGAGCAAGATAGAAGACAGTGTGCCATTTACCCATGCTAGGCCAGCAAAGGTTTACCAACTCTGTATCTGGATGAATTGGGGCTCCAATTAGATGCACCTGAAATGGAATCTAGTAGGACTCTCTCCTTCAGCCCATGTGCCTAGTTGTTGTTATAAATGGTCGATCATTTTGTAATTAATGTAATAAACTTTAATTAAAATTAAATTGCAAGTCACTAATATAAAATATCAACCATCCAAATATACTAAAAGCTCTTCCACCTAAATTTCTAGGCATATATACTAAGGTACTTTTTTAAAGTATGTAGACTATCTGGACAAACATATATCGATTTCTTAAGGATAGAACAGAGTTCAAAATGAAGGCTTGAAGTGCTAGAATATTTGTAAATAATGATAAAAGGAGCCAAAACTCAATATGACCAATTCTACTCATTTAATTTCAAAGCATGATAATAAATAAAGTATTAAAGAGTGAGTTTTATGAATTTCATGATTGTCAGGGTATGAAGTAAATTGGACAATTGAAATTATTGCTGCATTAATTCAAGAAGAAACACCCACAATTGCCAAGATTATTCAGCTTCTTAATATTAAATAATCTGGCTAGCTTTCCCATGAATGGTAATCTTAAGATGCAACAATGACACATTTTATAACACAGCTCTGCTGACATCATTATGAGGTAGAAAGATGTATATCACATTTATACGTACACGAGATGAGGCATAGAAAGATTAAGAGAGTCATGCCAAAGTCACCAAGCTTTGCCAAGACCATATTTAAAACTCAAGTCTATGTGACCTCAAGGAACATATTCCATCACTAAGGTTAAGAACACAAGGGTTTGTCACAGAGCAGTATAAACTATGTCAATCTGTGAAGAAATAGCTTAAAAGATGCCATGTTAAAGAGCACAGGGCAAGATAACATACATGTATTACCAGACTGACAACATCTGCTCCCATTCCTTCTCCAACCAACTCAAATATAGAGAAGCAGTAGGCTGGACACAAAGGAAATAAGAAATACTCGCATCACTAGAATTAGAGCATAATGTTGAAGGAAGGTTCTAAAAGTTCACCATCCACATTAACATCTTTTGCATTAATTTACATTATTTCAGGGTTTTCTCTGAAAGTAAACACAAAATAAGGCCATTAGCAGAAAGAGCTGTTTGCAGGAAGACCTAATGCTGCAAACATACTTTACTTCCTTCACAGTTTTGACCAATTTATTACCCTTTGTGGTTGAAAGTCCCACCATCTATCATCTCCACCACTGAATGCATCCCTTATTTCCAACTTAAGATCTAGAATTCTGTCATCATATAAACACAGGCTGAAGTGGGCTGATTCCAGAAGTGAAGCTGTCTGCTCAAGTTAATCACATGGACCACAGGATGGACCTCAAAGACAAATAAGCAAGGCTCCATAAGATAACTTTGCTCTTTACTATCCTGGACCCTGCTCATATTCTCTGCTAAAGAAAAAGGACAGTAGTGTGAACATAAATTACGAAGATGATTGATCTGAATTGTGTTTCCACCCATCCTCCCTGACTAGATGTCTAATGATAAACGGTGTAGAGAAGTTCATTCAGACTCTATTCTTCTTAACTGACTATTCATACCATCTTCAAAGGAGAGTAATTATAAAGCAAAACAACGATTATATAAAATGTCTTGTTCTTTGACAAAACTAAGAACCAGGGTTGTTACCTACATGGAGATAAAGCCAGTCAATGAAATTAACTTTGAATTGATTAATGTTGGGATGAATTACACAAACATGTCCTTTGTCATGGATATAAAAATATTGGTTTTACTTAATTTTGGAGATGAATTTGCCTGATTAATTAGTTTGTCTTTATGCCAACTGCCTCAAAATATTCTGTCTTAATGACATTCCCAATTTTCAACATTTTAGGGAAGATAAAGTAGTTTGGAGAATTTTCAAAGTAGGTTCAGTCCTTTTTTATGCAGTTTACTGTCCCAGTGTGTGGTCAGAAGGGACCGCTTTATCAAAGAATGATTATTATCAGAGCCAACTTTTAGTGAGCACTTAAAGTAAGGCAAATACTATCCTTATTATTTTGTAAATATTAAATACTTATCAAAGGAACCCTGTAAAGTAAGTCTACTGTTTACACTTTACAGATGATGTGTTTGGAATTCAGAGACTTCAAGCAGTGCATAAGCCCTGTGCCTATCACTAACTCTAGAATTTATTAATAAAAACTAAAATTGTTGGGCTGGATAGATGGTTAAGCAGTTAAGGTGCTTGCCTGTGAAGCCCGAGGACCCATGTTCAACTCTCCAGATCCCATGTAAGACAAATGCACAAGGTTATACAAGTGCATAAGGTTGCACATGGGCACAAGTTGGCACACCCATGTGGAGTTTGATTACAGTGGCTAGAAGCCCTGGTGTGCTAATTCTCTCTCTCTCTCTCTCTCTCTGTCTCTCTTGCTATCTCTCTCATAAAAATACTAAATTTGTCAAGATCAAAGTCACTATGTTTTTCTTCCTTCCCCCTTCCTTCTCTGCATTCCATTAGTTAGGGATAGAATCTGAGACTCTGTGCATGCTAAGCAAACACTCTAACGCTGAACAACCCAACCTTGGGTTTTGTTTGAGATATAGTTTCCCTATGTAGCCCAGTAATGACCTTGAGCTTATGATGTTCCTCTACCTCCACCTTCTAAGTCCTGGGAGTACAAGTATATACCACTACATATGGTGCCACTTGATCTTTGATATTCTATCTTTTACATTAATATCTCTCATATATATCTCCACCTATAATTGTGGTCATTTTATTTCAGCATAAGGCTATCAAGGCCTATAGTATATTAGACAAATTTGATTTTAGGTACAAATTATTTTGAGTTATCTTGATTTTAGTCTCATTTTTTTCTTTCTTTTCTTTCACAGTTCCTAAGGTGCTATGTTCTTTCTGGGGTATCCTAACCACCCCACACTCAATACCCATGCCCAAACACTCCCTTCTCATCCTCATACTTCCTTTTATTTATACAGACAGTATATTTATATAGACAATTTGTTTCAAGTATATGATATACTTTTAACATATTTATCATCTTATTCTTCACTTGAGTCTCTTATCCTCTATACCCTCCACAGTAGTTTCTTCTCTTCCACTAATTCCTTTCTGCTTTCATATATATCCAGCAAATACATAATTTGATTCTTTGTCACTAAATAAAACTCCACTGTATATACAGAGACGTTTTCTTTATTTATTCACCTGTTAAGAAACCTAGTTGATTTCTTATCTTGGCTATTGGGAATAGTGCATAGTTCTGCAGGATCTCTGGAACACATTGATTTAAAGTCCTTTGGGTATATTCCTAAGAGTCCTATAGATAGGCCCATATGCCAGTTCTATTTTAGTTTTTTGAGGAACTTCCATACAGATTTCCATAGTAGCTGTATCAATTTACTACCTTCCATCAGTATATAAAGTTTCCTTTCCCTCATATTACCAGAATTTTTTCATTTGTTTTCTTTATGGTAGCCATTCTTTTTAAAAGTGATTCTTATTTACAGTTTTAAATAGTATTTAAATGTATATATCTATACATACATGACTGCCACACTACTGATTATAGTCATCCTAATTAGGATGAAGCATGGTTTCCTGGAAACATGGAAATATGGTTTCAATTTACATTTCCCTGATAGCTACAGTTATTGGATATGCTTTCACTTGTTTTTTGCCCACTTGAGCAACATCTTTTGAGAGCTTTCTCTTTCTTGAGTAAAATGTAACATAGAGAATTAGAATATCTAATTTGTCATTATGCCAATGTATGAAAAGCTTAACCTTTAAAAAGAGGACATGTCAACTTCTTATGCAATCCCTAGGAACTCATTAGCCACAAACTATCTATGTTACATACAACTACCCTTTAGGAAATACAGTTAATCTTATCGGTCCAACTCTCAGATGCTCATTGAGCCACTTACATTAGAAGACCATATCATGGAGTATTAAACTCTCAGGCAGAGCTAATACATTCTGCATATTCTTGATTTGTGCCTTGAAATCACATATTAATAGTATTTTCTAGAATTTCTTTTTTCTATTATATGACAGAAGCTGTAATTCTGATAACAGGTGGGTTTTGGGGAAAAGTTGTCCCTATACCTAATAACCTTGTGCCAATATAGTCTCAAATATCATAGAACTTACCCCAGACCATGAGGCAACAATCCAACCAATATCAAGGTGGTATTCTAATTCCTCATTTGCCTTCACCTCTTGTGCGTGAGTAAGCTTAGAGACTTGACTAGGGACAATTGAGATTGTGCAAAGAAAAATCTGATCATTATTGTATCCCCTGTCTAGTCATGATCCCCAACCTCAAAAGAATCCATTATTCACATCAGTGTTTGCTTGAATCCAACAGCTAAATTTGAAGGATAGAGGAAGAGGAGGATTCCAAGGAATCAGGAGCAGATATGGTCACTCCCAGTGCAAATAATAATAATAATAATAATAATAATAATAATAATATTTGCTCCAGACAAGTCTGAGTCATGGATCTCTTCACTCTCAACTTCTGTGATTCAGAATTCTAGCCATTTGGGTGAATTTACCACCTGTCTAGTAAAGCAAATTCTTGAAGGCTCACTCACCCGAGCACTCTGCCCTGCAATGAGCTGGTCATCCTCTGTCTGAACGCTCGTCCGACTCCGCACATCATAGTCCTCCTGCTCAAAGTCAGAATCATCCTCTAGTTCTTCTGGGGTCTAAATGTGAAGAAAGAAAGACAAAAAAATTTGAATTTCCTATTCAATGTTAAGTTGATAACCTTCACCCCTTGCCACACATTTCATCACAAAGGCTAAAAAGCCACAAAAAATAGCTATAATGGGCTTGAGAGATGTCTTAGTGGTTAAGGCGCCTGCCTCCTAAACCTAAGAACATCGGTTCCAATCTCCAGCGGTTCTAATCTCCAGGTCCCACATTTAGCCAGATGCAGTGATGCAAGGGCACAATGCCACACTTGACCACAAGGGAGCGTACATATCTGGAGTTCGTTTGCAGCAGCAGAGAGGCTGCTGACACACCCATATCTATTTGTCTTCCTCTCCCTCTCTGTCTCTCTCTGTTTCTCTCCAAAAGAAAAAAAAATAGCTATAGTGTGCTCTATACCAAACTGCTATGTGGGTGGGACTTGGCATCAGCTGAGAAATGATGAAAATGATCCTGCCCTAGTTTATCTGCTTGAAGAAGAGGTGTTCTATTAATGATTTCCTCTGGCAGGTGTAGCAATTCTAAATTTGACTTTTAACATGATGCGATTTCTAATTTTAAGAAAAAAAAATTCTTGTCTATTATTTTTCCCCATACAAGTCTATTGTCAGAGAGAAATTAATTGTAATCAACAAAACTTGCTTATACTTTGTCTATAAAGACATTGTTGCTATAATCTAGGTCTTCTGCTCTCAAAAAGTAAAATGACTGCTAACTTCTAGGCCTATGTCTAGACTTTCTGAAAGTTTTGGTTTGGTCACTAAGTCACTAGGTAAAAGGATTATGATTCAGGCTACAGAGTCAATATTGCCTCAGTTTAGATTCTAGTGTGACCCAGTTGAGAAAACTGTTTTGGCCCTCTGAGCTTTAGCTTCACACATCCTGGCCTTTCAGCAAAGTCAAGTGAGCTTTGGCTCCCTCATTTGTAAAGAACTCTGCAAACAATAGCTACCTCCATCTTTGGGAAGACCGATGTATTCTGTGTAGAGTATCAGCACAGAGGAAGCATTGTTAAAATATTCACCACCATTGCTTAAGATTTTGAAATGCATTCAACAAAACTTTTAATGTGAAGTTGCCAATAAACACATACCATTAATGATGAAATAATTCTTTCATATATACTATTAATTTCACTCAGATCAGCACAATGACCTAAGGATCTGTCCTTATTTACAGATGAAAACATTTATTTACAGATGAGAAAAATCAAAGTTCAAGGAAGTTAATATGAGAAGGCATCAGCGGAGATTGCAGAACATATATCCTCTGCGTTTTGCTTTTTGGTACTCAGCAGAGACCTCTACCAGGGCTGTGGTTTTCAAAAGAAAACCGAGGCCACCAGTGGTCCTGATGATGTTATCCATTTCTCTTCTAAGAGGCATGTTTTTATTCTGTAGATGTCATTGGCATCCTTATTCGCATTAATCAGGTATGGCTATTGCTGGAGCTTGACACTTTGGGCAGACAGGCAAAGAAAAAGGTTGCTAATGCCAGTATCACATTATGGCTAGTAATTTTCCATGTTTTGGCATATCACTTGTGTTTTTTTCCTTCTCTTTCCCCATCACCCTCATTAACATTCACTCAGTCATCTGCAGATGCTCAATTTTGTTTCACAGCAATATTAAAAGGACAGAATAAAGAGGATTCTTTCCTGTATTCTGTCTATCAGAGTGGGGGTGAGAGAGGCAGAACCTGGATTAAATAACTGGTTATGTTTACTGTAGACAGAGACAATATTCTTTGATTATTCATCACTTTTATGGAATGTACTGTGAAACAATTACAACAAGGTGGTAAATTCTGCTGACAGATGAGATGACAAGATTACATGTACTTTCCATCATTATAACTTAAAAGAACAAAGGAAAATGGGAACCCCCACTCAATGGAAAGAAAGCAGAGTGTGACCGGGTCCATAGGACTGTGTGCAAACATTTCAGAAATGCAAGTATTTAGAAGATCAGTCAATGACAAATTTAACCTGGTGGCATGAGGCTAATGACTACTAGCTTTTAATTAAATCACTGTAATTCAAGAACAAAAGTGAAAAAAACTAAAATTAAAAATATAGAGTCTGGGGGCTGGAGAGATGGATTGGTGGTTAAGGTGCCTGCCTGCCAAGCCTAAGAATGCCAGTTCCAATCTCCAGGTCCCACATTTAGCCAGATGCAAAAAGTGATCCAAGGGTGCAATGCCGCACTTGCCCACAAGGGGGTGCACATGTCTGGAGTTCATTCACAGCTGCTGAGAGGCTGCTGGCACACCAATTCTCTCTATGTCTCTATCTTTCTAGCTCTTTCTATCTCTCTCAAATAAAAATAATACAGAGGCTGTGGAGCTGGCTCTGTGGATAAAAGCTATATCTCTAGAACCTAATTAAAATGCCAAGTATCTTGATATATGCCTACACTCCCATCACTATAGGCAGACACAGGGAATCCCTGGGATTCAGTGACTAGCTGGGTTTAGTGAGGCACCTCATTACAAAGAACAAAAGTGGAGAGTGATGGAGGAACACATCTGATGTCAACATCTGGTCTCCACATAGATGCACATATATGTGAACATGTCCCCACTCACACATGTGAACACACACACACACACACTATTCATATGTCCAAGAAACAAATAAGGTGGTGATTGAGGAATACACCATATGTTGACCTCTGGTTTCGACATGCACACACATGCACCCCGCATACATGTGTGTCTGCATGTACACATGTATACTATACACACATACACTTGTAGAAAAGCCCCAAACGAATCTGGAAGAAAACCCAGAAGACCTGATTTTGCTTGCCATTCAGGAGCTGTATGTCATTGGTAGGTCTCTTGTTTTTGCCACTTCTGTGTCTTCTTACTGATTTAATGAAAGCAAAAATTGCTATTTTATCTGCCTGCCTCACAGGACTCCTAAACAGATATGTACATGGAATGCTCTGCAAACCATAAAAATGAATAAATGTATAAATGATAGTGATAATTAGTATGCATAATAAAACATAACACCTAATCACAACAATAACACTAATAATAGCTGTTATCATTTACCACCCAGTATGGGACAAGCACTCAGCCTTAGGGTTTAATCCTTATAACTTAATGAAATAAATTTAATCTGTATTTTGTAGATGTATGAATAGGCCCAGAGTCACTAAGCAAAATTTTCAAGGTGTCTCTACTAGCAAGTGGCAGAGGTGAAAAACAAGTTGGGTGTTTCAGTTGGTCAAGAACCTCTGTAAGTTAAAAAGCACATGGAAAACTAGAGCTGATCTGCAAGTGGACTTAGTGGAATCAGAGTTATATGGTTCATACTGACTTTAGGCAAATACATCAACTTCACTTGTGGTTTCCTGGAATGGAGGCCAGGGACAGAAGTTCAAGCTCTGCTCCTGTTCTTGGTGTTCCCAAGAAGTACCTTTCATGAAAACCAAATAGCATCCTGGTTTCTATTATAGTTACTTGGCTCTGCTTGTCTGATGGGTCATGAATGTCTTACCTGGAAAATAGCCCAAAGCCTTTATGTCCAAAATCTCATTCTTCTAACCCTGTGAGTAACTTGTACCTAACAAAGAGGCCCAGGAAGGTAAGATAATTTGTGCAGAGACACAGTATGTGTCAGTTACAGAACAAAGTCAATCCACCTACTTTTTGTCTTCCATCCTTAGAAACATCCTTGATAAAAAAGCAAAATAAGAATCTGCTGTATTTGGCTGTTTTACCTAGACATGTCAGAAAAAGTATTAAGGACCATTCAGAGAAAAGACTCAAATGTGTATGAGAGTTCTATTGAAAGCAAAAAAGGGAAATAGAGGTTGACAGGTTTGGGGGCACTGAGGGCATGATTTCTCAATAGAACTCCATGCTATCAGAATTGTTTGAAGACAAAGAATATAATTGGGGCTCTAAAACCTACATAAAAAGTCCATAGTTGGGATTAGTATCTCTAGTTTGCGTTAGTAAGAAATCTCCTAAACGTTCATCCCTTTACACTCTTGTTACATGTACCCTTTTCTCACCTGCATCACATGACAGGTCTTGTTAAGATCTGAGTTACACCATTCTGCTCTCTTGCTGGGAATCTTTCAGCAACTCCCATCTATTCAGTTTGGTTCTTGGGGCTCCTGTCCACCTCCCAAAGGAACCCCTAAATTGCCATTCCCTCTGCCTGAAGCATGCTTCACCCAAGGACATTCTCAACTCTCCTCTAAAATGTCAGCACATTATTTACCATCCTTCATAATAACATGTGGGCCTTCAGCTCTACGACTCTTATACTTCCTCAGTTTTCTTCACAGCACATTTGGCACTGTGCCTACTTGTTTACTACTATGCATATAAACTCCATTAGGAATTGTATGTAGCACAGGTCCAATACTAAAGGACATCTAGTAAGTATCTAATAGTTAGTGTTGCAGCTTGATGGAATCACAATAGAAACAAAAACTCTGGACACATCTAGATTATGCTAATTGAGGTTGGAAAACCCACCCTAAATGTATGGTGTGTGCAGCTGCATTCAGTGGGCCAAGTGTTCTGGGTTGTATGAAAAGGAGAATAAGGGCTGAACATGAACAGTCATCATTTTCTGCTTCCTGACTATGGACACACTGGCCAGGTCTGCTTCATGCTCCACTACCATGCCTTCCTCCACATGATGGACTGTAACTTTGAGCTGGAAGCCAAAGTAAATCCTTCCTTCCTTAGGTTGCTTCTGGTTAGGTATTTTATCACAGCGATGAGGTCACTAATACAATATCTGACAAATATTTGGCAAATGAATGATCAAGAATGAATGAGTGTCTTTTTAGATATTACACTAAATTAGTTCTTATTAATAGAGTTAAGAAAGCAAAGCTAGGAACTCTGTGGGACATCTGATTTGCTGAAGAATGACAATATACTAAGTAAAACTGACATAGGTAACTTCTAGCACTTCATTTGTTGGTTATATTTTGACTTTAAATGCTGAAAATTTAATGTTGTTTAATCCTAAGAAGCCTTTTTATTAAGTGATTTCATAAACTTAGGACAAGCAGGATGAGGAAAAGAAATATTTCTTGGGGACCTACTAAGTATCCAATCTATGAGTGTTCTTTCTTTTAGCTGTGGTAATATCTTCTACATTTACAGATAATGAAACTTAAGTGCAGAGGATGTAATTAGCATACTGATGATCTCAAATTAGTTAAACTGTAAATTCCAAATCTTACTGCTTCATAGCATCCTTATGGTCTCAGTAATTGTTTAATACTGCTTCTAGCCTAAGAAATAATGAAATAAAAATCTCTAACAATTCTGTTGATTAAGTAATTTAGCCTAATCAAATAATCCATTTCTTTGACTTAACCAATGTGTCAATTCTTATACCTTGAAATCCAAATGGATGTCACTGGTTCTAGAGATGTCTTTTTAACCATAGTGACAACCACATACCCAGTCTCATAAATGTACCATAGCATTAACAAACAAGTGCAAAGCCAATGTCTATACCATAAGTCACAGCAACTATCATTTCACATGTGTAAGAAATGTGTATGTATTACACTAAAAATTATACAATGTCTGGTAGTGCTTCTAGCTGACTGGCATACCTTTGGGAAAAGGTGATAATGAACTACAGTCCTTGATCTAAATCCTATTATTGGACCTATTATTTCCTTGCCCTACCTTTGAAAGCACAATATATAAATAGCCAAATTAAAGGATAGCAATTACAAACATTTATGGAAAAGATGTAATGAGGAGTAATTACTATTTTTTCAGATATAGATGTCCTGACACAAAGACCCATATTCCTCAATTTCCAATGATAAATGCAATCTTCACTAAGTTAAATATGAACTTGATTCTCATTGCTTTCATATTCCTTACATGTGAATTTATCTCATCACTAAAAATTACCTGAGCTGTTATCTCCAAAACCAATAACCAGGCTGGAGAGCTGGTTTAGCAGTTAAAGGGCTTGCCTGTAAAGCAAAAGGACCTAGGCTTAATTCCCCAAGGACCCACGTAAGCCAGATACACAAAGGGGCACATGCATCTGACATTCATTTACAGTGGCTAGAGGCCCTGGTGTGCCCATTCTCTCTCTCTCTCTCTCTTATTATTATTATTATTATTATTATTATTATTATTATTATTATTTGGTTTTGCAAGGTAGGGTCTCACTGTGGCCCAGGCTGACCTGGAATTAACTATGTAGTCTCAGGGTGGCCTCGAACTCTCGGCGATCCTCCTACCTCTGCCTCCCGAGTGCTGGGATTAAAGGCGTGCGCCACCACGCCCGGCTCTCTTAAATAAATTTTTAAAAATTTTTAAAAAACCAATAACAATGTATTTTTAATGACGTCCAGACATAGCAAAGTATAATAATGAATCGTTCAACTATGTATACCCAGTAAGGTCAAACATCACAGCACTACGTCTCCTTACTTGAGCTTGCACAGTATAAGTCAGTGTCCTTTTTGTAGTCTATTTAGTGTCACATATGGCTTTGACTAGTGATTTTTTTGCTTAAATAGCGCTGAATGGTTGTGGAATTGTCCAAATATTCCCAATAGCAGTACCAAGTGACAGCTGAATGTTCCCAGCAGTGCTGAATTGTTGCCAAATGTTAAAAAGCATAATCTTCAAAAAAGTAATCTGCAATGTGCTGTACAGAAGAAAAAACAAACAAACAAAAACACCTACTATGGATAATCTGTGTTCAAATAGGAGTTAGTGCAGGTGCCTGTCAGTTTGATGCTAATTTCTGGGCAGCAATTTTCTGCAAATTGAAACATTCCCTTCTGGAGGGACTCAGTCATTCAAAGTTAAAAGGCTCAGGAAATTCCGGAAACACAGATTCATAAGGTCTTTCCCCAAGTTTATATAATCAATTAGAACTGCTGGAGGGACTTTTAAGCCACGTGTCCTACCTACAAGTTGTATGCAGCTTTGTGAACTATCACCCATGCTAATGTGGTTTTTGGGGCATCCATGCTTCTATCAGTAACCCTGGCAAACTCACTGGTTCACTAAAGTACACTTGGGTGGAATCATTTCTTTGGTCTGTTGTTCATACTCTGTCAGAGTTAAATAGACATTTATTTACATCTTCATATAAAAAGTCATACAATACTAATATATCAACAAAACCTTTTAAGTTAGGTGTCTTTGGACAAAAGCACACATGAAACAAGGTTATGTATTGACAGCTGAGAAAAATGTGACTGGAGGCTCATAGAAAACTAACTACATTTCAGCCAGGAACAATTGTTGAATATTCATTAATTCAATGTTTGGTGTAAATTTGAGAACATAATTACTACAGATCAGGACCTCAAATTATGGTAGTCCACTATGATTGTCTCTTCCTTTTAAAAAAAGATAGTTATTTGTTTTATTTATTTATGAGAGAGAAAGAGGCAGAGAGAGAGTGAGAGCTTGCCAGGCCTCTAGCCACTGCAAAAAAACTCTAAATGTATGTGCTACCTTATGCATATGACTTACATGGGTTCTGGGAATTGAACCTGGGTCCTTTGGCTTTGTAGGCAAGTGCCTTAACTACTAAGCCATCTCTCCGGCCCCCTCTTCCTGTTTTTTTTTTTTTTTTTTTTTTTTTGGTGTTTCGAAGTAGGGTCTCACTCTAGCCCAGGCTGACCTGGAATAATTCACTCTGTATTCTCAGTGTGGCCTCGAACTCATGGCGATTCTCCTACCTCTACCTCCCAAGTGCTGGGATTAAAGGCATGCACCACCACGCCTGGCTGCCTCTTCCCTTTTTTTTTTTTTTTTTAACTACCTTGTAAAGATATTGAGAAAATCTTTATGTCAGGAACAAAAGTTTCATCAAGAAGTAAATGAACAATAGGCTCCAAGACAGATGTGGGGACCTGAAAGATGTGGTTGAAATTCAAGAAAGGCAAGCTCTGTCTATGTCTGAGGGCAAGGCTCTCTGATGGAGAATTGCTTGAGGCCCATGATGGTCCCATCATGGTCCTTTCTGCAGCTATCCTTTCTTTCTCAAAGAGATTTCTTTTCTTTTCAAAATGTAATCCACACTTTGGGAGAGGAAGCATAGTCAGGTTTTCAGTGAGAGAAGTAGTTCTCACTTGTCTTACTCACTTTCCTAACTTTGTAAAATGGAATCTTTTGTCTTATAAAGTTAATAATTGTATTCAGAAATGCAACCATGAAATTTTGAAGTACAAATGAAGGTATTTGGGTACAGAATAGATCAAGATTTTAAAAATAGTAATTTGAACACACTATACATTTATTTCTCTTTTCCTAAATTGTAAGTGGTGTGAAATCCATGTGATTGATTCACTTGAAATGATGAGATAGGAGAATACTATTTCATATGACGTTATCTAAAATTGTGTGTGTATTTACAGCTTATGAATGAATTAGTGAATGATAGCTATAAACTTTCTTAGCTTCTCAGATGAGTGGTTGTCACAAAAATATGAAGGCTTACACGGCAGAAAAATGGCAAAAAAAGGGAATATGTCTTGAGAATTATAGAATTTAGTGCTGAGTGCTTTGAAAACATGATTCTCATGGTATATTACCTTATTTCACAAGTTAGTATGTAATGGGGAAAATGATCAGATTTGTTATTTGCTCTACAAAGGCTGATGATAATTTTCTTCCCTCTTCGTCCTTAATTCTTCCTTCCTACTATCTTTTAGTCTTCCAATATTCAGAATGATCTTTCTCTTATCTATCTAGCTAGCTAGCTATCATCTATCTATCTATCTTTCTCTCTTTCTCTTTCTCTTTCCCTGTCCCTATCTATTGTTATATTCAGAAAAAGCTCCATAATGAAGGGAAAAGAAAAAAAAAAAAACAGCCAAACTTTCCAAATTTTATAGTCTATAAAGTAATAGTCACAGAAAGAAACAGTGTAACAAATCCTATCAGCAAACAGGAAGCAGTTGTGGGTGGTTAAAGAAAAGGGTCAGAGAGTACATATGAGGAAAGGACATTTAGGGCAGGTCATAAGAGGATCAGAACTTCACAGGTATAAAATAGGCAAATTCAAAACATTAGAAATTTCAATCTCCCTAATTCCAAATTTGAATTTAAAATGTTTAAGTATAATAGGACATGATACAATTTACTGAATTCTGTGGTCTTTTAGAATTGATCATGGAATTATGAAATAAAGAGTTAACACTTAATAGAAAACAGTCAAGCTGACTGGAAGGTAAGACTGGAAGGTGGAACTTAGGCTCTCAAGAGGAGAGTTGGTGGATGTGCAGGAGGAGGATGAATTGTCAACACAGAGACGCCTTAGTGGCAATGGCCTGTTCCAGGCTGTGACAATCACTTCGGACACATTTTGTTTACTGGATATACAAAGAGGAGCAAGCCTAGTTGTACTGGCTTCCTCAAAGGATTTGGCATGCAATTTCTAGGGAGAACACTGTAACACTGGTGAAATCGCTAATTCAGAGTGAATTAGGAGGTTGTAATGTTTGTGTTTTGGGAATGAAGAAGAGGTGTTGCTTTGGATCCTGTGTTTACACTGAGAGAAAATTTCTTAAATATATCCAGTAAAATCAGTGGTCACTTCTGGGACAACTGTGGGTGTTAAGGTTAGGAATATATTCTAGGACTACCTCATCCAGTAGATAAAACACTAGTTATGTACAGTTACTGAGTGTTTTAAGTGTAGCTAGTACATCATGCTGAAATGACATCATGGACACAAGTAGCTAAAGAAAATATACTTACAATTAGTTTCATTCATTACATTTTTGCTTCTTAGTATAAATTGTTTCAATTAAAATGTTGTGACCATTACATTAACATCAGACCCAAGCTCTAGGACTCAGTACTATAAGAGAATCAGAATGGCTAAGTGGTTAATGCCTTGGACTTATTCATCAATCATATAGAAGATGACTCTGTGCTTATTTCCTAGTTTGCATAAATATATCTAATGTCAGTTATACTTCACTCTAAGCAATTTATTTGACCAAAGAGTTCTGTGGTAATGGACTGGAGAGATGGTTTCACAGTTAAGGTGCTTGCCTGCGAAGCCTAAGAACACAGGTTCGATTCCCCAGATTTCACATAAGCCAGATGCACAAGATGGCACATGTGTCTGGAGTTCATTTGTAGTAGCTAGAGGTCCTGGTGTGCCCATTCTCTCTCTCTCTCTCCCTCTCTCATAAATAAATAAAAATAATTTTTTTAAAATAGAGTTCTGTGGTTAATAACCATTATAGCTTTGTCGGTTGTGCTAAACTGTTGGTATAGTGATAAGGTTTGGGGGGGAGAACTCCAGTGGAATATTATGAAGCAGTTAAACCATATGGAGCAAACCACCTGTTTCAAGGATAGAATAAAGCATATCTTGGCTAAACAAAGCAAGTTACAAATGATACAATATGTTGAAATTCAACTATAAAGTGTATAATGTGTATCTTGTAGACAGGAGTGGTTATGTTATTTCTTGGGCACTGTTTTGGAAAACTCACACTAAAACTGACAAAAAAGTGTGAAGCTAGGAAGTTAGTGAGGTACCTGAAGGGAAAAGTTGAATGTGAGGCTATCTGACCTTATTCATAATGTCTTAATAATAATAATAATTACTATTGCTATAATTACTATAATAATTACTATAGTAATATACATAATAATTATATAACAATTACTATAGTGATGATTATTATTGGTTTTTCGGGGTGGGTGTTGCTCTAGCCCAGGCTAGCCTGGAAGACACTATTTAGTGAGTACAAGGCGAACCTGTCTGAATTATTTTTACAAGGGCAATATAATAATTTGTAGTATTACCATTACATTGTATTATCATTACATTACTAATATCAACAATCTTCATTTCTTTACAGATTTTAATCCTCCAATGATCCTGCTGGGAATCACAGTTTCTGCAATGGGTACAAATAGAAAACAGCTAGGATTCTGCTAAACCAGCAAGAGATACAGGATACAATGCAAACAATGAACAAGCACCTAAGGATCTTCAGTAGTAATGTGGGCTTATTGGTATCACTCATTCCTTTATAAGTAAAATGTCTACCTCATCTGACTAGAAAAGGAGACAAATATCTTATCAGACTTCATTGAGTTACTACACAATGAAATTGGAAGCCTTCCTAAAAGTTCTGTACTATAGAGGCCCCACATACCCTGATCATCAACACAGCCTTTCTGATGTCACGAACTCCATCATACACCAAGCGAGAGGCATCAATAAACTCATTCTCTTCAAATGGTTGAGGGACGTTGGCACTCAGGGCTTCGATGGCAACCTCGACTTGTTCAGCAAAGCGTGGCATCACTGGGTAGACAAGGGGAAAGCAGTGAGTTAGACTATTTCTCTCTATTCCTCATTCCAGACCTTGGGCAAAGTCAGAGGTCCTTTGGTCCACTTACCCTCAGCAGGGAACAAACTTACTCCATATAAGGTTACTACATATAAGATGGGTTGCAAAATAAAAGGTGATACGTTATGGCATAAAAATATATATTTGTATTATGATAATGTATGTTGAGTTCCACTTCTGGTAGCTACCAATTGTGAAATCTTGGCCAAGCTTTCTTAACCTTCTAAGACTGTATCTTTATTTATAAAATATAATCGCTGAATTCAGTGTAAGAATGTATGCCAAAGAATTGGATGTACACTTGCCCTTAAAATGTGTCCATAACCTCGCCCACATTTGTTGTCATTAGATTTTTTAATGTTTGCTATCCTTACTGGGGTAAGGTGGAATTTCATAGTTGTTTTAATTTGCATTTCCCTGGTGATTAGGGATTTTGAACATTTTCTTAAGTGTGTGTTTGCCATTTATATTTCTTCCTCTGAGAACTCCCTGTGCAGTTCTCTGCCCCATTTTGTGAGTGGGTTGTTTGAGTTTTTATTGTTTAATTTTTTTGAGTTATTTGTAGATTCTAGAAATTAGGCCTCTGTCTGATATGTATCCAGCAAAAATTTTCTCCCATACTGTGGGTAATCTATTGGCTCTGCTTATTGTATGCTTGTCTGTGAAAAAGCTTTTCAGCTTCATGAGATCCCAATGGTTAAGTGAGTGTTTAATCTCCTGAGCTACTGGGCTTTTTTTCAGGAAGTCTTTTCCCTCTCCTATATAATGGAAAGTTCCTCCTATTTTTCTTCCAGTAGTATCAGTGTTTCTGGTCTTATATTGAGATCTTTGATCCATTTGGACTTAATTTTTGTGCATGGTGAGATGTATAGATCAAGTTTCATTTTCCTGCATAAGGTTTTCCAGTTTGTCCAGCACCATTTGTTGAAGATGCTATCTTTGTTCCATTGCACCTCACCAGGGCACCAGCTGAACCCAAAGAATAATTCAGGAAATAAGAGTGCTGCTTTCTCTACTAACCTGGTATTAGCAGAGGGGTGAAGGAGATAGACACAGAGAACACTCAACCCCTAACAAACCAGAGATCCAGAGACATAGAGACTCCCATGATCTCGTCACTGAAATAGACCTAAAATGAACCCAACATGGATTAGTGAAATTTGCAGAAGAGGGGGCAGAAAGATTGTTACAGCCATAAGTTGGGTCATTATGCACAGAGACATTGCTTCTCCCCCATAACTGATGGCTATCCCCACAATGCAAGACCCACAATCCCCGAGGGGGGAGGGCAGCGAGAAGGCTAATGATGGTACCATCATGGCTTTATGCATATTATATAGATAACTAATAAAAAAAAATTAAAAAGTGTCCATAAACTAATACCAGAAATTATAGTCTTGGGTACCACACAGCAAACTTTAAATCAGTTTTGTAGTTGCCTTTTCATTGCTGGTACAAAGTCCTCAACTAAAAGCAGCTTAGGGGAAGAAAGGGTTTATTTTGACTTACAATCTTAAGGGAAAGCTCCATTATATCATGGAAAAGACATGACATGAGCAGAGGCTGTACATCACCTCTGCCACAACAGGTAAACAAACAATAGAGCAGGACAGTGAGCCAGATACTAGCAAGGGGGATGTGGCTATAATATCCATCAGCCTGCCCCAAGAACACACCTTCTCCAGCAAGGCTCCACCTCCCAAATTATCATCATCTAGCAACCAAATATTCAAAGAATATGATTTTATGGGGGTCACCAAATTCAAACCACCAGACATGGCTTTACAGTGCCTTGTTAATAAAATGATCTGACTTTTTTTTTTTTTTTTTTTTTTGGAGAGACACACTGAGAGAGACAGAGAGATAGAGGGAGAGGAAGACAGAGATGGGTGCACCAGCAGCCTCTCAGCTGCTGTGAACGAAATCCAGATGTGTGTGCCCCCTTGTGGTCAAGTGCGGCATTGCACCCTTGCATCACTGCATCTGGTTAAACGTGGGACCTGGAGAATGGAACCAGCGTTCTTAGGCTTAGGAGGCAGGCACCTTAACTGCTAAGCCATCTCTCCAGCCCAATCTGACTTTTATAACGTTTGTCAGGAATGTGAGATTTGAGAAATGAGAATGGGGAAGGAGGAGTGCTATGGTAGTATTGTGCCAGGGGAAAAAGGGAAAATGCAGGATATTCTAGCCAAAAGACCTAGGAAAAGAACAACTCAATGAGTTCAAAGTTTATATATTCTCTGCCACCAGAATAAGCTTGATGTGAAAGAAGATGCAAAAACAAGTTCCTAAAATGTTCACAGAGCATTCTTCTCACAAGGATATCTCCCTACACACATGTACACACACAGGGGCATCACAAGTTAAGCAAAAAGTAGAGTCAGTGGAATTCTAGAACACTTCTACTGACTACTGAAAAAAATAGTGTTTATTCACTGATTCTTGGAAATAATAATTCATTTTTTCTTTGTTATATTTTAACAATCAATTCTTGTGGCAAATGAAAGCCAAAAGCTCAATTCATTTTATTTATAAGGACAATGAAATGGAAACATCACTTGTCTAGTTCTATTTTGGAGCTTTCATGCCTGATTCACCTTTATGCTCATGTTCATCCTCTGATACGTTAACAGACCCTTCCATCCCTGTGTGAGAAACTCTGCCAAATTACTTTACTCTCTAATGTCAGAGTATTTAAGATACAACATTCCTAGAAAAGTGTACTTCTATCAGGAAAATCAGATGTTGTTTTAAACAAACAGGAGAGGGAGGGTTAGGGAGGAAAAAAAGTGTAACCATTCTCTTAATAGAAACTATCAAAACCGAAGCTTGTGGTGGTTTTCCTTCGGTGATGAATCATTATCAGTGGGTCTCTAAGTAGTCTGATTGACATTTGTCCTTTAACTACATTTACATGGAAAGAGGTTAGGGGGTATTCAGCTGTATTGGTGTAACTATAAATCAAAAAATGATCAACATGTTAATTATTCTCATTTGGTCAAGATGGAAAGCATATATTGTATCAAAATTTCACACTGATCCTGATAAATATGTGTCATTAGAATATGCCAATTCAAAATAAGAATAATTTTAAACTACATTTCATCAACCAACACAATATACTCTCAGTTATCCCTTTGTGTAGGGAGTGAACTTCTGCATATGACTGAACAATGTAGATAATTGAAATTGACCTCCTTGAGCACAAGATTATTTTTTAATGTATTTGGCATTTAGAAATGAATACTTCGTTAAAATAAAATTATAACTTCCATTTCAATTTTAAGCTGTATATTTTGAGTTATACTAATTCCACTCTATTTAATAGTTAAGCTGCAATGATCTTGAACAGCAATGATTTTACAGGTTTATATTCAAATGTCAGGAGCATGTTAATGCATAAAATTTCCCCAACCATAAATTCAGTAGAGGATTAGCAGTCTTACATGTACATAGAATAAATTAATAATAAAAAAGGAACAAAACCTGGCAAAGAGAATCACACTTAAGAAAAAAATATATCGATACTACTGATAAATATGTAAGTTGCTAAATTTCATTGATAATAAAATAACAATGTATAAAAAAGATATGATCTCCTACTTGTTGGAATGGGCAAACAAATACAAACATAAAAACAATACTAAGGATGTGGACCAAGAGCATCTGGCTACAACAGATGGGACTGCATATGGGTTGATACATATTGGTCACACTATGACACAATCTAGTAAGGTGACTCTTCTTAATCTCAAACAGTGGCTGGACACAATCTAGGGCTTGACCAATATTAACCTCTTCACATATGCTGCTTATATATGTTGAGCAACCTCATCCTGAAATCACCAGAATATCTTTGTGTGAGAGAGGTTAAATGGGTTTCTATTATGTCTGGGTCAAAAAATAAAACTGTTCTTTTCAAGTGTTCTTCTACTAGGATATGTACTAATTTAAGAATGCTTTTAAATTTCTTTTAAATGTTTGAACTATAAGGAGATTTAAAATACAGAAATAGAGACTAACACATATGTTATATTCCTATTCAAAGGTAAGTATTGTATTCAAGATAGTACATATTCTTTTACAACACATAAGAACACCACACATAGTGAATATATACTTAAAATATGATATTCCCATAATCTTTTGTATATTTTTATATATGTTTCATAAATGACCATCTCTTTTTACTTTCCTTTTCTACTCTTAAACTTTTACCTGAAGACCTACTTCAATATATTGGCTATTTCTTGATTCATGTGCTTGGTCCATTTGTGCCACCCATCATTGTACCCAGGGATCTGCAGTGAGCATTTCAAAATGCTACCCCCTTAGTTGGAGGCATCAGAATAAGGCTGGGGTGTAGCCTATTAACAAAATTCTGTGAGAGTAATTATTTTCATTTTTCCATTTTTCTATGATGTGTTTCTTCCTAAGCCTTTGACTATACAACCTGAAAAGAAGCAACAAGAAAGTTAAAAGTAAACTTTTCAATCCTAGCTCTACTTTTGTATGGATATTACATAGTGAACCACAAAAAGATGATATTCTGAGTGGTGAAATCAGAGTTAAAGATACATATAAAAGTGAAGGTCACATCATTACAGTGTTGATCAAGGTCCTAAACTGCAAGTGAGGAATTTGGTTGGCATCCTCCCTAAAGGCTTTGGAGGTGAAGTGTCAGAGCACAGAGCAATGCAATTAAATAAGCAAGAAGCTTTGTTACAGTGCAAAGATGACTGCTGAAGACCATATGGGACAAGTCCAAGGTGAACTAGAGGTGGTGGAGATACACAGCCTGTCAGCCCACTGCTTCTGATAATTGTCTAAAAACCCCATGCCCCAGCTTCAAACTCTCCAGTGATGCCCAAATCTCCTTAACAAAATACATAATAATAATAATACAAAAGCATCTAAAACTTTTCTATAGTTCATTTTTCTTTATTTCTCTGTCTTACCCTGCATATTTTGACACACATTCAGATGTTGCCATTAGACTTAATTATGTCTCTCTCCAAATATCACAGAAAGAATGGGTAATAATGGCAGGTCCATGAATTATTTACATATATATGTGTAAAATTATATATATATATATATATATATATATATATATATATATATATATATATATATATATATATATATCATGTAGTTGCTTTACTTTGCCCAGGCAAATAACTCCTGAATCTTTAATCTGCAATTTAAAATTAGCAGTCACTATGAAGCCTTCCTTAATCTTATCACATCCTCAAGCATACAGTTGTCTACAGTTTTCCAGCATTCTCATATATGCAAACAATTATGGATCTTAATACACTGTATCATGATTGTTCCTTGACATTCATGTAACATTATGTATATCAACTGTTTTACATGAGTCTCTTTAAAGTACAACCCATGTCTTCTTTCTTTGCATCTTAAGTATTTGTCATGCTTCTGGCATGGAGAATCTATCCAACTGGGAAGAAAAGGACAATATATGAAAGGAAGAGATACAGGGAAGAATTTACTTGTCTTTCAGTATTTCTGAGGTAAAATGAATTATCTTATATTTCACATTCTCTTATGTGCATCATCTGATATTGGTTCAGAAATCTTATTTAAAAATTTCAGGGCCAGTAAACAATTTATAAGTTTGCACAAACCTCCCAGAAAGCTAGCTTGAACCTTTTCAGGATGAAGTTTCTTTAAAAAGAGCTTTACCAAAGAGCAAGGGCATAATTCTGTCCTAAACTCATTCACCAAGACCAAAAAAAGTACATCTGTAAGTGTAGAGCTCACCAATACTTGTGGTGTAGTCAGCCCATGTACTAGAAGAGTGTTCCTTACACAAATATTATGAAAGAATATATAAAAATAGATAAAATACCTATAATCTAAGCAGAGCCATACATTTTCATGCAAATAGGACATAAATAAATCTAGAAGAAAATACATCAGGACTATGATGGAGTTGTGACTCCTCCCACTGCAAGCATTAGCACAGTATATTCCCCCATCATATATAGTCATTAAGTCTCCTAATAGTTAGAAATATGTGAATTACTAGGTGTTACTAGAGTACATAAGGCTAAAAAATATTAATTTGAGGCAACCGAGCAGGGCTATTGAGTATTCTCTACAACACAGAGCTATTTGATATTGTTTCTCCAATAAAGCATCTTTTCCCCCAAACACCTTTAATTGGCCTTTAACAAGGAGTAATTCAAAGAGACTATAAGTACATGTTAGGAATGTATGAGTAGACAGAAAGTGACTATATGATATATGCCACTAGAGACCTACATCTTCCCACAGGGCTTGAGGTAAGCACCTCCATGAAACCATATTAATGGTGAGGAGTTGGTTTCGTTCTGTATTTTCAAGTCATGGTCCATGTATAAGTAGGAGCAAGCCTCAGCTATAACCCGTCAGTACTATTAACCCACAGGACAACCTATGGAAGCTGCCTATCACTCAGTATTAGTGATTTTAGTCAAGAACTTCATGATCATGAGTTTTGGGAGTGATTTAGAGGGTATCTCAACCTCATCACCTCACAAAGAGATATTTCAGAATATCAAGTTCAGAATCATTTTAAGGAGGCTCATGTGGGTGTTTCACTTATTGCTGACTGCAAGAAGGAAACAAAATGATCTATGAAGTCACCTCATGAATACTGTTTATTTCAATTCTACATGGATGTATAGACAAATATTTTCCACTACATTTAGGTGTGTCTTACCTGTAAGGTACAAAGGCAGCTGGACTCTTGAAGCACCAAAAGACTTGAAGGCTAGAAGTTGTGACACTGAGTTTGGACACTGGACTCCAGTGATGTCTTTCATTATGGCTGGCTAAACCTTACTCCTGAGAGTCAGAGAACAATGTTTAATCTCGTCACTTAAGAAAAATGACATTTTCCCTAAGGGATGGCATTGGTGTTTTGCTTCCTTTATATGTGCATTGTGACTTTTGCAATTTATATTAGCTTATTTCTATCAATCAGCAAGTCTGTCCTTGTCTATTTCAAATGTCTTTGCCATGAGCTAATCTCAAGCCTTTCCTTCCCCACTGTCTACATTTGCTATTCTGTTGTTCCCTCCTAGCCACATCTTGACTTGAGGGAACTTTTATGCTCTAGAAACCACTGCACAAAGGCCATGATGCCAGAGACTACGGCTCTATGCAATCCAAGTTTCCAGATTTCCCCTATATATCCTAGTGTTATAGCTCATCATAATATTCGTTATTGTGTCTCCACTATTGTGCATTTACAAATATGTATGTGTCATAAAGTAGGCTCTGGGAAAGCCCTTAATGATCCTTCCTCCTGGGGACAAGGCCACTGAACTATCTACTGTTCTCTAGTATGTGCTAAAACTAGTGACATACTTCTAACCAACCAAAAGGTGGGTTTTCATCTTGTTTATCCTCTCTCATTCTTTGGATGGTTATCCTGATCAAAGCCAGTTGTCATATGGTGAGTCATTCTACAGAAAAGTCCACAGTGGCAGGGAACTGTGAGATGTCTCTGCTCAATAGCCAGAAAAAAAAATGGTGAAACAAAGAGCTGCAACGTTTCCTTTGGCCCTGAGTGATGGCACAAGCCTTGCACACTCCTTTGACAGCAGACTCAGGATACAAAGAAAGAGGAGCCCACACCGAAGCCATTCCAAGACCCCAATTCTAGATAAATGACTTAAGAAATGTAGTGTCAAGCTGCTAAAACTAGGGTGATGTATTATGCAGAAAATGTCAGCTAATATAGCATCTATGCCAAAATGAAACTACTAGCAAAAAATAGCAGTAAAAGTTAAAATTTCTATCAATTGTACCAAGTATGCTTAACTAGGTGTATTTATCTCTTCTGAGCTATTGTATAACTGAATTTTGAGGTTGGATTGTGAACATGTTATTTAACAAATTTGAGGCTTATTTAATTTAAAACAGGAATAATGACAGTTTCCCTTCATGATTTACTTAATGTTAGAAATAATACATTCAAACATAAAATACAGAGGACTGGAGAGATGGTTTAGTGGTTAAGGCACTCACCAGCAAAAGCCAAAGGACTGAGGTTTAATTCCCCAATACTCACATAAAGCAGATGCACAAGGTGGCACATGCATCTGGAGTTCATTTGCAGTAGCTAGAGGCCTTGGTATGATCACTCTATCTGTATCTATATATGTGTCTCTTTCTCTCTCAAATAAATAAATAAATAAATAAATTGATAATGCAGATCTGTAGCCCTAGCTATTGGGAATACTGAACCAAAAGGATCACTTGATCCCAACAGTATAAAACCAACTACAGCTCTAGCAACTTGGAATAGAATACCAAAAATCTAGGTATGGTTCTGCCCTTGATGTGCTTACCAAAATAGGGGATTACTGTGGTGGTTGACATAGAATAGTTTCACAGTTGTATTCAGCCAACAACTATGCATCTACTTCTTCACACAACATTTCTTTCTTTGCTGGAAGTAGGCAGGCTCCTAAGACTTGCATGTTGAACCATATTGAATCTCTACCGCAAAAGCAGCCCAAGTGAGTGACAATGAAATACACTGACTGGTGGTTTGAATTAGGTATCCCCACACACTCATGTGTTATGAATGTTGGATCCCTGGCTGGTGGCAATTTTAGCCTTGCTGGAGAAGGTGTGCTGTTATGGGTGGGTTTTGAGGTGTTATAGCCATCTTTCCTTGCCAGAGCTTGGCTCACTCTCCTGCTGCTGTTTTCCAACTGCTATGGCAGAGGCAATATCCAGTCTCGGCTCATGGCTTGCTTTCTTCTATCATCATTAAACGTTCCCTTAAGACTGTAAGCTGAAATAAATACTTTCCTCTGATCAGCTGCTTTTGGTTAGATATTTTGTCCTAGCAATGAGAAGGTAAGTAAAATAATGACCAATTAGTGGTGAATGTGAAAAATTGAGAATTGGCACAAATCACCTTGGAAATGATGCTGCCCAAGTTGTTTGATCCTCTCTGTTCTCTGTAAGATCAACATCATCTGTGTGACTGACTGCTGTATTTGTAATATGGAATTTCCTATGAAATCTCCCTTCAGGGCAAGGTTTGATAAATAAGCCTTAGCTTTCTTTTCTACCTTGATTTCCAAGAAGGATAATGCTAAACATTTGTTTCATGATGACCTCACCAGATCCCTGAGGGAAAGAATCTTTGTAAAATAAAATCCTAATTTTATTTAGAAAGGTAGTGGCTTGGGACTGGAGATATGGCTCCTTGGTTAAGGAACTTGCCTGCAAAGCCAAACAATAAAACAGGTTTTATTCCTCAGTACTCATGAAAGACAAATGCACAAAGTGGCACATGGATCTGGAGTTAATTTGCAGAAGCTAGAGGCCCTGGCATGCCCATTCTTTTTCTCTCTCCTCTCCTGTCCTTAGAAATATGTAATACGAATAAAGATAGTGGCTTGGAAAGCCAAAATAAAAGATTTGCTCACATTTTGTCCAGCTCAAATGAAATATTCTTTCCAATAAGCTTCCTAACTTTAATACATTGTTGTAAAACTATTTCCTATATATCTCAAACTTATATCATTTTAATTATAGTTTATTATAGCTGATTGAATTTAGATTTCCAAATGTTTTCTAAACATGTGGCAGAGGCATTGTAAAAAATAAAACATAAATACTTTCTCTAAAGTTAAGTCTTCCTATGTCTATACCAATGCTGCCCTAGCTTTTATATGTCCTCTTTTGAGAAAGTTCACCTGTTTAGAACATGGTGGGTACAAAATCCAGCAGCAAGGGCAGAAGTAGCCAAGGTTAGGCTGCTCCTTATTTCCTCACAATGATGCACCAACTATTTCTATCTCTTCATACAGCCATCATCAGCAACTCAGCCAATCCCACTTTTATCATGTGTCATCTGTAAGCTTTCTTTCATCAGTGTCAGTCATCTGCTCTCTCTGTAGGAGTTCCTAAAGGCTTCCATTTTCATAAATTCATGTTTGGAAAATTATAATGTACATTTCAAACATCAAAACCAAATATAAGTTCCAGAAGGCCATACATAACCCATGAGCTGAATTGTTTGATAAAAGATGAAAAAGGACTGCCTAGAAGAAGGAAACAAAAAAAGTAACTTTAAATTCCATTCACGATGACTTCCCTGAGAGAATCAGGGAGATCCATCTGCTCTTGTCTAGACACAAATTCCTTTCCCCAAGGAAAGAAACTGCTTGCTTGGAAGATTTTCTTATAGTTTAAAATAAGCATTTCAAAAATAATCACAAATGGTTTATAACCTAGGAGGAAAGGATGGCACATTTAATTCTGAAACTTGAGGAATGCATAGAGTTGAGCATGATGCCTCATTTAGCCTACAGTGCTCATCAAAACTAGCTTGATAAATACACTTTAATTTGGCATCTGTGAGGTTTAAATACTTAGATTGCATTAAGATGTAGTAAAACACTTGCTAAGAATTTCTTACACATGATTTAAAAGAGTCTGATTTTGATAATTAAGTATGTAATTTTAAAATGTGGTACAATTCTGGACTGGAGAGACAGCTTAGCCATTAAGGTATTTGCCTGTGAAGCCTAAGATCCCATGTTCAACTCTCCAGATCCCACTTTACCTGGATACAAAGGTGAGGCAAGAGCAAGGTTGCACATGCCCACTAGGTGGCTCAAATGTATGGAGTTCAATTTCATTGTCTGAGGCTCTGGTGCACCAATTCTCTCTATCTCTCTCTCTCTCATGCATGCTTTCTTTAAAATAAAAATTAAAAATTAAAATATTTTAAAATGCTAAAATTCTTCAAAATTAAGCATTGTGTCACTGTGGTTTCCAATTATAATAATAAGTGAAAATGATTGAGCTTGAACTCCTATTACACTAGGAGAAGATGAACAGGTAGATTATATCGTAATGGGTTAATTCAAATCAATACATACCACAAGTGGAAATGTGTGAAAAGGTCAGAGAGGATACAGGGAAAAAAATACATTAGTGGTTATTTTCAAACTGTGAGGTCCCTAGTTTGATTTCCCAGTACCCACATAAAGCCAGATGCACAGAATGATGCAGGCAATTTGAAATTCATTTGCAGTGGCAGGAGGCCCTAGCTAGCCCATCCTAATTCTGTGTCTGTCCTTTCTCTATATCTCTCTTTCAAATAAATAAAAACACTTTTAAAATACATTTGAATAGTAATAAACCAATTGGAAAATATTGTTTTGAAACAGGGTGATATATAATAGAAGCCAAATGAATGACTCTGTGGCAAGCAGGAATGGGATTGGTGGTATGATTAGAGAGGGAACTTCATGGACAAGGAGGAAGTAAGCTTATGTTAGAGGGTGTCATAGACAAAGACAAACTAGGCAGCATGCCACTTGTGAGTTGCTTTGACCAAGTAAATGGCACTTCTCTTTGGTGTGTGTGTGTGTATGTGGTATGCATGCATGAGTATGAGTACACATGTGTGTAGGGTACACATGCACATGAGTACACATGAGTGAGGAGACCAAAGGATAATATTGGATGTCTTCCTTAATCATTCTCCATCTTATTTTTCATTATTATTTAATTTTTGAGAGAGAGACAGAGAGAGAAAGAGAAAAAAAAAAGGGCATGCCAGGACCTTTCAGCCAGTATAAACAAGCTCCAGACACACGTGCCTCTTTGTGTGCATGTGCAACATTGCACACTTTTGTCACCGTGTGTCTGGCTTTTTAGGAGGACCTGGAGATTCAAACATGCATTCTTAGGATTTGCAGGAAAGTGTCCTAACCACTAAGCCATCTCTCCAGCCCTATATCCTATTATTAATATTATTATTATTATTTTGGTTTTACAAGGTGGGGTTTCACTCTAGTCCAAGCTGACCTGGAATTCACTATGTAGTCTCAGGCTGGCCTTGAACTCATGGTGATCCTCCTACCTCTGTCTTGTGCATGCTGGGATTAAAGGTGTGTGCCACCACACCCCGCTTCCTCCATCTTAGTTTTCAGACATGGTCTCTCTGAACCTAGAGCTCACCAATTCAGGTAGTCTGGCTAACCAGAAAGCCTTGCAGTCTCCTTGTTTCTACCTCCCCAGCACTAGCTGGGATTGTAGGCATGGATAACCATGTCTGGATTTTACATGGTTGCTAGAGATCAACTCAGGTCCTCATGTTTACTAGGTAAGTTCTTTAGTGACTGAATTATCTCAATAACTCCACTTGTTTGGTTTTTCTGTTCATGAATCCCCTATATACATACATCTACAGGTTCTCATTTCATCAAGCTATTTCTTAAGGAATCTAGTGATATTTTATTCCTCCCAAATAAATGACTGTCAGCATGGTTTCCCCGTTAACTTCAAATACCTATTATCACTATAACATTTCCCTCTGCACAGAGTCTGTATGATACGGTCATATACTGCCCTAGTTGATGCAATTCATACAGCATGACCACCCATTTGGATGGGCTCCATCCCTGATCCTGCTAGACAAGATGTCCAGGTCCCCTTCCTGCACCTCTCCCAGTTCTGAGGATGGTGATCACTGATCCCCTTGGAGTACAAAGCAGTATCTTTTTCTGTGGATCCCAGGGCCCTGAGTCCAATCAGGGTTCTTGGTAATTTGGAGATTCATGCACTGTCATTTGTTTTCCTTTGGCAAGTGAGTCAGGAAAGTATTCACAACACTAACACAATATAGCCACCCAGAAGTATATAATTGTGAGCCTTCCTCTGCCTGCCTTACCCCACCTCCACTTTCATTGTAGGGATGTTATTACTAGGTTAAATTTGTATTGTCTTCCTTCTTCTTGTTAGGTTGTGTTTTCTGGGGTAGTTCATCAGCTCTCATGGAAAGTGATATGGGTGCATCTGAATTGTTAGAGAACACATCATTCATGAACAAGCCAGCATAAAAGAAATATCTTCATGTTTACATTTGCTAGGTACATATAAACAAAGTACCAGTAACTTTGTTTAAAAAACTCTATAGTTGTTCCAAAAGAGTGAAGTAACCTAGAGAGAGGTTTATGACTTAATTTCCCCCAAAGATTAGGGTTGTAACAACCTAGTCTCTCTCCTGGAAGGAATTTGTGTTCACTGAAGGTCAAAGATTTCTCTCCTGTCCTAAGAATGGAAGGATACAGCTGAGCTCTGACTGTTGTATAAGCTATTGTGTTCATAACTCTGTGGTTCCTCTCCTCTAATACAGGTCTTCTCTGTACTTGCAGATGTCACCACATTCATCATGGTATCCTGAGAAGGAGAATAGAATGTAGAATGCCAGTGTCATTATAAGTAATAATGTTTGTTCCTGAGATATAAATCTTGCATTTTTTTTCAGGATAAAGTGTGTGTGTGTGTGTGTGTGTGTGTGTGTGTGTGTCTGTCTGTCTGTCTGTCTGTCTGTTCATGTTTTAAAAAATAAAAGTATCAGTCAGATTTCTCTTATATATAGTGTGTGTGAGGATCAGTCTTATAGGAAAGGCACTGAGAAAATCTATATCATACCTACTTAAGGACTATTAAGAAATTAAAATTTCTTTTTCTTTCTATATTTCTGACTTTCTGTCACATGCAGGTAAGATATTTTCTTCATATCCCCATCATTTTCACCTTTCAGGGAGAAATAAAATACATCCATAATAAGGGTTATATTACAATATACTTAAAATATATTAGCCTTGTAGGCTGAGCAATCTCAGTCATTTCAGATTCTATCAA
Organism: Orientallactaga sibirica; assembly: GCA_036365145.1. NCBI lineage: Eukaryota > Metazoa > Chordata > Mammalia > Rodentia > Dipodidae > Orientallactaga > Orientallactaga sibirica. Next base: position 22,549,540 of record JAEOAD010000029.1, on the reverse strand, counting down.
AATTCATTACTTTTATAACTAATTTCAAGGTCAGTCATGAAGAAGTGACTTGTACTGGGATGTCCTTTTCTATCTTTAATAACTACAATTTCCATCTTCCCAATTAATTGCCCCCACCACCTTATTCAGATGTTGATTTCCCTTCCTGCTTCTTCTTGCTTCAACCCAGCTACAGGGATAAGACAGGCCACCCAAATTGTCTAGGCATAAAACTCAATCCATATAAGTGTTTTTCTTAAGTCTAAGAAGCACACCTTAAACAGCCAATCAGAGTTTTTACCTTTGATATGTAGAAATTACAAGTAATCAAAATCCCTGAGAGTCTTGAACTATGAGCCTGAGGTTGCTGTTGAACATACTGCCTCCTGGAAAAAAAGGTTCAATATCCTGCTGGATTTCTGCTTCCTTTATTAATGTGCATAGGTATGTACTATCAAGTTTATAAAAGTGCCATGTCATGTTGGAGAGATAGCTTAACAGTTAAGGCGCTTGCCTGTGAAGCCTAAGGACCCAGTTTCTACTCACCAGTACACATGTAAGCCAGATGCACAAGGTGACACATGCATCTGGAGTTTGATTGCAGTGGCTAGAGGCCCTGTCATTCCCATTCTCTATCTGCCACCCTCTTTTTCTCTCTCTCTCTCTTCTTCCATCATTCTCAAATAAATAAATAAAATATTTTAACATACCATATTATGGTATGATCAGTGATGAAAGAGCTTCTGTTTTTATATTTAAGTATGGTATCACAGAACACACTTGTTCCCCACTCTGCTTTTTGCAGTAACCTGCTTTGGAACTGAAGAGGAGCTTGGTCAAGCATGTACTTATTACCAAGCTGTTGGCAATTTGATATAATTCCAATTTTATTGAATAGCCCAGGAAATATGTCATGTAAATATTTAATGGGCCTGCTGTAGATCCCTTTTATTGTGTTTTCATCAGACTAGATTAGTTTATGAGAAAGAGATAAAGTTTTACATAGTGATGTCCTACAATTTTATCATAGTAATAATTCACAAAATTATTTTCTTAAATTTAACCCAGCATCCATGTCATCACAAAAATCAAGCTAAACACTGGTGACTGAGGAAGGGAAATGATTCATGAAAATCAAGCACAGATGGTTTTGTCACTCTTGGGGTGCCTCTCCGTTACATAGCCACTCAGAAAAGGCAGTCAGATAGCATGGTGGGAGGCCTCCTGCACCATCCCTTCTATCATCACTTGCATGAGTGAAAAGAATAGACTCATGGTTATAAACACCATCCACAAGAATGACTGGTTTAGTCAAGGGTATTTGTGCATTCTGTCATTTGTTAAAATTTATAGACTGCCTCCATTCACATATATATTTTGATAATAATTGCCCACCATTACTTTCCCTTTCCTCCTTCTTCCCAGCTAGTCTTTCTTGTATTTTAACATTTGTGTTTGTGTGTCTGTAGGGTGGTGCCACTGAGTTTGATTATAGTTGGTTCCATGAGGATGAGTGAGAGGCTATGTATCAGAGCACATGCAACATGCCAGGGACAACACCCCTGAAAAAATGTCTCCCCCAACACCAGTATCCTTTAACTGCTAGTAACTCCTCAGGCAGGGATGGCATCTCATGCCCTCCTCTAGTATCTATGGCAGGATATTGATGGGTACAATATTGTGTGAGTCTTATCCAAGCAACCACAGGTGCTATGGCCATGTTCCATCAGGCAGACAGTTCAACAGTACTCCCCACCTTTGGTTCTTACGTTCTTTTTACTCTCTCTTCCACAATGTTCCCTGAACCTTAGAAAGGGTTATAAAAATGTCCCATTTAGTGCTAAGCATACCACTATAAATACTTATTAGAAAAATACTCCCATACCCTAACCCTCTCAATACCCTACAACTATAGTACCTAGTTTCTATTTTGCCCCATTCAAACATGTCTCTATTTGGGGAGATTTTTTTTTTTTTTTTTTTTATCTTGAGTTGTTCATGGTGAGTGTTATTTTTCCTACTCTAAACCCTCAAGAGTATCTGGGTATGTGTATAGACATTTCTGGTTGCCAATATTTCAAGTAGTAGACAAAGAAGGTGTTCATGGCCTGGGGGTGGCCAGGGATTCTACTAACCATCCTATAGTAGCCCGTCCCAACAATCCCAGGAAAGTCTGGCTCAGGGCAAATAAAAAATGTATTAATACTGCAGAAATTAAGGACTTCTGACTAAGTGTCTTAAATCTAACGGCTCAGACTAAAAATATAAGCACAAAGCCCTAGGCCAAACCTCATAGATGTGTTAAGGCAGAAAACGGAGCACAAAACCATACCTGTCAACTTGCATACCTTTTCCTCATTATTTCCTTGTTAACTTCTCCTTTACTGCCCACTACCCTTGTGCTCTCTTTCCAAAAGAAAATGTATCTTTGGGACTGTCTGATATTTCTGACACATGCATGACAAGCACTTTATCCTAAAAGCTATCTCTCCAGACTCTGTTTATTTTTTAAATAGGCAATTAATCAGAAAGTTATTTACATTTTTAACTTTATATGATAAATATGTTAAAATTTCAATCAACCAAAGAGTTGCTCTTGCCTTTAAGTACAATTTGACTTATGGGAAAGCACTCCTGTTATTAAAGTAGTCCAATAAACAGTAAGAAAATGTCATGTCTCTTAAATAGTCCCTAAACCTTTGATGGGTATAAAATCACATGTTATGGAGCAAGATCATCTGTGTACTTCATTTGAAACAATTGCTGTCTCACCAGTCACAAGCAGGTGAAGAGTTCTGTCCTTATGCACTTTTCTTTCCTGTGGTTTATTTTTTTACCTAGTATCACATCAAGGGTGTACTACTATGTATGAAATACATCACAAGAAGCTGGAATCTTGGAATAAAATAGAGTTGATAAACCAGTGGATGGGAACCACACAAATATTAGATGATTTCCTTTAGAGTTAAAAGAAATGTTTAAATTGGAGAGTGAAATGGCTGTTTGTAATTCCTTTAAGTGAGGCAAGAAATACTACTGTATAACCAACCTGCTTCATTTTCCTCTATTAGATGGAAATGTCAAACTTATTTGAGATAAATACAGCTAACTTTAGGCCAATGAAAATGAAGATATATGTTACTATCATTATCACTGGTATTTTAATTCTATCGGGATTCAGAAGAGCAATAATCTCTTGATGTACTCTTTGTAATATGAAATTACCTTCTTTCCTTTCTTCCAATATTTCCAAAAAATGACCACTACTTCTATTAATGAGTTGTTTTCTCTTGTTATTTCTAGGTTAATGAAATATTTTAAATAATACTTCCCTACAGAAACAAACAGATATAAAGTAGAATTTAGAACACTGTTCAGAGTCACTGAATTTTAAAATGCCTAATTGTGTCCAAAGACCATGTACAAACTCCCCAGTAGAGTTTTCACATGGCTGCAGGATAAAGGCCCTACTGCATATACATATGATCCTCCACGTTCAACTCATTCACAAACACAACCCCGTCTGGTGTGCACGTGCGCGCACGCACACACACACACACACACACACACACACACACACTTGTCTTGTCTGCCCTCTATTTTTCCTCTTGTTCCCTTAACATTCAATTCTGACACACCACATGCACACAAATATATAAGGCATAAGGGATTACATGGCAGTCTTTGATATGCTCCTCAAAGTCATGAATTATTCTGATAACTCAGTAAAAATAAATCATTTTTCCGTCACAATGAACCAGAGCTATGGCAGACTCCTAGAATTAACTGTGTCTACCATAGCAGCAAAATGGCAGTGGTCAGTCTCATGACCCTACAGGAGGAAAAGTGAGGCTCTTCTGAAAGGAAAGGGAAGTCTCAAAGTCTAACCACCTTCAATAGCCACTGCCACTCTTCTTGGAGTGCTTTGTGTCCATGCACTACCCAGAGCTGTTATGCTTCTTGTTGGCTATCCAACGTCCTTCCTCCAGATTCTGCTCTTTTAAGAAATGATGGAGAACTGCTCTTTAACCTCACGATTATGCTTTCTCATCACTTCTGGAATATTTTCTAATCTTGATACCTCATCCAAGTCTTTTGGCAGGTATACACCTCCACTTTCTCATTTTAAATTCACAATAATAAAAGTGTCTCTACCTATTTCATAAAACTTTTGTGAGGATTAAATAATATTATATGTGAAAACTGCAAAGTAGCTTATACCTGAGTAGTAAAGTTGTTATTCCCAAGCTACTTCTTTGCTAGCCAGTAATATATGCTAAAAAAGAGAGTGAGGGCTGGGGAGATAGCTCAATGGTTAAAGGTGCTTGCTTTCAAAGCTTGAAGGACTTGGTTTGATTCCACAGTACCTATATAAATCCAGATGCAGAATGGTACATACATCTGGAGTTCATTTGCAGTAGCAGATGCACCCATTTTTGCTCTCGTTCTCTCTCTGTCTCTCATACATACACATACATATACACATTATCCCTCTCAAATAAAGAAATAAATGAAACAGAGAGAGAGTGAGTGAATTTGGGCAGACATGGATAGACATGGATAATGGCACACCCAGAAACCACAGATTATTGCTAGAAAAACTTCACTGCCAAGGGTTGGATTCCTTCCAGTGAGTTCTTGGCCAAGGGGGGCCCTGATGACCCCAAAACATTATAAGCCATTCGTTGTCAAGGCTCATGGTTGCCCACCAGAACTATATGGTAAGACCCTATTTCTGAAGACTCCTCATTCTTGGGCTGTAGGTCACTGACAAATCAAGCTGTAACTGAGCTGGAAACCTCCTCCTTATTGATTAGAGGTCAGAACGTTGTAAAGAGCTATGCTGAGTGCAGCCTTTTGGGAGAGAGAATTTATCAATGATGTTAAATGGCAGTAGACCCTGCAAACTTTATGGCAGGCCAGCCAGGCCAAATGTGCCTACTGATTCAATAAAGGCATGTCTATTATGGGTGAAACCAACTGCTGTGTGATGGAACTAGAGGCCTACTTCATAGGAGTAAATACATGTCTGGTACTGAAACCTAGTCAAAAGCCCATGGCTGGGGAGGTCATAATCCATGGAGAGAAAACTACTACTATTGTCTGGCCAAATGAATATATTATGCCAGCCAAATTTCCCTCTAAACATTTATGTTGGTATCTATATACTAATACTACTCTTTTTTTTGCTTAAGAGAAGCTTCTCTTTTCAGATGGTAGTGACCACTAGAGTGACTCAAAAGTTACCATTGTGCTGAGAAGAAGTGACCGTGGAGAGTTCAGTGCTAAGTGAGACAGCTCCATCCCACCCTGCAAGACTCCAGGACAATTGTGGAAAAGGTGGAGGAAAGAATGTAAGAGTCAAAGGAAGAAGGGGACTGCTTACAATGCTGACTTCCAGACACAGAGTGTCCTTGATATTCATGACCTTACAGCGGCTAATGCTAGCTACACATGATCTGCATAATAGGAGGAAAAACAATGAAAGCATCAAAATAGAAGAGCAACTAGATGGAAAGAAGAAATTCTGTGGAAGGAGAAAAGGAAGAGTGGTGAGAGTGTGTTATTGTCATGATATGTTGACTATGAAAGTCATCAATAAATAGTTAAAAGAATGTTATTTCCCTAATGGTATTCAAACTCAAACTCAATCCTAAGATTTAGGAGATAGTTCATTTGGAAGAGTACTGAGGATCTTTTTGAGTTCAATCACTAGAACTCATGGGAAAAGGCTTTGTATGGTCTAGTATACTTACAACTGCAGTGCTGGAAAAGTACATAAAGGTGGGCCCTTCGTATCTCAGGTAAAGAGTCTAGCCTACTTTGTGAGTTCTAGACCAATGAGAGACCTTATCTCAAAATAGAAGAAGCACCTGAAGAATGTCATCTGAAGTTATTATCTGGCCTCCATATATATGAAAATTGGCACATGCACATATACACATGTACCTGCACATACACACACACAAAAGAAAATAACATTGAATTATTTCTACACTCCCATTATATGTGCATTTTAGAAGCATAAATGACTATTAAAAAGACTGAAATAATATCTTTTTTGATTTCTTCCACAACCCATTCATTGTTTAAAAGTGTGTTGTTTGGTCTCCAGGAGCTGGTAGAGTTCTTCATGTGTCTCTTGTGGTTAATTTCAAGCTTTAAGGCATTGTGATCTCACATGATACAGGAAGTTACTTCAATTGTCCTGACTTTATGAAGGCATGCTTTATATATGCTAATTTTGGAGAGGATCCATGGGCTGCTAAGAAGAATGTGTATTCTGTAGAGTTGGGGTGGAAAGTTCTGTAGATATCCATTAGGTCTAGTTGATCTATGATGTTGTTGACCTCTGTTATTTTCTTGTTGATTTTCTGCTTGGATGATCTGTCTATTAATGATAGTGGAGTATTGAAGTTTCCGACTGTGATGGTGTTGGTATTTATTTCTGTTTTATTGTCAAGTAGATTTTGTTTTATAAAGTGTGGTGCACTTGTGCTTGGTGCATATATATTTATCATTGTTATGTGTTCATATTGGATCATTCCCTTGATGAGTAAGAAGTGGCCTTCTTTGTCCTTTTTGATTACTATTGAAGTCTATTTTATCAGATAGTAATATAGCAACACCTGCTTGTTTTTTAATTTCCATTTATTTGGAATATCATTTTCCAATCTTTCACCATGAGGAAGTGTCTATCTTTAATGGTGAGATGGGTTTCTTGAAGACAACAGATGGAGGAGTCCAGTTTTTTGATCCATCCTGATAACCTGTGTCTTTTGATGGGTAGGTTAAGGCCATTAATATCTGAGGTTATTACTGTGAGGTTGAAATAATCCCTACCATGATGAGGTGTTTTATGGGGTTTGGTGCTTTTTTGTATTTGTACTGTTTTGAGCCTGGTATATTTTAGTTATTGTGATCTTCTTGTTAGCTCTTGAGATTGGTTGGTTGACTTTGCTGTGTGGAGTATTCCCTGAAGTATTCTCTGTAGGTTTGGCTTTGTGTTCATATAATCATAGAGTTGACTTTTTTTATGAAAGTTTTTCTTTCACCATCTATTATGAGGGATACTTTTTCTGGGTAGAGTAGCTTAGGTTGGAAGCCATAGTTTTTCAGACTTTGAAGTGTTCCATTCCAGGCCCTTCTGGCTTTCAGAGTTTACACTGAGAAATCTGACGGAATTGCCTTTATATGTTGTGAATGATTTCTCTCTTGTTTCTTTTAACATTCTCCATTATTTTTGTTGTTAAGTGTTTTAACTATGATGTGTCTTGGAGAGTTTCTTCTTGGTCCTGTTGGCTTCTTGTATCTGGATGGGAGTCTCTTTTGAGAGATTCAGAAAATTTTCTTCAATAATTTTTATAAATATGGTCTCTGTGCTTCTGGCCTGGATTTCCTCTCATTCTGATATACCCATGATCCAGGTGTTTGGTCATTTTAGAGTGTCCCACAGTTCCCTCGTATTCTGTTCACTTGATTTTTTTTTTTTTTAAACTTAGCAAAGTTTTTGGTGCCCAGATCAATTTCATCTGTCTTATCTTTCAGGTCAGAAGTTCTGTCTTCCACATGAGTGACTCTGTTGGTGAGGGGTTCTAGAGAGGTACTTACGATTTCTATTTGATTTTTTTGTTGTTGTTGTTGCTTTTTATTGTTGTTTTTCAAGGTAGAATCTCACTGTAGCCCATGCTGACCTGGAATTCACCCTGTAGTGTCAGGGTGGTCTCAAACTCATGGCAATCTTCCTACCTCTGCCACCCGAATGCTAGGGTTAAAGATGTGCATCATCACAGCCGGCACAATTTCTATTTGATTTTTGTTTTCTTCTGTTATTTTGTATCATGTCCATCTCTTTTTTGACTTGTGATTTTCTTGATGCTTCTTGGAGTTCATTCTTGCATTTGATCAAGTTTCATTAAGCTTCATCAACCAGTTGTTAAGGTCTTCCATTTCTTGACTTACCTTCAATTTATACATATCTCTTTGGAGTGTTCTAATGTTTTCTTCAATCAAGCCAAGCCTACTGTCAAAAGCTGAACACTATAGAAGATTTTTGTTCAGTTTCATTGATATGATTGTTGGTTCTTTGACAGTTTGCTTCTAGTTCAGTGATTTTTTTAAAATCAGGGTTTTATTGGCTGTTCTGTTTTCATTTGGGGAATGAATGATTTCATTGGAGGCTTCCACTATAGGAGTAGGGATCCTTGGTGGAGATCTCTCAGTTTTCTGATTTTTGTTGGCTTTTTTTTTTTGCATTGTTGTCTACCCATCTTAGGCAGACACTTGGTTTTATTAAGGAGGAAGCAAGTTTTTGTCCTTTGGACCATGCACACTCTGACTCAGGTGAACAGGGATGTTGATACCCAGTGGAGGGGATAGTCAGGATACCAGAGCAAAAGGCCTGATTCCACAGCTCACATATGGACCAGGCCTCCCCAAACAAGGCACAATGGGATCTACCAGTAAGAGGGGAATGGAAGGAACAAGGGAACAGGGACCTGGCCTATTTCATGCAGTCCCCTCTACCACAAAGACCACTGTAGGGATCACAGACCAGGAAGTGGGGGGGCAGGAGAAAAGGGTCTGACCTACTCACTCCAGACCCAGGGTCCCACCACACACTGTCCATGCAGACAAACCATAAGGTGGGATTTGGGAGGAGCCCAGAAGCAGAGGTCTGGCCTACCTACTCCAGACCAGTGCACCCACACACACTGTTCATGCAGGCAACCCAGAAGCTAGAATTTAACGATAATGAAAACAGAACCTACAAAAACTTATGGGACACAATGAAGGCAGCCCTAACGTGAAAATTCATAGCCCTAAATGCCTTCATTTCAGCCTTCATTTCAAAGTCAGAGAGATCCCAAATCAGTAATCTGACTGTCCTCCTAAAGATGTTGGAAAACAAGAAGAATCTAACCCAAAGAGCACTAGATGGAAGGAAATAATCAAGATTAGAGCAGAAATTAATGAACTGGAAACTAAAAAACAATTCTTAAAAAAAAAAAATCAATGAAATGAGGACTGGAGAGATGGCTTAGTGGTTAAGGCGCCTGCCTCCTAAGCCTAAGAATGCTGGTTCCAATCTCCAGCGGTTCCAATCTCCAGGTCCCACATTTAGCCAGATGAAGTGATGCAAGGGCACAATGCCGCACTTGACCACAAGGGGACAAATGCATCTGGATTTCGTTCGCAGCAGCTGACAGACTGCTGGCGTGCCCATCTCTATCTGTCTTCCTCTCCCTCTCTCTCCCTCTTTCTCTGTCTCTTTTCCAAAAAAAAAAAAAAATTGATGAAATGAAGAGCTGGTTCTTTGAAAAACTAAACAAGATTGACAAACCCCTGCCCAAACTGATCAAACAAAAAAAGTCTCAAATTAACAAAATCAGAAATGAAAAAGGAAAGATCACAATTGATATCAATGAAACTGGAAGAATTATCAGAGCATAGTTCCAAAACCTCTACTCTACAAAATTAAATTAAATAATCTGGAAGAAATGGATGAATTCATAGACACATACCACCTAGCAAAACTAAACTCAGAGCAGATTAATCTCCTAAACAAACCTATCACATCCATGGAGATTGAAGAGTTAATCAAAAACCTCCCGAAAAAGAAAAGTCTAGGACCAGATGGCTTCTCAGCTGAATTCTACCAAACCTTCATGGAAGAACTGAAATCAATTTTTCTCAAATTGTTCCAAATAATTTGAGATCAGGGAATCCTCCCTGACTCCTTTTATGAAGTGAGCATCTCCCAAATACCAAAACCAGAAAGAAATGCAACAAGGAAAGGAAACTATAGACCTATATCCCTAATGAGTGTAGATACAATGATCCTAAACAAAATTCTTGCAAACTGAATTCAACAACACATGAAAAGCATTATCCACCTTGATCAAGTATGCTTCATCCCAGGGATGCAGGGATTGTTTAACATGGAAATCAGACCACATCAATAACCTGAACCATAAGAACCACATGATAATCTCAATTGATACACAGAAGGCCTATGACAAAATACAATACCACTTCATGATCAAAACAGTGGAAAGAATAGGCATGCAGGGTTTATATCTCAACATAATAAAGACTATATATAAAGCTCCTAAAGCCAAATAATACTTAATGGGGAAAAAACTCAAGGAGTTCCCACTGAGATCAGGAACTACACAGGGGTGCCCACTTTCACCATTGCTCTTCAACATAGTACTAGAATTACTAGCCCAAGCAATAAGACAGGAGAAAAAATATAAAGGGGATTCAAATTGGAAAGAAAAAAGTCAAGTTAGCCATATTTACAGATGACATGATGTGATATATAAGTGACCTGAAAGTCTCCATCGCAAGACTTCTAAAGGTGATAAATTCCTTCAGCAAAATGGCAGGATACAAAATCAATGCACAAAAATCAGTAGCTTTTCTATATGCAAAGGGTAAATATACAGAGGAAGAAATTAGTGAGGCTATCCCATTTTCAATAGCAACAAAGGATTATATACCTTGGAATAACACTAACCAAGGATGTGAAAGAACTATATAATGAAAACATAAAAACTCTCAAGAAGAAATACAGGAGGACTTGAGAAGATAGAGAGATCTTCCACGTACCTGGATAGGTACAATTAATATTGTGAAAATGGCAATTCTACCAAAATCAATATATAGATTTAATGAAATATCAATAAAAATCCCAGCCTCATTATTCACAGAGATTGAAAAAATGATTTCAAAATTCATAAAGAATGGCAGAAGCCTCAGATATCTAAACATATTCTCAGAAAAAAAAAAGAATCTAAAGCTATATTACAAAGCCATAGTGACAAAAACAGCATGGTACTGGAATAAAAACAGAAATCTAGACTAATGGAACAGAACTGAAGACCCAGATCTTAGGCCAAATAACTACAGCTTCTTGATCTTTGACAAATGTGTCAATAATGTAGACTGGAGAAAAAACAACATCTTCCACAAATGATGTTGGACAAATTGGATGATCATATGTAGAAAAATTAAATTAGACCCTCTCATTTCACCATACACAAAAATCAAATCCAAATGGATTAAAGACCTCAATATAAGACCTGAAACTCTTCATCTACTGGAAGAAAAAATAGGAGGCAATCTCCACTATCTAGGACTGGGAAAAGACTTCCTGAACAAAACCCTAGTAGCCCGGGAAATTTAAAAAAACACTCAACCAATGGGATCTCATAAAGCTAAAAAGATTTTGCACAGACAAAGATACCATAAGGAGAGCCAATAGATTACCCACTGAATGGGAGAAAATCTTTGTCAGCTATACCACTGACAAAAGCCAAATATCTAGAATCTACAAATAACTCAAAAAACTAAATAATAAAAAAATCAAACCACCCACTCAAAAAGTGGGGCAGAAAAATAAATAGGGAGTTCTCAGAGGAAGAATTACAAATGGCTAACACACACTTAAGTGTTGGTCCTTGCTAGTAACAGGCTGGACCTGTGAGGAAGCTGACCTGAACTATTGGATATGGCCAGGGACCCTGGGCTGTGGGGTTGCAGCTGGCCCTCTGAAAGGAGCCCATGGCGATGGCAATGGCCTTCCCTATGTTGTAGGGTGTAGTGAGCTGTCATCGCCCAGAGTGGGCAGAACTGGCGAGGTGCTCCCCCCAGACCCCAAAAGGCTCTGACCATTCCATAAGTCAGACTTTGCCCCCCACAGTTCCTGACCTGTGGCTAGCTGCCCAAGAGACCCTCATGTGGCTAAAGTCACGTAGCCTTCCCACCCCCCACAGTTTTGAAGTCACAGCTTTCTGCTAATCTCCTCTTCTGCCCTTCCCCCTACCTTCCCTTATCCTTCCCCCATAGCTTTGAAGTTACTAGTCCTTCCGCCATCTAGATAACAGCCCATAAACTATGCATCCGATTGCCATATAATCTGTACATGCCATCTCAACCGTCCCCAAGTGTTTATAAACCAACTCCCCCCTTTGAATAAACAGTACTGTCCATCAGATGGTCTCCTGGGTACTCATTGCCCCGTCATGTGTTCATTTGTTCATGTGTTGCACTCACCCACCCAGTCAGAAAGACCCTGCTGCTCCCCTCCCAACTCCTCTCTCCCTCACCCGGGACATTGATTGCCAACGACCCCGGGGTATGGGAACGGAACAAGACCCACACTTAAGAATGCAAATTAAAACAACTATGTGATTCCACCTTACCCCAGTAAGGACAGCAAACATTAAAAAAACAAATGAAATCAAATGTTGGCAAGGATGGGGAGAAATAGGAACACTCATTCACTGTTGGTGAGAATGTAAGCTGGTACAACCATTATGGAAATCAATATGGAGATTCCTGAAAAGGATGAATATAAAGCTACTGGCAGACCCTGTTATTCCCTTACTGGGCATTTACCCTAAAAGTTCTACATATCAGTTCAGAGATATTTGCTCAACCATGTTTATAGCCTCTCATTTCATAGTAGCTAAAAACTGCAATCAACCGAGGTGCCCATCATTGGATGAATGGATAACCAAGCTGTGGTATAACTACATGATGAAATTCTACTCAGCTGTAAGAAATAATGATATATTGAAATTTATAGAAAAATGGTCAAACTTGGAACAGACCATTCTAAATGAACTCACACAATCACAAAAAGACAACTGTTGCTTGATCTCACTCATCTGAAGTTCCTAACTTGGATTAACCTGCATTGCTGACATTTCTGAATAGCATCTTAAGACTTGGACATAGGGATAGTAGTGCTTTGAGGAAGGGCAACAGGGGGACACAAACTGAACACAAATTTAACTGGTTCCATAGAATCCTATATCTGGAAGTTAGACTAAAAGGTGGAATCCTCAAGAGGACCTTAGAGGGAGCACCTGAATCAAAGTACCCTATAGAAGGTGAGACAAAACCTCACTTCAAACTTTTCCTGTTTCTCTTTCTTCTCTGTCTTTTTCTTTTTTTTTTTTCCCTTGGTGCTGGCCTGTAATTTCCTGTACCAGGATGTGGTCTAAATCCACAATGAGCTGTTAATCAGAGAGACCTACTAGATCTCCAAAAACAAAAATATAGACTTCTGTCAGAACACTTGATTACCCTCCCCAGAGGTTATTGGTAAGACCCTACTGCTGAAGACACCATATATTGTTGGCAACAACCAAGGAGAGACCTGGCTGGAACCCTGAGGACAACCAGTCCCCAGACAATTAGCCCATCTTGTGCTGGAAGGTGCTGCATGAGCTACTAGGGGAAAGCGGCCACCATCTGTCCAATCAACTCAAAGTCTAAGCATCTCAGAAGTAAACAACTTCACCATGATGCTCACAGAAGTGCAGTAGTGGTACACAGCCATTGTGGGTAACCAACGGCTCTTGGATTGGCCAACACATCTGCTCAGTGGAAAGTAAACCATATCTGGAACTGGGAAACAAGTCAGAATAATATCCAGATAATGATTCTGCTTTCTATTGTAAAGCTCCCACTAACCTTTGACTATAAGAAGGTCTACATTCTTTTAATTCTCTCTAAATTAATAAAGGTTAACCTATTTAACTGGTGTTGTCTTCATTCTCCATTGGAGTATCTGCTTCTCTTTTTCAGATGGGAGTGGGACCTGAGGAGATGAATGATCCAGTGCACTCCACCCTAGTCCCAGCTGAAACCACAGAAGAATTGGGGAACTGAGCAAGAGTGCTGCTTTCTTAGTGACTCTGATATCAGCACAAGGGTAAATGAGATAGACATTGAGGACACTCAACACCTACCAAACCAGAGATCCAGAGGCTTCTGAGTGCCCATCACTGAAGTAGACTTAAAATGCTCCCAACATGGCTCAGGTAATTTTGTGGAAAAGGGGCAGAAAAATTGTTAGAGCCACAAGTTGGGACATTTTGCACAGACATTGCCTCCCCAATAATGCCTGATCCACAATTCCTGTGGGTTTGACCTGCAACCCTAACAAAGAATGCCTCATCAGAAAAGGTGCAAGGAGGAGGTAAAGGATGGTACCAACATGTGTTGTTTGCATACTAAATATATCCGTATCTAATAAAAAATGGAAAAAAAGACTGAAATAGATGTGTTTGGACATGGAAATTCATCATGACACTAGTATTTGGGTCAGATATAATGTCCACGCTTACCTGTCTCTGAAAGCAATTTTGTGGCTTCTAACACCTTCTCAGTGTAAACCCCAGCCTCATAATTTTCCATCTCAGCATTGATGATGTGGATGACTCGAGCTGCCCGACCCCGGATAGCCCCTGCTGTGCGGTCCAGAGTATCCACGTCCCCCTCTTGTAGGGCGATCACACACTTGTTCACATCCTCCAAGATGTGATTCTCTGTGAAGAGGATATATACATATTTATATAGCTTTCCAACACTCAGGATGTAACAACCTATCTAAAACTGATTCACTTACTATGAGCCCCCACCTTCCACATCTCACTTCATGCCTAAAACTCAAGTGGTATATAAGCAGCTTAGAATGTTAGGTGTTCCTTCTAGAATTTCTGAGTCAGTAGCTTTGATCCTGCTAATGTAGCTGGTTTGAGGATCAAATGTTTGCTAACCTTCATCTTGGATTGCAGCCTCCAGACCTGTTAGAAACAAGTTTCCAATGTTTAGAGCATTCTGGGAAGACTAGGATACAAACACTTTTGTGATTTAGGGATGGAGTTTAAGAAACTGAGTTCCAAGGAAATTCTTAATAGAGGCAGACCACACTTGAGAATTACTAACGTAAAGAAATGTCTTCTTTTGTTTCAAAGATTAACAGTTATTGCTCAAGGGGGTCTTTGAATGTTTTTGCAGCCAGTACTTGAGTCATCCTGACCAAGAAAACCACGTCTTGCATAAGGACAGAGTCAAAGATTTAGGTGTCTGATCATTTGATCATTTAAAAGTCAACCAAGTCATTCAGTTAGTCTTTTAGTGTCATTTCAGATAAAAGGTACACTCACTGGGAAAATTTCCCGTGTTCCCCACAATTAAAATACAAGCCAGTGGTTAGTTTCATTAGATTATAGTCAAGGTAAGTATCTCTCTCCTGTTCATGGTCCTACGTAGCAAGCAGGAGGGGGCATCCTTTATCCTCTGCTGATAGAGAAACACAGTGTAATAGTATAGCAAGCAGGTAATATTACATTTCCATGTCCAGGGGTAGATTTGTAATTATGTCTTTTGAGTATACTTTAAAGGCATAATCCTGAAGAAATGTTAAAAACTATAGTTTTCTATAGAGAAAAAAGGAAACATCTTTAAGCTGAAAACACACTCACACAGAGTAACGCTGCTATCTAAGCTCATATATTGAAATTTTACTTAAGTAAAAATTTAAATAGTTCATTATTTTCATTTAAAGTAAAAGAAATTGAGCCTATAGGAATAAGATATTTATAAAGGATTGAGTAAGGACATTAATTGAACTGAGAATTAAACCTGGAGCTTTTTTCATGTGCTGGGAAAGTGCTCTACCACTGTTCTATATTCTAAAACATGTTTTGTTTTTTTTTTTTCCTCTTTTTAGACAGGGTCTCACTAAGTTACACAAATTGGCTTTGAACTTCCTCTGTATCTCAAGCAGCCATGAAGTTGCAATACTCTTTCCTCAGCCTCCAAATTCTGCCACTACAGGCTGAGAATATCTAAATATATGAGGTCTATGGTTAAGAAATAAGGGTTTTAGCCAGGCATGGTGGCACACGCCTTTAATCCCAGCACTAGGGAGGCAGAGGTACGAGGAATGCCATGAGTTCAAGGCTACCCTGAGACTACAGAGTGAATTTCAGGTCAGCCTGAGATAGAGGGAGACCCTACCTTGAAAATCCAAACAAGAAAGAAAGAAAGAAAGAAAGAAAGAAAGAAAGAAAGAAAGAAAGAAAGGAAAGAGGGAGGGAGGGAGGGAGGGAGGAGGGGAGGGAGGGAGGGAGGGAGGGAGGTTGGTTTAGGAAAGTGACACAGTCACAGTAGCAGAGACCACATGAATGTAATTTTACTACCCTTATAAGAAAGACCTCAGAGAGATCTTTCGTCCTCTGCACCATGTGAGGTTAGAGTGACATTTGGCTATCTGTGAGAAAATGGTCCTTCACAAGGCACCTTCATCTCAGATCTTTTCAGCCTTTCATAGTCATGAAAAATAAATTTGCATTGTTTATAAGCATCCCACCTTATGATATTTTGTTATAACTCTCTATAACACAAACATATATAAATATATATGCATTTTAAATAGTCAAACCACTAGATAGCTTTAAAATTATGTGATCGGGCTGGAGAGATAGCTTAGCAGTTAAGGCGCTTGCCTACAAAGCCAATGGACCTCTGTTCAATTCCACAGGACCCACTTAAGACAGATGTTCAAGGTGACACATGCATCTGGAGTTTGTTTGCAGTGGTTAGAAGTCCTGGTGCACCCATACTCACTCTCTCTCTCTCTTCCTCTTTCCCTCTCTCAAGTAAATAATTAAAAAGTAAAATATTTAAAATAAAATAAAATTGTTATCAAATTCAATGAGTTGTTTGAGGACTAAATTATGAGATGTTTAACAAGTGTCTAAAGCTACTTCTGTTTTTTTTAAAGTTTCTAAAGGAGGGAAGGAGAAAAGATACCTAGAACATTCAAGTTTCCAGTGGGAGTTGATGCTACTTTCATTAAACCAACCACTCAGAGGGTATTTGTTCCTTAAGGAGTATACATAGAAAACTACAAAAGATAATTTCCTGTTCATAAAAGAACATCTATTTTGACCTCATATAATATCATTACCTCAAACAATCAGAAAATTCTGAATTTTACATTCTTGATTTTTCAATTTCAAGTATAACTAAGATTAGAAAAATAATGAAATGTATGAAGGTAAGTATTTAGCATTCTTAAACTCACAGAACTAGTACTTCTTGAATGTTGATATTTTCCTGAGTCAAACAGAAAAGCACAGTTCTGAAAATATAGGTTTAGAAAGCTTTTATTTTCATTAGGAACTTCTGATAACTGTTCCTTCTTGTGATCTTAACTGCATTGTGTATATTTGCCGAAACACTTAAAGAAACTTGGACCAGGATTTTAATGAAGAAAGCTGATTCCTAAAGACTCCCTTACTGCTTTACTGTGTACCTGGAGATGACTACTCATCATTATTCCCTGAAAGGAAGCATATGGGAAAGGCTTCATGTCTAAAACATGCACCTGGTTGGACCTTCTGAGAGTAACATAATGGTTTAAGAATCTGCTACGCACAGAGAGCTCTGTTGGTTATATTAGACACTGATCTCTGTGCAGTTTATATATATATTTGGTTTTTCGAGGTAGGGTTTCACGCTAGTCCAGGCTGACCTGGAACTCACTATGTATTCTCAGTGTGGCCTCGAACTCACAGAGATCCTCCTACCTCTGCCTCCCGAGTGCTGGGATTAAAGGCGTGTGCCACCACGCCCAGCTCAGTTAATATTATTTTTTAAGTATAAAAAAGTCTACTCAAGACCTAATCTACCAAGATGAAATGATAGGATTTAACAACAATAATCACTATCATTTCTCAAACTGAAAACATGCATCAAATTTAAATAAAATGTAAAAATATTTGATGGTGTAGATATAGCTATGCCTATTTAAAGAAAAGTGGCTTTATCTGAAAGTCTATGGTAACAAAACCACACTTTTTAACATACCAAATAATCACTCATTTAAGAAATGGCTAGTAATGTTAGTATGAATATAGTGTTAACCATACTAATTCTAAAATTTACTGCGACCAATTTTTTCCAAATCTTTTTTTTAATGTTAAGATTGACTACGTAGCACTTTTCAATCTTACCTCCAACTATCAGTATCTTTTATTGATGGATATGTAAAAGCCATCGTGGTTAAGAATGTTTTTAAATAAGTTTGTATTTTATTAATCTAAGCACCAGCAATGTATTGGAAAAAGGAGCTGCATCTGTTCAGGAAAACATGAACTATTTGGTCAAAAGACATTTGTTTTCTTTTTAGATTCTTGGTTCTTTTGTGATTAAGTCTACCTTCTGTTCTCTGCATCCTCAAATTGGTTCCAATGAGCATAGAGACACACTGCTCTACTATGAATAACGAATGACAATAAATTCTTTGAAAGCAGAATCCACATGTGATACAGGTTTGCATCCCTGCAAACTCTGCTTAGACAGCAGGTAATCAAAGAAAAGACATCAGATGAATGTGTCCATTAAAGGAATCAACCATTAAACTTTTCTATCCTAAGCTTTTTTGTTTGTTTGTTTTTTGTTTTTTGAGGTAGGGTCTCACTCTGGCCCAGGCTGACCTGGAATTAACTATGTAGTCTCAGGGTGGCCTCGAACTCTCGGCGATCCTCCTACCCTCCTACCTCTGCCTCCCGAGTGCTGGGATTAAAGGCGTGAGCCACCACGCCCGGCTCCTAAGCTATTTTTAAGTGAAAGATTCCTGAAGTGAGGCAACTGGGCAAGTGCTATACTAAATAGAAAAGAAAAGAGGTAAAAGTAGTAATAAAAAGCACAGAGACATTCTGCAGATTACATGGCTAGAAAAACCTTCAGGTACCATAGATGGAACACTCTAATGTCAAATGTAGTAGGTAAGCATGCCATAAAATATCTCACTACAAAATATTTTGCAATAAATCTACCTCAATTTTTACAACCTTTTGTTTTCAGAAAAGATGTAATTTTGTTGTTTAAAAACAAAATCAATGATGACCAAAGGATTTGATTGCTACAAAACATTAAGCTGTAGTTTCTAAATTCAAAACCATTTCTGGTGTCAACTTTTTTCATAGAAAACAAACTCAAGATCCCATAGTTACAAAAGAAAATGAAAAAGACAAACAAAATAAAAGTCATAGATATTATAGGGTTGAGTTAATGGCTGTACAGACCCTAGATTTCTACAGTTTTGTGAGCCAAATGTAAGAATTAAACTGTCACATGGTTAATGCCAAGGCACTTATTCTAAAGAACTATTAAAAATTGTACATTTTCCCAGTGGGAAAGGTTGAGATGTTCTAATGCAGCCATTTCACATTTTTATGGGCCTAAGCCACAAATGAAAATTGGTTTTGTTATATAATTTAAATAGCTAGTATCGTTGCGCTCCAAACTTGTTGCATTTTTTACTAACAAATTAAACACTCGGGTATACAAGTTTAGTTAGCATGGGTGGGGAAAAAGAAAAAAAAAACTAGTCCTTTTAAAACAAATATACTTGTGTGCATGTGCACATGAATATGTTGCTTTTTAAATTGAATTTCCTGCCAGAACACATATTCCCCTCAGAAGAAACTGGTACACAAAATGTCATTAATACCATCCTGAAATATCTCCTGGGCCAAACTTACAATTTACTGATGCAAATGTTTGGTTTCAACTTGGAAAGATGAGAAGTAGTTTCCCCAACTATTGGGCTGTGTCCATAGCGTATCAGCAAGGGAGAGTAGACTGTGTCATTGTCTGTCAAGCCCTGTCTGCAGAAAAGTGCCTTCTTCCTGTCAGCTCCAAAGGCATGCTCCAGCAGGTCCTGCTAACCTGGCTCTCTGACAGCACCTGTTCATTTTCCTGTCATGGAATGAGGCAGCATTTGTACCACGAGGGTTGGATAGCACAGTGTTATCAGCAGGAGTTAAAGCCTTTTCTTGTTTCTGGTAATAATGAGATGCACAAAGGAAACTCAGGGAGAAAAGTGGCAAAGACACAGGGTAAGGAGAGAGAAAAATGAAGTTGAACAGCTTGGCACTGTTCAACTGACTTCTCTCATACTCAGACACTTTTGGACAAGCATTTGAAGAAAAGGATAAATCATTGAATTTTTATGTTCTAAAATACTTCTTTGGAGAAAAGAAGTGAATGTATGTTTTCTGCTGATTTCCTGACAGAAGGTGATTTGGTGGAAAAGTTCCATGGGAATATGAGGACTGTGGTGGAGACCTGAGACTGGGAGCCTTGCCTCTTATTAGTACCCATCCAGGCAAAAGCAATTAGAAGAAGCAAATTCTGTATGGGTAGCCACCTTTCCATTCCCTAGCACACGCCTCTCTTATTATCAACACGACTGTCTAAATAGTGTAGAGTGCCTTCGGAGACACACCATTGGGGGGTTTCATTTGCAGTTACGACTTGGCCATTAGCCTAGCAAAAGCTTCAGAACTGGTAACATGTGGAGTTCTTTTATCAGCCATCCCTCTTTTGATGACATATCAACAAAACCAAATCCCTAGGAAATGAAAAAGAAGAAAATTTTTTGAGGAAGATTTGGGATCAGAGTGAGAACACTGGAGGTTAAAAGGGCTGCCACAAAAGTGACAAAGTGGGAAACAGAAAGAACCAAGGAAGAACATTTCTCTCTTGACTTAACTGCAATCACTGTATAGGCTCTGGAAAGAAGGTGATCTCAATTTTTAATATCAAGTCTGATAAGTTGCCAACCTTCTCTACCTTAATTGTCTCAAAGGAAGGCTTATTAATCCCTATTTTGTACAGTATTTGGTGAGAATTAAAGAAAACAAACGAGCATGTGTTAGCTCATTTTTCCTTTCTGCCTTGCTTTGTCCTCCTTTAATGACAACTTGGTTTTTCAATTGTCCATCATTTTAGAGCTGTAGATATGACACCACTGCTCTCATACTAGCCTTCATACATGTCTGCAGTAAGAATTCAGTGTCTGTTGCTTCATGAAAGAGTAAAGCTGCTAGTTGGAGAATAGCCAAGCTTGGAAGCCTCTGCCAAAAGTCACTCTACAGCTGTAGTCATGGGTCTCATCTGCCTGGATCTTACCAGCAGAGAGGGGAACTCTTGCTCGCTCTCTCTCTCTCTGTCTCTCTCCCTCGCTCTTTCTCTCACTCGCTCTCTCTCTCTCTCTCTCTCTCAGGTCTCGGTACACCGAAAGGAAGTCAAGTGGGGACTAGGGCTGAGGGAGCTGGTAGATGTGAGTTCCACAGGCCTGTTGGTAGAAACAGGCCAGTTTGAATTTTCAAGGCTCACTTGGTTGTCATAATACCTCGAAACTGAAGCTACTGTTTCCTGTAACCTCTACTACCACCCCCCAGAAACCTGGGCCAAATGTAGTCAAAGACTTGGCCCAAATGGGT
This sequence comes from Orientallactaga sibirica, assembly GCA_036365145.1. NCBI lineage: Eukaryota > Metazoa > Chordata > Mammalia > Rodentia > Dipodidae > Orientallactaga > Orientallactaga sibirica. Next base: position 22,528,460 of record JAEOAD010000029.1, on the reverse strand, counting down.
CAGAACAGTTTGGGAAATGCCTATTGGTTGTCTGATAGGCCAATCTTGAAAAGACACTGAGGAATTCCACTAAAAGTCAAATTGGCTTCAAAGATTTTCAAATCCACTAGCCTCCTGCAGCCTGGCTATCTTTATGAAGAAGAAAGCTATAACACCAGTGATGATAGCTTCTGTTTTCTTTCACTCATTTCCTTCTACAACCTCATAGATAAATACTTGTAGCTGAGATATCTCTTCTGTGCCTTCTTGGTTAATGTTCTACCTGTCTCATCACAAACCTTGACTTAGAAAAATGGCCCACTTTACAAGGATAAATTGGAACAAGTGATTGCCTATTTTAAGGCATAAACTAGGTAGATTATCCAATCCTACCACCTGGGTAATTCAGGTATAACAAAAATCCATCCTGCTTAAAATAGAAAAAAAAAAAAAAAAAAACAGTCTACAAAATCCAAAAGGTAATATAAACTTCTTTCTACAGCATTTTCAGGTTCTAACCTCTTCATCACAAAGTTTTAGTTTCCCCTCTAATGCCTCAACTCAATGTCTTAAAATAAGAATTTTCAAGAGTATATAATAATCACATTTTCTGAAATGATAGAACGCTCAGAGGTCCAAGAACACTTGAATCACAGATCCATGACATTCGTGACATATTTCTTATGGCATCTTGTTATCCTCCTCCCGCTCGCAGTGAGGAGCCTGTAGGTGATTACCTGAGACAGAGAGGAAGTCATCCACTGAGGTGATGTCATCCACAGCCTCAGTCAGCACTCGGACCTGCTTCTCCCACTGGTCTTTGAAGACATCCATGTTATCTTGAGCAACTTTGCTCTGTGGCCGGGCAGCCAGCGTGAGAGCAGCATTGATGACCTGCATGTTAGAAAGAAGCCAGGGATATGATGACCACTCTCTCTTGGAAGGGAATAAGCATGTAAAAACATGTGTTGAAACTAAAGACACTGGAGGTTCTACAGATAAATGAGATGTCAGTGTGCAGCACAGTCAAAAACATGAAAGATAGAGCAGATTATCAACTGCCATTAATTTCTTTCTTGTTTCTTTTGAAGATATACTAATTAGCCACAGCTATCAAAAAGTTTTTGTTGGACAAGTCTAATTTTCTTCGCACAGATGTGGGAGAAATATAACTCTTGCTTTCTGTATGTGGAAGCTTATCATTTACCTATTGACATAAAGTAAATAGACAGGGACTGTTTAAATCATAAAAGAAAACAAAGAATAGTCAATATGAGTGGAAAAGATGATAATTGCCACCATAATTCTAAATAAACAGAGTACTTAGTTTCGCTTTGAGAATGGTAAAATTTAAATAGCCCACAACTGATGGTTACCATTTTACAGTCAGAGTACCTGGGACATGAAAAGGTTTGAGTGGAGGTCTTGAATATCAGGACATCAATGGGCTTTTGAACCAAAGTGAAGGATTCTTACCTGGGGACACAAGCTGTCAATCTGGGTGGCTGCCATCCGGACTAATTTCACCCCCTCCTCATTGTTAGATATGGAACAGGCCAAATTGGCAACCTGTATGGAAGAGATCTCAGGTGAAAATTGGATGGAGACAAAAGGGAAGAGTGCAGTTATAGTCTTGGACCTTCTCTGGAAAGTGTCAATTCCAGGAGCATCCTTTCAGTGTGACAAGACTCTCTTCTTTGTTAAACCAAGGATTACTATTTTGCTTGCTAATTTAGGCATGTCTGCCAGAATGTTAAACTGCTAATATCAAATGAATGATTCATTTAGTTTTCATTTCATCTGATAACTTTTAACTGATTTTCTTTGAAATTTTTCACCTATATTCTTAGACCCTGACTGCTCTTCACCCACTCATGAGACTCTGAAGACTCATCACAAGGTGTAGACAGGATACTGTGATCTTCAACAGTCATACCCATCCTTAAACCATCCAGTGAGAGAAATAGAGCAAACAGTGCTTTAGATCTAAGAGATCCTATCACATGCTGAGTTAGAGTGCTTTGTACACAATTAGATGGCATCAGAGTACATGAGATAGATGTGTCGTAAGGCCGTATGATCCTTAGGCAGGAGTGAGGCATATAGAAAATTAGGTGGTGCAAGTCCACCATAAAGGTGTACACATTTGATTTTCAAAAACACTAAATGAACCAAAAAAGCTGAAGTAATTTACCTTCCCAGGCCACACAGTCAAATTATATTATTCTTTCTAATCAAGGAGCATTGGTAATACAAGGTCAAATTGACTGGCCAAGGTCAACAGCAAAGCAAAGCTGTCATAAAACACTGATTTGTCTCATCAGACAGGTGTCAAGAAGACAGAAGATTGAGAATTAGAGAGGCAAAAAGGGAGGAAAAGGGCAGCCAGGGCAGTGGCAGCAGGACAACTAGAACAAGTGATTAGCAGAGGGACAATCCCCTGGTATTTCTACTTCCCCTGCTCTTTTATACTTAGCTCACCTCTAGCCTCCAAAACCAGGCTGCTTCCAGGGAGATGGTTTAATGCTCAGAGAAATTAAAATGCACCACACATATGCATATCTCCTAATGTGAAAGAAACCAGAGACAGACAATGTAGAGAAGTAGGAGGAGCACAGAGCTAGAAATCAGGAGGCTCAGACTCTAACATCCTTTGTGATCTCCTCTACACACAACACTGTGTTCTTATCAATGAAATAAGCTGGGCAGATGCTGTAATGTGAGCTGAGTAAATGAGGCCAAGAATATTTTCAAAGATTACTTCAATACATCATCAGAGTAAAGGTCCCTTTTGAAGCTTTTAAGAAACATGAAGGAACTCTACTACATCTATTACAGTAAGAATATATTCTAGGAAAATTCAAAGCTTAAATGAGTGACCAATCTTATCTAGTCTCAAATCACCTAGACTTCATTTTTTTTTCTTCAGATGATTTTTAACATCACATTTAGTTTTCAAAACAAGTCTGAAAAAAATAAAATTCTACGACTCACAGAAAAGGAGTCTAAATGCCCTGGGGTATAAAGCTTTTTAAAAGGCACACAGAGACTAATGCTGCAGGACTAATTTATTTTTGCTGTACTTTATTTTTTCCATTCTATATCTTGATTCTTCTTTCTTATATCTCTGTTTTATAATTTTATTCCATGTATATCCCAAGTGTCAAACACACCCCACATGAAATAGGTGTTCCATAACCTTTATTTAATGAGTTAAAAATGACTGTTAGCATTCTGATTCTTGGTGTGAGCCCAGAATACAATGTTTCATTTCCTTGATAGTAAGAGAAAATCATGATAATGGATGCTTTCCAGAAACACATTATTTAAAGCTGCCATTTATTTTTGATTGCATTCTTTCTACACCTGTTGTTGAACATGTTTTGTATTCCTTGAAATAGGTTTATATGATAGCTCTTGTACTCTTTACCATACTTTTTAGAATGTAAGAGAGATGTGAGCTTCTGGGTAAGATGGCGGCATAGGAGCCACGCCAAACCGGATCAGGGAGGGAATCAAGAAACACTACACTCTTCTGAGGAAGAGAGCAGAATATTTTCTCCGGGAAATAGCAGAAAAGCAGAAGACAGCCAGAAACCCACTGTGGAGAGTGCGGTCCCCGGCAGCTTGCTCCCCATCCACGGGCTCCCCATCCGCGGGCTCCCCATCTGCTGGCTCCGCACCACACCGAGGGCACCCCAGCAGTTCTGCTTCACTCAGCAGGCTCCCCAGCAGATCCGCGCCAACCCTCGGTTCAAAGCTGCCACCCAGATAAGCTAAGCCCCTCTGAGCTTCCGCTGCAAACACCACCCAAACAAACAAAAAAAAAGGGGGGGACTTTTCAACCTCATCAGTCTCCTCACAGAACCCAGAAATCAAAGGAAAATCTGCAGAGCTACTGAAAGAGACACACACCGTGAGCTGCTACAGGCTTCCTGAACTTGCCAATCCCCCAACCATCAGTTCCCCAGGGAACTGGTAGAATCGAGCAACAACTAGGGGCAGATCTGATCCACATCGCCAACAGCGGACCCAGCATACCTGACCCAAGCTCCACAGCTCAGGGAACGAGGTGGGCACCCAGCATTGGTGAGTTTAAAAGCCACACCAAAAGATAACAAAGGCCTGCAATGGAAGTGCTAACCACTCTTTCCAGGTCAAGACAGGGTATGTATTACATATTTGTGGGTGGCTTTACCATTTTCAAATAAGCTGAATATGAGGGGTTGAATATTGCTATCTGTAGTACTTATAGATTTAAAGGGCCTTTATCTTTTGCTTCAGTTATTATTGAGGACAGGGTCTGATTCCCAAGCTGACAGGACTAAGGGGGTGGACCATCACATGCCCTTAGGGATTTTGACCCTATAGGACTGTATGTCTCAATTGTCACACTTGTATGCTCTGTGTTCATATTAATTGAATGTGGATTTTGCTCTGTTGAAGTTTAGAACTTGCCTCTAAATTGTTCCACCAGTCCACTACAATACTTGCTTAACAAGCAAACTCAACAGCTAGGAGTACTTCTACTTATGAACAAGTGCTATACTTGACACTTTAAACTCATATCCTGAAATTATATAAAGGTGGATCACAACACCTAAGAACACTGAAGATAAATAGAAAACCTAAGCATCAAATCAATCCAGGATGCATAAGTCACTACATTATAATACAAGAAACACAAAGAATCAAGACAATGCAATCCCACCAAAAATTACAAATCCATCAGAATGGTTCACCAATGAGACTGTTTTAGATGAAATTCCTGACAAAGATTTCAACGGAATGATGATATCTATGCTCAAAGAAATGAAAGAAGAAATGAAAGCAATCCGAGAAGAAAACAAAGGATTTAGAGAAGAAAACAAACTGTTGAAGGAGATTACAGAGAAACAGTTTAATGAAATAAAAAGGTCATTAGAGGACATGAATAAGGAAATAGAACTACTGAAGAAAAAACAGGCTGAAATCCTAGCCCTGAAGAACACAGTCCGTGAAATAAAAAACTCTGTGGAAAGTCTCACTAGTAGAATGGATGAAGGAGAGGACAGAATATCTAAACTAGAAGACCAGGTGGCAGATCTATCACAGTCCAACAAAGAGAAAGACAAGCTAATAGAAAGGTATGAATGGGAACTCCAAGACATGCGGGACACTATGAAAAGATCAAACATAAGAATTCAAGGTATAGCAGAAGGGGAAGCATTTCAATCCAGAGGCTTAGTAGGTGTTTTCCACAAAATAATAGAAGAAAAATTTCCCCAAATTGGGAAAGAAATGCCAATGCAGATACAAGAAGCATTTAGAACACCAAACAGACAAAACCTAGAAAGATCCTCTTCTCGCCATGTTATAATTAAACTACTAAATACGCAAACCTAAGAAAATATATTGAAAGCAGTTAGAGAGAAAAAGCAAATGACATTTAAGGGGAAACCCATCAGGGTCACAGCAGATTACTCAACACAAACCTTAAAAGCCAGAAGGGCCTGGAGTGATGTATTCCAAGTTCTGAAAGATAAAAAATGTCAACCAAGATTACTTTATCCTGCAAAGCTTCCTATCCAAATTGATGAGAAATAAGGACATTCCGCAACAAAGACAGGCTAAAGGAATTTATGGCAACTAAACCAGCTCTACAGAAAATACTTGCAGGAATCATTCATGCTGAAGAAAAAGCAAAACACACACAGCAGGAAATAGGAAAAAAGAAATCATACTCAACAGTTAGAACAAGTGAGTAAAATGAAAACCAGGAAGAAGTACAAAACAAGAAAAATGGACAGATCAAATACATATCTTTCAATAATAACTCTTAATATCAATGGCCTCAATGCCCCAACCAAAAGACATAGACTTGCAGACTGGATTAAAAAGCAGGATCCTACCATCTGTTGCCTCCAGGAAACTCATCTCTCATTAAAAGATAGAAACATTCTTAGGGTGAAAAGTTGGAAAAAGGTATTTCAAGCAAATGGGCCTAGAAAACAAGCAGGGGTTGCCATCCTAATTCTGACAGGATAGACTTCAAACCAACATTAGTGAGGAGAGATAAAGCAGGTCACTTTATACTGATTAAAGGAACACTCCAACAGGAGGATATCACAATCCTAAACATTTATGCTCCCAACACGGGGACCCCCAATTACATCAAACAAACACTATCAGACTTAAGGTCAGAGATAACACCTAACACAATAGTAGTGGGAGACTTCAATACCCTGCTCTCATCACTTGACAGGTCTACCCAACAAAAAATAGAGAGACATTTGCATTAAATGATATCATGGAACAAATAGACCTAACAGATATATACAGAACATTCCATCCAAATACTGCAGAATATACATTCTTCTCAGCGGCACATGGGACATTCTCTAAAATAGACCATATGATAGGACACAAATCAAATCTTAACAAATACAGGAAAATTGAAATAATCCCTTGTATGCTATCTGACCACAATGGGATTAAACTGCAAATCAACAACAAGAAAAACTACAGAGCATACAGAAATTCATGGAGACTAAACAGTACATTATTGAATGATGTATGGGTCATTGAAGAAATTAAACAGGAAATCAAGAAATTCATAGAATCAAATGATGATGAGAATACTTTGGGACACAATGAAGGCAGACCTACGAGGGAAATTTATATCTCTAAGTGCCTATATTAAGAAATTAGAGAGTTCACAACTAAACAATTTAATGCTTCACCTTAAGGCCTTGGAAAGAGAAGAACAAGGCAAACCAAAAATCAGTAGACGGGAAGAAATAATAAAGGTTAGGGCAGAAATTAATGAGATGGAAGCCAAAAAAACAATCAAAAAAATCAATGAAACAAAGAGTTGGTTCTTTGAAAGGATTAACAAGATTGACAAACCCTTAGCAAATCTGACCAAAAGAAAGAGAGAAGAGACAAAAATTGATAAAATTAGAGATGAAAAAGGCAACATCACAACAGATACCAAAGAAACTCAGAAAATCAAACGACATACTTTAAGAATATATATGCCTCTAAGTTTGAAAACCTGAAAGAAATGGATGATTTCCTTGATTTATATGACCTACCAAAATTAAGTCAAGATGAGATAAACCATTTAAATAGACCTATAACAACTACAGAGATCCAAGCCGTCATAAAAAGTCTCTCAACTAGAAAAAGCCCAGGCCCAGATGGATTCACTGCTGAATTTTACCAGACATTCCAAGAAGATCTAACACCAATGCTTCTCAAACTTTTCCATAAAATAGAAGAGGAAGGAATTCTACCAAAATACTTTTATGAAGCCAGCATCACCCTGATACCCAAACCAGACAAAGACAGATCAAATAAAGAAAATTATAGACCAATCTCCCTCATGAACATAGATGCAAAAATTCTCAACAAAATACTGGCAAACAGAATACAAGAATATATCATAAAGATTATTCACCCTGACCAAGTAGGCTTTATCCCAGAGATGCAGGGATGGTTCAACATACGCAAATCCATAAATGTAATACACCATATAAATGGTCTGAAGGACAAAAGTCACATGGTCATCTCAATAGATGCAGAAAAGGCATTTGACAAAATCCAACACCCCTTCATGGTGAAAGTACTACAGAAACTTGGAATAGAAGGAACATATCTCAACATAATAAAAGCTATTTATGACAAACCTTCAGCCAACATAATACTAAATGGAGAAAAACTTGAAGCTTTTCCTCTAAATTCAGGAACAAGACAAGGGTGTCCACTTTCCCCACTATTATTTAATATAGTACTAGAAGTCTTAGTCATAGCAATAAGGCAAGAGACACTCATAAAGGGGATACAAATCAGAAGGGAAGAGGTCAAATTATCATTATTTGCAGATGATATGATTCTATACATAACAGACCCTAAAGACTCTACCAGCAAACTGTTAGAGCTGATAAACACTTTTATCAATGTAGCAGGATACAAAATAAAAATCAGTAGCTTTTCTATACACTAACAACAAACATGCAGAGGATGAAATCAGGGAATCTCTCCCATTCACAAAAAAAAAAAAAAAAAAAAAAAAAAAAAAAAAACCCTTGGAATAAACTTAACCAAGAAAGTGAAGGATCTCTACAATGAGAACTTTAAAAAACTCGAGCGACAAATTGCAGAAGACACAAGAAAATGGAAAGACATTCCATGCTCCTGGATTGGAAGAATCAATATTGTGAAAATGTCAATCTTACCAAAAGCAATCTACACATTTAAGGCGATCCCTATTAAAATCCCAATAGAATTCTTCACAGAAATAGAAAAAAACAATACTAAAATTCATCTGGAAACACAAAAAAACCTTGAATAGCCAAAACAATTTTGCGTAACAAAAATCAGGCAGGTGGTATAACCATACCCAATTTTAAGTTATACTACAAAGCCATAGTAACAAAAACAGCATGGTACTGGCACAAGGACAGACAGGTAGATCAATGGAACAGAATAGAAGACCCAAATATTAATCCAGGCAGCTACAGCTACCTGATTTTTGACAAAAATGCCAAAAATATTCATTGGAGAAAAGGTAGCCTCTTTAACAAGTGGTGCTGGGAAAATTGGACATCGGTATGTAAAAGGATAAACATAGATCCTTGCCTCTCTCCTTGCACAAGAGTCAAGTCCAAATGGGTAAGGGACCTTAATATCAGACCTGAAACTCTGAAACTGCTAGAGGAAAAATTAGGGGAAACTCTTCAACATATTGGAATAGGCAAGGACTTTCTGAATATAATTCCAATAGCTCAGAGAATAAAACCACTAATCAACCACTGGGACCTTATGAAATTACAAAGCTTTTGTACAGCAAAGGACATTGTGAATAGAGCAAAAAGACAACCTACAGAATGGGAGAAAATCTCTGCCAGTTGTACATCTGACAGAGGATTAATATCCAGAATATACAAAAACTCAAAAAACAGAATAACAAGAATTCAAACAACCCAGTTAAAAAATGGGCTACGGAACTAAATAGAGAATTCACGGAAGATGAAATACAGATGGCATATAAACATCTAAAAAAATGTTCTACATCCTTAGCCATCAGGGAAATGCAAATTAAAACCACTTTGAGATTCCATTTCACTCCTGTCAGAATGGCTGCCATCAAGAAAACAAATGACAATAAGTGTTGGCGTGGATGCGGAAAAACAAAAACACTTCTACACTGTTGGTGGGAATGTAAGCTGGTCCAGCCACTGTGGAAATCAGTGTGGAGGTTCTTGAGACAGCTAGAAATAGATTTACCATATGATCCAGCTATAGCACTCCTAGGCATATATCCAGAGGACTCTTCTCACTTCCTTAGAGATACTTGCAAAACCATGTTTATTGGTGCTCTACTCACAATAGCTAGGAAATGGAAGCAGCCTAGATGTCCCTCCACAGATGATTGGATAATAAAGATGTGTTACATTTACACAATGGAGTTCTATTCAGCGGTAAAGAAAAATGAAATTATGAAATTTGCAGGGAAATGGATGGATCTGGAAAGGATTATACTTAGTGAGGTAACTCAGGCTCAGAAAGCCAAACGTCACATGTTCTCTCTCATATGTTGATCCTAGCTACCAATGTATAGACTTGTGTGTGAACTGGAACCAAAAATAGGTACCAGAAACCAGTAAGCAGGTAAAAGGCTATAAGGGAGGGAAGAAAGGGAAGGACTTAAGTGTATGGTAATACACATATATAAGTAGAAGAACTGAGTACAGGGAGGGGAATGGCCTAAGCGAGGCCATGGGAACAGAATGCATACAAAAAGGGCAGGGGGTGGGTCAATCTAAACTCAAGATATTATCAATAAGATATATGTAAAATTACTTTTTTGAATAAGGGCACGTCTAGAAGATGTAGACTGTTACTAGAAAATTCTCAGTACCTGGGATGGAATACCTTTCAGTGAGTTGTTGGCCAAGGAGGTCCCGGTAGCCTCCAAAACATTAAGGCTTTTGCCAAAGCCCTTGGTTTCCCTAGAGAAACAGATAGTAAGACCCTATTGCTGAAGAAATCTCATGCCTGAGAGGCAAGGTCACTGAGAAAGCAAGCTGGTGCTAAGCAGAAAACCTTCTCCCTGTAGACCAGCCAACTGAAAGCTAGAAAAAGCTGCACTGCACGCAGCTTATGGGAGACAGAAGCCATCAACAGTGAAAACAGTGGATGCTGAATATTCAAGCTTGGCCAGACAGGCCCAATGACTGAACAGGTGCAATAGTGGTGTGTCTGCTCTTGGGGTAACCAACCGCTCCATAATTGGACTGAAGGCCCTCTCTACGGGAGGGAATACATATCTGGTACTGAAAAACCTAAGTAAAAGTCTATGGAAGGTGAGGTCATGAGCCTTGGGGGTATAAGCCTGCTCATGTCTAACTAAATGTATATATTATTCCCGCCAAGCTGCCCTGGGGACACTACACTAAATGTTCATGTTCACATATTAATGCTACTCTCACTTCTGGCTAGAGAAGCTTCTCTTTTCAGATGGTGATGACCACTGGGATGACCCAAAAGGCAACGTAGTGCTGAGAAGAAGGGATGGAGGAGTGCCGAGCACTGAAACACCTCTGTCACACCCTCCAATGGCTCAGGGACCATTGCGGAAGAGGGGGCGGATAGAATGGAAGAGCCAAAGGAAGGATATGACCTCTTATAATGCAACTGCCCAGACAGAAATTGGCTTCGATATCCATGATCTTGTAGTGCCTAGCAATACCTTTGCAAGACCCTCAAAATAGAAGAGAAAGATGATGTCATCAAATTAGGAGAGAGACTAATGGAGAGAGGGAGGGGATATGATGGAGACTGGAGTTCTAAAGTGGAATGGGGGAGGGGAGGGAAATATCAGGTGGGGTTTTTTTGGTATGTAAGATTAAAAGTCAATAAAAATAATAATTAAAATTAAAAAAAAGAATGTAAGAGAGATGTGATCACACCTTTGAAAGCAGTGGACAATGTTTAAAAGTGTGAAATGGGCTGAGTAGATGGCTTAGCATGTAAAAGCACTTGCCACTTATGAGAAACCCTGAGTTCAATTTCCCAGCACCTATAAAAAAAAGTTATACATGCCTATGTAATAGTCCTACAGGGAGACAGTGACCTGGGAATTACTGGGGCTCACTGGTCAAGGAAATATGCAGGTCAGTGATGGAAGAAGACACCTGATGTTCTCCTCTTGCCTTTGCACATGGGAGCACAATGTAAAACACACACACACATGTACACATGAAGTATGGCATTGTCAGTAACAACATGAAAGCTTCAAATATTCCAGAGACTAGGTCTTACAATAATATTTTCTTGCATCTCTGTAAGAAAATCACTGCAGTGTTAATGAATTAGTTAGTGAATGACTATTAGAGAAAGAGAGAAAACAAACTGGATAACATATGTCCCATGGGAAAACATAGGTTGTAATTTTCTTTTTTATATATTTTAGCTATTTATTTGAGGGGGGGAGAGAGAAAGATAACGGGTATGCCAGGGCCTCTAACCACTGGAAACGAACTCCAGACACAGGTGTCACCTTCTGCATGTGACTTTATGTGGGTTCTGGGGAATCCAACATGAATCCTTAGGCTTTACAGGCAAGCACCTTAATAACTGAGCCATCTCTCCAGCCCAAGATGTTACAGTTTCTATGATAGACTTTTTCCAAACATACAACCAAAAAAAAAAAGATCAGTCCTTAAAGTCAGAATTACCAGAAAATTATAGAGAAAATATAAAAACATTATAATCATAAATGAAAATCCCTGTGGCGAGCTGGTTAGGAAAGGTTACATACTATACACCTTACTTGTATCTTGAATAGTACAAGTATTCTATAAACATATTAAATATATAAATGAATAAATTCATAAATTAAAGTACATTTATGAGACCAAAGATGCTGAAATCTTGGTTAAATATCCATTATTCAAGAGTTAGCATATTTTAAAGTGTGACAACGGTTGGTTACTATTAAAAAGATAAATAACCGGAAGAGCAAAGGAAGAAATGATATAATTGTTGGTATATGCTTCATTATAATATGGGGCTAGGGTAATAAGTAAAGGGATAAAATCAATAAGGCTGGCCAGTGGTTCTTATCTGTTAAAACTCAATTATAGCATGTGACAGTCATTCTACATTCTATATTCTCTACTTAGGGATATGCTTAAAATTTTCCATATCCCCATTTTTTTAAATTGCAATGACAACCTTATCACTAGGTCCAATAGCACTGTTTTTGCACCTTCCTTGTGACGTGGTTCACAAGGAAGCACAGTCTAAATCAAAGAGAATTCCAAGTATGGCTTTGAGTTGGTTTAAGCTTGCAGACAATGGGAGAGGGCCAGATGAGCATACACGAACACTAGATGTAGACAGACTGTGGTATCAAGAAGTGCTTTCCAGACCTCAGAGCTGCCCACTGATGCTAGCTGTGGATCTCCTAGTTGGGCCTAACTGGGTGAAGCTGACCCTGGGGCACACAGGAACAGAGCAGTTAGACTCTTGCACAAAGGAATTCCAACCAGTAAAATTAAGAGTAACAAGCTTATCTTTTGGTTTATCCCCCATTTGTTTAAATAAGCTCCTTTGTGGCTTTGATGTGATGTGGCACCTCACCACCCAGCAGACACTCTGTGGTGGAACAGTACTGGCAGCACTGGTATAAATAAATAAATAAATAAACAAACACCTGGACACTCTCCATAGTCTTCCAATTATTTATTCTGTTTAATTTTATTGATCCACAAATCCTAAAGTCTGCCAGCTTAACGCTGCAATGTAGTCCTGCTGTTTAATTCCACTGAAAATCAGAATTTAATTTACTTTGTATTGTATTCTGAAACATTCTGAAAATATTTCCAATAGGATGCTAAGGATTTCAGTATCTCCAAAGGCAGGCAAGCATGCTTTAAATTGGTCATGGACTCTATCCAAATCCTACTGTGCTTATTTTGTTTTGGCTTGCCTTTCTAAAACCACTGGCTTCGTGGGGACTGTGAACATACTTGTATGTATTCTGTGAGCAGATGATGCTATGTTTTAGTCTTACAGGGAGCTCCTATGAATAATGTAGCTTGATATACTAGCTCATAAGCTAGCATTGACCCAAGAACACGGTGTAGAGAAGGCACTTCAGAACTGATACCAATGATCAGTTCTTGAATGGTTGCTCTGATATTAATATATCAGGATCTCTGTGATAAAACAAAATACTCTATTTTTCAAAGCTCAACTCTTCTCCATGGTTATTTAGCATGCTGGGGTTGGGAAAATAGTGGTGAAGGAAGATAATTGTAAACTGAAATCATAAGGCATTTTTTAAATAATTCTAATAAAAAGGCAGACAATAGATCATGAATAGACTGAAAACCAAAATTAATTAATAAATACAATTAAATTTCAAACAATTTTGAAACCTGTTTGAGTCAGCTAAGTGAGTGACCTTTAGGACTGCATGGCCAGCTGGATCTGGCCTTTGCTTTATTCATTCTGGATTTATATCTTAACTGAGATAACAGTAGTTACCCACCCTCCTGGAGGGTTAGAGAACAATGAAGTATACAATTGCATATTAAATTGGGGACTACTACAATTTGTATCTGATTTCTGAAGTTGCATGTGTCATGTGTCATGAGCCTTAGTGGTAGAGCTCCTTGATGAACTAGCTGTATTGCATCCTGTCAATCCCTAAGAAAAAGAAGTCCTCCCAGCCGGGCGTGATGGTGCACGCCTATAATCCCAGAACTCAGGAGGCAGAGGTAGGAGTATTGCCATGAGTTTGAGGCCACCCTCACTAGAGTGAGACCCTAACACAAAAATCAAAAAACAACAACAATAAAAAAAAAAGAAGTCCTCTCCCAGAACTTCTGAATGATCACAGATTTGGAGAAGTAAAAGGTAAAAAGCAGAGTTACCTAAGCCTAAGAACACTGGTTCCAATCTCCAGCGGTTCCAATCTCCAGGTCCCACGTTTAGCCAGATGCAAAGTGACGCAAGAGTGCAATGCCGCACTTGACCACGGGGGGCACACATCTGGATTTCGTTCGCAGCAGTTGAGACACTGCTGGCGTGCCCAACTCTGTCTTCCTCTCTCTCTCTCTCTCTCTCTTTCTCTCTCTCTCTGTGTCTCTCTCAAAAAAAAGTAGCGTTAATATTCTAGGCATGGTTTATTCAAGTTGTCTTTGGAAGAAAGAACAGACTTGGCAGCCATCAATACACTGTGTACTTGCTGATAATAAGAACTTTGAGAGTTTATAAGATAAAAGTGGGGTAGAGAGATTGCTCAGTGGTTAAGGTATGTGCCCGCAAAGCCTAAGCACCCATGTTCACTTCCCCATTACCCTCATAAGCAAAATACACAAGGTGGTGCATGCATCTGGAGTTTGTTTGCAGTGGATAGAGGGCCTGCTGTGCCCATTCTCTCTTTCTCTATCTGCCTCTCTCTCACACAAGTAACTTAATAAAACATTTTTAAAAAGAGTGATTGGGACTGTGGACTGGCAATCACTCAGCTACTATGAAGGAAAGATAGTCATCGTTTCATCTTTTTCTCATTGCCTGATTAGCACAACTTTCTGTTTAAAGTGTGTGTTTCCTTTTTCTCTTCTGGAAGCATATTGTGTAAATAGGTGAAGAAATTAATGCCAGAGAAGATTAGACAGACAATAAACCATGAAGGAAAGCTGATGCTGATTCCTCTAAGAATGTGCTTCCTGTGCTGAGCTAAACTTCTGTTATAACTGGACATGTTCTTAACCCTTTGATAATCACTTTACCTGGTGAAAAATATAGTGACAATATTCACAAGACACTGATGGAACACTGTAATTGGTAAAAATCAGAAACATGTCAACCTTCATATAAATGTATTGTGAAAATTTAAAATGAAACAAGACAAGATTTTTTTTTGGGGGGGATGAGTTTCTGAGGATTGAACCTCAGGAGTTACTCATGCAGATCCTCAGCTCAAGAATATCCCCTGAACCCCACAGAATTCCCTGTAGCAGATGATCAGTACATGATGTCTGTATAACTCGGTTTTGTGTGGACACTGTCAAAAAAATTCTCCACAGCATTAGCTCTGGGATGAAGTAGTGCACAGCTTTGCCCTCTCATGTGTAAGGTCTTTGGCTTATTCCCCAACAACAGCAAAATAGAGGCAACCAGGCACAGAGGAATAAAGTCTCAAGAAATATCACAGTAGGCTGAAGAGATGGTTCAGTGGTTAAAGACACTTGCTTGCAGGGCCTAATAGCCTGGGTTTGATTCTCCAATGTGCATGTAAAGCATATGCACAAAGTGGTACATGGGCCTAGAGTGCATTTGCTGTAACAGGAGGCCCTAGTACACCCATATACCCTCTCTCTTTCTCTCTGTCTCAAAAAAAATATTTTAAAAGTTGTCTCAGTGCTATTTGAACACTGACCCCCCCAAAGCCAAAAGACATAATTTCTAGGGGCTGAGAAACAGCTCGGAGGGTAAGGTACTTGCCTGCAATGCCTTAGGAGACTGGTTCCATTCCCCAGTACCCACATAAGCCCAATGCACAAGGTGGTACTGCATCTGGACTTCCATTGTAGTGGCTGGGGTTCCTGTCAGGCCCATTCTCTTTCACTCTCAAATTAATTAATTAAAAAAATTTTAAAAGGACATAATTTCTATAAGAATTAGCCTTAATTAAAAGTCTCTGCTAGGGCTGGAGAGATGGCTTAGTGATTAAGGTGCTTGCCTCCAAAGACAAAGGACCCACATTCTACTCTCCAGATTCCACAGTAGCCAGATGCACAAAGGTGAAGTAAGTACAAGGATGCACATGCCTATTAGGTGGCACAAGCATCTGGAGTTCAATTGCAGTGTCTGAGGCTGTGGCATGCCAATTATGTCTCTCTTCTCTCTTCTCTTCTCTGTCTTTCTCACTCTCTTGCTCAAAAAAAAAAAAAAACCTCTACTAGTAAAATATTTAGGTGTTTAACTCCAAAGCATTTATCCTAAATGCTTCATGTATCATTCATTCATTATAGCTACGAACTGGAATCAACCCAGATGCCCATCATTGGAGAATGGATAACAAAGTTGTATTATATTTACACAATGGAATTCTACTCAGCAATAAGAAAAAAAATGATACAATGAAATTTGTAGAAAAAAATGGACAGACTTGGAACAGAACATACTCATCAATCTCACACAGTCACAGACAAACGCCACATGGTGTCACGTATCTGTGGTTCCTAACCTGGACCTGCTTGAGTTGCTGTCATACCTGATAGGCAACTCAAGGCCCAGACAATAGGGATTGAAGGGTTTGGGGAGATTGGAGGAAAAGGGGGGAAAAAACACAAAATTAACTCCAAAACTAGCTGATATAGAAACCTTTATCCTTGGAGATAGCCTAAAAGATATAACCCTCAAAGGAGTAAGGGGGGAGAATCTGAAAATTAGGGCTCTAGTGAGGGTGGGTTGAAGCCTAAGCTTAAAAGAATTTTTTTTTCTGTCTCTGACCTATAACTCCCAGTAACAGAGATTGGTTGCTATCCACATTGAGCTATTGATTGGAGAGACCTACAAGGTCCCTAAATCAAGACAGGTTTCTGTCAAAGCATTTGATTACCTGCCTGAGGCAAAAGCTAAGACCCTATTGCTGAAGACACCATATGCTGCTGACACAGAGGACAGAGAGAACTAGTTGGAATTCAGAAGAAAGCCAGTCCCCACACAGTTAGCCTGTCTAGTGCTGGAAAGTGCTACATATGCACCTGGAGCGGGGGGGATGGCAAACAATGGTCTGAGAAACCAGAGATCTAAGCAACTCAGAAACAAACACCCTGACATGATGGAAATGCCAGTGCAATAGTGGCACACAGCCTCATGAGGTAACCAATAGCTTTCTGATTGGCTATGAGATCTCAGTGTAAAGGAACCCATACCTGGAATTGGGAACCAGATCAAAATCCTATAGAGACAAAAATTATGTTCTCTAGTATCAAGCTTTCACTAGTCTTTGGCTATAAGAGGGGTCACATACATCAAATTAATAATGCTTATCCCATTTATGCTATGCTGACTTCACTCTATGCTGGAGAATGTGTTCTTCTTTTTCAGAAGGTAGCAAGACTGGAGGAGATAAACTACCCCTCACACTTCAGCTAAGCCACAGTTGAATTCACAGAGGAATGGGAGATGAGCAAGAGTGCTGCTTCCATGCTGTTCCTAATAGTCCCAGCGTATAGGAGACAGATCCTGAGGATACTCAACACCTTCCAAAGTGGAGATCAAGAGGCTCCTAAGAGCTCATCACTGAAGTAGACTTAAAACTCACCCACCACAATTCAGGGAATTTTTCAGAAGAGGGTACAGAAAGATTTTAAGAGCCAGAGGTTGAGACATCGTGCCCAGAGACATTCCCTCCCCCAAAAAATAACTGACTGCTGTCCCAATGCATAAACTACAACCCCATAGGGAATACCTGCAACCCTACTGAGGATTGTCCCCAACGGAATGGGGGCAAGGACGAGGGAAAAGAGGGTATCAAGACATGGTGTATACATAACACATACATACACATACATACCATGTGATGAAACATCTTGTTATTAATAATAATAAACAAAAAATAACAAAATATCAAACTACATTTCTTAATATTCATTGATTCTATTCAATTCCAAACATAGGAAATATTCAGGGAATTCAACCCCCAAATGATTTATTACTTCATTAATTTTTAATGGTTCAGGTATCACATTGGTGTTTTAAGGAGAACATACTATTGAAATGAAGCAAAACAGCAATGTGGAGGTCCATAAAGCACTTGCTTCTATTCTTACTATTTCATCATCATCATAAATTTGAGGATAAAATTAGCTTATTTACTATTAAAAGGGAATCATTGGAATTTATACTCAACAGTCTCATGGCCATATAAAACCACAGACAGAAGGCATGTTGGCACCAATCCATGCCAACTGTTATTCTCTGTAAACACCATGGCAATGCAGAATGCTTTGGTCACAATCTAAACATTTATCTACTTATGTGCACTGATATAATTAGCACACAAAGGCATCGATATATATTGCTTATCTTGTATACTACTCAGTCTTTTTAGCATGTGAATATGTCTGTGTGTGTGCATGTGTGTGCACATGTGGCGACCAGAGGAAGACATTGAGTGTTCTCTTCCATTACACTTCTGCCTTGTTGCCTCAGACAGTATCTCCCTGATCCTGGAACGACCCATCTTTCAGCTGAACTGGCTGTCTGGGTATCCTTCACTGTCTGCCCTTCTGAGTTCAAAGGTTTCAGGTGTGCATCAGCATGCCTAGCTTTTCACATGGGTACTGATGATCTGCACTAAGGTCCTCATGATTGTACGCGATGTACTCTTACCTACAGAACCATCTCACCAGCCACCAATCTCAAGATTCTTTCAGAATATGCTACCTATATTACAGACTTGATTGTAAAATTCAGTAAAATATGAAATGGTGTGCCTTTCAGAAACCTTTAGAATTACAAAAGAAATGGCTAATGTTAAGACAGCAGGAGGTCTTTTTTTTTTTTTTTTTTTTTTTTTGAGGTAGGGTCTCACTCTAGCCTAAGCTAACCTGGAACTCACTATATAGTCTCAGGGTGGCCTTGAACTCATGGTGATCCTCCTACCTCTGCCTCCCGAGTGCTGGAATTAAAGGCGTGCACAACCACAACCAGCCCAGGAAGTCTTTTCAATAAAAATGTACATGAACTAAGACAAAGGAAGGCAAGGCAGGTCTGGTCACTACAGAGAATGTTATAGAAGTATGTCGTGTTTGTGTCAGGTTGTCATAGAATCTTTTGAAAATGAAGCTGCCTCACACCAGATGAGTGTACTAGTGAAATTACCATCAAGTGAGGTCTTGGGCAATCAAGGAGATGTGTATAGCTGGGATAACTTGGTGCAGGATGGATAGTTAAGTAGATTCTAGAGCTGAAGGCAGCAAGAGGACACAGCAAGACAAGAAGAAGAGAGAGACTATCCTCTTGCTTCATTTGTACATGATGTTTCTAAAGCATATCATGGTCAGATTTGGTTAGGCTTTGTTTCATTGAGAAAAAGTTTCATTCCGGTCTGAAACTCACTCTGTAACCCCATCTGGCTTTGAACTTGTGGCAATCATCCCATCTCAGATTTGTGAGTTCTGAGATTATAGCATGAGCTAACAAGCCCTGCACATCTGACAATTTTGATCATTCTGTACATTTACCTTTTTGATCTTATGATTACTAAAGCTTGTTTCAGTTATTCCTGCCAACTAAGCAAGACGATTGCCTTCATGGTAATAAAAAATAAAAAAATAGCAGCATCTGTATTATAAAGTAGTTACAAGGTTAAAAATGAGAACTGTATAGATAACCCAGCATTCAGTACAGATATGACAAATGTTATGCTCATGTTATGGACTTTATTGAAAGGTCATTATAAAAGTAAAGAAATATTTTAATTCACATATCAAATCACTGATTAATTTAGTCATTCAGTAAACAAATAGATGCCAGGCATCAAGGGGACAAAGACTACATATCATTTATGCCGTAGAGGAGCCTGCCATTTGGTAGGAAAGCAGAACATAAACCCGTCATCTCTTGGTATCTGCTTGGGATTGGCTCCATGTCCCCTAAATAACATGGTGAGCATTTACACATGATATATATTCTATGTGCATCCTCCTCTAAATTGTACATCATCTTTAGATACTTACAATGCCTATTCCAATGTAGACACGGTGAAGATACTTGTTATGCTCTGTGTTTATGGGGTAATAGCTAAAGAAAATCTAATACATTGACTACAGATGAGGTGTTTCTCCAAAAGTATTACTACAGAGTTAATTAATGGATGTGGATCTGTGGATTCTGAAGTACATGTGAGACATGTTTTAAAAGCTCATATTTGATACATAAATAATATAAAGAACATGGAGCAGAAGTTTTAATAAAGAGTGAAGAAAGGTCTAGTTTTCATATTAGAATTTTCACTCAATTTAAAATTATGCATAGTCTTATAAGCTTACAATATGGGTGGGTATCTTTTGTCATTGCTTATTTAATCTCTCACACAAATATTTTCTGGATATTTTATGTAATTTTAGATATTATTATTTTTTTTGAGAGAGAGACAGAGAGACAGACAGAGAGGGAGAGGGAAACAGATAGAGATGGGCGTCCCAGCAGTCTCTCAGCTGCTGTGAACGAAATCCAGATGTGTGCGCCCCCTTGTGGGCAAGTGCGGTATTGCGCCCTTGTGACACTTTGCATCTGGCTAAACGTGGGACCTGGAGATTGGAACCGGGTTCTGAGGCTTAGCAGGCAGGCGCCTTAACGGCTAAGCCATCTCTCCATCCCTTAGATATTACTTTCAATGTGTTATTTTTTTTCTCTAAATTTATTGCCTTACCATTTGGCAAATCTATCTTCTGTAGTCATGCACTTTAGAGAGCCACCAGTGTTTGCGATCAACAAAATTAAAGTAGTACATGCATTAAAGCATCTCATCCTGGGTCCTATGAGAAGTAGAATTACTATAGGAGGGAAATTACACTGTTACTTGTTTAAATATATCTGCAGCGCTAGCTGAAAGTTCTCAGCAGCAAATGAACTGTTACTTGTTCACTGGTGTCAGCATTATATCCCACACATTGTCCCTCAACTTCCTTCCCACTATGTCATCTTTTTCAAATATTTGTTTATTTGCAGGAAGAGAGAGAGAGAAAGGTTGGGCGGGGGGCATGTGCCAGGGCCTCTTGCCATTGCAAAGGAACCATAGATGCATGCACCACTTTGTGAATCTGGCTTTTCATGGGTACTGGGGAATTGAACCTAGAAAGGCAAGCTTTGTAAACAAGCATCCAGAACCACTGAAAAATGTCCCCAGCCCCATTGTCATCTTAATGCTCTTCCAGCTATTCATTCTATTATGAAGAGGCTTCTCATTGCCCCAGACATACTGTGAATTTCTGTGGACAAAGAACTGCAACATAACCAGCATGTAAATGGGGTCACAGGAGTTCAATTCCTTATATTTAAAACTGAATCTAGCAAGTTGCTGGCATGTTATGAAAACAAAAGAAGCCTTCAACTTTTAACAACCTTATATGTAGAAGCAGTTCCAAGTACTATGATTTGGAATTGAGGCAATTGTACCACCTTTTTTTGCAGTTTAGTATGGAATCAGCATTCAGTAGCTAATAACCAAATGAAACATATACAACATCCTGCCGCACAGAACTGCATAGCAATTTCTTTATGCCCCCCCCCACCCAGGCCTCGCACCCTTGCTTGTAGTTATGCACCTATGACAAGACAAATCTGCATTTCTAGGGCTCCCCTGGGATGCTCCTATGCCTGCATTCATAGGGACATACACACCACTGGGGAAGCTATGTGCATGCCTCTGCCTAAATTAAAGTGATCAGTCTGCCCTGGTGACTTTAATGGAGGTAATCGCCAGCTCACATTCATGAACAAATTGATGTGCCTGCTTCATAGCTGAACCACTCAGCATAAATCTATCCCCTTCAAATATAAAAACCTCAGTGGCTTAGAATAATGCATCATCTAATGCTGTGATGCTGTTACATCAATAACATGTACTTATATGAAAGGATATGGAAGCCCAATTATGTGTTATCTGAAATCAGGCCATGAAGGTAATGCTCTTTTAATTACTAAGACTCATAGGATTTCATTTTCACCAATTTTTCAAGGAAGTGAAATGTTTTACTCTCTGATATTATTTTGCTTCTCAAAGTTACATATATTTCAATAAAATCTTCAGTTATTTTCAGTGAATAAAACATGTTGATCTTCACATACATGGAATGGGGCTGTCATTTCTGTCTAACAATGAAGACAGCTACATGGAACCATCCAGTGCATGGCATTTAGCAGGTGCCTGGTAGTGTTATCAGAATGAAGATGCAGATTAATGAAGGGTTAGGATCCAGGGAGGGATTAAATCTCAGAAAGATGCAATAGATCTTGGGCTCATGGATCACAACTTTTGGGTCCTTATCCAAGTAAGCAAAGAATTGAAAACATGGATAGCAAGAAGGTAAATTATGAATTATGAGGTTTATTTAGACAGTTAGGATTGAGAAGAAAGGCTAGCAGAAAGCTCCAAGCCAAAGATTCCCAGCTGGGAAGGGAAAGGGGAGATGGAGAAAATCTTCATGCCTTTGGGGAAAAAGCCTCCAGAAAAGGTATAGGAACAGATGGGAAGCAAAGCAGGAGAGCCCAAGCCACAAGATCCCCATCATAGATCAGCAAGGATTAGGAGATAGAAAAAAACTCAGAAATTAAAGAGACATTATAAATGTAGTGAAACAGAAATGTATCTAAAAGATAGCACATGTGGAAATCAAGCAAGAAAAATACCCCAGCCTTGCTGGGGGAGGATTATAGCTTATCCCAGCAAGGACCAAGAAAGTCAGAGATCAGGGGAACTAAGAGAATTTTTAAACATGTGGTTAGGCTCCTTTACATGGATCAAACATCTAATTATAATGAGCCTCACCATCAGACTTTCTAATGATATATCCAATCAATTAAAATCCTTTGCTGAAGCTGGTGCTGAGCAGAAAACCTTCTCCCTGTAGACCAGCCAACAGATAGCTGGAAAAAGCTGCACTGCATGCAGCCATATGGGACACAGAAGTCATCGGTGGTGAAAACAGTGGACACTGGAAAATTCAAGTTTGGCCAGACAGGCCCAACAACTGAACGGGTGCAATAGTGGCATGTCTGCTCTTGGGGAAACCACCTGCTCCCTAATTGGACTAAACAGCCTGTCTATTGGAGGCAATACACAGTCAGTGAAATTAAAAACTCTGTAAAAAATCTGTCTAGTAGAGTGGATGAAGGAGAGAACAGAATATCTAAATTAGAACACCAGGTGGCAGATCTAATACAATCCAACAAAGAGAAAGACAAAATAATAGAAAGGTATGAATGAGAATTTCAAGATATTCAGGACAATATGAAAAGATCAAACATAAGAATTCAAGGGATAGTAGAAGGAGAAGAATTTCACTCCAAAGACATAGTAGGTGTTTTCAACAAAATCATAGAAGAAAACTTCCCCCAAATTGGGAAAGAGATGCCAATGCAGATACAGAAAGCCTTTAGAACACCAAACATACAAAACATGGAAAGAACCTCTCCCCGCCATATTATAATGAAACTACCAAACATACAAACCAAAGAAAATATATTGAAAGCAGCTAAAGAGAAAAAGCAAGTCACCTACAAAGGCAAGCCCATCAGGATCATGGCAGATTACTCAACACAAACTTTAAAAGCCAGAAGGGCTTGGAGTGATGTATTCCAAGTTTTGAAAGATAAAAACTGTCAACCAAGATTACTTTATCCTGCAAAGGTATCTACCCAAATTGATGGAAAAATAAGGACATTCCGCAACAAAGACAGGCTAAAGGAATTTATGGCAACTAAACCAGCTCTACAGAAAATGCTTGCAGGAATCATTCATGCTGAAGAGAAAGCAAAACAGCAGGAAATAGGAAAAAATAAACCATACTCAAATAACAGTTAAAACAAGTGAATAAAGTAAAAACAGGAAGAACTACAAGACAAGAAAAATGGTGAGAATAAATACATATCTTTCAATAATAACTCTTAATATCAATGGTCTCAATGTCCCAACCAAAAGACAAAGACTTGCAGACTGGATTAAAAAGCAGGATCCTACCATCTGTTGCTCCAGGAAACTCACTCTCAATAAAAGATAGAAACCTTCTTACAGTGAAATGTTGGAACAAGGAATTTCAAGCAAATGGGCCTAGAAAACAAGCAGGGGTTGCTATAGTAATTTCTGACAGGATAGATTTCAAACCGACATTAGTAAGGAAAGATAAAGAAGGTCACTTTATACTGATTAAAGGAACACTCCAACAGGAGGACATTACAATCCTAAACATATATGCTCCTAACATAGGGGCTCCCAATTTCATCAAACAAAGACTATTAGACTTAAGGTCAGAGATAACTCCTAACACAATAGTAGTGGGTGACTTCAATACCCCGCTCTCATCATTTGATAGGCCTACCCAGCAAAAAATAAACAGAGAGACATCTGCATTAAATGATATCATGGAACAAATGGACCTAACAGATATATACAGAACATTTCATCCAAATGCTGCAGAATATACATTCTTCTCAGCAGCACATGGGACATTCTCTAAAATAGACCATATAATAGGACACAAGGGCTGGAGAGATGGCTTAGCAGTTAAGGTGCCTGCCTCCTAAGCCTAAGAACGCTGGTTCCAATCTCCACTGGTTCCAATCTCCAGGTCCCATATTTAGCCAGATGCAAAGTGATGCAAGGGCGCAATGCCACACTTGCCCACTAGGGGGCGCACACATCTGGATTTCGTTCACAGCAGCTGAGAGACTGCTGGCTCGCCCATCTCTGTCTTCCTCTCCCTCTCTTTCTGTCTGTCTCTCTCTGTGTCTCTCTCCAAAAATAAAAAATAAAATAAAAAAATAAAAATAAAATAAATAAATAAATAAAAATTAAAAAATAGGACACAAATCAAATCTTAACAAATACAGGAAAATTGAAATAATCCCTTGTATGCTATCTGACCACAATGGGATTAAACTGCAAATCAGCAATAAGAAAAACTACAGAGAATACATAAATTCCTGGAGAATAAACAGTACATTATTGAATGATGTATGGGTCATTGAAGAAATTAAAAAGGAAATCAAGAAATTCATAGAATCAAATGATGATGGGAATACAACATACCAAAACCTTTGGGACACAATGAAGGCAGTCCTATGAGGGAAATTTATAGCTCTAAGTGCTTATCTAAATTCAAGATATTGTGAATAAGACTTATGTAAAATTACTTTTTTGAATAATGGCACATCTAGAATCTGTAGACTGTTACTAGAAAATTTTCAGTACCTGGGATGGGATACTTCCAGTGAGTTGTTGGCCAAGGAGATCCCGGTAGCCTCCAAAACATTAAAGGCTTATGCCAAAGCCCTTGGTTTCCCTTGAAAAATAGATAGTAAGACCCTATTGCTGAAAACATCTCTTGCCTGAGAGGCAAGGTCACTGAGAAAGAAAGCTGGCACTGAGCGGAAAACCTTCTCCCTGTGGACCAGCCAACTGAAAGCTGGAAAAAGCTGCACTGCATGCAGCATATGGGAGACAGAAGTCATCAACAGTGAAAACAGTGGATGCTGAATATACAAATTTGGTCAGACAGGCCCAGGGACTGAACAGGTGCAATAATGGCATGTCTACTCTTGGGGTAACCAACTGCTCCATAATTGGACTGAAGGCCCTCTCTATGGGAGAGAATACATAACTGGTACTGAAAAACCTAAGCAAAAGTCTATGGTAGGTGAGATCATGAGCCTTACGGGTATAAAGCCTGCTCTTGTCTGACTAAATGTATATACTATTCCCACCAAGCTTCCCTGAAAATACTACACTTAATGCTCATATTCACATATTAATGCTACTCTCACTTCTGGTTAGAGAAGGTTCTCTTTTCAGATGGCGATGACCACTGGGATGACCCAAAAGGCAACATAGTGCTGAGAAGAAGGGATGGAGGAGTGCCCAGCACTGAAACACCTCTGTCACATCCTCCAAGGCTCAGGGACCATTGTGGAAGAGGGGGTGGATAGAATGGAAGAGCCAAAGGAAGGGTACGACTCCTTACAATGCAACTGCCCAGACAGAAATTGGCCTTGATATCCATGGCCTTGCAGTGCCTAGCAATACCTTCGCAAGACCCTCCTAATAGAAGTAAAAGATGATGACATCAAATTAAAAGAGAGACTAATGGAGAGAGGGAGGGGATATGATGGAGATTGGAGTTCTAAAGGGGAATGGGGGGGAGGGGAAGGAAATACCATGCACTTTTTGTATGTAAGTATAGAAGTTGTCAATAAAAAAAATAATTATTAAAAAAAAAGAAATTAGAGAGTTCACAACTTAACAATTTAATGCTTCACCTTAAGGCCTTGGAAAGAGAATAACAAGGCAAACCAAAAATCAGTAGACAGGAAGAAATAATAAAGGTTAGGGCAGACATTAACGAAATGGAAACAAAAAAAAACAATAAAAAAAATCAATGAAACAGAAAGTTGGTTCTTTGAAAGGATAAACAAGATTGATAAATCCTTAGCAAATCTGACCAAATGAAAGAGAGAAGAGACAAAAATTTATAAAATTAGAGATGAAAAAGGCAACATCACAACACATACCAAAGAAATTCAGAAAACCATACGGACATACTTTAAGAATATGTATGCCTCTAAGTTTGAAAATCTGAAAGAAATGGATGATTGCCTTGATTCATATGACCTACCAAATTTAAATCAAGATGAGATAAACCATTTAAATAGACCTGTAACAACTACAGAGATCCAAGCATTTATAAAAAGTCTACCAACACAAAAAAGCCCAGGCCCAGATGGATTCACTGCTGAATTTTACCAAACATTCCTGGAAGAACTAACACCAATGTTTCTCAAACTTTTCCATAAAATAGAAAAGAAAGGAATTCTACCAAAATCCTGCTATGAAGCCAGCATCACCCTGATACCCAAACCGGACAAAGACAGATCAAAAAAAGAAAATTACAGACCAATCTCCCTCATGAACATAGATGCAAAAATTCTCAACAAAATACTGGCAAACAGAATACAAGAATATATCAGAAAGATTATTCACCCCGACCAAGTAGGCTTTATCCCAGAGATGCAGGGATGGTTCACCGTATGCAAATCCATAAATGTAATACACCATATAAATGGTCTGAAGGACAAAAATCACATGCTCCAGGTTTTTCTGATTCCCCGAACCTTTTGGGGTTCATCTGATCTGTCTCCAACTAGTCTTCCAGTTCCTTGCCCCTCCTCACTCCTGAACCCCAGTGCTTTTAGCTAATAATGAAATCTGTTCTTATGCAACCAACAAAGGCATGATCCCAGAACTTCTTTCTAAGGACTTCTAACAGTTACCCTCTCTTAATTCCAGATTGTTTCATATATGTTCTTATGTTCAAGTTCATTCATGAGGTTTTAACTCTACGTACTGCCAAGTTAGAGTATGGATACATAAGAGAGTACCCACTTCCTCTATTGGCAAGGCCATGCATTCCTAGATGAAATACAAGTCCACATATCTCCATTTCAGGTATTCTACATAGTACCAACATAGTCATGCCAGTGTTGCAGAGCTGTTTTTGATAGTCTAACACCCCAGTCTCTATTTTTCCACACTCGTATCACTTCTGTTACCTCATCTTTCTTCCTATTCTGCATCCTGATGCCTATTTTAAATGCCTTGCTTATCACCACCTAGGAGTGTTTTACCTGGCTTACTGACATCTTTAACCCAACTTTCATCCCATCTGCTACAGGTTTCATGATTCATTCCTGCCTCTGTCATGTAAGACTCATCACAGTTAGCAAAACCCATTTTTGTCCCAGTGGTAACCAGCATTTTCACAAATCTCTCCCCAAGTGGGATATTGAGGAACGAATATCCTACATTTAATTCTCTCCTTGAGCCACACAGTAACTCATGGCTACAAATACATCAGTGCTTGGCTCAGCACTGAAACCTACAATATTTCCAAGCTATCTAGAGATAGGATCAGAGAAGTATTGGAGGGTGGACAGCAGGGTCAGTACACATAACCTAGACCCCTCTTAGAAAGGACTCTAGCACTTAGGATCCCTTTTCTTCAAATTGCCACCTCTACCTCACTGGGCAGCAGATGTGGCTACCACAGTCCAGAGCCATGGTCAGGCATGGTCACAGATGCATCCCAGCTTCATCCTCAGGCTCTGGGGAGACTAAGAGGAAGGAGCAGCTGCTCTTGCACAAGTACCCATGGATTCTCAGCCAAGGTTATTCTTGTTACCAATGCCCATAGGATCAGGCCTGGCCCTACAATGCCCTTCAACTATGCCTCAGCTTAGCCACTTTTTTTTTTTCTGTTTTGTTTTTTGAGGTAGGGTCTCACTCTAGCCCAGGCTGACCTGGAGTTCACTATGTAGTCTCAGGATGGCCTAGAACTCACAGTGATCCTCCTACCTTGGCTTCCTGAGTGCTGGGATTGAAGTCGTGTGCCACAATACCTGGCTTCAGCAACTTTTACAAGGGAATTCTTTTGGTTTCACCCTCAGAAGGTCATTTTTTCTTCTTTTGTCTGAATCAGTCATGTAGGTGAATGGCCAGTACAACTGACCTTTCAATTTACTCTGGGAAAGAAAGCTAAAGATGACATCCTGACTAATATTCCTAGAAAGGAGCAAATAATGAAGAAATTCTATGCATCTTGCTTCTGTTTATCTCTGTGCTCTCTATAAGGGTGCCTATTCCATTAACCCTGGGCCTTTGTCTCAAGTAGGTTCTGGCATAGATTCCTGTTGTGAGATCCCTGAATCCCTGAGATCCCTGAGATCCCTGTGTGTGTGTGTGTGTGTGTGTGTGTGTGTAGAGGAAGGGAAAAGGCAAAGAAGGGCTATTATTAAGATATTTGCTGTCCATCAATGTAAGGGTTTAGTTAAATTAGTGATAATTAAAATGTACATTTTGACATTGCCCAAAGCCTAAGTAAATTTTTAAAGAATTTAGCATCTATTCTTTTATAACTGTGTATGCTATGCACAGAGGGATGTACATTTGTTTCTATTGGCATTATCTGGTGATTAAATAGCCACGATTTTTGGCCATGAGCCATGAACCAAATGCAGCTAGTGGCTTGTTATTATGTGGTCTTCAAGCTAAGCTATTTAAACCTTACACTTAAATAGAATGGATAAAACACATACATTAAAATTTGTGAGATTCTACATGATACATAGAGCCAAAAAGAGTTATTGCTCATAGCAATGAAGGTTTGCTGAGCCTTGAGCTATGATGGGACAATTCTAAGTATGAAGACCATAACGAGGGCATGATTGGTACATATCCATTTAGCTATCAGGGCTATAGTTGTTTTGAATGCTCCAGCCTACATATTTCTTGCTTCTGGTCAATGGAGCTATATAAGTTAAGATCCTTTCCCATGATCTTCTCAGTAATGTTCTTCAAAGGCAAGTCTTTCTTCACTTTTGATCTTCATATATTTATATTGACCTATATCACTATTTTACTTCACCAATAAATGTTGTCTAAAAAATGTAGTTTGTCTTCAGGAACAAAAAAAGCTATGGAGTCTGAAAATATTGCAAACGAGATATAAGAATCTTTTAAAATAACTCACCAATATTCAGTACAAAATTGCAGTAGAGGCAGCACCTTTGAATTGAGAGCAAAAATTCCCAGTCTAGTGAGAGGAAAAGAGAACTCTGGGAAGGATATGCCAGGATGTGGGAATTTGTACATGTAGGCACAGTAATGCCACAAGAACAGAGTGTGAGTCAGAGTGGGCAAAACTTTGCTACTCAAAGCCTTGTGCACAGGTGGAATTTTTAAAAAGCACACTTAGGAGATTGCCTGTTAGGTACCCAGAATCACAAGCCTGTCATAGACATACTGAATCAGATTATTTTTCAGGTTCCACTGTGGTTTGCAGGTATATTCCAACTTTAAAAGTATCAGCATAATGCACCTGGCATGGGATGTGAACGTTTGGATAGTTCTGGCACATGAGAAGCTTACTCTCTTCAAATTGTCATGTCCTCCTTTGTAAAATAGATGCAATGATGCCCAGCTCTCTTAATGAGAATGTTTGTAAGGTATCATACAGCAAATATTATACCAAGATTAATTTCATATATATATGTATGTAATTGAGCCAACACACTGTAATAAGTACAAGGTGAGGAAAGCCATTTGATAGAGGGTGTGTGCTTGACATTTGAAAATGTAGTCTGTTATTTTCAGAAGACTATTGAACACTGGCAATAGGAACTTAGTGACCAACTCATACAGAAACACATAATGCAGGACTAAATGGGATTTTAGAAATCCTCTAATTCAATAGTTCTAGCCCTGGATGCACATTCTAACAACTGGGGAATTAAAAAAAAAAAAAAAAAAGAAGAAAAGAAAAAAAACATAGATGTCCAAAAGTCTTACCCCTGCGGATTCTTGCACGGGCCCTTTGGATCCAAAGATAATACATTTTTATTATTTCCTTCTGATAATTCAGACATACAGTCAAGGCTGAGAACCATAGACATAGTCCAAACAAACTCTCCTCTTTCTCATGTGTCATAAATCTCTATTTATCAAGAAAGAACTAATGCTCAAAATATTAGTAAACAGCTCCTTGGTTATGTAGCTAGCTAATTGGCTACAAAGTCAAGATCAGGATCTGAGTCTGTTTCTGTCCTTTTTAGCTTTGGTGTACATGGGAATGTCCAGGAATGAGCAGAAAATATTGAAGCCTGGCAACCATGTTCAAGTTTCAATTCACTTGTTGTTGAGGGTGTTGACACTCCCCAGCTCATCCTAATATGCAGAACTCATAGAAGACCATCATTCCTTCCAAATTTAATCTGAATTTGAGTGTTGCCAAGTAGTATTTCTCTAGTATTCATCAGCTTTGCTCTCTCAGTGAAGCCAGCCAGGGAAAGGTCTTGCAGATGATTCTCTTTTCTAGAACTATCCAAGTTCACCCCATCATAAGAAGCACCAGGTGGGCTTGTGAAATGTGCATTTATTCTGGAGGTGGTGATTCTGTAGGTCTGAGATGGGCCTGATTCTAAAAAACTCCCTAGCTCTTATTATATGGCAAATTTCTGATATCAGTGACCTAATAAAAGACCCCCACCTTCTGAATTCAGAAATGCTGGGTATGGGGCCAGCCACTTAGGCTTTAGTACTCCACCCTGGGTGATGAGACATACCTATCTAGAAACCCATAGACCTACTAGTCTCTTCACATGTCAAATGGTGCCCAGTCTTGCAATGTTGAGGCAACAGAAATTTTCCCTAAGTAAAATCACACTCACTTTCACTTACTTCATATATATATATATATATATATATATATATATATATATATATATATACTAACTCACATCATCACATTCTCACAAGTCTATAAAAATAAAGCATTTTGAGAGTTTTTCACACATTTTCAATTAGAAAGGGCTAATTACTATCATCATTCACGAATATTTTGAGTAAGAGTGAGACCTTGTGATTTAACGCCCAAAGCAGATTTTTCTGGGAACCAAGGGTGATAAAACCAGCTGGGTCATTCTGATTTCAGATTCCTTCCATTGAAACTCACACATGCACATACACTATGACCATTGTTGTCACCCCAAAAGTAGTAAGATAGTAAGAAAATATCCTAGCAGTTTTCTATCTCTAGGACTCAGAGAAATTGACGTTGCAGAGAGTCCTGGTTATTAGCTGTGCAGTGCTGAAGACGCTTTCAAAGTTGAAAGTTCAAAGTGAAGAAACTTTCAAATTCAAAAATTGCTTTACATTCTCACAACACCTGCATTCATTCAAGAATTGGAATGCAAAGTGCTGTCAATCAAGCACAGTTTTAGACTATGAAGTAGGTACTGTTATTATCATTTCATTTTATAGTTGAGGAAACTGAAGCACACAGAGGTCAGCAGCTTTCCCATAACTCCAGAGTCATCAGACAAGGTTTGAACTCCAGAAGTCTAACTCCAAAGAGCATGCCACAGATCCTTCGACAATGCTCCTTACTGCTAACAACAAAACTTCAAAAAAAGCATCACTTTTTCTCCATTTTACAAGTGATACACAAGAAACTAAGAGTCAGCAAATGGCAGAGCCAATGTGTGAATCTGGAGTGGGTCCCCAGGTCTAGATGTGTACTGTGTCCTATGTAATGCTGCCAATGGGTGTGACACTCACTATCCTTGTAGAGAGTGGAGCATCAGTGAAGCAGCCATCCAAGAAGTCATAGCAACATACTTATAAAAGGCTCAGGACTCGGGCCTTGTGGCAGGCCTGTAATCACAGCTACTTGGGTAGTTCAGAATGCAGGAAGAACTTGGGCTTCTGACCTGCAGGGGCTACAGAGTGAATTCAAGACACCATAACAAGATCTTGATTCAAAAAAAAAAAAAAAAAAAAAAAAAAAAAAAAAAAGGAACCGGGCGTGGTGGCGCATGCCTTTAATCCCAGCACTCGGGAGGCAGAGGTAGGAGGATTGCTGAGAGTTTGAGGCCACCCTGAGTCTACATAGTGAATTACAGGTCAGCCTGAACCAGAGTGAGACCCGACCTCGAAAAACCAAAAAAAAATAAAAAATAAAAAATAAAAATAGAGGAAGGGCTAGCATTATTGCACAGTAATGCTATGGGCTCAATCCCCATACTACATACAGAAAAATTAAATACATAATTAAATAAAACAGTAGGAAGGACGTTGGACAAGCTGATATGAGACTTCTAGCAACCATTCCACCTTCCAAGGCACAGGCTACAACAGCAGAGAAAACAAGGCATAACTTTGATAGTGAGAATGAAGAGCAGGCTGGTGAGAGAAGAGATTTAAGTCAGGCTTGAATGACTTCATTAGGAGCTTAAGACCAGCTTGCTCCTGGTGACTACCCAGATACAATAGATGAGAGTCAGGGGTACTCACACTGAGACTGATGCAGAGGGATTCCTCATGCTTCACAACTACAGGAGAAAGAGGCACTCACAGTATTGAGAGGTTTGCAAGAATTCAACCTACCCTGATTCAGAGGCATTAACCCACTCAGGCCTCGAACAAAGCCTGACTATACTCCAGCAAGCAGACCAGGGTCTGCCTGGTTGAGCTCACCCAACCTATGGGTTGTTCAAAATAACATGGGAAAGCTTTAAAACATATCTTTGTCTCATTTCTGCTTCTTGCTCTTCACATAGCAAAACAGTTTCAATGTACAACCATGAGACAAATTCTTTGCCACATATAATATTTCTGCTCCAGCCTAGAGAATAGAAAAAGACGAAAGATAAAATGAGAAAAACACAGCTCGTCTTCTCTATCCACTCACTTCTTCACTCAACATAACTCTCACCATGCTAAGATCTGGACATCAAACAAAGTAATAGACATAATCTTTGCCTTTAAGCCACTCACATCTCCCTGGCTGAACCAGGCCACTAAGAAGCAAGAACAATCAAACACAAAACTTATTGCCATGGAAGGCTATGCTAGCTGGAGTGAGAACCAAACAGGGTGAGATTATCATAAGAAGATTGTGGGTACAGAAGTTATTTAGGAAAAATTTGAAGTATGTAAGTGCCAATTCTTACAAAAAGGCAGGTCCTATGTAAAGGGAAGAGGAGACAACAAAAGATCCTATGGCATAGAAAGGGCATTATAAGGAGAAGGAGCTATGTGAGCCAGGGGCAGGGGTGCAGGAGCATGACGGGGGCATGTGACTAAGGGTAAGGGGAGAATCAGCAGGGACCATGGCTGGAGATGAAAATCAGCTTCAAGATGCCAGAAAACCTGTCATTTTCATCTTGAGGCAATGATGGAGTTTGACACAGATAAGCCACAAATGGACAAATGTTTGAGGATAAGCATTTAAGACCTGTTTGCAAAGTGAGACAGAGCAGGGTTCTGCCTGTAGATATGGAATATCCTGGAAAGTTAACAGAGTATGTGGTGATGTATAATCCAATTTTATGAGGTAACTTTTCTGAAAGATTTACAAATGAGAACATGGAGAATCAGAGAGGTTTAGTAGATCTACGATCATGGAGTTAAAACCCTGTTCTGCCTCCTAAACTAGTATGCCCTCTGAGCCACTTGATTCCCTATAGATTGTCAAGAATTCCACGCCCAAGGGCCACAGTGCTATCGGATGCTTGTGCTTACATAGTTCCCCTTCTTTTCTGCTTAATCAAAAAGTCAAGTTGAAACCCACACAGTCCAGGGAGCCTTTCCCCAGTAGACCTCATCCCTGTATGCTGAATTCTGACAATACGAGGTACAAAATTTATCCTATAGTTCATTAAAATTATTTTCCTCTATAAGGTTGCCTCTACAATTACATTTTCAGCTTCTCAAAGACAGAAACCTGCCCTCCACCTGCCATGCTATCCTTAGAATAGATGGTGATGTTGAGAACTAATGCAGAGTGACCATGTGGTCAAAGAATGACAGGCAAGAGCAGTCCCCTCTTATTGCAGTGTATGTTGTTTCAAAGCATAGACTCATGGCCATCACGTCACCCAAATAAGGACATTTGTCCTTAATGGATATCCATCTGATGAGCACAGCACTTGGCACTTAGTTATTTCAATAAATTCATAAGAGCTATTACCAGACTACTGAGCTCTGAGCTACTTCAGTAGAAAAAGGACAATACTATCATTTAATTCCCTAGATTCTAAAGGAAATATTATTAATCAAGCAACTCAGCCTTTGAATAATGACAAAATTTTCTGGGATAAGAAGTCTAGGGGCAGTCAGAGAAGACCAGGTCAAGGAATCATTTCCAACTTATTTTCTAAATTTCAGAGCTATGGTTAGGCCACATGCTGGGGGGGGGGCGGTGACTGTCCTCGGTACTCATGCAATATAGAGACATTTTTTAAATGACTCATGATGAGAAAGACAGGACATCTAAGTAGAGAACTAAAATGTGAGTTTTTTCAGATGCCTTCTCTGACAATTTATAACCAAAGTAGGAATCAAAACCAGGCATAATGATTATCAATGTAATGGCCTTATAAATTTGGGGCTAGATTAGGCAATGTGTTTCAATGTTGGTTTTTTTTTTTTTTAAAAAAAAAAGGCCATGGTAATATTTTTGGATACTTTATGAACTTCAGAGTGCTAATCTGCTTTTCTTCAGTATTTTCTTTTTTGACTACTTACAGTATCCTTCCATGTCAGATGCACTCAGATTTTAGAAAGCAAATCACACACACACACACTGAAGAGGGTAAGTACGAAATCACAAAGTATGTGTCCTCTGTGTGTTCCTTCATCATATCAAGTTACAGGCATTAATTTCATAGTTTACACTGCTCCATCAAAATCTAACTGTTGGTTTCCACCTTGCTTTGCCTTAACCACTAAGCCATCTCTCTAGCCCCAGAATCAATTTCTGAAACCATACTTTTCCTGAAATTAAATATCATTTTCTGACATTGACAGTCACGGCAGGGATATTTAATAAAAATCTTGTTAATTATATTTTCATGAAATATGAATATATTACATCTATTTATTGGTTGTTGCTGGTAATTGACATGTAAGACCACACAAAGACTAAGTTGTTCTGCAATCAGCAAGCAGATCTAAATAGGTTAAAGCAGAAACTCAACAGAGAATCACATCTATATATTTCAACATATCCAGTCATCATGATATATGGGTTGATGTGGGATCATTCTCCATCCATTACAACAGGAAGGGCATGGAATGTTCTTGGACAGTGCCATAACTAAAATCTGTGTTTCTGTGGGTGTAGAAAGAGGGGGAGAACCTGACAGATTGAGGAAATAATGCTCCAAATCAGAGGACCAGATTGATTCAATTAGTCCATCAAAACATTGCACACCTACCAATAACCTAATAGCTCATTCTGCTTGCAACTGATGATATCTCAACATTTGTTTAAGTTAATACCCAAGATACACAGCCATTCCTTGGAATCACAAACTATGAAATTACAGATCAGATTCAAGCTTTTTCGTGTGATTACCTTTATATGAAGTTTAGCAATTTTTAGCTACTCATAATCTAACCCACTAGCTAATGCTTGTCTTAGAACTAATCTGTGTGTTGACCTCCCCCCCCCACCACCACTGTTACCTAAGTTATTTCACTTGTAACCCTAAAAGTAACATATATTAGGGAAGTGAATTCTTACATGTATCAGGTTAGTGTCATCCATATTGATAAGCCAAAATTTGAATGTGTTATAAGGATTAGTAAGGTATCCAGCTGACAAAATGAGGCAGCAGAGAATGAATCATTATTTAAAATAATAAAAAGTGCCACCATGTCCATTATGTTATTACTGATGATTTTGGGTTATATGGCCAAGGCTTTTCCTGAACATACTTTTGTGGCAGTATGCCCAATATTACTTTCAGCACTTGACATTTTATGTATATTTTCCTTTTTGAAATCTTCCCTGACATTGTGCACCCTATCAGAATCTTCTCCTTCCCTGGTGATGGAGTAGAGAATTACTAGGTACCTGTCAGGGATGCTAGTCTCCTTCCAGTCAAAGGAGTACCTTGTGCAGGCAATGTCAAGGGGTGAAGGGACAAGCCAAAGCACAGATGAGCATGAGGGCATGACACTCTCCTATGGTCATTCTCCATTTCCCCATAGTAGCATAAGACAGGGCAAATTTAATAAGGATGGTAAAATAAAGACACTCTTTGCAGAGCCCATATGCCAATCCATTGCTGGTCCTCACTTTCCCCAATCATTACAAGTTAACTGCTCCTTTGCCTCCCAAGGCAGCTGATGGGAAATGAGCCTCCAGAGCTGACAGCTAGAAATTAATTTGATCGATTTATTTTCTGTGTTCTACGTTCCAGGTGCAAATGCCTTCTCCATCCTGATAGAGCACATTTGTATGCTCCCCTTTGCAGAAAACAAATTTATAGTGCCTAACAATTCTTTTTCTGAAGGTCAGGAACAAGTATTCCCATCTATCTCCCTTTACTTTTCTGCAGAGCACCAGTCTGTATTCCTTTTTAATTTCTGACCAAAGGGAGGACTGCTTGCTGGTGAGGGGATGGGCTGAGAAGACAAGACCAGCTGGAACTTGGGAGTTTTCAATTTAAAACAAAACTGAGCATACCCCTTATGAGGGGAATGAAGCAAAGAAATAAAAAAAAATCTCTTTGATTTTGTGTGGAAGAGAAATTTTCAGTAATGCTTTAACTCAAGTAAAAACAACACCGTTAGGTAAGGGCTATTAATTGACCAGTTTTAGACAAGTGGAATCTGGCACTTAATTTGTTTGTATTTCTTGCTCACATGAGACCAAATTATGTCCTTTTCTGGTAACTTCCAGAGACTGGAAAGGAAATTAAACACAGATGATCAGGGCTATAGATAGTTAATTCTATTTTCTTAGGGTATAACCTAACTCTTCATTAAATGTGAATATTGTTCAAATTTTACTTAATGTTTAAAAATGTCCACATGTCTCTGATGGGGAGCTGGAAGAAGCTGCTGTTTCTTGGATGCCTGACACTTGCTCAGCTGTGTGTGAAAAATGACCTTCCTTCAGCCTGAGTTAACATTAGACTCACTGGAGAAGCTGGTAGGGTCAGATGGGAGCTCAGATGCTGACAAGCTGAGCTGCATGGGATGAGGCAGGTAGGAAGTTTGTTTCCCTGATGGCTTTACCTTAGAGGTCCAGCTTGGGCAAGGTAGTAAAAAGAACTTAAGTTTGGGATATGTGCATGTGTTGTAGCTCTGTCTTCTTTTCCCATGAAGACCATTCTACACACAGATCTCTATGCCTCCTGTTTTCTTCCATTCTCTGTCTTTGAACTGAGAAGAAATTGTAATGTTACTTAGATATTCATGGCATGAAGTGGCTAAAGGGGAAATGCATATTAGCCAATCAACTCCGTTTGGAAACAAATCCCTTCCTGATCACATCACTGTGTCAGGGGAAGAAAGGCAGGGCCCCCTCCTGCCCCTGAGATGTTCCAGTTGGATGCTCCACACAGGCTGCCATGGGAAGATATGCTCTGCATAATGAATTTCACTGGCTGTGTCTGCTGAGAAGGCAATCTAAATACCTGGCCTGAAAGGAATAAAGTGAGAAAGAATAGGAGAGAGGTAGAAAAGAAGGGGAAAGAAGGATAGACAAGGAGAAACATATTCAGATATTAGCAAAAGTAATGTCAGATACAGTTTCTCTGATACGGACTTGGGGGTGTTTTTGTGTTTAGCTGTGAGGACAGTGTGTTTCCCTGACACGGAGGCTTTTGCAATTCATATGGAATCTGAAGCCTCAATTGATTTCAGCTGAAGCCACCAGACCTTGGCTATTATCCTCTTCAGTTTTGTTTTCCACAGATCAGAACAAAGAGTAAATTAGGTCTTCGGTTTCTGTTTCTTTACAGATCTGAGCACCTAGTGTGGGGAATAATGGAAACACTGTTCACATTTTAAAAATACATAACAAAAGTCTCTTTTAAGCATTAGAGATGAACAAATGCCTTCTCATCCTAATACAGCTCAAGAGCAGAGATTCCAAAGTCAGCTCTAGGCACCTGAAGTAATCAATTTCTAGAAAATAAAGAGGCAATAATATCACTGTGGTGTCAAAAAGTCATCTAAGGCCCAAGGTACTTTTTTGAGTGTCAACACTGGCTTCTGAGTCAGATGTACTGTTATGTTTTCCTGACCAGGGAATAAAAGGGAATTCTCAAAATCCTCCTTTTGTTCTACCCTATTAGCAATTAATTTATCATCTTATCTCTTTTTCATACTAGAAGACCTGACACAGGAAGAAAAATTGCCATCAAGTACAGAGCTGTGCATTCTGGGTGATAGTGAGTCAGTAGAATTCAATTCCAGAGAAGGAAATCTTGTGAGAGACCCAAAAGAATGGTCCTGAAAATGAGCATGTTCCAAGGCAAAAAGCAAATGGAAGAGCAGTTCATCTGGAAATTATAGGTGATCTGAGAACCATTTCATG
Source organism: Orientallactaga sibirica (assembly GCA_036365145.1). Lineage (NCBI taxonomy): Eukaryota > Metazoa > Chordata > Mammalia > Rodentia > Dipodidae > Orientallactaga > Orientallactaga sibirica. The sequence goes on along the minus strand of JAEOAD010000029.1, from coordinate 22,489,803 downwards.
TACCTGAAGGATTTTAGTTCCATGCAAAAAGGAGAAATCAGAGGACTCGAGGTATCTCCTCTCAAAACCAGCTTAGCTAATGTAACTGCCTATCCTGGCCAGAAACACACAAGACACCACAGAAACACATTCACAAATATAAGGCTTTGATAAGATAGGAGATAGAGAAATCACATGCTAAGTGGTTGATTAGGAAAAATGTGATTCAGAACAGGGGGTGGGGGGGGGAAGACTTGCATGGTTGAAGAATTCTGTGTTCATTATAAATGTTGAAGAAGAATATTCCTCTCCTATATTGAAGGAAAAAATGTAGACAAGAGAGAAAACCTTATGGTATCATTAGTTCTACTAGCCAAGACCTACGTTTCTTCTTTTAAAATTGTATTTTATTCCCTTGTGGTCAGCAGGGCCATATGACTAGTTCTTCCCAGTAAGTTGGGAAATTAAATACAAATGATATTCCTAAAGCTTTCTTGCTCTTTGATAAGTATTCAGCAAGATGGAGATAGCAACAAATTTTGAAGGATGTTTTACTAGTGCATACAAACTAATTTTGTCTGAGTAGTCTGAGTAATATAACCAGACATCCAGTATAGAAAACACAAAGCTCTGCAGTAGCCAAGGATTTTTTTTTCTCTTGACAAAAATAAAAGAAATACAACAATATGAAAAATGGGTACCATGCCCACAGAGAGTGTATTTACTTTGAATGTTTGAAAAGGTTCAAAGAATCTGCCAAGAATGTGCATAATCACACTGGCTGACATACAGGTAAATAGCTGACACCTCCAGGAAAAAAAAATAACAAAAATAAAAAATGGGCTGTATGTCTTGAACTCAGGCCTTTGGATAATGATTGAAGGAGGACAGAGGTGGCATTGTCCTTCTATATACCCTTTACTTGTGTTCATGAAAAAGATACTGATAGCTACGCAGATGGGAAATGTGCAGGAACATGGTTTATGACATTAGGACCACAGCATCCTGGGCAGCAAAGAATGCATTAGCAGAACAAATAGAAAACACTTGTAGATGCACAGTGGTCAAACACAAAGATAAGAGAAACAAATAGTTATATATTTAATAATTATGGCCACATGTATGTGAAAGCATGAATACACACACACATAATGTATATGTTTCTCACTAGGAAATGGATGCTAGAATTAAAGATAACTTAAAAAGTCACCCTGAATCTTGGAAGAAGAGATCCATGATTCCCTCTTTTATCTTCTATATATGTCCTGATGCTCACTGGAGAATGTCTATCCTGTTTTCCATTATTCAAACAATAGAAATGTGGTTTGAAAGTTTATATTTTAAACCTACAAAGCAAGGGCTCAAACTATGAACTTCTTATTTTTAACCTGCTTTTGTGAAATTTTCAGTACATTAAGTTCTATGTCCTATATAACTTTCCTTTACTTGTTTGAATTCTGAGATAATGGCCATTTTTTTCAAGAATTTTTGTTTATATATTTTTATATTTTCAAACAGATGAAAATTAAATCCAGAGCAAGTGTCACCATGATAGCCTCATACTTATTCTAAATAAATCGATTTTGTGAAATCATTGTAAGTAGTATTGTGTGATCCACTTCTTGAAGACATAGATAGGTATTGGTATAGGCAGAAGTTGAAATATCATATCACTATAAAACTTGACCTTTGTGGTAGTTTAAATATATGACTCCCCGATATATTCTGTGTTTTATTAGCATGTAGTTTGGATCTGCAACCACCTGGCTGGAGGTGGTGTCACTGGGTGGATATTAGGGTCCAGCCGTAAGGTGTGGTGGTGGGTATGAGACTCTAAAGATTCAAAACAAATTTCCAAAACATATCTATGAGTCAACATGCATATGGATCACATAGTAACCATGAGCTCTGTTTTACTATATTTTAGTCTAAACTGTCTGTGGTAGTTTGAATATATGGCCCCCAATATATTCAGTGTTTTATTAGTTTATAGTTTGCATCTGTAATCACCTTGCTAGAGGCAATGTCACTGGGGGCTGATATTAAGGTGTGGTGGTGGGTTTGAGAGTCCATTGTAAAGATATGCAAAGTGTGCCTAGTAGGAGTTCCTGAAGTGTGCTGTGGCTTTTGGCTGTAGTTTTGCTCTCTTTGCTGTATGGCTGGGGCCTTTGCTCTTTCTTGCCTGGTCCTGTGAAGACAGGCCAATTCTTCTGCCATTATGGAACTTCCCCTGGATCTGTAAGCTTCAATAAATAATATCCCTTCCTCAAAAAAAAAAAAAAAAAAAAAAAAAGAGGTGATTACTCCACTGGGATAGACATTGTATAAGACACAACCAGTGTGTTTGGATCATACCTATAACCATGATAACATTGTAAGAAACTCCAACTCCTTGCTATCAGTGCCTATAGGCAGCTTCAGAATCTTTTTAACAAACACTTTAAATTTGTACAACTAATTTTGGTAGACAATGTAGAATGTATCCTGAAATAAAGGTCTATCTATCTTGGAATCTATGATTGTGTATGTTAATTCTACCCTTAGCTTAGCCTAACTGCACACATTTTGAAGTATCTCATACAGTTCATCAGGCATTCCTTACTTCCTACTGGATAAGTGACTACCCCAAGCAAAACTTTGAATCTCTACAATTGCTCAGAGATTATGTACAATTATTTTACACATACTACACAAGACTCTACTACCAGAATGAAGTCTGAGGGTGAAATGCAATAGTACAGGGAAAGATAATACACTGGCTCTTTGCTAGCGAAAATATAAATAACCCAAAGCAGAATCATTTCTGTGAGTGAATTTGGCATAGACCATATAAGCTGGAACTGTTTGCCATGGATACAGAAGTACAGTGGGGGACAAGAAGTGAGGGGAACATAGAAACATTAGTCTAACACAAGATTAAAAGATATGTTTCATTTTATAACTCTCATACCCAATATATGAATACATAAATAATAGAACATTATTGTCCTAGACCCTAAAGTTATAACATCTGAGGTTTCTGGCCTCAAAGACTTAAGTACCAGTATAGCCAGTGATTATCAGTCAATTGCAGAGGAAATGGCCAGTTTTTGATTAGACATCCAGAAACAAAACTGCAAGCCCAAATATCCTCACAGTGGATGCCCTAGAAAGCCATGGGTCTACATGCTATATTCTGGGGAGAAACTATGGCTGCTGAGCCTTGGAGAATGAGCCAGACTTCATCAGATGAATCCAGGGTCTAACACACAGGTCAGTGAGTATAGAATGCAAGGGGAAACAACCAGTTAGAACATATAGCAAATAACTTCAGATGACAATGTTTGGAACTAATATTGATGGAATCTGGAGCAAGAGATAATCACTGCACTTGGGTAGAGTGAAAAAAATGCTTAATGAAATGATTGGAAGGACATCTCAACAAGTCCTAACCAACAAGGTGTATCCAGTTGAGTTTTGTTTTTTTAGTTTTTGTTAGAAAGCATGGTGACTGGATGCTCTGCAAAAAATATTCAAGTATACCAAATAATTTAGATAAAGTTCCAGGTAGATACTGAGTTCATATGCTATATAATTTGAGTGCCATAAACTATAAGAAGCTCTGCAGGATACTTTCATTAATAGGAGATACAAATTGCCTCATAACGATTCATAATAGCCAGGAGGGATGGACAGTGTGCATCAATCAACAGACCCAATAAAGAGTATGGTACAATGGAATCAGGGCAAAGGTGTCTTTTATTTTCATACTGAGAACCTCACCAAGGGGATACTGTGTTCTTAGTACTGCATATCCCTGGCACTCTAATGAAGATTTAACAATTGTTGGAGAGAAAAATTGATGTGAGGTCAGAAAACCTGGGTTTAATTCAGCTCTGTCACCCTATTGCTCATGTGCAGACATTGGCCCAGTGTGTCTTGTGGGCTGTCAATGAGTTGTCTAGGTATGATGACACTTATTCCCTAAGATGAGTGACCACAAATTGCTGAGTTCCTTCTCTCTATGAAGGTGCTTTCCTGAACTTGAACCCAAGAACTTGAAGACAAGGTTATCAATGTGAAGCAGGAAGCATTTCCTAGTCATCCTTTCAACAGAAGATATTCAAATACTGTTCATCTTTCAGAGGAGCTCAATATGTGTCTTAGAGTCTCAGTATTAGCGGGACCTCAGTACACCTGTGAGGGACAGTGAGGAGATAAAATAGGTGGAATCTCCCCATGCTACTAAACTCTGGCTAGGATAAATCCCTATTAAACCCAGACTACATACGATATGCAGAAAATCGCCTGATTTCTCTGAGCTTTGTGATTTTGCCTCTGAAGAATGAAAAAATAAAGGTCATTTTCATCTTGTTTCACAAAATGGTTATGAAAATTCATTTGAATAGTACCTTATGGGGCTGGAGAGATAGCTGATTTGGTAAAGTGCTTGATACATAAGCATGAGGACCTGAGTTACAATCCCCAACACCCATGTAAATGTCAGGCATGATGACACTACCTATAATCTCAGTAATTGGGTAGGGGAAACAAGGAGGCCCCTGTGACTAGACAAATTGGTGATTTCTGTGTTCAGTGACAGACCTTGTCTCAAATAAGGTGAATGATGACATAAAGACACCCACCATCAACATCTGGCCTCCACATGTGCATGCACATACACCTGCACAGACATGTGTACCCACACACATATAAACATGTGTACACACACAGACACACATGCCATACGAATACACAAAAGGGTCCCTTGTAAACTGAAATATGCTAAATCCACATGAGAGATTATTTGAGTCACAGTGGTATGAACAACCTCGTGAGCACAAATTTTTCCATTGGCACTTAATCCTTCTTTTACCACAAATTCATTTACATACACAGATAAGGGTACAAATGTGCCATAAAATAGAAGAATAACAGAAGAGAAACACAAATCAGGGAAATGAAGGTTAACACAGGCTCATTAACTATGAGATTTATCATGCTTATGCATGTTGAATCGCTAGCCTAGCCTGAAGTTTCCTAACATGTGAAGTCAGAGAGGCATGTGAGACATCTGCTTTCCATCTGAAAAGAGGAATGAAGACTATCTGTCCCTAGAGGAAACGTGGCCTCTGAAAGGGATCAGTGCTGTCCTCCATCACTTTGCACAACAAATGCAATGTTGAGTTTCTTATTATGAGCCTCCTCCCAACTCAGTCCAAGGAAATCTACTACACAAAGGCCTCATAAACATCATCTCTTCTTAGTTGATACAGAGGTAAAACATAAAGTAGTAGGCATTCATATCTCACTTGGCCCAGGCTGACCTGGAATTCAAAGTCTCAGGGTATGGGTCCTCAAAAACAATTAAACAACAAGAAGAAAGCACCTCAAAACAATTAAACAACAAGTCCTAACTTCCTTTTTAGTTGTAATAGGGAGTGCAAGGCTGGAGAGATGGCTTAGTGGCTAAAGTGTTTGCTTGCAAAACCAAAGGACCTCGGTTCGATTCCCCATGACCCGTGCCACATGCACAAGGTGGCACATGCATCTGGAGTTCGTTTGCAGTCAATGGAGGCCCATGTACACCCATTCTCTCTCTCTCTCTCTCTCTCTGCCTCTCTCGTTCTTTCAAATAAATAAAATTTAAAAAATTATTATTATAAGAGGGGATAAAGAGGGGGTTTGCTGGAATTCGAATCAAAGTCTTTTTGCATGCTAGGCAACCAATGAAGCTACATCTCCAACCCAAGTCTCAGTTCTGTAGAAGATCTGAAAAGTACTTAGCTCAAAATCACCAAGTACAAAAGTTGAGTATGAACATATATCTTTTAGTGAATACCATCTCTAAAACTAAAATTGAGCCCCCAATAGGAAAGGTCTTTTCTAGCATGCCGAATGCCATCATTTTTAGTACTGCTCCAGGTCAGACCCTGTATGGCACAATGCAGGTCTGGCCCTAGCCTGACTGCATGCTAAAAGAAACCAGGCCACACCCCTTGGGTTTTCTTACTAGGATGGCGGGTAGTCAATGACGGGTAAGACTCCATGAGATTGGGCAACCTAAGACAGGCACCGTCGCATGTGATGATCCCTTGGGGCCTGGGTTCAACAATGGCTTGGCAAAGAACCATACCTTCCAGGGTTGCCAATAATAAAAACAAAAAGGAGGATATATATGGCACAATGCAGGTCTGGCACTAGCCAAACCACATGTCAAAAGGAACCAGGGAGTGGCTTCTGTGAACATGGTGTCCTGTGCAGGCCTGGTGTGACAACAGCTACAGTTCCATGCTCGCAAGAAACCTGCTATGAGATAATCTGTCCAGAGACAGGTTGTCATTGGTCGCAAAAAGGGGACCACCCCATACAATGATTGGCCAGCACAAACCCCTTAAAACCCCCTACACTTCCTTGAATAAACAAGTTTGTGGCAGCTTGCCCTCTGCTGCTTCCACCCAACTCCCAGAGTTTGTGTCCTGACTCCACGTCTCTCACCCCCAACTTGGCAGAGACCCTGCCATCCCACCTGGGCTAGGAGGGACCCCAACAAGACCCTATTCATGGTGCAGAGAACTGTCCACGCCCCAGGGCCAAGCAATGATAATACTAAAGCCCATATGCTATTGAGAAGGACGTCATGCTCCCTCCTCAGCCACCACTGCCCTGCCTGTTGGGGCTTCTTGCTTCAGTAGCAAGCTTTTGAATGAATTTCATTTCCATCCTTGGTACTTCATCCACTGCTGAAAACCCAATAGCTGCTTAATATGCCTGAACCATGGATATGAGTGAAAATAAACTGAGCATTTTCAAGTGAATTTGGAGATTCAGACCCAGTGCCAAATCCCAATTCTACTCCTTAGTTCCTGGTAGTAAGCTATCCCTGATGCAGAACAATAATGATATTCCTACAAAATAGATTATGTGAGCCCTGGCCAAGTGGTATTTTTCAATAAAGTTTTAGCCACATTAAAGAAAACATTAGCATATTCACTTCTACCTCATTCCCATAAGTCAAAGGTGTTCTACATACACAATATTGCAAGATTAGTAAACCTGTTATAGACTTTTGTTGAAACATTAAAACTAATTTAGCAGGCAGAGTAATTTTATATGAACTCAAATATATTCAAGAAAATTCAAGTGTGTGAGGAGTATTTTATATACAATAACTGTCAATTTTCTATTTCCTAGCACCAAAAATATTAAGATGAAAGAAATGTCAATAAAATAAATCCTTTATTATGGTCAATATTGATGATGATGAAAATGATCATGTTGGTGGTAATGATGATAGTGATGATGAAATGCTGGCAGTAATGATGGCAATGATGATGATGGTGATGATGGTAGTATTTTTTATATGACAGGCACTTAGATCTTTACACATATTTCTGCACTTATTCATTATGGCAACTCTATGAGGTTGATATGATTATCTCCATGTACAGATGATGAAACTGGTATTCATTGTTAAATTATGTTACATAACAAATGTTTGAGCAGTGATTAAAAACCCATGGAGTTTGATTGGAAATTTTAAGTTTTTATGGCGACTTCTTGCATAATAGTCATTAGTGATGCATATTACATACTTAAGATGGACCAGAAGACATTCTACTATCTGTTCTCAGTGCTTCTATACATGTTAATGCATGCAAGACTCATAACACCATTACTCTTGTCTGAATCTTACAGAGAAGGAAAGAAAAATGTTAAGATTGCTATTTCACATGGAGAGCTTAGAGAAGACTTGCATTCACAAGAGGAAGGCTGGCTTCTGTTCCATTTTCAAAGCAGGTTCACTGTACTCCTTTCCAGGAACAAGCAACAAATGCAGAAGCTATGCTTCTACTCTCATCCATCCCTCCCACATGAGACCAACTCATTGTTTCCTCCTTCCTACCTTAAATAACTCTAGCAGCATTCTCACTGCCTCTGCTTCCAGCATGGCTTCCCTAACCCCTTTCCTCCACACAGCACTGATGACAGACAGTAATCAGAGCCTATAGTTTAAGCCATTCCAACTCCAGCATTATTCTGATAAAACCCTTCAGTGTCTTAACTACTGCTCTACTGCATACATCCAAAAGTCTTCAAACCACCTCTCACCCCATACTCCTCAAGAGCTACCTAGGCTTTTTTTTTCTCCTTTGGCCCCACCTCCCTATACTCTGTCTTCACATCCTCACATCCTTAACAACTCTGATGACTGTTTGACTCTAGACTTGCTGTTAAAATGAATGCCCCTGGTCCATCCTCATTTTATTTAGTTTCTCTTCATCCTTTAAGGATTCCCCTCAAGTGAGACCTCCTCTGGGAAGTATTGCCTAAGTCCTCTACATGCTTTCTGAATGTGTCCCGTGCTGAGGAGCACTTGGTATGGAAGCTGGTGACTTGTGGGCTTTGTGCCTCCTGAATGACCAGTGGAAGCAGATAACCTGGCCCATTCCCTTCCCTTTAAAACCACACTGAAAGTCTTTTGGTGGCCCTTTGTTTCCAAAGTAATTTCAGGTGTACACTATTAATAAAGCTGAAGCTGATTTTGTTGTAACTTTTTTGGGAATACCTGACATGTTGTCGGAACCAAACAGAACTATAAATTGCTTGGCTGATGAAAATCCTCCCCATATCCCTTGAGGCTCTTTTACAGATCCTTCCTAATGGGTTCAAACAGCTGCAGCATTCTCAAAAAAGGCACAGCACTTAAAGTCAACTTTAACTAACATGAATAGCAAGAATAGCTGCAGAAAACACCTGGAAATTCTCATGTCCAAGAGGAAGAGGCAGTAATGAGTTAACAAGATATATGAAAAGTTAAGCCTTTGAATTATATGCAAAAACCGAAAATATGCATGTGGCTCATTGGACTCCAGGAACAACTGAATTGTCTTTTTTCACATTTAAAGTACACCTGTACAAATTGCAGGTGATTCTGGGTATCTACTTCCTTTACCCTTCCTGGATTAACCTACATAATTTAAATCAAGTAAGAAAGACAAGTTTTCAGTTTAGAGGAAGGAAAAGGTGGATACTTCACACATACATTAGCGAGCACTGTATAGTAAAAGGATATTTAGGTAATTAGACTTTAATCAATTTTATTGTGCATATTAATTTTACAAAACACTGGTGTCACATTATGCCACTTTCATATATGTACATAGGATATTTGTATGTGTGTATATATATGCACACACACATGCATCCCTATTACCCACAATTTATCTCCACTCTCCATTCTAACTGGTTCTCTTGCTATTCCCTCATACTAATCCTTCTAGTTTTAATGCCTCTTAAAATCAAGTTTTAATCATATGAGTTGAAAAAATTATACTATTTATCAATTGTTGCTGTATGAGGAAAAGATATTTTCTTCAGTGGTGAAGCCACTGGTAAGTTGTCCATGATCTGGAAAATCATCCCTCACCCAGGGTCCAGTAAGCAACCCTAATCCCTAATTACTCATTGGGTCACAATAAGAAAGGAAGAAAGAAAGAAAGAAAAAAGAGAAAGAGAGGGAGGAAGGAAGGAAAGAGGGAAAAAGGAAAGAAAGAAAAGAAAGAAGAGAGGAAGGAAGGAAAAGAAAGGTATATAAAAATATGAAGGACTAGTTAGGAAGAAGATGGGGTTCATCATGAGGGGGAAGATGATAGAAGGTGATGATGGGTAGGGGATATGATCAAAATACATTATATACACTATGACATAGTAAAAGAAAATTTAAACGACAAGCCATCATTCAATCCATGAAATAAGCCAAGTTTTTTAATGGATACTTTATAAATACTATCAGGGATATCTTTTTCCTAACCATATGACAATCTAAATCCTATCTACCTTTGACAAAGAAGAAAATAAGTAAGATAAAATCATAGGTCAATCTAAAAATATGAAATACAAATGGGCAATAAATACATAAAAATATGTTGAACCTCATGAGACTCCATTTCACCCTTGTCAGGATGGTGGTAATCACAAAAACAAGTAAGTGTGCTGGTGAGGATGTGTATCTATACATACCCATACATACCACTGCAGGAAATATAAATTAGCACAGTCTGTGGAAGTCAGTATGGAGCTTCATCAAAAACAAGAAAAAATCTACGGCATGGCTGAGCTATGATACCAAATGTATCACTTTCATGTATTTACACAAAGGAATCCAAGTCAATATATCACAGAGATACTTGCATATCAATATTTATTGAAGTCCTGCTGACAATAGCTAATTTATGGGACCAACTCAGGTATCTATTAACAGAGAAATAGATAAAGAAAATATGGCATATATACATAACGCAAGTTTTCAATCATAAAAAAGAAAAATTGTGTCATTTGCAGGAAGATGGATGCAAATGGTAATAATCATATTAAGAAAATAAAGATAATCTCAGATAAACATATTATCTCTAAATTGTCATTACTAGATTTAATATAGGCACATAAAATCATATAGGTATTAGTCAATATTCTCATTGTTGTGACAGTAGTGTCTGATCAACACCAAATTAAGCAGGGTTTGTTTTGGCTCACAGAACTGAGGGGATATAGTTCACCATGTCATAGAAGGCATGGAGGCAGGGGCATGAAGTAACTGGTCACATTCAGTCCATTGTCACAAAGCAGAAAGTGATAAATGCTACCTTCTTCTTGCTTTATATTTGTATGTAGTCCAGGACTGCAGATCATGGAATGCTGTCACCCATGTTGAGAGGAGATTTTCCCACTGCAATGAACTAATCTAGAAAATCCTTCACAGATATTCTTGGAGATTGGTTTATGTCAAATTGGCAGCTGAAATTATCCATATATATATATGTGTGTGTGTGTGTGTGTGTGTGTGTGTGTGTGTGTGTGTGTTTTAGAAGAAAGGACTAATTGAAAGTGGAGAGTTTGAAAAGGGAGAGATATGGGAGTAATATGCACACCATACAATGGACACATATATGAAAACTTAAAAATTAAATGAATCTAGGGGAAAGTAAGGACTTTAATTCAGAAAAAAAAAAAGAAAATATAGTAGCTACGTTAACTTCATTTTTGAGTTTAGATTTTCTTGGAGAGCTTTCTTCCAAGGCCATATGAAAAGAGAACAAGTTGAGTGGGCATCTACCAAAAGGTCTTGGAAAAGATGAAGGACTTTGTGTTGAAAATAAGCATGCCATAATCATTTCTCTACTACCACAAACCTCCTGACTTTTGATAACATTCCATTATGTTTTAAAATTAAAATTCTCTTGGAGAAGTCAAAAATTAATGTTTAAATGACATATGGTGAAAAAATTCCAAGCACAAAACTTTGCAAGAAGCAGGTGTGTGGGAGGAACATAGTTATTTTGAAAGCTTGAGTGTTTAAGGGCAATACTGTTTACTGTATGCCAAGGATGCCTATTTGCTTGTAAATAACAGGGTTAGAATTCAATACACACACACACACACACACACACACACACACACACACACACAAACACACATCCTCTCACTCCTCATCCATGTATTTTTTAATGCTACTGTCAAAAAGCCTTGGAAAAGAATGATGATAAACTTGGGAGAAGAGTATAAAAAGTAAAACTATCACTTTAGTTCAGTATTTAAAAGCAAATGTCAGAATAGGTACCTCTCCACACCTGTGCAGACTCCTTTACAGTTGACATGTTCATCCTCCACCTTTTGCATGCTGGGTACCTAGACCTCTAGGATGCTCTGATGTGACTGTGCTTCACAGTATGTTTAGGGATAAAGCTGAGGTAAAAATTGTAACTTTGTTAGCTTTTATCTCACCTTATTTTGTCACTCCCCTCCCTTAGAGTTCCTTCTGAAAGCATGTACCTCACAAACCCTTTATATCCAAATCCACAATTTGGGGCTTCCCATAGAGACACCAGGAAACACCTTCAGGAGAGTATGTCAAATGCTGTTATTGTAGCCCCATACCACCACCTCTATTTACCTGATTTCATGAATTTCTCTTCCATTGAGTCCTTACAGATTTGTCAACCCCAGTTCAAGGTGTTTATGCTCTTGAACCAGTAGGGAACTGAAGCTGTGCTATAACCATGTATTTCAGTGGGCCATACTTAATCCTATCACAAGTTTCCAGAGGATTGGAGAACAATACTAGATTTTCAGATTTTTCTAATTTCACTTATCTGGTCCAAAGACCATGGCTCTATCTTTCAGAAGAGAAGTTTGCAATGACATAGTTGTGATTGTGCAGAACCAAGCTATTCTTTTTCAGGGATAGTGAAAGCATTCTGATTACCTCAAATAATGGGACTGATGCTTGCCTAAGCAATCAAGTTTATCAGGGATATGATAATCAAGATGTAATTGATCCTTGTATCAGAATTATTCCAAATAAAGCAGAAATTGCAATCTGTGGACCTATTCAGTTTCCCATTAATGGAAGACTAAACTGAAACAGAATGATGTGATACTTAAAAGGAATTTTCTGTCTGGCTTAAGAGATTCATTACATTTGAATTTGTCTCAGAAAGAAGGAATCAGAGTGAATGTGACTATATATAGACATTCATTTATTTTTACCTGTAAATAAATAAACAAATGACAATCTAGCCTTGTTAGAAAATGGGCCTTCTGGAATAGAGACAATAAGCTTTGAGCTTTGATGAAAATAGTTTGTGAATGGAAATGAGATAAACAAATCTTTTTATTGTCAGGAAATTTTCCTGAAATCTGCCGGGTTATCGAGTTCAGGTGAGACTACAGCCTCTGCTTCTATACACAGTATGGTAAACCCAAGATTTCTTTTTAGGTCTGGGAGGGAATGAGAGAAAGGTAGGAAGGGAGAATGAATTGCAAAAGCCATGTTCAAAAGTTTGGATATATTCAGCTGCACATTCCTCTCTGAATGACAGTAATATTTCAAAGTTCTTTTTCTTGAGGTACCACTGAGGTGTTGTATAAAGAAACTCATCCTTGGTATTGGATCATCTATTAGTGCTTTGCAAGTGAAAGAATCACTGTCTTTAGTAGTTGTTTGTTGGACTGATGAACATATGAATGAAAAAATGGATGCACGAGTAAATGCGTGGCTGGTAGGTAGGATAAATGGGTGGAGAATAGGGGGGGATAATATATGGGTAGATGAATGGAACAAAGAATGAGTAGACAGAGGATAGATGAATGAATTAATAGCTGCATGATGAGATAGGAAATGAAGTAGCAGAAAGGGGATACTCAACAAAAAGGTAAAAAGAGTAAACTTTCCTTTCTGTGCATTTTTTCTGAAATCTATTCCAAGATTTTTGCTTATCTTTTATATCTCTATATTCTTTCTAGATAAATGTACTTTCAAGATGGGGAGTGATAAACTCATTCCCATGAAAAACTCAAGATGTGTATAATGGAACTAAATCACACATTTATTTATTCCTTGATGTACAAAAATTACTTGAAAGAAAAAGAAATACTAAATCTGTAGTGTACATCCATTAAGTTTAGTGTAACATGGAACAGGGCTCCATAGCACCAGAGGGTCACTGACAGAGAATTGTATGAGAGCCATGTCCCCAAGAATCCTGACACATGGTGACTTGTCTTAAAGTTTAAGAAACTACAGAATATAGCTATCCATAAGGGCCAGAGGGATAATTATATAAATATGAGATGAGAGTTAATGAGAGTTAGTCATCAGAAAAGAGAGAAAAAAGGGGAAAATACTCTCCTTATAATTCTCAAAAAATTGCTCAAAATAGACCTGTCTCAATTTATAGAAAGGGCAATTGAAAAATCACATTACTTACTACCTGATGGACACCTTTATTTTAAACTCATTTGGCTTATGTGTGAATGCAAACTGGCCAGCCCAAAAGAATGCCAAGATGTTATTTTAAGTTGTGAATTTATATACCTCACAGAGCTGCAGAAATAAGCCATGAGTCAGAAGCTAGCTCACACACACACACCCAAAAAACCCTGCTATTAAACAAGAAAAGTGTTACCATGTTCAAAGCCAGCACCCAAAACACACCAGGCATATCAGGGAGAATAAGGAAAACATGAATTGAAACATTTCATGAGTTCAGTGAAAACATTTTCCCATTTAAGAGAGAAATGAGGCATGGAATATTGAAATGTTGGCAGGGATATCAGAGTGTCTTCAGAAATATTCATTTATCCACTCAGATAGGAAATCAATATGAAATTTTCATGGGGTGGTCTTCTTTTCTCCCACTGAGCCTATAAAAATGTATTATTATATATTCATTCTAAACAAGTGATATGCTGAAAAAGCCCTTTGGAATATACATGTGGGAGAAAGGTATTAAAAGAGGAAGAGGCAAGATCAAAGTATTCTTAGTAGTGAATAAATATGAGGCTGCAATTTATCTTGTTAAACTCATTATGCAGACAAAACAGAACTATGGAACAGTGGGTATTTGGTCAGGCACACATTATTACACAAAATAATTGCTCTACTAAGTTTCCTAAAGCTCACCTAAGCTCATAAAGTATATCACAGCAATTTCCAAATCATTAAAAGGCTACACCTGGGTTGGAGAGATGGCTCAGCAGTTAACAGCACTTGCATGCTAAGCCTGAAAGCCCAGGTTCACTTCTCCAGTATCCACCTGGAGCCACATACACAGGTGGCCTGTGTATCTGGAGTTTGTTTGCAGTAGAGGGAGGCCCTGGAGCACCAATATTCATGCATTTATATATTCATTTTCTTTCTCTCTCCCTCTCTCTCTCCCCCCCTTACAAATAAATAATGAATACAATATTTTTAAAAGAAATCCAGATCTTTATCCTGGTGTAATGGTGCACATCTTTAATAGTAGCACTCAGGAGGTAGAGGTAGGAGGAGTTCAAGGCCAGCCTGGAACAACAGAATGAATTGCAGGTCAGCTGGGTTAGAGTGAGACCCTCCGTTGGGAAAAAAAACAAACAAACAAACAAAAGGAGTTCATTTGCAGTAGCTGGAGGCCCTAGCATGCCCATTCCTATCTCTCTCTCTCTCTCTCTCTGCTTCTTTCTTTCTCTCTAAACACATAAATAAATAAATATAGAAAGAAAAAAAGAAAAAGGAAAAAGAAGAAAAGTTACCCCATGGCTAAAAGCTAATGGGAAATAATGTAAAGGACATAAAAATAATCCTCATATGAATCTTCCCTATTCCCTAATGACATTATTTACATGAATGTACATGAAGAATAAGTATCTCACATAATAAATGTTTCTGATAATTAAATTCAACTGCTGCAGGCATTAACATTTTAAAAGCACAGGAATAAATATAGTAACTAACTGTGGTAGCTTGAATATATGCCCCCCATAGACTTGGGCATTTTATTAAAGCTTATAACTTGGATTTCCAGCTGCCAGGCTGGGAGAGGTAGGGGGGAATAGGAGGACTGGGCAAGTGGATCCAGGGGTTCAGTCCTAAGGTGTGTTTGGGAGAAGATCTGATTTCCAGGCCAAAGGGATGCAAAGACGGCTGAGCTCTGGATGGGCCCCTGCTGTTTGTTGCTCTTGGTGTTTGCTGGCTGTTTGGTTGTTTCTCTCTGCTTGGATGTATGGAAGGAGCTTCTTCTTCCACTGATAGAACTTCTGCCTGGATCTATAAGCTTGAAGTAAACCCCTTTCTCCCCTAAACTGTGCCTGGTTTTGATGTTCATCTCAGCAGTGTGAAGCTGTCTACAATACTAACTAATAAAATACCTGGAGGAATTTTGCCATAGGTTCCCTTATAAAATTCTGATAGTTAAAGTGAATTTCCAATCCCTGCTTCCAGTTTCTTATTGTTGATAGATATGTAGAGAGATACCACATCAAAACAGTGAGGGCTGTGGCACTAATTTTCTGATATCAGGTCTTACAATAGTAAAATGAAGAACATTTTGGAAAACTACCTTTAAAATTCAGTGAGAATTAATGAATCAAACTCAGACACAAGTTCAGCTATCTTTGTCTATAGAAAAAAAAAAAAAAAAAAAAAAACTCTATACTCCACTTTTCAAAGGAAAAATAAACCACAGGGCTCCTCCTCCACCCTGAGCACAAGTATCTCCCACCCTCACATGCTCCAAGCCACTTGGTTCATGCTTTCCCTGAGTCACATACTGCTGTAAAAGGCACTGTGTTGATGATGAATTGGTGAGTCATAAACATGGGGGATTAAACAAGCCTGTGAAATTAGTAGGAGTTCAAAAATAAAAGTGAAAAGCACTAATTTTTCAAGTCCTAAAATGTCCAAGACATAAAGAGAAAACTTAAAACAGTCAGACTTCTCTTTATAAATGCAATGATTATAAATTCAATTGTTTGAGCAAATACAACAAAACTCTCTAGAGGCAAGGCAAGTTAGGAAGAGCTAATATAATAAGAATAATCATACAAGAATCAAATTGTAATGATTACTGAGCCAGGAACACTTAGCATGTGTGATCTGCAGGCTAGTGTTCTCATCTTTATCCTGGCCAGAAAGTGCCAGGGTACGGTCCTAGAACATTACAGTTGTTCACTTTCTTTGCAACTCAGGAATGCCCAGGAATATGCTTTTCTACAGTATCTTTAGCATGTGATAATTTGACAGACAGGAAAACTGCCCTGTCATCCAGCTAGCTAGCTAGGGGTGGAGCTGGAACATCAAATCAGATGTGGTTCCATCTCTTTCTCCTAGGAGTTTATGGTGCTGTACTCATTTTGTGATTTAAGGGTGCCAGGTTAAAAATAAATTAATTAAGGATGATGAGGGGTCTTATATGTATTGAGTGCTTTGGATTTTTCAGGGAGTACATGAACCAACATAAGAAAGAGAAGTTTGTGTCTCTCTATTCCTTTCCTGGGACCTGTAAGAAACTACCACACCAGGTGGCTGAAAACAATAGGCATTGTCTCCCAGTTCTGGAGGGAAAAAGCCCCAATGTGAGCTGTTGACAGGGCTATGACATCTGAAGCCAGTAGCAGAGGTTTTCCTGACTTTTCTGTGGTGTGGATAGCTTTGACATTCTTGGGGTGACCATTACCTCACTCCAATCTCACAGAGCCTATTCCCTGTGTTTTTGTTTGTTTGCTTGTTTTGTCTCCATGTTAATATGATACCAGAGAAGAGGAGATTTTTACCAGGTAAGGGAATAAAAAGAAACGCACGGCTGGAAGCCAAAGACCAGGGAATCTCTGCAGGCCACAGGAAGCCCAGGAAACCTCATCAACTCGGGTAGGATTTTCACTTGCATCACCACGAAGAGGAACTTGTTAAATCTGAAGAGGTATATGAACTTAGGTTAAGGATATGGCTTTCTTCGTGCTAGGATAAGATCTTAGAACTTTATAGTTGTTCACTCTATTTTAGCAACTTAGGAATACCCAAGAATAAACTTTTCCTGCAGTATCCTCAACATGTGATAATTTGGTTTCTTCTGGAGTTGGTGATAAATAAAACACATAATTAGGAAGTGTCATAATTCACATCTGCTAATTGAGAATAATTTTTATTTAATTGTGTGTGTGTGTCTGTGTGCATTGTGTTACTGGAGATTAAACCCAAGGCTTTCATGTGCTCTGCTACTGAGCTATATCCCAAGTCCTCTTTGATACTCTTTTTATAGTTAATAGATTCTTTATTCTGTTCCATTAATGCATACATATTTATACATATTGCAACAACCTCCCATTATCTGATTACTGTCACTTGATAGAAAGTCTTAAAGCCAAACATTATGAGCCCTCCATGTTTGTTGTCTTTCACAAATGTGCTCTATTCTAAGTCGTTTTATTTCCATACAACTTTGGAATGAGTTTGTCATGGTTGATAGAAAGCTAGCTCACATTTTTATTATGACTCTATATATAAGTTTGGGAAGGGCTAGAATCTTTGCAATACTGAATTTTCTAATCTATGAATGTGCCCTATGTCACATTTACCCAGATTATCTTTATTTTTCATCTTTGGTATTATTTTGCTTAAAAAAAACAAGACTAAAATACTTTCTGACTCAATGAAAACTATGCTGTACCTGATTCCTATTACCTGGGACTAGTTTTAAAATGTGAATGTGTTTGTCCTTTGACTTCCAAGAGATTGTGGTGCCTCGGCACTTCTCGCATTCATGGTTTAAGTAAAAATTTTAATCCAAGTTCACTTTTATTTGGTGGAATCATGCATTTCATGAATTTTCTTTTACTGGAAATTATCTTTAAACATTTTAAAACTGTAAAATATGCTTAATTTGAGCTAAAGTGCACCTTCCTCAAGCTTTCGATAAGCAGTCCTATCTAAACCACACATAATAACTTTAATCATGTTTCCACATCATGACCTAATAAATGTTTGAAAACAGCTCTCTGAACTTCTCTTCTACCCACCCCCACATTCCTCCCTACTATGTATCTAAGACTAGGTCATTACTCAACAGTTTTCAAAAATCACTGCCCATAATCAGAGACAGGCCTCATTAATCTGTGGGTGAGCAATTGTGGAATCTGGTTTCCACTTATATATGTTTGCCCTTAGGTCGCAGCCATCATATCTATCCTGGTGAGGGCCATGTCACCCTGCTCCAGCAACTTTTCCCTTTGCTTTTCACATATTGTCAGCACTTTAAGTTTAATTCTCCATAAACATCATTTTTTATTGCTTACTAGTTTTCACAATTGTACACATATGTTATCTTATACTCTCTCCTAGACATTCTTCAATTTCCCATTTTCCAAGGACCCTCTTTTGTGGAACAAAGTGGGTTTAGTATAGCCCTAACATATGACCACATGCCTGACAAGAGACAACTTAAACAAGGAAGGATTTACTTTAGCTCGCCGTCCTGTGGTGGGGAAAGCACACCCATGGTCCTGCTCATAGTGGTGGCAACATGCAGCAGGCTTGCTCACAGCTCAACAGACCAAGAAGCAGACAGCTCACAGTGGGAATGGTGCTACCTTATAACCTCAAATCCTGCCTCCAGTGACCAATTTCCACTAAACAGGACTCACCTCTTAAAGGTCTGAATCCCTCCAAAGATCACTTTCGGTTGGGAACTAAGTGTTCAAATTTATAACTGTATAGGGAAAATTTCACATCCAAACTATAATAACCCTCCTATTCTGGTCCTACTGGAGAAGAACCAAAAAAGTTTTAACAGCTCATTTACTTCCATACTGTGCTACATTTTTCATTGGTATGCTATACTTCTACTCAATTTAACTATTTTAATACATCAAAAACCCTAACGTGTCACTGGCTTTTCATTGAACAACTATTCCATGATGACAGCTGTAGAAAGCAAAATTACAAATGCATATAAAATTGTTTATGTAGTGGCATAAACAGGCAACTAAACAATAATATTCACTATGCAAAGACGAGGCTGTGAACAGGCTTAGTTGACTTAATTGCCTCTCATAAGAGGATGATCACTAAGCCCACCATGAACCACTGCACTCTTAAATAATCATTTTTAGGACTTTTCTATTCATCTATTAAGCTCATAAACTGAGAAAATAACTTTCATTACATTTTTAAACCCATAATGTCTTCATTTGTCTTCTAGGACTTTGTATGGAATGCCTTCTACAAATATCCCAAGATCTTATCTTGAAAGTTGTCTAAATACTGGAGGAATATTAACCTTGTTTAAGAAAGCTCCTAGAGAAAATAGGGGTGCTGACCATGTTGGTAACATCTTAACTTAGAAATGAGAAGTGTGCATGGGTAACAGCAAGGTACATTGTGGACCCTGCAACTTGGATACAAATGTCCCATCTCCACTGTGTACATATTTGTGTTTTATTTCCAGAAATAACACTCCTTTCTCATGTGGATGCCTTATCTACTATTCAGATTTTCTTTGCACTCCGTGTATAATTCCACTCTTTGCAGAGGTGAAAGTCATGGTCTCTGCTTTCTAGAAGTCAATGAACTAGTGAGGGAGAAAGAAACTGTCGAATGAAATTCACAACCCTACATTATACAGGAATGAAGTCTGCCTAGGGAATCATGAGATAAGAGTAAGGGATAACTAACCTAGATGGAAAAGAAGGACAAATTGGAAGCCCACATCTGCTCTGATGCAGAAACTCACAACACCACCATAGGACAAAGAAGCCCAGTCAAAGAGAACAAGATTTAAGGTGCACTGGAGACTGCAGGTAACTGGGCATTAGTGACATCTATAGGACAGAGAAGCATAAAGCACAAATTCAGAAACTGGGCCATCAATGGCTCAAGCTAGGTTAATGGGGAGTCTGAAAGAGCTGCAGAGAGTTGTATTTTTGGAGGTCATCTCAGGCACAGAGATAAGACTGAAGAAAGTGAGCTCTAGAATGTGAGAAACAAGTAATGCCCAGGTCAATCAGGGTCTCACAAATTCCAAAACACAACAGGATCATCCAATCTAACCCCCTTCCCAGATATGCAGGACTGAGGCCCAGTGTCTCTTTGGTCTGTTTACCTCCTTCTTTATTCTCAGTGGACACTTGAAACCAGAACTCCCTGGATATTTCTGGAACAATCTGGAATTGATACTGGTATATGAAGTTCAGCTTTAGACTCAAGAAACAGAACCACATTCTAAAGTGTAAAGGGAAAAAAAAAAAAAAAACAACAAGAACCACCAACTGGCACAGGTAATACTGAATGTGAGTTCTTTAATAAGGTTACAGTGGAATACTTTATGTAATCAGAGATATTTTGAGAATGAGAGGGAAGGTCTGAACAGCCAGAAACACTCCACATCAGTACTATTCCATGCAAATTGATTCGATAGGTTATATTCCTTTTTTTGTTTTCTTTTATTATGGTGTGTGTGTGTACAGATGTAGAGAGTGTGACCCGAGCTTATTCATGAGGAAGATGTCAAGTGTACTCTACCACTCTTCTGTCTTATTTCCCTGATACAGAGTCTCTCAGTGATCCTGGATCCCATGCCATTCTAGTGCTATTCCTGTTTCCATCCCTATCAGCAATGGGGTTACACGCATGCATGACCATGCCTGGCTTTTTACATGGGTGCTGAAGATTAAAATCATATCCACATACTTGCACAGAAAGTATTCTTACTCAGTGAGCCATCTCTCCAGGCCCTGATTTGCTGGCTTCTTAATCAAACAGTCTCATAGCTGCTCAATAAAATGTCCTGAAAAGTTCATTTCCCACGGTTTCTATGTCCTTGGCCAAGGTGATCTATTGCTTCATTTATTTTGGTATGCCTTCTAGCACCTTTCTCAGGTTTGCCAATTTTGTTATTATAACCAAAGAACTAACTGATCTGTCTTCATATTTTCAGACAAGACAATTTAGCTCCATAGTAAGTTCAAAACTGAAAACCTTGGACTGGAGTTAGAGCTTCACGTAAAAGCCATGCATCAAGCATTTGGAGCTGCTCTGATTACTATGTAACACCAACAGGATGCTCGTGGATTTCACCCTTCACCTTCAGAACTAAAGCCATCACATTTGGAAAGGTGCACAACTAAGGTGTCTCAAGTTGATGTTTCATAACCTGAGTTGTGCCCGGTTGTGTAGCATGGTAATCAGAAATCATTACAAATTATTCATACATCCCATGGGTAGAGGAAGAAAGCAAGTTGTCCACTAATTTATGTTTGTGCATGCAAAAATCCACATAGATATGTGATGTTTTGGAGTGCAGCGTTAATATCATATTTGAACATAAAACACCAGATTTCAAAAACAGTTTATCAAGTTGGCAGCTTAAGGCTATATCCCTAGATCCTAGAATATACATTCATTTCCTTATATCTTTAATGATAGTTCATTGCAAATTATGACATTTGCATCTTTAACATGAAACCAAATAAATATGATTCTAGTATTGAAATTTTGGAAGAGAGCACAGAGAAATAGTGTTTATGTTCCTGATAAATCAGGTTGCCACAAGAAAAAACAGTTGACAGCCATTTTTTTTTTAGTAGATAACATGCTATTCCTTAAAAGAAATAGAAAATTAATGTTTTTTCCTTATAAATTTACAAGAAAGGTAAATCTCTACATTAATATAGAAAACAACTTGAAGGAGCAATCACTTTGAATTGTCTAAATCCAGAGTGGGCAGACCACAACCTCTTGCCAAACCCAGCTCACTGCCTGCTTTTCTATGAGCCGACAACTGACAAGCAGTTTTGGGGAGGGGGGAGCGGGTTACATGTCTATGTGTATGTGTGTGTATGTATTCACATGTGTGTAGGTACCTATATTACACATGTGTGTATGTGCATGTAGAGGGAGCAGCCAATGTTGGGTATCCTCCTAAATCATTTTCTACATTACTGATCGAGGCTGGATCTATCACTTTACTCAGAACTTCCTAATTTGGATAGTCTAGCCAGCCAGCTTATCCCAGCGATCCTGTCTCTGCCCTTCCAGTAGTGAGATTACAGACAAGCTGCCAAGACTACACATTTACTTGGGTGGTGGAGATGAGATCTTAGGTCCTCACACTTGTACAGTAAGTACTTTATCAACTAAGCCATCTCTCCAGCCCTAGTTTTACATTTTTATTTTTAGTTCTTAGATGAATTTATGTTTTCACTTAAATAGGGGAGATCTAAAAAACAATACAATCATGTGAAAATTTTGAGAATTTCAAATTTCAGTATTTCTAAACTATAAAGCTCTTTGAGCACAGTCTTGCTCAATTATACAATCTGGGGTAACTTCCCCATGAAAGCTAGAACAGAACATTCATGCAGGGACCATAGAACTTCTATGGTCCTTTAATTAAGTAATTAAGTCTTAATTACTTACTATTTTTGTTTTTATTTTTTTTTACAGGTAAAAACAAGTTTCCAACCTTGAAACTAAATCATTTCATTAGGAATATTTTTTTAAAAAATAATTTATACATTTAATCTACAATATGATTTATGGAAAGCATGATTTGGAATTGACATTCTGATTTATATCTCTAGAAATGGCTTCCCTGAGAAAATCTGAGAGCACTTGGGTAAAAGACTATTTTATACACCCTTCTACTATTCACATGACTTTAATTCAGGCGTCCTAACTATTCCACCTCCAGTCTCCCTGGATTTGTACTCCATTACTTGGAATGAATTGAATCACTTTTTAGAAAAGTCTGAGGCCTATGAAGATGGCTCAGTGGTTAAAGTGCAAGTCTGCCAACTAGAGGTTGGCTCCCCAGCACGCATCTATAATCCCATTGTGCCTAACACAACTGGAGGCAGAGTCAGGGGAATAGAGCCATGGTCATGGACCAGCTAGTCTGGCCTTCCTAGCAGCAAAACAAGAGAGACCCTGTCTCAAAAAGGTGGAAGGAGAGAACCAACACTTCAAGGTTGTCCTCTAATCTACGTGCACGCGCGCACACACACAGACTGCAAAATGTTTGACCTCACATTTGGTCTTTCACTTTACCCTAGGCCCAGTTTGAACTAAATCCTCTCCCTAGACTGATAATATTAAAAATAAATAATACGATAGACTTTCAGTTGCTAAGATGAGCTCTGAGGTCTCATACTGTCTTTCTATATCCATCTGTTAGAACTTTAAAATCAAATTTATTTCAATGGGAATATATTTTGAACGAATGGTACAAGGAGGTAGGTTTATAATGAAGAAGCATAAGTGTAGGGCTTGCCACACATATACATTTATTTCTTCCCAGATAGAACCCAGCTTTGAATATCAAAATATTCAAAGCACATTCTAGATGAACCCAACAATAGTCGCTTTCAGAAATAAGAAGTGGAGTATTCATTTAAATACTAGAACATCCGTATATATCATGGTCCCTTAGCAATCATCATGCCATTATTTTGATTTTGAGCAACCTAAGGCTAATATGTTCTGGATGATTGACTGAAAAAAAAAAGAATCTCGACTACATTATCAGCTGTGCATCTCCAAGGTAGTTTGTGTTTCTTTCCTTAGGCTCAATACTCCAGATCTTAGAATTTAATGACGGTTTATCTTTTTTGATTGCCAATCATTTAAAATGAACTGATTTGTACTTTTTTTTTTCCAAAAATTTCTATCCTTTGCAGCTTATAAAGCCCTGTGGATTTCATCCCTATCTTTGAGAAAGCAGTAATTTTAAAACTCATTGTGAACATGATTTAAGATTTCCGTGGAAAATACACAGAAAGAACTGCAGAAAAGTCCATTTCGGGTACCTGTTAACTTGCAAGATATTACCACCTCATTCAAATGGGAAATCTGACCAGCATAAAATTATAAGGTTCATATCACAAAGATACATGCATCAAAATAAGTGCAGTTCTGTAGTGTCCCAGAGTCCATAGTCTGCATAAACATCCCCAAAAGAAAAGAAAAATTAAGCATTCATGTATCCAGAACAACGAGTAACGTATCACTGCATATGTCTGTGTGTGTGTCAGTGTCTGTGTGAGCCACAATGAGCCAGCCTCCTCACTCTTGCATTTATTCCATAAGATATGTGGATTTAACGGTTGATTTCTTTTGAATTCCTTGAATCCATCTTGGGCATGCATTTGCAAAGATATAAACTGTGATTTAGTTCGATGACTGCAAACTGGGATTTATTTAGTTATCTGGGGTCAGTGGACATGTAACATGCTTTCATAAAATGATATTGAGCAAGGAAGAAACTGCATTTGAATGGAAGCTGAATAACAATATGCTGAACTCAGAGGTGGCAGGCTCAGGCTCCAGCTCATTTTGTTCATCCAAGTGGAAAACAACACTAATGTTAACTCTTTGTCTCAACTTCAGTCCATAGCAAATACACAACAGGAATAATACAGGAAAGTAGTCTGTCCTTAAATTAATACTACCTGTCCTTAAAATGCCTCCTGAAAGACTAATAAATTGAACTTTGGGAATCTTCCCTACCTATAACTGTAGGACAAATACTCTATTACCAGGTCAGATTGGGGATAATAATAAATGTTTATAAATAAATGAACATTGGTCCCAGTGGAATAAAAGGGGAATCAAGGAGCAGAGTCCCACTTGCTAATACCATGTCTCCTGATGGCTTGTGTTTTTGACCATTGCAAGGAATTTGTCAGTAGCATAGCTAAGGAAAAGGATTCTAAATACTTGTTCCATCATTAAAACTGGGTAATTCCCCCAGCATTCAAGCACTAAAAGGTACCACTAGTAAAGAGCTATAAATTTGACCATTCAAAAAATAAGACCTTTTATATAATGGAATTGGCACAAATAAAACTTGGAAGAGATCAATTGTGATAGGAAAACAATATATCAAACTTAATAAATGGGTATCTGTAATACAAAGAATTGGTGAAGGATGGATGGAAGTGCCTTGATCAACACTCAAAAAGTTAAATGAACTACACTGTATGGATTTTATTTTTTTAAGGGTGGTGTGACAGAGTGAGAGTGATAGGTTCAGACACTGATTTCTTAGATAAAAACAGTAGCACTAAGTACACTATGGAATCCTGGATTAGATTTTTCTATCCCAGAAAGGACATTAAGGGCTGGGGAGATAATGCAGCAGATAAAGTACTTGTCATGTAGCATGAGTACCTGAGTTCAGATCCAGCACCCACATAAAGCTGAACACCATAGAACTGGTGTCTGTAATTATTAGCTTACCTAGGGTGAGAAGGGAGATGGAGGCAGAAGAATTACCTGGAAGCTCAGGAAGCATCTAACCTGACAAACAATTGAAATTTTCCTCTGACTTCCACATGTACACCTCCATACTTACACACATGAGCATATACTCACACAAATGCACTTTTTAAAAAGGACATTAGTATAAAAATTGATAAGATGCAAATAAAGTATGAAATGTTTTTATTAGTAAGGTATGTACAAACATTGTTTCTTAGTTTTGGTAAATTTGCAAGGTTATATATGATTCTAGCATTAGGGAAAATGAATGAAGGATTTACACTATTTTTGCAACTTTTCTGCAAAACAAAAATGCATTGCAAAATAATTTAAAAGAAATTGTAAGACAACATTGATAGTACAAACAGAAAAAGGCTGAAGGAGATAAACACAGAGAACATCCAACTCCAACTAAGCCAGATATTCAGAGATACAGAGGCTCCCAAAACCTCATCACTGAAGTAGAACTAAAATGATCCCAATGTGGCTCAGGGAAACTCACGGAAGAGGGGGCGGAAAGATTGTTAGAGTCACAAGTTGGGGCATTATGCACAGAGACTGGGGCATACCCCCGAGAACTCTTGACTAACCTCACAATGCATGACACACATTCCCCATTGATGAGGGTCCCTTTGAAAGTGGGAGGACAGGGAGGAGGACAATGGAACCAATACTATGAATGTAAAATCAGAATAATATAAATAAAAAAATATATATTTAAAATAAAAAATAAAATAAAAATTTATACAAAAATTTATAGGGTGTAAGTACATACATCAAAAAATTGTCTGGAAATATATAATCCAAACTATTCACAATGGTTATTTCAGGGCTGGAGGTTAGATAGATACAGCAAACCTTCTCTCATTTATTTTACATATTTTTCTACTATAAATGAATTTTTAATAAATAACCTATACTGATTTTATAACCATAATAATTCCAATACATGTTCATTGTTGAAAGTGATTTCATGGTTAGTCATTTAGGTAACTCAAAGAAATCACAAGGCATATAAATAATGAAACAAGAGGATTTGAACATTAGACCCAATTGCAGAGTCTGAACTGTCAGGCACAACATGACTTATGGGCCTTGAGCTCCTGGGGCAAGGATGCTATTTTACTTATGGTAGTATTTCCCACAGGAAATGCTAGGGCAGTATTTAGCATATCCTAAACAATCAATATGTGTCTATCAAGTGCAATTGAATTCCAGTATGAATATTCTAACACAAATGTAATAGACTTTCCATTTATAAAAGTCTAAGTCCGTATAGCTGATTTCTGCTAAGCTTCTTGATTGCACTCAGAAACAAATGCATCTTTAGAGTCGGTGAGTATAATTAGGAGCTGCAAAAAGAATGGAACTGAATTCAACATGAAGAATACAGACAGACAGACAGACACACAGACACACAGACAGACAGACAGACAGACACACACACACACACACACACAATAGTAAAATAAAAAAGTTTAACTTGCTTTGCAAAACGCCAGCTTGAAACTTTGGATGAAACAGCATTAAACAAAACCCAAACCACTGCTATAAATAACAGAGAGTGTTGGGATGTACATGGCTGTTGTATGTTTAAATTGCTTTCATCTAATTCTGTAAAACTACAGAATGTTCTGGCTGTGTTTTTTGTTTTGTTTTGCTTTGTGTCATTGCTGTTTTCAGTTTATCGGTTAAAGCACAAGTATGTTTCAATTTTATATTGGAAAACATTTATTAAAAGTAAAGGTTAAAACCTTGCTTTCTTTGTGGCTCTCTAGAAACACATATGGATTATGTCACAATGCTATGGCATCTTGAAATCTGAAAAATGTTATTACTTAAATGGACTGGCTGACCTTTTCATTCATTATTTCTATTCACAACATGTTGAACAGGCTGTTGGGTGGGAGGTCCTGATTCCAGGATCCAGGGTGAATAAAACTCACCCACTAAATAGAATCTCTAATCATTAGGAATGTAAATCACAAAGATGTTTATAGAAACACTGAATGCAATTTTGAGAAGGGTATTTCTTGGAAGAGTCAATGAAAGCGTAAAGGTTTTATTTATTTATTTTTTCTTCCAGGCAAGGGGTGCTGACTATATAGTTGGGTCAGAATAATGAATGACGTCACTTATGTATTAAAACCAAGTATTCTGAGAAAACATTCTGAAGGGATTTCAAAAATGCTAAAAGAAGAAAAGGATAGACAATTAAAGGACAAAAATAAGAATAGAATGTATAGCACTCATTTCTTAGGTGTTAGAAAGAAAATACAGGGCTGGAGCGATGGCTTAGCAGTTAAGGCATTTGCCTGCAAAGCAAAAGGATCTCACTTCAATTCTCTAGGACCCAAGTAAGCCAGATGCACAAGGGGGTGCATGCATCTGGACTTCATTTGCAGTGGCTGGAGGCCCTGGCATGCCCTTTCTCTCTCTCTCTCTGCCTCTTTCTCTCTCTCAAATAAATAAACAATATTTAAAACAAGAAAATACATACATAGATGGCTGTAAGATAGTCTACAAAAATGAATAAAAAAATTTAAAGAATTGTTTGTGGATCTTTTATTTTGAAGTTGTTCTGCCTTAATATTGTAAATATTTATATTATCACAGAACAATTAGTTCCATGTTTATCATTGTAGCTCAAAGGGCTGAGGCCAAAGGATTGCAGAGTTCAAGATCAGTCTTGGGTATATAGTGATCTCAAGGGCAGTCTGGGCTACATAGCAAAATATTGTCTTAAACAATAGACTAATAATAATTAATTGACTCATATTTCTTATTGGGTGTGGTGGTACACACCTATATTGTCATCCCCTGGGAGTTTGAAGTAAGATGATCTGGAGTCAGGCCATCATGGGCTACACAGTGAGATCCTGTCTCACTGGGGAGATTGGATCAGTAGGTAAAATACTGTGAAAATATGAGGATCTGAGTGGAGCTCCCCAGAACCCATGTGGTGGTGCACAACTGCCAGTAACCCCAGCTCTAGGGGATACAGCAGCAGAGACTTCTTGGGGCTCACTGCCTGGCTGGTCTAGCTTACTATGAGCTCTAGTTTCAGTGAAAGATTCAGCCTTAATGAGAATAATAATAAGGCACCTAACATTCAACTCAGGCTTCCATGTGCACATGTACAAATATAGCACATATATACACATGGAAAAAGACAAAAAATATATTTCCTTCTCCCTATTCCACAGTAATTGCCCAAACTTCTGTCCTCTCTTGGACCCTTATTTCCTCCCATTCCTAAGCAAAGAGCTAGTCAAAGAGTATTGCTTCCAGTTGCCTACACATCAGAGTTCATGGATCTCAAGCTTGTCTTGTTTTAGTGTAACTGCCATAGGAAGTGTGCATTATCATTAACTTTAAAGGAATCAGGAATACCACTCTAGCTTTGTTTGTGCTTACTCACATCTGGTAATTTTCAGTTTCATTCTGCCCATATTCAGCTATCTACTGCAGGCCTTCTATGGTGTGATGTTCAATGCACTCAGGGCAACCCCAACAATCTCTCTCTCTTTCTCTCTCTTTCTCTCTCCCTCCCCTCAGCTTCTTCATGGAATGAGGCAGCAAGAAGTATCTTCTCAGATGCCAGTGCCATGCATTGGACTTTGCAAACTCCATGATAATGGGTCCAATGTGTTAATATTGCTTATAGAGCAGGTATTCTGGTATAGTAGCAGAAAGAAAAAAAAAAAAAAACAGCATCCTTATACACTACCTTTATTCTGTTTTCATTTGCTTGGCACCCACCATTCCTGTATAACCATATTTCTATTATTTTTAAAAGCTAAAACCACTGCACCCCTCCTTTCTCAAGAACAGATTGCATATATTGAATAAAACATTAAATTTCCTACTTATCCCGAAACTTTTTTTTGAACTAAAATGAATACATCATTCAGTTAAAAGAAGTTTTCATCAATAGCTGTTATCTTACTCTTTGCTTTAGGTCATTCGTTCATATACTTGGTGATGAATATAAAGGTCTCTGTAGATACAACTATTCATTTGGAGGTCCCATGAGTACTTGCTCCCTTATTACATGATAGCAACTCTGACTATATTTCAAAATCCAATATTATGTGTCTGGCAAAAAGTTGGCATTACATGGATTGAAGGAAATTAATTGAATCATTAAATTGATAATCTTATCTCAAGCCAGCATAATATCTCAGAAGTCAGGAGGCTAAGGCAGGAAGGTATTGAGACAGAAGACAGCCAGGCTACATAGAGAGTTCAAGGACCATCTGAGCTACATACCAACACTCTGTTTGGAAAAAAAAAAAAAAAAAAAAAAAGACCATCAGCTACACTGAACATTGTTGATGCTAAGTAAACAAGCTATATTTATAAGTATGCATACACACACAGAAAATAGGTAAAACACACATGAATAATATGATTAAGATGTATAAAATAGTGAATGGGGATCTTTAGCTCAGTAGTAGAGTGCTTTCCTGTCCTGTTCAATGTGTGTGTGTGTGTGTGTGTGTGTGTGTGTACATAAAAATATGAATTAAAACAAACACACCAAAATCTCACCATTTAATAGTCCTCTGCTTGGTAATGGAAGAAAAAGAGAAGAGGAGGCTTGATTTCATTTTAAGAAGGACATAGGAACTCAGAAGGTTCATTGGTTCATTATTTCTGAGCTCAGTTCTTGCCCTCTCTGAGACATTGATAATAGTTAATATTGTGCAGACATATACTTGTTTGCAAAGTATCCCTGGTCCTCAGCCTCCAGGAAGCAAAACTAGAAATATTTCAGTAGAGAATAAAGGAAAGAGAGAGACAGGAGAAAGTGTTTGAAAATATCAAGTTTGAGGGCAGTGTGGGTAACATAAAGGAGAGCAGTAGCCTGAGCCTCCGAAGGCACTAGGGAGTTGTAGGGAACACAAAGAAAACAAGTTGTGGAGAACAAGAAGCAAAGGCCTGTTCTGCCACAATGGCACCTCTGTGACCATGGAGGAACACATGATATCATGTTCCATGTTTGTAAGTATAAACCTCCTGATTGTTAAATGTTGGCAATTAATGGGAAATCAAAGCACCATGCATTGTGCACTATGCGGTCAAACGGGAGAGAAAAGAAGGCAATAAGGGAAAAGACAGGGTAACTATATATTCAAAAGGGAAGGAAGGAAGGAAGGGAAGGAAGGAAGGAAGGAGGGAAGGAAGGAGGGAGGGAGGGAGGGAGGGAGGGAGGGAGGGAGGGAGGGGAGGGAGGGGAGGGAGGGAGGGAGGGAGGGAAGGAGAAGAGAGGGTAAAAGAAAAGAAAAACAAAAAAATAGAAACAGAAGAAAATTACATCGTCTAGATAAATCTGGGCACAGCTGGCTGTGGCTATGCTGGCCACCACTCTGCTGGATGAGGTCAGCAAATTACAGCCTTGGATTAGAATCAGCCCTCTTTTTATTCTTTTCTTTTCTGTCTTTTTTTTTTTTTAATATTTTCTGGAACATAGCCATTCTAATTCATTTGGCTGCTTCTCTATTACAATGGCGAATTAAGTAATTGTGACAGAGACTGTCTAGCCCACAGTGCCTAAAATATTTACAACAGGACCTTTACAGAGTTAGCTGTCCCTGCTCCAAACATTGCTTTTCCAGTCACCCCCACTCATGCCAGGAACTGAACTCTTGTAATTACCACACATGGCAAAAGAGACTTTCTGAGGTAGTGCTTCCCCAGTAAAGAAATACAAGAAGCCTATGCTCATACACTGAGGTTTCTAGGTATTCTCACATGAAACTTCTGGACCAGATGGATAGCTAATAGACCTCTGTGCAAACATACACACAAAAGAATAATGTCAGGATTATAGGAGAAAAGGGAGTTGGAGTCAGAGGCATCAACTTTAAAACATGAGATTCCAGTCGAAAGAGGACTGGAAATTCTTCCTTACCTGGCTACATGCAATGAGAGCACATGCAGGGAAAAACCTGATATACAAATTTGGGAGAGGTGGGTGCTATGTAAATAGCTTGTAAAGGGTCATGAGACTTGGCCCAGAGCTTTTGAGTCCAGGCCTTTTACCCAGCTCACTAGCTATTTCCCATACTTGGGAGTGCCTTTCGCTTTAAGTCAGTATTCCCAATACCTTTCCATGTGCTCATGGTACAATTTTTTGTTTCAGGACACAAAAACCTGTCAGTTATAATGGATGCCCCCACTTTTAGTTCTGCACCAACACAGCAGGGTCTGTAGTCAGCGGGTAGTAGAGCACTGACTAGCATGTGCAAGAGCCTGAGTTCCATCCACAAAAGAACTTTTTTTAAGGAGAAAAGAGTTGATTTATCAAAATAATATTTGCTTTCATTTCTAAACAATATTGCATGATTGAATTATATTACAGAGATATTTTAGAAAGTTTAAATCAGAATTTTAATATTTTGTATATGTTCATCCTTTCTAGCTAATAAAATTCATATATAAGGAATAGTTACCTGAATACTATCCAAACTTGGTTTTCCATCAGAAATATACTTCAGAAATTACAGTTTGTTTGTTTTATTTTTCCAACAAGTAAATTGTTGGTTACTTCCTGGGTGTATAAAAAGCAGAAAGTCCTTTTATAATACTTGTATTTAAGTTTAATTTTTATGGTATTACACAACTTGCAGGCTTACCAGGAGGCCTTTTAAACTTGTCCAACTGAGAGCGACTCATCAGGTAGCTTTGGTACAGGCAACTAGTTAGGGAAAAGGCTCACAAAGAGAAGAGCCTTAGTCATGCCCTCTCCAAGCCTACCTAGCTTTCCCAACCTACCTCAGTTGCAGAACTCAGTGTCTGATCTTCTCATCCAATCAGATCTCTCTCTCTCTCTCTCTCTCTCTCTCTCTCCTGCATGCATCCTACCAGATGTGGGTGGACCCCTTTTCTGAGCTCAGACCAATAGGCTTACACACCTGATGCAGGTGTGCCAATCTCTTTTGGAGCCCTGACTCAAAATATCTTACTTGGGCTTATGGAAGACAACTTCTTTTCTGGTTCTTTGGCTGCTCCATGCCTGGGTCTCCCAGCTGGTAAGGCTATTTCCTTCCCACTGCCAGAGTGGGAAGGGATATATCTTTGTTACTATTTGTATGGCCTTTTGATTTCTTTGGAAGCACATATCTTTTTAGAAAAAAAAAAACCCTTTTCACATTTTTGTTTAACAGGGCTCATGTTTGTTCTCCCACATGAGCTCACAGACCATGTGGGTGTACCTATTTTTCCTTCCATGGTTTGGGAACTCTGTCTTTCCCCATCCACTTTTCCTTGTTTGGTTCTTAAACCCTTCCACTTCCTCATATGCATGTATTTCTGAATAAAATTGCAATCCTTTATAAAACATTCTTCTCAGCCTAGTTTATCCAGTTCTGTATTTAATACAGACATGAACTGGGGGTTTGGAGTTCAAGGACTTTTCCTGAACCCACATAAACCCCATTACCTATAATTAAAGTTCTTCATATACAGAGGTTGTGAAGCAGAGCTCAATCACTTTGTAGTTATTATTAGCTGGTGATTGCACTGTGACCATCTGGAAGATGGCTTTCTCCTGACAGGAAGTAGAGAAAAAAGGAACTGAGGACTTCCAGTTGGTGGGGATGCCAGGAAGGCCAAGCTTACCACTCTTCTAACTCCAGTCCCTTTCCCAAACAATCACACCACTTACTATGAAATACTATAAATGATTAGAAAATTGTGTTAAAATGCATATTTCAGCAAAAGTATTCGTTGTCAACCCTTCAGCATGTATCACATAGTTTTCAGTTCCTGAGCTATTTATTCTTTAACAACAGGCCCATGAAGCCAGGACTATCGCTACTTCCATTTTACACTCAAGGGACTTGGAAACAGGATGGCAAGGGAAGGCACATAAAGGTCCAAGGAAATGTGAAGTGACATATTTGTTCCCTAGCTTCTCCTCTGCTTGACATTTAGCATGATTTGATTATAAGGAAGTATAAAGGAATCGAGATTATATTCACATCCAAAGAGCTCTCTTGCACTAATTTAGCTGCCAGACTTACTGTCATTCTTACAGGTCTTTTAGAATATAATTTGACATTTCACCTAAATCAAGGTAAATTAGTAGTGAAAAGAAATATCCAAGCAGGGCTAGAGAGATTGCTCAGTGGTCAAGGCACTTGCCTGCAAAGCCTAAGGTCTCAAGTTGGATTC
Organism: Orientallactaga sibirica; assembly: GCA_036365145.1. Taxonomy (NCBI): domain Eukaryota; kingdom Metazoa; phylum Chordata; class Mammalia; order Rodentia; family Dipodidae; genus Orientallactaga; species Orientallactaga sibirica. The sequence continues at coordinate 22,456,094 of JAEOAD010000029.1, read as the reverse complement.
CCTAATATTAATATCAAGCCAGATGCAAAAGGTGATTCATGTGTCCAGAGTTTGTTTACAGTAGCTAGAGGCCTTAACATGGGATTTAGAAACTATTCTTTAGATACTGTTTTTGCTTTCTATCAGCTTCTTTCTCTCTCTTCCAATCTCTTTTAAATAAATAAATAAATAAATAAATAAATATTTTTAAAACAGAAATATCCAAGCAACCCAATTGTGGTAGTTTAAAAAGATGGCCTCTAATATATTCAATGTTTTATTAGTTTGTAGTTTCAATCTGTTGCTTTTGGCTTTTTCTATCTCTGTCTCATCCTTTAAGAGGGGGCCAACTTCTACCATTATGGAATCTCCCCTGGATCTGTAAGTTTCAATAAATATCCCTTCCTCCATAACTGTGCCTGGTTTGGAAGTTCATCTCAGCAAACCTGAAGATTTCTGCTACACCAGTGAACTTCAGTTTTTAATTAATTAGTGACTTGGGTGGACCTTGACATTTTCCAGAAAAGTTTACAAGAAGCACAAAAGGCATCTAAAGACACAGGTAGAAAGTGTACTCCATCCATCTCAGTGAATTCCCGGGTATGAAATCATGGGACTCAGTTAGGCACCATAACTCTCTCAGCAAAGTGCTGTCTTACATTTGTGCTTTCTAGTATGAGAGCCTATAAAGGAGGAGATGGAGAATGGGGAATTTTGTACATTTGGAAGGAAGGAAATAAAAATATAGAAGCCATACTGAATTAGTCACCATCACAAAGAATCAAGGTAAAATTTAACAAATGGACCACAGACTCTTCCTGATGGACTATTCCAGGCTTGTAGAGAATTGTTGAAGATTATACACATAGCCTGAACTGAAATTTCAGGATACTTATCTGTGAATATGAGATACTACATCAATTGGCTCATTAAACTCTTCAGGGTTGTTTCCTCATTGTAGCAGACAGCTTCAGGTTCGCTGAGATGAACTTCCAGACCAGGCACAGTTATGGAGGAAGGGATATTATTTATTGAAACTTACAGATCCAGGGGAAGTTCCATAAAGTCAGGAAAAACGGCCTGCTCTCCACAGGGCCAAACAGAGAGAGCAAAAGCCAACCAGCCACCACAGCACACAGAGCAAAACTACCGCCAAAAGGTCACACAGCACACTTCAGGAACTCCTGCTAGGCACATTTGCATATCTTTACAATGGAATCTCAAACCATCACCACACCTGAAGACTGGCCCCCAGTGACCTTGCCTCTAGCAAGGTGATTGCAGATGCAAACTATAAAGTAATAAAACATTGAATATATTGGGGGACATATATTCAAACTACCACATTCCGCCCCTGGCCCCCAATAGATTTAGCTCCTGGCCCCCAATAGATTTATAACTATCACACATTGTAAATTGTACTCAGTCCAATTTCAAAGGTTCTCAAAGTCTTGATCAACTTAAGATAGTCCTGTAAAATCAAACAAGTTAAATACCTTCAACATGTAAAGGCTCAGAGTAAACATTTTTAACTGTATAAGGAATAGCAAGGAGAGACTAGAACAATGCAAACTCAACCACCATCAGCCATCATCAAACTTCTGCAGTTCAAGTTCAATATAACCAGAGACTGACATTCTCCAGGTTTTCCAATTACGCCCCTCCAGCTAGGCAGAGTCACCAGGGAAAACTTTCATCCCATGCCAACACTGCACTCCATGGTAGCCCTTTTGCACAGTCCTGGTATATCCAAAACATCTTCAGGTCTCCATGCAAACCACGGTCCATCTTCCAAAAGGTTCTTCCAGCCTATTCCTGAGGGTCTTCACGCCCTGCCTCATGCCGCATCTCAGCAGCAGCTCCTGGAACCGTGTGCAATTCATGACCACTCCATGCATTTTTCCTGCTTCCAAAACTAATACCAGGTGTGCAGGACACAGCCATATTCTTAATCCAGGGACAAAATAAATCATAGCCTTGAAAAGCAGGTTCCTTCTCCAGTCAGCTCTTTCCAAGAATTTGCATTTCTAACAGTCTTTCCTCAGGCATCCTCTCCATTGTTTTAATGTAAATCAAGTCAGGCCACCTTCCTTCCACCTTCCTTAAGATTGCTAATGCGTTGACAATAGCAGCTCCAGTAACCTAAAACCAGCCTCAGTGCCTCTGCTTTTAACTTGCTTCAGTTTTTCCAACTTAAAATCTTAAAATCTCAGTCCGATATCTTTAGCCAAGCACATCAGTCCATTACAAATTTAACTTTGATCAAACAGTCTGGGCCTGGATAGCCGAACGTAGCCATCCCTTATGCCAGTAGCCCAGTTCCAATAAAGTCCTCTGCAGTCTTTCCTTCCCCTTAGAAAGCTCATAAGCCAAGCCTCGAAGTTCAATACTGTCTGCACTTAGCATTCTCAAACTCTCATCAGAATAGTCCATAAAACTTGGCTTACCACTCCAGAAGGCATGTTCAGTTGCAAGCACCAAGTCCATGTCCATTCCTCCAAAACAAAGGTTCCAAAAGACGAATATCCACATGGTCAAGTTCATCGTGTCACCCCACACTCCTCGGTACCACTTTACTGTAGCAGACAGCTTCAGGTTCGCTGAGATGAACTTCCAGACCAGGCACAGTTATGGAGGAAGGGATATTATTTATTGAAACTTACAGATCCAGGGGAAGTTCCATAAAGGCAGGAAAAACGGCCTGCTCTCCACAGGGCCAAACAGAGAGAGAGAGAAACCAACCAGCCACCACAGGACACAGAGCAAAACTACCGCCAAAAAGTCACACAGCACACTTCAGGAACTCCTGCTAGGCACATTTGCATATCTTTACAATGGAATCTCAAACCATCACCACACCTGAAGACCGGCCCCCAGTGACCTTGCCTCTAGCAAGGTGATTGCAGATGCAAACTATAAAGTAATAAAACATTGAATATATTGGGGGACATATATTCAAACTACCACACTCATGGACAATGACATCCACAATTGTTTCTCGTGGCTCTAACAATCTTTCCAACCCCTCTTCCACAAAATTCCCTGAGCCATGCTGGGAGCATTTTAAGTCTACTTCAGTGATGGGCACTTATGAGCCTTTGAATCTCTGGTTTTCTCGGTGTTGAGTGTCCTCAGTGTCTCTCTCCTTCACCCTTGTACTGATATCAGATTCACTAAGAAAGCAGCACTCTTGATCATTGGAAAATAAATTTTTATAATTAATAAAATCATTCTATGAGGGAGAAACTAAATTACTAGTTATATAAGCATGTACATGATAGGGAATGATTATTTCTTTTTCTTTTTTTTAAATTAAGTGGAAACTTTGTATGGACACACCATGTGTTGGTACCTTCATTTCCCTCCTCCCTGCCCCCATTTCACTGGGGGCCCTCCTCAGGTGGATTGCTGGTATTCCCCCTGGGGTTGTGAGTTATGAGATGTGAGAGCAGCAGTCATTGTAACACAGTGGGCAATGCCTCTGGACATTCCCTTTCACTCTGTGACTCTTTCAATCTTTTGCCCCCTCTTCTGCAAAATTCCCTGAGTTGTGGTGAGTGTATATTAAGTCTACTTTAGTATTGTACTCTCAACAACTTCTAGATTTCTGCTTTGATACATTTTCAGAACCCTCAGTGTCTGCCTCCATCACCCTAGTGCTAGTTGTCATGGTCACCATTGATACAGCATTCATGCTCATCTCGCCAGTTATGCTATGGTTTCACCTGGGCCTTGGCTAATATGCAAGGGGTGGTTCATGTTCTCAGTTCTTTCTACCTTGCCCAAATATCAGAGGGTCCCAGCTGCCCCACACCCGATTATTTCTTTTTCTCAATGACCAGTCAGATGATTAACTTTAGAAACTGCTGTAAAACAAGGTGTGAGAAAATGTTAGTTTCTTAAACCTTAACAGAAGAATAGGACTTGTGGAAAGTGGGTAGTTACCTTTACTAAGTGCTACCTACCTACTGGTTTTTCAAAGCCTAATTTCTTCATGCATGATATGCATATGTGAGTCTGTGCATATGGCTATATGCTGCATAAATAGCAGTGTTTTATGTTCCTCATCCCTACCCTGGCATCTGCAAATTCCATATATAAATTCTCCAGACCAAGACAAATAGATATAAAGTATACCCTAGTTATTTTACAAATCCAACCTGCTATTCCCTAAATGCTAATTATTCTATCAAAACAAGGTATTGAATGTGTGTGTTTGTGCATGTGTGAGGGTGAGAGAGAGTCAGAAATGTATGATATTTGCTTTCTTTTGTACCTGGTAGTAAAAGACCTCTAACTTAAAAAATTAAAACATAATCATCTTATGAATTTTGATAGTATAGCTTCTGCTATCAAGCAATTTTCTTCTTGAACAAGCACAAATCACAAGTCCACTTCCAAAGCTAAGCAGACGAATAACATATAATTTGTTGAATTACATTTCCAGAGGACATGTTTTTTTCTCTTCTGTGGTACCCTGGTCATTTTTGAGGAGGTGCTATTCCTGATGTATGAGGTCAGACAAAAATAGGGAAAGGGAGGTGCACTGTAGCACTATCTATCAACTGATCTAAAGGTAGAGCTGCCTTGTAGTCATCTAACCAGAGTTTAACCAACTTATAAATGCAACAAATATAAGGGACTGAGTTGGGAAAATAATAATAATAATTCTTAAATCCCTCAATACATATAAATAATGTAGATATAAAACTATCACCGGGGAGAAGTGGCCTTTTTACTTATTGATGCCAAATTACTTCTTTAACTTTTTGTTTTCATGAAATTGATTGATTTCACACTCAGTATCGCTGTAGTTTCATACACCAGTGCATGGAATTGTTATTTCACAGTTTTACCTAGAGTACTATAAAGAGGAAGAAACAAAATTGTTAAGCATGTGAAGCTCACCCAGTCTCTGGCCCTTAAGTTCTGACAAGACCTGTTCCAACTGGCATGACTATGAGAGGGTACATACATGCCAAAAGCTGCAGCCTATTTCTCAGCTATTGTGGTATGTTTTTTCTGCCACTTCAGGTATCCTGCATCTCATCTGTTATAGAAGGTTCCACTAATGAAAGGGCACAGGTGCCAAATTAGTTGCTTGTCTTCTTCTTGTGATCAAATACCTGACAAAAAGCAAAGGAAAGAAGAAAAAGCTTACTGTTTGAAGGGACACAGTCCATCATGGAGGGGAAAGACACGTGAAGTACATAGTCAGGAAGCAGAGAGAAGTAGAGCCCAGCTATCAAGCCTAAAGGCCCGTACCTAGCAACCCACTTCCTCCAGCAAGGCTGCAACTCTTGAAGATCCCACAACTTTCCAGAACAGCACTACCATCTGTAAACCAAGTATTCAATCACATGAGCCTACTGGGGGACATTTCATATCCGAAACACAGTAAGTACTAGTTTCATGAATGGAATTTGTCTTGGTTCCCTCAAGACAGGAAGTAGAAATAAAGAGATAAGTGACAAGTGGCATGGCTTTCCTACTAGGATGACTGGTGGCAAAGCAAACCTGGAGTTCTTGTATACATTACTGAGGCCCATCTCTACCCTAGCAATAGTGATGTGGTCTGCAGCAATGGAAACCTGGAAAAGCAATGCTGGATTTTTTTTTCTTAATGTAAGCAAAAACTATAATTTCTTTTCTTTTTAGAGTTCTGTATATGTTTAAGTATTTGCAATAATTCTCTTTTTTTCCCTTACAGTATATATGACAATGTTTTTTGGACTATACACAATTCCTCAATAGGCATCATACCACCCACAGGCTTAAAGTTTACAACCTCCCCTGCACTACTTCACTACTGAGTAAGATTGGGTTATTGTTTTATACTTAATGTTACTTTGTAAGTTCATATGTGATCAAAGTCACCACAAAAGGAAATATAAGAGCCTGGAATGACTCTGAAAACACTTAGCCACCCACCTTCACTTTACAAGACTTCATATCTGTTAAGTGCCAGAGTAGTAGGTTTCCTGACTCCCACACAGAGGTCCTTACATCCACTGCTTTGCCTCATTCCTTTCATAAGAGCTCCATTCCTTTCTTATGAAAAACAAGGAAATAAATAAATGTGTGGCTGTTAATCTTTTATCAATAAATTGTATTTATTTACTTTCCCCTTTCTGACTTAGCTCTCTACTTCTTTTTATTACATCTGCAAATCCCAGCATAAGCATATGCATAGGTCAACAGATAATGTCATTAAAAATTCAAGAAAAATGTCCTTAAAAAAGAAGAGAAAAAGATAAAAATTCTGACATCTCTCAATATTTGTTAATACAAAAATATAATGACATCATTCAGACTTTCCAAGTACTGTTGGTGGTTGTTCTCTTAATTGGCACATGTATTTGTTATGCACAACAAAGAACTTGTGAATGAGAGCGTTCATTTATTTGAGGAAACATCACATTTGCTTTGAAAAGAGTACCAATATTCAATGGTGATGTCATACCATAAAGAACTGTATAGCATCAGTTCTAAAAATGGAAAACAAATAAAAAGGAAAAAATGAAAACAAACATGCACAATGAAAATATCTAGGACAGAGATACTTCATTCACCTAAGCCTTTGCTTTTCTGAAATCTGAGCCTATGAGGTTATTCTTGGGTTTTAAGAACATGTATCTCACTAAGTCATCTTAGATGTGACCTTCTGATAAGCAGCAACTGTGTGCTCTTCCACCTTGCCTCTCCAAGGAAGACTGCTATAAAAGCCTCAACACTCCATTTCCGTGCTTTTGCCCCATCGATAAAAATAAAAATCTACCATGGTGCAAATTTAATTTCCTGTCAACATTTTCAAATAACTATCTAACTAGCCTGTGCACTATTGATATTTAGCCTAATACCAGGGAATTCATGATTGCTCTGGAAATTTCAATAAAGTACAACAAGGAAGGCCTTTGGTTTGTTAGTCATTGTTACATGCTGTAAGGACTTTGCATTTAACTGGTTTTAAAATAAGCATTGAAAGGAAAATAGTTTCATTTGCATATACACACATTCTTGATGATAGATAGATAGATAGATAGATAGATAGATAGATAGATAGATAGATAGATAGATAGGGAAATGAAGGAGAGAATAAACTTGGTCAGAATTCAGAGGGAATCTGAATTTTTTTCTCTTTGCATTGCAAATAGGGAATTACACAAGCCTGGATGTGTTGTTATTGTTGTGAGTGTCATTGTTGATGGACGTGATGTTTTGGAGATAGGATGAGTATGGTAGATATATGGATCATCAAGTACTGAGCTATTTCTTGGGTATGGCACTTTCACCCTCTGTAGCAGACAGCTTTAGGTTTGCTGAGATGAACTTCCAGACCAGGCACAGTTATGGAGGAAGGGATATTATTTATTGAAGCTTACAGATCCAGAGGAAGTTTCATAATGGCAGAAGAAGCTGGCCTGCTTTCAAAGGACCAAACACACAGAGAGAGAGAGAGCAAAACCACAGCCAAAAGCCTCACAGCACACCTCAGGAACTCCCATTAGGCACACTTTGCATATCTTTAGAGTGAAATCTTAAATCCACCACCACACCTTAAGATCCGCCCAGTAACTCTGCCTCCAGCCAGGTGGCTGTAGATGCAAACTATAAACTAATAAAACACTGAATATATTGGGGGCCATCTATTCAAACTACCACACCCTCATTCTCTACTTAGAATCTTCTTTGGCAGAATTTTCACCCTATGTTGAATATTGTAAGTTTTAGGGAAAAGTCCATACTGAAATTCAAAAAAAGAAAAAAAAAGGGGGGGGAGAAAAAGAAAAAGGAAAACCAGTCATGTCATTGGGTATCTGGACATTCTTTAAATATTTTTTTTTATCCATCCCAATAAAATATGCTTTAAAAAAATTCATGGTTTTTCTTTAAATTTGTTTTTATTTATTTTTACTTGAGGCAAAGACGGGGGGGGGAGAGAATGGGTGCATCAAGACCTCTAGCCACTACAAATGAACTCCAGACACATGTGCCACCTTGTGCATCTGGCTTACTTGGGACCTGGAGAATCAAACCTGTGTCCTTAGGCTTCACAGGCAAGCAGCTTAACCATGAAGTCATTGCTCAAGCCCTATACATGGTATTTCTGATACAGCTTTATATTTTACCTTTTCATAAACTTTTACGGAAGGAAAAGATAGCTTTCCATCATGGAAAACAGTAACTAATATAGTGAATGACAACTGGAGAAGCACCTGGCCTGTTATCTAGTACTTCTGATCACTTAGGATTTGCAGGCACACAGGGTCAGTGACAATGTTTCCTGCTGAGCAACCTTGGTCAACCAAGTGTGACAGTAACTTTCATGAATAACCAGTTTACACTTGTTATAACCAAACTTGGATTGCCCTGATTTTACCTCTTTTATTTACTGCATGTCCTAAATATGGAAAAATATCAACCTAGAGACACACACAGAATCCAATCCTCTATTCTTATAGAGCTGCATCCTTTTACTATAAAACTAAGGAAGGTGTCACTGGTGAAGCATATGTCAGCAAGAACAGCATTTAGAATTACTACAAAATAAACTGACTTTAATTTCTACATGAATTCATTAAGTGCCCATACTGTTTAAAACTTGTTCCAGGAAAGAAAACATTAGGTCATACATCTTCCCTTTAGGAAAATTGGAGTATACAGGTAAGGATACATAATAAACTAGAATCATCTGTAATCTAAATATACAAAGACAAGGAACAGATATTAGCTTCACATTGCATACTGGTTCATAACTCACCCAGCAATATGGCAATAACCTGAGACAACATGACCATACCTTGAGTCTTTATTTGTTCCCCTCTTTCTACCACTTGGGACAATCTGACTCGAAACGATGTAGCTGAGGCGCCTAAAGTCTGAAAAGTCTGAGGTCATTGTAACATATCTTCCTGATGTCCCCATTCTCAACATCACTGCCTTCTCTAGCTTTCACATAAGGACTCAGACTTCCTGTCTTTATTTCTTCTCTTGATACCAAATACTTATATCCTATGTAATTGAGGTGTAAGCAGAAATTGTACATACTGACTTTTGGTGTCTGGTGTCGAGGGACCCGGCTAAGGCTTCAGAACCATGAAGCTATTTTATACATTTTATTGACAAATGAACAAAAAGATGGGGTGAGGAGCTACCCCATCCCTTCCTAGCCTGATACTATATAAGCTGCCAATATTTGGAAGCTTGCTCATTAGAAAAATGAGTCTAAGGTATTCCGCCTACTACACAGAGATTTTTAAGGGAAAATGAAAAAAAAAATTCATCAGCACTTCTTGCCTGAATCTTGACAGAGGGTTCCCCAACTGGACTTCCTGCTTCCATTCTTCCACATACTCCACCCTCATGAGCTGCATGCAAGGTCCTTTATCAAAACACCCACAGTTCTTCCGTGCCTCCCATGTCTTGTCTCCTGGGTAGAATCCTCCTCTCCATTCCAATCTGGCATGGCTGGCTCCTTCTCTCCCTTCAGTGGTCTGCTTAAATGTCATTTGCTCAGAAAGACCCAACTTGAATTGCTCATCTTAAAATACAGTTGGTGCTTCATATTCAGGGGCTCCATGTCCACGGATTCCATCAACCACAGGTCAAAAGAAAGAATTTGAAAAACCAAATTGCATCTGAGCTATATACTCATGGACAATTTTCTGTCATTATTCCCTAAACAATGCAGTATAAGGACATTTATGGACATTTTCATTGCATTAGGTATTGTAAATAATCTAGAGATTATTTAAGGAACAGGTTATATTAAGGAAAGGTGCACTTTCATAAAAGGGTCTTGAGCATCTGAGCCTCCAGGTTCTGAAAAACTAATCCCAGCAAATACCAAGAGATTATTGCAATTCTGCTTTCATTTTCTTTTCTGCATCCATTGTCTATTTCATGATTCTATTACAATGACAAAAATAGTTATTAACTTTTATGTTTGTTTCTATATTTTATCTTTCTCCTTCCCATATTTCTTAGGTAGGAAACACATCTGTCTTGGATAACATTTTCCTAGTGTATATTTCTGAACAAGTCATAGAGCAGATAATGAATGTCTGGTGATGGAATAAACCAGCAATAGTAACTGCCCTACCTAGATTCAGAGGCAAGCATAGTCCAGCTCAGTGCGATACAAACCAAGACACTGAGGAAGATAAGAGCTGGAAGCAGGGGTCTCTGTTGGTTTTTCAAGGCCTACTTGTACTATTTTTGGAAACTACAGCAAGAAATACTTAGAACTTGAATTTGGAATTCTCTGATTCCTTCGAGTTCTGTATCACAACATGAAAGCAGGGGACATCTGGTTTGGATTAGTCCCTTTGCTCAGTGTAGTGACAAAATACCTGACAAAAGCAACACAAGGAAAGAAGAATTTATTTTGGCTTACAGTTTGAGGGCATAGTACATCCTGTTGGGGGAAGGCATGGTGACAGAAGCATGTGGTATCTGGTTACATGCAATCCAGAACCAGGGAGCACGAATTCTGGTACTCAGGTTACTTTCTCCTTTTTATTCAGTCTAGGACCCCAGTTCATGGAATGATACCACCTGAATTCAAGGTAGTTTCATCCCATCTCAGTTAACCTCTGTGGAAATGTCCCCACTGACTCACCCAGAAGTTTCTTAAGAGATTTGAAATCCCATGAAGGTGACAGTGAAGATTTATCATCACCTAGGCCATAGCCCCCAAGTCCTGGTCTGGGCCTTCTTTAGCCATTTCCAGCCCTGCCTTGCCCTATAAAGGGAAAAAAAAACCTCTTTCCAGCAGTTACCCAATGGTCACCCCTTTGTCTAGAGGTGTACATATCAGCAGCTCAATCTGTCCTAAAGAGAATCAATTGAAAAAGTAATTCAAAGGGGCTGGGGAGGTGGACAGTGCTTGAAAATGCTTGCTTACAAAGCCTGTCAGCTTGAGTTCAATTCCCCACCACCCAAATAAATGCTGATGAACATTTCTTTATAGCAGCATGATACTTTGGCACATTCATGTATGTTTGTGTACAGGTGTGTGTGCACGTACACACACACACACACACACACACACAAAATAAAATTTAAAACAGAGAAATCCACACAGGTGGAACTGACCCCAAATGATCCCAATATGGCAGACATTTCTGGGGAATTTAAATGGCAGAGAGTATGAACTTGTTATGGGCATGGCCTCGTGGTCCCATTTTTTTCTCTCCCTGTGAGGAGGACCCCAGAGAAGAGTCCTTGAAACCAGAGAGCAAAGGAGAAAAGCCACTCAGGCCTGTATCTCAGGGCCTTCTTTATACTGTGGTCTCTTTCTGAAAAGCAGTGCCTTTGTGCGGGATAGTTACACGGTTATTGCCAAGAATGTGGTGAAAAGATATTGTGAAACTAAATGTAAGGCCCTGATATAGAGGAATTACAAGATGATGATGTGCCTTTAGCTGAAAGCTCCCCAGCTACCAGTGTTACTGGACCCTGTTTTGTCCCTCAATCCACCATCCCTGTGCCTAGACATATACCATGGGGAGCAGTATGTCTATACTCAAGACCCAAATCTGATAGACAGACTAACCTCTGCAAGGAAATCAGGTCCTGCCCTTGCCAACTGTAGCAGACAGCTTCATGTTCGCTGAGATGAACTTCCAGACCAGGCACAGTTATGGAGGAAGGGATATTATTTATTGAAGCTTACAGATCCAGGGGAAGTTCCATAACAGCAGAAGCTGGCCTTTCTTCACAAGACCAGGCAAGAGAGAGAAAAACCAAGCCACCAGCTAAACAGCACACTGAGCAAAAACTACAGCCGAAAGGTCACACAGCACACTTCAGGAACTCCTGCTAGGCACATTCGCATATCTTTACAATGGAATCTCAAACCATCACCACACCTTAAGACCGGCCCCCAGTGACCTTGCCTCTAGCAAGGTGATTGCAGATACAAACTATAACTAATAAAACACTGAATATATTGGGGGACATACATTCAAACTACCACATTCTGCCCCTGGCCCCCAATATATTTAGTTTTTGGCCCCCAATAGATTTATAACTATCACACATTGTAAACTGTACTCAGTCCAATTTCAAAGGTTCTCACAGTCTTGATCAACTTAAGATAGTGAGTCCTGTAAAATCAAACAAGTTAAATACTTTAACATGTAAAGGCACAGAGTAAACATTTTAACTGTATAAGGAATAGCAAGGAGAAACTAAAGCAATGCAAACTCAACCACCATCAACAGTCATCAAACTTCCGCAGTTCAAGTTCAATATTACCATAGACTGACAGTCTCCAGGTTTGCCAATTCCGCCCCTCCAGCTGGGCAGAGTCGCCAGGGAAAACTTTCATCCCATGCCAACACTGCACTCCATGGTAGCCCTTTTGCACAGTCCTGGTATTTCCAAAACATCTTCAGGTCTCCATGCAAACCACGGTCCATCTTCCAAAAGGCTCTTCCAGCCTATTCCTGAGGGTCTTCATGCCCTGCCTCATGCCGCATCTCAGCAGCAGCTCCTGGAACCGTGTGCAACTCATGACACTCCATGCATTTTTCATATTTCCAAAATTAATACCAGGTGTGCAGGACACAGCCATATTCTAAATCCACAGACAAAATAAACCATAGCCTTGAAAAGCAGGTTCCTTCTCCAGTCAACTCTTTCCAAAGAGTTTGCATTTCTAACAGTCTTTCCTCAGGCATCCTCTCCATTGTTTTAATGTAAATCAAGTCAGGCCACCTTCCTTCCACCTTCCTTAAGATTGCTAATGCGCTGACAATAGCAGCTCCAGCAACCTAAAACCAGTCTTATTGCCTCTAATTTAACTTGCTTGAGATTTTCCAACTTAAAATCTCAGTCTGATATCTTCAGCCAAGCACATCAGTCCATTACAAATTTAACCTTGATTAAACTTTCTGGGCCTGGATAGTGGAACGTAGCCATCCCTTATGCCAGTAGCCCAGTTCCAGCAAAGTCCTCTGCAGTCTTTCCTTCCCCTTAGAAAGTTCATAAGCCAAGCCTCGAAGTTCAATACAGTCTGCACTTAGCATTCTCAAACTCTCATCAGAATAGTCCATAAAACTTGGCTTACCACTCCAGAAGGCATCTTCAGTTGCAAGGACCAAGTCCATGCCCATTCCTCCAAAACAAAGGTTCCAAAGGACGAATATCCACACAGTCAGGTTCATCTCACCCCACACTCCTCGGTACCACTTTACTATAGCAGACAGCTTCAGGTTCGCTGAGATGAACTTCCAGACCAGGCACAGTTATGGAGGAAGGGATATTATTTATTGAAGCTTACAGATCCAGGGGAAGTTCCATAACAGCAGAAGCTGGCCTTTCTTCACAAGACCAGGCAAGAGAGAGAAAAACTAAGCCACCAGCTAAACAGCACACTGAGCAAAAACTACAGCCAAAAGGTCACACAGCACACTTCAGGAACTCCTGCTAGGCACATTCGCATATCTTTACAATGGAATCTCAAACCATCACCACACCTTAAGACCGGCCCCCAGTGACCTTGCCTCTAGCAAGGTGATTGCAGATACAAACTATAACTAATAAAACACTGAATATATTGGGGGACATATATTCAAACTACCACACCAACTAATCTCAGAGACACCTGGTAGCAAAACCCTATTTGTTTGGGGCTTGTCAGTCTTGCAGTATTCATAAGACAACAACTAGTGTTGACATTCCAGAAGCCACTCTTTCCACATGATATTTTGCACTAGGTAGATTAGTGTCAGACAGCACCAACCAAATGCAGTGAATAGCTATTCTCTGTGCTGACATGTTTTTTCCCAAGATAGAGAAGTCTGTCTAGCCTCCAAGCCAGTGACATTCAACAGCCTCTTTCTAGAAGTCACACTGGAAGACACAGGTCCATTGATCAGACAATTATTAATTACTTGGTGTTTCTGGCTATTTAGGCACATGATGAAGAGCCTAGGTTATTACATTATGATGTTTTTAAGACAGAATACATGGTAATGCAGTCTCAAGTTATCAGGAAAGTGATCCAAACTCCAGAGCCTCAAGAAATGGGAAAGGTCCTGGCATGGTGGTGCACACTTTTAATCCTAGCACTCAGGAGGCAGAGGTAGGAGAATCGCTGTGAGTTTGAGGTCATCCTGAGATTACATAGTGAATTCTAGGTCAGCCTGGTCTAGACTGAGACCCTACCTAGAAAAACCAAAAAAAAAAAAAAAAAAAAAAGAAGAAAGAAAACAAAAGAAAGAAAGAGAGAGAGGGTGGGGAGGGAGGGAGGAGAGAGGAGACAGGACTTTCTTTAAGGTAAATTAAGAGATCCAACACCCTATACCACCAAAAAATTCTTTCTATATAGTAAGCAGCCATGGAGATAGCAATCCTGCCTGGTGTTACCTGCATCATTATGATACATACACGTGCACATGAATGTACCTCTGTGTATGTGGGTATGCATTTGTGTGTGGTGTGTGTGTGTGCATTCATGTGGAGCCAGAGGGCAACCTCAGTTGTCATTCTTCGAAAACACCATCCACTTTCTTTGAGATAGGGTCTCTCACTGGCTTGGAGACCATCAATTAGGTTAGCCAGGGGTCCTCCTGTCTCCACTTCCTCAGTGCTGCAATTACAGGCATGTACCACCACATATAGTATTTTTACTGACTGAACTGCTTCTGAGCCCCCAACCTCAGGCTCTTCCTCCAACCTTCCAAACCCTGTATAAGAATGCCAGCTGCTGAGTCACAGGATAGCAGAGCTGGAAATTTTAGCTTTCCTTTTGTTCAATCCTGTGTTGGCACGCAGGTATGAGGAAAAGGCTCATTAGAGGGAATACACTTATCTAAGGGCAAATTTCAGCATCATAGTCAAAGTCATGCCCCAGCCTGATTAATAGTAATCTCATTTATTACAGACCAGTCCTATGCTACTTACTGGTATACACCATCTCAATGAGCCCCATAAAACTACAGAGAGAGGTTCTAGTCCTAGAAACAGGATGCAGTTAGCATCCATCTCCACAGCTTGTGTTCATGTTTTTAAGTGCAAATAATGCTGCACTGAAAATGGTTTTTTGGTCATTGTGTGCTTGATTTCACACAAAGCCCATGTGTTAATTCTGTAAGGATACAAAATCTTCCTGGGCTTATTTATCTTTATTCAAAAGTCTTTGCCTTGGATGACTCTTGGCTTTTCCAAAACCCAAACTTGTTTTCAAAATGTCAATCTAGAATGACAGAGAATTTCAAAACAATAGCCCCCAGGCTCAGTAATACTCACCAAGAGCTCCATGGATACCGTTGGCAATTAAAGAGTGATTGGGAATAGAACAAGTCATCCTCAGAAACACCCAATACTTGTTTGGGTAAATATGTACTAATAGACAGAAATAGAAAATACACATGTAGCACACAATTTTGGAGACCATGAAGTCCAAGACCAAGCATGTGGTGAGAGCCCCTAGGTGGCACCATCTTGCTGCATCCTCATGAGGTGAAAAGGGCATGCTAACTTCCCAGGCTTCTTTTATCATTTTCCTGTGCCTTAATCACTTTCCCATGGGCCACTGTCTTTTGTCCAACTGCACTGGGGATAGACATATGAATCCACATATGAATCTTGAGGGGCACATCCACTCTAGCAGCTCTTTTAAAAGGAAACAGAGGGCTGGAGAGATGGCTTAGGGGTTAAGGCTCCTGCCTCCAAAGCCTAAGAACACTGGTTCCAATCTCCAGCAGTTCCAATCTCCAGGTCCCACGTTTAGCCAGATGCAAAGTGACGCAAGGGCACAACGCCACACTTGACCGCAAGGGGACACACATATCTGGATTTCGTTCTCAGCAGCTGAGACACTGCTGGCGCGCCCATCTCTGTCTTCCTCTTCCTCTCTCTCTGTCTCTCTCCAAAAAAATTAAAAAAAAAAATTTAAAGGAAACAGAATGAGAACCAAATGGCAAATTAGCAGAGTCTTGACCTACAGGTCGCAAGAAACTGATTTCTTAGAAACAATAGTTTTCAGGAGCGCCCAATGGCACTGAAAAGGAAAGTTATTTTTGTTTGTCTAAAAACTTGTATTGCCAACTAATAATGGACTCACAGGAGTTGCAAAAATAGTATGTTTCATGTGCCCATCACTCTGCTTGCTTTACAGTGCTTGTTCCTGACCAATAAAACATGATTGAGCCAGCACCCCACACAGGTAAGATGCACACAAGGCTATATACCTCACTTGGTTTTTAGCAGCTTTTCCACACCCTATATTTTCTTTATTTGAAAAGTTGTTTTTATTGCATATTACATATGGAGAAAGTCTTAGAATGGGGAAGTATATGTCATATAAAGTAAAGCCAATTTTGAAGCAAAACTCTACTAATTTGTTAACATGGTATTGATAACTTCTTTGAGATTTTTCTCTCTCTCCATGTAAGTTGTTTCTTTGTTTTAGTGTGTATGGGGGGCATTAATGGGGTAATGAATGAGCATGGCATGACTGGTAACAGGTCATATTCCCCAGTTAAAATGATGTTGTATATGACTTTGAATCTTTCCTGTTCATTGGCTTATAGTAAATAAGTACAGCCCATGCATATTAACTGCTTAAAAGATATATGTTGACTTTTTCTGAAGAAAATAATGCAATATACCCACTTTACTAAGAGTGAGCGTCTTTCTGTCTCATATATGCTCTTCCTTAGGGAACCCCAAATACATAATTTATCTTCATTGATATTTTTGATGGACTTCTCCTGAGACTTAAGCGAGATATGATCAAACAGAAATAATATCCAGACTGAACTCTCACAGACAAACACTATGGGAATGGGAGTACTTTTCATGTATCAATCAAGTGTACTTTCTCAAACTGTATCTGAACATTGCAACTCAAAGTAAAAGTATTTGAAAAAAAAAACTATATGGAAAAAAAAATTGAATACTTACTCTGAAAAGTTTTATTTCTTTTGTAAGAAAATGTTTCCCATATTTATATTTTTGTTTGCTTAAGAGGCTTCTTTGCCATGCTTCAAATTATTATTATGTTAAAGAACTGGACTTTGAGAGGTTATACCTGGAAAGTCACATGTAATTCTCAAGAACACATATACATTACATGTGCATATTTACTAATATATCATGTCACTCACATCATTTATTATAAAATAAATGAAGGCCAAAATGGAAAACTGGGATGGCAGAATCTTTGTGTTCTTGGGGCTGCTTGAGAGGCAGGTATGATTTTTTTAGAGTGTATCTCCCATTCTCTCTTGGTGCTTTATCTGGATAGAAAGCTCCTGTAAATCACCTCAATAAAGACTAAATAACTCCCTCCAGCAAGACCCAATTTCCATTACTTCATACACTGGCACACAATGAATTCTGCAAATCAATATTACAACAGAAATGTGGCAATTACAATATGAGGTACAGGGGAAAACATATAAAGAGTTGCTCTCTTATTATATTTTTGGAAGAAAAGGGCAAGCAGAAGCAAAAATAAAAAACAAACAGACGGGGAAAACAGAAAAGGATGCAGAAGAGGAGCAAGTAGCTTATAATTCCACATGCAGACAATTAAATACAGCACAAAGTAACCAAGCACACATGAGACACATGATTATCTCATATTAGAAGGATGCTGCCTCTATTTTAGATTAAAAAAACATACCATATTGGAAGAGAATATAAAATTCAGGAAAACATTAGTGAAAGCTTCGGTTTATTAAACAAATAAATGAAAAGCTCATTCTAACTGCATCATAAAATGAAAATTAAATTACAAAAATGAAATTCTTTGGTTTAACATCTTTTCAAATCCCCTATTTAAAAGAAATAAAGAAGTTAGGAAGAAGGGAGGGAGGGTTCCAGAGAGGTGAAAACTATTTCTTTTTCTTTTCTTTTTCTCATAGAATTGGCCTCTATGATTGGCTGTTTTGAGTTCCGAAAGCATCTGCTGATCCAAAGCTCACAGGCAATGGTTGAAGGGAGTGGAAGGCCCTCCTTGTCCGTCCTGTTTAAGGCTTACCCAAGCAGATACCTGCTCTTGGCCACACAGGCTGGATTTGCGTCTTTATCATGCAGCCTCCATTCTGTAATGGTTTTATGATTTGTAAAGTGGCAGGAGGGAAACATGCCAATAAATACTGACTAAATATGGCATTTGGACAATGTAATAAATACTAGAACTCATCAGTAAGGGAACCATTTAAGAGAAAATGTGTTAACACCATACTGCACCATCAAAAATATACCCACATTTATTTAACCTATGTGTGCCACTGTGATCCTCACTTACTTCATCCAACTAGTATTTATGGAAAGCTTATTTGATTATTCACAGCAAGGGTTCCTAACAGAGAATATATGTAACTCAAAACCATTGCTTTTAAGACACAAACACATATTCTCTCTCTCTCTCTCTCTCTCTCTCTCTCTCTCTCTCACTTGCTCTCATTCCATCATTCATTCTTATCTCTTTCTCACTCTCAGTGGCTCAGTGCATTAAATACTTGGTGAACTGGCATAAGGAACTGAGTTCAGATTCAAGCACCTATACAAAAGCCAGGCACATTGGTGTATTCTTGAAATTCCAGACACAGGGAAAGAAAGACAGTTGAATCTCTGAGGTTTGCTCAACACCTAGCCTAACCAAATTAGTGAGCTCCAGATTTGATGAGAAAACCTGCCTAAATAAATAAGACGGTAAGCAATTAGAGTAGACACCAGTGTTGACCTCTTGCTTACATAGGCATGTGCACACACACACACACACACACACACACACACACACACAAGCACGCACATACACCACACATACAAACATCCAACAAAAAGGCACTCTTTTCCCAGTGTAGCATGTTGAATGAAAATATATTTTTTAGATAACCAAAATGAGGCAAAATGAGTATTTATGAAGGCCTATGGCATAGATTTTCAGAAAAACAATAACCAGAGTAGTTATGAGCAAAGACTGTGGAACCAGAATGCCTGAATGGCAGCACAGATTCTTCCATTTCCTGGTCAGCTGAAGAAAGACAATGGCAATAATTTCTTTGTTCCTCAGTTTATTGGTCAATAATAATTTATGCTAGTATCTTTTTAGTTTCATTAAATTGACTAATCATTGTAAAGTCCTTCAAACAAGTCTCTGCATTGTACATGGTGGTGAACATCTGTCAGCACAACACTTGGGAGGTGGAGGCAGAAGGATCAGTAGTTCCAGGTCATTCTCTGCTACACAGTGAGTTTAATGCCATCCTGGCCTACATGAGACATTGTCTGAAAAATAATACATACATACATATATACATACATACATACATACATACATACATACATACATACATACGTACATACATGAATCAGAAAGCACTTACAACAGCCATACCACTATTGGGCCAATGGTCAAAAAAAAAAAAAAATTAAATTTAAAAAAAAGTGACATCTGAGCAACTCAGTCTAAGCTACTCAGAAGCAAACAACCTGAGGCAATGCTCACACAAGTGTAACAGTGGCACATAGCCATGGTGGATAACCAACTGCTCTTGGATTGGCTAACAGATCTGCTCAGTGGAAAGGAAACCATATGTGGAACTGAAACAAGTCAGAATCATATCCAGATAATGATTTTGCTTCTTATTTTCAAGCTTCCACTAATCCTGGGCTACAAGAGGGTCTACACCCTTTAAATTCTCTCTAAATTAATAATGGTTATGCCATTTAACTGGTGCTGACTTCACTCTTCATTGGAGAATCTGCTTTTCTTTTCCAGAGGGGAGCTGGACGTTAGGAGATAAATGACCCATCACACTTCACCCGGCCCCAGCTGAAACCATAGAAGTATTGGGGAAATAAGCAAGAGTGATGCTTTTTGCCAGTGAATCTGATATCAGCACAAGGGTGAAGGAGATAGACACTGAGGACACTCAACACCTACTAAGCCAGAGATCCAGAGGCTTCTATTGAGCCCATGACTGAAGTAGACTTAAAATGCACCCAACATGGCTCAGGGAATTTTGTGGAAGAGGGAGTGGAAAGATTGTTAGAGCCACAAGTTGGGACATTTTGCACAGAGACATTGCCTCTCCCTCATAACTGACTGCTGCCCCACAACACATGACTCACAATCCCCATGGGGTTGACCTGCATCCCCAATGAGGAGGGCCTCTTCAGAAAAGAGGCAGGGATGATGGAAAGGATGGTACCAACATGGGTTGTTTACATACTAACTATGTCCATATCTAATAAAAATAACTTAAAAATAAAGTAACAAAAAGTATATTGTATTTAGGAGTCACTGTGTCTTTATTAATAAGTAAACTCTCAAAGCTTCAGACCAAGGTAGTATAGAAAGACTCTGCAGAGCAGGGTGTGTATGCAAGTACAGAGGGGCATTAGCAAAAATGAAATGAAAAGCTTAATTATGAATCACATAATTTTAGGCTAATATGGGGATGGCAAGCATTATTAAAGACACTGTTAGGACAAGGCTTCCCTGTACCAGTTTTTCCATCTATTTTTCAGTCCAGATCTTCTTGTTCCCTCTGTACTATGAGAACATCTGATACACATGGAGCTTTGTGGAGGAGATTCAATCATTAGGGCCAGAAGGACTCCAAGAGAATGTGCATTACTTGGATGTGGCTATACTCCAATTCACCTACCTATTTCTTAAATCAACTGTAACACCAGATCTGATGTGCTATGTAATACCTATTACATGATGAAAAGTTCAAGTACCTACAAATTCTCTAGAATTAACATCATTATCAAAACATGTACTTGGAACCTCAATATGATGAAGAGGATTATTTTTCTTTTGGTTTATGTAGAACAGATGGAACCCTTTGTACCCCAGGTCAGGTTGGAGTTGCTAAATGTAAGATCCTAGGAAATCTGGGCCAGCAGAATGCCTGATAACTGCCAGAGAGAGGAAGGGTACTGATGGTGGTTTGAGAACTGATAAGCAAGTGTGAACCTTTTAGTATAGGAAGAGGGAAGAGAATGCAAAAAGTTAACTGAACTGAGAAAGGGAAAAGGGAAAAGGAGAACAAAGAGGAGGCAGAGGAGGAAATGGAGCATGAGCTCTATGGATGCTTCCAAATCCATGAACTACAAGTTACTAAAAGTGTAAGTCCGTGACCACCAGCTCTGAGAAGGTGAGGGAAACAGGTACTTTGAGCTATGTTATCTTGGAGCAAATCACTTATCCTTCAGATATTAGGTAAATGCTCTATTTTTTCTTCTTTCTGATCTTAGTTTGTTGATTATGCAATAAAAATATAAAGATCTATTTCACATAGTCAAATTCAATAAAATATTGGAAAATCTCCTCATGAACTTCAAAGAGTAGAATCAGAACTCATTGTTCTTGTTACCCCAGAGTATCTAAGGATCATGAAAGCAACCTGGACATGAAAAGCGCTCAAAAGTCCCAAGGAAATTGTTCCTCATAATATCCTATAAGATGAGAACCAGGAGAGATAAAGTTCAATCAGAGCCTGATGGCTCCATGCCTAAGAGATATTCACCATCCATCTCAACTAAATTAGGCCATTACATGATTTGAAAAATTGTCAACATGTCAAAATGTACAAAGCAGTACACTAAAAAAGGAAGTTAGACCTGGGGCTGGAAACTATTCAGGGTTGGTTTGTTTTCATGTTGCCCTGCTCGCTTGTCTGTGCTACTGGATAAAGTCATCAGAAAATGAAGTTGAAAGGGACATGAGATAAAGCAAAAGCAGAGAGACCATTGGTCAGCAGGCAGCAGCATGAAAGGTTATGGCAAGGAGGTCACAGGTGGGGTAGAGACACTGGAGTAGGCAGTATTGTGCAATGTCAACTCACAGAGAACCGAATAAAATATGAGATAGTCTGAAAGGGCCTGCAACAAGAGCCACTGGCTTTGGAATAATCAGTGTGTCAGTGAAGTGAGAAAGAAAAATGAAATGCAAATTTCAAGTACTTTACCAGAAAATAAGTTCCAAAGGGCCAAGGAAGGGTGAGACAGAGAGGGGATTAAGGATAAATTTTACAAAGGTAGCACTATGGTTCCATGGCATGAACGGAATGTCTGCTGGGGGTGTAGCTTGGTGGTGGAGAAGTTATGCTTGGGTTCTACTTGTAGTCCCAGAAAAAAAATAATTGTATAAAAGGGCATGCAGGCTGGAGAGAAGGCTCAGCTGATAAGGCACTTGGTTACAAGTGTCTGATGGCCTGGGTTTAATCCTCAGTACCAGTACCCATGTAAAACCAGATGCACAAAATGGCACATGCATCTGGAGCATTTTTGTACTGGTAAGAGGCCCAGACACATCCATTCATATCCTACCCCTTTTTCTCTCCCTCTAAGTGTATGAGTGTCTTTCTCTCTCTGCTTACACATAGATAAATAATAAGTTGATTATTTTAAAGTAGTGCATGCATACATACACAGGTACATCGTAGAAAGTGACATTGTTGAGATACTATAATTCCTGGACACATTCCTCTTTGCTTAAGTGTTTATATCAAAGAGTAAAACTTCTCTCAAAATTAACATGACTTTTTAAGGCCAAAAAATTATGATCTTCAAGCTTTGTGTTAAATTAAAAAAGGAACGTTTAGAAACATGAGATAAACAAGAGAAGAAAGAGCAGCATGAGTGGAAAATCCCAAATTTCTAGGCCAGTCATGTTGACTTCCAAGTAATCAAATGAGCGAATGACAGTACTGAAACAAACATAAATCAGGAAACTATGATCCAGCCCAACGTCAATCATGAATAGTCTGCCTAGAAATTACATTTGTAGCTTTTAAGTCCCACCAATATGAAAGAAAATAAATGATAAATTGGAAGCACGATAGTTGTAAGTCCAAACCTCAATTCCGCTACGTACTTGCACACACAGACTTAGGAGAGTACCATAATCAGCCTGAGACTTATGTTCCTCAACAATGAATCGATGAAGGTTCCCACACGCTGGGCTGTTTTTGCATTATGCAGTAAGATGCTGTATTTAAAAGTGTCTGAATAGGGCTGGAAAGATGGCTCAATAGCTAAGGCTCTTGCCTGCAAAGCCTAAGGACCCAAGTTCAATTCTCAAGGACTCACATAAAGCCAAATGCATAAGGTGGTGTGTGTGTCTGGAATTCCTTAGCAGTGACAGGAGGCCCTGCCATGTGCCTATTCTCTCTCTGTCTGCCATTTGCTGTCTATCTCCATCTCAAACAAATAAATAAATAAAAATGAAACAAAGTTTTTAAAAAAGTGTTTAGTATGTGGCAGGTTCTCAATTCACAGTGTTCATTCTCCAGACAGCTAAGTCTTATCCTAAGACATAGTATATTTCACTGTAAATCAGAACAAATTAACTGACTTTAAGCAACATAAAAATATCACCAAGCTTTGTTATTTCATGAATTATGTCTTTCCAAAGCAGTTCCTCACTAAGACTATCCACAAAATGTAGTGAATCTGCCCTTGCTAATGACTCTCATGGCTGGATTTTCCCCTCTGGAATTCTGGAGAGGTATGGGCATTTTCTGTCGAGAGTAACATTGTTCTGAGAGGAGGGGGTCAGCTTTTACAAAAAAGTCAACATCATATGGGTTCAAATCTGGCAATAAGATCTACCTGGAGTGTGACCACAAGGCAGTCAAACTGATTTTCTCCAATGACTCATAATCTACTTCAGAAGACATTTATAAAAGTTCTAGATCCTATCAAAATAAAATCAGTAAGAAATGAAAAAGTCATATAAGCACATTTATGACAACACTAAATGTAGAGTATATATGTTGTTAAAGACAAATATATTTACCAATACTCATTAAAATATTATAAAGACACATTTTATTCTGGTTTATTAGAATAGGTACAGTGACCACAAACCTAGAAATGGGATTTTATAGTGGTGAAAAGAGACCCAGTTCAACTCCAAATAACATAGACAAGTGGTAATTTATAGTCATGGAGTTGGAGATGAAAAATTACAAGGGGTGACATGAAGGGTTAGGAGTATTTCAACCTAAGGGAAACCTTCCCAAGGACAAGTTAAAATACATCTCCTGGAGATGGAGGCTGAGGACCCTCATCAGATAGGGAAGGTGCTCACATTGAGTGTAAGGATTTCTTGCTAAATTGACTTCTCAGAGTTCTTTCCTACCAGAAGATTGTATAAGAAAGGACACAGATTTGGGGCTGGATAGACTATCCCCATCCCCCATATAAAATCCAGGCATGGCTGTGTGAACCTATAACCCCAGTGCAGATGGGATACAGGAAGATTACTGGGCTTGCTAGTCAGTCAGACTATATGAAAAATGGCTCCTGGATCAGTGGCAAACCATGTCCAAGGTCAATAAAACAGAAGAATGATAGAAGAGGACATCTGATATTCAGGCCTCCACATACAGCATGCACATCTGAACACACACACAAATAACCAAAATAAAAGAAGAAAAAATAAAAGAAGGTAGACAGTTTTAGAAGTTTAACTAAGGTCTGATTAAAGAATCATGTCAACATCAATAATGAATGACTTTTAAAAGAGAGAGAGAAACGTGCTGTAATTCCACTGTTAAAGACTATGTACCTACCAAAAAAAAAAAAAAAAAGAGTTAAAAAGTCTTCCTCAAAGTGTGTACCTGGAACATTACTGCCAATATTTTCTGGGAATATGTTCGAAATGCAAATTCTGAGATCCTGCCTCAGATCTAAGGAATCAGAAACACAAGAATGAGGCCCAACGGTCTGTCAACAATCCCTCCAGGTAAGTATAGTGTGTACTACAGTTCAAGAAACACTGAGTTAGTGGATGTCCTGCCTTTATCTAGAATAGGAATATTGCAAGATGTATGTCAGGCAAGATTTGTTTTCCTACGAGGTGCTGGGGATTGAATTTAGGGTCTTATGCACACTAGGCAAATGCCCTGTCTCTTATTTACATCTGCTCTTGGATTATTCAAGAAATATTAAGCAAAAAAGAAAGTAGCAAAGCAGTAAGGGCCATTTTTATTTGAGTGTGTTTCCAAGCTCTTAAAATGAATACAACTGATGACATCTAGGTGAGTGCAAATGAAAAGAAGTGATAAGGCATGGGTGGGGGGGTAGATAAACAGGGAGGAAGAGACAGGAAAAGAGAAGGAGAGAAGAGATGAAGGGGCCGAGAGAGAAATTTTATATATATATATATATATATATGTCACATAGAGTGATAAACTAGCTTCTCTAGTTTAAAGGCAATGCCACATTCTATTTGAATTCCTTGCTCCTCAGTGATTGTTATAGTTCTTTTTCTTTATAATGCCTCATGTTAAGATCTAAAGGAACACTGTGAGTGCACAGGAAATGAAGAGGATATAGACATGCTTAATATGTGTTATAATTCTCCAAAGACCATGCAAATGTCTGCTGGCTAAATGGCTGTCACTCAAGATTAGGAACAACATATGTCAGTTTCACATTTCTCTCTGAAGGGAGGCTGTGGATTGACAGTGGTTTTCTAGCAGTACAACTGCACAAAGGCAATATTTTTTTCTGTGGATAAAATTTAAAGTGGTAAAGTTTCCTCCCTTACAGGGTCACATTTGACCTATGCACAGAACATGAAGGTTTAATTAAGTCAGAGGCAGAACGAAAACTTACTTTTCAGAACCTTGACATTTTCATAAATACCTGAGAATTTTAAGGATTTCACAAATAAGTAATAGGTCCTGATTCACCCCAGAGGCTTTTCCAATCTGTTGAGACATTGTAAGCTTGCTCATTGTGATACTATGAGCCTGCCCAGAAAAGTCCTACACACTGGCCTACCACCTTCTGTTCAGGCTACAAATGCCTGAGTGCCCTTGTGTAAGAAATCTGAATAAACTTCTTTATGGGAATCAGAAAGAGGTGGCAAAGGTAAGTCTCTTTATTTTACCTGAGGTAGAGTCTGTCAGGGAATATAAAGTTACTTTCTCCTTGTTGGAACAAAATACCTCACCAGTAGCATCTGAGTAAAGAGTTGATTTTGGCTTACAGTTCCAGAGGCTAGAGTCCACCGTGGCAGGAAAGGCATGGTGGGAGCAGGAAGCTGGCATTACATTATGACATCAGCAAGGAAGAAGTACACAGAGAGAATTGCAAACAGTGCTGAGCTCTCTAGCAAGGACCTACCTCCTAAAGGTTCCAAAACTTTCCCAAATAGCTGAAGACCAAGTGTTCAAACATATTAGCCAATGGAAGACATTTCACATTCAAACCATCATATTCCACCCCTGAGTTACATGGTTCCATGACCATCACATGATACAAAATTTGTTCAGTTCAACTCAAAAGTCCCCATGATTTTTCATAGTCCCAACACTGTTCAAAAATCCAAACTCTCATCTTGTACAGTCTTTTAACTATAAGCCCTGTAAAATCAAAACACAAGTTACATACTTCCAACATACCATGGCACAGAGTAGACATTCACATCCTAAAAGGAAGGCATAGAGGTAAAACAAAGAAAGACTACCAAAACAAGACTGAATCCCAGCAGGGAATGCACCAAATACTATTAACTCCATGTGTTAACTCCTGAAGAAATCATCCTCTGGGGTCCTAAAGGTTTGGGTAGCTCCACCCCTCCAAATGTGCATCGTGTAGCCTCTTTCATTCCACAAAACAGTTCTCAGCCTTCAGACACATCAGAAGGATGCAAACTCTTCCAGACTTTTTATTGTCAAAGCCAAACTCTAACTAAACCAAATATACTGAAGGTGTTGGGAGGATGGGGGGGGGGGCTATGAATTTGTAATGTTTTCTAATATAAACCCAAGAAAGACAAACCCTGAACTAGCTGTTAGCTAAACTGTGAAAAGGAAAATTAGGGATTTTAGTATGTTGTTGCATGGGTTGAATTACAAGGTCCTTTCCAAACAGGAGAAGGGTCGGTCACTTTCAGAATGTCTGCTACAGAAATGATTTTTCTCAAATAACAGAGAGAGGGATTGTTCAAGGTTAAAGAGGAGGATATTTGTAAAATAAATAAAAAATTGAGCTTAATATCTTACTTTCAATCAGGAAAACATGTACTTATGTGTTTTATAATTATATTAATAACCCATATAATTTAGGAGGCCATTTTTTAGACATAATCTTATCTCTTAATAAACTAAAATATATTAATTGCGACATAGAAACACAATCTATCTCTTTTTCAACTTTACTAATACCACTAACTGTGGATAAAGCGGACATTAATCATTCATATTTGATTAATGGACATTGGTTATATTGGCTACAAAATGTATCATTATATGAATAATTGAAACCACCAAATGTTTTCAAAGACAGTTCCTCTGTTCTACCAGAGGGAACTTATTAACTGCTCTAAATAGAAATACTCTACCCTGTGCACTATCTCCCAAGCTACTAAAGTGCTGGCCATGCAAGCATAAAGACATAAATTTAGATCCTCAGCACCCACATGAAAGTCAGCATGGCTGTGAATACCTGTAATTCCAGTGCTAGGATGGCAGATACAGACCTTGTTGTGCTGATCAGCTAGTCAAACCTAACTGGTGAGCTAGAGGTCAGTGAGAGGCCACTTTGTAAAAGTAAGATGGAGAAAGATGCCTAGACATTACATATACAAATATATATATATATATATATATATATATATATATATATATATATATATATATATATCACAAACAGAAGGATTATTTATTCCTTCCAAGACTTAGAATAAGAGGGATAAAATGTTCATTTTTTTCTTTAGTTGTGGCTATATAGTCCTGGACATTTGAACATAATTCACAGACAGGCAGTTAAACATTCCTTTTGCTTCCTCATCTGCTATCCAAGTGCAACTCTGGAAGAGGGAGCCAGGGTAAAGGGAACCCCTACAATGAACCCAAGTTTCAAGGAAGCTGTTTTGTTCATATTTGCAAATGTAGATCATTTCTTTGTATCCTCTCAGCAGGATGTAAGGAAGCTTGGAAAGTGTCTAACTTTTTAGCCAATGAAACAGAATAAAATCTGACAGCAGAAAGACCAATCAAAGGAGACAAGGAGGAGGAATAAGTGTTAACTTCACAAAACTAAAATAACATTTAGAGCCACATAATATGTAGGTTTATTCTCAAGAGAAAAGAGGACAAAGAGAAATGTAAGCGCATCCATCAGCCTAGGCTTTACTCTCAATCTACAATGCGTTGTGCCTGAGAAGAGCTTCAGAGATGAGATAGTAATGGGAATAACAGGAGTGAATATAATGAGTCTTATAAAGCCAAGTATGGAATTTGCATTTTCCCCTGCACATAAAATACCAATATTAATAATAAGTACTATATCCTATGTGTACTTAGTATCACAGCATTGTGATAAATAAGGTTCACACACATCTTATCAAGTTTCCTCTGGTATCTAAAGATATTAATAATGTTTCCCATTTTATTGCTAAGAAAACTGAGGCTCCAAGTGTTTCAGTGCCTATCCAAGACCAACCAGCTAGAATTCATTGGCTTGGTTTTCAGAAGTGTAGCTCTCAACTCCTTATTATATCTCAAAGCTTATAAAACTCTGAGAAACCAATACACAGTTGCACAGTAGTGAGTGTCATAATCAGCTTTGACAAATGATATGAGCAATCTTGTATTTGAACATCACACAAGTACCTTCTTCTGCGGTCTTTCTCCTACCACTGTGTCCCAAGAATAAATGTCCTCAACCCTTATATACCGAGACTACTCATGTTGGGACCTGATTGGCCATTCCTGGCATGGCAATAGGACCTATAGAATGAACGAAAACCATAGCAACACCTGAGAATATGCTGCCACAAGGAAAGGGCTGACTTCCAAGAAAGTCAAGTAATTTGGCATGCACAACATCAGTCTACCACAGAGATGTTCCTTCTAGAAAAAGGCTCAGTTGTCTGGCTCTTGACTGGGGGTAAAGTCTGAAAACTCAAGTATTTGGTCCCCACATCTGACTCTCAACAGTGGGAATCATCTTTTTGACTCAAAGTCTTAATGGACCCTCAGGAAATGATGTCATAAATAAAACCAAAAGCTACCCAGAAGTACTACGTAACAAAGGAGTAAAAATGTCATGAGTCGGAGTGACTGAGTTCAATTCCAAGCTTCTGCTCCTCAGAATGTGACTTTCTTCATGTCACATAACCACTCTGCCTCACACACTCCTAAGTTTACTCTGGAAATGAAATGAGTCAAAGCACTTTGAGCAAACTTTGACACATAGTATGCATCCAGCCACACAAGTCTTCCTTCTCTTTTCTCATCTTCTTCTGTTAGAGTCCTCCCTTGAAGGTAAACCCTGTCCCTCTCCTTCAAACTCATAAAATTGAACAGCACGTGTTAATTATCACAACCTCATGGTAAGTTAATGCAGCAAATTGCTTTATTCACTCATACAAAGAGAGAAGTATATAAGAATATAGTTCAGAACACAGAAATGGATGTGAAAGGAAGAAAAGGGAAGGTGATTTAGAGGAAGAAATCACAAATTACTTACTTTTAACTTCACAGAAACATAATCTCTTGGTGCCCCTGAAGTTCATTTCAAACCACTTTCCCTCAAATACAAACTCTTACTAGATCTGTTTTCCTTCCCCATCCATTGGTTGCTCAAGGTCCTTCCAAGCCATCCTTGGAGAAGCTTCCACAAGACTGTGGAAGCTTCTCCTTAGTAAATGAGTAACACTTTCTCTTCATGTCCTCCTTAATTCCTCTGGCATGGTCTCACTTCAGATTTAAGGAGCCTTCCTTTTGGACATAGATATATTGTCTATAGCATCAACCATCCCTAATTTCATCTACAGGTACAAAAAGGCTGCTTCATAAACCTTGGGCACCGACCACCCCACCCCCAACCAGGCTGCCATTTGTTTGCCAGGCTTGACAGCCAGTGAGCTGAAACAAAGCAATTGCTAATCAGAACTTGTCTTACGGTCCAAGTCCTGCTGCTCATGAAGGATACGGGCTCCACACATTACCTCCCTCTACTGAGCCTGGAGCTTCTCATCTGTGAGAAGGAGGGCCTGAGCAGTGACCCCCTGATTTGATTTCATAGCATCCTTGTGTGCATTCTGACCTTTGGCTCCCAGCCTCTCCAGGGCTAGTTCATCATCAGAAAGGCAAGCACTATCTGCCAGCATGCCTGCCGATCTGTACTCAGGGCACACTGTGCTAGGAGGCTGACAATGATCAAATGTCCCAGGCTGGCCCTGTGCCATATGTCAGCTCCATACACCCTGTGACAGGCTGCAGATGGAGACCTGGGGGACCAAGTGTGCTACACATTGCCCTGATGAACTAATCAACAGGCCCCCATGCCTGGGATGCTTGCCCTCACTCAGCCTCTGTGAGCTGTGTCTATCCATCTCCGTACCAGTCTGTCAGAGCCTAAGTATCCTATCACTCATTTGCATAGGGTTGAAAAACTGCTAACATTGGGGCATGCCCAATGACCAAGGGTCCATGAATAATAAGGTTATATGGCTGCTTATTAACAAGTGCAAGGCATACATTGTCTCTTCAAATGTGCAAAATAATGTCTAAAGGTGGGGCAAAGATTTGCCCAGTGTGCAAAGTAGTTTGGGACACACTCAGTTCCATTCTGTCAATCTGGCCTCTGGTAAATTCCAGACTTTGCAGTCTCCAGTACCTTCCAAGATAGCACCCTTTTGATGAAACACACATTTCACATGGAGTCAAAAATCTTTCTCTAACAGTTCCCTCAATACCACCACTCCCCTAATCAATTGTAGTATTTTAAGATAAGGAACAATTAGACCAGATAATAGCAAACTGTATGGCTTCATCTTTGTTCTCCATCAGCACCCCTGTTTGCTAATTGGAATGGGGCTCAATATGTATTTCTCTCTCTCTCTCTCTTTGCCCTTTCATTTCTCTCTAGCAACATGCTAATGTGAACCAGAGCTTTGACAATTGTGCAGCTAATTCCTAAATGATTGAAAGAAATTTTATTATTCCAGTCAAGGAGACTTCCAACATGAATTAGGAGGGTTAGCAACTGCACACTGAACCGGTATTTATTTATGACACAAAAGCTCGGCATTCAGCAGAAATTTCCATCAAGAAAAACATGGAGGTGGTGAACAACACATCTTACTTTTACATTCAGGCCAGAGCATCAAATCCCCTGGTTGACATTTCATTATGCTAGGTGGCACTTTGTTTCCTCATATTCTCCCACACAACTTTTTAATAAGACTTTATTATCCTCTCCCTGTCCCCAACAGAGATACATTTTGTGATGCTTGCTATGTCAAAAAGCTTCAAGCTCTGTGATGGGTTTCCTTTTCTGACTTGCTTTTCTGTTTGGTCTTATTTTATTTTCTTTAAACTGTGGACCTAAAAAAATAAAATGACCTAAGCACATGGGAAGTTCACTAGACATGAAGCTGGAGCCTGAAAAGATGCCTGTTTTGAATGCATCATTAGAATCCATCTATTGATTTTGCCCATAGTGAAGTCTTGCCAGAACCCCTTTACAGACATTCTATTCTCAGACTGACGTGTGTGTGTGTTGTATATGACTGTGTGTGTGTGAAGCGTCCTGTGAAGGCTAAAGGTCAACATCAGGGGTACTCTTCATCAGTTGCTCTCCACCTTTTTCTTTGAGTCATGGTCTCTCCCTGAACCTACGGTTCACCCATTCAGCCAGTTTAGCAAGTCAGGGACCCCAGAGATTCTGTCTCTAACTCTCCAGCGATGGGATCACAGGTATACCACAATGTCCAGAATTTTACCTGGGTGCTGAGGATCTAAGCTTAGGTTCTCATGTTTGTACAGCAAACACTTTACCCATCAGGCCCAAGACTAATATTCCCTAAATATTACTCTTCCTGGTTAACCCCAAGAGTTGGGGTGAAGGGTGTGGTTAATATCATTAACCACCAACTCTGGACAGACACAATCACAATCAGCCATGACTATGTTGAGCAGCCTCCTCTACCTTGTAAACCCCCTAAGCTAGGAAGCACTGGTTAAGAGATTTGCCAGGAGATTCAACAGCAACAGTGCTAAAAATGGAAATCTACTTGGTCTTTCATGCTTGCTATCTACTATGAATTTAGCTTCCAAACTTCCCAAGGAAAGGTTGAGAAGCAGAACCTCATCAGATGTCAGTGTGGCCCATCTGCTCCTTGTTTTTCATATAGACCCCAGCCTCTCAGAGCAAACTCCAGTCCCATCTGTCTTATGGCCAAATTCACCCTTTCCTCCTTTTCCCTTCCATCCTAAGTGATAGTTTTGTCTCATTTCATCTAATAACTTTACAAGAAATTGGATGGGTTTAATCTATCTCAGGAATAAATCTTATCCACCTCTCAAAGTCAGATTCTTATCATGCTCCAAGGATACAAGATAACCAAGGTTCATTAACTCCTGCTTCCACAGATAAATTCTAATCCCTTCAATACCCACTTACATTTGTTCTGATCACAATTGATGGTCTGCATACTTGAACTTCCAGAATTTTTGTCCAAGTTGTGTTTTCCTAACTTAATCTGCAAGGAGTACTTGATATCATTTTCTATGTACTCCCTGTGTTTGTCAGGATGCTAGAAAGAATTAAGGGTATATCTAGCATGCAGCTCACACTGCCTGAGATATTCGAATGCTAAGAACCTAAAGGACCTCACCCATTTTGGCAATTAGTTCGATGAGACCTGACTGATTTGGGAGACAGATGGAATTTTATGAACCATTGGGATTAAAGTAATTGGGCATGTGGCCAACTGGAATAAAAGCATATGTCTCTAAGTGCATCAAAAGGAGGCTGTTTCATTCATCAAGGTTTATAACACTTTCCCCAATGCCTGACAAATAGGAGATACACTATTTGTTGACTTAATAAAGGAATGTGTGGATTGAAATCTATAATATATAACAATGATTGTAAGCAGACACCTAATTCAAATAAAGCTAGTTGTGAATCCTGGTTACATTGCAGTCAGCTATGTGGCAGCTAAGTTTCAGTTGCCTCATCTG
The DNA here is from genome assembly GCA_036365145.1 of Orientallactaga sibirica. Lineage (NCBI taxonomy): Eukaryota > Metazoa > Chordata > Mammalia > Rodentia > Dipodidae > Orientallactaga > Orientallactaga sibirica. The sequence continues at coordinate 22,423,146 of JAEOAD010000029.1, read as the reverse complement.
TAAAATTTAAATATTAGTATTTATGTGTCTGATATTGTTATGTTCTTAGTTTAATGCCAAGGACTCAAGTACCAAATACAGCTTTCATATTGACATAATTAGCCATATACTAATATACATATTTAATATATATTTATTCTTACATTCTAGATTTGGGGGTTTTGTTCATAACTAAATTCCTTTTATTGCTTTTTTCTTTGAAGCTTATTTTAAGCTTAATCTGGTTATATGATTTAAATGTACATGAGGTGATAGAGAGATGGCTTAGTGGTTAAAGATGCATTCTCACAAAGCCTATCATCCTGGATTTAATGTCCCAATACCCATATAAAGCCAGATGCACAAAGTGCCACATGCATCTTGAGTTCATTTGCAGTGAAAGGAGGCTCTAACATGCCCATACTTACTTTCTCTCTGCTTCTTTGTGTCTATCTCTGTCAAATAAATACAAATATTTTAAAAATAATAAATTAAATGAATGGGAAAATATTTTCATATAAAGTTAAAATTTGGACTGAAAACCTGATCACAATGATGCTAGCGATTATTTTAGGGAGAAATTTATGGCATGGCATCAATATAATGGAATGTATAATATTCAGACTTGATTTGTAAATTCTTCTGACTTGGGTTAAATTTTCTTTAGTTTACAAATAAGATCCTCCAAATTTCCCCATCATCCTAAAATTGCATCAAATGTTTCATTCAAACCTTTATTAGCAGGCTGGAAATATATCTGAGTTGGTAGAGTGCTTGCCCAGCATGCAAAAAGCCCTGGGAGCAATCCCCATTACTGCATAAACCAGTGTGCTGCCACGAAGTAGTACCTACTGGTAATGCAGAACTCAGAAGATGGAGTCAGGAGGATCTTAAGTTTAAGGGAATTTACACCTAGGTAGCAAATTACAGGGCATCTTGGGCTTCTCAAGCCCCTGTCTCAAAAGTAAACCCAGGCATGGTGGTGCATACCTTACAGCACTTGGGAGGCAGAGATAGGAGGATTGCCATGAGTTCGAGGCCAGCCTGAGACTACATAGTAAATGCCTGGTCAGCCTGGACTAGAGTGAAACCCTACCTCGAAAAACCAAACAAATTATTAAGGCTAGAGAGATGGCTTAGCAGTTAAGGCGCTTGCCTACAAAGCCAAAGGACCCAGGTTTGAGTCCCCGGGATCCACATAAACCAGATGCACAAACCAGGTGCGTATTTCAGCAGTTTGTTTGCAGTGGCTGAAGGTGCACCTATTTTTCTCTCTCTCAAATAAATAAATAATAAAATATTTGTAAAATAAATTATTAGAGTTATTACTTATTGTAGAGACCAAGAATTCTCCCTTAAAGAATTGTACCAGGCATGAAACATGAATCCTTCACTCAGTGGTTTTCAGAACTCTATCTCTAGACATGGAGTCAAGTCTAAGTCACGAAAAACTGGAAGCAACTGTGGTTGGATTTGTGTGTCAGGCTGTGGGTCAGGGTCACAGAGTGGACTCTTACACACTCACAATAGCAGAGCATGGGAGAGGAAGAAGGGCACACAACAGAAAATACTCTAAATATTTCCAGAGAAAGTTAAGTAGATTTCTTCCAAAATGGGAAGAAAAGTAATGCTTATTTTTTTTTTTTTTAACATTGACACTTTAATGGCCAGGAGGCTACTGATGGTGGCTCCAGTAAGACAAATAGACAAAAGACTATAAAACAGAAATAAAAATACTCCTCTCAAGTTTCAGTGCTGCAAATTACCAACCAGCTCTGTAATTCTATTGATTTGCCTGTAGTATATCAAATTTTAATCACAATAAACCATAGGCTAATACAGATTTGCTGCTAACAAGTTCCCTTAGAAGAATTTGATGACATTGAACACCTATAAAAATCATTAACAACTGTCTAGTCTTGAAACTTGAAGGTGACAGGAAGCATACAATAAAAGACTCTTTTTGTCTAGTTTTGCAAAAAGTAGGTAAGCATTTACCTTCTCATTGCTAGGAAAAAATGTCCAACCAGAAAGGAAGGAAAGAGTTTATTTCAGCTTATAGTGTCAAGGGAAATATTCATCATGTTAGGAAAAGAAAGGGAAGAGCAGACAGCAGAGAATCATATCTAGTCACAACAGCTGGGAGAAAACAGTAAGAGGGCCTTAACTAGCACTGGCAAATACAGTGGAAAATCCCAAGGCCCACCTCTAGTGACACACCTCCACCAGCAAGGCTCTACCAGCTAGGGATTAAGTATGAAGCTTAATCATAAACACATGATGCTATCGAGGTAATTTTACAGTCAATCCATCTCACTAGGTACAATACTCTATTCTGTTAAAGTTAGGACTTCTTGAGAAAAGATACTAACTTGGTAGATAAAGTTGTATGGATAAAGGAAGTAACTACAGACAATGATAATTACCAGAAAAAGGATCCCTTCAGAAGACAGAAGATATGAAAACCCCACTTTTGTGCCTTGGGCAATATTACAAGAGATTAACCTTGTGCTCTTAGAACATCTTAGTCTTCTAACCCTTCTCGTGATGTCCTAAACGATTGATGTCTAACTAGCTTAAATAAGCCTGTTCTAAACTGTGGATCACAATATTCATTTTATAAGATATTATCTCTTAGAAAAGATAAAAAAGGAATGAAAGGATGAAAATAGATCCTTGTCTTTCTCCATGTACAAGAATCAAGTATAAATGGATCAGAGACCTTAATATCAGACCTGAAACTCTTAAAGTGCTACAGGAAAAAGTAGGGAAAATTCTTCAACATATTGGCATAGGCAATGACTTTCTGAATATAACCCCAATTGCTCAGGAAAGAAAACCACTAATAAACCACTGGGATCTCATGAAATTACAAAGCTTTTGTGTAGCAAAGGACACTGTGAAAAGTGTAAATAGACAACCTACAGAATGGGAGAAAAATCTTTGCCATCTATACATCTAACAGAGGTTAATATGCAGAATAAACAAAGAATTAAAAAAAAATAAAACAATAAGAAATCAAACCCAATTTTAAAAAATGGACTATGAGCCAGGCATGGTGGTACACACCTTTAATCCCAGCACTCAGGAGGCAGAGATAGAAAGATCAACATGAGTTCGAGGCCACCGTGAGACTACATAGTGAGTTCCAGATCAGCCTGGGTTACAGTGAAACCCTACCTCAAAAAAACAAAACAACAACAAAAGACTATGGAACTAAACAGACAGTTCTCAAAGGAAGAAATACAGATGGCATATAAACATCTAAAAATGTGTTCTACATCCTTAGTCATCAGGGAAATGCAATTTAAAATTACTTTGAGATTCCATCTCACTCCTGTCAGAATGGTTACCATCAAGAAAATAACAATAAATGTTGGCGAGGATGTAGAAAAGGGGAAACCCTTATATACCTTTGGTGGGAATGTAATCTGGTATAGCCACTGTGTAAATCAATGTGGAGGTTCCTGAGACAGCTAAGAATATTATTACCATATGATTCATCTATAGCATATAGCACTCCTAGGCATATATCCTAATGACTCTTCTCACTACCTTACAGATACTTGCATAACCATGTTTATTGCTGCTCTATTCACAATAGCTAGGAAATGGAACCAGCCTATATATCCTCAATAGATGAATGGATAATAAGGATGTGGTACATTTACACAATGGAGTTCTATTCAGCCATAAAGAAAAATGAAATTATGAGATTTGCAGGAAAATAGTTGGATCTGGAAAGGATTATACTAAGCGAGATGACCCAGGCTCAGAAAGCCAAATATCACATGTTCTTTCTTATATGTGGATCCTAACTACAAATGTTTAACTTGTATCTAAGCTGGAACCAAAACTTGGTGGCAGAGGCCAGTAAGCTAGAAAACGTCTATAAGGGAGGGAGGAGAGGGAAGGACTTCAGGGGATGGTAGTGTATATATGTAAGTAGAAGAACAGATTACAGGGAGGGGAAAGGCCTAAGTGAGGACAGGGGAAGAGATTGAGTAAGAGAAGGGTGAGGAGAAGGTCAATCAAAATTCAAGATATTCTGAATAAGACATATGAAAGCCTACTTTTTTGGATAATGGCACATCCAAAAGCCATAGATTGCTACTAGAAAATTTTCAATGCCAGGTATGGGATACCTTCCAGTGAGTTGTTGGCCAGGAAGGTCCCTGTTGCCTCCAAAACATTACAGGATATTGCTAAGGCCCTTGATTTCCCATGAGTAACAAATGGTAAAACCCTTTTGCTGAAGACTACACATGCCTGGGTGGCAAGATCACTGAGAAATTAATCTGGTGCTGAGCTAAAAACCTTCTCTCTGTAGACCAGCCAACTGAAAGCTGGAAAAAGCTGTACTGCCTGAAGTCCTATGAGAGACAAAAGTCATCAGTGGTGAAAACAGGAGATACTGGAAGCTTCAAGTTTGGCTAGACAGGCTAAATGACAGAATGGGTGCAATAATGGCATGTCTTCTCTGGGGAAAACTAACTGCTCTCTGATTGGACTGGAGGGCTATTCTATGGGAGAAAATACATGCCTGGTACTGAAAACCTAATCAAAATCCTATGGCAGGGGAGGTCATAAACCTTAAGGGTATAAAGCCTGCTCTTGTCCTGCTAAGTGCATATATTATTCTTACTAAACTGCTCTGAAAGCCCTATACTTAATGTATGTATGTATGTATGTATGTATGTATGTATGTATGTATGTATGTATTTGATTTTTCAAGGTAGAGTCTCACTCTACTCCAGGCTGACCTGGAATTCACTCTGAATTCTCAGGGTGGCCTCAAACTCTTGGCAATCCTCCTACCTCTGCCTCCAAAGTGCTGGGATTAAAGGTGTGTACCACCAAGCCCCACTCATATTCATATATTAATTCTACTCTCACTCTTGGTTAGAGAAGTTTCTTTTCAGATGGTGGAGACCACTGGGATGACTCATAAGGCAACATAGTGCTGAGAAGAAGTGACAAAGGAGTGTCCAGCACTGAAACATCTCAATTAAACACTCCAAAGCTCATGGTCCATTATGGAAGGTGGCAGAATGAATGTAAGAGCCAATGCAACTGTTCAGAAAGAAATTGGCCTCGATATCCATGACCTCGCAATGCCTAGCAATACCTTTACAAGACCCTCATAATAGGAGAAAAAGATGATGACATCAAATTAAGAGAGAGACTAACAGAGAGAGAGGGGGGATATGATGGAAAGTGGCATTGTGAAGGGGAAAGTGGGGGTGGAGAGGGAATTATCTATCATGTTTTATTGTCTGTAAGTATAGAAGTCAATAATTTTTTAAAGGGAAGAAAGGGAAATAAAAGAATAAAGAAAAATGATTTTTGATCCAACTAGAAAATCCACAAACAATCATCTGTAAGGTTTACAATGTCCTTACAATGATTAAAAACCTAGGGAATCTGTATTATTATAAAATCTATTTGTTTCCAGGGAATCACTGAACATGTCTTAAGGACTAATACCCTGCTAGCCAAGTTTTTCTACATGTCAGGTTAAATAATGTTCTGTGACTAATGTGTTTGTAGATTTTCAACATCGCAGCTTTACATTAAGAGAAGATATGTAACACATACTCTGAGCAATCTATTTTATCCTCCAAGAAATCCAGTCACAGCACTTTGATTCTTACCTCATGTTAAGAATATAGTCAACTCTCACTCCTTTTGGCATGTGGAGACCTAACTACAAGCACTTTTAGAGACTTCTGGGAGAGACGGACACCCTTGTACTTGGCTATGTATCAAGGCACAGTGCAGGGCACATGGCTGCTGAAACTGAGAGAACCTCAAGTTTATATTTAGGCCCATTACTAGCTAATTCTACATTATAATGTGTTCTTATTCTCTCTAAGAAGCAGAATCATTTATCATTAAATAAACTCTAGTCCTTCTAAGGTCTGAAGTTCTAAACATGAGTTTAGATTTCAAAGGCACAAAGTTACTTTAAAAATGTTCCTGTTTTACTGAGTATGTAGTCAGAGACTCTATTTTAAAATGTACCAAGAAGTGGATCCAGAAAAAAGCACTTTAAGTAGGGAAAGTTATTTAGAAACAACAGAGACAGAAGGAAAGTTGAGACAACCTCAAAGTCTACAACCACGTCAAAGGATTAAAAGTGATTTGTGGCTTGTTCTTTCTAATCTATCCACATTTTCCATTTTTTTTTTCAAGAAAAAGCATTGCTGTTATAATAATAAAGTAGTTCAACAAGAGTTTTATTTTTGTCCTAAAGTTCCGAATCTTCAAAAAAGTTTCTACTGATGCAAAAATGAATCAAGCAATCCAGACCAAAATCATCACTATTTGAGGGGAAAAGGACCATGTTCAACCTCCAGAACCTTCATACAATGCCTGGAGTGTAGTTATCCACTTATAATGTCAGCACTGGGGAGACAGAGACAGTTTGTGGCTCCCTGGCCAGACAATGTATTCTTTTTAAATTTAGATTTAATTGTTTTAAAGTTATACTCTTATATCTCCTCTCCTCATCCCCCAATCCACTGAAATCACTCTTCAGTGGGATTATTGTCATTCACTGTGGGGTCCCAGAGCCCTCCATCAGTCTCTGTAAGGGGAAAATGTGGCTGGTGATATTTCCTACCCAGCCTGTGGCTCTTACAATCTTCCCACCCCTTCTTCCACAGTATTCCCTGAGCCTTCAGCCAATCTATTATCCTGGCCAGTAAATTGAAAGCTCCTGTCTCAAAAGACACCGGAGACTGTTCCTGATAATAAGGCACACACATACGCACTCACAAAATTAAGAGATTAAAATTGAAGGTAGAAAAAATGAGGGAAGAAAAAAAAGGTGGCAAATAAAAGCAACTTTGTCACACTGTTAATTTTAGCATGATGATTTGGGCTCCAGGTTTTATGAAGAACCTGCTAAATATAACACAATATGCTCCTGAGACTCAAATGTACTCTCTCAGCTCCTCACATGCCAAGAACATAGCTCTTTATAAATCAGTTCAAGGGCAAATGAAGTAAAACAAATAATGCTCAGAGGAAAAAAAGACTGTACAAGTAGTTGAGCTGGGGTTCTGAGCCTTGTCCATTTATATCACTTGCAGAATGTGAACCCTTGATACTCATGTCTCATCCCAGACCAAACACCTTACACCTGTGTAGAAGTGTTGTCCAGCTGCATAGACTTTGAAGTTCCCTGGGGATGTTCATGTGCAGTCAGGACTTAGAAACCCAGAGGTGAGGTGAAATAAAGGCATTAAAAGCAAATCCTAGAGGCTTTTCAGTTTTACTGGATTCTCCTCAAAAACAAGAGTTTAATTTCCTGGACTATTTGAAGATTTTCAGGTTATGGCTAAGAGTGACAAGGAGAATATAGTAAATTTACCCTCCTTACTTAACATTGTCCTAAAATGCCCTTTTCTCTTACCTGGTAAATCCAGGCTGGAAAGTGAGATGGTGGATTTTATTTGCAAGTGAAGCTCCCTTATACAGGCTGGGATTTTCATAAATGATCTGAGAGCCACGATGGAGAAGAAATCTATGACTGTGCTAAATCATGGAAGAGCCCTCAAACTTTGAGGAAAGTTGTTATTAAGTCAGACATCTGATGTACATGTTTTTGTTTTTTTAATTTTACTTTGTCTATAATTAATTCCAGGAATTATGTTTGTGTCTCCTGGTATTTAGTTATCTGATGCTTTACCATGAATATTCAGCAGAATAATCTATTGATGTGCCCATATCTGCCTGTTCCTTCAAAAATGCAAGAGAGAGGGCTAGAGAGATTGCTCAGAGGTTAAAGGTACTTGCCTGCAAAGCCTGACCACAAAGGTTCAATTCCCCCAGTACCCATGTAAAAGTAGATGCACAAAGTGGTGCATGTATCTGGAGTTTGCTTGCAGTTGGAAGGAGGTGCTGATGCACCCATACTCACTCTCTCTGTCTGCATCTTTTCTCTCCTCAAATAAATAAAAATATTTTAAAAGATAAGAAAGAAAAATATTTTTCCTTTCACCATTTCCTTGAAAGAAAAAAGCAAGCTTTCATGTACTTTACCATCGGCACACACTCCCCAGCCCCTTCTTGATCATCACACCCCATCTCCACACACTCCCCAGCCCCTTCTTGACCATCACACCCCATCTCCACACACTCCCCAGCCCCTTCTTTCATGAAAGGCAATACCTTTCATGAAATATAAGGTCACCTGTAGGTTCCTAAGGATGAACTAAAGAAAATCCCCACCCATGCATTTGTTTGGAAGGTTAACTATATCAAGGCAGCATTAGGTTGGCATTACCCTGAAGTGGAGAAAGAAAAAGGGGCCCAAGTGGAGAACAGTTGTATTTTCCAAGATAGAGCAAGGAAAGGAGGAATGATTCCAGTAGTTCATTTTTCCACTGGGAATAACAAACACTCTCATAGACTCAGACATATCAGACCACTGATCACTTCACATTCTGTAATCACCTGGAAAATACTTGGCCCCAGGCCTGAAGAATGACAACAGACCAACAGTTCTTCACTGAGAACCTTTCTTTTAGGCCTCCATAAGGTACCAGAGCTCTTGTGAGGGGACTGGCTACATTTATTTGTCTTAGAGAAGTAAAACAAATTATGTTCTTGTATATGAATTTCAATGACAAAATGCATAACTATGGTACATACTAGAAGTATTCAGTTGGAAGAATTCAGCTTATTTGAAAAAAAAGTACTGTCAGAGAAAAACTCTGCCAAATAGGTCTCTATTGTTATAGAAGAAAATTTAAACTGCCAATGATTTCCTCCTGAAATACTCCACTAGGTAAACGATAAACATGGCACCATACACAGAGACAAAAGCAGCCATTTAACTAAAGGAACACTAAACTTCTATTTTCATATTGCTTTAATTTTGATGGTGAACTTGAATTTGCTATGGCGGTCATAATTCTCATAAGGTATAGGGTTGGGAGAAAGCTGTAAGGAAGTTGGTGCGATTAGAATGCATTTTCCTTTTCTTAAACAAAATCCTTGTTTCTCCTTTAAAAATACTCAAGGGAGAACATTTTTTCCCCTTTGATTTTTTTTTTTAAATTTATCCAAGTATAAGAATAAAGATGAAATGAAAAATGTATACTGACAATTTTTTAGAAGTCCATACTGTTAAATGTTTGCTTGTCAGTAATCTGTGCTGCTCTTAGAATTTCTCAAAGTATTTCCTTAAATTCACAACCCAACTTGTTGAAATATCCTGCTTCAAGGGATGATAAATCTTGGTGGTGCCCTTTCAATGGTCTTCTTCATAGCCTTTGTAAAAAGTTTTACATGGCATTTTCCAGACCACAACTGGCAAAAGTTCTAACTCAGTCAAAGAAAACTCATAGCTAAAGAGAATGTATGATGAATATCAACTTGAAAAACAAAAGTGTTTATAATCCTGACTCTACATTCACTGGTGAATTGATGTGAAGTTATGACGCAGGATGTTTTCTTTTACTCCAAATAGATACATCACATAAGAAGCAGGTCAAGATTGTGCACAGTAAAGCTTATTTTCTCCTGCTGAATGTGCTCCTGGGATATACTATGTTCCTATGTATGATCTTCCACTTGGTTGTATCATACTCACTTGTGTAGTTCTAGAAACGTTCATACCTCACTCAAGATCTCATGGCTGTGGTCTTAAGAACATGCATTTTGCAAATTCCCAGGTGACTTCAAGACCAGTAAAGTTGAAAAAAAAAAATACCCATTTCAACTGAAGCAAACTGTCTGAAAAGGTCAGAAGCACCTTAAAATGCTGTTATTGCAAAACCCCCCAATTTTTATTTTTAATTAACCTTTCTCACTACCCCTAAACATTTAGTGAGCTCTTTATCTGGAAATAATTACAACACGCTTACCATGCAACCAATCATATACGAAGGCACTTATGCAGCAGGTGTTAACATCCTACCCCACATAATTGGTGAGGAAGCCCAGGCACAGAAAGCTCCCGTGATTCACCAAGGGCTGCACAGCTCTACATTCTCTAAGTGGTAAGACCAGGCCTCGAAACTGGGCATTAACAATCAATCAAAATCCCAAGTAAATATAGTTATTGAACGGTTTAAATACATAATTGCTGGTTGCTTCCCAAGAGTGTCATCTTTCCATTATGCAAACAAGGTCCACTTTGATATTGATCATAATGACTGTGTTAGGGTTTTTCAAAGTGGGATCATATTTTTAACTATACCAAGATTCAGTGAATATAAAACTAAGAATCTGATTACAAGGAGGGGAATGGCCTAACCAAGGCCATGGGTAGAGAATGCATAAAAGAAGGGCAAGGGGAGGGTCAATCTAATTTCAAAAGATTGTGAATAAGACTTATGTAAAACTACTTTTTTGAATAATGGTACATCTAGAAGCTGTAGACTGTTACTAGAAAATTTTCAGTACCTGGGATGGGATACCTTCCAGTGAGTTGTTGGCCAAGGAGGTCCCGGTAGCCTCCAAAACATTAAAGGCTTTTGCCAAAGCCCTTGGTTTCCCCTGAGAAACAGATAGTAAGACCCTATTGCTGAAGACATCTCTTGCCTGAGAGGCAAGGTCACTGAGAAAGCAAGCTGGTGCTGAGCAGAAAACCTTCTCCCTGTAGACCAGCCAACTGAAAGCTGGAAAAAGCTGCACTGCATGCAGAGTATGGGAGACAGAAGTCATCAGCAGTGAAAACAGTGGACGCTGAATATTCAAATTTGGCCAGACAGGCCCAAAGACTGAGCAGGTGCAATAGTGGCATGTCTACTTGTGGGGGTAACCAACTGCTCTATAATTGGACTGAAGGCCCTCTCTCTACGGGAGGGAATACATACCTGGTACTGAAAAACCTAAGTAAAGTCTATGGTAGGTAAGGTCATAAGCCTTAGGGGTATAAAGCATGCCCTTATCTAAATGTATATACTATTCCCACCAAGCTGCCCGGAAAATACTACACTTAATGCTCATATTCACATATTAATGCTACTCTCACTTCTGGTTAGAGAAGCTTCTCTTTTCAGATGGCAATGACCACTGGGATGATCCAAAAGGCAACATAGTGCTGAGAAGAAGGGATGGAGAAGTGCCCAGCACTGAAACATCTCTGTCACACCATCCAAGACTCAGGGATCATTGCGGAAGAGGGGCGGATAGAATGGAAGAGCCAAAGGAAGGGTTACAATGCAACTGCCCAGACAGAAATTGGCCTTGATATCCATGACCTTGCTGTGCCTAGCAATACCTCCATAAGACCCTCATAGTAGAAGTAAAAGAGGATGACATCATATTAAAAAAAGACTAATGGAGAGAGGGAGGGGATATGATGGAGAGTGGAGTTCTAAAGGGGAAGGGGGAGGGGAGGGAAAAATCACCTTTGGTATGTAAGTATGTTTTGATGTCAATAAATATAATAAAAAAAAATAAAAAAAAATAAAAAAAAAAAAAACTAAGAATCTGTATTTTCTCTTTTGCCCTTAAAGTGATTCCTAAACACAGTAAAATTTGAGAACTATTGTGTAGATAAGAGTATACCCAAATGTTATAATTTGAATATGAAATGTCCTCCAGGGGCACACTGTGTGGTCCTCAGTGGATGAGGCTGTTTGGCAAGGCTGTGGGAAGGCAGAGCCTTGCTAGAGGAAGTAGGTTGCTTGGGGTGGGCTGTGAAGTTTTATAGCCTGTCTCTAATTCCTCTTTGACCTCTGCTTCCAGACTTTGCCTACAATGGGACCAGCTGCCCTTCCCAGCCTGTACTGCCATGATGGAATGTATCTCAGTACTGTAAGACAGAATAATTCTTGTCCTTCATTAAGTTGCTTCCTGACTGGGATTTTGTCCCAGCAATGAGGAAATAACCAATACACCAGGTCAACAACATTAAACTTTGATAACTTTCATACCTTGGATTTTTTAAAAGATATTTTATTTATTTATTTGAGAGACAGAGGAAGAGGCAGAGAAAAAGAGAATGAGCATGCCAGGGCCTCTAGCCACTGCAAACAAACTCCAGACACATACATCCCCTTGTGCATCTGTCTAAAGTGGGTCCTGGGGAATCAAACCCAGTTCCTTAGGCTTTGAAGGCAAACACCTTAACTGCTAAGCCATTTTCCCAGCCCTGCTACCTTAGATTCTGACCTAAATGAGATCAAACTGAGGTAACAGCAGGGTGATACCTTGCACAGTGGGAATTGGTTAATGTCTGGACATATTTTGGTTTTTGTAACTGGGGGATTTGACCCAGTAGAAGTAGAAGTCAAGGATGCTACTAGACATCTGGGTTAGTATTCTCGGGATGCCCAAACAAATTACTGTGGCCCGAGTGACTAGCAACAAAAAATGTTACTTAGTCACAGTTCTAGAGAATGGAAGTCCAAGATCAGGGTGTTAGCATTCTTGGATTAATCCAGCTTCTACAGCCACATTCTTCCATCTCTTCATCGACGGCAGAGAGAGTTTGCTGGTATATTTTATTATATTAATTACATAAGGACTCCACCCTCATAACTTCATCCCCACTTCTAGTACCCAAAGATTTCTTCTCCAAATACTATTACACTAAGGGTTAGACCATAACAACACAAGAAAATGTCCATAACAAAGAATTATCTAGCATCTAATGTCATCAGTGCTGATTTTGAAAAATCCTGAGTTAAGGCATAGGGAACAGAGTCCTGTCTCCTTCCTGTTCTTAGTCACCTCTGCTCTTGGTGTACTCATTTTTTATTTTATTTTCACTATATTCTCTACTACCATTCCCTCCACTATTCTGATATTTATAAATACAGATTATCTTCTTTTCTCTTTATCACAAGACCAACTTCTACTAGTTCTGTATGGATTAATTAATATTCTTAACAATCTGTGATTGTCCCCACCCTTTTCTCCTGTGCTTTGAAATTCAGTTTTATAAATTTAATGCCCTAGACCAAGACATGGGCAGAAATTTAAAAGATTCAGGTTCATACAGGTCAGATTTTAAAACCCAGCTTTACCCTCACCAGACAGGGAAACTTAAACTATTTTAACCTTTTTACATATCCCTAAACCACATTTTGAGGCACTCATGAAAATATTTAAAAATTCTAGTGCAGTGAGCCCCATTGAGGTCTGAGGTCCAGGAAGCCCACAACACATGCCGGGTATCTTTTCTTTCCCAGAAACTTTCAAGCACTTTTCTAAAATACCAAACTAATAATAGTCATACTTAACATGTCCTAAATATAATGCCAGCTACATCTTGACTCTAAGTTCAGAACAATGGTTGTGTTGGATAATATAATTAACTTCATATTTACAGATGGAAAGACAGATGTGAGGTATGGGATTTTACTGGGGTTCCCAGCTCATTAATGGTGGTACATGAATTCATAGCTCCTGAAGACTAATTCCACACTACACTACTCAACCAACAGTGACAAGTCCACAGATCTCCTGATTCCAAATCAGGTGTTATTAGAACACAGATGCTAGTTCTGAAACCCCAGATAGACAATAAATGGTGAAAGCAAAGGTTATTCTTATAGTATAGTTTTTATTGACAGTTTTCATACATATGCACAATGTATTTTGATCATAATCCCCTTTGATTAATTTCTTTTGTCCCCTCTCCACCCTTTCCACATAGTATTTTAATCTTTTCCAACTAATATTTCTACTTTGATGTATTGTTTTTTTCTTTTGCCTTCTTCCATCTATGATAACATGTTGGTGGGCCCAATATTGCACACATAACCACAGCTGCTGTGAGGTCATGAATGCAATGCCTGTCAAGTAGACAGTGTTCCAAGGCACTCCTAACCATCATCTGGTTCTTAAATTCTTTTCTTTCCACCTCGTTCACGATATTCCCTAAGCCATAGTGTATGTGATACTTATCTCTCATTTGTTGCTGAACAATTAACAGTCACTTCTCAGCAATTTAATGAGTCTTGACTCTCCCTAGTAGTTACCACAATCTACAGAAAGAAGCTTCTCTCACCAAATGTGAAAGTAGTACTAATGCCCACCAATCCCAATCAAGATGTTGGATCCTTGCTGCAAGGTCAGATCTTCTACTGCTTCATTTTGCTTCCATGCTGAGTGTTGTAGTTACTTTCTTATTACTTGAACAAAGCACCTAACCAAAAGCACCTGAATGAAGGAAAGATTTTTGTTTTGGCTTATAATATTTTTATATATATATATTTTGTTTATGTTTATATGGGAGCAGGAGAGGCAGATGGAGTGAGAGAGAGAATGGGTGCATCAGGGTCTTCAGCCACTGCAAATAAACTCAAGATGCATGTAACACCATGTACATCTGGTTTATATGGGTATTGGGGAATCAAACCTGAGCCCTTAGGCTTCACAGACAAGAACCTTAACAGCTAAGCCACTTCTCCAGTCCCTGGCTTATATTCTTAAAAGGAAGCTTCAGGATGGCAAGAGAAAACATAGCAGGAGTAGAGACTGGACATTACCTCTGCCAGAACAGGGGAAAAACAGTAGCAAGACAGTGAGTCAATCTCTGGCAAGGGGGAGCTGGCTACAACATCCCTAAACCCACCCCAAGAAACACACCTCCTCCAGGAAGGTTCCACTTCCCAAACTGCCATTAGCTGGGGACTATGCATTCAGAGCACATGAGTTTATGAAGGATATGTGATTCAAACCACTACACTAAGCTCAAAGACTAACCTCAATAAATATTTACTGATTTATAATAGAAAAGAAATGAATGGCAAACTGAAAACTTAATGCCTCACTTTGTCCATTTGAATTAATCCTATTATGGGTAAAAAAATTACACCTTGTTCTCCATTTGAAAGCCAGCCTAGCACATAGAATGAAGAAGGCTTGCTCAGTTTCTCTTGCTGTTTTGCAGTCTTCCAAAAGCAGGTGCTGTTTCTAGGAATCAGCACTGAAGAGCATCACTTATGTTCCAGGCTGTCTTGATATCACTTGGTTATTAGCACTTTAGGCTATAAATTCATCTTTCCACCCATTCCAGATCCCAAAGGAGGATCAAAAGCCTAGGAGGGGTATTTGGAGGTGCTGAGTAGAGACAGATGTGGAAGTTATTGATTCCTGGGTCTCAGCTAAGGTCACTCTGTTCTTTGTTCCAAGATATCTGAGGCTAATTAATAGGAGAAAAGATGACAATGACAGCAATGATGGGGAAAGCCCATGTGCAGAACCTTCTCTGAAGCCACACATTAAATCCTTTTGTCTTCTAGAGTGGTGCAAGGTGTTAGAAAAGAAAGAGAAAAAAGAAAATGTAGAGTGGATTCTTGGCCTGAAGTTCTATCACCCAACTTACCACATTTCAATGGGATCTTCCCAGAAACAGAAGTGGGACAGATGTTAAGAAATAAAGGCACAATGAGGTTGGGGTTCCACTAGGTTAAGGGTCAGGGTTTCATGAAGGTGCAATAAAGAAGACTTGCTAAGCGGACGTCGGCTGGTCTGGAGTGCTTAGCATCTACAATGGTCTCCCAGTAGTCAAAATGACTGAGCAATGAAATAAGCCAATAAAATTTGCTGCCCTTGTCATCTGGCATACACTGAAGAAGTGCATATTAAGTTACTGGGAGTTGACAGAGATAGACACTTTACTTTCTACTGGCTACATCTCTAGAATCACTAGAAAATCTGGGGCTTGGAAAGATGGATTGATGAATGCATAAGTACAAGGATAAATTATGGGAAGACCTGCTTGTTTGATTGCTTGAAAAGGAAATCAACAAGTGGAATATAACAAGTGGTTAAAGGTCAACCATGTGACCTTTAACAAGAACATATAAACTTCTATAGGTCACTAGTCTTCTTGAGTTAATTCTCTGAGCCCTTTGGCCTCAAAGCCACAGGAGAGAGACAATGCCATCTTCTTCCCTGAAGACGGCCTCGAGGACTGGTGCTCTTTTGATCCTTAATCAGCAAAAGTAGTTATTCTTGGCTGCCCTGGCTCCTTTTCTGGATGGTAATATAATTCAGAGGGATGTATGCCCAGGTACATCTTCTAGAATAACAACAATTATAAGAAAATAGGAGGAAAATGTGGGAGCAAAAGATGATGATGATGATAATGATGGTGGTGATGAAGCCTATACAACAGTGCTATAGGCCAAAAAGGGTTCTATGGATATAAATAATACTCTCCAATTATTGCACACAAAGACCTGAGAAGCTATAAGTGTCACTGCCTCCATACTGCAGGCCAGAAATAAAGAAAAAAATGTGGAACATCTTTCCAAAAGTCATACTCCAGCAACAAAAGATAGTTTTGTTGTTTGAATCCAGGCAGATCAACGGGGTCCACAGATCTACTTACCATGGAAATGTGGGGTTTTTGTTGTTTGTTTGTTTGTTTATTTTTCCGAGGTAGAGTCTCACTCTAGCTCAGGCTGACCTGAAATTCCAAATGTAGTCTCAGGGTGGCCTCGAACTCATGGCAATCCTCCTACCTCTGCCTACCGAGTGCTGGGATTAAAGGAGTGTGCCACCACACCTGGCCAGAAATGTGGTTTTTTGTTTTTGTTTTTGTTTTTTTTTTATTACCAACTTCATCCATGAGTACAGTTTTATAGTCAAAAAGTCATGAGGTTCACCACCAAGAATGATAACATGCAGAGAAGAGTGAGATAACCTCAGTATAAATGACAGGTGAAATTCTACCTTGACTATCTAGATACTGGAGGGGTGTTTAATTATTTCATTGCTCTAAAAGAAAGAAACATTCCTGATACTATTCTGATTCAGGCTTACTACAGCTCAACATCTGAGTCCAAAACTTGCTGGATGTGTGACTTTTGAAGAGACACTTGGCTGATCCAGGTCTGTTTCCATATTCCTAAGAAATGTACTTCCCATTGCATAGGAATAACCTCAGATTCAATGTTATAATATATTTTAAGCATAAAATCTCTGTTGTGATCTGCATTCAATAACTGACTATAGGTATTTCCATTAGTCTCCCACTGAAAGGATACAAAAATTTTACCAAATAAGGTGAGAAGCTTTTGACCAAGCCTAACAGATTCAATTATAGTTTCTCAATAATTAATACCTAGGACAGAATGAAGAGCTGAGAACCTCATAACCAATGGTAGCCATAGGTAGATTTTTCTACACTTGGCAAAATCTTGGATAATTAGTCCTTTGGCTACACAAATCCACTGATATAAAATCTGGTTAAAATCAGGTAAACAGTTCCAATGAAACAGTATCTGAGGTCAATACATTTTGGTGTGATATGCCACTTGCAACCTGCAAGTGCTGGTCAGATTCTGCCCCAGTAACATAGCTCATATGGGCATCTCTTGTTCCAATGTGCTGTTGACTGAATGCTATTTCATTCTTCTTCTGAATCAGACCTTCAAGATCTGCTTGGCTTCTCCCACATCACTTGATCCTGAGGTTCAACTTACTTCTTATGTGACCTTGGACATCCATTTGTCCTCATGATCTATCCCTTTCATTACAAAACCTAATTTCTTGTCCAATACCTTATTATAAGTCATTGGTCTTAATGTCATAAGTGTCCATAAAAGAATTTCTGGAGATCAAAAAAATGTCATCTATATTGAATAAAATATTGCAATATTTATTTCACCTTTGTAAAACAAAATTACATTTATTGCAACCCAATATGTTTTCCATAAAAAAACAACACATCATCCTTGAATATTGAGTGTTGTCAACAAAACTAAGTATGCTTATCTTTGTTGGCATTAAGCTTTATCTCCTCAACTTCAAATCTTTGCACAAATTGAGTCTGCTCTTTTCCCTTAAAAATGAGGAACCCCAGCCAGGGCTACATAAAGAAGACTATATCTGGCTGGAGGGATGGCTTAGTGATTAAAGAATTTGCCTGCAAAAGCTGAAGGATCCAGGTTTGATTCCCCAGGACCCATGTTATCCAGCTGCACAAGGGGGCACACAAATCTGGAGTTTGTTTGCAGTGGCTGGAGGCCTTGGCATGCCCGTTCTCTCTCTCTTTCTCTCCCTCCCTCCCTCCTTCTCTGTGAAATAAATAAAAGAACACTATATTAAAAACAATTTATCCAATAGATATTTTTAAGAGTCTTATAAGAGATAGAAACTTCAAAATTGTACCTGCTGTACTAATTCGTACATGGTTCACACATATTTTTTTCTCTATATGGCCACCAGGTAGGATTGCTGTAGTACTTGAATATATATCTGACCAAGTTTAGTTTCTGTAGTCAGCGAAGTATTAAGGGAAGCATGTGTCATTTGTAAATGGAAGGTTAACAAGCAAATGCATATTTTGCCACGTTTACTTTCCAGTCATGCACAAATACCGGTGCATTTCCAGGCAGTAGCCACTTCGTAAGTACAAGTTCCATAGAAGGTAAGAAGAAGCAGCAAGGGTTCCAAAAAACCTAGAACTCTAGATGGAAAGTCATGAAGGAAAATAAGGTCTATTATCTTTCAAGCCATTGAAAGTGTCATCAGAGTATTTCCCAGCCTGTTCTACTGCACCTACCAGGAGTAATCTGAGATCATAGGACAGAACTGATGGCAAAGAATAAAGGGCTCTGCTACAGGATGTGAGATATGCCTTACAGCATGTGGGTAACAAATTACCCAGTGTCTTCATTTTGCTGTTCAATTGGACATCTGATTCCCCTGTGAAGATCTGCCTACCTTTCTCTATCCTTCCTCAGTGGTAGGGATCTGAGTCTACATCTACAGCAAAACCTTTGAAGAACATTCTCCATATGAATAGATGTACTTTGTATTGACATGTGAGCTATCTTGAGGCCAGTTACATATGTGGGCATTGTGGAGTGCATGCCAGTCATTTCATCATGACCATAGATTGAGTTGTGACAGAAACATCTTTTACTTAATTCTAAAGCTTTCTTAACAATAAGTGAAAATTGTCCTGAAACATTTAATGAGAGAACAAAAAGATTGGCTCTCCCCCAGACTTGTAGTCACTTTTTAGAAGTGTAGGCAATGTTATTCTTTCTAAACACTCCATAATTATTGTTTTTTTAAAAATATACTTGCGAGCTTTTCACACAATTATGCCATAACCAATGAAGAGGTATCAAAGAGCTATAGGGAATAGATTACTGAATACATCTTTATTTCTTTCCAGAGTTTTCTAAATGACTCTTAATCTAACGTCCTCTGATCACCCTCATTAAAATTGAATTTGCAGCCAGGCATGGTGGCGCACGCCTTTAATCCCAGCACTTGGGAGGCAAAGGTAGGAGGATCGCCATGAGTTCGAGGCCACCCTGAGACTGCATAGTTAATTCCAGGTCAGCCTGGGCCAGAGTGAGACCCTACCTCGAAAAAAAAAAAAAAAAAAAAAAAAAAAAAAAAATTAAATTTGCTCTACTTTTTCTTTTTCCATATTAGTTCTCATCTACTACAAAATGTACAAATTTGATCTATTGTTGACTATCTTCTAAAATTAGAATTATTCATTCTAATTCTATAACTAGAATTGGATTTAAGTTCTTGGAGGGTAGAAAGCTCTGTTCTCTGCAGAGAGACAGCTCATGTTCTGGGCAGTGTCTGGCACATAGTATAACAATTATTCCCAGTTGAAAATAAAGTGTGGGCATCTGCATTCTAGAATTGTGTCTGTTAACAACTATTAAGGATGGCATTTCTTGGTGATGCCACTGTCTTACCTTCCTTGTTAAGCTGTTCTAATGGCCAAATGTATATGGATGAAAGTGTTTTTGAATATTATAAAGACTAAAGTATAAAAATGCCATAGAAACATTGCATGTATTTTCTTATACAAAGCTTCATTTATTCATGAAACTAACTTTTCAGTAAATAACATAACTTTAAAATGCAGCAATAGAAGTGAAAATAAATTGGTGATGAATTTTCCTGACTGTCCTAGGTGACAGGGTAAATCACTGTGTACAATATGATACTCTGGTTACAGCAGATGCAGCTGTCAAAAGACCCTGCAGTAGTCAAGAAATTATTTAGATTTGGGAGGAACTAGCACATAATTACATGATACATTCAGTATCAGTACTATTCCCACACATTTCCTAACCCTACTATATTGTATTTTCTCATACAACTCTGAGTGAATATTATTAAAAGAAAGTGCTTTTAAGTAAATATATTCCCCCGGCAGCAGTGGAAAATGGAAGTTGGACAGGAGAGGAAATACCATTTCCCAAGTGGTCAGTAGAGTGTTTTTCCTCCACCTCATCTGAGCCCTTTGGGAAAATATGGGTAACTGTGAGTCTTCAGCCACTGAGGGTACACCTTCAAAAGAGATCATTTGGTTTTAACTAGTATAACCAGAAATGGAATAAGAAATGTGTGATAGAAAATAAAGCCAAACAAAAATAACAATGTCATTACAGAGTAAGACTTAGTGATGAACCCTGAAGGATGAAGCACAGGCTTCAGAGGGGACTCCACATGGGAGGGCTGCACAGAAGGGAGAACTGCTGCATCATAACTGACTATGTGGCTTTAACCAGATAAGAGCTGAAGGCTTCCTTGATGCTCTCTGTAATATACTTGGGAAATTTGAGGCTTTTTAAGGTATGAGAATCCATCAGAAAATTAGGTCAGAGTCAAAGACAAATATTAAATGTTTTCCCTCATGTGTAATTCCCATACATGTACAGACAACAACAACAAAAAAATTAGAAGAAAAAATATCTAGGGGAACAAAGAGAACTAATGGGAAAGGAGAGGGGAAGGTGATAGGATATGAGGAGGGGTTGCTATGCTTTCATCTCATTATATGTTTCCAGGAAAATGGCCTTCTTGAACCCAATATAATGCAATTTTAAATTAAAAATTAAATGTTGATCTAGGCCATTATAAAGTTCATGTTTGAGTTCTGTCATCATGATCTCAACAGTGGGCAACATATAGACAGAAATACCAAGGGAGATGTTTCTGTAAGTTGGCATTTGTTGTGGCCAAATGATATCTCCTCACAATTCACATGCTGACTTCAAACCCCAGTTTCTCAGAATGAGACTGTAGGTGGAGATAGAATCTTTAAAGAAATGATTATGTTAAAATGAGGCCATTAGAGTAGGTTCTAACACAGTCTAACTCGTATCCTTATTTTAAAAAAATAAATAAATAAAACAGGGCTCAAAAGGTGACTTGGGACATGTAAGCAGAGAGGAAAAAACACTTGAGAACACAGTAAGCAGGTTTTATCTATGAATCAAGAGAAGCCTTTGGAGAAATTACATTTGTTCACATCTTGATCTTACACCTTGACCTTTGACTTTTAGTTTCTGGACAAATGACACAATACATGTTTTGTTGATTAGCAAGTGAATGCAATACCTATTCTGCAGAATTGTACAAATTGTGGGAAGTCAATTTGAAACAAATACCAGACCAAAAGTAATTTAAACTAGATAAACAAATATAAACAATTTGACTTAGTAAGTAAGCACTAAATAATAATTCTGCATTCTGAACTGCCTTTCACACAGTGATTGGAAGGCTAATGGTATTTACTTACCAAGAAGACAACTGTGATATTTGAACATTACCCATGTTTTAGCACTAACACATAATAATATGGAGCCAAAGGAATTACATGAGACTTAACTTTCATATTATCAGTCTCTTGTTTTCTATAACCAAACTTGAATTATGACATGTAAAAGTTAAATATTTGCCCCAAGCACAAGGTCTGATGTAATTTGGAACTTCCCAAAGTACATTTCTCACTGTTTGTGTGCACGGGTGGAAGGCAGGGCGGTCATGCACGTGGCTGTGGTGTGAGGAGCTCCTCATAGTATGTGTTTGTCCTCACCACCTCAGCCTGGAATGCATTCTGGAAAACATGTCACACCAGTGCCTCATGCATTTGATTGTCATAGAAATTGCATGGAGATTTTATGGAAATGCAGACTGAATCAGAATGTATCCTGACATTCTCATTTTTAACCAGCCTCTAGGTAAGGCTGACATGGATAGTCCATATGCTACACTTTGAGCAGCAAGGCTGCTTGTGTAGTTCCCATCTTCATCCCTGAAGTCTAGTATCTAATCCTTGACATACTCCAGTACACTCATCCACAAAGTCTTCCTCTTTTTACTATGACATCAGTGGCAGCATTGAAGACCCCAAGGGAATAATTTTGTGACAAAAGTATATCATTACATAACTATGGAAGGGTTTGAGTAAGAGTATTTCAGAGATTATTTCAATTAAGAAACAAAACTTAACCTGTTTCTTATGCTATCTGGTCCATTTATTCAAGTTAAATAAGGTCTGCTGGAAATTAATTGATCTATGTATTGGACACTGAGTGTTTATAATTTAAATTTTTGACAATAATATAGTTCTTTAATACAAAAACTATAGAGAAGTTGTTCTCAGACAAGATCCATTTTGTCCCGCAGGAGATGACCATAGTGTCTTGACAATTTCTCTGTGTCACACCCAGGGAAGGGTGCCTAGTGATACCACACTACTTCTCACCACAAAGAATTTCAAGGCTAAAATATCAATGGGCAGGAAGTTGAAAAATCTTGTTGTTGAGGGATATTTTCCACATTAAAATAATTTGATCTTTATAACTTCAGAATCGTTAGAAATCATGTAATATTGTCATTTATGATGTTCAACATTTTGAAATTATGACCAGTAATCATGTTGTCCGAGGTTAGTAAATAATCAAAAGAACAACTAAAAGCATGCCACAGAAGCTGCTGGCACACTAAGTTTCGGAAAAATTGTATTTTCCTCTCATTAAAACCAAACGTTCACTGTTTTGAAAGTTGCTGTGGAAGAGATGGGTAGGAAATTACAAACCACTATGTGAAATGAAAACCTCACTTAAACTTCCTTCCACTTTCTAGGGAAACTTGTAATAGAAATTGTCATTTCACATAGACATTCCCCAAGATAGGCTGAAGAAATATTAGCTTTGATGCTTTCCATATAGATTTATATTTGGACTCTTTTGGCAAGAAAATCGCTTGTAAAATGTGATTAGCACTTTTAGACCGTGAGAAATTCTTGGGGACTCTGAAGCAGCCATTTATAGATGGTATCTGAACTATAGCCCTCTGTCCAAATCCAGTTAAGCAATTCAGACAAAGGTTGAATTGTTTTCACGTTGAGGAAAGCAATTGTTACCCTCAAAATTCCAGGCAAAAGGAAAACAAAGGATACTTACTCACTGGTTATCATATTTTTCCCTCAAATCAGAAAACAATGAGCAATGATATGACCAGTATTTGTAGAAATGCAAGGCACTGAAACATGTAAACATACTGAATGTCTGTTTGCAAGGTTTCTGGTGGCAGGGAGACCACAGGGAGAAACAGCAGAGGTCAGACAGTCTACGCAGACAAGAAGAGGGAAAAATGGTTCTCAAGGCAAAATTCAAGGGCAGAAAAATATTAGGTGCTTAACTTCTGGATTAAAGCTTCAGCAGATAGAGCTGTTAGCACAGTTGGCCTCATTCTCTCCTTGGGTTAGTGCTTCCTCTTCCCACCTTCCAATTTTATCTAATCTCACATCAATTTCTGACTTTACTGGGACAACTTGAAACTCACTTTCTGTGTAGTACTGGTATGTTTCAGTGACTTGCCCTTGTCCCCTGCTGCCTTCTTTTATGAGCATTTTATCTTTGGCTCTTTTTACCTAAGAAGCTTACCTTGGCAAAAGTGACTCACCCTCCATAGTGGGCACCAATGGACAGGGGACCATTTGAGTTTTTCCCACAAGCATGGGAAGTTAAGGTGTGATGTGCCCTCTGATGGGAACATACATCTGCTTTGTGTCTCACTTACAGCACAGGTACAAGAAAAGTGTATGTACTTTGCAGAGTGAATGTAAATTGCAAATTTGCTCCTTTTTTATAAAGCTCTATGTGACAGAGAGGCACCTACTTGAAAGGGCTTGACTTTTTGAGATACTTGATTGTGAAGATCAAAACAGCCTCTTCAGCTGAGTGTTGTGTGGGGATAGGTCAAATCACAGCCTATTTTTAGTTTGCAGTACTCCTGATCCGCAGGAAACACTATGGCCCTGCTGTCATCAAAATCCTCCAAGCCTCTGTGTAGAAACTGTCATGACATTTTACAGAAAATCTGCTGCACCTTTTTTTATAGCAGGACCCTCAAAATGTCCACACATGGCTGGCTCTACCATCAAAGCATTGGGGATTTCAAAGATAAGTTACAAACTAACCTTGTCCTAATAGTTTTTGGACACATGCATATGGAGTCATGTGCATGAGAGTACACATGTGTGTGTATGCAGGTGAAGAAAAATTTAAAAAAAGAATAGTAATTACTGGGCTGGAGAGATGGCATAGTGGTTAAGGCATTTGCCTGCAAAGCCAAAGGACCCAGGTTCAATTCCCCAGTACCCACGTAAGCCAGATGCACAAGGTGGTGCATGCATTTGGAGCTTGTTCGCAGTGGCTGGAGGCCCTGGCACACCCATTCTCTATCTATCTATCTATCTATCTATCTATCTATCTATCTATCTATCTCTGCCTCTTTCTCTCTCACTCTCTCAAATAACTAACTAAATAAATATATTTTTAAAAAAAAACAAGAATAGCAATTACTTCTTTGACACAGATATCTCACCAAACCTGGGTCTTACCAATACACTATCCTCCTATTTCCTCCCCACCTCAGCCTGGGGTTACAAGTCCATATCACCACACTCAATATTTTACGTAGGTCCTCAGGAAGCACTTTCCCAATTGAGCTATAATCTTGTTCCAATAAGCCATCATTTTCAAAGTTTTTGAATGATAAATAAGAAAACCTACATGAGTGAGGACAGGTGATAGATCTGAAGTGTCTCAGATTCTCCCCCTCAACATTCTTCAGTCTTTATGGAAATGATTCTCTTGAGGAGATTTACAGGTTTGGCAAGGCATGTTTATTTTTGTAATCTCCCACAAAAAAAGGGGGAAAAGATAAGTCTTGAGGCTCCTATTGTGTTAGCATTATAAATAACAACTTGTCAGTCTGTGTAAGTAACTGTTTTGGTGGCAACTGGCATTATGTGAAAATATTGACTCAATTCCCAGGCACCTTCAATGTGTGACATTCACACCCTGTGGCAGCTCCAGAATTTCTAAATAGGAGCAGCCAGGGCAGCAATCTGGTGAGAAGTGGAACTAGAGGAATTTCTGGAATGTGTATCTCCAATATAGATTTACTTAGATTTTTTTTAATATTTTCATTTTTAAAAATATTTTATTTTTTTTGCTTTATTTGTGTGTGTGTGTGTGAGAGAGAGAGAATGGGTGTGCCAGGGCCTCTAGCCACTGCACACTCCAGATGTGTGGGCCACCTTATCTGACTTTTTGTTGTACTGAGGAATCAAACCTCAGTCCTTAGGCTTTACAGACAATTGTCTTAACCACAAAGCTATTTCTCCAGCCCTAGATTTTATTTTTTCTATATATTTTTAGTTTATTTCTTTTCAAGAAGAGAGTGAAAGATACACAGAGAATGGATCCAATAGGGCCTCCAGCCATTGCAAATGAACTCTAAGTACATGTGTCACTTTGTGCATCTGGGTTTACATGGACACTGGAGAATCAAACCCAGATCATGAGGCTTTGCAGGCAGGCAACTTAACCTCTGAGCCACCTCTCTACCCCTACTTATATTAAAGGTTAATTAATACATGTATTGCAGCTTATATCTGATTGAAAAAAAAAATATCTGATTTTAGATCAGCTTCCATTTCACTTTCACATAAAATTTGAGGGCAGTAAGAAACTCTGGTAGTGATGTATATTCTCTCTAACCTCCAAATTCCAGATTGACCTACAAAACCTCCCAAGGCAATAATGTGGCCTTTTCCTTTCTCTAGAATGTGAAATTAGGAAAGGTCCTTGATGGGTGGGGCCAAAACAATGTCATATGCAAAATCTGAGAGTCAAAAGATTAAATGATAGATTCTATCACACAGCCATAGGCACAGATCATTATATAGCCAGAGAACTCCCAGTGCCAGGTCCAAAGGACCCAATGTTACTTTTTAAGTTAAGGGTTGAAAGTACACATTCACTGAGCCTCAGGCTGGCCATGGGGCTTTATGAAGTTGGACTCTACTTTCTTCTAAATTTAATGGAGTCAAGGTAATCTGAAAACTTGTTTTAAGTTCAAAAAGCTATGTCCCAACACACTACCCTTCTCAAACTGTGGCTTCAGGCTGGCTAGAGGGCTTTTTGATATGAAAGGTTCTTACAGCTAGCAAAACCTGAACACATGAACATTCAATAGGTGTTTTATTTTTTCTGGGCAATTAATTTATTTTTCTGATCTTAAACGAACCACACCATTTTTAATGAGATACAATTTTTCATTTTTGCTTCAAAGGAGTATGACCTTCTTATTATAAGCTTATAAAAATAATACATACATATTTGTTGACATTTGAAGAAAATAAAAATATAAAATTAAATACATATAACAAACAGAGGACAGCAAATCCTAGATGATAAAATGTAAACTGTTAATTATGCAACAAAAGGTCAAGTCTTTCCAACTCCCTTGCAGCAATACTGAATGTCACCTACTCATGTCTAATCTGGCATTGATTGCCCTGTTAAAGCCCAGACCCCAGTATCCTTGGAATCTCTCTAATATACCTTACTAGTTTTCCTCCACTTAGACTAAACTAATGATTACATTGTACTGTTTGTGATTCTACTGTGGTGAACATAAGCTAGTCAGGAGAGTATAAGGCCAAAAAATATAAACATGATACCAAGAGAGTTTGTGGAAAAGACAAAAGAAGATGTATCTTGGGCAACTAGATCTGACTCTGTCACCCACCTGTCAGAAGGTGACTTAACCAGACAGCTTTTCATTTCCTTTAGCTTTAGGTTTCTCATTAGCAAAACTATGATACTGATGACCTATGGTTGTTTGAATGCAAATGCCCCTACACCCCCCCCCCCAATAGCCTCAAATGTTTTAATTCTACTTAGTCCCTAGCTGGTAGAGCACTTGGGAGGAAAAGCTCTGCTGGGGAGCTGTGTTACTAGGGGTGGACCTTAAGTTTACTCTAGTCAACTGCATGTGAAGGGCTGGCTAGTTCTTGTTGCTCAGTCTCTGCAGCTAAAGAATGGAGATGTGATGCCCCAGCTCCAGGTGTGTCATGCTTTTTTCCACCATGATGAGACATCCTCTAGAACCTGTAAGCTTGAAATAAACCCTTTCTTTCCACAAGCTGTTTCTGGTCGAGTATTTGTCACAGCAATGAAAATGTATCTGCTACATGAGTAACATACTTACTTAAGAGGATTGAAAGAGATGATATGGATATTGTTATAATATCTACCATAGGGCATGAGTTAAGTGGTGATTTTATATCTGATGCTTTTTTCTTAGCTATGGATACCTTAATTGTCTTCTCTTTTCTGGATGATTCCTCATAAGGACACTTAGTTATTGGGTCATAATTTGGGGGAGAGTTTGCTCAAGTGAGAATCATATTTATCTAAATGCCAGCAAACCAAATTGGTTGTTCTAACATATATTTAAAAATTGACTTGATAATAATGGCCCTGTATTTTGGACTATGATATAAAGATTTTAACTGAGGCTAGAAGAACTTATATGTTGTAGTAGTTTGAATAGATGCCCCCAATACATTCAGTGTTTTATTAGTTTGTACTTTGCATTTGCAGCCACCTGGCTGGAGGCAGTGTACTGGGTGATCTTAAGGTGTGGTGGTAGGTTTGAGATTCCAATCTAAAGATATGCAAGTGTGCCTAGCTGGAGTTCCTGAGGTGCTCTCTCTCTCTCTCTCTCTCTCTCTCTCTCTCTCTCTCTCTCTCTGTGAGTGAGTGAGTGTGTGTGTGTGTGTTTGGTCCTGTGAAAGCAGGTCAGCTATAAAAGTTTGTACCGAGAGTGGGGTGAGATGAACTTAACCATGTGGATGTTGGTCTTTTGGAACTTTTGTTTTGGAGGAACAGGCTGGACTTGGTGCTTGTAACTGAAGATGCCTTCTGGAGCGGTAAGCCAAATTTGATGGACTACTGCTGATGAGAGTTTGAGAATACTAAGTACAGACAGTATTGTACTTCAAGGTGTGGCTTATGAGCTTTCCAAGGGGAAGAAAAGACTACAGAGGACTCTGTTGGAACTGGGCTACTTACATAAGGGATGGCTTCATCCTGCTGCCCAGGCCCAGAGAGTTTGATCAAGATTAAATTTGTAATGGACTGATGTGCTTGACTAAAGATAACTGGCTGAGAGATTTTAAGATTTTTAAACTGGAAAACCTCAAGCAAGTTAAAATTACAGGCCCTGAGACTGGTTTTCGGTTACTGAAGCTACTATTTTCAAACACGTTAACAACCTTAAGGAAGATGGCCCAACTGCTTTACATTAAAACAATGGAAAGGATGACTGAGGAAAGACTATGATAGAAATGCAAACTCTTTTGGAAAGAGTTGATGGGAGAAGGAACTTTCTTTTTAAGGTTATAATTTATTTCGTCCTTGAATTAAGAATATGACTGTTTCCTGCATACCTGGTATTAATTTTGGAAGCATGAAAAATGCATGGAGTAGTCATTAATTGCACATGGTTCCAGGAGCCGCTGCTGAGTTGCAGTATGAGGCAGGGTGTGATGCCCTGATAGGCTGAAAGAGCCTTTGGAAGATGGACCATGGTTTGCATGGAGACCTGAAGGCATTTTGTATATACCAGGACTGTGCAAGGACTATCACAGAATGCAGTGTTGGCCTGGGATGGAAGTTTTCCCTGGCTCCTCTGCCCAGCTGCAAGGGCAGAATTGGAAAACCTGGAGATTGTCAGTCTCTGGTTATACTGGACTTGAACTGGAGAAGTTTAATGATTGCTAATTTTGGTTGAGTTTGCATTGTTTTAATCTCTCCTTGCTATGCCTTATGACAGTTGAAAATGTTTATTTTGTGCTTTATGTGTTAAAAGTATTTAACTTGTTTGATTTTTCAGGACTCACTCTCTTAAGTTGGTCAAGACTGTGTGAACCTTTGAAATTGGACTGAGTACAATTTACAATGTGTGATGGTTTTAAATCTACTGGGTGCTAGGGGCAGAATGTGGTAGTTTGAATAGACAGCCCTAATATAGTCAGTGTTTTATTAGTTTCTAGTTTTCATCTGCAGCCACCTGGCTAGAGGCAGTGTCATTGGGTGGATCTTATGTTGTGGTGGTGAATTTGAGATTTAAATCTGAACATATGGCAAGTGTGCCTAGCTGGAGTTCCTGAGGTGGGGTGTGTGTGTGTGTGTGTGTGTGTGTGTGTGTGTGTGTTCCTGTGAAAGCAGGTCAGCTTCTTCTGCCATTATGGAACTTCTCCTACATCAGTAAGCTTCATTAAATATCCCTTCCTCCCTAAGTGTGCCTGGTCTGGAAGTTCATCTCAGCAAACCTGAAGTTGTGTGCTATATATGCATAATCAATTCAACTGCAATGATGTATGTATGTATGTAATGAAGTACAACTCTTCTCAGGAAAACAATTTGAAAGATATGAAACTTGGTGCCTGCCCAATGGCAGCAATATCAGGAACTAGCGTGTCAAACAATGATGGTAGGGAAAGCATTAGACTAAAACCTGCATGTAGGATTGAGCTATAGGATTTGTGGAATCCTTAGACAAGATCCCGCAGTGCTTTGTTACAGAGGATAACATTGTGCTCTCTGGAGTCTGTGACTTGAGCTCATGCATGACTTCTTTTCAGCTGTGTGGCATTGGACTAATTATACCACTTCTTTATGGAGTTTGTTATATATAAAATTAAGCCAAAAATACTTGCTACTTCATAAAGTTTTCAAATACATTAGATATGGCTGGGAAGATGACTCAGAGATTAAGAATGGTTGCTGTTCAAGCATGAGGACCTAAGAGGGCCTGAGACCACCAAAGATAGATTCCTACTCACTCATGAAAACAGTTTGGCATGTCCATACACATCTGTGACCCAAGTCCTGCAGGGATAATGGCAGGAGAGGAATACCAAACAATCACTAGGACTCAATGAACGAAAAA
This sequence comes from Orientallactaga sibirica, assembly GCA_036365145.1. Classification (NCBI taxonomy): domain Eukaryota; kingdom Metazoa; phylum Chordata; class Mammalia; order Rodentia; family Dipodidae; genus Orientallactaga; species Orientallactaga sibirica. The sequence continues at coordinate 22,393,161 of JAEOAD010000029.1, read as the reverse complement.
AAAAAAAAAAAAAAAAAAAAAAAAAAAAAAGCTCTGTGTAAAGTGAAAGACTTTGTCTCAAGGATAAGGGAGGCAGATGAGCAAAAATATAGGAGACCTGATGTTCACATGTGTTCACACACATCACATCACACACCAAATCAAGCACACCCTACACATGCAAACATTAGATAAAGAATCAAAGTCATTCTAAAGAACTCTACATTTATGTATTGAGATGATGAGAAAGACATTATGTTCTGTAATTTTTGGTTATCTTATAGAAATAAAAAACAAGGTAGAATTTAGAAGCTAAGAAATATGTGAAGAAAGTGTTTCTGTCACACATATATATATAGATAGATAGATAGATAGATATAGATATATATAAAATATATATTTTTGAGATATACAGATATATTAAGATATATACATGTCTTAAGCAGAAGAAATGAAGTTACTATAAACATAATAATGATTAAGCTAAACAAAATAGTTCTTTATAGAATATTAGTTATGGCTTTGTTATGATACGATTGCTTGAGACTCTAATAACTCTGTTCTAGTGCAAGTATATTAGCTGCGTTAGGAAGGACAGCTCTGGGGAGGTGGGGGGAAGAGGATGTAAAGGTAAAATTTCTCTGAAAAAATGTGTAAAGATGCTGTTCTGTTAACATAGTTTTTGATCTAGCTTTTCTTGATTTTCTCTTTTCCTGATAGTTTGAATCGAATCCCTGGAATTTACAAAAGCTCTATTGAATTTATTTAAACTCAAGATACTTGTGTGGGGTTTCTAGGATCACACCTAACAAACAGCTGCAGCCAGGGCCAGCTTGAAAGTATAACAGTTTGAGAATATAAGCTATGATTTTATAAAGTTCCAGCTGATGTCATTACTGAAGAATGTCAAAACTTGGAGTCATCCAGGCTCTTTTCTGACTCACATCCTCATTTCCAACATATCAGCTGAACCTCAGAAATCCAAGTTTCTTCTATGTCCCATGCTTTCTATCCGGCCACAGTACTAATCCCTGGCTGGAGGGCTGAAATCTCATTTTATCATTTTTTTACTCCTCCTCTTGTTATTCTGTATACTACACATTGCAAGAGTGATTTCAAACAGGTGGATGCAGATACCTAAGTAAATCCCTGAGTCTTTACATTAGTCTTCAACTTTACTTCTGGAACTTTCCTCTCATTCTTGGCTCCTGTTATGCTCTGTCCACTGGCAAGCATGGAAAGCATATTACTACCTTGGGTGGGGGGGTGGGGTCTTTTACCTTGCTTTTCTCACAGTATGGAATGTTCTTCCACTTCCCTCCTCTCTCTGTTTAACAATCATCTTATGAGAGACATGCACCCTGATTCCCTATTGCCACTGTCATCATTCTTTGTCCCTCATTATGTTTTAGCTTAGTTGCTTAGTAGTATAACACATTGTTCCATCTTTAGCATTACACACTTAGCTATTTAGTTCTCAAAGCCCAGGAGGACAGGAAGTTCCTCTCATTTTTTACCATCTCATATAGCCCAGGTTGGCTTCAATCTCTATGTAGACAAAGCTGGCCTTTAGCACCTGATCCTCCTGGCCCTACCTTCTAAGTGTTAAGACTACAGGCATGCATCACCATGCCTGGCTTTGTTTGTAGTTATATTGCTAGAAGAAGGACCAGTGTGCACAGGAAGACACACTTTCAATTATTATTGATGAATGAAACTAAATGCAAAGGGAGAGGTTGGGTAGGGCAATTCATTAACAACAATTTACACACACACACACACACACACACACACACACATTCTGGTACTCAACTAATGATTGCACTGGCCACTCTAAATACAGGGGTTTGTCTCTGACTCCCAAGCTGCATCTCCAACGGACTGAGCTTTCCAGCCTTCATGGGGTGCAGCCAACAGGAATTCATCAGATTAAGTTATGCACATGGGACAGAACTGAGACTGCCTTGCCTAACCATCATTGCCATATCTTTGATGCTTCGCTTTCTAGAATCAACATACTTTCTCACAACTGTAACTGAGTCTAAGAACCTGAGAGTGTTCTTGTCGCAGAAGGAAAGAAAGAAATGATGGTGAAGTTAGGGGTATGGCCTAACTCAGAAACAGTCTTAGAGAATAACTTCTCAGGGGTCACACAGGAAAATAGAAAGTTCTTTCTACTCAGTAGAAGAGGATTTTTTCCCAACAATTCTTCCCAGGCTTGAAATCCTCCTAGGTGGTAAGTCAGAGAATTAAATAGGCACATTGCCTCTTTCCTGCTGATCCATAAGGTGACCCTTAGCATCCTACACCCATACTATTAAAATATATGACCTCGGGCTCCAAAACAGATGGTAACATTACTGGCTGCATTTATTATTTTATTCATTCTTTAGGCATGATCTGTTTATTGAATACTTGCTATTGGCAAGCACTCACCTAGGTGCTAGGTGTAGTTAGGAATCAATTAGATGTGGTCCCTTCCCTAAAGGAATTGGTAAACTAGCAGGAGATATAGCATATAGATTTAGCACTTCATGTAGGCAATCTCAAAATAAATGAGAAGCCAGGAGAGTGAAAAATGCAAGGAGCTGATCCCACCTGGGGCCATGTTCAGAAAGCTGAATGATAACCAGAAATGAGAGGGAAGGAAAAAATTGAGAAGTACCCCAGGAAAGGAACAACAGAGCATGGGTTCTGAATGGAAGGAGGCATGGGATCTTCGACAGACCAGATTACCAAGTGTGCCTGATGCCTAGCAACAAGGAAGAGGCAACCAGGTAAACCTGGAGATGGAAAAAAAGGACCACAGCAGGCAAGCCATGAGATTTCCTTGAAATGTGGATTTGTCTGAGAAAAGTAGGCAGACTCTGAATGATCTCAGGCAGGGACAATACATAAGCTGATTCACATTGTAAGAAACCAGTTCACTCTGCCTGCTGGGTGCAGAAGGGATTGAAGGAGGCCAGAGAGATGAGAGAGGCATGCCCACAGTCACTGCAGTTTCCCACAGCACAGAAGTACTACTGGTACTAGGATATATATGGGAGAGATGGGAGAAGGAAAGGCAGGCAAGTTGCCTAAGCACCCAAGAAATAGGAGAAATAAAACCAGTTTGGCGGGCTGAGACATACTTCAGTTAATAACTTCTTGCCTCACAAGCATGAGGACCTGAGTGCTATCCCCTGTACTCATATAAATGTTGGGCATGGTGGCATATGCCTGTAATCCTAGCATTGGGAAGGCAGAGACATGTGGGGCTATCTGGCCAGCCAGTTTAGCCTACTTGATGAGCTTCAGGCAAATGACAAACCCATTCTGCACAAGAGGTGGCCAGAGTTCCTGAGAATGACATGCAAGAATGACCCACTCTCCACACATGCATACACGTGTACTCATACACATGTGAATATGCATATGAATGTACACCATACACATGTTTGTGCATACCATATACAAATGCAAAAAAAAAAAAATAGGACAGCTGCATTGGTTTTACATCTCACTTTCAAGACTACTCTATTTGTGTTGCTGCTGTGCATACAATGCTGACCCCAATTTACATTCACCACCACTCCCAACCACATTAATTTGGAACAGGGTTGCCAGAATTTCCATCCCATTTTACCAAAATTCCATTCAATTCACTTGGAAGTGTGAAACAACAGGTGTCCATCCTCTGAAAGCTCAGCATACCCTGAGTTAATTCCACCCTTACCCCTCCACACACAGAGTCCTTAGATAACCCTCAGAGTAGTGAGGGATATTGCTGCCAGCAATGAAGGGAAATTGCTAATCTTTCCTCTTTTTCTTTGTGTGTATGTGTTGTACATGGTGGTGCATGTGGTGGACACATATGTGTGCATATGTGTGGAGACTAGAGAACAACCTCAGGTGTCATCCTCAGGAATTACATTCTACTCTTCTGAGACAGTTTCTCATTGTTCTGGAGCTGACAATTAGACTCAAATGCCTGGCCAGTGAGTACCATGGATACTCTCATCTCTGTCTCTCCACTGTGGGGATTACAGTCAGGGAGATGTGGCATATGCCACCATGCCCAGCATTTACATGGGTTCAGGGGATCAAGTTCAGGTCCTAAAGCTTACAAGGCAAGTATTTTACTGACTTGTATTTTACTCCTGTATATATATCCTCATCATTTTTTTTTATTCAGATGCAAATGGTATTTTCTACAGTGGCTAATATTACAGATCATTTTTTTAAAAGCACATTTGTGCTACAGAGGTGGTTTAGTAGTTAAGATGCCTGCCTGATAAGCCTAAGAATGCCCGTTTGATTCTCCAGGTCCCACGTTTAGCCAGACACAAAGTGATATAAGGGCATAATGCTGCACTTGCCCACAAGGGGGAGCATGTGTCTGGAGTTGGTGCACAGCAGATGAGAGGCTACTGGTGTGCCCATTCTCTATCTGTCTCTCTCTTTCTCTGATTCTTTCCAAAAAAAAAAAAAAAAAGCACATCTGACCTGTTGAGTTCTCATAAGTCCCTGGTTCATTTGATCTTTAAAAAAGTTATAAGTACTATGAAGAAAATAAATTTTCCTTCTTATGGCAATTATGAAAGGCCAAAATATTTCTTCCTCTTCATATTTTGCTGATATTTTATTTGCACTAAAATGTTGTTGAAGATTTTCTAAGGAAAAGCACATGGTGACATGTTAGATTAAGCCTCATTCACTTTTAACATTAATTTCAGTGAATAATAAATACCTAACTAATGGATTATGCATTAAAATGCATGAAAAACTAAATGTAATTAAAAACAATAGTCAAGAAATATTTAAAACAGTCATCATTAACTTAGAAATTATTTCATATATTCATACATTCTTCAGTCTATGTTTTCTGAATGATCTACATGTTCTACATTAATGGAAATTTTGAGATCCTTCACAAGATCTGAAACAGTGCCCTGAGGGTGTAAGGTGACAAAAGAGGCCCTATGTGACAGAACCATAGGAAGTAAACTGAGCTCTCAAACCATCTATTTTAGTCCAGTCAGATTTGATTCTACTCACTTCTTTCTGTATTCAGTTGGGGGTATACAAGGCCAATATTTCCTCTAAATAAACCAATTTCTGGCTAAAAATATTAATAGCAATACAGAATATAAACTTTTAAAATCAGCTCTTTTGGAGATTTACATAATGGAGTATACCCACTCTCTTGCTGAGAATAAGGACTACACAGTAAAATATTTTGCTGGAAATGGGTAAGGTCATAATGCCTATCATCCCAGCACCCTGTAAGATAGGGCAGGAGAAGACTAAGCTTGAATCCAGCCTGGCCTATATAACCAGACTCTATGATGATAATAATTATCACTATATACTTTTTGCTGGAAAGTAAGAAAGAACTTCTACAGACATTAAAACTTAAAATAGATTGAAGATGCTGGCTGAAGACCCTGACTTCCCATGTCACCACACTCAGCTTCCTAGTATTTGTGCATCCTTAGAGTATAAAGAGAAACGAATAAGTCAGACAGAAGGTAGTTGCTAAAAAGAAAGGGAATTTCTTAGAGTTCTCTGAAGTCTCATAGGTCATGCATTTATGATTCACAAATGAGGTGTAACACATCTGATTTTACCCAGAGGACAGGCTGGCATCTCTGAAAGATTACAAGACTGTCGTGAAAGAAAGGCACTCTTACTACAAAAGGGTCATAAACAGCCTCAAATCACTTCAATATTTTATTGAATTGAGACAATCTTCCTCAGCTGACCCACAAAGGATAGGATGAATCTGTGGCGCTAGTGAAAGACAGGTAAATCATGGGGGACATGAGCATGGAAGTAGGAATTCTATGACTATTAACTATTTAAGTCCTTTCTACCTCCCCAGCTATAAACCTGCAATTTCTAGAAAACTCATTTCCAACCCCATTTACAGAAAAAGGACATGTGATTACTTAAATCCCTTGTGCAACTCTAGTGATTTCTTGTTTTGCCTGGTCAGATCATAATTCCATAGGAGACATCTCCAGTGCCACCCTATAATGTGTGTGTGAGAGGTGAGACAGAGAGAGAGAGAGAGAGAGAGAGAGAGAGGGAGAGAAAGAAGAAGAAGAAGGAGGAGGAGGAGGAGGAGGAGGAGGAGGAGGAGGAGGAGGAGGAGGAGGAGAGAAGGAAGGAGGGAGGGAGGGAAGAAGGGAGGAAGGAAGGAAGATGTGTAATCTGTGGGGTCATTGTTAAAAAGAAGATTACTCAATCCATATATCAAAGCTGTTTGGGTGAAGCCAGGAATGCCCTTCCTGGACAGTTGTTCCCGACAAAGACCACAGGGAAGGAAGTAGCCAAAGACCATTAATTCTTTTGGGGATCTTTCCTGGCTTTTCCTTTGTGCAAACAAAAGAAAATATATGCCATATATTGGTTGGTAAGGGACTCTCCAGAAAGTCTCTAGAAAGAGGAAGGCATTTAACTGAGCTTGATTCTGAAGACAAGAGAAAATGAAATATCTCTAAATAATTGTGGTTAACATTTTTAAAGGAGATAACATGATAATGAATTTTACTAGAAAGTTGAAATCAATTTAGAAGGAGGAAAAACCAGAGGGAGAGGAGGAAGAAGAGAAGGATCGACTATAAATTCTTGAAAAAAATGGAACTGGTAGATGATTTTGAAATGTATTGGACACAGATGAACGAATGAACTAAAATTTAGATCAGTAGAAAATAAGCAGACTTAATCACAGCTTAGAGAGAAATATATAGCCTTAAATGCATTTATTGCTAAAAAATAAAAGACAAAATTTAATGATATGATTATCCTTTACAATAAATTAAAAAAGAGCAATACATGATAGGGAATGAAAGAAAGAATATAAAGATTTCAGAGGTAAATAAAATTGAATACAAAAACTACTTAGTTGCAAGCTAATTTTTAGAAATGTGATTGAATTGATAAACCATTTGCAAAAGTACTTCTAGTTATAATAAAAAAAATAATAGAGACCTGAGTGTTACAGCTCAGATCTTTAATCCCAGCACTGAGGAGACTTAGGTAGGTGGATCACCATGAGTTTTAAGCCAATCTTGGGCCACAAAGTGAGTTACACATAAGAATGGGCTAGAGGAGACCCTGCCTCAAAAAAAGGTGAGGGAGGAGGCTAAAGATTAAAACAAAAACAGAAGTAAAAATATGAGGAGTGATAAAAACAAAGCTTGACATATTGGCACATACCTTTAATCTTAGCACTTGGGAAGCGAAGGTAAATGGATCATTGTGAGTTCAAGGACAACCTGGGGCTACAGAGTAAGTTACAGATCACCCTGAAATAAAATAATACTGTACCACAGAGAAAAACAAAAAATTATGAATTCCACATATATAAGAAAATTATGAATGATATGTTAATTTTATGATGTTACAAAATTACATGAAATGTCCTAGGAGGTAATATAACACAACTGCATCAAAAAGACATAGACATTTCAAATAGTATAATGTTTTTAAGCCCCAACCTTGGATATTTTTTAAAATAAGATATTTTTAAAAATAATGTTAATTTGATGTGATGGAGAGTGGAGTTCTGAAGGGGAGTTAGGGGAGAGGAGGGAAATATCATGGCTTATTGTCTGTAAGTATAGAAATTCTCAATACAAAATTTTAAAAAATAATGTTAATGTTAGAAAATGCTATACTTTTATTTCTCAATATACAAAAAAATATTATTCCCAAGTTGTATTGAGGAAAGAAGGCACAATTTTGATACCAAAAATTGTAGAGTAGTATAAATGAGACAAAGTATATGATTGTCACTGAAATTGAACAAAATATTCTATATTTACCATAGTTTAAAATACACTCCTTAGGAAACAAATAATGGGATTAATTTGATCTATCTGAAAATAATATAATTATTAGCAAAATAGTGAATTTTATTCATTTAGATCTATAAATATCAAACATTTCTGTTAATACTATATTTTGTAGTAGATGACCTACCCAGCACAATAATTAAGAAAGAAAAAAAAAAAACAATTGAAAGATATGATCCCAATTCAAAGAATAACTGACAGAAATAGAGGATATATCTAAAATTGATCTCTGGCTCCCATATGCATACACATGCATGCACAACCACACACACATGTACTCTCACATGTAACACAGGTTCATGTACACAACACACAAACATAGAGAGAGAGAGGGAGAGAGAAAATAAATGTCACTGTTATAATTTATAGGAACATGATTTTGGGCAATGAAATCAGAAACAAAAGAAATATTTAGAATTATTAAATGACCTTATCAATATAAGTGAATATAAAAACCAATATATCATGTAAAATTACAATATTATAGAAACAGAAACTAAACAAAACTTTAGAAGAGAAACAAGACCACAGGAAAAAATTAAAAGTAGGAAATTAGGGATGGAGAAATGGTTTAGTGGTTAAGGCATTTGCTAGCGAAACCAAAGAGCTCATGTTCAGATCTCCAGGTCCCGCGTTGCCAGACACAGTGACACAAGCACACAATGCTGCACATGAGCAACAGTGGGCTCACACATCTGGAGTTTGTTTGCAACAGGCTGAAGGACCTGGCACACCCATTCTCTCTCTCTCTCTCTCTCTCTCTCTCTCTCTCTCTCTCTCTCTCTCTCTCTTTTCACTCTGCATCTTTCTCTCTCTCCCCCTCTCTCTGAAAATAAAAATAAAATTAGAAAAGTAGAAAAGAACCCACAGTTTTCAGTCATGTATTTACAAGTGCATGTATGTACCCATGATGCAGAACTTAACTGAAGGACATAGACTACATAAGCCTTTTGATTCCAATTCCTCTCTACTCACAGAGAAGCCAGGCCACATGCTGACCGCTGCATCTCTTAGACACAAGGACATTCCAAGATGATGTTGGCATAGTGACAGCATATGGATAATGAAGGGGATTTCCTGAAATGTGTAGTTCTGGCTGACCTGAGTTCTCTGCACCTCATCTTACACTAGTGCTATTCCCAAGATCTTCCCCTAGGAGTCTAATGATCTGTTTCGGAGAAGTAGGATATTTTATATTTTCTTACAAGTATATATTTTATATTTAGTAGATCTCTCAATGTCTCCCTACCTTACCTTTGCTTGTACCTCCCACATTCCATTAGTCCCTTTTGTCCCTGAAGAAAATTTAATTTCTATTTTTATGTTAGATATACATATAAATTGACATATGACCATTCTATCCTCCAGGCATGACATGGCCATTGCCTTCATGAAATCTCAACATCCATGGTTATGCTCATGAAACCCTCACAACATTGATATTCCCACATAGAAGTAAGGAGTGGTGGGGGGTGGACCCTCACCTGAGATTCCCTCCTCCCCTGTTCCCAGCTTCATGTAATCATGCCCCAGGAAGAAAGTTATCTGAGTGAGGGCTCCATTTACATGGCTTTCAAGAAATCATCACCCATCACAGGGTGGATTTTTGGTAATTCAAATATTTTGAAGCCATCCAAATTCCTATATATAGCCTTTCATCCATGTTCCTGTAAGTAAACCCAAGCTAGACTTGGAAGAAATACTTTCTTTGGTCTGTCATAGGTTCCCTATCGGGGCTGGCAGACATTTGTTCTGGTCTCCCCCAGGTAAAGTCACAGAGCAGCCAGCTGACCTATGCTTCAGTGCCCACGTGGAATGGAATCCAATGCAAAGGGAATTGTGTGCTAAGCCTCCCAAGTGACAGTTCTAATTCTACTCCCTCAATTCAAACCCAGCATTCAGCACTCAGAGAATCCTTTCTGACTAACTTGTGTCTTTACCTTCTCTTCAGCAAAATGGTAGAAATGCTTCACAGCATGGCCAAATGACATGGGGTACAGAAATGGAATAGTGGAATAGTCAGAAGAAAAAGGCTTCAGAGAAGCTTGCAAGACTGTCTTTCCAAGAAAATCATGGAATGGCATCTACTGAAACTTCCAGAATCATGTTAAAGATATGCTCTGTATCTGCTTCCTAAATCATACTCTCCTCACTTACCTCCACCAGTTTGTTGGCATGTTCACGGAAGACCTGGGCATACTCCTTCACCTCCTTCTCATTCCCACTCTTTGCAGCCTCTATGAGAACCAGCAAAGGGACGTTGGTTTCCAAGAAAGAGTCCGATATGTGATCCATCACAGCCTTCCGAAGCTGTTATTAAAACAAAAATGGGCATACAATGAAGGAATAGAATTGTTGGCCTTTTTTCTAAACTGTAGTTTGGCTCTCATTATGATATAACTAACGGTCCAACTCTCTTTTGTATTCAAAATAGAGTGAAGACAAAAAAAAAAAGCTCCCATTTATTAAATATATTATACACCAGCTAGAAAGCAACATATATGGCCTATAGTTCAGCACTACATGTACTCTCTGACCAAAGGTCTGTTCTCATCACCAGTGAACAAAATGCCCAAATTTAAGGATGCTGAATCATCATAAAGTTCAAGAAACCAGACTTTTCAGCAAAGATTTCTAGGCATCAGTCAGCCATTGGGGAGAACTTTGAATGGAATGGTGAGCCTGGAAATAAACTCTAAAATATCACCTCTGTGTCTCCTCTCTTGCCTCCTTAACTTTCCCTTTCCACTATTTGTTTCTCAGAGAGGTAGAGATGGAAAGCATCTGGCAATCTCAGAAACATTTCAGCTCAGATGCTATGAGATACAGTTGCTATATACTCCAGAAAGAAATATAATTGTGCTACCAGGTAAGTAAGAATAAACATATCCAAATCTTCTAACAAAGCATAATTGTCCATAATTCCTATTTTATTGAAATAAGAAGGGGGACAGCTGCATGGAAACAAAATGAAACTGTCCCTGATCAGTTCCCTTAGTGCTGCTTTGCTCATAACTATTTCAATGTATATGGGATACAAATATAACCATGAGAAGAGATAAACAATCTGTACATTTTCCCAACAAATATACCAGGACAACGTAGGAGAATCTTTCACAAGGTGACACATTCACATTCATTACTGACCAGAAGAAAAGCTGTGGGGAAAAAAAAATCTCCATTCTTTTCTACATTGATTACCATAGGTATGCATATGCATATATATGTTTGGTTTGGTTCTACTCTGAATTGGTTTGACATTTCCCCTTGTGAAACTTAATAAAGCCTAAAGTGAAATCAACATCACTTAGATACTCATTTTGCAAAAACATATGAAATTAGTACCTGGGGATAATGTTGGTTATTAGTGAGTGCATATTTTCACAGCATATATCATGTGTCAGTCATCAACTAGGCTCTTCACATTTACTTCGCACAGCAACGTTATGAAATCGAGAGCTCTCTTTGTTGTTGTGTGAATATGTGTGATGTGTATACATGTGAGTGTGGGCTCACATCTGTGTACAGGTGTGTTCATGTGTGTGAAAGCCGGTGGTCAGCATTGAGGGTTTTCCTCAATCTCTGGTGTCTCATACCATTCTTTAAAACAAGTTATCTTATTAACCCTAGAGCTCACTGATTAGACTAGATGAACTAGCCAGTGAGCCCCAGGGATTCCTTGTCTCTGCCTCCACACCCCTAGGATTACAGGCATTTTCCACCATTTTAACAGTAAAGTTTTATGCCAAAATGGTATGGTATTTAAGAATTAGAGAGAAAAAAAAAGCAAGACCTAAGACTTTTATAGCCTGCAAAACTGACTTAGGACATAAAAAATCTGAGCAAGAACAAGGATAATTTTGTTTCTGTAAAACTATCTTAGGGAATCTGTTAGAAAATGAACTTTAAAACCCAAAACGTGAACAGGTCAGCTGGCAACTGGTGACAATTTATGGATTTACATGAAAAGAAGATTTCATACAATAGCATTACCCTACCTTCTGTTTTCACAGAGGGATACTTGGCTAGTTTGTGTGTCAGTCTAAGATTTAATCTCAAATGAACCAAAGTTTCCCACAGGGTGGGAAGATTCCCACTTTAGTCTTCTGAACTGAAGAAGGTTGCCTTCTATGTTATCATCATCTAATATGAGAAGGGGACTTGGTACCTGCTGTTTATAATACACTTGCTTTAAAACAAATGCATGATTTTATTTGTTCTTTTAAAATAAAAAAAAAATTAAAATTTAAAAATTCTGCTCAAAAAACTGGCAGTGTTTCTCGGGTATAGACTTACTTAAATAACTGAGAATAAATGAAGGTTTAATGTAAAAGTTCAGTGTGAAATGTTTGCATGCTATGACAGTGAAGATATATTACAATACTATAAAATGGGAGGAGAAAAGGAAATAATACTGGAAATTTTTAATTGTATTATGTAATTTTAATTGGAGAGGCAATTTAATATTATTGCAAATGATTAACTAAGATTTTAAATCATCTCCAGTTCCCACTAGCTAGGTATGTTGGTGTGAAAGAAAGCAAACACAATATTGAAGAGGTGATGAGAAGAGACTTGTAATTGTAGATCTGAGTTAAAAATATCTGTAGAACCCAGGCTTGGTGGCATGCACCTTTAATACCAGCACATGGAAGGCTGAGGTAGGAGGATACCTGTGAGTTCCAGCCTAGCCTGGGACTACAGAGTGAGTTTCAAGTCTGCCTGGGCTAGAGTATGACCCTACCTTGGGGAGGAGAATCTATAGAAACACATGTAAATATCTTCAGCTTTATTGGCATACAGTTCTTAAAAAAAAAAAAAATCACATGTGGGCTGGTGAGATGGCTTAGTGGTTGAGGAGTTTACCTGAAAAGCCAAAAGGAACTCAGGGGCTGGGGAAATGGCTTAGAGGTTAAGGCATTTGCCTACAAAGTCTAAGGACCCTAGTTCGATTCCCTAGGACCCACGTAAGCCAGATGCACAAGGGGGCGGATGCTTCTGGAGTTCATTTGCAGTGGCTGGAGGCCCTGGCACGCTCATTCTCTTTCTCTCTGTCTCTTCCTCTCTCTCTCCCTCTCTCTCACTCACTCAAATAAATAAATAAATAAATAAATAAATAAATAAATAAATTTTTTAAAAAAGAAAAAGGACCTCGGTTTGATACCCCAGCACCTACATAAAGCCAGATGCACAAGGTGGCACATTCATCTGGAGTTTGTTTGCAGTGGCTGGAGGCCCTGGTGTGCCCATTCTCTCCCTCCCTCTCTCTCCCCCCCCCACCTCTTTCTCTCTATCAAATAAATTTTTTAAAATCCCACATATTTAAAATGTTTAACCTGATAATGTGGTAATGGTATATACTATTCAGTGATTACCATAATGGAATTAAAATATCCTTTACCTTAGCATGGTTACTTTTACCCTTCATCTTTGCTAAGAATACTTAAAATCTACTTTCTTAGCAAACTGCAATATGTAGTCTAGCATTGTTGGCAATAGTTACCAGACTGTCTATCTAACACTGAGACCTCATTAACCTTACATCAAAAGTTTACACTATTTGACTGGCTTGTCCTTATTCCACCACCCCTACCCTAGCCTGTGTCAGTCATTTCTTTGTCCTGTTTCTAGCTCAACTATTACTTTGCTTTTAGATTCCATTTATAAGTGATGTCATATGGTATTTGTCCTTTTTATATATCTTATTTTACTTATTATTATAATGTCTTCTGAATTCACCCATTTTGGTACAAATACAAGTTTTTCTATGTGTGAGAAATAGTATTCCAGTCTGTCTAAATATATATGTGTGTGCAGTTTAAAAAACTTTTTATTGACAACTTTCATACATACAGACAATATACCATTGATCATAATCCCCTCCCACCACACTCCTACTTCTACCCCCTGAACCCTTCCTCTACTGAATCACTTATTCTTTCCAACTTGTCTCTCTTCTATTTTGATTTCATCAGTTTTTCTTCCTAATTAGTCACAGGCAATATCTTAGAAATTGTGACTAACACTTGCAAATAAAATGAAAAAATATAGCCATCTCTTTGAGACATTAATTTTGTTTCTTTTGAATATACAGCCACAAGTAGAATTTGTAAATTCTATAATAGTCTTTGTTTTATGAGGAACCTCCTTGCTGTATTATATGATGGCTGTACCACTTAACATTCCCACCAACAGTGTTCAGGGTTTCCTTTTCTCCATACCATGCTATTTGCCTACAAAGTCTAAGGACCCTAGTTCGATTCCCTAGGACCCACGTAAGCCAGATGCACAAGGGGGCGGATGCTTCTGGAGTTCATTTGCAGTGGCTGGAGGCCCTGGCACGCTCATTCTCTTTCTCTCTGTCTCTTCCTCTCTCTCTCCCTCTCTCTCACTCACTCAAATAAATAAATAAATAAATAAATAAATAAATAAATAATTTTTTTTAAAAAAGAAAAAGGACCTCGGTTTGATACCCCAGCACCTACATAAAGCCAGATGCACAAGGTGGCACATTCATCTGGAGTTTGTTTGCAGTGGCTGGAGGCCCTGGTGTGCCCATTCTCTCCCTCCCTCCCTCTCCCCCCCCACCTCTTTCTCTCTATCAAATAAATTTTTAAAAATCCCACGTATTTAAAATGTTTAACCTGATAATGTGGTAATGGTATATACTATTCAGTGATTACCATAATGGAATTAAAATATCCTTTACCTTAGCATGGTTACTTTTACCCTTCATCTTTGCTAAGAATACTTAAAATCTACTTTCTTAGCAAACTGCAATATGTAGTCTAGCATTGTTGGCAATAGTTACCATACTGTCTATCTAACACTGAGACCTCATTAACCTTACATCAAAAGCTTACACTATTTGACTGGCTTGTCCTTATTCCACCACCCCTACCCTAGCCTGTGTCAGTCATTGTTTTGTCCTGTTTCTAGCTCAACTATTACTTTGCTTTTAGATTCCATTTATAAGTGATGCCATATGGTATTTGTCCTTTTTATATATCTTATTTTACTTATTATTATAATGTCTTCTGAATTCACCCATTTTGGTACAAATACAAGTTTTTCTATGTGTGAAAAATAGTATTCCAGTCTGTCTAAATATACATGTGTGTGCAGTTTTAAAAACTTTTTATTGACAACTTTCATACATACAGACAATATGCCATTGATCATAATCCCCTCCCACCACACTCCTACTTCTACCCCCTGAACCCTTCCTCTACTGAATCACTTATTCTTTCCAACTTGTCTCTCTTCTATTTTGATTTCATCAGTTTTTCTTCCTAATATGTATTAGTCACAGGCAATATCTTAGAAATTGTGACTAACACTTGCAAATAAAATGAAAAAATATAGCCATCTCTTTGAGACATTAATTTTGTTTCTTTTGAATATACAGCCACAAGTAGAATTTGTAAATTCTATAATAGTCTTTGTTTTATGAGGAACCTCCTTGCTGTATTATATGATGGCTGTACCACTTAACATTCCCACCAACAGTGTTCAGGGTTTCCTTTTCTCCATACCATGCTAACTTTAGGACACACATGATTTGAAGTAAAAAAAAAAAAAAAAAAAATGCATGTACATTTACATATACTTCCTCACTGTTTGCCAATGAAAAAGTTTAAAACAGTGGCTAGACTAAGAATGTTGAACATCTTGAAATATAATTTTAAATGAAAATAAAGCAGAACTTCATAGAGAAATGGCTGGTTCCAGCTACCCTGAGTTGTAGTCTACAAATAAATCTGGCTACCTTAACATGTCAAATGGCAAAGAGCTATCAAAGTCATCTAAGACCATGTGAAAATGACTCAAAAGGTCCCTACTAGCCAAAGAAGAGACAATTATAACTTTCCACAGAGTAAAAATTCAGTGGTTTAAAAGTTATCAGCTATGACTGAATTAATGAGTTTATAGTGAAAACATGAGTTTATTTTTAAAAAAGAGAAAAAATTGAGCTGGAGAGATGGCTTAACAGTTAAGGCGCCTGCCTCCTAAGCCTAAGAACGCCGGTTCCAATCTCCAGGTCCCACCTTTAGCCAGATGCAAAGTAACACAAGGGCACAATGCTGCACTTGACCACAAGGGGCCACAAGCATCTGGATTTCGTTCACAGCAGCTGAGACACTGCTGGTGCACCCATCTCTGTCTCCCTCTCCCTCTGTGTGTGTGTGTGTGTCTCTCTCTCTCTAAAAAAAAAAAAAAAAAAAGAAGAAAAAATTGTTTACCCTCTGAAGATGATAAGTGATAAGAAACCAAATAATTTTTCTTGAAAGAATCAAGATATATCTTCCTTTCTTGTTTAAATCTAACTTCTGGCTAATGAGGAAACAGATCTGTCTATAAATTTATTCTGCATAATAAATGCAAAAACTTCCTAATGAAATAATACATCTACGCAATGAGCATTGGCCATTGAAAACACAAGATAAGATAAATATCACCATCTCAAATAGGCATTCTATGCCCTCTGATAAAATAGCACCATCTCAAACAGGGTCATGCCAATAGGATCAAAATTGAATCTGGAAGAGACCTTAAATATATCTGATGATCTGAGGACAGCACAGGCACCATAACAACACAGTAAGCTGGAGCTTATGAACTAAGGAAAACTGACCAAAAACTATCATCTTTGAGGTGTAGAATATTAGCTCCAGGAAAAGATTAGAGGAGATATAGGATATTAAAAGAAACTTTCAGACATCCCACAAGGTAGGCAGACTCAAACCACATCATCTAAAAATACACATTTGGTAAGTAAAACTAAAAAGGAACATTAGAAAGTGATTCCTTTCAATGGATAGACTCACAAGGGGATGGCAAAATGATATTTATTGATCTGGGTTGTGGTTAGAAAAGTGTTTGCATAATAATTCAATATAGTATATGTGGCCACATTGGTTTTGATGTCTGTATTGCATTATAGAGAAAAAGTTAAAGGCAAATAAACACTTCTCATGTATAGTTCTTTATATTATTTTCTATTTATCTCTGGGTAAATCCTCTGCTCCTTCAACCTGGATCCTTGAATGTACACAGAAGAACTACTTGGAGTCCTGATCTAACCTAGTACTGTTACATGATCAATAAATGCAATTCTACTCTGCTAGTGTTTGAACATGATGGATATTTAAAATTTTTATTTATTTATTTATTTATTTATTTATTTATTTATTTATTTGAGAGAGAGAGAGAGAGAGAATTCTGCCAGGGCCTGTAGCCACCGGAAATGAACTCCAGATGCATGAGCCACCATGGGCATCTGGCTTATGGGGGACCTGGAGAACTGAACCTGAGTCCTTGGGCTTCACAGGCAAACACCTTAACTGTGAAGCTATCTCTGCAGCCCTAAACATGGTGGATTATTTTAAATGTAGTACTTAGCTTACTCAAACCTAAACTGTATACTTTGAAATAGTCTTCTTTCTTCCTGTCTTTGCATCCCTAGATCCTTTCCATTTAAAGTGTGAAAAGTAGGCAACAGGCCACTTACATTTTTATTAGAATCTGTATTTTATAAAGATACCTGGGTGACTCATCTACACAATAAAGTTTGAGAACATTTTCCTAGAAGGATTATATTATGGCTGTCAAATTCACTGTCTCAAGAGGCAGAAATTAAATCTGGCTAAATAAAGCAGGAGAATATTCTATTATTTCACAGAATGCTCAGATTTCAGAACTGGCAGGACATCCTATTTCTTTAAGCCAGTGATTTTTGTTGTTGTTGTTTTGTTTTTGTTTTGTGACTGGTGTGTATGTGTGATGTATGCATACATGCGAGTGCAAATTCATGCATCCCACCTGCATGTCCAGAGACCAGAGGAAGATGTTGGGTGTTCACCTGTATCTGTTCTGCCTTATTCCCCCCCAACCCCCGAGACAGAGTGATGCACTGAACCTATATTTCACCATTTTTCTATGTGACTGTTTGACCACAGAGCCTCAGAGATTCTCCTGTCCCACCCCTCCATATGGGAGTTACAGGCATGTGCAGCCCGACCCAGCTCAGGTTCTCATGCTTGCACAGCAAGCACTCTTACCAACTGAGCCCTCTCCTCAGCCCTGCAAGTCATTGATTTTTTTTATTTAGAGTTTTAGATAGATGTATTTCATTTTATTAGGATAAAACACAGATCCAAATTCTGGGTCACCTTGCTAGACCAAATTGCTAGGTAGTGGGTTGGAGTGACTAAAATAACACCATGTGAAAGCCATGGTTCTAGCCATTTTAGCTTCTTATACTGCAAAATAAGAAATTCCTTCAAACATGTAAAAGGTAATCAGGTATTAACCACAACACAAAACAAAACAAAACTGGCCAATAAAGAATAGATATAATGTGGTGTAGTGCTACATACCAAAACACCAGTTTCTAGGGAGTATTAGGTTTGAAGGAGATGTCTCCCATTGACTCACGTGTTTTAAGTATTTGGTCCATAGCTAATGGCAAGTTGGGAGGGAGAGGATACACATTACTGAGAGCAGACTTTGGGATGTTATAGCACTACTTCCTCCTTGCCAGAGCTCAGCTCATTCTTACTGCTTTCTGCCAGCTGCTATGTCAAGATGTAATGTTCAGCCTCTGCTGTACCATCCCTTCCATACCCTGAGGAAGCTTCCCCTTGAGACTGTAAGACAAAGTAAACATTTTCCTCTCATCACCTGATATGGTTTAGGTGCTTTGTCCCAGGAACAAGAAATTAACTATACTACAGAGGCTGAGACAAGGGTTTGAGGCTTATGGGAGGAGGGAGGGAAGAGAGGCAGGAAAGAGAGAGAGAGAGAAGAAGAGAAGAAGAAGCATGAGAAAGAGAAAAGGACAGAAAATGAGGAGAATGAAATAAGAGGACTTAAACATAGGGAGAAAGGAAAAGTAAAAAAAAAATAGAAGACACATTTATAAGAAATAATTAAGTTATGAGTGACAATTTAAAAGGGAAAAGATCAGAACCTATGAACTAGGGCAAGATTGTCAAGTATGTGACAAATTTTCCTTCCTATGCCATACCAGACATGATTAATCAATTATGGCATGCTTTTATACTGAGCTCAAATACTATTCCCTAATTCTTCTCAGCACAGTTTGCCAGGCAGCTAGTCCTACTCAACCTGATTCTTCCTGTAGGAGGAGAATTTCCTTGCTAGGCTCCCCTGCAATGGAAACTTTCTGTGGGCTATGTTTAGTAAGAACTGACCATGTGTTTGAGAAATGCTGTGCTGTCTTGACTTTAGAAGTAAAAGTGAACACTGGATTGGGCTAATGATACTTAAATGATGCTCACTTAATATCTGTCTTGTCACTTATAAGTTTAGAAAAATCCTATTAAGAACAATAGTTGGGGAGAAAGCTCAGTCTGTAGAGTGCTTTTCTTATAAGCATGAAACCCGTGTTCAGTCCCCTTAACCCACATAAAAATGCTAGGCATAGTGGTGTACACTTGTAATCCCAATGTTGGGAGGGAGGTACAGAAAGTGACCTAGGACTAACTGGTTAACTGATTGATGAGCTCCAGAACATGAGTGATCTTGTCTCAAAATAAAGGAGATGGCATTTCTTGTCTCAAAATAAAGGAGATGGCACACTGCAGACTGTGCTCTGGCCTCACAGACTCATCCATGCACACGTGTGCACATACACAGACATGAACACATGCATACATTTAACTAAAGGAATAAGAAGGCTGGAGAGATTCCTCAATGGTTAAAGGTACTTGCTCCACAAAATTGCTGATTGTGGAATTCAGATCTCTGGAAACCACATAAAGTAGAATACAAACTGGTAGACATATCTATAATCCCAACATACTTAATGCAATGGAAGGAAGAGTCAGAAAATCTGAAACTCATGAGCCAGCAATTCTGGAATTCCCAGCAGCAAAACTACCAGAGAGACCTTGTGCCAAAGCCAGGAGAGGGCCAATACCCAGGGTTGTCCTCTGATCTCCACACGTACATACCATGTTCCCACCCCACACACAAATAATAGTGACAATAATAGTATTAACTTCTTCAGCATTTTGACGTAAGTCATCCTATCAACAACATGGGAATAGAGATTTCAAATTGGCTCAAAATTCCAAGCTTTAAATCTTTCCATGAATAAGGCTCCTCTAGGCTCCACATGATTACTGACATGTTTTATCATATTTCCTTAAGCTTTGTGGTATAATTATTATTAAAAATGAAAAATCATAGTAACAGAGTGACTGGGCCAACAGTCATTGAGCCTAGAGGGCTTGACAGGAATTGAGCTTCATTAAATCAAGCAAATTTTAGCCAGTCTGAGGGTCAAGGGCAGAAATCCACCCAGAGCCACGTTAATAAGCTGAGGTGCCACTGATATACACAGTCACCTAGTAATGAGCTCTCGTCACTGTTCAGGCAGGGCATGTACAGAGGAAAGGGCTACATCTCTGAAGACAAAGGAAAAGCACTGAAGAAAAAAAAAATCACCATTTTTGCTTGATTTTTATTTTTTTTAAGAGATACACAAGATTCTTTGTTCATTTTCTTGATTGTACCATGAAGTGAAATCATTTTAATTAGGATACATAATCATTTTTCCTTAATGAAACCAATTACTTCTAAAAAAGAAGAATGGTTCTTCAGACCTTACTTTTTTCTCCTCCTACCCTATCCATCCCTCTCCACCAAATTAAACCTCTGCTGAACGAGTTAAAGTATAACTGTGATAGCTATATGTGAACACTTGGCTTAGTTTCATCAGATCAACAGGCCAAGCCCTATAGAGTTTTCCTCTAGGAATCTGACAAAACAAGAGAATGTGTCTCTGATAGGATAAGACGCTCTAAGCCAAACTCAAATGACATTTTCAGGACCCAACAATGACTTTTCCATAAAACTCTGAAGCATTGTATCTGAACACATGCCACCAGGCACACCTAGTCCATGTGGCACCAAGTGCTGACCATGACGCTGCATGGATGAGTTGAAAAGGCCCCTTCACCATTACATTCTTGGATGTTGCTCTACGTCATCCCCATGAGAAGGAAATGATGTAGATAGCCTGCTTCTTGCCAGTGAGAGAAGCATGTTAGGTGGAACTGATTGATCTTGGTCATGCCTGTCAAGGCCAACCTAGACCAAGTCAGAGCAACAGAGATCAGTCACATGAAAAGGCAAAGCAACAGGTGATAAATGCTATTATTATGTGTCCCCAGGTGCTTTTATAATGTGCTAAACAAACAATCACTGGTTGATAATGTGTATATTTATTAGAAATTTTTGTGGTTTCTGAGTCCCTTTTGTGGGGAGGTGGAGGAAATATCTTGAAAATAAATTTGTGATCAATTCATTGATTAGTTTGGTGTTATTAATGCAGTTCTGTTGCCAATAGCCCTTCACACATTTCCTTATGCAACCATGTTTAAAAATACTGCAGCTAGGGCAAGAGAGTTGGTTCAGTGGTTAAAGCTGCTTGCTTGCAAGCTTAACATCACTGGTTCAATTCCCCAGTACCCACATAAAAACCAGACGCACAAAGTGGTACATGTGTCAAGAGTTCGTTTGCAGCAGCAAGAGGCCCTGGTGTGTTCTTCATCATTCTCTTTCTCTCTTTCTCTCAAATAATAAATAAAATGCTAAAAAAAAAAAAAAAAAAAACTGCAGGTATAGGTTCTTATTTTTATAGATTTAAGTAAACCTCTTTAGTTAAAAAGTTGTACAGAGAGGCTTGTCATGGGATTAGGACAGGGGATGGTTGATCAGAATTCATCATGCAGGACAGTAACAGGTGTTTAGCTTTTTCTGCTGATTTCATTTTCTGCCCCAGAACATGCAGGTCTGTGTCAAAGTCCTCTTTTCCCTACATGACAGGAAAGGGCAATTGCTTTCATGAGAGGAAGCAATGAAAGGTTGCCTCAGGGGCCACAGGAATGCTGTGATCACTGAAGATCTCCAGATGGCCTTCATCTAGGAGGGACGTTAACTTGGCTTGGTGCTGGTAAAAAATGTTAGCAGAAAACAGAGCCTACAATTGTTGAGTATGGTGTGAGGAAGAATAGGAGAAGCTGGTAGAAGGGAGGATGCATATAGAAGGATAAAACTGACTTCACCAGTGGGGCATTAAGAAGAGTTGTTGATGACATGGAGAAGGAAATTGAGATGCATATTAACCATCTTTATTTGGGGCTTATTTTGTGCTACAATGCTAAACCCTTAGAATCACTTAATTCTCTCTCAAGAGCTGGCTATAACTTTCTCCACTTCATAGGTGAGGAAATTAGGGAAATAGAATTAACTACTTTACTCATATTCACATAGTTAGTAAGTAGCAGAGTCTGGATTTGAACCAAGGTCTTTTGGCCCTAGAGTCCCATTTTCTAACTATTAATAAATACAGACCCTCATATGGCTACTTTGTGCCAGCTCAGTATGCATTTTTTACCTTATAGGACTTACAGGATTGCTGGTGGGGAACAAATTATTCTTGGTGGGCAAGTGAAGTGCAGAGGTTTTGAAAATATCCTTCTTATACACCTCTGAGGTATTTAAAGCCTAAAGAGAACTCCCAGCAAAAAAAAAAAAAAAAAAAAAAAAAAAAATGGAAGGACAGACCCAGTAAGAGGTGGTTACTACAAAGGGACTAAGCAATCCTTCCAGGGCAGTACTGATTCCCCATGCCTTCTCCACTCCAAAGAAAAGGACCTCCTAGAAAATCGCTATGAAATTCTATGACTTCATAAGATTTTTAGTAATCTGGGGGAAAATGCAGAACATACAGTATAAGATATATTTGCTATAAAATGTGACAATAGGTTGGGGATATATCTTACTTGGCATCTGCAGATTTTAGTATTTATGGGGGTTCTGGAATCACAGATACATAGGGAATGATAATGGCTCATATATAACCACCTTATAACTCATGTGTCAAAGCATTTTAAAAATAGGAAAATGTATGCAGCTTAATAAAGTGTGTTTTCTCAGGATTCTGACTGGGTTGGAGCCAGGGGTCATGAGAATATTCCCATAAAAGATTGAGATTCACATTCCCTGCTTTCATGTGGAAATTATGGTATATATGGCAATCCACAAACAATTTGATGGAGGAGAACAGAGGTAGGTTCCATTATGAGAGATCCTTGAAAGCTGCACAGGCTTGCTAGTACAATGACAACCAAACATTCCAGTTTTGATTATCATTCCTAAGAATATTAGGATCACACCATATTCATCCTAAATATAACTATTATCTAGTCCATAAACATATGCACATCTAAATGTGAAAGCTAGTATTCTCTGCAGCTGGGAATAGGGACACATTGAACTTGGTATCATTCAGCAAGTACAAAGAGTCATAAATACTACCTTCATTAGCTCATGGGCCCCTGTGATTTGTATTTCTGATGAATAGGGGCAAATTTTTTGACCCCTCTAGTAAACAGGCAGTGTAATTCTTCTGTAAGTTGACTATTAGAATGGTTTAAATGCCCTTGCCTACAAGCTGAAAGGCATAGTTAACACTTTTTACATAAGGTGGTAGACCAAAATTTAGCTATCAATCAACCAGGGCAGAAAGGAATGACTTGACAAAACCATTTGTTAAGGCTGACATGAGTCAAGAGCACAGGCTTTCTTCCAACTGTTTAAATGCACGTGTGACAAGAGAATATTAATTGCAGAAGACAAGACATTTTAAGGTATTAGCTCAGTACTACCGGTCTATTTTACCCAATTAAGGCTATTCATCAATGTAAATAACTGCATTTTCTTCAGCAAACCAAAAAGAACACAGTCAATGGATTATACCTGTTCAAACCATCCACTTTCCTATTCCATGGGAGGACAGAGGAAGAATGGGTAGAGACACATTGTAACTCACAAGCTAGAGAAGAAAAATAAACTGTCTCAAAAATGACCCAGTATAGTCTGTCTTTGGAGGTAGAACATGATGAATCCCTGATATATGTTGAGCAATATTCAAATAAATATTTCAAAACTGATTTTGTACAAAGTCTAAAATACTGCAACTGTTTGATGAATACGAAACAGCAGCTTGCCAAAGTCAGGAAAACAATGCCTCTCCCCAGCCACTGAGAACAGCATAAGCTTAATCTTGCATTATACTTTGAAAACTATGACTTGTATTTTAAGCTACCAAATGAAAAACACCTCCACATTTCTTTTGAATGGATGATGTTCATTCTTGGGGGAAAAAAGTCCCTTAATTATTTGCCTTCAACTGTGCATTTCAAAATTTTGTTGTGATTGCAAAGGGGTATGAAGGGATCCATAGAGGAAAATCTACACAAATGTCAAACTTTTATTAAGAATAGTTAAGTGTGGGCTGATGAAATAGCTCTGTGGGTAGAATGCTTGCCTTGGTGAGCATGAGCATCTGAGTTTGATCACCCGTACCAGGTAAATGCCAAGCAGGAGACCCACACCAGTAATCCCAGCAATGATGAAGCCAACACAGGAGGATCCCTAGGGCTTTCTGGCAGCCAATCTAGCCTAACCAGTTAGCTTGAGAGATCCTGCATTACAAAGAAGTGAGCAGTATTCCTGAGAAATAACACCTGAGCTTGCCCTCTGGCTTCTGAACACACACATACACACCTGCAAAATGTACATGCACCCATACACATATAAACATGAACACATTCATGCATGTAAACAAAAAGAATGGGTGGTTTCCAAAAAGAAAAAAAAATTGAGAAAAATGACACAAAAGTATAGCAGTATAATTACTAATGTAATTGCCCTAAAGAGGTTAGGACTCTTACTGCAAGAAAACATAGAAGCCTTCAGAAAGGAAGTATAATCATCTCTTATTTTAGTCTACACAGTGATTTTTGTACCTTTATTGTAGTTTTAATGTAAAATGTCACCCATAGGCTCATACATTTGAACACCTGGTCCCCAAATGGGGGTTCTATATGGGAAGGTTGTAAATCTTTTAGGGAATGGAGCCTTGCTGGAGGAAGAACATTCCTTGGGTTTGGTCTTGAGGTTTTATCAACTGGACTTACTTCCTGTTTCTCTCTGCTTCTGATTGAAAGCATTGGGAATAACTGTGCACTGTGGTTCTGCTGCCATGCCTTCCCCACCATGATGGGATGTATCATCTTGACACTGAAAGCCAGAATACACTCTTTCCGTCCTTAAGCTCCTTTCTGTCAGGTATTTTATCACAGTAATGAGAAAGTAGCTATTACATTCCTTTAGTATTTCTACCAGAAACTTTTAAAAGTGTTCACCTAAGAACTCTTGGTGTACTAAGCACTATGCTGGGCCAAATAAATAGAAGAAACTAAGACAAGACATCTACCTTCAATGTCCAAAAAAAAAAAAAAAAACTTCCCCATTGTCTAAATCTCTAATGATGAACCAACCGACAAGGATTGACTCCCTATGAATGCCTGACTGTTATCATAAATGGTACTGTTTAGAGAAAACATGAGCTTCTTCTATTAAATAATTTGATTTCTGGCTTAAGAAACACTAATAAATGGTCCAGGTTTTTTTCAACATCTTTTTGCATCACATTGCTTAAGACATTCATTCTATACAAATTCTCTGAATTTTGCATCTCTCCATCAGGACTAACATTCTTTGAATTGGCCAGTTTCCAAGTTAGCATAGAAGATTTTGCATTTCTTAAAGGGGGAAATTTTTGGTGTCTATATGTGTAGTGTTTATCGTATATCTGTTTGGGTGGTATATGCACATGTGTTTAGATTCACACCCTATGTATACACATATGGAGGCCGGAGGTGGACATTAGTATCCCCTTCTATCACACATCCTGCTGATTTCCCTGAGGTTGAGTTTCTAACAACCTGGAGATCTTGGTTTTCAGTTGGATTAGAGCTCCAGCAATCCTACTGCCTCTATATCCCTCAGCACTGAAGTTAAAGGCCTAAGGAGCTTTTTATGTAAAATCTTGGGATCAAACTCAGGTCTTCAGGCTTGTACAAGAAGTGCTTTTATTTGCTGAGCCACCTCTCAAGCCATCAAAAAAAGGAAAATTTTAGATGCCATGGGATAGGTATAAAAGACATATCTATAATGTACTTTGATCCAATCCCTTAACCCAGTCCCAGAGTCTTATTTAGAATTCAGTATATGTACAAGATCTAATCAGGTCATGGCTGCTTGTTTACTGTAATATTAGTTCAATGCATGCTTTGGTTTTACAGCTTGTAGAGAATTGTCCTAGGAATTATTTTAGTTGACCTTCCTTAAAATGTCTTGATAGAGGTGAGTTATGGCATTTGCAGGGCAAGCATCATTATCTGAGTTGTTTAGATGAGGAAGGAATAACCACTGGGTGAGCATATTAAACCACAGTCAGCTCTCTTAGCCTCAAGAACCATGCTCCATGTATGTGGACATAGTTATTCAAGTGCACAGGCAATCACTCTTTCCATTCTTTACCCCTATATCTACTTAACCATATATTCCTAGCCATATAACCCCTCCATCATTGCTTAAGACAAAAATAGGTCTAGGAACAGATGCCTGGATATTTCATTCTGAGTATATAACATATGGCTTGGATTAATGGGCATTCCACAGGTACAGCTACTTGAATATGTAAAAAAGGCAAGAGGTACATGAGTAGCAAGATGAGTTCACACTATCAAGGACCATTAGGCAGCTTGGAAAATGCTTCTTCAAAATTAATTTAATCCTCATATAATTGCATTGGATATTAGGGAAACAATTACTGAATAGGTGGATTTGTTAACAGGTTAACTTTAGAAGTCTTTAAAAGCAGACATCTAGTCAGATATGGCGGTACACACCTGTAATCCCAGAATGGACAAAGCTGAGGCAGGGCTATCATGACAAATTTCAGGCCAGCCTGGGATACATCATGATTTCAAGTCCATCCTAGTCTACAAAGTAAAACCCTGGCTCAAAATTAATTAATTAACTGTTATTAATTAATAATGTACATCAAAAAACTTTGAGGCAAGGTACCAAGAAACATTCTCTAAAATGATTACTTATTTCTTCCAGGTTCATTCCTGTGCTCTTGAGCAGGTATGGTAGGATTTGTACTAAGTAGAGACATCTGACACCATGTATTCACTTTTCTTGCCATTCCACATTATACTATGTGGCCAGTGAGCCTTAGGAAGAAAGACTTTATAAAATATAAGAGCCTTTTGGAGGAACCCAGCTAAAACCTGGACAGTCTCCTCTCCAGCTATCAGGTGAGTGACATTTCATATCACTTGAGTAGATGGAACCTGGACTAAGACGTGGTAGGGTAAGTAGGGAGGAATGACAGGCACTCCACTGGCTGGTACACATGTCACTGATAAATGTATCCCCAAAGCTCCCATCTGGTTGTCATCATAAAAGAGCCTATCATGCTTTGAAAAACAGCAAAACCATTCACCATCCTCTCTTGCTTTACTCCAATTATAGATAACTGTGTTCCTTGCAGCCATGTTCTCTCTCCAGAGTTCTGTTGCAATGTGCTGCTACAGGTTTTTTTGTTTCTGTTGTTTTGTTTTGCTTCCTTTCTTTAACTATTGCATAGCAATGCATTTTCAACAGCTACTAAAATTTTCCCAGAGAGCCTTCATTTCAGAGGGAAGTTTAATGATTGTTCCATATTCCCAAGTTTGCAAAAACCATATAAAATGATTGGTGGTATTGCTATTTAAGGAAAAGACAGGAGACAGACTTGGATTCAAAGTCTTTCAGCTTTGGGAAGACTATTGGCTCTCATTCCAATGTCTGATTTATCTCAAGCTGGATTTACTTCTGCAGTAGAGATCTGCTGGCTTCCTAGAAAGGAATTTGTCTTTGGTGAATCAGTCCATCTCCAGCAATAATACTCAATGCTACCATTATAGAACAGAGTCACTACAACAACAGGAGAGGGCAGGATTTGAGAGTGGCAGTAGTTTTCTACTGCTTGTTCTAGGTAGTTTCATGAATGGACTTTAGTCTTAGATCCCTCTCATTTTGCACATTGATTGCTACTGCAAATCCCAGGATATTTCAAAGTTCATTAACCCAGGATTGATTTAAATGGAGCCTCTGCTATGCCCAGGAAAAGAACCAAGGAGGCTAGGCATAATACCTCTAAGAGGCCCCAAAAAGGTTGACTTATACAGTATAGGCTATTGCCAAGGCTCTTGGTTACCCACCAGAATTAGATGGTAAGGCTCTATTGCTGAAGATTCCACTTGTTTGGGCTGCATATGACTGAGAAATCTAGCAGGATCTGAGCTAGGAACATCTTCCCACTTGACTAGCTGTTAGAATGCTGTAAAGAGCTGCTGAATGCAACCTTTTGGGAGTGAGAAGTCACCAATGGTGTAAACAATAGTAGACCTTGCAAGCCATTAATTATGGCTGACTGGCCAGACCAAATGTGCCAATTGATGCAATAGTGGCATGTTTGTTATGAGGGAACTAAATGCTTTCTTATTGGACTAGAGACCCACTCCATGGGAGGGAATATATGCCTGGTACTGAAAACCTAGTCAAAAGCCTATGGCTGGGGAGGTCATGAGCCCTAGGGGAGAAACACCTGCTGTTGGCTAATTAAATGCATATATTATGCCAACCAAATTGCCCTCTAAACTTATGCCCATATATTAATGCTACTCTCACTTCTGGTTAGAGAAGCTTCTCTTTTCAGATGACCGTGACCTCTGGGATGATAAAAAAAAAAAAAAAAAAAAAAAAAAACCACTCACCATAGTGCTGAGAAGAAGTGACATTGTAGTGTTCAATACTAAGTGGGATATCTCTATCACACCCTCAAAACCTCAGAAACCATTGTAGAGGAGGTAGCAGAAAGAATGTAAGAGTCAAAGGAAGGGGAGAACTGCTTATGATGCTGTCATTCAGACACAAAGTGTCCCTGTTGTGTATGACTTCACAGTGTCTGACACTTACCTACACAAGACCTGCTTAATGGGAGGGGATCACTAAATACTTAATTACCTGCCAGAGGTAAAAGGTAAGATCCTGCTGCTGAAGAAACCCCAGGATGTGATCACAGGACATTGAAATACCATCTGGAACTGAGAGGAAAACCAGCTCCCTCCTGGCTAGCCCTCATAGTTCTGGAAAGCACTATGGAAACTGCTGGAGGTCAATGGTCACCAACATTGTGAATAAGCAGGGGACTCTGCAAATTATGAAATCAACCAGCCAGACAAGAAGTACACACTTGTGCAATAGTGGTGCATAACCTAACTGTTCTGATTGGATGTGAGGCCTGCTCAGTGGGAGAGAACTCATTTCTCATAGTGGGAACCAAGTCAGAATCAGATGGACAAGAAATTCATAGATTTTAGAGAGAAGCCCTCAAGGCCCTCTAGATCAGAAGAGTGGGATTCCATACCAAAAAGTATTAAACCCAAGCTGCTCTCCCTCTTGGTTGGAGAATCTGTTTTATTGTACAGATGGCATAGAAAAATTGAGGTGATCCATGATCCATCAATATGACAAGAAAAGATAGTCAACTTCCCAGTACTAGATGTGCCACCTCTATCACATCTGCCAGGGCCTGCAAGAAATTGCAGAGGAAGTGGTGACATGAACACTACTCTCACTGCTAGCCTGACAACCAGTTCCAGGGAAAATTGTAGCAGATACTGTAGTCAATCAAAATCCATCAAAGCAGAAATCCAAAGGCTACAGAGAACTCAACACTAAATCAGACTGCTAACAGACTAGCCATGGCTCAAGGAACATTTTGCGAGAGGTGACAGAAAGATTGTAAGAACCACAGAGCATGTAGGAATTCTCTGAGGCATGGTCCCTGCCTCCTCCACAGAGTGTGACTGAGGCCTTCTTGACGATGCAGTGAATACCATAACCCCACTGAGGAGGCCCCAGGGAAAGGGGAGCTGGGGTGAAAGGATAAAAGATTGTATATGTATTAAATGATGGCATTAAAATAGGAGAGACTAGTTGGAAAGAAGAAAAGAACAAGGGATTCAGTGAACGGGGGGGTGGAGGGTGGAAAGGAGGATAGTTAGGGGATTATGATCATGGTATATTGTCTATGTTTATGGAAGTAGTCAAGAAATAGCTAAAAAGTAGTCCATTTGATGATTCTTTAAGAAAATATTTATTTAGTTAGTTGAAAGAGAGAGAGAGTGATAAGTAGATAGAGATAGAATGAGAGAATGGGTGTGCCAGGGCCTCCATCCACTGCAAACAAACTCTGGACACATGCCACCTTGTGCATCTGGCTTATGTGGATCCTGGGGAATCGAACCATGGTCCTTTGACTTCGCAGGCAAGTGCCTTAACTACAAAGTCATTTCTCCAGTCCCCCATTTGACCATTCTTAATTGACCAATTTGACATCTTTTCTTTCTTTACTTTGCATCTCACTCTTTTGCAAACAGCAGTTATCCTACTTGCCCCCAAGCAATTTCTTTTCTAGGAAAAGCTCTCATGCCGGGAAAGAAAAGGAGAAACTAAACGTAAAAGTAAACTTTGTTAGCTTTTCCCTAAAACCCTGCGGATTATGAGAACAGGTGGTTAGGCTCTCTGGCTTGTTCTGATATAGACCTCACATCCTGGTATTATGCCCTCAAGTTGGCAACATCGCTGAGGGCACTTCCACAAACTTCCCAAGAACTCAGAGAATGCACCTAAAGAGAGGCAGGCAAACTGGGTGCTAAGGTGATAGATATATAGGCACAATGACAAGTTGATCAGTCACAAATTGTCTTATCCTTTCTACTAATTATTTGGGTATCCACTGATCTAGCCTAAGGCCACATTGATTTCAGCCTGTGTATTTCAAGGGAGCATCTGACAGAATCAGCTCAGAGTCAAGGATGGTTCATTAGTGCTGACTTCTATCTGTTCTGAGAACTCTCTTCTGCCCCTCCTCTACTTTCCTAGTCTCCCAGAACTCCCACCTTGCTTTGCCAAAGGTGCCTTTTAGACCTTTGCAGAGTTGCAGCTATTTAAAGCAGTCTGGCTGTCTTTGAAACTGAAGGAATCAAAAGTATAGACCAACTGCCCTTAACAGTTAAACAGGAGAACTAGAAAGAAACTAAGAAAGTATGGACAGACAGATAAGGACTTAGAGTTGGAAATTGGAAAGTTTTTCATTTCAGATGGAAAAATCTCTTATACCTGAGTTTCTCAGGACAAATAGTTTTCTAATTGTAGAGCACTTGGCACAACCATTTACTCATTTCTTACTGAATATAGCATAATATGCATTTAGCCAGATATCGTCCAGCTAAAATTAAAGTTCTTGACATTTTCCCCTGTAATTTACTAGAAAAATAATTATCAAAATCACATTCATAGTTCAGTTTTTTGCCTGTAACTGGACACTGATATGCATGGCTTAAGGAAGAAAAAACAGTGATTATATTAAACATGAAGCTTATTATAATGATTATTGTAGAGAAACTCAGGATGCATTAATAATTGATATTTGCTTTCTGATCTTCCCATTAAGGGAATTTTAATGAAAGCTATGCACTAAAGCCAAAGTGTTCCAATTTTAAAGACTATACTCATTAAAAGGACAGACTTCACAACCCACTTGGGGTCTCTAACTTATATTGCTTCATATTGGATAAGAAATTGAATCTTATTATTGGAACTTCAACTTTTTATAGCAATCCATCTCTGAAGAATTGTCAAGACTATCAATAAGGAATCAAGAGAAGAATGGACACTTAATTAATGCTATCCAACTTTCCTGGACAGATCTGCTTCTCTAACCTTCATATATCACCAAGTGCAAATGGGAACCAGGGATTAGAAGATCAAGAGAGCTGATTCTTTTCAGCTGTCTCAATGACTACTGGGGGTCTAAGCCCAACAATCCTTAGCAATCAGGAATACAGAGAATAAATAAATAAATACAATTCATTGGAGTCCATGAGTTTGTATGTGTTAACAGTGACTATCGTTTAGTCTTTGCACCTATAAATAGAGCAATTTGCTTTTATTTGTTTTATTATTTGAAACAAGATCTTTCTATCTAGGCCAGGCTAGCCTCATATTCCTAATCCTTCTTCCAAGTGCCAAGATTACAGGCAAGAGACACCAGATCAGGCTGAGTAAAACTGTATCTGGATTTTCAGTTTGGAATTCAGGTTTGTAGCACTAAGTCATTAGTTAATGTTTATAATGTCAATGATCATCACCCAATTTTTTAACAACAAAAGTGGCCCAGTAATGGTTATCAATCACTGAATAAAGGAATGAGAACCTATCTCCCAAGAGGAGGTGGAAAAGACATGATACCTCTTACCTTGGGAGGAACCTAGATTCCTTCTTCTTTTAAGAACTACTGATCTCTGAGTCACTATCTTCCCTTTCAAAGATGGGTAAAAAGTAAGCACAGGAGATTTGGCTCTTTGCCTTCCTCTCTCCTTTTCCCCAATTCCCACCCATCCTTTGACTTGAATGGTAACAAAATCTCTAGGGCCATGTACCCACATAATCATCAGTTAGCTTAAAAAACAAAACAAACAAACAAACAAAAAACTCTGTTTTACTTATTTATTTCCAAGGAGAGAGAGAGAGAGAATGGGCCACTGCAAACAAAGTTCAGATGCATGTGCCATTTTGTGCATCTGACTTTACTGGGAAATTGACCCTGGTTGTTAGTCTTTGCAGGCAAGCACCCTAACTGCTAAGCCATCTCTCTAGCCCTAAACAGTCAGTTTTTAAATAAATGTTAAGCAGGGTGTGGTGGCACACGCTTGTAATTCCAGCACTCAGGAGGACTGCCTCAAGTTCAAGGGAAGCCTGAACTGCAGAGTGAGTGATACCATTGTAGGGGGGTATAA
This sequence comes from Orientallactaga sibirica, assembly GCA_036365145.1. Classification (NCBI taxonomy): domain Eukaryota; kingdom Metazoa; phylum Chordata; class Mammalia; order Rodentia; family Dipodidae; genus Orientallactaga; species Orientallactaga sibirica. Next base: position 22,360,541 of record JAEOAD010000029.1, on the reverse strand, counting down.
TAATATAAATAGGGGGTTGGACAGATAACTCAGTGATAAAGTTCTTGCCTTGCTGCATGAGGACCTGAGTTTGGTCCCCATGACCCATGTAAAAATGGGCATATACTTGAAATCCCACCTCTGGGGAAGCAAAGATAGGAGGATTCCTGGAGCTTTCTGGCCAATCAATTGGTAAGCTAATTGGTGACTAATTGGTGAGCTCCAAGCAAACGTGAGATCCACCTCAATAAAGGGCGAACAACATTCCTAAATTATAACACCTGAGGTGGTCCTCTAGCCTACACTCACACACACTTGAACCTTCCCCAGATGTGCATACACATGTATTCAACAATCAATAATGCAAATGATAAGCGTTGAGAGAGACTGTGTCCTTCCTCATGTTACACATGATAGGACTTTCTCCCTTCTCATTACAATACATTCTTCATCAAGATGATTAAATTATTTCCTATTTTCTCTGCACATAAGGGAAATTTTCCATGTTCCAACATAACAAAAATACCTGTTCTGGGTACAGTTTCCAGAAATGTGGTGCCATATGTGCATCAGTAAACATTATGTGTAGAGTAAATTACGCCATGCCTTATAATTAGGCAAAAGAAAATGATGGTAGGCCTGACAGAGTAAATCAGCAGTATTAAGATGCTGTCCATTTTCTGTGAAGCACTTCAGAGTGTTCTAAAAAGCCCATATCACTGTGACAAACACCAAGAAGACATGCATTTGGAGCAAGATAAGCTAAAAGACACCACAATTCGAATAGGTCCTTGAAACTGAAATCCAGGGTTTCTTCTCATAAAATTTGAAGGTCGGCCCTTTTGCCACTCATGTAGGAGGGCAAAAAACATGCAATGACATTTAGAATTTTGGGGGCTCTTTCTCCTGTAGCAGGTACAGTGAAAAAAAAATATACATACATATATATATATATATGTATATATACATATTTATATAGCCTTGTAAAATAATAAGAAATATATATAGCTCTGTCCTAATACTGGGCATAGTTCTTAAAACTCTTGTAGATAGGATCATGCTCAGTGCAATCTTTTGTTCTAATAATTCATCTCTGACCCCAGTTCTGACACAGAAATCCTAAGGCTTTTGTAATTTCCTGTCTGACAACATCTGACAAACAGCCCCTAAGCCCCTTGGAATGTTCTGGGTGAGAACAGCATTTTTTGTTATAATCAGATTACATTTGGTGGGCTCTTATATTACCTCGAAGAGCTGTTTCCAAGGGAAACAGGCAACTGGTCATACGGTCAGAACTTTTAGCTTTCTTCCCACCTCCTATTCCTGGGGAGGTCAGAGAAGCTGAAGGTTGACTTGATTACCAATTGCCAGTGATTTGATCAATCATTCCTTTCTAATGAATGCACCCCAAGAACCCAAAAGGACATCATTCAGAAAGCTTCCAATCTTTGCACTTGTGGAGATTCAGGGAGGATGATGCTAAGGTCATGGCAAGCACAGCTGTATGGTATCCCTCTCCACGTGCTTCACACTGTGTCTCTTTATACGTATCTCTTATAATATCCTTTATAATAAACTGGGTAATGCAAATAAGTATATCTCTGAGTTCCCTGAGCCACTCTGAGGAAGGGGCTCACAGGAGACTTGATATGTAGCTAGTCATCCAGAGCAATGATGACAATGAAATATTTGCATGTAGTGTCTGACGTACAGTGGCCTTGTGGCACTGAGCAGTCAAAGATCTAGTGGGATGTGATACTTTCAGTAGAGAGATGGTGTTTGAGTGGAATTGAATTAGAAGACTCTCAGGGGAAGACCACCACTTACATTTTGATGGCCAGATATACTCTATGGTGAATGTATGACAGTAGAAAGAACCCTAAAGTATTTTTGCCATGTCTTCTAAGCCTCAGGCATTGATTCTTCATCCCCTCTTAAACAGGAATTGTTTCTGTGAATTGAAAAGGTCTGGTAGAGATTGGTAGGTGGGAGAAGAGTTGGAAATCCTCATATATTCTCAGAAATATCACCCAAGTGAAGTCTGACCAGCCTATTAAAAAAAAAATGGGAGGAGGGGGAGATGGCTTAATGTGTAAAAGTACTTCCTGTACAATTGTGGTTAGACCCCCAGAAACCACATAACAACCAGACACAGTCTTTAATTTGATTTTTAATTTTGAAGCCAGGCATGGTGGCGCACACCTTTAATCCCAGCAGTTGGGAGGCAGAGATAGGTGGATCACCATGAGTTCAACACCACCCTGAGACTACAGAGTGAATTCCAGGTCAGCCTGGACTAGAGTGAGATCCTACCTCAAAAACAAAAACAAACAAAAAAATGTTTATGTATTTATTTATTAGAGACAGAGAGAGGGAAAGAGAAAGAAAGAGTGAGAGTGGGTGTGCCAGGGCCTCTAACCACTGCAAACAAATTCCAGATGCATGTGCCACCAGGTGCATCTGGTTTATGTGGGACCCAGAGAGTCAAACCGGGGTCCTTAGGATTCACAGGCATGTGCCTTAATCACTAAGCCATCTCTCCAGCCCAGACACAGTCTTTAATTCCAGCATTCCATGGCAAGATGGAAGACAGACACAGAAGAATCCCAGAAGATCAAGAGACCAGATTCCCTGGAATAAGCAGCAGTGAACAACTAAGAGACTCTGTCTCAAAGAAGGGGAAGGCAAGGACCAATACCATGTGTCATCCTCTGCTCTCCACATGCATGCTGTGGCATGTGTGTGTGCACATACACACACATGTAGAAAAAGAGACTTTGGAAAGCCAAAGGTCCCAGGTTCAATTCCCCAGGACCCAAGTAAGCCACACATCTAGAGTTTCTTTGTAGTGGTCAGAGGTCCTAGTGCACCCATTCATTCTTTCTCTCCATTTGCCTATGTCTTTCTCTCTCTCTCTCTCTCTCTCTCTCTCTCTCTTTCTCATAAATAAATAAATAAACCAATAAATAATTTTTTTATAAAAGAGAAAGAGACTGAAATTCAATCCTGAGAATGTTGATGTTACCTAAAAAGCTTGTTATAACAAATATTTTCAGTTTTTTTTTTTTCACTTTTAAGACAAGATCTCATCATACAACCCAGGCTAACCTCAAACTTGCAACTCTCACTCTACCTCTCATGCCTGAATGCTGGGATTATAGGTATGTGCCGCCATGATTAATTGCAATACAGATTTTGAAGTGCTATGTTGGGTGTATGAAATCAAATATCTATCTTATCTATCTTATCTATTTTATCATTTCTTGAGCTGAAATCAAGTGATTTATATAAAGTGAGCCCCAGGAGATTACTTCTAGCATAAGGCATCTTCTATTATAACAGAAATGATTGAGACTAGAGAGATGGAGACTAGAGGGGGGATTAAGGAAGAGCTTGACTCTAAGATGTTCTGAAAAAGTCACTCAGCCAATAACCAGAGTCACTGTTAGTCAGGGACAGGTAGCACACATTAAGGGATGCCATATCTGACATTACCATCTTCACAATTTTCTCCCTGCACAAAGAGCAAGGTTGAGTGTCCTTAACTATTGACAGAGAGGTCTTCAGGATTTGGTAAGGCATGGAGTGAAAGGATCTTGGGAACAAATGTGTCTTCATCTGGGCCAGTTGCAACAGTATGCAAGGTAGAGCCTGTAGGAAGGTGATTCACTTTCTAAATTTCAGATCTGTCCACTTTCCTAGGGAAACAAGGAGAAATAGTAGTATCAGCAGTCTTGATGGAAACTTCCCCCAGGAAAACTGATGCTGGGAACCATTTAAAGAAAGAAAATGGTAACCTGAACCAAGAGAGGTCAAACGGGACAGGTGTGTTTGGCCACAAGTGGATGACACTGATGCACTGAGTGCTTTAGGCAGAATCAAGGTGATCAGCACCAGCAATATCTCAATTTAGGCCATAACAGTGATTCAGTGCTGGACCCTCAGTGACCAGTCTGGATAAGAAATCTCAACTGAACACACCTCCAAGAATGATTGTGGGTCAATTTCATTTAACCAGTATGAGTGTTCTGAAATGAATATTTTGGGGCAATGGAAAGGCCCTCTATAAAACTCTTCAGTGCTAAAAAACAATGTCCAATATATTTCACATTTTCCTATTTAGGGATGATTTTATCCTAGGAAATATGTGAGATTTTAAAAACTATTTTTAATTTATCTATTTGAGAGAGAGAAGCAGACAGACAATGGGTATGCCAGGGCCTCTTGTACCACACGTTGTATATCTGACTTTACATGCGTACTAAGGATTTGAACTCAGGCCAGCAGGCTTTGCAAGCAAGTTTTAATGCTGAGTCACCTTCTCAGCCAAGAATTTTTAAAATACTACAGTGGATTTTTCAATTTCAGAATAAAGAGTGTGTGTGGATTGTGGGTGTTGTGTATGTATGGGTTAGCATGTGTCACAGTGCACATATGGGAGTATGAGGACAATCTCAGGTATTGGTCTTTGACTGTTTGAAACAGAGCCGAACTTGTTAGTTTTGGTATTTTAAACACCAGGCTAGCTGGCCTATGAGATTTGGCATTCCTCTAACTCCACACTGGTATCAGAGACAAGTGCACAACTTGGCTCTGGTCTCTTCTCCTTTCCATTTCTCCCTGGCTACCAGGGCCTGGAAGGGGAATTCACAGTGAACAGCTCTGGAGCTGAAGCTCAGGCTGCACTGAAAATTTTCCTATCCACACATCTGCAATCCATCCTGCCGCTCAGCATGGTATAGTATTTAATTAACTGATGCTGTTCAATGTGCTGGACCCTTCTAGGGATCTAGACTTGCTGGCAAGAAATGAACCTTGAGCTCAGGTATGAGCCATCAGCCAGCTGCTGGCTCGTAGAAATAAACTACATCCCCTGTGAAGTAAGCAATGAAGCGAGCGGCACTGCGATCTGCGAAGAACTTGTTTACAGTCGTATTTCAGAAACTGATCCAGTTTTGTCAAATCACATATCCAGACTTGGCCTAATGAGTATTTTCTAGGACATTAGTCTTATGTGATAGCTGGGAGTGTGTAATATACCTACAGTCTCTGCCCTGGGGAGCTAGGTCAGGAAGGAAAATTTCAGTTCAAGCCTGGCCTGGGCTACATAGTGACACCCTGTCTCAAAAAAATAAAATAAAATATTTGATAAATGGATATTTAAGGTTGTTTTATCAGAATTTTCCTAAGAATGCCCTAAAGTTATCTAGCTTGCTAGCTATCTAAACATCTATCATTGTGTGTGTGTGTGTGTGTGTGTGTGTGTGCGCGCGCGCGCGCGAGCACGCATGCACTCACGTGTATATACATGGATGCAGTGGGTATATTTTAGAAGAGGCAAAGACAACCACAAATATTGTTCCTCAGGAACACCAATCATCTTTTTTGAGACAGGGTTTCTTCTTGACCTGGAATTCACCAAGTAGGCTAGAATGTCTGGTCAGCAAGTACCAGGTATTCACCTGTCTCAGCCTTCCCAATGCTGGGATTAAAAGCAGACACCACAATGTTGGACTTTTTTTTTTTTTTTTTTTAACCTAAGTCCCCATGCTTACAAGACTAGCAAGCATTTTATTGACTGAGCTATCGCCAGACCCTCCACTGTGTTCATGACTCCCTGACCTATCCCGCCCTGTATGCATTCTAATTTTTGATTCTTAACTGTTTGTGGGTTGCTTAATGATACATTTCCTATCTCTCTTGCTGTGTGATCAGTTCTAATGTCTATGCCTTCACAGTGGCATAACAATCTGACGTAAGGACTAAATACCCAGGGCTTCTTAGCTATGGCATAAGGTTTCAGTGTGGCTATAAATATTTTAATGTTTAGAGGAAATTACTACTCTATCATTCTGCTTTTTTTATTGTTATATCCATAGAGATAGTCTTATATCCATACATAGAAAAACAGAATCAAATCTAGATATAATTAATTTTAAAATGTGTCCTTACAATGAATCTAAAAATAATTGGTTCCATCAGATGGAGATGAGAGAAAAAAGTACTGAAGGCCTTCGCATTTCTTTCTTTCTGTAAATGTTGTTGGAAAGTCTGGAATTCACACACTGAGAAGCCAGATAGCTAAACATAATAGCACCTTTTCAAAAGATGATTCAATGAGCCATACCAGCTGGAGACCCAGGAGATATCAGAGAAGAACCATGCTTCTGACATCTAGATATACACCATGGATTTATTTGTTCCTAACCACAATGCATACATGTCACCATATAGCTTAGAATGGTAGAGATTATTTTACAAACTATAAAGCAACTAGGTCAGGTGGCACAAGCTTATTATAATCCCTGCTATTCAGGAGGCTGAAGCAGGAGGATCTCAAGTTCAATGCCCAGGTAGGCTATAGAATATATTTAAAGCCAGACTGAATAACTGTCTGAGACTCTGCCTTTGAATGAAAAGCAGCAGCCGCAGCAGCAGCAAAACAATGATTATAACAGAGGACTGAATATCCAGTATGTCACAACACACACACACGAACATCCCTACTACTCATGTACCCCATCAGAATAGACTATTATACACGTGTGGTCCACTTATACGAACTGATTCTATGGAGAGGCTGGGTGGTGTAATGGTTTTAAGCAAAAATCACAGCCAGACTGTATGGGCTGGAAATGCCACCTATCCACACCATGTACATCCACAGTTCACTCTCACGCTCATCTGTAAAATGAGCATGGTGATAATCTTCACCTCATAGTGTGAGAACTTAGAATTGCCCCAGGCACACTATAAGGATTTGATCCACATTAACTACAATCCAGTGGTTATTGTGCCGGCTGTGACTTTGCAAACTCTCACTAATGATCATCTAGCTTCAGCCATAATTCTATCAGGATTTGCTCCCAAAGTGGGCAGCTTAGAAATTATGTAGCAGTAATATTATCTCCTTAATCTTGGAATGTTGTTTTCTGTAGTCCTTTTTGAAGGCAGGATCTTTAGAAATAAAAAGGTCTTTAAACACACCACCAAATGACACATTTTTTCTGAGGTTATTATCTTTTGTCATGTTTCCATCTGATGTAATATCTCATTATAAAAAGCATTTTAGGGTTGGAGGAGATAAAGGCACTCGCTTGCAAAGCCTGAAAGACTGGGTTCAATTCCTCAGGACCATGAAAAGCGAGATGCACAAAGTGGTACCTGTCTCTGGAGTTCATTCACAGTAGCACTAGACCCTAGCATGGGCATTTTTATTCTCTCTGTCCTTAAAAATAAATAAATAGCCGGGCATGGTGGTGCACACCTTTAATCCCAGCACTTGTGGGGCAGAGGTAGGAGGATCGCTGTGAGGTTAAGGCCACCCTGAGACTACAGAGTGAATTCCAGGTCAGCCTGAGCTAAAGTGAGACCCTACCTCAAAAAACCAAATAAATAAATAAATAAATAAATAAATAAATAAATAAATAAATAAATAAATAAATAAAATACAATTCTACAAAGCATTTTATTCATGAATTTTTGTTGCTGAAAATTGTAATAACAAAACAGTTGCACCTCACCAGACCTTGTTAGAGGACCTGTGGATGTTTCTGAAAACTGGGATTACGCATCAGGGGTAGACTGCCTGCAGAGGATACATGCAGGCCTGGGTTTGACACCAACAGTGAATAAATCAGACATGGATTCACACACTTGGAATTTTAGAACTCTGGTGGCAGCAAGAGAATCAGAAGTTCAAGGCCACTCAGCTACATAGAAAATTTTAACCTTAACATGGGACATGTGAGAACTTGTCTCAAAAAAAATTAAAAATTAAAATAAAAAAATTGGGGTGTGCATGTACAGCTTGAGTAGGCCAGGCTCCCATTTCCCTGGCTCCTGGTTCCCTGGCTCCCAGTTTCCCTGCCACTAGCGTGGGGCTGCTGGGACCCTGCAAGTGTCGAGGAAGAATAGGCCTATGCTCCAAGCTCCTGGGTACCTGACTCTTGGTTTCCCTGTGCTAGTGGGTGTGCACATACAGAGTAGGCCTGGACTCTGGGTTCCCTGTCTCCTGGTTCCAGTGCTGCTGGAGTGGAGTGTCTGGGACCCTACATGAGTGTGTAGCCTGAGTAGATTCTGGCTTCCAATTTGCCACTGGGGTGGGAAGGGAAACAATGGAGTCCCACACAAGCTGTTGATGCAAGATTTGGGGGTGCATAAGGGATCCACAAGAAAATATGAACCCAAAGTTTTGGGTTCTGTCCTACTTTTAATAAATAATTAGGACTTCTGGGTAAGATAGCAGCATACGAGCCACGGCAAACCAGATCAGGGAGGGATTTAAGCAAAACTACACTCTTCTTCAGAAAGAGCAGAATATTTTTTTCCAGGAAACAGCGGAAAAGCAGGAGACAGCCAGAATCCCACTGTGGAGCTTGTGGCCCAACCCACGGCAGCCCAGTCTGCCGCAGCACTAAGCTGCTTCCCTGAACTGCTGAGTCGCCGTTGCCCTCCGCCCCAAACCAACAGGTGTGCCTAGCAGCAGAAACAGAGACCAAAAAGGGGGACTTTCCAACCTCATCAGTCTCCTCACACAGCCCAGAATTCGATAAAAAGTCTGCTGAGCTACTGAAAGAGATACAGGGGAACAGCGTGAGCTACTACATGCTTCTGAACTAGCACATCCCACAACCATCAGAACCCTGGTGAACTGCCAACATTCCGCTCCTAGCAGCAACGTATCCAGCACCCTGGATAAAGCTAAAGCTAAAGCTCTGTAGCACATCGCCAGCACTATATCCAGCACAGCTGAGCCAAGCTCCATAGCTCAGGGAATGAAGTGGGCACTCAGCATTGGTGAGTTTGGAAGCCACACCAAAAGGTAACAAGGCCGGCTGACAAAAAAAAAAAAAAAAAAATGGTACATAGGCCTGCATTGGAAGTGCTAATCTCTCTTTCCAGGTCAGAGTAGGTTATGGGTTTCATATTGGTGGTGGGCCCTAGCATTTTCAAATAAGCTTTATATGGGGTGTTGAATATTGCTGCCTGTAATACTTTTAGATTTATAGGGCCTTTTTCCTTTGCTTTTGTCATTATTGGGGGCAGGGTCTGAACCAGTTCCAGGCTGACCTGGAACCCAAGTCAGAACAAAATCATCTATCTCCTAGCTGACAGGATTAAGGGGGTAGAGCAACACAAACACTTAGGGATTTTGACCTTCTAAGACTATTTTAATTCCCACACTTGTATACTCGGTTCTCATTTTACTTGAATGTGTATTTTGCTCAGTTGAAGTTTAGAACTTTCCAGTAAATTATTCCACCAGTCCACTACAATACTTGCTTAACAAGCAAATTCAACAGCTAGGATTACTTCTGAGGTTGGACTTGGGTATAAGTGCTACAGTTGGCACCTGAAACTCATATCCTGAAAATATATAAAGGTGGATCACCACACCTAAGAACACTGCAGATAAATAGAAAAGCTAAGCATCAAAACAATCCATGATGCAAAAGTCACTACATTATAATACAAGAAACACAAAGAATCAAGACAATGTTATCCCACCAAAAATTACAAATCCATCAGAATTGTTCACCAATGAGACTGTTTTCGATGAAATTCCTGACAAATATTTCAAAAGAATGATGTTATCTATACTCAAAGAAATGAAAGAAGAAATGAAAGGAATCAGAGAGGAAAACAAAGTAATTAAAGAAGAAAACAAACTCTTGAAAGAGAATACAGAAAAACAGCTTAATGAAATAAAAAGGTCATTACAGGACATGAATAAGGAAACAGAAATACTGAAGAAAAAACAGGCTGAAATCCTAGGTCTGAAGAACACATTCAGTTAAATAAAAACTCTGTGGAGAGTCTCACTAGTAGAATGGATGAAGGAGAGGACAGAATATCTAAACTAGAAGACCAGGTGGCAGACCTAATATAGTCCAACAAAGAGAAAGACAAGAGTGTAGAAAGGTATGAATGGGAATTCCAAGACATCTGGGACACTATGAAAAGATCAAACATAAGAATTCAAGGTATAGCAGAAGGAGAAGAATTTCAATCCAGAGGCTTAGTAGGTGTTTTCCACAAAATCATAGAAGAAAATTTCCCCCAAATTGGGAAAGAATGCCAATGCCGATGCAAGATACAAGGCTTGGAGTGATGTATTCCAACTCTGAAAGATAAAAACTGTCAAGCAAGATTACTTTATCCTGCAAAGCTATCTATCTAAATTGATGGAGAAATAAGGACATCCCACAACAAAGACAGGCTAAAGGAATTTATGGCAACTAAACCAGCTCTACAGAAAATACTTGCAGGAATCATTCACACTGAAGAGAAAGCAAAACACACATAGCAGGAAATAGGAAAAAATAAACCATACTCAAATAATAGTTAAAACAAGTAAGTAAAGTGAAAACAGGAAGAACTACAAAACAAGAAAAACGGTGAGAATAAATACATATTTTTCAATAATAACTCTTGTGATGGTTAAGTTTGTGTCAACTTGATTTGTTTAGGAATCCACAGACATTCCTCATAAGTGTGTTTCTGAGGCTGCCTCTAGGAAGGATTAACTAAAGGAAGAATCCTTCCCCCAGGGGTAAGCTTTCCCCCAGAGTGGGCGACCCAGAGTGGGCGGCCCCTCTTGGAGGAGGGGGCTGGTTGATAAAAAGGAGCTCTGGGAAGAAAGGCTCTCTCTCTCTCCCACCTGGCTGCCGGTGCTACTAGCTGCTTGGTGTTTTCTGCTTGGTACCTGCTGCTTGGTGTTGCTGCTCTCCAGTGTGGACTGAAGACCAGGGTGGACTGAAGAGCAGCGTCTCTCCAGGAAGCCTTCAGGCCTTCAGTGCCGGATTGGGACTGCTGAGGCCTCCAGCCTCGTGCACTGAGCAGCTACCGGGTTTCTTGACTCTCGGACCTGCAACATGCTATTGCTGGACTGTGTAAGCTAATCCAATAAATCCCCTTTTAATACAATTCATTCTGTCCATTCTGTTCCTCTAGAGAACCCTGACTAATACAACTCTTAATATCAATGGCCTCAATGCCCCAACCAAAAGACACAGACTTGCATACTGGATTAAAAAGCAGGATCCTACCATCTGTTGCCTCCAGGAAACTCACCTCTCAATAAAAGATAGAAACCTTCTTAGGGTGAAAGGTTGAAACAAGGTATTTCAAGCAAATGGGCCTAGGAAACAAGAAGGGGTTACTGTCTTAATTTCTGACAGGATAGACTTCAAACCAACATTAGTGAGGAGAGATAAAGAAGGTCACTTTATACTGATTAAAGGAACACTCCAATAGGTGGACATTACAATCCTAAACATATATGCCCCTAACACGGGGGCTCCCAATTTCATCAAACAAACAGTATTAGACTTAAGGTCAGAGATAACTCCTAACACAATAGTAGTGGGTGACTTTAATACCCCACTGTCATCACTTGACAGGTCTACCCAACAAAAAATAAACAGAGAGACATCTGTATTAAATGATATCATGGAACAAATGGACCTAACTGATATATACAGAACATGCCATCCAAATGCTTCAGAATATACATTTTTCTCTGCAGCACATGGGACATTCTCTAAAATAGACCATATAATAGGACACAAATCAAATCTTAACAAATACAGGAAAATTGAAATAATCCCTTGTATGCTATCTGACCACAATGGGATTAAACTGCAAATCAGCAACAAGAAAAACTACAGAGCATACAGAAATTCATGGAAACTAAACAGTACATTATTGAATGATGTATGGGTCATTGAAGAAATTTAAAAGAAATCAAGAAATTCATAGAATCAAATGATGATAAGAATACAACATACCAAAACCTCTGGGACACAATGAAGGCAGTCCTATGAGGTAAATTTATAGCTCTAAGTGCCTCTATTAAGAAATTAGAGAGTTCACAACTTAACAATTTAATGCTTCACCTTAAGTCCTTGGAAAGAGAAGAACAAGGCAAACCAAAAAACAGTAGATGGGAAGAAATAATAAAGGTTAAGGCAGTAATTAAAGAAATGGAAACCAAAAAAAAAAAAAAAAAAAAATCAATGAAACAAAGAGTTGGTTCTTTGAAAGGATAAATAAGACTGATAAACCCTTAGCAAATCTGACCAAAAGAAAGGGAGAAGAGACAAAAATTGATAAAATTAGAGATGGAAAAGGCAACATCACCACAGATACCAAACAAATTCAGAAAATCATACAGACATACTTTAAGAATATATATGCCTCTAAGTTCAAAAACCTGAAAGAAATGGATGATTTCCTTGATTCATATGACCTACCAAATTTAAATCAAAATGAGATAAACCATTTAAATAGACCTGTAACAACTACAGAGATCCAAGTAGTTATAAAAAGTCTCCCAACTATAAAAAGCCCAGGCCCAGATGGATTCACTGCTGAATTTTACCAAACATTCCTGGAAGAACTAACACCAATGCTTCTCAAACTTTTCCATAAAGTAGAAAAGGAAGGAATTCTACCGAAAACCTTCTATGAAGCCAGCATGACCCTGATACCCAAACCGGACAAAGACAGATCAAAATAAGAAAATTAAAGACCAATCTCCCTCATGAACATAGATGCAAAAATTCTCAACAAAATACTGGCAAACAGAATACAAGAATATATTAGAAAGATTATTCACCCCGACCAAGTAGGCTTTATTCCAGAGATGCAGAGATGGTTCAACAAATGCAAAACCATAAATGTAATACACCATATAAATGGTGTGAAGGACAAAATTCACATGGTCATCTCAATAGATGCCTGTTAGAAAAATACTTTTAGCAATGTATCAGGATACAAAATAAACATTTGACAAAATCCAACACGCCTTCATGGTGAAAGTATTACAGAAACTGGGAATAGAAGGAAGAGAACAAATTATCATTATTTGCAGATGATATCACAACATAATAAAAGCTATTTATAACAAACCTACAGCCAACATAATGCTAAATGGGGAAAAACTTGCATTCAGCTTTTCCTCTATATTCAGGAACAAGACAAGTGACCTTGTGTCCAAACTTAAACTCCCAAACTACTACTATTTAATATAGTACTGGTCCCCAAGTCTTAGCCATAACAATAAGGCAACTTAAGATAGACACTTAAATACTTTCAACATGTAAAAGGGATACAAATCAGAAGGGAAGTTCAGAATCAAATTATCATTATTTGCAGATGATATGATTCTATACATAACAGACTCCATCTTCCAAAGACTCTACCAGCAAACTGTTAGAGCTGATAAATACATTTTAGCAATGTATCAGGATACAAAATAAACACACAGAAATCAGTAGCTTTTCTATATACTAACAACAAACATGAAGAGGATTAAATCAGGGGCCTGGATCTCTGCCATTCACAATTGCCTCAAAAAAAAAAAAAAAAAAAAAAAAAAAAACCTTGGAATAAACTTAACCAAGGAAGTGAAGGATCTCTACAGTGAGAACTTTAAAAATTATTATTTATTGAAACTTACAGAGAAGTTCAACAAATTGCAGAAGACACAAGGGAATGGTGTAGCAGACAGCTTCAGGTTCACTGAAATGAACTTCCAGACCAGGCACAGTTATGGAGGAAGGGATATTATTTATTGAAGCTTACAGATCCACGGGAAATTCCATAAAGGCAGGAAAAGCAGCCTGCTTTCACAGGGCCAAGCAGAGAGAGAGAAAGCCAACCAGCCACCACAGCACACAGAGCAAAACTACAGCCAAAAGTTCACACAGCACACTTCAGGAACTCCTGCTAGGCACATTTGCATATCTTTGCAATGGAATCTCAAATCCACCATTAATACCTTAAGACTGGCCCCCAGTGGGATTGCCTCTAGCAAGGTGATTGCAGATGCAAACTATAACTAATAAAACCCTGAATATATTGGGGGACATATATTCAAACTACCACAAATGGAAAGACATCCCATGCTTCTGTATTGGAAAAAAATCAATATTATGAAAATGTCAATCTTACCAAAAGCAATGTACAAATTTAATGTGATCCCCATTAAAATCCCAATAGCATTCTTCACAGATATAGAAAAAAAAAATCCTAAAATTCATCTGGAAACACAACAAACCTCGAATAGCCCCAAAAAATTTGCGCAACAAAAATCAGGCTGGTGGTGTTACCATACCCCATTTTAAGTTATATTACAAAGCCATAATAACAAAAACAGCATGGTATTGCTACAAGGACAGACAGATCAATGGAACAGAATAGAAGACCCTTAATCCAGGCAGCTATAGCCACCTGATTTTTGACAAAAAATGTCAAAAATATTCATTGGAGAGAAGATAGCCTCTTTAACAAATGGTGCTGGGAAAACTGGGCATCTGTATGTAAAAGGATAAAAGTAGATCCTTGTCTCTCTCCATGCACAAGAGTCAAGTCCAAATGGATCAGCGACCTCAATATGAGACCTGATACTCTGAAACTGCTACAGGAAAAGGTAGGGGAAACCCTTCAACATATTGGCATAGGCAAGGACTTTCTGAATATAACCCCAATTGCTCAGGGAATAAAACCACTAATCAACCACCGGGACATCATGAAATTACAAAGCTTTTGTACAGCAAAGGACACTGTGAATAGAGCAAAAAGACAACCTACAGAATGGGAGAAAATCTTTGCCAGCTATACATCTGACAGAGGATTAATATCCAGAATATACAAAGAACTCAAAAAACAGAATAATAAGAAATCAAACAACCCAATTAAAAAAATGGGCTATGGAACTAAATAGAGAGTTCTCAGAAGATGAAATATAGATGGGATATAAACATCTAAAAAAGTGTTCCACATCCTTAGCCATCAGGGAAATGCAAATTAAAACCACTTTGGGATTCTATTTTATTCCTGTCAGAATGGCTACCATCAAGAAAACAAATGACAATAAGTGTTAGTGTGGATGTGGAAAAAGAGTAACACTTCTGCACTGTTGGTGGGAATGTAATATGGTCCAGCCATCGTGGAAATCAGTGTGGAGGTTCTTGAGTCAGCTAAATGATCCAGCTATAGCATTTCTACGCATATATCCAGAGGACTCTTCTCACTACCTTAGAGATACTTGCACAACCATGTTTATTGCTACTCTATTCACAATAGCTAAGAAATGGAACCAGCCTAGATGTCCCTCCACAGATGAATGAATAATAAAGATCTGGTACATTTATACAATGGAGTTCTAGTCAGTGGTAAACAAAAATGAAATTATGAAATTTGCAGGGAAATGGATGGATCTGGAAAGGATTATATTAAGTGAGGTAACCCAGGCTAAGAAAGCCAAATGTCACATGTTCTCTCTCATATGTGGATTCTAGATACAAATGTATAGACTTATGTGTGAACTGGAACCAAAAATAGGTACCAGAAACCAGTAAGCTAGTGAAAGGCTATAAGCGAGGCAGGAGAGGGAAGGATTTAAGTGTATGGTATTGCACATATGTAAGTAAAAGAAGAGATTACAGGGAGGGGAATGGCCTAAGTGTCACCATGGGAAAAGAATGCATAAAAGAAGGGCAGGGGGAGGGTCAGTCAAAATTCAAGATAGTATGAATAAGACTTACGTAAACCTACTTTTTTGAATAATGGCACATCCAGAACCTGTAGACTGTTACTAGAAAATTTTCAGTGCCTGGGATGGGATACCTTCCAGTGAGTTGTTGGCCAAGGAGGTCCCAGTAGCCTCCAAAACATTAAAGGCTATTGCCAAAGCTCTTGGTTGCCCTTGAGAAATAGATGGTAAGACCCTATTGCTGAAGACATCTCTTGCCTGAAAGGCAAGGTCACTGAGAAAACAAGCTGGTGCTGAGCAGAAAACCTTCTCCCTGTAGACCAGCCACTGAAAGCTGGAAAAAAGCTGCACTGCATGCAGCCCTATGGAAGACAGAAGTTATCAGCAGTGGAAACACTGGACACTGAAAATTCAAGTTTGGCCATACAGGCCCAATGATTGAGTGGGTGCAATAGTGGCATGTCTGTCCTTGGGGTAACAAACTGCTCCATAATTGGACTAAGGCCCTATCTATTGGAGGGAATACATACCTGGTACTGAAAAACCTAAACAAAAGTCTATGGCAGGGGAGGTCATGAGCCTTAGGGGTATAAAGCCTGGTTAAATGTATATATTATTCCTACCAAGCTGCCCTGAAAGCACTATGCTTAATGTTCATTTTCACATATTAATGCTAATTTCACTTCTGGTTAGAGAAGCTTCTCTTTTCAGATGGCGATGACCACTGAGATAACCCAAAAGGCAACATAGTGCTGAGAAGAAGGGATGGACGAGTGCCCAGCACTGAAACACCTCTGTCACACCCCCCAAGGCTCAGGGACCATTGCGGAAGAGGGGGCGGATAGAATGGAAGAGCCAAAGGAAGGGTATGACTCCTTACAATGCAACTGCCCAGACAGAAATTGGTCTCGATATCCATGACCTTGCAGTGCCTAGCAATACTTTTGCAAGACCCTCATAATAGAAGAAAAAGATTATGACGTCATATTAAAAGAGAGACTAATAGAGAAAGGGAGGGGATATGATGGAGATTGGAGTTCTAAAGTGGAATGTGGGAGGGGAGAGAAATGTCATGTGTTTTTGTATGTAAGTATAGAAGTTGTCAATTAAAAAAAAGAAAATTAATTAATTAAGGGAAAAAGCCCAATCCCTGGAAAAAGGTAGCCACTGGAGAAGTGCTTGCTGGGGACAGGGAGAAAACCCACTCAATGGGAGCAAGTAGCTACTAGGGAACTCCTCACTTGGGAAAGCTTGTTTACTGGGGACAGGTAGACATAGGTGACCCCATCTCTGGACATGGCCATCTCCACTGACTGGCACCAAGCCATGCATCTGGCTACTTCTACATTCCCATGATCCTACTCTGGTCACCTCTGCAGACAGATGTTCTGACATTGGCCACCTTCACAGACCCTTTGTCAGGCCTGGTCCATTAAGCATGGATACACCATTCCCCGGATCTCTGCTGCCCACATCCCTAAGCAGGCACCCCACTGCCTCCTTGGCACCTTGCTACTGCCACAGACAGGGAGCACAGGGGTATCTGGCTGGCCAGCTGAGTGACATATCAGTGTATCTCCATAACCTGCTCAGCTGGGGTAGAGTGGGGGGATAGGATCAAGTGCTACTTTCCTGAGCCCCACAGGCAAGGCATGGTTGTAACCACAGGATAAAGAAATTCCTGAATTCCAAACCAGCTCGCATGTCAGCTAGGAGCCCAAAGCTGCTGGTACACTTGCAACCTCCACAACCTGCATATCTGCAGTTCTAACCCCATCCCACTCCAATCAAGTTCAAATCTGAAACAGAACACTCACTGAAGATCCTACAAGGGCAAATACTTGCTTCCTCCTTAATGGGTAGACCCCAATGCAAAAAAAAAAAAAAAAAAAAAAAAAAAAAATGCAAGGCAAACTGAGATCCACAGTGGAAGACTCCAATGAAAACAGAGGAGACAACAGAACTTGAATCCCAAAATGAAAGCACAATAAGCTTATTATATAAATTCAATGAGACACTGACCAAGAGGATGGCAGAACTAGAAGCAAAAGCCAACAATCAAATAAATTAAAAGCTGGGTGTGGTGGCACATGCCTTTAATCCTAGCACTCTGGAGGCTGAGGTAGGAGGAGCACCATGAGTTCAAGGCCACCCTGAGACTACATAGTCAATTCCAGGTCATTCTGAATCAGAGTGAGACCCTGTCTTGAAAAACCAATAAATAAATAAATAAATAAATAAATAAATAAATAAACTGCAGATGAGTCAACAGATAGAGGATCTAAACAACTAGATGATTACGATGACATGAGACGCATCAAGAAACTCAAAACTTGACCTGAAACTGTATCTCAAAAAAGAGATGGACATAATGCAGAAAAATACAACAGAAAACAAAAATCAAATAGGGCTTTAGAAAGCCTCACTAGAGCCCCTCACTAACAGAGCCAATCATGTGGAAGACAGAATCACTGCTCTGGAAGACAAGACAGAAGAAATTGATGAAGTGTCCGAAAACTTTGATAAGTTCAAAAAATCATGCAAACAGAATATGAAAGAATTGTGGTATACTGTAAAACAACCAAACGTCTGGATCATGGATATATCATATGGAGAAGAAATCCAGTCCAAGGGCATAGAGAATATATTCAATGGTAACTGAAGAAACATTTCCCAGTCTCACAAAAGACAAATCCATGCATTACAAGAAGCTCATAGAACACCAAACAGACAGGACCAAAGAAGAAACTCTCCAAGGCACATCAAAGTTAAATCTCTAAACAATGAAAACAAAGAGTGAATGCTAAAAGCAGGAAGAGAGAAATAAGTCATTACATACAAAAGCAATCCCATTAGAGTTACCTCAGATTTTTCAATGGAAACTATGAAAGGCAGAAGGGCTTGGAATGGTGTACTTCAAAGCCTGAAAAACTATGGGTTATAACCCAAACTACTATACCCAATGAAAGTATCTCTCATAATAGATGGAGAAAGGAAAACTTTTTTTATGATAAAAGACAGCTCTTTGATTACATGAACACAAAGCTAAACCTATAGAGAATACTTCAGGAAATATCCCACACAGAAGAGTTGAACAACCAAACTCAAGAGGCAACAAGAGTACAAACACAATAACACAAACTAGAGATGGCATGATAAAGCACCAAAACGCATAAACCCTCCAACATAGCAGGGATTAAATCAAACCTCACAGTTATAACTTTAAATATTAATGGACTTTACTTACCCATAAAAAGATACAAGTTAACAGGGTAGATCAGAAAAATGGACCCTTCCATCAGCTTCCTTCAAGAAACCCACCTTACTACTAAAAATGCACATCTTCTTGGGGTGAAATGACTGTAAATTATTTTCCAAGTCAATGGAAGTAAGAAGTAAGTGAATGTGGCTATATTAATATCTGACAAAATAGACTTCAAACCAAAAGTGATTAAAAGGGACAAATAAAGCTACTTTTCACTCATCAAGGGAATGAACCAACAAGAGGATATCACAATCCCAAATCTATATGCACCAAACACAGGGTGCACCATATTTATAAAGCAAAACCTACCTGACAACAAATCAGAAATAAATCCCAATACCATCATAGTAGAGAATTTCAATGCCCCACTATCATTGTTAGACAGATCATCCAAACAGATAATCAACAGGGAAATAATGTATCTTAACAACACAGTAAGTTGTGTATGGTAACACAGGTCTTTAATCCAAGACTTGGGAGGCTGAGGCAGGAGGATCACTGAGAGTCTGAGGCCAGTCTGAGACTGCATAGTGAATTTCAGGTCATCCTGGGTTAGAGCAAGACTGTACCTCAAAAACAAAACAAAAAAAAAAAAAAAAAAAAAAAAGAAGAAAAAGAAAAAAAATCGTATATCAATTAGACCTAATAGATATCTACAGAAAATCCCACTCCAATTCTACAGAATACACATTCTTCTCAGCAGCCCATGGAACTTTCTCCAAATAGATCATATTAGGACATAAAGGATGCCTCCATGAACTTAACAAAATTGACATAACTTCCTGCATATCATGCAACAATGCTTTAAAGCTAGAAATTAACAAGAGAAACAACAGAAATTGCACCAGATCCTAGAGACTGGTCAACACACTATTCAGCAATAAATGCGTCTTGGAAGAAATCAAAAAGGGAAATTACAAAATTTCTTGAACTTAATGATAATGAAAACATAGCACAGCAAAACTTATGGGAAACAATGAAGACAGTTCTAAGGGGGAAAATTTCAGTACTGAACACCTTTATAACAAAGACAGAGAAATCTCAAATTAATAACCCAACCATCCATCAAAAGATGTTGGAAAATCAAAAACAACCCAAACCCTAAAAATTGCAGACAGAAAGAAATAATTAAGAAACGATAATAAATTAATAATTGGAAACTAAGAAAATAATTAAGAAAATTGACAAAAATGAAGAGCTGGCTTCTTGAAAAAAATAAATAAACCTGATTGATAAAACCATGGCTAATTTAATCACATGAAACAAAAAGATAGAATCCTCAAATTAAACAAAATTAGAAATGAAAAGGGAAAGGTCTCAACAGACATCAATGAAATTGGAAGAATTACCAGGACATATTTCCAAAAACTCTACTCCACAAAATTGGATAACCTGGAGGAACTGGAAGAATTGCTAGACACATACCACCTACTAAAATAAGTCTAGAACAGATAAATCTACTAAACAAACCTATTACATCAATAAAGTTTGAAGATATAGTAAAAAACTTTCCCAAGTGGAAAAGTCCAAGACATGATGGATTCTCAGAAACATTCTACCAAACTTTCTTCAAAGGACTGCAACCACTTTTTCTCAAGCATTTTAACATAATCAGAGGACAGGGAACGCTCCCCTACTCCTTGTATAAAGCTAACATCATCATATTACCAAAACCAGACAGAGATATAACAACAATAAAAGACAGCTAAAGACCTAGATCCCTGATGAACTTAGAAGCAAAAAATCCTGAATAAAATTCTCACAAACTGAATTCAACAACACATTAAAAGTATTATCCAGCTTGATTAAGCAGGCTTCATCCCAAGAATACAGGGATGGTTCAACATAAGGAAATTTATTAACAAAATACACCACATAAATATTCTTATACACAAGAATTACATGATCTTTTCAATAAATGCATAAAGGCCTTCGACGAAATATGACATCACTTCATGATCAAAATGGTGGAGAGAATAAACATGGAAGGTTTATATATCAATAGAACAAAGGCTATATACAAAGCACCTTAAGTCCAAATCATACTTAATGGGGAAAGACTCAGAGTTCCCAGTAAGATCAGGCAAAAGACATATGTGCCCACTATCACCACTGCTCTTAAACATAGTACTAGAAATCCTAGCCCAAGCAGTAAGGGAGGAGAAGGACACAAAAGAGATAAAAATTGGAACAGAAGAAGTCAAACTAGCCCTATTTGCAAATGGCATGATCCAATACAAAAGTGACCATAAACACTATGCTATAAATCTTCTAAAAGTAATAAATTCCTTTGAGCAAAGTGGCAGGATACAAAATCCACACACAAAAGATAAATATGCAGAGAAAGAAAGCCTCAAGACTGTCCCATTTTAATAGCAACAAAATATATCAAATATCTTGGAATAACACTAACCAAGGATGTGAAAGATCTATGTATTGAAAACATAAAAATACTCAAGAAAGAAATTGCAGAGAAAATGAGAAGATGGAAATACCTTCCTTGTTCCTGGATAGGTGAAATTAATATTATGAAAATGCCAATCCTATCAAAAGCAATAATGTATCCAATGCAATACCAATAAAAGTCCCAGCATCATTCTTTACAGAGATAGAAAAGGTAATCTCAAAATTCATATTGAATGGCAGAAGGGCTCAGATATCCAAAAATATCCTCTGCGAAAGAAACACCTCTGTAGGTATCACCATACCCAATCTAAAGCTATACTACAAAGCCATAGTAACAAAAACCATGGTACTGACATAAAAACAGAAATATAGACCAGTGGAACAGAGTTGAAGACACAGCCTATAGTGAAGACACAACTATAGCTACTTGATCTTTGACAAAGGAGCCAACAATGTACACTGGAGAAAAGACAGCTTCTCTATTAATGGTGCTTGTTAAATTCAATAACCACAGGTAGAAAAATGAAACTAGACCCACTCTTCTCGCCAAGCAAAAAACAAAAACAAAAAAACTACAAATGGATCAAAGACCTCAACATAAGACCTGAAAATCATAATTGTCTGGAGGGGACTCCCCATGTTACTGGAGTGGTGAAAGAGTTCATGAACAATACCCCAGTAGCCCAGGAAATTAAACAATCACTCAACCAGTGTGATCTCAGCATGTTAAAAAGCTTTTGTACAAACAACAATGCCATAAACAGTAAGCAGACTACCACAAAATGGGAAAAACTCTTCACTAGCTATACTACTGACAGAGGCCTAATATATAAAGTCTACAAATAACTCAGAAAAACTAAACAATAAAAAAACTAAACAATCCACTAAAAAAATGGGGCAGGGAACTGAATAGGGAATCCTTAAAGGAAGGAATACCTAGGAAAATGTTCAACATCCTTAACCAACATGGAAATTAAAATTAAAATAACCATGAGATTGAACTTACTCTAGTCAAGGTGGCAATCATTAAAAAAATTAAGTGACAGTAAATGTTGGTGAGGATGTAGGGAAACAGGCACCCTCATTCACTGCTACTGGGAGTGCAAACTTTTACAACCACTATGGAAATCAATAGGCAGACTCCTGAAGGAGATGAAAATAGAGCTACCAACTGTCCAGCTAGTCCTCTACTGGACATCTACCTTAAAGGCAGAGATATTTGCTCAACCATGTGTATAGCTGCTCAATTCACAATAGCTAATAACTAGAATCAACCCAGATGCCCAGTGTTTGATGATTGGATAATGAAGGTGTGGTACATACACACAACTGAATTATATTTAGCAGTAAGGAATGGATGCACTTGGAATAGAGCAAACTCACACAAGCACAGAAAGACAGGCCTGCATGTTCTCCCTCCTCTGTGGTCCCTAACCTGAAACAGCTTGAATTAAAGATATAGCTGACAGGCAACTAGAGGGTCAGATAATAGGAATGAAAGTGTTTGATGGACGAGGAATGGGACACTGGGCAGGGGGAGATATACACAAAACTAAATTCAAAATGAATTTGTACCATCGAAACCTTTTTCTGGGTAGAAGATAAAAAGATAACAACCCTCTACAGGAACATGCAAGGATTATTTGGTAAGAAGGGCTTTGAACAAGGTGGAATGAAAACTAACTCTAAAAGATTTGGCTTTGGCCTGTAACTCCTAGTAGCAGAAATCAGTTACAACCCAAAATGAGCTCTTGATCAGAGACCTACAAGGTCCCCAGAACAAGAGAGGCTCTGTCAAAGCACATAATGACCCAACTGAGGTAAAATGTGAGACCCTATTGCTAAAGATGACAAATACTGCTGAGACAGAACATGGAGAGATCCAACTTGAATCTGGAAGGAAGCTAGTTCCCAGATGGTCTTCCAGATAGTGCTAGAAAGCAATACAAGAGCTGCTGGAGGAAAATAGCCAACAATGTTGTGTGCTAACAGGGCACACTGCTACCTGAAAGCAACCAGCCTGACAAGATATACCTGTGCACAGGTATTGCCTACCTGTGCAATATTGGTACCAAAACTAGGTGGGTAACCAATGGCTCACTGATTGGCCAAAAGATCTGCTAAGTGAACCAATAGCGGGAACTGAGAGCTAAGCTGGAATCCTATGGACACCAAGATCATGGACTCCAACAAGAAGCTCCCACTAGTCCTTGGCCAAAAGAGAGGCTACACCCATCAAAATCTCTCTTAATTAATAATGCTTATCCCATTTAATTTACACTGATCTCATTCTCCACTGGAGAATCTGTTTTTCTTTTTCAGAAAGCAGCAAGAACCTAGGAGATAAACCACCTCTCGCATAGCAGCCAGGGTCCAAGTGATAGCACAGAGGAATTGGGGAGATGAGCAAGAGCGCTGCTTCCATGGTGAACCTGACAATTAGCACTATTGTGATGGAAACAGACATTGAGAATATTAAAAACATACCAAAGCAGAAATCAAGAGGTTTCTGAGAATACAATACCAGTAGACTTAAGCATGCCCAGCACAGCTCAGGGAATTTTGCAGAAGAGGGGGCAGAAAGATAGTAAGAGCCACAAAGTGGAAGGGAATATCCATAGGCATTGCCCACCACCCCTTATAATGACTGACTGATGCTCTCAACTCTCATATCTCATAACCCAAAATTCATGGTGAATATCAGCAATGCCAAGGAGGAGGGCCCTCAGCAGTATGGGGGCAGGGAGGAGGGAAATGATGGTACCAACACATGTGTCCATACCAAGTTTCTACTTAATAAAAATTCTAAATGAAATAGGCTCTTGATTGGTTTGGTTCATGATGGTAGTTAAGTTCTGCAACATCATAGCAGGTATTACAAGTATTACAAGTATCTTATCAACTTGGAATAAAAGATTAACAAGATTGAAATGATAACCAGAATTTTTTACTGTTATTTTTTATTGACACCTTCTATATTTACATACAAAAAACATATGATATTTTCCTTCCCTCTCCTACCCCCATTCCACTTTAGAACACCAAAATTTTGTATGCATAGGAGTATTAAGAAATATGCTCAAAATAGTTCATGAGTGTTACATAAAAGAATGACAGGCAGGTGCAGCTGGTAAACACTGGCTGGGTCCTCTCTGAGAAATGGCTGGACCATGTAAGCCCCTAAATGCCCAAGCATGGCATCAGCCAAAAACTTCTGCTTCCACAGTGGTATGATTCCTGAATTACAATAGTGATAGTTGCTCAGACATGGGGTCAACTGTGCCCATAGCTCTAAAATTTGAACATAATTCATAAAGCTAGCAGTTATATTCCCATGGGTCCATTTTTTAATTCCAAACACAACAGTCCTAGGGAGGTTCTGAACTAGTAGTCCCCACTGTCATGGTTTAGTTGGAAAGATGGATCTGTGTCACTCAGTTTTTCATAATATCCATGTATTCCTGTGACATTTTCCACAATCTGTGGTTTTCCATTTGCTTGGGGCATGTTCCCTCAACAGAGGATTTCTACTGGGTTGAAAATTCTACATACCCATCCATTTTATTGAGTACTTTTGAATTTTTTGAGGAGTCTACAAATCAAACTCCAATTTCTTTAATTAGACAAGTCTAGGATCGGATAGTGACAATGATTGACTATTTCCTTTAAATTTGTAAATGAAACTTTTCAAGGTTCCATGGTCACTCATTTGAAGAGTGCTTCCCATGGGAAGGGCCATGAGAAAGAAGTAGCAGACTTATAGAGTGGGAAATAATGAAAGTTGCTGAAAATCTTTATTTATTTATTTATTTATTTATTTATTTATTTATTTATTTATGTGTGTGTGTATCAGTCCTCTCTTTCCACTTTCCTTGTGGTAAGGTTTCTTTTGTTGGCCACTGTGTATGCCAGGCTATATGCCCTATGGGCTTCTAAGAATTTTCTGGTCTCTGCCTCCCTTCTTACCACTGTCATACTGAGATGAAAAATGCACCTGTCAGGCTTTTGCATGGGTTCTGGGAGTCCCGGTTTAGGTCATCATGCTTGCATAGCAACTTTTTTATCCATGAGCCATCTCCCCAATCCCAAAACCTTCATTTTTTTTAAACCTTCATTTTTTAACTTCAAATTTAATTTCCTCTTTTTTCCTCTATAAGATTTTGTGCCTCTAACTAGTTTATAAAGGCATACATGTATCCAAGGCATGGCCCTGGATCACTAGGTGTAATTTAGAATTGGTTCTCAGGAAATTTTATAACTGAAATATCTCAGCAGTAGGGAAACATTTAATGAATAGTATTTCACTGGGCCACTATAGTATCAGGACTATCTGACACCTGGGGAGAATCTTTGTAATCCTATCAACTAACGACCCAGATCTAAGTGATGTTTATCTGAGCCAAGCAAATTAGTCACTGCATGTTCCATCTAAAACCATAACTTCAATTTAGATCAGACATTTATGTGTGCCATACAGGTATACATGGAGAGGCAGAAGAGATGGAAGAAAGACAAAAATATACTAACATATGGGTCGCGATGGAACTGACAGATGGGGACCATTTTAGTCCTAGAAAGGCAGATTAAGAAAGAGAAAGGTGTTTGAACCAAACCCACAGATGTGGTGGGAAATTATGCCATAACTATTGAATCTTAATGCCATGAAACAATTTCGATTATTTTAACTCTTCTGTATCTTTAGAAAGGTGAGGGAAAAAAAAAGTCCTAGGCATGGAATAACTTCAGGGAAGGAGATTTTTTTTTTTCCACTATCACTTTAAAGGAAGCTTTCCAAAGAGCTTATCTCCTTATCATTTAAAATTCCTTTACTGTCTCCTGCTAAAATAATAGTCAACCCAGTCCAGGGAACTGATACACCATTCCTTACAAGTAAGGTTCGTTATAATAGGTCCCTAAGTGGAGGCAGCTAAAGGTGATGGTTTCTGGATGTGCACATGCATCTGGAGCTTGTTTGAAGCAGCAAGAGGCCCTGGTTTGCCAATTCTCTTTCACTCCCCTGGCTCTTTAATAAATAAACAAAAATAAAAATAGATTTTACTAGCTAGATAGATGGCTTAGCAGTTAAGGCACTTGCATGCAAACCCTAAGGACCCAGATTCAACTCCCCAGTACCCATGTAAGCAGATGAACAAGGTGGTACAGGCATCTGGACTTCATTTACAGTGCATGTGGGCCCTGGCTTACCTATTTTTTCTCTCTGCCTCTTATATTTTCTCTCTCCCCCCCCCTCTCTCTCTGCCTCTTATATTTTCTCTCTCCCTCTCTCTCTCAAATAAATAAAATACTTCTTTTAAAAAGAGAATTTGCATTATTTTGAAATAACATTTTTATTGGAGCATTAACCAAAATTCAATACATACACATATACAAATTTATAGATTTACATATATAATTATATATGTATATATAAAATATACATTTGTATATTTTATATATACATATAAATTAGGAGGTTAAAATATGTATCAAGCAAATTTTGTGAATTTTGTGAAAGGCAGAATTTTGAAACCATATAAAATATTTAGAAACAATTACAACAACAATATATTAGTTCTTATAGCAACACATCTGCATCCAAATGTATGTATATAACATATTTACACAGATAAATTAGTATTAAGAATTGAAATAATAGCATAGTGTTATCCACAAGTATGTCTCCTATGATCTGAAATCTTACAAATGGTTTCCAGATTGGAGTCTAACACTGTGACCACATATTACAAACATGTCTCATGTATGTGAAGGTAAGCTCCAGAACAGATCATCTCATAAATGCAAAATCAAATTCAAGTCATGTATTTACTAAATAGCATTGATTTCTAATAGCCCAACAACTCTCCAAGCTGGAGTCTTTCTGAACTCATTATCCATTAAGTCTGAAACATTCTCAACTAAAGCCTTCATTCTCCTGTAGACTTCATTATATTAGGCCAAACAGTGCTGCCTGAGGTGACCTCATTCAGATTTACCTTGACCACTGCTTTAATACAAATATGCAAACTTCTTTTTCAGAGCCTCTGCTATGAGGACAGCAGGGTCAGGAGCAACCACTGGCTTTGAATCTTCTTCCCACCTCTTGACTGACTGAAGCTTGATACTGTTCCTCTCTTTAAGGACCTCTAACATATCTGGCATGCCAGGTTCCTTTGGGTTGGTCTTAGCCCAAGTTGTTCTAGCATTGGTTTTTTACTCTCTTCTTTCTTTTACTAGAGCAACAGCAGACACACTTTGACGGTGCCCCACTGGAGAGGGAGGTTGAGGTGGGAGTGGAGGTGAAAGTGGTGGGAGGCAGGGGTGCTACAGTAACACATGTGGTCTTGAAATTTTGTTGCCCCTACAGGGTCACAGTCTTGGCAATCTGAACTCTGAAAGCAGCAAGTTCCCTTTCAAGAGCACAGATTTTCTGCAGTGCTTCCTTGATTGCCAGTGTTACAGTTTTCAGAGGTAGCTCTTCTTCAGATATGTTTAGTCCAACTTGTAAAACTGTCCTCACCAAGCACTTAATCCAGCCAAGCATTTAAATCGCAAAGTCTTTCCAAATTTGTATTTCAAATACTTCAGACATATAAAACACACGCCATAGTGCATCAGCTAGCCTAATGCAAACTTTAAAAAAAAGGAGATCATAAAATGAAAAATATACTCAGAAGGCTGAAGCAGGGGGATTGTCATGAGTTCAATGTCATCCTGGGTAATGGAGTGAGAATGTGTCTCAAAGAAAGGTTGGGTGTGGGGAATAGTGAGTGGTAATCCCTAAAGTCAGAGTCCAGATATTTATTTAAGCATTTCTAATAATGCCTTTATTCCTAGTACCCATATAATTTCATATCAGCTGGGAATGGAGAATTGATCTAAGAGGACAAAGGAGGCAAACTTGACCATATCTTTATTGGTATTACTGATGAATTCATAAAGGAAAATATAATATACTATATTTAAAGATAAATTGAATAAGAATGCTGTCCTCAAAAAGGTTTGCTAAAATGGAGAAGTTGAGTCTTCAGATTCCAGAAGCAACTGAGCTAGCTTCTTGAAGAAATTAGCTCAAACATGTCTTTCTGTTTGGCGATATGCTGAAGAGAACTCAGGAGCTGCCACACAATAAGCAGAAGTCATGTTGTTTTGGTAT
Organism: Orientallactaga sibirica; assembly: GCA_036365145.1. Lineage (NCBI taxonomy): Eukaryota > Metazoa > Chordata > Mammalia > Rodentia > Dipodidae > Orientallactaga > Orientallactaga sibirica. The sequence continues at coordinate 22,332,236 of JAEOAD010000029.1, read as the reverse complement.
GCATGTAAAATGTCCCCCCACAGGCTCCTGCATTTGAATACTTGATCCCCAGCTCATGGTGTTATTATGAAAGTTTATATTTAATGGTTAATCTCTGGTTATTAACTTGATAGAATTTAGAGTCACCATGGAAAGATCTCTGGGAATGTCTGTGAGGGTTTTTCTAGATTAGGTTAATTGAGATAGAGGAACTATCCTCACTATGGTGGGTGGCACCATTCCATGGACTGAGGTTTCAGATGGAATGAAAAGGAGAAGGTATTCTGAGCAGTGGTATTCATGGCTCTCTGCTTCTTCCTCACTGTAGACTGAATGTGATCAGCTGCCGCAAACTCCAGCTGCCGTGCTTTCTTGACCACCATGACTGTAACCTTACACTATGTGCCAGAATAAGCCCTTCCTTCCTTAAGTTTCTTCTTGTCAGATATCCCATCATAGCAATGAGAAAAGAATACACTGGCTTTAGAAATGGAGTCTTCTGGAAGGAATTGGGTCACTGGCAGGTGGTTAAGGAGCCTAAGGTTCATAGCCTGACCCTTTTCTCGTCTTCTTAGCTTCTTGATCCAAAATAGACATGAACAAGCAGATTCATGCTTCTCCCTGCCACCAGAGCCAACAGCTGAACCCACCAAGTTCCTTGCCATGGTGGACTGCATCCCCCAAAATGGGAGGCAAAAATCAATCTCTAGTTAATGTGCTTCTTGTCAGATACTTGGTCACAGTGATGAGAAAAGTAAATAATTTACTTGTTTCATGTTCATTTCAACCACTTTGAAAATGTTCCTTTTCCATTCTTGCCCTAGCTCCTTGCTAAGCTAGTCCTGTTTGGTGCAGTGCAGAAGGAAAGGGAGATGGAGCTGGGCCAAGGCTGTTTGTCCAGCTGAAGAAAGTACAGCTGGTGCCATCTTTGACAGAGTTTTACTCTAGCCGAATAACACTGTGAACTTTGTGAATAAGGCACACAAATGCAAAAGCAACCAAAAAAGAGCAGGATGCTTGTCAGTCAGAAGTCAAAAGGGGGTGGGGGGGATATGACATGCAGAGAAAGAACAAAGCCAGAGTAAGCAGAACTCATCATGAAAAAGTATTTAAGGTCCCAAGACAACATTTACCAGCGTTCACACATTTTCAACATAAGAAGCCCCACTCCTGGTAATTTTCCCCCAAGAAAATGGATTAGACTAATGAAGCTAGGAGCCATTTAAAACATCCAACAAATTCTACTTGTTTTGGCTCTTTGTTCTCAAACAAACAACTGATAAGCAAGCATTCTAAGTTGGTGTCCACAAGGGAATATACTGGGTCATACATAATTAGTCTACCAGATTAAGACTTATATTTCTCTTTGACCATTACCATTTATTGCTTTGATTTGGCAGAGATTACTGATACTCTCATGGCTTGCCTGGATTCTGGAAACTGAAAAACACATGTCAAAGGCAGTGAATTTGAGTTTCTACTTGGGACATTGTGTATGGCAGTGAGAATTTGCCCTCATTAGTTATTATTATCATCAGAATGTAACCAGTAGATCTCTCTACTCAGCAGTTTCGAATTTGCTAAAAGAGAGAGAGGGGAAAAAGAAAAGAAAAAGGAAAAGAAAAGAAAATATGTAGAGGAGATGAACAGCAACCTGAACATAAGCTCGAAAAAGCCACCCTGAAAAGGATACACTTGGAAGTCACCTCTGAGTACGATATAGTAAAATCAGAAATAAATCCAGTACCTGTCTCCTTAGGTCTCTGGTTTTCTTCGTCATCTTGTCAATTGCAATGTTCAGGGGATCCCCCTTTTCTTTCCTCCCAGTCTATTAAGAAAAGAGAGAAATGTTTGTTTATAAAATTCAATATCAGGGATAGTGAAAGTTAAAAAAAAATTCAAGAAACCATTAAGTTATAGAATCTAACCAGTTTATTAAAAGATTTGTTTTAGAGCAGAGCTAATACAGTTGAGACTCTAAATTTATTTTCTGTGATACAAATTAAAATTGACAATAAGACAATAGGTTCTCTAGATGTTCATGCACACATCTACATTCAACTTCATGAAAACCTATTTTCTTCTCATCTCTAGCCATTTATGGGTGAATTAAATACAAAGCATTTGGCTTTTGCTTCCAACGACAAATGTTTTGTGCTTCTCTATTATGTGAGCACCCTTAAAATAGGAATAGAAATTAATTAAGAGATTTTTTTAAAGATAGCTAAGTTAATCATTAGAATTAAGAAAGGTAGACCACTATTTCATACATCATATTGCTCTTCCTATACCAAAAACAAAAAAAGATGCTTTACTAGAAAACAAGGTAGTTCCATTATCTGTTCTGTCAAGCAGCAGAGATTAACATGACAATAAGCAACCCACAGCTTGAGGTCATGAAGAAAATTTCTCTTATGACTCTAACAGGCAGACATAGAAGCCAAAAACAAACAAACAAAAAAATTCAGTATATTATTCACTTAGATGTTTTCTAGAGTTTCTTATGTTTCTTTGATGGTTATTTAAAAAAATAAAATCACGATAGAATCTCCATTTCTTTTAACTACAGCAAGATTTCCATAGGTGGAAGGTCTATGAACATTACAGTTACATTAAAAGGCAATTATTCTCAAAACATTTTACCAAAACTGTTAAATCACTGAATCATTAGTCCAAAATCACCTGCATCAATTTATTTATAGTCCTAGAGACAGGCCAATTCTTGTTCCATACTGTCTAAAAATCACACAGACCTCTGCTGTCAAGTATATGATGAAACGAGATCCTAGGTCACAAGTTGTTCCTGATAGGAAAGAAATCATCAGCCAACATGTTTCGAAAGGGTCTATTTCAGTAAAACAGTCCTGACCATATGAAGTTCACACATGTGCACGCGTACATACACACACACACACACACACACATCTGACCTGCACAACATCACTGAAAACAGCCACTTTTCTCTGCATTCGGCTTAATTAACCAGGTTTTCTGACAAATATCTGATGCATAACCTTGCAGGGTTTCATTGTAAAGTCAAAACCAGGGTGTATGTGTGAGTATTTTTAATTGTCTAAAGATTTACAATCACTCCTTTCCCACTCTCTTAAACTCATACACTGACTCTTTCAGATATATATACTGAGGTTTGTTAGCAGGGAGCGCTTAAAATAAAGTGGTTAACATTTTACAACTTTAAAAGATCAACCTACAAGAAAATGAGAGTATATTAAGAAGAACAATTTGATTTTTCTGGGGAATGTGGTTGCTTAGCAAGGGGTCTTCCTTGTCCTGCCTTCCCCATTCAAGTCTAACATGAGTTCAGCACACAGACTGGTCCTTGCTCTTGGACTTTTTCTTGCAAAGAAAATGCCTGCTTTCAAAACAAAGAGTATTTTTAAGGAAGCTCTGGACCAATATCTTTCTGAGATCCACTGGTTTCCCATGACCTTTCTACCTATTTGAGTTAAATAAATAAATTAATAATAATAATAATAATAATAATAGTAACAATTACTCAAAAATTAAGCTGAGTTTGGTTGAAACCTTCTCTGCTTCATGACTGTGGATATAATATGGCCAGCTCTCTCACAGTCCTACTGCCATGGCTTCCTACCATAATGGACTCTGTCACCTCACACTGTAAACCAAAATAAAACCTGACCTCCTTAAAAATAAGTATGAGCTGGGGAGATAGTTCCTTGGATGAGAACACTTGCTGTGCAAGCATGAGGAATGTCTGCACATGTCTGTAACCCCAGTGCTGAGGAGGCAGAGGCAGGAGGAGCAATGGGGCTCATGGCCAGCTGATCTAACTGAAAGACAGGGAGCTCCAGGTTCAGTGAGAGACTCTGTTCCTGGGAAATGAGGCAGAAGAGTGATAGGGAACATCTAATATCCTCCCCTGGTCTCTGTTCCTGTGTTCACAGAGGACACATATCTGCAAACTCATGTGCATATATATACCCCCCACATACACATCATACATAAAAAATAAGATAAAATAAAACAATAAAAAAATCTGTGACTTGGAAAATAGAATGGATCACTATAAAAAAGTTTTAAAAAAGGACATTTTGGGCACATGAAATTAGTACCAAGTGCTTATAAATCCTAGGAACTGGGCTTACTTTATTTGGCTAGTGACATGACTTTATCCAGATTTGTCAAATGACAAGAGAGACAATCTTGGGGTTAAGTGAGAAGAATGAAACATTTGTCTATGATTCAGCACTTAGCATCTATCCCCACAATGCATGACCCACATTCCCCATTGATGAGGGTCCCTTTGGAAGAGGAGGACAGGGAGGAGGATAATGGAGTCACCATTATGAATGCAAAATTAGAATAATATAAATAAAAAAGTAAATTATTTTTAAAAAGATTAATATTTAATGTGGTATCTTATTTATTATTAGTAAGGAGAGACAGATTAAATGGGCACACCAGGGCTATTTTTCACTGCAAATGAACTCCAGACGCATGTGCCACTTTGTACATCTGGTTATTCCTGTGTCCTAGGGAATTTAACCCAGGTCATCAGGCTTTGAAGGCAAATGCCTTAGCCCCTGAGCCATCTCTCCAACCCTAATGTAGTATTTTAAATTATCAAAGTTAATGCAAAAAAAAAAAAAAAAAACACTTTGAACAAAGAATCACAATTTTAAATAAAGTCCAGAGCTGATGATGCAGGGATTAGGGTGAAGCCAATGAGCCAAGTCTAGCATTGCCAGGAAAAGTGGAAAGAAATAAGAGGGAAGATTCGGCTTGACTGCAGAGACAGGCTTTATTCAGGAATGCCTGAGAAGGGCTTGGACTAGGCATGGTCAGAGGCCCCTTCCCTTACAGACTAAGGGATATTATGGGACTGTGGGGCTCATTGGAAATCCTTGGTTGCAGAGCAGTGCCCCTTGCCTCAGGGCTTGGATCATTAAAAGAAAGTGGGAGTGGGTGGTCTGGATTGCTCCAGGAATGTGATAATTGCGAGGAGTGTTTGGGTCACTCTTGGGAAACAGTTACAATGAAATGTCAAAGTTCAAAAATGGAGTCATTCTGGTTCTAACAAGCATCAGATAATATTTAATTCTTACAAAATTAAGAACCATTTTTATACCAAGACATTAACAAAATCATCTGAAATTTAAATGTAGCTTGTTGTCCTGTGTTTTTATGTCCTGAAAATTCCAAGAGATCACACCACAGCTCAGCACTGTGCCTGGGATTATCATCCATAAACCCAGGACCCTTGGTTGCTCTGTTGGGTGAACAGAAGGGCAACATGTGTACCCCATGTGGCATCAATAACCTGCAAATGTCAAGCACATGTTTGCTAGGAAGGATCACTGTAGGAGACACATCAAATGGGAAAGATGCAGTTCTCACCCTCATACAAATGAGAAGGCAAGAAACTAGCAATGCTACCACTCGAAAAGGTGAGATAACTCAAGCCAGGAACAGACGCTGCACTGGGAAGTACAGCATTTGCACAGAGCCTCAGGAAACTTTAGCTGCACTTTAAGCCCTGGGTCAGATAGGAAGGAGAGCGGCTTTTTGAATGGCCTTAAGAGAGTAAATAACAGCATGGGTTCTGGGACCAGAGAGTGTAATACTGCTCACTTCACCACCTTTTTTCTGTGGTATGAAGGAATCACTTTGGCTATAGTGAGTATTACTAAAACTTGTTCAGAAATGCATCTAACATGCTCACTGTTTAGGAAAGGTGGTGATTTTTTCTTTTTTTCTTTTTTTGGTCTTTTTAGGTAGGTTCTCAGTCTATCCCAAACTTACCCAGAATTCATTATGTAGTCTCAGGCTGGCTTCGAATTCAGTGATCCTCCTACCTCCACCTCCTGAATGCTGGGATTAAAAAGGTAGGTGCCACCATGCTCGGCAAAACTAGTGATTTTTAAAACAAGGACTGGAGTTTAGAAAATCGGAACCACTTGCCAGAATTATGAATTCATTTGCCAATTGTGATCTAAAATTTCTTCAAGTATATGTGTAGAAATAACAGTAACAATGCTCAAATTTTCACAGCAATTAGGGATTTGCAAGTGAGGCTTGATGGTGAGTACTTATAATCCCAGCTGCTAATGGGGAGATTCCTAAGGCCACTGTGAGGTGGAGAGTGAGCCCAAGGCCAGCCTGAGCAACTTGGTGAAATCCTGTCTCAAAATAAAAGGGAAAATAAGGGCTAGTATATAATTCGGTAGTAGAGCACTTTCCTAGCAAGTGTATGGTTCTTGGTTCACTCCCCAGCAGTGTTATAAAAAAAAAAAAAAAAAAAAAAAGCAAGCGGTGGGAATGAGATGGCTCAGTGTTTAAATGTGCTTGCTTGCAAAGTCTGTTGGCCCTGGTTCCAGTCCCCAGTACCCACATAAATCCAGATGCACAAAGTGTACATAAGCTTGGGGTTCATTTACAGCAGCAAGAGCCCCTGGCTTTCTTGTGCTTGCACACTACCTCTCTTTTCCCCTCCTCCCTTCGTCACTCCTCTCAAGTAATAAATCAGTTATATTTATAAGCACACGCTACAGATGAACTTGCAAGCTATCATGCTTTCCTCTGTTATGAATTCATGTGAAATAATTTAAGCCAGCAGCCTGAATTGGACAGGAAGCCAATCATGAGAGAGAGAGAGAGAGAGAGGATAGGGGGAATGACTTGCCTCCTAATGTCAGCCCAGTACCAGTCTCTGTGATCTTGGATTAATGATTTATCCAGTTTTCTATGTCTGAGTTTTTCCTCTCATGCATGAAACATAGCATAATATGTGTTCTGTCTTCTATATATTATTAGCAGGATGATCAATCATGATGTCCATGTACTTAAAATAATAAAAAGGCACTAATAGTATCCAGGGTAACTGGGAAAGTCTTTTTTCTGTGTAAAATAACTGATCTACATAAAAGCCAGGCATATCTGTATTCATAGCACTCAAGAGGCAGAGGATTACCTCGAGTTCAAGGCCAGCCTAGGCCACACAGTAGGATGCTGTATTGAAGAAATAAAGGGAGAGGAGAGGAAGAGGAAGAAAATAAGGAAGGAAGGAAAGATTTCTGAATTACCCATACTGCTTTTTTCTATTCAAGCAGATAGATTAAAATGCCAACAACAACAACAAAAAAAATAGAATCAAAAAAACTAGAGGAATGGCTCAGTGGTTAAGGCATTTGTCTGCAAAGCCAAGGGACCCAGGTTTGATTCCCCAGGACCCACATTAGCCAGATGCACAAGGGGGTGCATGCATCTGGAATTTATTTGCAGTGGCTGGAGGCCCTGAAGCTCCCATTCTCTCTCTTTCCCTCCCTCTCTTGCACTATCAAATACATAAATAAAAATAAAATATTTAAAAAACCTAGAATCCATAAATCAAAACAATTTTTCTTTAGAAAGGAGTATTATTAGGGGGGAGTTTGAGAATTTATTCCAGTGGAATAACAAACACAAGGCCCTGGGTTCAGACCTTGGTACCAGAAAAAAAAAAAAAAAAAAAATCACAAAAGATCTCCTTTCCCCCATCCAAAAAAAAAAAAAAAAAAAAAAAAAAAAAAAAAATCAACTACAAAGGAGTATTTAGGGCAGCCTAGAATATCTGTGAGACATTAAATAGGTACAGAAACTCTGTCTCCCTGTTTGACACTGTAGGTGCTTGTGTTTTTGTTAAATAACTAAAAATTTGACTATCACCAGGATGAGCAGTTTATAGTCCCCTAGGGAGTCACCTGGAAACCTCCAACAGACCCTCCACAGTCAGTGAATTACAAACAGTTAAACAAACAATGAATGGATACCTAACTTTTCATTTTGGGATTATTGCCTTATAACAAAGCCAAGTGCATGGTGTTCTGCTGTTATCCACTCAGTCCCTGCCTTTGCTGAACAAGAAAGAATAAAAGCTGTTCACTGCTAATACCTACCTGAGTGACACATTCCTAGGATGAACAGCTCAGGGACAGGTTATATAGGCCATGGACTCAGAACCAAAGAAACCTTGCAGAACATACAAGCCCATATCCTGCTCCAGCAAAGGAGGAGTACTCTGCAGGAAGAGCTAGAAAACTATGTGTGTGTGTGTGTATGTGTGTGTGTGTGTGTGTGTGTGTGTGTGTATTCTCTAACTCCTAGGTAACTAGGTAAGTGTTTGCTTTTGAGGGATTATGGCAGACAGTAAAGAGATCGGATGTGTAATGTGTTTCACGAAATGCCTGAGCAGCAGAGTGAGCAAAGTTAGTGCTGGCTCTCTTCCTCCCCATGTCCTTATTCCCCAAAGATGAAGACTGCCAAGCTCAGAGATGAAGGGACTGATTTGATCACTGAGCTTATGAATGTCTAACAGTACTGACTCCCAAGCCAAGGTGTTTTCCATTTCATATCTGTTGTGGTTTGAATATCATATGTGCCCTCATAGACTCATGACTTTGAACAATTGATCCCCAGTGGTGTGGTATTTAGGAAAGCAATGGAACCTTTAAGAGGCACAGCCTTGCTGGAGAATGTGGGTCACTCGTTAGGCATTAAGTTTATAGCTCAACTTGCTCCCTCCTTCCATCCTCCTCCATTTCCTCCTTCCTCTCACCCCCTCTCTCTCCCACCCACAGATCTTCCCTCTGTCTATCTCTTCTTCCTTTCTTCCCCCTATCTCTCTTCCTCATGTGAATATTATATGATCAGCTAGCCTCTTCCTGCCATGCCTTCCTTACCATTATGTACTGGATCCTCTAGAACTATAAGCAGATATAAACCCTAACTGAAATTGCATTTTGTTAGGTAATTTGGTCACAGTAACGAATACAATATCTAAGGAATTTCTGATCTCTGAAAATCCTTGTATTCTATAATTATATAACTTCATAGGTTTCTCTTCAAAGGCTATCCACCAAGTCCAAGTTTGAAGTATATTTTCTCTGTCACTTTTTGTCCTGAGACATTGCATGATTTTCTTGGACTTGCTCCCCACTTATCTCCTTTATGTTTACCTGCAGAGAATGAATCTGCAGAGAAATAGCCATGAGAGTTAAGGCAATGCCTGTGAAGCCAAAGAACCAGGTTTGATTCCCCAGAACCCAAGCCAGATGCACATGGTGGCACATGGGTCTGGAGTTCATTTACAGTGGCTGGAGGCCCTGGCATGTCCATTTTCTCCCCCTCTCTTCTGTCTGTCTGTCTCTCTATCATCAATAAATAAAAATAAAATATTCTAAAAAGAAATAGCCATGCAATAAGCATTCTATTAAAAGAAGTCAGGTGAGTATTCTCCCACCCTGCTCTAGGCACCTTTCCTAGTGGCCACCTTCTGTGTTAAGGAGGTTCATTATTCTTGATTTGTTTTAGTTTTAGCATGCTATTTTACAAACACATCCAGGGTAGACCCATGGCTTAACATGGTGAGAAGGAAAAGAATAAATTTCTTGATTAGAGTTTTAGAGGAGATTTTTCTCATGCTTTGGCTCTTACTTCAAGTCCAGTTTGCCAACATATCAGATGGTATCATGAAGACCTTCCTAGTTCCAGTTTCACTTTAAGTAGAAGAATTGGGCCTTTAACTGGAATTTGGTTTTTACAATTAGTATTCAGAAAACACGCAGTACTTTATTTCAATAATCTTTTATAATACTACTTTTTACCTCTTTGAAAAATAAAGGCCCTTCTAATTTGGACAAAGATTTTTCTCTCAGGTTAAAGATGTGGATGTTGATAGTGTGCTTGTTGAGCATGCACAAAGCCCTGGCTTTCATCCTACCATTTCATAAGCCTAGTTATTATGGCTCCACATCTATCCCTATAATCCCATCACTCAGGAGGTACAGGAAAGATGGTCAGAAGTTTGAGGTCTTACTTAGCTACATAGTGAGTTTGAAGTCAGCCTGGGATACATGAGACAAATTCTAAAATAAAAAGTAAAGAGGATCTGGAGAGATGGCTCCGTGGTTAAGTGTACATGCTAGCAAAGCCTACCAGCCTAGGTTTAATTCTTCAGTTCCCATGTAAAGCCAGGTGCACAAAGTGGCTCATGTATATGGAGTTTATTTGCACAGGATAGAGGCCCTGAGGGGCCCATATTCTCATTCTCTCTCTTTCTCTCCTTGCAAGTAAATAAAGAAATACATTTGTTTTTAAATTTTTTTGAGTAAGGGTCTGCCTCCAGCCAGCTGACCTCGAATTCACTGTGTAGTATCAGGGTGGCCTTGAACTCATGATAATCCTCCTACCTCTGCCTCCTGAGTGCTGGGGTTAAAGGCATGCACTACCACACACGGCCTAATACATATTTTTTTAAAAAGAAAAAAGAATCCTCTCTATATAGAGAGTAGACTGTTGATAAAGAGGGATGACAGATACAGATAGATGATGATCATAGATTGATGATATAGATAATGGTAGATAAATGACAGATACCAGGAAGCTTAATGTATTAAAAACTTATCTAATGTGTTTATATTTACATAATGAATCACACATAACTAATACCACTTTCCTGATATTTATAATAAAACATTAAAGTACAATAACTTTGGGCCTGAAGAGATGAATTAGCAGTTAAGCACTTTCCTGTGAAGCCTAAGGACCCAGATTTGAGGATGAATTCCCCAGGACCCATGTAAGCCAGATGCACAAGGTGACACATGCATCTGGAGTTCGTTTGCAGTGGCTGGAGGCCCTGGTACACCCATTATCTCTCTCTATCTCTATCTCTCCCTCTCTCTCTCTTTCTCTCTGCCTCTTTTTCTTTCTATCTGTTGCTCTCAAATAAGTAAATAAAAATTAAACATAAATTAAAAATTAATAAAAATTAACTTTGAAATTTCTGAAAAAGAATATTTCATTAAAGGCTATTGTTATTCCCCTCATCCCACCCAACACAGTGCTTTACATCAAGGCAGTCATTCATGAAGGTCCTGGAAATAGAAGTTTTCCATCTGTTATGTTCAATAGACCCACAGATATATACCAACCATATTTCAGGATATGGTGTTAATATGCCAAAGTACACCAAGGATCTCACCTTCTTCTTTTCCCTCAGATGTACCTGAAATGTACCTGAAACTTGACTGAATATGTGAAAAATCTTAAAATACCATGATGCTGTAACTCTAATATATTCAATACATTAGGGCAAATAAAATGTCAAATTGTTGTCCTCTGAAGGATATGGAAGTCCAAATCATCAGAAAATAAAAAAAAACAATACTGTGTCTTGCACTCTATCTCCAACACATTTTGCTCCATATAAGCCCTTGATTTAAACAAAAGGAGGGAGGAGAAGAAAGTGCCTAGGGATTCAGTAGTCAATCTGTACTTGAAAGGTTGCCTACCTACTCTCAAACCTTATATGTAGAAATCATATCCTTACTAAAAGTATCATTACTATTTATAGAACTTTGAACATTTAATAATATCTTCATATTGTGTCTAAATTGTAGTCTGACCATCTAAACCTAAATATTACCTTTTTACTAGCTAAAGATATTTGTTTTGAAAAGCAAAATAAATAAATAAAAGTGTCAGTAGCATAGATGAAAGTCGAGCAAAAACAAATCTATACTCTGGATAGTTTGACCACATCACCATACAGCTTTCTTGGACCTTGGGGTGGTAGTATGGAATAGTAAGGCATAAAGGAGAAAACAGGAAAGGTATCACTGAATTCTGTTGGACTTTGTTAATGCTCAATGAATCACCAGTATATAATGTTTGAGAATATTAAAAGTGTTGTTGGTCGGACGTGGTGGTAAATGCCTTTAATCCCAGCACTCAGGAGGCAGAGGTAGGAGGATCACTGTGAGTTCAAGGCCACTCTGAGACTACATAGTGAATTCCAGGTCAGCCTGGGCCAGAGTGAGACCCTACCTTGAAAACCCAAAAGAAAAATAAATGCAAGAGTTGTTGATGAGACTTCCAGGTCTCACTCATTAGTATAGAAAATGCTCAACTTATCGTGACACTGCATCTTGATAAACCCATTGTAACTTGAAAACAATGTCAGTAACAAACAATTCAATAACACCAATCATCAACTTGGATTCACAATGCATTGAAGAGTATTGAGTAGAGGGAGGTGAGACAGAAGAATGAGAGAGAAAGAAGAGAGAAAAATCAGATTTTCAATTCAAATTGGAGCCTATTTTCCAATAGTCTATTTGAGCTAGTATAAATTAAACTAAGTGACTTATGATTATTCTGCTGCCAGAATTTATATCTTGATGTACCAGAAGCTTTAAAGTCCCAGATGAAATGTACCAGAAGATATGCTATGTAGTAAAGGTTGCCTTCCTAGTTCATAAAGGGCTAACTTCTTGTTATATGTCACATGGTCATGGGGGTAAAGGAAGTCTCTAGGGTGATTTTTATGAGGATATGAACTTGACTGGATTTAGAATCTATGAAGAGACATACCTGTGTATGGGTCTGTGGGGACATTATCAGATTTAACTGAGGAAGGAAGACCTATTCTGAATGTGGGTCGTGCCATCCTATGGACTGCGGTACCAGACTGAATAAAATGGTGAACAAGAGAAGCCAGCTGAGTATTAGAATTCTTATGCACTCAATGTGACCAGCTACCTCATGCTTGTGATCCCGTAGTGTCCCCACCATGATATACTGTATCCCTTCATACTGAAACAAAACAAACCCTCCTTTAAGTTGCTTTGGTCCCAGTAATGAGAAGAGTAACTAACATGGGTACTAAGCCCATTAAATGCTCTACCTCAGTGACTTCATCACTTCTCAAAAGCCCCACCTCCAGAAGTCCTCAGATTGGGAACTACATTTTGATAAAAGCATTTTAGAAGATCCATTTAGTGTGCAGTATCAGTAACTTGTAAAAAAAATATTTTACATATTATTAAACCCTGAGATCCTAGAGTTGGTCCTGGAACATTTGATAAATTTTCCTAAACCAACCAGTGAAACATTTGATCTCTCAATTCCTATTATGACTAAAGCCATAGAAATTTTAGTGGATTATCTACTAACATAAATGTAAGAGTTTTTTTATAAAAAATCTTAATGGAAAGTGCTGAAGAGATACACTTGAAGCAGATTTCTTTTTAGGGGAAAGGATTACAGGGGTTGTAGTCATGTCATGGAAAGGCACGGTGGGATCCTGAATCCAAAGAGAGAGGTTACAAGGTCACATCTTACAGATTTTCAAAGGAGGGAGAATGTTCCACACTCTGTGACCTAGCCTATGTGCTAGGAGCCACAGAGGTATTGGTCGAGGATGGGGAAAGACAAAGAGAGGCACTAGATAGAACCTAAGGCCATAACTTCAGTAACTTTGGAGGTCTCTGGCAACAGGGGTTTGATTCTGCATGCATAACTGGCCATGTTCCAGATGCATAAAGTGGAGCATATATCTAGAGTTAATTTACAGAAACAAGTGGACTTGGTGTTTCCATTTACTCTCTTTCCTTCTTTCTCTCTCAAATAAAGTAATAAATACTTAATAATCAGCATTGGACCCAAATGGGATAGTTGATGGGTGGCTTTTTTTTTTTTTTTTTTTTTTTTTTCAGGCAAGCCCAACATACTGGCCCTCTTTTTTTTTGAAAGAGACAGAATTGGTGTGCCAGGGCCTCCAGCCAGTGCAATTGAACTCCACATGTGTGTGCCACCTTCTGCCTGTGTGCAACATGTGTACATGTGTACATGTGTGACCTTGTGTGTCTGGGTTATATAGAATCTGGGGAGTCCTTAGGCTTCACAGGCAAGTGCCTTAATGACTACAGCATTGCTTCAGCCCTGACTCTAGTTTTTTTTGTGGTGCTCAAGGGATTTTTTTTCTTTGAGAAGGACGCTGCTGAAGGTGTGTGTCCACTTTTTTTCAAAGTAATAGCATCTGTATTCTATCAAAAAATTAATAGAACCTCCTAGTTTGTTAAATTTCTGTCACATGCAGAAAGACCTGACCAAATTAGAGATGTTAAAATACTATGCCAAAATACTTGAAAGGCAAGGTAATAATGGAGGAGAGCTCAGGTGACATCCCCCAAGGAATCAACCCAAAACACCAGCTGGAGAGGTCAGGCCTAGGCAGTGTGTTCAAGTATATTCACAAGATCTTTCTCAACACTATTCACAGATAAAACACTAAATACTAGGAACATTATCATCACATTGCTCCTCTCAATCCAGTTACCCACTAACCTTGAGAAAATACCCATCAGTATATCTCTAGGACTCATACTACTCTTCAAATCTGTCTGCCTATGACACCCAGGCACCCCAGTGCACACCTATGACACCATAGCATCCTTTGTTGACTTCCTCCCTCATCATCCCCAGCAAGGCCTGCTTCAGCTCAATAGTCCTCAGCTCTTGTTTTCACTGGAGCTCTAATTTCTTCTAAGATCTTAGAACTACATTTTAGGATTTTAGCATTGGGTCCCCCTCTCATAATAATCTACATCTTTATATCTAAAAGAAAATTTACCTTCTGTCTATTTTCAGATCACTAGTACTTGGCTTAAAGGGGCTACCTACCTTCAACTAGCCATTCACCTGCTAAGAGTCTACCCTTATTTTTCTTTCTTTTATTTTTTTAAGATATGGTCTCACTAAATTTCCCTGGCAAGCCTTGAAATGGCAATCCTCCTGACTCCACCTCTGGAATACTGGAATGCCTGGGTTTCTCCCAGAAGAGTCAGCAAGAAACTCATAAGAGGTGCTTGGGAAATACTTTTATATAGATGTAAAGATGCAAGCAGGCACCTGTAGGTAGGGAATGGGTAGGAAATGAAGGGATAATTTGGAAAATGTGGAGTCCTAAAAATAAATTTCACCTACTTCATAATTTGCTAGTCTAAGTCATTGGAAATGTACAGTTGGCACCTGCGTAGTGTTCTTGCTCTGTGATTTATTTTATCAACACAGGTGTAATCCTTGGTGATTAATCCCTAGGCAACCCTGAATAGAAGATATTTTTCACTGGGCCACCCCCCAATCTTGGGTGATTGCTAAAAACTTAGGTTAATTAAGTACAAATTCCTGCTAAGCCTATAAGAGAGCATGAACTGAGCAAACTGCTTAAAAATGCAATTTCATCTTCACAGCTGAGATGAGAGTAGTCAAGGAGAGGTACAAACTCCCATTGATTTGCTGCACACACATACAAACATGCACATATATGCGTATGTGTGTATGTGCACGCACACACACACACACACACACACACACACACACTAAATAAATGACTAAGAGTTCAATGAAATCTAAAGTTCCATCTCTTTTAAGTGTATTTTCCCCAAGCCACTCAAGCACAGTTAAAGCTATCAAAACTTAAAGTATCCCTGAAGTCTGGCATTTTCCAACACCTCAAAAAGAGGTCAATAACTAGGTCTGCATTGGTGAGAGATCATAGAAACTTAAAACCTATGTCTCAGTTTATGGTTGGCATATTTATACAAGGACCTTAACCTTGGCTTCCCTGAGTTACATTTTCAGATTTATCAAGAGCTAATTTATATCTTAACTCCTCTATCACTTTGTTTCTGTTCTCCTAATTCAGACACTCAGCCTCTTTGGAGTACTTACAACTACATCTGTTAGTTACTTGATGTTTACATAGAATCCCTACCTAGGTAAAAAAAAAAATAAATATATATATATATATATATATATATATATATATATATATATGTACAACTTCACTACTATGCATTGGAGTTCAGGTGTCACCTTCTTTGATACACACAATGTATCATTAAGAGCCTGTGTTACTCAGAAAGTTGTCACACACACACACACACACACACACACACACACACATTCCTTTTAATAAATTATAGATGAGTTCAATGATAGGAAAATACAAGCCAATGACAATTGATTAAAACAGGCTTCTGATATAGTGTCTTACACATAGTAGGGGCTAAGAAAATGAGAATTATGTATAGGTAAGTATGTGTGGATGTGGGCTAAATGTAAGTGAGCTAATTAATAGTCTACCTATTAGACACAATTATATAATGTAGATTTGGGGGACACTGGACTGCTTTGTGTAGAGATGTAATTGAAATCTGGCTGTGTCTTCCCCAGTGGTCCAATAATGACTCCCATTTTCTGTGTATACTTTCTGCACTCACCCCTTTCTTCCCTATTCAAAAATATCTCACACAAGAAGATACAAAACCTTAGAAGTGCATGTGGAAGGCTGAGATATACTTACCTTTGGAGTGGCACATGCAAAGAGTAAATGACACTCATTCAAATGGTAAGAGGTGGAAATAGCTGAGCTTGCAGATAGCAGGGAACAGATGAACATGGTTGTGAAGTAACAGTGCTGAGAGATAGGAAGAACTCTAAATGTGGCAAGAAGTTAGGGTACATATCACAGGCTTTCCCATTTGTCAGCTCCGAGTAAAGAAAAGTATACAAGGCTTGTGTGTGGTCCCGGGTAAAGAAAGCAAAAGGTTTAGTAGTATCAGGAACTTCCTGCATGTTCATGACTCCAAAGGTATATATCTCCATTCACATGCCAAAGCCAGTGCCACTGCTTGCCCAAAGCCAACTCTGATCTGTACGTCTCACCTCTTCTTGCCTTCCTGGCCCCACCTCTACCCCATCTCTATCTCAGAGCCTTCTCCCTCTTCCCTCCTCATTTTAAAAAGACCAGTGCTGTCTAGAAGGAGGTTGTACAGGTCCTAGTTACTAGTCACTGAACATGATTACTATGTGTGATGGTTTGTATTCCTTATCAATTTGACAGGACCTAGAATAACCTCTGATGGATTATGTAAATTAGGTGAGCCTCTATGTACATCTGTGAAGGATTACCTTGATTAGGTTAATTAAGGTGGGAAGACCCACCTTACCAGTGGGTAGTACAGGAGGAGAAAGCTGGCTGAGCAGTAACATTCATAGCTCTCAACTGCCTCACCTTCTGCTTCCTGAATGCAACCAGCTTCCTTTTCCATGCCACGGTGGATGGTAAGCTGCAACTAACTACACACTGAAATAACTCTTCCTCCTTTAGCTGACTTTTGTCAAGGGTTTTGTCTCACTAATACACTGGAGAGAACAGAGCAATGCAGTCTTTTTAATTCTTTGGACAGTTAAAATACCTACAGACAGATTTTAGCTATTTGTAGACCAGTAAGCCTCAACCTAGAGCTGATCTCATGGTTGGGTATTGTGTGATGTCTTTGGTTTCTGAGAGGCCTAGGCTTGTTCTTGGTTTCCCAAACCCATTCCCAAGTCAGAAGTGAAGCCTGGGCTGTCCCCTATCTCTAGCACCAACACCCAGGGACCAACTAGCAAATCCTGAAGAGCTTAAGTGATTATAGTCTCATTGGGAAGCACTAGAGTCTGTGCCATGATAAAACTATCTCTCAGGGCATTTTCTCACACTTGGACCCAGTGAAAACTTTATCAGGCAAAAAGCATGTTTCTCTCTCCCTCTCCCCCCTCAGCATGACAGTTAAAAACTAAAGTAAGTAGAAAATAGGCCAAAACCCTGGAACACATGTCTCACATCGTCCCAAATATCCCTCACTATGTGGCTCCCCATAAACACCATCTGCTGTGTTAATTTGTAAAGAATTACAATGTTCTTAAAATTACACTTTGCTCTCCATAGTGTACACTGGGTCTATGGAGGGGGTGGCTCGAGAATGCACATCACATCCTGGCAGACACCAAGGTCCTTTTCCTTTCTATGCTGGCTTCTTACTGAAAGTGTTTAGATCTGCAGGGAAATGTATATGTAGTATTCTGTCCAGTCCAGCTGTAGCAGTGAAAACAAATAGCAAAATAGAATACATAGAAAAAAAACCCTGTGCCTAGATTATAATTCAGAAGGTGCATACATGTCCCACTTTATGGACTCTCGTGGCCAAAGTCTTCAGATATCAATCAGATCATGAGCAGAACTAGGGGAAGTTTCTGAGAGAAGCTTGTTTTTCTACTGCTGGTGTGTGGCCTCCAGGTCTTCTTCAGATTCCCTGGGAAGTGGCTGGGAGTGTTCATCTTGGTCCACTCACAAAACCAGAAGAGGGACATCTCATCCCCAGACACACTTGTATGACAAGGCAGAGGTAGTACTTGCATGCTAATGCAAATCTTATGTGAACTAAAATTCCATGATTAAAAGGTATTAGATGTTGGCTAAAAATGAAGTAGTTAGGAGAGTCTTTGTCTCTCTATTCCTTGGGCTTGAAAAATGAGATAGTTGATCAAGATGTCTGGTCCCACTCACATGTGATTATGGTTCAATAGCACTGGAGTAAAGTTTAACGTTTTTTTTTTTTTAATTTCTCATATCTATATTTATTTTGCATATGTGCATGTGGTGTGCATGAATGCATATATGCATACTTGAATGTGTGGGTGCATGTGTGCATAGGGGCACACATGTGAGTAAAAGTCAGAGGTCGATGCTGGGCTTCCTCCTCAATTGCCCTCCATCTCATTTATTGAGACAAGGTTTCTCACTAAACGCAGATCTTACCCATTTCACTAGTCTAGATAGCCAGCTTGTTCCAAAGATGTGCTTTTCTCTTCCTTCTAAGTGCTGGGAAAACAGGGACATGTTGTCACACCAAGCATGTTTTCAAGGGTGCTGGGGATATGAACTCTAGCCCAACACTTTCAAGCACTTTATTGACTCAGCCATTGCCCTAACATTTTGTACTCTTATTTATTTTTACAGTACTTGAAATCAAACTGAGGGCATTGTGCATACTCTTATGGTTTCCACCTTCTAATTATACCCTCAGAAAATTTTCATTTTTAATAAGTAGTTTTAAAATTACAGAGATGTTCTGGAAACACAGGAATGATTCAGTGAGTTGCAACCTTACTAATCATTCCAGTAATCAAAATCACTCCAATTGTGGCCCATGAATCTGCATTTTTAGGCTTCCGTGAAATTCTGTTGATCAACCTAATTATGAATTTTGTCATCATTTGCTAGTAGTAGGCCAGAACTAGGATCAAGGATTCACAATTAAGACAATTCTGTTTAATTCCTAATGAATTACTCAATTCATCTCAAAAACATGAGTGTCTAAACCAAGCCACTCAATTAGAAAAGAAGAGCCCTAGCTGCCTGAGAAAATAAACAATACAGAATAAGCACACCCTGCAACACCACTTCAAAAAGTCCCTCGCACAAAGAAAAGGAAAATTAAACCAACTTCCTAAATTTCCTTCCCTTTCATAAGCGTGTGTGACACACACACACACACACACACACACACACACACACACACACACACACATATCCACTAAAGGCTAGATAGATACTATGGGCAATGAGATCAAAGAGTCTGAGAGAGAATTTTGCAAGATTGCAAAAAAATAAGTAAAATAAGACCACGGGTCTGAGGATGTGGCTCAGTTGGCAGAGTGTTGCCTTGCATAATGCTCTGGCCATTGGTGACACCACATGCCCAGCACTCAGGAGGTAGAGCCAAGAGGATAGGAAGTTCAAAGTCATTCTTACTTCAGAGTGAGTTCCAGGTCTGCCTGGGATATATGTGACCATAACACCTCATCCCACCTCCTCCCTCATAAAACCCCACAGGATCCTAATGCAGGCTGTGAGCATTTCTTTTGCTTAACTGAAGTCTATACTGTGCTTGCTGATTGTATAGACATTCACTTCCAATTTCTTTTCCCCACCAGTCCCAATCTCTCTGCTCTACTGTAATCATGTTACAGTCATGAAAGAGTTTCCCTCAATCCCATACTAATTTCCTAGATGCCCACTCTGCCTTCCCTTCATTGTCCTGAAGCATCCTGCAGCACATATCAAGCTTGCCTCCCCAGATTCCATGGACAGAACAGCTCCCTTTTCTCAGCCAGAGTGGAGCAGTCCTTTTCTGACTTTGGTGAAGGCATTCCCTCAGACGAATCCCTCAAGAGCCTTCTTTGTGCAAGCTGGAGGAATGATGCTGCTCCATGTCCCTCAGAGTCCGCAGTCTACATGCAGCATTTATCTTTCCAAGTTCCCATGAAAGAAGGCAAGAAAGAGTGGGGCTGCTGGTTACAATCTGAAGTTTCTGTTTACTGGAAGGCATTGATCTCAGCGAACTACTATTGCTTCCAATAATGTCATTAATGCTATGGAAAACTGAATTTTTGACTCTGGTTGCAAGGAAAAAACTAGCTGGGCATGGTGACACACACCTGACATCCCAATACTCAAGAGGCTAAGGCAGAAAGATGGAATGTTCTAGGCTAATCTGAGCTACAGAATGAGACATTGTCTCAAAAAAAAAAATAATAATAATAATACAAGTTAATTTAAAAATCCAGGATGCAGAGATGGCTCAGCAGTTAAGGCACTTGCCTACTTAGCCTATTGACCCAGATTTGATGCCCCAATACCCACATAAAGCTGGATGCACAAAGTGGCAGATGTGTCTGGAGTTTGTTTGCAGTGGCTGGAGGCCCTGATGAGCCCATTCTCTCTGTCTGTTTCTGTTCTATCTTTCTCTGCTTGCAAGTAAATAAATAAAAGTATTTTAAAAGCTATTGTAACAGGTTGGGTGTAAATTGTTAATTCATTTGTCAATTGCATATATAACAGAATAGAATAAAACAAAAATGGCTCGTGTTTTGCATTTGAATGTATGTGTATGAGAGTGAGAATAAGGGAGTTAAGATTAAGACATCTGCTATTATGAGTACTCTTTCCTGTAGGAGCTGGAGTATAAACTTTGAGCGACAGACCACAATTCTCTGTATCCAAAAGCAATTCTTTTGTACTGCCAAATGACAAAATAACAACAATTTAAAGATCATAATTGTCTTTATTTTGCAATTCTGGAATTGGCAACACTTTGCTCCATATAATAGAATGAATGTTTGGAAAAGCTGAGCAAAAGTCTTTTTTAGACATAAAAGGCCTTGAATAGAGCAAAAGCAAACAAAAACAGTACATTGGTTATTTCAAAGTTGCTTTCCTTGCCAGGTGGATACTGGGTGACAGAATAGGCAAACCACTGGCAACTTAACAAGAAGTTGTTCAGGGTGTGTGTGTAAGGATTAATATGGGGGAGAACTTCATTAGCATGCTAATTGAAATTGGCCTGTTTGGGGAATTTGGCTTTATCTCTCTGATCCTTATTAGTCAGAATGTCAGATAACAGCCTCTTAGCTTGCTGCAAGGGACCTTGAGTGGAAGTGACTCCATTTGTTGTTCATCCCCTCATGTGGGACCTAGTGCGAGAGCTTAATATAAGCAATGGCCTATAATTTTTGTTTAACAGTACTTAATAAAGTCTTACACTAGGTGGTAAGGTAAATGTTGGAGCCAAATCCTGTTGGAGCTTCTTTGGCTGAGGAATCACAGACTGCTGAGGAAGATGAATCCTCAAATCTCAGTTTCTCTAGACTTTACTACTGCCTGCCTTTTTTTTTTTTTCCCATGCATAGTCCAAGTGCAACCTGAGAATGCCATGGTGCAAGCTCTCAGATACATATCACCCTCCACAATAAGACTCAGGGCGGGACAGATGAATGTTCTGATGAAGAAATGGCTTTTACATTCAAATATAAAATAACAATGCAAATGAAACTTACATTCTATATCCCCCACCTACCTGCCTTCTTGTCTTTTCTCCTATTTTCCCTTTAAGTTAGTTTAGGAGTAACAGGACCCTCAAAAGTAAATGTGAGGAGTGTCCTGGGAGGGAGAATCTGGATCATTCCACTTGGCTAGAGGTTAGAATTGTAAAATGGACTGACCTTCCCTTACCTCTTTCTGCCTAAAGGAGTTCCCTCCCTGGACCCCTTCTTCCCTAAAGGACTTCACCTTTCCTAGAAGAGATAAGTTCCCTTTCCTGGAACTTTAAAATCTGATCTCCTATCTATCAACCTGGCACAGGGCTAAATTAAACAATCCCATAACCCACCCCAACCTTGGTCTCTAGGCGGGGCTTCCCGTTTCCAGCAACCCTGCTCCTGCCTTCTCTTAGGCAGGTGCTCTGTACTCTTTCCTTCTTGTCAGCATTCTAAACTCTACCTCTATAATCTTTATGTGGGCTTACCCATTTTCTGGAACTCTCTCTTGCTTCCTCTTGGTCAAGAGTTCTGCATTCTTTCCTTCTATTAAGTTCTATATATAATCCTTACAACAACATTTTTATAAACTTCACCCTCTGTGATTGGTGCATTTCATTTTTTCAATTTATAAGTCAAGAATCTGAAGGTCAATGACTCAGTGGAAGTTTTGTATGACCAAAATAGTCTGGCACTCTAACTCCATCACTCTCAGGCACCCAATTTCCATATTACCGTCCTTCACAAAATATTTTTATCTGTGTAGGCACTGTGTGCATGTATGTTCATGTTCATGTTGGTGCATGCATGTGGAGAGTAGAGGAAAACCTTTGGTGTCATTCCTCAGAAATGCTACTGACCTCTTCTTGACACAGCCTTTCATTGGCCTGAGGCTCACCAATTAGGGCAGACTGGCTGGCCAATGTGCCTCAGGGATCTTTGCGTGCCAAATACTAAGATCAAATGCATATTCTAACACACCCAGCATTTTTACACGTGTTCTGGGGAGAAAACTCACGTCTTCGTGCTTGTGAGGGAAGCATTTCATCAATTGAGCTATCTTCCCAGCTCCCTTCATATAAGTTTTTATGGGGTCCTAAGGATTTAACTGAGGCCTCACATGTCATAGAACTGCTAAGGATGCCACCACTGAGCTACAACCCCAACTTCATTCAAAGAATTTCTCAATAATACAGAAGTTACATCTCACCCCCTTTCTGAGGGTACTGGTCACTTTGCATATACCCAGCTTACCCATTAAATGTAACACTTCCTCTGTAAAGGAATGAAATGGTGCCTAACCCAAAAGTTGTGGCAAAAATTAAATGAGATTAATGCATGCCAAGTGACTGTTTAGTGGATGTCATTTTAATGCTAGACTCAAGCAAACTTCCTACCCTGATCTGAATCTTCTGAATCATGATAGAAGATAGATGGATTGAATGAATAAGAGCATATATTGTTTCATAGGCAGGATCTGAATATGCCAATACTTGCCATTTAGAAATCTTTGAGCATCTGAGTGATATTTAACACTCATGAAATTTTCACCAAGCTAAAGTCCACTCGTGGCACTACTCAAATATGAAGGAAATGAATAGGAAGAATGAGACATGGAGCCTCATATTTCACTAATAAAGTAGTAAGGAATTTGAGCACTGGCACCTGTGATACTGGAAAGAATACACAACCAATGCTCTGAACATAGCCCTTCTTTTCAAACCTATGCCTGCATAATGAAATCAGCTGTGAGCTCACCTCACTGATGATTTTAATCAAGTACCTGTGACTGCATAAAGGAGGTTCCCCCAAGCAGCACAGTGGATTCTAATTCTGTCACCCTCACGTGGGCTCTGAAACAGGAAACTAGGTACAGTAGGCCTGCCTACTAGGTTGTTTCATGCTGATGGGAGTTCTCTGCTAAAATACTGATAAGGTGGAGAAAGGCCAGAAATAGATAATTTACTTCCAGGTTTTCTTCTCTTTCTACCATTAGACTGTACACTTCATGGGATTGATAAGAATGTGTGTGTGTGTGTGTGTGTTTGTGTGTGTATGTGCGCGTATGCATGCTTCATTAAAACCAGTACCTGGTACATGAAGGAGTGATATAAACTGCTGTGATTCTGGAAAATAGAAAGTTGTTCCCTAAAAAAGGAAATGTGATTAAAAAGTTAGGATTAAAACCTTTGTGAGAGAAGAGAGCTGAGAGAACTAAAAACAAGACAACAATAAAACTCTGAAAACATAAGAAATCTGTTTCTTGAAGAACTCAGAACTTAGAAGTTAGAAAAATTCATAAAACTAATCAAAAAGAAAGATGGAAAAAGCTAAGAGATATGAAGAGATGAAGGCAAAAGGAACTGGGACTGAGGAGATGGCTCAGTGGCTGAAGTTGCTTGCTTGCAAAACCTGACTGAAAGGGTTCAGTTCCTCAGTACCCAGATAAAGTGAGAAGCACAAAGTGGCATATATATTTAGAGTTCATTTGCAGTGGCAAGAAGCCATAGCATGCCCGTTCATTCATTGTTCCTCTCTCTCTCTCTCTCTCTCTCTCTCTCTCTCTCAATAAAGAAAGAAAGAAAGAAAGAAAGAAAGAAAGAAAGAAAGAAAGAAAGAAAGAAAGAAAGGAAGGAAGGAGGAAAAGAAAATGAATACACAGAATAGTTTGAAGGCAAAGGGCACCTGCTTCATATAGTTTGAAACAAGAGGTGGATGAATCTTTACCTTGGAGTTTGGGAACTCAAGGTGAATCTAATGTGGGAAATACCAGGGGTATAACAACAGCATAGAAAGCCCATTACCATTACTGAAATAGAAGATAGTGATGACTGTAGTCAGGAAAAAGGAATCAAAACAGCAGTCAACTTCTGAGTGTCTCATGTAGAAAGGCAGACCTCAGCAGATGACATCACTGACTCAGGCCAACCAGAAGTCCAAGCAACCGAGGTGAGATCATGTCAGGTGGTGTAACTACCTCTAGACATCCTAATTGATTCTTCAGAAAGTTCTTTGGTATTTCACAGCACAAAGCCCATATCCATCACTTTGTCTTAATAAGGAAGGAGCTCCATCTCATCAACAATTGGGAAATAGATTTCACAAGTCTGAGAACAGATTTCTTGCTCTCTGAATGGCAGGCTATCTTCCTTGGTCATTCTGAAGCTCCTCAAATCCCACATCTCTCATTAAAACTTGGAAGCATGTACATAATAACAACTGGAAGCAGGGGGGCTGAGGGGATGCTCAGTGGGTAAAGGGCTTGGTGTGCAAGCATGGGGACTTGAGTTCAATCCCTAGTACACATGCAAAAATCCAGTGTTTCAGTACATACCTATAACCGAGCATTTGGGAGGCAGAAACAAGAGGATACCTAGGGCAAACTGGCTAACGAATCAAGCTGAATAGGTGAGCTCTAGGTGCACCAACACACCCTGTCTCAAAAACAAAACAAAACAAAACTGGGCCAGATATGGTGGCACATACTTTTAATCTCAGCACTTGGTAGGCAAAGGTAGGAAGATCACTATGAGTTTGAGGTCACCCTGAGACTAAATAGTGAATTCTATGTCAGTCTGGGCTAGAGTGAGACCCTACCTCAAAAAAAAAAAAAAAAAAAAAGAAAGAAAGAAAGAAGAAAGAAAGAAAGAAAGAAAGAAAATGAAAAAGAAAATAGAGAAAAAAGAAAGAAAGAAAAGGAAAATAAAAAGGCAAGAAGCAGACAAATAGAAAGAGCCATTGGATATAAAAATAAGTAAGTAAATTAATAAAGCCTACTTAAAGCCATCTTCTTAATTTGTCTTCACACATCTCTCATTTCACAAAACAGGCAAAGGCAAATTTAACCTCATGTTCTCTCACAATTTAATTCAGGTAAAAATGTGACTTCCTATACACTATGTGAAAGTCTGCAGGTGTTTTTGATTAAGAAACCTAACTGGTGTA
The DNA here is from genome assembly GCA_036365145.1 of Orientallactaga sibirica. Taxonomy (NCBI): domain Eukaryota; kingdom Metazoa; phylum Chordata; class Mammalia; order Rodentia; family Dipodidae; genus Orientallactaga; species Orientallactaga sibirica. The sequence continues at coordinate 22,306,802 of JAEOAD010000029.1, read as the reverse complement.
TTTTAAGCAGCTATGTGATGCCCAAACTATTATTGGCATTTTTTTTTTAAAAAGTATCCCTTTTAAAGTTCTGGTTTAACATATCTGGTACTTCAGGAAGATACCTGGTAGATAAGAGTTTGAGATTAAGGACAACAGACCACTTGTTGACTAAAGGGAATGAAGAAATCAATGGCTAAACTGGTTCTGAATTATTCCCTCTAAGAATTAGTATTACGACTCATACCAACCATAATGCTGTGAACTGAGAACACAGTAACACGGTTTTCAGACCTCAGTATATTGATATTTGGAGCAGATAATTCTCTGTTGTGCATGGTAACTGTGTACCTTGTAGGATGTTTAGCAGCACCCAGACTTCCACCACCTAGATGGAAGTAATATCCTGTATGGTTTGAATATGTTTTGAAGTGTTCTCTGTTGAGCTCTTCTGCCATGATTTTGCTTCCTGGGCACAGACCTACAAACAATAAATCCATCTATAGCAGTTACCATCTTGTTGCTGGAACAAAACACCTGACCAAAAGAAGCTTATAGAATGAAAGGTTTTATTTTGGAATGCAGTTCCAAGGGGGCATGTTCATCATGGTGGAGAAAGTATGGCAGAGCAGGCAACTAGTGTACTTTTCATGTATCAGGAGAGCTAGCTAGTCATCACCCAGCAGGGCTGTACTAATAAACCTCAATGTCTACCCCTAGTGACATACTTCTTCCAGTAAGGCTCCACTTCCCAAGGACTCCACCAGCTTGGAACTGAGCTTAGTCACAAACACATGAGGCTATAGAGAGCATTTTAAATTCAAACCACCATACCAGCTGACCATGGAATGGAGCTCCTGAAAATAGAAGCAAAAATAAATCTTTCCTCAAGTTATTTTGCTCAGGCATTTTGTCAGAACAACACAAAAAGAGATTAACACATCCTATTTCCCCCCAAGTTATGACAGCCAAAAATCTCTTCAAGTATTGATAAATGCCCTAAAATGGGCAAGGGGGAAATGTGCTCCCACATGAAAAACACTGATTTCATGGATGACAAAGAGAATTTAAAATCTGACAGTGAAGCTTTGAGATGGCTCAGTTGATAAAAACTTACTACACAGGCGTGCGTACCGAGTTCTGATCCACAGTACCCACTTAAAACGTGAAGTGAGTATGGTGGCCTACGTGTAATGCAAGCAGTCAAGAGGAAGAGACAGGGATCCCCAGGACAAGCTGGCTAGCTAGATTAGTCAAAATGATGAGCTATGAATTCAACCAGAAGACCCTGATTAAGGTGGAGAACAATCAAAGACAATACCAAATATCAACCTCTGGCCTGCACATGCATGCATACCTGCATGACACCATACACACATTTTTTATAAAGTGATTATAAAATATAGTAACATGAGTGTGGTGACAGAAAAAAAAATCTATTTCCCCAATGAGGATATAAAATAAAGATAAAATTTACTTGATTCATGCCTATAGTGTTTCAAACACTTGACATATTCCTTACTTAATCCTTACAAAAGATTCATGTGTTAAACACTTCCCACGTATGCGCAAAGACACAAATACACTTTGTTTGTTGTTGTTGTTGTTGTTGTTTTTTTCCGAGGTAGGATCTCACTCCTCCAGCTCTGGCTGACCTGGAACCCACTATGTAGTCTCAGAGTGGATCATGGTGATCCTCCTACCTCTGCCTCCCGAGTGCTGGGATTAAAGGCATGAGCCACCACACCCAGCTCTACACTTACTTTTCATGGTTCAAAGACTGATGAATGCAGGGTCTAACTTGAGTTCTTTAAGTCCAGCTAATTCATTGGAATGATACAGGGGAAAAATTTTGCTAAAATAACTTACATTTCTTCTGTAAACACAGGGCTTACCAAAGTACTTGTAACACTAAGTAAAACAATCACTGAGAAATTTTCATTTGGACACATATTTAAAGCAATGGCTAGAGGGTCACCTGGCAGATGCTCTGGGGCTCTATTGATCCAACTTAAAGTTATAAGAGTACATGTGTGCTGGCTGGAGAGATGGCTCAGTGGTTAAGGCTTCTGCCTTCAAAGCCTAATGATGCGGGTTCAATTTCCTAGTATCCACATAAAGCCAGATCACAAACGGGCACGTACATGTGGAGCTTGTTTGCTATGGCTAGAGTCCCGGTACATCCACTCTCTCTCTCTGTTTCCCTTCTGTGTCTCTCATCTTGCAAGTAAATAAATATTTTTTAAAGAGTATATTTGTGGTGGTTAATTTAAGATGTCAACTTAATGAAGTTAAAGTTTACTTATAAAACTGGCAAGGGATAACTCCTGAGTGTATGTGTGAGAACATATCCACTAGAGATGTGGCAGATATTATCCAATAGGCTGAGGGTCCAGGTACAACAAAAACAGTAATTTCTTCTCTCCACTGGTGGTGGATGTTCTCTTTTGCTGTTCTTAGACACCAGAATCTCTTACCTTTGACCTCCAAGACTCAAGCCAACAGCTCTAAGAGTTTCAGGCCTTTGATATTAGATCAAAAGTTAGATCATTAGCCACTGGTTTACCTGGCCAAAACACCTTTGGTGGTCAATCAAACCATGCTGCCAACATCCTGGGTCCCTTGCAGAGGGCCTAATGTTTCAGGTCCCGTAATTATCTGAGTAAACTCCATTAATAAATTGTCTCTCCTCTCTTACCCATGCTCTGTGCCCTGTTTCTATATATTTATGATGCATTATTCCCAGAATATTAAAAACTACAGACTCTCTCTGCGTGTATCTGACTGGTTTTGTCTCTATGGAGAGACTTGACAAATGTGTCAAGGGTTGTCCTGGTGTTCAGGAGACAAATATACACCTCCCAAGTAATAACCATCCATAGATCCAATCACTGCACTTTTGCAGAAGTTGGCTTGATAGGTAGGAAGATGATACTTTCCAATCTGTTTTCATTGTCTCATTTAATTAATGATAATGCTTCTTTTCACTCACAAACGTACCCTAAATTGGATGACAAGTTTTATGATCATCTTATTATTGCTTCAATTAAGTATCCAATTGAAAACTTATTAGAACAGCTATTTTATGTCATCAGATACACACCATGAATATCCAATCCATTATTTAATCATTATCTCTAATATATACACATATGTTTCTTCACTTGCCTGCCTAAAATCCTTCCATGTCACCCTATCATATGCAAGATAATTTTTTAAAGGCCATGGCCAATTTGAGCTTAGTTTGGCTTTTGATCCTTATCTCCCACCTCTCTTTCTCAGACTGAGCCTTACAGCTTTAGTTGCTGCACATGGCATTCTCACTGTCAGAGTTCTCTACATACTTCCCTTAGTGACAATAGCTACTGTTCTGAACTATGATGTCTTCTGTTTGTCATCTACTTTCTCACTCTCTTCAAATATTATCACCATATAGAGCATTAGATGGGGCTGAAGAGATGGTTTAATGGGTAAAGTACTAGTCATAGAAGTGTGAGAACCTGAGTTCATATCCCCAGCACCCATGTAAAATGCTGGGCACGGTGGCATACACCTATAATCCCAGGGCTGAGTGGTGAAAACAGGAGGATCACCAAGGCTCACTGGCTAGCGAGGCTATCTCAATCAGAGACCTCCAGGTTCAGTAATAGACTGCCTCAAAAAATAAAGTGGAAGAGTTGGGGAGATAGCTTGATGGGTATGAGTGCTTTCTCTGCAAGTGTGAGGACATGAATGCTGTTCCAGCATCCAAATAAGAAGCCAGATAAGGCCACATATGACTTTAAACCCAGTCCTCATGGGGAAAGAGACAGGAGAACCCAGGACTTCCTGGTCAGCCAGTGTAACTGAAAACCGAAGCTCCAGGTTCACTGAGAGACCTTGTGTAGCTGCTTCTTCTGGTTTGCTGAGATGAACTTCCAGACCAGGCACAGTTATGGAGGAAGAGATTTATTTATTCAAGCTTACAGAATCCAGGGAAAGTTCCATACTGGCAGAAAAAGCTGGCCTGGTCTTCACAGGGCCAAACACCAAAAGCAAAAGCCACAAGCCAAAAGCCAAGAGCCACACAGCACAGCACACCTCAGGAACTCCAGCTAGGCACACTTTGCATATCTTTACAATGGAATCTCAAACCCGCCACCACACCTTAAGATTCACTCAGTGACACTGCCTCCAGCCAAGTGGCTGCAGATGCAAACTATAAACTAATAAAACACTGAATATTTTGGGGGCCATCTATTCAAACTATCACACCTTGTCTCAAGGCAATATGACAGAAGCTCAAGAGAGAACAGGACACCTGATGTGCTCATCCAAGCAAAGGCCAGAGGAAGACAAGACCAATCCATGTATGCACATGTACACAACACACACACACACACACACACACACACACACACACACACACACCACAGTCATCTATGTCATCGGCTTGTCATTCCCTTAGGAAGCTTCCTGGATTCAAGCATCAACAGTAAACTTTTCACTGTACAGGTCTTAAAGCTTTCTCTTGTTATCCTGTTTTGTTGTTTTTGTTGCTGCTGCAGGGACCTTAGTTATGAATCTAACAGTGAGAACAGATTTGTCTTTTCCTTTATGGTAAAGGGCTAAAAGTTAGGGGCTGTATGGTATAGTTAAAAGCCAGAATATTTGTAATTATTCCCCATTTTGTTTTATGTCTATCTGTGAGGTATGGCAAATTGTTGAGCCATCTTTGATTACAGCTTTCTTATCTCTAAAGCAATTTATAGATTCAGAATCACCTTGGAGACAAACTTCTGGATGTGTCTATGAGGTTGTTTCCTGAGAGAACCCTTGAGGTAGGAAGAACCACACTGAATGCGAGAGGCAGCAACCCAAGTGCTGAAGTCCTGGTCTAAAAAAAGAAGGGGGGAAGGAAGCTGAGAACAAGTATTAACCTATTTCTCTGTTTCCAGAGTGAGGATTAAATGTGACCAGCTGCCTTATGCTCTTGCCACCATACCACCATGTCATGGCAGACTGTGCCCTCAGACTATGAGCTGAAACCAACCTTTCCTTTTTCACATGTTTTGCACAGGCATTTTTGTCACTGCAATAAAAAAATGTAACTAATACACAAGGTGTAATATGTAGATAATTTATCCCACCAACTGTATAACTAGTTTTGCTGGCCAGATCAGCATTAACTTAGCTCTATTATAACTATATTGTTGGGCTGGAGGGATGGCCTAATGGTTAAGACACTTGTCTGCAAAGCCCAAGGACCCAGGTTTGATTCCCCAGGACCCACATAAACCAGGTGCACAAAGTGGTGCATGTGTCTGGACTTAATTTACAGTGGCTTGAGGCTCTGGTGCTCCCATTCTTTTTCTCTTCCTCTCTCTCTCTTTCTCTTTCAAATAAATAAATAACTCTATTGTTTTCTTAATCTTTGTTAAAGTATTTAAAGTTACAAAATAATACATGTAGTTAATATTTTGAGCAATACACAAAAAAATAGTGAAAATCTCCCTAAAGAAACACACACACACACACACACTCTTCCTTGTTATTCCTGGTCATAACTTTCCTCTGGGTAGTACTCAGATCTCTTTCTATAGACACACACACATTAAAACAAGCTCAAATCCAATCATATGCAGTATTTTATCAGTGACAAGAAGTAAATGTGAACATGGTATTCCCATTCTTTCATTGAGCACTAAGCAATTGATATTCTTCCCTGGGTCATGGCAGTACAACATACACGCCTAGCCTTTTCCATGACTCCATGATATTCTCCACTTTTACTGAATCGTCATTTTTCTAAATGTTTCCCTTTATTTTGACATCTGTACTTCCCTATTAACTTCCTACTGCTGTTATAACAAGTTACCCCAGAATTACTGGTTTGTGAAAATTTAAGTTTATTAACTTACAGTTCTGTATGTAAGTGCTAATGAACCCCAAATCAAGGAGTTGTCTAGTTCTTTGGGGCAGAACTGGAGGAAAACCTGTTTCCTTGTTCTTCCCTTTTAGAAGCTAATGTTCCCTTGGATCACACACCCCCCCGCACTTCCCATCTTCAAAACTAGCAATTTAGTTTTTCTCTGACCTTGACTCTGGGGTTCTATCACTCTAACTCCAGTCAGTAAAGTAGTTCTACTTTTAAGCACTCGTATGATTAGCTTGGATTTACCTGGATAATCCAAATGATCTTTCTATCCCAAAGTCTCTAACCTTAATCACATCTATAAAGTTCCTTTTGCAGTATAAGAAAACATATTCATAAGTTATAGAGATTAAAATATGAGCATATTTACAAGCCATTTCTGCCTCCCACAGTTCAGTTGCAATATTTCAGTTTTACAAGTAATAAGGCAATGAGCATTCCCATATGTGTATTTCTGCACACTGAGGTGAAAGTGTACATAGAAGAGAAATTGTATTACAAAGTCAAAAAAGCACACATTTCCCAACTTTAAGGGAAAATATTGAGAAATCAATCTCTTCAAAACCTTCTTGTTTTTGTTGCCTTTGTTGTTGTTGTTGTTTGTTTGAGGTGGAGTCTCACTCTAGCCAAGGGTGACTTGGAATTCACTATGTAGTCTCAAGCTAGCCTTGAACTCACAGCAATTCTTGTATCTCTGCCTCCTGAGTGCTGGGATTGAAGGTATGCACCACCATACCCCTGTTCCTTGTTGTCTGAGACAGTGCAAAATCCTACCAAGAACTTTATAAATTGTTTTGAGTTATTTTTATTAAGTATAAACTTTGTATGGACATATAATGTGTTCATATTTGATTTTTGAGTTAAGGTCTATATAGTTTATCCTTACCTGAAACTTGTGATTCTTCTCCTACAGTCTCATAAATGGTAGAACTTTCCCATATTTTAAATCCCTTCTCTAAATTCATAAATATTAGTAGATGACAGAGGAGAAATATCTAATTTTGACCTAAATTATCCAAAATGGTTTATTAAAAAAAAAAAAAAAAAAAAACCTCAACTATTGTAAGGACAAAAAAAACAATGACATTGTCTACCAAAGCCCCTTTCACTCATCTTGGGAAACTTGATAAAGGTAATTATAAGGAAAATAAATGCTTTTATACCACAAAAATAAATGATGTGAAGTTCGCTTTCTTTTTAAAATTTTATTTATTCTTATGTACATTATTCTGGTTTTACATTCATAGTGGTGACTCCATTATCCTCCTCCCTGTCCTCCCTCTACCATAGGGACCCTCTCTTTCAATGTGTTACTCTCTGTGTCATTAGCTGTGGGCATATGTTCAAGTTCAAGAAAAGTTTATTCTAGTTCTAAAGAGCACAGTCACTCAGTTGACCTGACAGCCTCAAATTTTATCAAATCTCCTACCATCACCCTTCATTGCACTAATTTAGGATCACCAGATACAGACACAACACACACACCTCTAGCATCAAGTTGCCAATTTAAAACATGCTGCTAAACAGTTAAGGATATTACAATTTGCCACTAAATTTAGATTCTGGTGTCACAAAAGGAAAATTTGACATCTTCCAGATAGATGTATCAGTATTATGTAAGAGCCACCAAAGTTGTACATGAAATAATAGATCAATCAGGCATATTTTTAAAATCTACTTCTTGTAGCCAGATTTTCCTGCTTTCTAAACCAAAAGAAAAATCTTCAAATAAAAAGAGGATATGTGTACAATGTCAAAATTTGTCTAAGCTTGGCATTTGATGTAAACATTTCTAGAAAGAAAATGATATTCTGGGGTTGACCTTTGCAGTGTGAGGCAATTCCTTCCCTCTTTATGCACCTTATCACTAATAATAATTTAAAATCCAACTAACTGAAACCTACACAATGTTTCACAATATAGAAGAAAACTTTAATTCCTTGTTTTATGTTCACCCTCAGAACAACCTTTGTCTCATGTAGCATTTTATAATCACCTTGCAGATGCGAAAGGGACAACGGAGTAAGGAGCATCACATGGACAAGAGTAGGGACATTCAGAGTTTAAATGCAGATATAGACCACAATGACCTATATCATTAACATGGCCTCTGTGGTCAAATCTACCTCAGATTCATGTATTATGATAGCTGCCTCAGGAATATGACTTTCTCTGAAAGTATCGAGCCTTTAGATGTCAATTTTACATGCATTGATTTAGGAACATGGATTTCCAAGTTATGATGGTAAGTGGGAACAAATTGATAAATATCTTGGATATCAGCTGCTAAAAGTCACGTCTAAATACAATCTCATCTCAAATTAACAAATTTCTCTGAAGCTCAATAGAGCAGATGCTCCTAATTTTGATATCCTACTCTACTGCTTGATGGAAAAACTCAGGGAAATATGATTCCTATTAGTGAAGAGAACTGACTGATTTGATTATTTTTACCTTCTTAAAAAATTGCATCATTCCAATGTCCTAAAACTTTTTTATACTATCCCAAGTGAAATATGAAAGTTTAAAAAAATGTAGTTAATCATAATTTTGGCTCTTGCCAAGCAGAAAGCTGTTCATAAACAGCTGAATGCTCACCCAGCTTTTTAATCTACATCTTGCTGTTGGTCATAGTTTAGTTGCTGGCAAAGAAATTGAATAGTATTTTAAAATCTTAAGATAATAACTTCTATCATTAAACCAGTGTTTGCTATGATCTGAGTGACTTACATAGGTTATCACCTACCACCACAAAATAATCCTGAGCCAGAATACTTTTAACATTTTTTTTTTCCAATAGACATAAAGTTAGAGCTTCGGAGGCCTTGAGAATGTGCAACGGTACAAAGAAAAGTCAGTGGAAATGTCTAAAGTTCTAGGCATGTCCAACCAGTGACCTGTGGGCCTGAGGATAGCTATAAATATAGGCCAGTACAAAATCAACTACCTTAAAACTATGAGGTGTTTTTGTGTGACTTTCTTGTAACTTGTCACACAGCTCTTGAGTATGAACTTTTTAGATGACAATGTCATGTCACAATGTCAAAAAAACTGGTCATGCTTGCACCCAGGTGGATCTGTGCCCTCTCCAATAACCAGTCAGTACCCTAAAACAGCAGGAAACAATGAAAAGGAGGAGAATGTGACAAATACATGGTTGTCCACATTTGAATCTTCTTTTTTTTTTTTTTTTTTTTTTTTTTTTTTGCACAGGACTGACTCTTTTCTCCAGTGGTAGTAGAACAAGACTAAGGAACATGAAAGAGATTTGAAGAGGTACAGTCCAATCCAACATGAGGTGCATCTAACGCTACTACCACTAACTTGAGTCCTATCACGAAAAATCCCTAGGATATTCTTCACTGGCTAGACTTGCAGTCTCAAAAGAGAATGAATGTATCAGACAACAGGCTTTGAATTGTCCCTAAGAACAGTTTGCAAACATGGGTGTGCAATACTTCCTACTACACACATCACCATCACCACCACCAACAGCACATCTTTTTCTCTGGAAGTTTATAGAACCTGCATGAGGACACGGACAAGTATCAGACTCAATATGTTCATGGGCTGGAGAAGTAAGACAGTGGAAAGAACACTGAACTAGCATGCATGAAGCCCTGAGTTCAATCCCCAGCACTACATCAAACAGGTATGGTGGCACGTACTTGTAATCCTAGCACTTGGGAAGCTGAGGCTGGAGAATAAGAAGTTTAAGGTTATCCTCTTCTATGTAGCTAGTGTGAGGAGGCCAGCCTGGACTCTTTGAGACCCTGTCCTGAAAAGAAACAGAAAGATGCTGATTTGATCCAACTACGCTTTCCAACTTCTGCTGAGTGTAGAAACCCTTTTATTTTCCCCTGGAATGGTGATGGAAATCTGCAGGGACTGATGCACTGAAACAGGGGCAGAGGCTATCCATGAGCAGAAGCTCTTCACTGCCTCTCCAGAGCATGTGTGCCATCATGCAGAAGTTCACGGGATTTTCTACAGTGACTGAGCTCTTCCTGGTAATGGGATATTTGCTTGACTGTAAGAAATGTCACAATGGAATGCAGTCACCTTTAGGACCAGTGAACTAAGGGACAGCACCCCAAGTTCTCTGTCAGCTTAATTAGAGGAAGTGAAACACAATTACAGTGGATTAGCACAGGCCTGGTACAGAGGACTGTTGGGCCTTGATGGGCAGTCACAGCAGGTGACCCCAGAGGTGGAAAGTGCACTCCTTCCTCTGACAGTTTCATTGAAAATCTTAATTACAATTCTACTGTAGATGGAAATTGTTTTATTTTTTTAATGCCATTGCAAACACAATCTGCAGAAATCTTTTCATCTACAAACTAATTAAACCATTATTTTCTTTCTGATTACAATGGAAAGTGTAAGCTTTTCATTGATGGAAACATTTACAAAATTGTTTCTTATATTTACAGAACACCTTTGTAAAAGGTATCTATAGGCCAAAATGATTTTAGAAATTAAAAACACTATGAAGGTGAGATTTAAAAAAAGTCATGATGCAAACAAAAGGTATAATAAAGTTGCTAAAATGAAGAAATAAAATGAGCTTATATGTATTGTCTAGGCACTGTGAAAAACAAATATTTTTAAAAAATTTTTTAAAAGCTAATTTTAAAAATCTATGTCCATATTCAAGCAAAACAAGTCATTCTGCAGCCACTAAAATTTAAGCTCTAAGAGGGTCAGCACATCTCCTTCATATAGGGCTATAACAGCAGGGAAACACATGAGCTACTTGTCAAGAGGAAGCTGGCTATAACATCCATAAGCCCACCCCAACAAAACACTGCCTCAAGGAGGCTTTAATTCCCAAATTGCCATAAGCTGGGGTCATAGCATTCAGAACACTGAAGTTGATGGGGGACACCTCAATCAAATCTCCACACTCCCCAAAGTGGCTTTGAAGTGGCTTGCTGAATTTCATGTTTGAAACAATTGGGTAGTGATTAGACTGAAATCACATAGGTTTTCTTGGACTCATATCATGTATGGAGCTAGAAAGGATTTTTATTTTGACTAGAAATGTAGAGATGATAATGACAGTAATGACCACCCAGTATGAATGTCACTTTAAGGCACAGAGAAATGAGAAGAGGCTTAAGGCCCCTGGATGCAGATGAAAAGAAAAATTCAGTACTGAAGAAACCCGGAAAAGACGTTGAATTATGGTCTTAGTGCTTGTTCATGCCATGCAGCTGAATGGAACTGTTACCATCCCTCTTAACCCCACAACTAACCCTAACTCAGCATGCCTTTTCAGCAATTCCAGCAGAGCCCAGAGCTGGAGCCCAGCTATACACAGACACATCAAGGCATCCTCTCACTTCTTTGGAAAAACCTAAAACACTTTCTGCTTTTATGAACAGGCTGATGGACCAAAATCTCAGTGGCTGAAATTGAGGTGATTACAAAAGGCTTATTTGCTTAACAAAGAGATTCTCCCAGGGCCTATTTTAAATAGTAAGCTCCTCTAAGGATACTAAGTGTTTATTTACATACAGATCATCAATTCTAGGGTGGGTGGAAGAGAGGGTAGAAAATGTCTGAGGGGTAGTATGCTATCCAATCCAATTAGGAGCCACAAACAGAATCAAGAGTAAAAATATTCTTCTTTTCTCGTAAATAATAATACAGAAGTCTATGGGGAACTTACAGTTAATACACAAAAGAAAAAAAAAGAACTTACGTTTTAGGCTACATCATCATTTTCATAAACTGTTTTAAAAAGGAAAGAAGGCATCGCCAACACAGAAGTTTAATTAAAAAACTGGACTCTTCCTACTGAACTTTGAAGAAGTAATATAATTTCCTAAGCACATCATGAAAAGTTTCTTTTAACAAGCTTTTCTTCCAGAGAGACATAGGTAAAACAGCAAGACAGAACAGTTATTTTTGGCAATCTCATTGGCACAGCTTTCTCCTGAGGCAAAACTTATATCAGATAAGGGTCTCCAAGGACCTGAACAGGAAGGAAACCACCCACTTACTGTATTCAACTCAATCCTCCCCACACAGACTCGATTTTAGAAACAGAACTAGAAAACATGTTATGGAATATTTAAGGATGACACACTGCGGTAAATGCTAGGAACCACATTTCAACAAGCGTGAGAGGCTGTTACCACTCCTGTTGCTCATAAGAAAATTAGCCCTAATTGGGTACGAGACATAAGTGTAGCACAGGAATGGGAATTTAGCAGACACTTAATTAATGGTGTTGGGAGAAGGGAAATGGGATTAATGAATGGTTGGTATAAATTCTGTCTTGCTATTGGGTTAATCACTGGTCTCATGAAAATTTATTTCCTGGTTAAAATTTATAACAGTATTTTTAAATATTTATCTCATTCTGTATAATTTCTAACTTGCATTGTAAATTCCAGAAACATACAAGCCACACAACGTATTGGTGTGTATGCATATACCATCACAAAAATGTACCTGAACTCAATTCTAAGGACAGAACACCTTCTATAAAAGAAGGAGATAACATTGACTTGACATATTGTTTATATAATTTGGGTCCCAGGGCTGAGGAAATAGCTTGGTCTGTAAAGTGCTTGCCTCATAAGCATGAAGATGTGAGTCTGTACCCCAGAACCTACGTAAGAGCCAGGTTTTGGTATCTTGCAAATATAATTCTAGTGCTAGACAGATGGAGATGCAGGATCCCCAGGGGCTCCCTGGCCAGCAAGTCTAGCCTGATTGGTCACTTCCAAGCCAATGAGAGATCCTGTCTCTGAGATGGCAGGCAGCACATGACCACTATCCCAGCACATGGGGTTGAAAACAGCATTTCTGACAACCTTAGGTTGTCCTGTTTTCTACAGACATGCACATACATGTACATGTAATGACACAGATACACAAATACATGCACACATAATAAAAACAAATTTACAAAAGAAAACAATAAAAATGAGTACTTCCAATCCATCAGTGGTTTGCTGGCAAAGTTCTGCTGCTTGGAAGTTCCAGTGAAATTCCAGGGCCTACTCCAGGATCTTGAGACTGATGGCTCTATGTCTTTCTTAGACTTGTGACTGATGCTTCTACATCATTCTTAGACTTAGTGTTCATATGGTGCCAGCATGGCATTGCCATGGTTATTTTTGCTTTGCTGGTATTTTATCCCCTGATGTGTCAAAGATGTCAAATTGAAATAACTCTAAATTTAAGAAGTGCCATCAGACTTTTCAATATTTTAAAGCATTTACCATGAAATGAATTTATTTGCTTTCCTTTCATATTTTAATTATTTTCTTGAATTTAGGCTTATGTTTTGTATTGAAAATAATATTGAAGTATTTTAACTTAAATAATCATTTTGGATATATCTTTGGAAAAATTGTTTTCTTTTTAATGTGAATCTTGGTGACTTAGTTAATACAGATTAATAAAGTTTTGAACTTATTGTGGCTTTTTTTATCTAAGAAAATGAAGTAGAGTTGGAGAGATGGCTTAATGGTTATGGCACTTTCCTGAAAAGCCAAAGGAACCAGGTACAATTCCTCAGTACCCATATAAAGCCACATGCACAAGGTGATGCAGTGGCTAGAGACTCTGGGGGTGCCCATTTTCTATCTGTCTCTTTCATTCTTTCCCTAATAAAAAAATGAATATTAAAAATTGGAAAGAAAATGAAGTAGAACACATGATCAAAAGAAATGGACAAAATTTATCAAAACTATTGCTTATGACAAAGACAAACAGATTAAATGCTCAATTCCAACAAGTAAACCCAGACCTGACTTATTTTAGGAGTACCAGAAGTCAGAAACAGAGGTTTTGAGACTACTCCTTACTAGTATATTAGAATACGTAATTATTAGCTGGGCATGGTAGTGCACACCTTTAATCCCAGCACTTGGGAGACAGAGGTAGGAGGATCGCTGTGAGTTCAAGACCACCCTGAAATGACATAGTTAATTCCAGGTCAGCCTGGAAAAAAAAGTGTGTGTGTGTGTGTGTGTGTGTGTGTGTGTGTGTGTGTAATTTATTACTAGTAGCTCAGAGGGGGCCAGCACAGTAGAGGAGTTAAGACTGATTAGCAATCAGTTCAGGTACCAGAGGAGGAGGGAAAGCAGGAGCTGATGGGGGTAGGATGAATGCCAGGAGCCCTGAGCTACCTCTGCACTGCTTATAACTGGCAACCGCAGGTGTTAGCAAAACTTGGGGAAGCAAGTTTGGGGGCTCTGAAGCCAAAGGGAAAGAAGGGAGAAAAAGGTCAAGAAGGGACAAGAAGGGATGGACTAGAGTGGCTAGGAGACCAAAATAGGCTAAGCAGCTTAGAGGTGACAGACCCCCAAAGTGAATAGCTTTCTCTTGTCTAAGTGTAAAACTTGTCCTTGGGCCTGCAGGAGAAAAAAATGGGTCATTACATTTTACTAAGGGTGAGAAACATCAGAAGGATTTGGCCCTTCCTTATCTCTACCCCCTTAGAGAGTCCTTCTACTCCCTTCCTAGAGAATTAACATTAAGAAGTTTGCCTCCTTCCAAAATACCTGACCTCAGACTCCTGGCATCAGGAATACATTGGGGCTAAATCAGTCACCCATGCATGGGCTCATAACAAACTTGTAAACCCAGTCATCCTCAGGTAGCCACTCCCCATAACAAACCCAGAACTGAGTCTTGAAGTGGGCTTCCCAAACCCCCTCATGTCTCCCTGTGCAAGACCTCCACCTTGCTTTCCTCTCATGCTCTGAGCTTAAACTTCCCTTCCCCCTCCTAAAGCTTTAAGCTAAAATAAAATCCTACTGAACCTTATCCTCTGCTCTGTGGATTTCATTCCTTGAATTCATAGCACAAGGATTCTGATAATGCCCCAACTGATTGGTGCATTGGTGGCGTACAAGGAATCCCAAGATTCCTGTATCAAAGCAGTGAGAAGAGGTGAGAGGAGGAGGGGAGAGAAAAAGAGCCCCAAAATGCCAGGCATTCTTGCTGCTGCAAATGAACTTTTAGAACAGAACAGGACAAAACAAAAGGCACCTCTAGATATAATATCACTTGTAAAATACATCACCTGTTTGTCAGGAAGAAGTTAAAAATAGCTCTATTGTCTGATATTCCATGCAATAACTTCCCCTGAAACTACATTTATTATACAATCAACTCAAATAAGTGACTTAGATCAAACACAGAGCTCCCCTTGAAATCCTTTACATTATTTATTGGCTTTCACTTCAAGAAATGGCCTATTTAGGAACTGGCAAAGCTGGCTCAATAGTTAAAGGCAATTGCTTGCAAAGTCTGGAAGTTCAATCCTCACCAGCACTCATATAAAGCAGGATAAAAACTGGCTCATGTATTTGTGATTCCCATGTGCCTGCAACAATGGGAAGCAGAGCCAAGAGAATATGAAGCGTGGGGGTCAGGTACAGTAGAATTCCTTTGCATTGGCAAGAGACTTAAATAAAGTGGAGGAAAAGCATAGACACCTTGAAGATGCTCTCTGATGTCCACATATATGCTGTGATATGCATGCACATACACACATACACAAACACACATACACAATGAAATATTTGGGATATTTCTATAATCTGTTAAATAATACATCATGTGAGCATCCACTGAACATGTAGAGCAAAAAGCTAAGAAGGGATCTTTTGAGGACCAGCCATCCCTTTACAACCATGAAAAATAAAAATGAGTTCTGAAAGATCCCAGTGAAATCATGCTTACTGCTGAAAGAGTGACAAATTAAAACATTTGCCTTAAGATAAATCAAGAAAATTCAAGCTTAGAATATCCAGAAGTTAGTATGCATCCGACACCCTATGTGAACCAGTGGCCACTGCTGGTCGATACTGCAGTTCACATTTAGATGAGAACCTTGAACTGCAGAAAATCAGCTGTGCTCAACAGGACTCCATAGCAGGCCAAATGTCTGGCTATGCCAGTTTTACTACTTCTTGCATTTTACTTGCCTAGAGCATAAAAAATGGCTCATTTGTAATAATGGCATTATTTTCGGTTTTCAATTACAATCAGTATGCATATTTCACATTGGTTTATACCAGAGAAATCAAAAAATAATAAGAATAGTCTTTGCATAAGTTTCACTTGCAACAGGACACATTCAATGTGGCCCATGCTTACAACCATAGAAGGTTGCAAATAATGAATAAACATAACTCTGACAGAAGACTTTTCCCTCTGTCTCTAAGGCAGGACAGTAGATAGAGTAGAACATGGAAAGAGGTCCAGGAGAGCCTGTTGCAAAAGCTGTAGAATTAGCATACAGAAGAACCAGTGGCAAAGAGGAAGGCAAGAAGGCAGGAACTCTCCCCCAGCAACACACCAACATATACACCCAAGCCAACTAATTCCAGATGCTGGCACAGGCACAGAGGCACTCCACTGTTTGAAAGTGATCTGTGTCTTATTATAATGTGTGACGACTTAGACATGTGATACATAAAGTTGTATGTAGAACTACATGTAATAGAGCATGCATCAGAATGCCTACACTATGGAAGTGATTCACAAGAGCCATGTTATATGACATAAGAGCCCCAACTCTTTGTACAGTGGTGCTGTTGGAGCTATTAAACTCCTTCTCTGCCCCAGTCCACTTCTCTTAGAAGTGAATCCTTCTAAACATATTCTCACTTTGCATGCTATTGTCCATGTGTCTATCCAATTTCTTGACTATGGACACAAGAGCCTAGAACTCCAGACATGCCCAGCCAACTCTGATCTCAGCCAATATCATCTTCTGGTATAATAAAAGGTCAGAGTTCTTGGCTTGCCTCAATTATAAAATAGTGAAGCTAGTACCTGGAGATACGGCTTAACGGTTAAGCACTTGCCTGTGAAGCCTAAGGACGCTGGTTCGAGGCTTGATTTCCCAGGACCCACGTAAGCCAGATGCACAGGGTGGCGCATGCATCTGGAGTTCATTTACAGTGGCTGGAGGCCCTGGCACACCCATTCTCTATCTGCTATTTCTCTCGGTGTCTGTCGCTCTCAAATAAATAAAGAAATAAATAATAAACAAAAAAGTTTTTTTTAAATTGTGAAGCTAAATAGATGAGTATTAACTAAGTGATCAGTAAAAAAGGACCCAAGGGCTAAAGAGATAACTCAGTGGTTAAGGTCCTTGCCTGCAGAGCCTGACAACCCAGGTTGGATTCCCCAGGACCCACATATAACCTGATGCACAAAGGGCCACATGAGTCTGGAGTTCATTTGCAGTGGTGCTCGCTCTCGCTCACTCTCTCTCTGCTTGCAAATAAAATATTTTTAAAAAAGAAAGGGGCCCAATACAAGCTAAGTTCTTACTCAATGTTAATTAACATGAAGATGACAATAAATGAGTCCAGGAAGATCAATGAGAGAGCTCTGTTTTGAGGCAGGAAAACAAAACAGAAGCAGAGCTTACACCAAGACTTGAGTGATTTTCAAAGTAATTCAGCAACTCTCAAATGTGAAGTGAGCGCCCCTCTGCATACCCCCCATGCATATTAAAGCAAATTAAATTTCATGCCAAATCGCCCAGGCAGTTAGCGAGAAGCACAATTTCAATCTGTGGGATTTAAACTGATTGCTCTAAAAATATAATTCACTAGTCAGGCAGCATTGAAGTCAAACATGGTCTTGTTTAATCATTTCTCCTGACAAGCTATTTTCCCAGGAATGTGGCCACTGTTGAGCTGTACACTGACTCATCTTATGGAAGTGAAGGGTTTTATTCCCATCTTCCACGCACAGCAGAGAATAATAAACTGATCTTGCCTATAAATAAGTGTTGCTGACCTGATAACCCAATGTTTCTTGATGCTAACAGCCACTGTCACCTATCTGTGGAAGAAGGTCTTTTGCAGATGTCTATTTTCATCAGATTTATGTTTCATTTTTGGAAACATGTGTATATATGTGGATGTGCATGTGTGGATACATTATTATATATATGTGTGTGTGTGTGTGTGTGTGTGTGTGTGTGTGTGGGTGTGTGTGTGCACATTGAGTGTCCTCTGCAATCACTCTCCACCTTGTTTATGTTTAGAGTTCACCAACTAAGTAAGAGCCAGGTTGCCAAAGAGACCAACTTGTTTCCTGCTCCAAGCACTAGGGATTACAGGTGGGAACCACCATGTTCTGGCATTTACATGGGTGCTAAGGATCAGAACAAAGGTCCTCACACTTGCACAGCAAGTATTTTACTGACTGTACCAAGTTCCCAGCCAGGACTTGATTTCCTTGCATTCTTTCATTATGTTCTCAATGGTCATATGAACATTTTAATAAAATGTATATATAAACAACTGTAGGAGCTGACATCAATAAGTGATAAAACTCATTTGTTTTCTAGGTCTTCACACCTTTCACTTTGTCTTAGTTATAGTTGTTTCCAAAAGTATTGTACCATGTGACTTTTGACTAAACTTTCTGATTCCTTGGTTTGAAATTATAATTCAGACACCTAACAAGATCTTTATCATGCTGATGCTAATACTAACAGAGGGCTTCAAATTCCTGAACTCATGAGTACCATCATTGAGCTATTTGCTGAAGCACAGGGCATAGGGTGGGCAGTTCCCCGCTACGTATCAAGACGATGCCAGTATTCAGAATGGCCCCAGTTGCATTAACATTCTAATTTGCTTAATTTTCACTGAAATCTTATGGTAGAAAAATACTTAAAGCACTGCAGGATATAAACTTTTAACCTTAATGGGAGAGATTAAATGGAAGGTTGGAAAGAGAGCCCTTCTCAGGCTTTCCTAAATAAAGCCTGTCTCAACTGTTGAGCTGAGACTTCCCTATCATTTCATTTTCTGCTTTTTTCCTAACACATAGTACACTTCAAATATTCTAGAATTCATTCTTGTTAATTAACTGTTTTGGAAATATCTTCCATAAAATAGACTGTGAAAAATAGAATAAAATAAACTCAATTTATCCCCTGGACTAGGTACCACAATTTCAAAGAAATAAAATCAAAGAAAATTTCCCAAGCCAAAAGAAATAATAACAGCAATGGAGAAGGGTGGCAACTCCAAAGGAAAAACAGAAGAAAAGAGAGAGCTATGACAGAATCTAGAGCCTGAACAAGCGATAAAGTGGGAGGCAGTGGGAGCGAAAGAAATGAAGGTAAATTGAAGGGGAACATGGAAAGTAGGAGGAAGTAAGGAAGTGGGAACATCTCAGCTTCTATAGATTTTTGGAAACCATGGTGATCGTGAAGAGGAAACATGGGCACTAGAACAAGAGCGAGAACTCACCTATCTGTAGCTCTTGTTTCCTTTTCCTAGGCTTTCAATATAAAGTTTAGAATCCTATATGATGCCCAAGGATACACATCCCCAACAAACAAATGAACCAACAAACCAACAAAACTGCCTCTTTGCTCACAATCTTTCGGTAGGCCAGTAGTAACCAAAATATTTTCAAGCCAAGGTCTTTCTCAGATATTTGCAAATTCAATCTTGGAAAAGAATTCAAAAGAACTGAGAAAACAACCAGATGAAAGAATGTGCAGGTTTATTCATTTGTCCTTTACCTCATACCATCTATTGCTCAATATAACCTGATAGAGCTTTTCAGTATTTCTCATACAGCCCTACTCTTTGAGCTTTACTTCTGTGCCCTGCCTCCATATGACCAAGGCAACAACTTTGAGTGAAAGCACCTACCTCTTACAAATTTTTCTAAGCAGCTCTATTCAAGACACTTGGCAAATATCCCAAACCTCTGTCAACTTCTCTAACTTCTTTGTTTACTTACATGTCACTATTTTAAATTAATACCTCAGGGCACAATACTATCTATTCCCAGAAAGGTCATCAGAATGGGTTATGTGAAGTTAAAAAAAAAAAAAAAAAAAAAAAAAAAAACCTGTGTGTTTCTGCACATATAATGTACAAGGCTAGACAAAAAAAAAAAAAAAAAACATGAATGGCAATTGCTTTTTATAAATTTGATCTTAATATATAGCTCTGTCCACCCCCTGCCCCACTGTGTAACAGAAAAGTATGGGCTTTAAGCATCTAAAAACAGGCCAGATATGATGGCACAACCCTTTAATCCTAGCACTCTGGAGGCTAAGGTAGAAGGACTGCCGGGAGTTCAAGGGCAGCCTGAGACTACATAGTGAATTCCAGGTCAGCCTGGGCTAGAACAAGACCCTACCTCCAAAAATAACCACAACAAAACAAACAAACAACAAAAGAATCCAAAAAAAGCTCCAAAAAGGCAATTCCTGTGACGAATTTGAACTGTGGCTTTTCCAGTGAACAGGTATGCAATCTAGGCAGTCATTTCACCTCTTGAAATGACTTAAAACTTTAAGCAATAGAAACAAGATCTATGAATTGAAGCCTTGGTGAAAGTCTCAAGTGACAATCTTTAGGCTATATCCTATCCCTGAAAAGTGTATTAGAAAATGAGATTCAATTAAGCAAATCTTCTGACACATCTAGAACAACCACAGAAATACCAGCAAACCTGTCACTCACAAATACTCAGATCAAACAGAAGAAAACAGGAAACTAAAGAGATCATAATTTACCCTCTCTGGCGACAGACAAAACACTAATGGAAAGTCACGGCTGGTAGAGTGCCGGGTAACTTCCTGAATCTGGTTTAAAAGATATCCAGCTTTACTTACCCATATGTGTCCAAGATACATTCTGGAGCTGCTCTGAACAAGGGCTCTCTGCTGTCACAGCCATTGGAAGAGCTCTGAAACACACCACTGCTGAGCTGGACCCCACAGCAATAAAATGGGCTCTGTGTTCATAGGACTCAGGTGTCAATCAGTGATTTTAAATTTTCCCAGGTGACTCCAATGGGCAGCCTTGATGGAGAACCAGGCCTTTACCCAATCTTCTGAAAAGAATGCTAATGGACAAATGAGTCACAGGAGAATCCTATTTAAAATGTAAATTCTGGTTCAAGAGGTATGTGTGGAGGAGCAGCATAGGTACCCTTCAAAAAAAGATATTGGGAGATGAGGGAGCTCTAGGCAAACACTTCTAGAAGCAAGCTCAGAATTTAGTCATTTATCTACCCAATTGCTTCACACAGTTAGTGGTTTATTTCCATTTTACAACACACACTCAAAGAACACACAATTAAGCCGGGCGTGGTGGCGCACACCTTTAATCCCAGCACTCGGGAGGCAGAGGTAGGAGGATCGCCAAGAGTTCGAGGCCACCCTGAGACTACAGAGTGAATTCCAGGTCAGCCTGGGCTAGAGCAAGACCCTACCTCAAAAAACCAAAAAAAAAAAAAAAAAAAAAAACACAATTATGGGCTGAGGATAGAGCTCATTTAGTAAGTGCTTGCCTAGAAGCCCTGGGTTCCATCCCCAGGACCACAATATGAACTGGGAATGCTGGTGTACTCCTGTAATCTTAACACTGGTGAAATGAAGGCAGGTATCAGAAGTTTGAGATCATCCAAGGCCAATTAGAGAGTTGGAGGCCTGCCTGTGATACATGATACACTGTTTCAAAAATAATACACAATTATTCCATTAAGTCATATTATCTTCCCAACTGTTAACTGAAATTCCCAAAAAGAAGCCATTCTTTCACTGAATATTCTACAAGGTTGATTGACTAATTAGAATGTCCACAAATATGGTGAGAAAATGAGATTCAGCTAAGCAAAACTTTGACACAACAAACTAGAATTATCTAGGGTTGTCTTAGAATTCCCTGCTTTGCTGTAGCCCACTTACTTAATATATCCATCAATGTGTTTAGAATGTGTTTTATTTTGTTCTATTACTATAAAAGCTGTATAAGACTGTTGTACCACACTGGAGCATGGAATTTGGGGTAATTTAAATATTTGTTTCCAGACCATAGTCACTTTGTTTGGGCCCATAATAAACTATTTCCTATTTCCTTTGAGGTGAAAGTTGTGTGTTTTGTATTAACAAAAGCCTCTGTGAAGAATTAGTAAGAATCTGACACATGCCATGCATTTCAAAGCCAAATACAAGTAGATACATCCTGGTTAATTGTAAGATTGCTCCCTGATTTGTGGGTTCATATCCACAGGAACATGCATGTGGCACTGCTTTTCCACAGCAAACCAAAGCAAATGATCTGAAAAGTCTGTCCACCTCTGGACGGGCATTATGTGGATTTCTAGATAAACAGTATCTGTGAAGATTCAGAGAACAAAGGCATAGAAGTTTGTTTTGCCATGTCATATACGGTAAGTGTTTGCATGAAGAAACTAATTCCACTTTGGCAGACTGAACTACTTGGGTGCACTGTCCCTCCAAATCCACCATTTATGGCCAGAGACCATTCCAATGGAAAGAGCCAGCACTAGAAGGCTGGGTGCTGAATCAGCCACTGCACTGCTCTCTGATTGCTTTATAGTGAAAAGTTTGGTTTATCTCTAGCAGGAAATATGATCGCATTGATAGCAAAGGCTATTTACCGCATTAGCTTCTCTGCAGCCTTTAATCAAGCCAGAATCCCAGCTTGGAAGCCCATATCTTTAAACTCAGCTAGTAGAAACAGGACCACCAATAAATCCTTAATACACAAAGCCCATTTTCCTCAGGGAGTGCTGAGGGCAGAATTCTTCTATCTTAAAACTTCTCAGCTACAAATGCACCATAAAGTTCAACCCGTAAGGACACCTACTTAGGGATGAATACAGACATATGCATTGGCAAAGGCAAGAATTAAAATGATTTCTCTCTTGGCCCTCAGGACATACTTCCTCCAAAACATGACCTCTTCTTTTCTCTTTACTAAGAAGTGGGAAGTGAGAAGGGGGAAGAAAATGAGCAAACTTGGAGGATATCAGTAGAAAGTAATAAAGGGTCAATAAAAAACCTTTAAAAACATAGGGATAAAGAAATATTTTGTTTACATATCCTCAGTGTCTAGAATAATACCATCAGGGTTGGGTTGGGTTTCATAATAAAGGACTGAAGCTCGTATTTTACTTAATACCAATGGAGACTGATGGGATATCAAGCTTACATTCTTCTGGGAGGATACAAAACATTAATAAAATAAGCAAAATATTCAGCATATCATTTGGTGATAAATGACATGGGAAAATAAACCAGAGAAGATGGAAAATAAATGTCAGGAGTTACTAGTTGTAATTTACAATAGCAAAAGCCATACAGTATAGATGAATACACACTATCTGCACAAACATGGAAAAGATAAAGAAAATAAGACAAAGGCATATATGGAGCAAGAGCTGACCAGATAGAGGGAACTGATAATGTAAATGGTCTCCAAGCAAGAACATACCTGGAAAAGGAGACCACTGTGTCTGGAGCTTCATGAAGGAGATCAGCATAAAATACTATTGTACCACACTTGGGATCAGAGCCTAGGCCCTGGAAACTCACAGAAACTAGGCTTAGTCATTCATTACCAACAAGCCAATTAATGGGACAATGAAGAAGAGAAAGGAGATTTATTCCCTGTGGTCATGTTGGGTAAAAGAACATATAAGAGCTCAGTGAACCCCAAGTCTATCTTCAGGTTCCTCAGTAAAGTTTAAGCGTAGAAAGAAAGCAAGTGGTATGCATGACTAATTAGTTCTGGTCAAGGTGTTGTCCTGCCCATCACTGATTCATTATTGTCCTGGCTCCAGTCTCTCTTGAAAAGTGTTCTGACAAATTATCAGAACTGTGTCAAACTCTTTCCAGGAGATGAGTTCCTCTACTGGCTGGCACCAGGTTTTAGCCTTTTTGTCTTCTAGTATGACATGTCTGGGGAAATTCCAATTCCTTGGAGACCATTATTTCAATACTCTGATTACCAAAGGAAGGGTCACAAGTGTCTTCATTCTTACCAGGAGGGTTATAGTACCCATGAATCTGGAAAAGAGTCCCATATGTGGACATTGAAATGATTCTGGCAAGCCACTGGAGGTTTGGGGGAACAGGAAGAAGTCAACTCTGAGTTATGTCTATTTTTCTGAGAAGATACTTGTTTGAAGAAGTGGCAAAAGCAAAATTGGGAGAGCCATTAGATGGTATTTCTATAAAAATTCTGATAAGAAATAATGATTTGGTAGGAATGGGAGCCCATGGAAAGTAATTCCTTCATAGATTAGAATAGCAACAAAAGGATTTGCTCCCAGACTAGATGTGGAGTTTGAAAAAAGACAGGACTTCAAGTTTTCTGAATGAAGTATGAGTGGTATGGAGTTGCTTTTGATTGACATCCAAGGAGGTAAGAAAGCACAGAGCGCTGGTCAAGATTTCTGTGTCAAGAGATGAAACACTGAAACATAAAGAAACCAGTGTGCCCAGATTGCTGGTAGACAGTCACCCATGAGTAATTAGTGAGGCACTGGTGAACTTGACCAGGGTAGCTGGGGTGGAGTATAAGGGCAGGAACCTTATGGGAGAGGGCTAGAGAGAAAATAGATGAACGCCAGCAAACCTAGAGTCACTCCCTGTTATAAGGAGGTTTGCTATTAAAGAGAAAGCAAAAATGTGAAAATAGCTGGAGAAACACTGTCAAGTTTCCTATACACACACATATATGTATACAAATGAATTTAGAACATGTGTGCTGCTAGGAATGAACCCACAGAATACGGCTTAGGTTTCTTAACAGACTTTTCCTATCTTCTTTTATTTCTGGTTTTTAAATTATTGTCTGCCAAACAAATAATTGATAAAGATATCTCACTTTTTTTTTACGTATAACTGAAATATACATGGGTTGCAGATCTGTATATTCAACTAACCACATTCTGAAAACTTTTTGGTCATTATTCTCTAAGAAATCAACATAACTAGTTACACAATATTTACATTGCATTAGATATTACCAGTTATCTAGAGATGATTTAAGTTACAAAGAGTTTGTACATAGATTATATGCAAAACATGCTATACCATTTGGGTATGAGATATGAGCACTTGCAGATTTTTTTAATCTGTAGAGATCTTGGAACAAATTCCTTTCTGATACAAAGGAGCAACTCTATCAATTCAAAAAGATTACTATCAACAGTGATTCCTGGACATTATCCTTATAAAAAACCATGTGATTACAGTAAATTTATTTTATTCTATGTTTTGCCAAATAAGATGATGTAAGAAACAATTGCACACATGCATTTTTATACCTTGGCAATCCACTAAAAAAAAGTATTCTGAAAGCAAGCAACACAAAAACAGGGACTAATCAAATTCCCCAAATATGAAATTATTTTCTTTCCATTTTCTGCATCTTAAGAATACAGGGCTTTTTTTTTTTTTTTTTTTTTTTTTAAATGTGGCTCTTTAGTAGAAGTCAGCCAACATAAAATGGCAGTCCATCCAAAGAACACACTCAAGCTTCAATTAATACATGGATGATTTTTTTCTGGTGCATTTGTGGAGAGTATGTATGTATGGGGTGTATGTGTGGCAAATGCATATATGTGTGCACTTGGAGAACAGAGAACAATGGGCATCTTCTTCTAACACTCATCCACATGTTTCCTTGATTCAAGTCTCTCAGTCAGCCCAGAGCTGCTGTTTCAGTCAAGAAGACCCAATGATTGTTCATTCGTCACCTGCTGGAGAACAGGACTGCAGTTAAACATGCAGGGAATCAAACTCTGGTAGTCTCAGGCTTTCTTGGGCATTTATGCTTGCACATCAACCACTCTAACCCACTAAGCCATCTCCCCAACCCCTTTACATGGATGATCTTAGTCAATATCCATGTTTGTCTAATTCCAATAAGCAAGAATTCTGGTTAAGATGGTAGAAGAATAGAAGCCTTGCCAAAGTAACCTGGGGTGAGGGGAGGGAGAGGCAAGATAACACACAGTACACTCTTCTACCAAAAAGTGAAGGTTGCCTGGAGAGATGGCTTAGCATTTAAGGTGCTTACCTGCGAAGCCTAAGGACCCATGTTTTACTCCATAGAACCCACCTAAGCCAGAGGCAGAAGGTGATGCATGTGCAAGGTCCCACATGTGCACAAAATGGCTCATGTGTCTGGAGTTCAATTGAAGTGGCTGGAGGCCCTTGCAGGCCAATTCTCTCTCTCTCTCTCCCTCTCTCTTTCATGAAAAAGACCAGTCTGTTGGGCTTGCCTCAAAAAAAAGTGAAGTTGTGGGAGGAATTATTAACCCAGGTGAGATCCCTTCAGAGAAGCAGAAAGGAGCTAGGAGCTTCCACAATCACACAGTCAATGAGTATCTATTTCAGACAGTCCTCTGGGAAGAGCTTCTACTTGCCAGGTCCTGCCTCAGCCAGCAAGAGCAGAACTATTGGGAAGAGATTCTCCCATCCCCCCCGCAAAAAATAAAAATAAAAATAAAAATAAAAAACTGAAGGAGAAGACAACAGGGTCCAGCTGAGCAGCTCCAAAACAACTCCAGCCACCTTTCCATCCCCTTCCCTCTCCCATTCATCAGCATCATGAACCACTAGAGACCTCAGGACACCAAGGGATAAAAGCCATCCCCTTCCCCCTCACAGTATCACCATAGCTCATCTGAAGAGCACATCCACCACCCTAACCAGCTGAGCAGAGCCCCCAGTGCCCAAAGAGGGAATAAGCTTCACACTCAACATAGGTGAGACAGAAAGTCACTTTAGGAATCTCATGTAGCATCGAGTGGCCTAAAACTTGCCATGTAGACAAAGGTCATCTTGGCCTCTGATCATCCTACCTCGACCTCCTTAGTGCTAGGATTACAGGTGTACATCAGAACACCTGGCTTTATGCAGGCTGGGTATTGTTCATGCTATTCATGCACTGTCCTAACTGGGCTACATCGTCAGTCCTTCAATGAACATCTTTAATGAAAGTTATACATCTAGCTACACTGAAAGGATACAAGAAATGTTATAACTCTCATAATGTACAACTTAATGTGGTGTGTTGAAATGTGTGCTCACAATGATATTGAATGCTGACTTCCTAAATCTGTGAATGTGACTTATTTGGAAAGTGGGATTTTGCAGATGACCAGGTCTACAGGAAGTCAATAAGGAGCCTTGTTCCCATAACTGTTTCTTTATGAAAAGAGGAAATGCGGGCATAAAGACAGACAGACACAGAAGGATGAGTGGATATGTGATGGCAGAGAGACAAGCTGTTAACAGTACAGCCCAGGGAACTTTCAAGGCTACTAGAAGCAAGAAGAGAATGATGCAAAATCTCCCTTGCCACTTTCAGAAGAAAACAACTCTACTCAAACCTTTATCTTGAACCTATCTCGTCTAGACCTATGGTAAAATAAATTTCTGTTGAAGGACGTATAATTTATGAAAATTTATTATTATAAATTTAGAAAATGAATATAATCCAACTCCACACACCCAAAACCCACAGCACTTTTTTTCTTAATTTGAAATTATATATTTTTTAATTTTTATTTATTTATTTATTACAGACCAAGAGGGGGACAGAAAGAGAGAGAGAAAGAGTGAGAATGGGTGCACCAGAGTGTCTGGCCACTGCAAGCAAACTCCAGCCACATGTGCCAACATGTGCATCTGACTTACATGGAACCTGGATAATCCAACCAGAGTCCTTAGGCTTCACAGGCATATATCTTAACCACTAAGCCATCTCTCCAGCCCCTTGAAATTCTATATGAAAGGCAATCTTAAGGAAATTTGAGTTACCAGTTGATTTTCCCAGGTGCATTAAATAATTTTATCTGCCTGAAAATGAATTGTGTATATAATCAGGAGGCATAAAAATCCTCTTCAAACAAAAGTTCTCATTGTATTTTGCCTGTTAATTTCAGGATGCCCATGACATCTTACTCCTGGCAAAGGAATTTACCAGCACTATCAATGAGCTCCAACAAAACTGTCCTTGCTTGTTTACAAATAGAGTTACAGTTCACCAAGCTCATCAGAGAACAAAGGAGAGTCAATACTTGGAGAATTAATTTTAGATGTACCCAAGCTAAGTTCTGGGTGACCCAACACCAGGTTTGTTGATTATTTTTTAACATCTTTATTGAGATGTAATTCACATACCATAAAATTCTTTCCCAATGTACAATGCTATGAGTTCACAGCTTTGTGCAAGCATCAGCATGATCTAATGTTAGAACATTCATGCCCCAAAGAGCAATCTTTTACTCATGAGCAATCACTTTCCATTTCCTCTCTATCCCCAGCCACAGGCAATTACTAATCTAATTTCTTTCCAGATTTGCCTTGTCTAGAATCGTGCAGTGTGTGTTATTCTAGAATCATGCAGTGTGCGGTTTTTTGAGATTTGTCTCTTCCACTTAGCACAATATTTTTAAGGTTCACCCATGTTGTATAATGTAGGAAGATTAATTCTTCTTTATTGCTGAATTATATTCCACAACATCGATATCCACCATTTTGTTTTACGCTTATGAGCTGATGAACATTTGAGTTCTGTGTTATTTTTGGCTAATGGTGATTCTTGCTTTTATGAAAAGAAATAATCAAATTTTGATTTGGACCTGTATTTTCATTTCTCTTACATTGTACCTACCATTGGAATTGCTGGCTCCTATGCTACTTTGTTCAACTATTTGAGGTACTATAAAACCATTTTGTAAAATAGCTACATTTGGCTGAAGAGATAGTTTAGACATTAAGGCACTTGCCTGCAGAGCCAAAGGACCCAGGTTTGATTCCCCAGTACCCACATAAAGCCAGATGCATAAGGTGGTACATGTTTCTGAGTTCATTTGCAGTGGCTAGAGGCCCTGATGTACTCATTATCTCTTTCTCTAATAAAGAAATAAAATATATAGTAGTACTACCATTGTGTTTTTCATCAGCAAAGAATAAGAATACCAATTTCTCTACTTTGTCATTGTCCACATCCTGGTGGGTAAGGAGTGACATTTTATGATTTTTGACTTGCACCATCTTCTGACTAATGAAGTTGAACATATTTCCTTGTGTTATTAATCATTTACCTTCTTGCATGACAGAAGCATCTATTTAAATCATGTGTGGCCTTTGTCCCTAGTTCCTGGCACACAACTCCTAAAAGATGTGGATTATATTGGATGGAATGAATGTCATTTTTATGCTAATGAATGACTGGTGGTTGGACATTCTCTAGGCAGCTTTAGCATGAGGAGCTACTCAGTAAAAAGAAAAAGATACATTTAGAGGGTTGAAACATCAACTCCACTGGTGACCTCTGGGAGGGGCAAAGGGGTTGTAAGCTAAGTTGTCAAATATTTAGTCAATTGTGCCTATGTACTAAAACCTTTATTAAAAAATATAACCAATGCCAGGAGTGGTGGTGCACACCTTTAATACCAGCAATTGGGAGGCAGAGGTAGGAGGATCACTGTGACTTTGAGGCCACCCTGAGACTATATAGTGAAATCAAGGTCAACCTAGACTATAGAGAGACCCTACGTCAAAAATATAAAATAAATAAATATACACACACACAACTTATCTAAGCACTCTTTTTGAGCATATTCATATGCAGGAGCATGGAACACCACAACTAGCCATATGCACTTCTCTATATGTCTGTTTATGTATTCTTTACAATAAAATAGTAAATATAAAGTACCTTTCTAAGTTCTGTGGGCTGTTCTAGCAAACTGGTTTCTAAGGAGTGACTGGGGAAACCCTTGGTTTATAGCTAGGTGATGAAAAGTATATGATCAGTGTTTGATGCACAAGCATCTTCTAGCACTGAGAGATGTGAGGTGTGGAGCTGGTGTTCACTACAAGTGTGCAGTATCAGAATTTCATTCAACTGGTGGACACTCAGTTGATGTCAGAGTTGGATAACTAATTGCTGGTGTTGAAAAATTTTTGCCCACTTGATAATTGTGGGCTTATGGCTTCATGATTGAATTTATTATAGTATTTTATAAATTTGAGATGGCTGGAGAGATGGCTTAGTGGTTAAGCGCTTGCTGAACAGCTTAAAGACCCATGTTTGACTCTCCAGAACCTAAGTTAACCAGACGCACAGAGGTGAAGCAAGTGCTAGTTCGCACATGCTTACTAGGTGGTGTAAGTATCTGGAGTCTCATTGCAGTGGCTGAGGCCCTGGTGTGCCAATTCTCTCTCTCTCTCTCTCTAAAATAAAAGAAAATAAAATTTTGATATAAGTGTTTTGTCATTTAGATCATATGCAAATGTCTTTCTCAAGGTATATGTTCTTTTTATTTTATTAATGGGATTATTTTATCTTAAATTATTTTACTACTGATGAAGTTTTATTTATGTATTTTTTTCTTTTGTGACACATTCACTTGGTATCATATCTGGGAAACTACTCCGACCCAAAATCAAAGGTATATTTAGGGGCCAGAGAGATTGCTTAGTGGTTAAGGCACTTGCCTACAAAGCCAAAGGACAAGGTTCAGCTCCCCAGTATCCACTTAAGCCAGATACACAAGGTGGCACATGCATCTGGAGTTCATTTGCAGCAGCAGGAGGCCCACTGCCCCCACTTCTCTCTCAAATAAATAAATAAAATAAATACATAAATAATATAATGTTTTTAAAGTTATATTTATGTTTTTAGATTTTTTTGCAGTTTTAACTCCACCCTTAGCTATATAATGTATTGGTGTGTAATGTGTGTTCATGTGTGTGAGGGTGCACACATACCATGGCACACATGTGGAGGTCAGAAGATAATCTTTGGTGTTGAACCTCACCTTTCACTTTGTTTGAGGCAGCGCTCCTCATATGTTGCTTCCTATGCCAGGGTAGTTGAACTAAGAGCTTCTGTGGCTTTTCCTGTCTTTACCTCTCCCTCACTGCAGATACACTAGGGAAATAGACACATGCTACCACATCTGGCTTTATGTGGGTCCTGGGGATCCGAACTCAGGTCATCATGCATACACAGCAAACATTTCTACCACTGAGCTGTCTCCCCAGCGCTAAAATATATTTCGAATAATTTTGTGCATGGTTTGAGGTAAGAGTTCATTGATCATTCTGAGTGCTGTATAGCTTCTAAATCATTGCTAAACCAAAATCAAGTATTAGTAACTGGGTTCCCAAGACTTGTATCCAGCTGTCCAAAGGATGAACCAGGTTGACTAGTTCTGTGTCCTTCACTAAATACAGAATAGCCATTAAGTGTCTGGAGCTGGGATATGTGATCATTGCTACAATGCTACAGGACTCTAAGTCATTCAACTAGACATACTGCTTCTTTCATCAAAGCATAATTAAAAAGAGATCTAAATTTCCCCTCATCCAGTGAAGAATCGTGAACAAAAGAAGAAAATTCTCAGCTGGGCGTGGTGGCACACGCCTTTAATCCCAGCACTCAGGAGGCAGAGGTAGGAGGATTACCATGAGTTCGAGGCCACCCTGAGACTACATAGTTAATTCCAGGTCAGCCTGGGCCAAAGTGAGACCCTGCCTTGAAAAACCCAAAAAAATGAAAAATATAAAAAGAAAAAAAGAAAATTCTGACCACGCAAACTTTTCAAAAACTAAACCATTATGAGATGATATTCACAGTGATCAAATTTTACCAAAGCCTTTTATTTTTTTTATTTTATTTTATTTTATTTTATTTTATTTTATTTTATTTATTTATTTATTTTTATTTGAGAGAGAGAGATACAGAAATAGGCAGGTAGAGAGAGAGAGAGAAGGAGAGAGAGAATGGGTGCGCCAGGGTCTCCAGCCACTGCAAACAAACTCCAGATGCATGCACCCCCTTGTGCATCTGGTTTACGTGGGTCCTGGAGAATCGAGCCTTGAACCGGGGTCCTTAGGCTTCATAGGCAAGCATTTAACTGCTAAGCCATCTCCTCAGCCCCCCAAAGCCTTTTCTTAAAGCCATAAAATTGTGGAAATCAGAAGGCCACAGGAAACCTCACTGAAAGTTGCCATTTAGCTAACCCTCTTTAACATAACTCAGATAGAGGGCAAGTTCATAGCTCTTTCTTTGGGAGATGTTGATGCTGGGCTTGGGAATCACTGGTTGGACTAATCTAAGCACAGGACTGCTATGAATATCACAGTTATGATCTATGTCCACAAGGAATGTAGCCAGTACTCACAGGGGTAGCCTGACTTTAAATAATAAAGATTGTAGGGAACAGATTAAATCCTGTCAGTCAAAAGAAGAATAACTCATATTCATTTCCCCTTAAGTTACTCATGCATTTGATGAAAAAACCATTGCCCCTATGTAAGATAGTAGCCACCACTGTCAAGAAACTATATTAAAACTTGATGATGTTCCAATGTCAGGGTATCATTCTTAACTAATAATGTCTTGGAAACCAACTCCTAGAGGCACAAAGGAGCTACTTAATGTTATAGAAAATATCTTTGGGATGTTCCAACTCAATTTACCCTAGCTGGAATCCATGCCTCATTGTATCCCTTAGTTATAGATGGTGACTATTGTTGATGAATGGTGTGTTTCTTACATTTTCCTTTTAGCAGAAGTTTGCCTTCCTCATCTTCTCTTCTTTCTCCTCCCCTTCCTCCCCTTTCTTATTTATCTCTCTCTTGCCCTCTTTCTCTCTCTTTCTCTCATCTCCAGAAGTATCTAGTCTATGGGAAACATTTCATTAGTTGCAGATGACAAAGAAACAGGTAAAAAAAAAATCTAACTTATGGTACATTATATCAGGATTAAAGGGAGATATTTAAATGTCTGTTGAAGGAAACTGCAACTTCTAAATGTATATTGGAAGAAGTATTTGTAGCTTTCTCTATAGAGTTAGGATAAGATTTTTCCATAATATGCCCATTTCCTTATGGAGTGTATTTGTGGGGGCAGATCATGATTTTGTATCTTTTGTCTATGGTTGTGTCTTTGAAGATACTCTCTACCCTTACCAAAGCTCACCTCCAATAAAGTCAGGTAACCTTCCTCTGGAATCTGTGATGGAGATCTCATCAGTATTCACTCTAGTTCTGGCTGTGATCCACCTAGCTGCATCTAAATCATAGTTTGGAGTATAAATACTTTATTCTTTAGAAAACAATATTAATTATTGAAACTCAGTTGATAAGTATGATATATGCACATGTTGCAGTCAGGTTTGCATTGCTGGCAGCAATCACCCAACCAAGAGCAGCTTTTGATAAAACGAGGTTTATTTTGGCTTACAGACTCAAGGGGAAGCTCCATCATGGCAGGGGAAACGATGGCATGAGGAGAGGGTGGATATCACCCCCTGGCCAACGTAAGGTGGACAATAGTAACAGGTGAGTGTGCCAAACACGGGCAAGGGAAAACTGGCTATACGATCCATCAGCCCACCCCCAAAACACACCGCCTCCAGGAGGCATTAATTCCCAAATCTCCATCAGCTGGGAATCTAGAGTTCAGAACACCTAAGTTTATGGGGGATACCATAATCAAACCATCACATTCTGCCCTGGCCCCCTTAAACTCATAACCATACATGATTCCAATGCATTTTTCCAACTTTAAAAGTCCCCATAGGTTTACCAATCCCAGTGATGGTCAAACATGCCCATAGTCCATAATACCAAAAATAAACCAAAAAAAAAAAAAAAAAAAACAGAATGGCACAGAATAAACATTCACACTGCAAAGGTGGCATTGGGCATAGCACAGAAATATTCATCCAATTTAAACAGGGCATACATCAAACTCTAGCTCCAAGTCCAGCAACTCTAGTCAGTGACAAATCTCCAAGTCTGATCATTCTAACCAGCAACAAGTCTCTGGAATTCCAATTCCACCCCTCCAGCTAGGCTACTCACAGTCCTGGAAAACTTCATCCTGGGGCCAGTGGCTCTCCTTAGCAGCTACCTCATGGTCCCAGCATCTCCACTGGGTCTCCACTGAAAACCACAGTCCATCCCTCCCAGCTCCATTGGGCCGCCATGTAAGTAAACCAGCAAACCTACTTCACACTGCCCATGGCCATTTTCAAAACACAAGACCATGTTGCAAATTCAATAACCCTGTCTTTCCTGCATTACTTATACTCCATAATACCAGGTGGAGTGCCAATTTGATAATCCAGAGGGGAATAAAGCAGACTTTTAAAAATAGGACAAGGGCTGGAGAGATGGCTTAGTGGTTAAATGCTTGCCTGTGAAGCCTAAGGATCCCAGTTTGAGGCTCGATTCTCCAGGACCCATGTAAGCCAGATGCATAAGGGGGCACATGCATCTGTAGTTCGTTTGCAGTGGCTAGAGGCTCTGGCGTGCCCATTCTCTCTCTCTCTCTCTACCTGCCTATTTCTGTATCTCTCTCTCTCTCTCGAATTAATAAATAAATAAATAATTTAAAATATATTTTAAAATAGGACAATCCTTCAGCATTCAGGTCCCTTCAAGATTGCATTTTTTCTATTGTCCAGATGCAGGTCAGCTGGCCCAATCTCAATAGTTGTAATCTCTCATACAATTGCTGCTAAACAGTTAGCAGTTTTAGCCAAAATATTTCATTTCTGTGTCATATCTCTTTGCACACACCAGTCCATTTCTATGTAATGCAGTCCTGCACAAATTCTGACATGGAAATAACAGCAAGTCTCTCACACAAACTGCTTCTAGCCCAGTCCAGGCAAAGCTCTTTTTCACCCTCATAAGCCACATCTCACAGTCCTTAGTTCTTACTGCATTCAGGTTTTTCAACTCTGACCAGAATAGTCCATCAAGCGGTTCTTACAGCACTGCAAGGCATCTCTTACGCCAAGAGTTCAAAACCTTCCACATTCCTCTTGAAAATCAGCTCCAAAAGGTTAAAGTCACTCAGTCAGGTGTCTAGCAGCAAATGACACCACTCCTTGGTACCAAGTGCACTGTTGCAGTCAGGATCACATTGCTGGAAGAAATTACCTGGCCAAGAGCAGATTTGGGGAATAAAGGGTTTATTTTGGCTTACAGACTCTAGAGGAAGCCCCTTGATAGCAAGGGGAAACAAAGGCATGAGGAGAGGGTGGAACATCACCCCCCTGGTCAACATAAGGTTGACAATAACAACAGTAGAGTGTGCCAAACACTGGCAAGGGGACACTGGGTATAAAAACCATAAGCCCACCCCCAATAATACACTGCCTCCAGGAGGCATTAATTCCCAAATCTCCATCAGCTGGGAACCTGGCATTCAGAACACCTAAGTTTATGGGGAACACCTGAATCAAACCACCACAGCACATATCAAATTATTAGGGAACATGCTTGCTTCTTGTATATGTGAATAGATGTCAGCCACAGTGCTGCCTGCACACATACTTCTGTAGAGATCCATTTCTTCAGCTACTGGCCACAGAAAATACCACATATTATGCCAGTCTGGTCTGAAGTACAATGCAGCAGACTCATCAGAAATGTGCTAAAAATAGCCAGCTCTGATTGTAATCAGGGAGTATGTGCATTTCTTTTCATCTTAATGTTCTGTTTCATTTTCACATTCTCCCCCTCTTGTGGTTCTTATGACTTTTGATTCTGGCCAATCGAAAAGCTAGTGAGTTCTCTCATCCAGGCTAGTGTTTTGAATTCTAACCATCAATCAGCTCAGCTTTCTCAAGTCATTCTGTGAACTCTCAGGACTGCAACATAGTAGCACCACTCACTCTCTTCTGCACATTAATCTATTGCAGGTTCTTATTAGGGATTTTAGACTGGCCTTAGAAAAGAGGTCAGCTTTGACCCCAGTCCCTGGTAGATGCAACTCTCCTGAGTCAGCCAGTCATAGACACAAAGTGCAAATGTTAACACTTAAGAAATGGTACCTGACTCAATAACTAGCATGTTCCTACCACACTTCCACAGCCAGTCAGCAACTGGATTTTATTTACACTGGAGAGCACATTCCTCACTTTTGTCCATTTGCCTTGGCTCAAGGCCCAGCTGTTTCTAAAATGTTCTCTTTTCTCTACAAAGGTTTCTTAGAGTTCCCACAGAAATATTTTCAGAATATTCTCCTTTTCTATTCTTTCAACTTTTCCCTTTTCTGCTTTAAAAGCAAGGTACTGCTTTTCTGACTTCACTGCCTGTTCCCATCAATTCTGTCCAAGAAGCCAGCTAGGGAGTAGACCTTTGGCTACCATGGATTTGTGACTACCCTTGACAAATCTAACCCCCATGGTCAGACCAATCGGGTCACGTGTCAAAGAAAGGGGTTGCACCAGGTCCAGCTATGATTTATCTCTACCTTTGATTCAAACACTTTACAGTTAAAGTGTTTTGAATTTCTCATACTTGTTGGTGCAGATTTTCCCATGGAGAGGCCATTATACCCAGAGTCTGCATTGAATGGTTAGCAACCCACAGCTTTAGGCACCAAATGTTTCCTAGCTGTTCATTTCTCAGTTGATTCTTAATTCAACCAAAGTACATGTGTGTGCAAGTGCGTGCCTGTGGTGTGAGCTCACATACCCTGCAGGATGTGTGGGAAGAGAGCCCTGGAAGGAAGTGTAGAATATGATTTTTTGCATCTGTCCCTCAAACAAAACTGCTCTAGATTTTCTGATTTGCTTCCTTAGTTGCAAGGTTAAGGACAGCGGCAAAATAGAGCATTCCCACACCAAAAGAAGGAAAAAAAAATGTCACTTTTTACAGAGAGGAAGATTTCCTTTTTATACCTTATCTGATGTAGTTGAAATTTTATATGTAATCTGGTTTTTATACATGCAGAGTGTAGAGATGGGACTATATCAAATGTTGAACATGTACTGAGAGGTAGGAATAATTCTGAATAGCCTATAAGTTTCTGTAGCCTGTCTATATTCCCTTTGAATACCTCCATCCCTGCCTCATACTAGTGTGTTCTCCTGACCTTGATTCTTCATCAACCATGAATTTCAACTTACACAGAGGACCTTAGAAGTCTAGCTGAGCACCATACTTTATAAGACCCACTTTTAAAATTCCAGCTTACTGTTTCACAAATCTGTTTCCTGTGAAAATGTGTTTGAAAAAAGAAAGTACATTTTCCACAGGAAATGTTTTTAAGTTGATGATTTAAGTAAGATGAAGCATATTTTGAAATCTTTAAAATGGAAAAGGGGGGCTGGAAAGATGACTTAGTGGTTAAGTGCTTGCTTGTGAAGTCTAAGGACCCTGGCTCAAGGCTCGATTCCCCAGTACCCATGTGTGCCAGATGCACAAGGTGGTACATGCATCTGGGGTTCATTTGCAGTGGCTGTAGGCCCTGATGCGCCCATTCTCTCTCTCTCTCTCTCTGCTTCTTTCTCTCTCTGTCTGTCATTGTCAAATAAGTAAATTTTAAAAATGGGAAAAGCAAAGTATTGTGTAAGTGGGATATATAGATGCATGCATTTATCAAAGCCTATACATATATATATATATATTCCTTATAAAAGACATAAATAAACATGAAACCTTGGGTAATAATATAGGTGATGAAGAACCTAAGTGTATATATAGCAATGACATCCTTTGTAAGCCTTTGAAAATAGGATGGATAGATTTCTGATCAATAAAAATACAGAACAATAATAATTATAAAATTGAAATTATTGGTTTCATGGTCTGAATCTTTGTATGTCCTTACATCTTGGTAATGAAATCTACCCTCAAGTAAGGTATTTGTACATGAATCCTTTGAGGGGCTGATGAGATAATGAAAGCCAAACCCTTATGAACAGAATTAGCATCCTTTAAAAGGGGCCCCAGAGACATGCCTTCCAGAATCACAAGAAATAAAGCTGATAAGTACCAACGCAGGGCTGGAGATTGTTTGATGGGTGAAGCTCTTGCCACACAAGCATGAAGACCTGACCTTGATCCCTAGAACCTGCATAAAGACAGGCATAGTAGTACATGTCCATAATCCCAATACTCCTACAGTGAGAGGGGAGACAGACACAAGAGAACCTTGGAAGCTAGCAGGCCACCTCCCCTGGCATATTAGCAGAGAAGAAAAGACTCTGCCTCAGGCAATGTAGAAAGCAAAGTCAGACATCCATGGTTGTCCTCTAACCTCCACACATATGCCATGACACAGGTGAGCCTTACACAATTAAACATACTCTCATACACACATACATATGCAAAGATTTTTTTTAAAGTATCCAGGGGCTGGAGAGATGGCTCAGAAGTTAAAAGCACTTGCTTGCACACCTGATGTCCAAAGTTTCATTCCCCAGTACCCAACATAAAGCCAGACACATAAAGTGGCACATATGTCTGAAGTTCCTTTGCAGTGGCAGGAGGCCCTGGCATGTCCATACCCACTCTTTCTCTTTCCCATAAATATGTTTTAGACAGCATTCAGCTGAAAATATTTTGTTATATCAGATGAATTAAAACATGAACATATAGATATTCTCTGTGAAACTTCTTCAACTTTGCTGCTCATCATCTTGGGAGTGAGGTACACAGCAGTCAGAACTAAGAATTTGGGGTATGGTCCAAGAATGACAACTCTATAACATGTTATGCAAGCTTTCATTTCACTAGGTTTCCCCATCTATAAAACGAGGGTCACAATTGAGTTATCTTACGTGTGATACTCTATCTTTCCTACAGCAAGCTGTATCAAATGTTAAGAAACCTTCCATTCATAAGAAATTGGGGTTTTCATTTATTGAATTTATGAAGTCTAAAGGAAACATTAAAAATCCTATCCAATACTTTACCAACTATCAACTTCTACAACATCTTGCTGATAGTCTCCTGGCTTTCAGTGAAAACTTCTTGCCAAGTGCTGAAGCCAGAAATGCAGTGAGCAGGAATTTCTCTAAATTGGGGTTAGTAAAGATTGGTCTAAATAATTTGAGAGAGAAAGCATTATACTGCTTTCCAAGATGCTGTTACAAAATGACTCTATTGTGACTGTACTCACCACTAACCTTTCAGACCTCACAGCTCTGTACTATGATGCTCAGGCAGAGTGACAACTACCAAAGGATTTGGGGCTAGTCTGAAGGGAGATCTTCTTCATTACTCCTATGTTTTGTTTCACCTCTAAATCATATCTCCTATTCCCAGACCAAAATGTCCACCATTATTAGTTAATGATATGAATGAAGGATCAGTGTCTTATTAAGGATTCAGAGGCTGGGAAGATGGCTTCCTCTTTAAAGTGTTTGGCTATAAGCACAGAAACCTGAATTCTGGTCCAAGCACCAAGATAAAATCTGGTGTGATGGTGCACACCAGGATCCCAGCGCTTGAGAGGCAGAGACAAGAGAATCTGTAGGGCTTTCTGTCTAGCTAGTCTAGCTGAACCAGTAAGCTCTAGGTGAAGTGTCTCAAAAAATAACATAGAAAGCAATTGACATCTGATGCCAACCTCTGGCCTCCACATGTATGTGCACATCCATGCATATGCACCCACAAACCATATATATATGCAAAGTAAAAAGAGTCATCTCCTGGACTGGGTAACATATTACAATTATGAATGCAAGGGCAGAGACAAGATTGGATGCATTTTTATATCACTTACAGAGCCTAGTGTGCATTCTGCCATGAGGTAAATCCTCACAATCTTCTACGTGGGTGAATGAATGAGCAGGTGGGTAAGAGGATTAGCTCCTGTGAAGGGAAGACTGGACCAAAGAAGGCTAGACTCATGAGAAGACAACATAGTGTATAACAACTAACTGATGATTAATCCAATTCAACAGACCAATACAGAAGTTCACAACTCTGTTCTGTGAAGGGCCAGGAGTGAGTATTTCAGGCTCTGCATCACACAGCTTTTATTGCAACTCTTTAGCTCAGTCATTTTAATGAAGAAGCAGTCATAGACAATGCATAAACCAAAGGGTATAACTATGTCCCTATGAAATGTTATTTTTTCATACTGAAATTTGTATTCCCATTAGTTTCCACATGTGACAAAATATGCTTCCTTTGACTTTTTCAACCACTGAAAATACAGATAATCCTCCTTAGCTTGCAAGCCCTCTGAAAGCAGGCAGCAGTTGAATTGGCATTAGGGTTACAGCTGTAGAACTCTGCACCAATATGTCCGGAATCCTGACACAGAGGATAACAAAGCTTCTTATCATACATATCCTCAAGTAGAAATATTAAAAGGCTCACTCTAAATGCCTTCCCTTTGTCCTCGTCTCAAGCACAAGAAAAATGTACAATTCTCCCATGCCTGATCCCTAAGTCATCTTTGTAAAATAGCTGTGATTTCTTAAATGGTTTTTCATTTGTCAGCTTCTTTCCCGGCTTTCTTTCTCTCACCTTCCCCACTTCACTCTATTTTTTCACTGTGTGAGTTTGTTCTCTCACTAATAAATTTTTCTTTTACTACCAGAAGCATTACTGCACTTGGCATTTTTAGTGAGGATGCTGAGATTTCTCCAGTTTGGTTTATCACCTGTCTTTTCACAATCATGGACAGCCTCAGACCTTCCTAAATGAAGGATTGATGCTTACACAGCATGACCCACACCTGGAAATCTATTAACAATTAACAGCCAGTAAAAACAGAAAACCCAAAGATCATGAGGCTGCCAGCCTGGTGGGAGGTAAGGGCCAAAGCATAGCGCTAGAAATTCACAGACTTAATCTCTGGATACCTATCTAATGGCTTCTGAAACACTCCACCCATCATAACTACTATTCAAAGATAAGCTCTGCTAAATGTGCATGATCACATGTGAAGCCAAACTGAGACAACATGAAGGTGAGGGTTGTTAGTGGTGGTTGCTTTATCACCAAAATGCCACTCAACAAAATGTGCTCCTATCAAAAGGACTTGCACCCAGCAGACACCTCCTCCATAGGAATAGCATTTAAATCAGGACTAGCATCTGGAGGCTAGGAAGATGACTCAGCAGTTAAAGGTGCTTATTAGCCAAGTCTGTCAGCCTGGGTTCAACTTCCAAGCTGCCTGTGCAAACCACATGCAAAATTGGCACAAATGTCTGGCATTCTTTTACAGTGACAAAAGGCCCTGGCACATCCATTTGAGTGGGTACACACACACACACACACACACACACACACACACACACATAGATAAATTATTTTTAAAGAATAGCTTGTGTCTAAATGCACTGTTTAAAAAGTAGGGGAAACTTTGACCTGAAGAAGGACTGGAGAAGGATCAATGGAGCCACTACATCTTTACATTGTTTT
This sequence comes from Orientallactaga sibirica, assembly GCA_036365145.1. Taxonomy (NCBI): domain Eukaryota; kingdom Metazoa; phylum Chordata; class Mammalia; order Rodentia; family Dipodidae; genus Orientallactaga; species Orientallactaga sibirica. The sequence goes on along the minus strand of JAEOAD010000029.1, from coordinate 22,265,913 downwards.
TGTTTTGTTTGTTCGTTTTCATTTTTCTAACATAGCCCAGCAGTAACTTTTAGCAATGAATAGAAAGATTTTGGAGGGAAGCATTTTTTTTTTAATTTTATTTATTTTTGGAGAGAGACAGACAGAGAGAGAGAGAGAGACAGACAGAGAGGGAGAGGGAGACAGATAGAGATGGGCACTACAGCAGTTTCTCAGCTGCTGTGACCGAAATCCAGATGTGTGCGCCCCCTTGTGGGCAAGTTCGGCATTGCGCCCTTGCCTCACTTTGCATCTGGCTAAACGTGGGACCTGGAGATTGGAACCAGGATTCTTAGGCTTAGCAGGCAGGCGCCTTAACCGCTAAGCCATCTCTCCAGCCCGAGGGAAGCATTTTTAATGCTATGAATATAATGAGAACTGAGAAGGAAAAGTGGAGATCCTTGCTTGATTGCCAAAGCAAACCAGTCTGTCAAGGGATGAGAATGCCATCCCTTTTAGTTGTTTTTGCTTTGGTTTTATGAGTGTGAATTTATGTGTGTGTTCATGTGTGTGTGTGTGCATGCACACAGAGGTCAAAGGACAACATCAGGTGTCATTCCTCTCATGCGCTGTCCACACTTTATTTGTTGTTGCTTTTTGAGACAAGGTCTCTCATGAGCTTGCCAAGTAGACTAAATTGTTCAGCAAGCCACAGGAATCCTCCTGTCTCCACCTCCCCCGTGTTGAGATTAGAAGCACACACCATAATGCCCAACTTTGTTGTGAGAGTTTGGGTTCTGGAGCAGGAACTCAGATCCTCATGCTTACTTTTCTCACTGATTTATCTCTGCAGGCATCTTTTAGTTTCTGATAACAAGTTATCAGAAAAGGAAGACAATCCTTTACGTGTGAAGCTGCATAGGGGGTAAAGGGAATGGAGTGCATTAGGTAGATGCTTTCTCCCTCTTCCCTTTCACATAAAACAGCTGTAAGAACAGCCTGTAATTGTGGTCTTGTCCTGCAATCTTTCTGCTATTGGAAAAGTGGTGCTTTTATACACAGTCCTAGTTCCCAATTGACCCATCTTTGCACAACTGGTTTCTCTGGAATGTTGCTGCATAGTGAAGTAGATATCAAACATTCCAGACCCAATTGGATAGTATTTAAATCCATTAGTCTCAAATGCATTCAGAGGAAGCCCTGGCAACCAAAGGGAGGCATGAAGATTGAAAAGACAGCAAACTAGAGCCTGCCACATGAGCATGCCTGGTGATGTCCTGATGGCCTGGTGTGACGTTGCATTTCAAATGTGCTGATACATGCATTGCTGTCTGCATTTGGTTCACTTCAGTCATCACAGGGTTGGTCTTATTAGATAAGAGAGCCATCCTTCATCTGTGCTCCATTCACTGGCCCATGGAGATGGACCATTTTCACAAACTGCTAATTCTGAAAGCCTTCAGTGGCTGGAGCCAGGGAAAGGAGAAAAAAAGACCCCACAGTTTAAAGGCATGCTCTGAATTTGCTAATAGGCGTGCATAGTCCTTTTGGAACTAAAATAGAATTTTTGATGAAGTACCTTGTGGCAAATTTGAAATATTAGCCTGGGGGCCTCAACAAGACATAATTCACTCCACTGGTGAGAACAAATCTCATTTCCACATCCATTCCTCTAAACTCATTACTGACCCTGGGGAAAATGCTAGCCTGGAGCAAGTTTTAATAAAGACAGTGGTGGACCGTTGCTATAGTACTAAATGCAATAATGAGCAACAAGCCACTTGGTGGCAATAGACCCCTGGTCCTGTGGAGACACAGGATGATAGCTTCTGAAGGACTTAATGGTGCACCCATAGCAGAACACAGCATCCAACAATGATTTCATTACTTGAAGCAGTAGTTTGTTGCATAAGACACACCCCAGGTTAAACCGCATCTTGATCAGCTTGCTTGTAAATGAACAATTGCTGAGAATAACTTACTATAAATTATTTTTGACTTATAAAAATAAAAACTGAACAGAAAGATACAATAGGGGAAAGAAGAAATAATGATAATTTTGAGGCTAAAAAGATCTATATTCAGGCTGGGGAGATGGCCCAATGGATAAAGCACTCACTGCACAACTCTGAGGACCTGATTTCTGATCCCCAGACCCCAGACTGGAAGCTGTGGTGGGTTTCTGTAATCTAAGTGCACCTATGGTGAGAAAAGTAATAAAGGCAGAATTTCCAGAAAGCTCTTGACAGTAAAGTAGTGAACTGTTGGGGTCCCCCCCAAGGCCAGCTCAAGAGGGATGATAGGGTCTCTGCCGAATTGGGGTGAGCAGCGCGGAGTCATGACACAGCCAGATGTTGGGGTCCCCCCCAAGGCCAGCTCAGGAGGGACGATAGGGTCTCTGCCAAATTGGGGTGAGCAGTGCAGAGTCACAACACAGACTCCGGGAGTTGGGTGAGAGCGGAGCGAGAATCCACAAACTCGTTTATTCAGGAAGTGCACATGGGTTTTAAGGGGCTGTTAATCCTTGTATGGGGCGGTCCCCTTTTGGTGACCAATGACAGCTTGTCTCTGGGCAGGACATCTCTTAGTAGGCTTCTCGCGAGCATGGGGCTGTAACTGTTGTCACATCGAGCCTGCGCAAAACGCCATTTTTACAGAAGCCACTTCCTGTTGTCTTCTGCCATGCGGTCTGGCTAGGACCAGGCCTGTATTGTGCCATACAGTGAACAATGGAAGACCCTATCTAAAAATGTTGTGGACGTCCATGACCAACTTAAAAGTTATTCTCTGACCAATTTTATGTGTTTGTTCATGAGATATATATATATATATATATATATATCGTACTCACAATCTCTCACACACAGTAAATAAATAGATCGAAATTCAAAATATAAGTTCAAAATATATAAATATATTCCCTCTTTGGGCTCAATCTGTCCCAGTAGAAGTATACTCTTACCTAGACATAAGTTATCTGTATGATCAATGTTGTTATGTTTTCTGCCATATCCTTAAACATCATCTTTTTATATAATAGATAGCAGTAAATACATATAAACAGGGTCTACTTTGCAGGTTGATTATGAAGAACAAAAGAACTAATAATATAAGTAAAACTTCTAGCATGTTTCTGACACAAGAGAGTGTCACAAAAAATTCAGAACAGATAAATAGCCAATATAAAGGCCCCTGGTGGGGAAAAAATAAACATGCAAAGTGCTTCAAATGTGGGGTTCTGGCAAGATAGACAGGTCCATGGAGGTCAAGGGTTATGTAGAAAAAACATGGAAAAGAGTCATGTAGCACACATTCAAACTCCAAACACATTTATATGAAGAGCCATTAGCCAGTTCCAACAGCTCGGCAGCCATTCTTTTTCCTCAGTCCTTAGCTTCAACAGTGGGTTGGAAGGTTCCTCTGCTTTGCCAGCATGCACCTGGTCCACACAGTCAAAAATCTAGACCATTTTTCTAAACAATATACACATGAGCTATTGGGAGGGAAGTACTCATGTACCCAGAGGGGAAGCATGTCCTGACTTGTTGTTGGACCTTCCCCTTAACTTCTCACTGCATCTAAAGTGCCCATCCACTTCAGCCACATTGTCACAACATTCTTCATGACCACTTGATGGCTTTTCCATTTATTGTCTTTGGCTTTTTCTTTGACCATAGCTCTGATAATGTAATTTTGACATATTCTTCACATATTTATTACTCTAAATCACTTCTCCACTAAGAGTGAAAGAGACAAAAAGAGTGCATTCTCATGCAATGAGAATATTCTCTAACTCTTTCTTGTCTTTCTTACATTTTTCATTTGTGTTTATAAAGTACATATCTTCCCGCGCGCGCGCGCATGTATGTGTATCCCCCCCAAAAAAATTTCTGCAAAGTAAAAAGTCTTCTTGGTACATATATCCATGGGTTAGGCACTAGGCTAGTCAGTTGTCTGATCTCACAAATACTTAATAAAAAGAAATCAACAGGCACCTGCTTCATATTGTATAGGCAGGGACAAATTACCTTTGTGTGACTCTCAGGGACTTCCTACAGACTTCTTAAGTTACCATACACAAAGCAATTAGGAGGAAAAGCAACACCATTGTACACACATGTAACGAGGGGATGTCTCCGCTTAGTCATTCACAGGCAGGAAACCTCTGCAGGCTCTGGTTTAAATTCTGGAGTACCAGCTGTCCAAGTAGCAAGCCAAAGAGCCCTAGAGCTTATGTAGTATTATCAAGGCCAGTGTACTCCAACCTTGCTCTCTAGCCTCCCAGATTCTCCAGCTTGTTCTAACCCATTCCCATCTATCCTTTCCTTTCTCCTCAGTGTGTCTTTAAGCATACATCCCCTAAAGAAATAACTGTAGATAGCAGAAAATCATCATAAATAGGTTTCAAGACTGCCTCCTTATTCAGAAAAGAGAAAGTAAGGAAACATTACTGCCACTCTCATGAGAGGCTGCTCAACGTTTTATTTATTTATTTATTTATTTATTTATTTATTTATTTATTTATATACTATTTGGTTTTTCAAGGTAAGGGTCTCACTCTGGCACAGGCTGACCTGGAATTCACTATGTAGTCTCAGGGTGGCCTCTAACCCATGGTGATCCTCCTACCTCTGTCTCCCAAGTGCTGGGATTAAAGGCATGCACTATCACACCCAGGCTTTTTCAACCTTTTTTTAAAAGAAAGATAGATAACGATAAAACCTTCTCAAAATAATAAATCTACTTCCTGATTGGTAGAATTAGAATGAGAGTGATCCTGGAGCATTAAAAGTTTGTTTTCACTGGGCATGGTGGCGCATGCCTTTAATCCATCACTTGGGAGGGAGAGGTAGGAGGAACGCCGTGAGTTCGAGGCCTCCCTGAGACTACATAGTTAATTCCAGGTCAGCCTGGACCAGAGTAAAACCCTTCCTCGAACAACCAAAAAAAAAAAAAAAGTTCCTTTTCACCGGGAGCAAAATGGAACACAGAGCTGTCCTGATCATTCCAGAGCTATGAACTGATCAGTTCCCATTTTATATTAACTATGAACTGCATCCAAGAGTAAATGTCAGGTAAGCTATCCATAGCTAATAAGTAAACATTCCTGGGGTTGGAGAGATGGCTTAGCAGTTAAGGCACTTGCCTGCAAAGCTTAAGGTCCCCAGTTCAATTCCCCAGGACCAACGTAAGCCATATACACAAGGTAGTACATAAGTCCGGAGTTCCTTTGCACTGGCTAGAGGCCCTGGTGCAAACATTCTCTATCTTCCTCTTCCTCTCTCTTTCAAATAAAAAGTAAAAATAAATATTTTTTTAATTCCCAAGTGTCAGAATTTTGGAAGTAACAAAAATAAGACCATATATATGTGTGTGTGTCTGTCTGTAGATAGATAGATGATAGATAGATAGATAGATAGATAGATAGATAGATAGATAGATAGATGATAGATATACAGATTTGTAGGCAAAGAGAGTGTATTAGTAATTTTTCTTATTGCTTTGATCAAATACCTGACAAGAATAAACTGATGAAGAGTTATTCTGGCTTTCACTTTTAGGTATATAATCATGGAGGAGAAGGCACTATGTGAGGTAGTTGGTCACACTGCATCAGTAGTCAAGAAGCAGAGAACATACAGGCAGGAGGGATGGGCTAACAAACCTAATGCCAACTCTCAATAAGCCATTTCCTCTAGTACGGCCCCACCTCCTAAAGGTTCCACAACCTTCCAATATAGTGACACCAGCTGGGGAACCAAGGGTTCCAACACGTGAGCCCATAGTGGCAGGCATTTCTCATGCAAACAAAAACAAAATGTGAGGAAAGGCTTCTGGGGCTGATGATTGCACAATGACAAGCAAATGGAAAAGCATTTATCACCAAGTTGAATGTTGAGTATATGTAACAGGTGAAGTGAAAGCAGGGGAACTGAGGATACAGCAGAAAGGACAATTCATGAATTAATTTTGGCTGTGTTTATATTTCTATTATCAGTGCTAATAGTTTGAAGTAAGATTCTCTGTCTTCATTAGAGGTTGTGAGTGAATCATAACATGTGACTTTCCATGAGTACCTTTGTTGTTTCCAAATACTATGCGTGTGGCATCAGCTTATATTTTCACAATGATCAAGTAATAATCAATAGAAACAACTTGACTAAGCTAACATCCCCACTAAATTTTCTTGCTTCTCTCTTTGGGTATAACAAACCAACCTTCTTCAGCTTTGAAGGAGCTCATTTGTAGACCATAATTGATCCCCATTCTGTATCCCTCTTGTTACCTTCCTCAGACATTCCTCTTGCAAACAAGCACCTCTAGACAAGGACTTGGATTGGAAATGTACAAACTTGCAAGATGGAAATTATTGGTACTCAGCATGCACGTACCTATGGAAATTCATTTCTGCCTTGAAAAAGAGAGGAACAGCTATTCTTTCTTGTTGACTTCGTACAGTTGTACTCAGACTTGTACTCTGACAGCAGCATGTGATTTTAATGTGTGTGTGCCTATGTGTTTATGTTCATGTGTGTGCAAGCTCATGTGACATTTATACATATGCATGTGGAGGCCAAAGGACCACCTCAGGTGTCATCCTCAATAACTATGTCTCATTGGCTTTTTTCCTCCTTTTTCCTCCTTCCTTTTTTATTGTTTTTACAAGGTCTTTTTCATTAATTTATTTTTATTAGTTACAGACATATTTAGTATGCAAACAACACATGTTGGTACCATCCTTTCCCCCATCCCTGCCTCTTTTCTGAAGGGGCCCTCCTCGTTGGGGATGTAAGTTATCCCTGTGGAGATTGTGGGCTATGTATTGTGGGGGACAGCCATCAGTTATGTGAGAGGCAATGCCTCTGTGCATAATGTCCCCATTTGTGGCTCTAACAATCTTTCTGCCCCCCCCCTTCTGCAAAGTTCCCTGATCCATGTTGGGTGCATTTTAAGTCTGCTTCAGTGATGGGCTCTTAGGAGCCTCTGGATCTCTGGTTTGGTAGGTGTTGAGTGTCCTCAGTGTCTTATCTCCTTCACCCTTGTGTTGTTATGAGGTTCACCAAGAAAGCAGCACTCTTGCTCATTTCCCCAATTCCTCTGTGGTTTCAGCTGGGGCCAGGCTGAAGTAGGACGGGTTGTTTCTCTCCTCAGGTCCTGGATCTTGTCAAGTAATAGATTGGTTGGTTGGCAAGCCTAGATTTCTGGCTCTTTCTGCTTTGCCAGCATTGGAAAGGCGTATTTCACCATGTCTAGCACTTTTCACATGTGTACAGGGATCAAACTAACTTGAGTTTTCATGCTTGTGAGGCAATATCTTTACTGACTGAGGCATCTCCCAGCCCATATCATTTAAATTCTAGACTTATGCCAACCTGCATAGAAGAAGAAGGATGGATAAAGGCAAAGAACTGAAAGGAGGGAAAGGTCTTCATCCACAATGGCTCATGAACATGGTTTCTACAAAGGGAAACATGGTTTCTAAAAAGCAAGGGGATCAAGGGGTAATATGTAATCATTTTGATTACCAAAACACAGTATAAATGGGAGGGAAGAGTGGAAGGAGAGAGAGTAAAGGAAAACCCAAAAGCAGAGTCATGGAAAATCCCACACAACTTCACTTTTAGTTATTATTTCTGGAAATATTTATGGCTTTTTCTACAAATAATTCAAAAGAATCTGACTAAATCCATACTTCTATAAAGCTAGACCTGCAGAAACTGACATTTTCTTTTCTTTTGAAAAAGCTATTTTTTTGTTTCCTTAAATGGAAAATTTCAGTGGCACATCTTATTTTAGAATCTCTAAGTTTATCTGCTTTTTTCTTACCCCCTTCTTCCCCCTCCTTAAATTAGAGCTGTTGGCTAATTTGTGACTTTGTTATTTCTGGGCACATTTAGCTTGGCCTTTAGAGTCAGATGTTAAAGGTGGTGATTGCGCAGGAGGGGAGGTTGGGGGTGGGGTGGGGGAGGACAAAATCTTCACTGTAGGAAGATTAAATGACAAGAAGACTAGAGTTGCCATCTGCTGGAGGAGGGGAAGAATGACATTTGACACTATTTGCTACAGAAAAGCTAAATTCATTAGTCAAAATAATAAATCTCCATGTGCTGTGTATTGCCAGTTAAGGGCTAACAAATGGCCAAGGTGTGCCATTATCTTAGAACGGTAGTGTTTGGATACGGAGGATGATATATGGGGGAAGTCAAACCATAGCATGCTCTCTGCCTAGCCCATGCCCCCATGTACTCTTCCCACGATGAGGAATGTTGCTTTATACTCTTTGATATGCCAGCCTCTTCCTTCAACATGGATTTCTCACTTTAGCCAGTGTGACTCTGAAAATGGTGATGGGATTTCTTTGATGAATTTGCCTAGTCATTGCTTCCAGGTTCTCTTTCTGCTTTAAATATCAAACAAAATACATGGAGCTTACTTAGGCTCTAAAGAAAGCGCACTGTACTGAGAGCTAGAAATGGGAGATGGACAGTCTTAGGTTGTCCACCAGCTACCAATGTGCCCATAAGCCAAACACTGTAATATTTGGCATTTAAAAAATAAAAAATAAAAAACTTAAATACTACTCAGGATGGACTGCAGAGTCTAAATGCTCTTTCAGGTCCTTTTTGCTTCTCTAGTTCTTTGAAACTGTAAGTATTCCAAACTCACATAGCACTTATAACATGAATATTCAAGCTAAATTCTCATCATTGCTTCTACAGAATGCAGTGCATCTGTATCTAATGGCCTGATTAATCAGCCATACCATCTCCTTTGCCAGTGAAAGGAAAAATATTTTGGCCCTTCTTATGTTGTAGAGAAATGGGCAGTTATTTAAACTTGATTTCTCTGATGTTGTGTTTGTCCCAGTAACTGACTGCCCGAAGTTCCCTGATCAGTAAAGATGATGTGAAATGGCTGAGAAGGTAGAACTGCTAATAACCTCTAAAACAAGAAGTGGAAGCTGACATTAAGGGACTAACCTAGACTGGAGTCATCGGTAAAGGCTAAAATGGATGCAGTCATTTAACTGGCAAAATTCTTCCTTCTCTGAAAAAAAAAAAAAAAAACATTAATCTTTCTGTGGCTCAAAGTAATTGTATATCTACAGCCTACAAGGCAGTCATTGCCTCCTTGCTAATCAACTTTTGTCCTCCGAATCTAGGGTGACTTCCCACCACCTTCTCTGGAATCACTAGTGTTTGATGCCCAAAAACTTCATTTGGCAAGTGACAGACAGCTTTTCATTCATGTATTCATTCAATAAGTATTCAATTCACATATTCCCAGGTAGGATGGAAGAATGAAAAGCCTGGTTCTCATAAAGCTTGTTTTTAGTTATGGAAAGGAAAAACCTACTCAGACAGGAAATCATAGCCAAGGGCAATACGTGCTGTGGCAGAGATTGAAACAGGTGGTATGCTCATGACCCTTTGCCTCTATGCGTTCTGTGGTCAGAGGCAGTGATCTCACACTGAGTGGCAGGGGGCTGTGCAGAGGAGGGGAAGGGTATGCAGAGAATAGTTCAAAGGGAGAAGTGCTGGAATATAATCAGCAAGTGGGAGTTAAGGAAAGATGAGAGGAAGGTTGCAGGCAAGACCCAGGTGGGCTGGAGTTCCAAGGTTATGCTGACAAATGAGTTTATTCCAAACACTCTGGAAAACCACAGTAAGAAAAATACTTGGGCTGGATAGATGGCTTAGCAGCTAAGGCACTTGCCTGCAAAGCCAAGGGAATCAAGTTCAATTCCCCAAGACCCACATAAGACAGATGTACAAGGTCACCCATGTGTCTGGAGTTCATTTGCAGTGACTGGAGGCCCTGGCATGCCCATTCTCTATCTCAAATAAACAAATAAATAAACAAAATGAAAACCAATTGAAAAAAATCTTAACTAAATCTTACCTTAGGCCGGGCGTGGTGGCGCACGCCTTTAATCCCAGCACTCGGGAGGCAGAGGTAGGAGGATTGCCGTGAGTTCGAGGCCACCCTGAGACTACATAGCTAATTCCAGGTCAGCCTGGACCAGAGTGAGACCCTACCTCAAAAAACCAAAAAAAAAAAAAAAAAAATCTTACCTTAGTATTTCTTTTAATGGAAATCCATCTTTCACATTTTCAGGATTAATGTATTTTTAAATATTTTATTTATTTATCATTTATTTATGAGTGAGAGATAGAAAGAGAGAGAGAGAAGAAGAAGAAGAGGCAGATAGAGAGAATGGGTGCACTAAGGCCTCCGGCCCATGCAAACAAACTTCAGAATCCTGCTCCCCTTGTGCATCTGGCTTACGTAGGAATTGAACCTGGGTCCTTAGTCTTTGCAGGCAAATGCTTCAAACAGTTAAGCCATCTCTCCAGCCTTTTTTGTTTGTTTGTTTTTTATGTCCTCACTACTCTTAGGTAACCCAAACCTTTGTACATACCAGGAACCTCTTTGTTTCTGTCTATATTTCTTTCACATATGTGCATACTGTAAGCGTGTGTGTGTGTGTGTGTGTGTGTGTGTGTGTGTGCATGCCTATGTGGAAATGCACGCATGAATGTGGGGGGGAGGCCAGAGGGCAACCTTGGTTCCTCTATACATCATCCAAGTTGTTTTGAGGCACGGTCTCTCACTGGCCTGGAACTCACCAGACTAAATCCACATGTCTTCACCTCCCCAGTGCTGAGATTATAAATTCACACCACCACAGCCAGCTTCTTGTATAAAGTGGGTGCTGGTGATCAAACTCATGTCAGCATTTTACTGGATGATTTAGCTCCCCAGTCCAGTCCCAAAGCCTGTACCTTTTTTTTTTTTTTTTTTCAATCAACAAAGGCTGATTTGATGGCTGATAGGGTATACATGGAATTCTACATTAGCTAATATTTTACATAGGGGCTTACCCTAAGAGTCAGAGGTCTTGATTATAGCCATTACCATCAAATCCATGTGACAGCTGAGGGAGTGAGTTCCTATGGAGGCAAGCATGCCCCTGACATTGCCTGTGACTCTGAGAGCTGTGTCAAAGCCTCAGCTGCCAGGAGCAGCCTGTGAAGAAGGACAGGAGAGCTTCTGTGGCTTCTTACAAGCAAAGCAGAGGTTCTCTGGATCTTTATGCTTGCATGTCATCTGGCTTGAACTGAATCTCTGGAAGGAGCACATCCGTAATGATTCATTGCATTCATGATACAAAGACTATGTTTGTATAATACAGCAGCCTAAATAATGAGGGCGGGGGGAGGGTATTTTTTTTTCTTTGAGGCAAGCCCTATTTTTACATTTTTTTTCTTTCTCTTTGATTGGAGAGTGACCTTTAATTACAAAGACCATACAAGAAGAAGACTGTTAAACATTATGAAAGGTGGAATATCTGATGTTAGCTGAGAGTGATCGGACTTATTTTACATTTTGGGAAAGGTGAGTCCTATGAAATTAGGAAAGAATTGTAAGAGGGATCATAGTCTTCCTTCTGCTGAGACCCCTGGTGGTCCAAGGGTTCTCTCTCCCTCTCTCTCTCTCTCTATCTATCTCTCTCCATATATATATGACAGGAAGAAACTATTGGTCTCTGTGGTGCTGAACAATATGCATGGATTCACTGGGAGAGAGGGATAGAAGGAGAGAGAGAAAGGGAGGGAGGGAAGAGGAGTGGGAAGGAGTAGGGAGCTCAGGAGGCCTCAGGGAGGAGAGAAGGAGTTGAGTTTGAGAGATAGTAAGAAAACAAAACTGCAAAGTATGATAGGACACGAAAGTAGAAAGGGAAATATGAGAGGGAGGAAGAGGTCTAAATGGAGACAAGGTACAAGAGAGGGTAATACAATATATGTGGAAGGAGAGGGGCTACAGGCTGCAGTGGTGGAAGAAATGTGTGTGTGTGTGTGTGTGTGTGTGTGTGTGTGTGTGTGTGTATGAAACCAATCATTTTTATGCTAGCTAAAAATTAATAAAAACTTGATTAAAAAACCAATTACAATAAAGTGAATAAAATGAACTAAGTAAGAAGAAAAGCTAGTGATAAAAGGAAAGAAAGGAGATGTGTGTAATAATTCCCACATAGGATGCGTATCAAATTACCCAGAGGATTTATGTACAAATACAGAGCCCGCCCCCACCCAGCTCATTGGCAGTTCTATTATAGTAGAAAGTCTGGATGTGTTGGGGTCATAGTCCAGAATGTCATAATGCTCTCTGTGCATTGCAGCCGGTCTTGGGAATCTTTGGGCTAAGTGTAATGTATTGCTAAACGTTAGCTATCTTGGAACAAAGGCAAGGCTGGTAATAGCACCGACCTCAACAGAACCCTCTTCTCAGTTGGTATCCGTGGTCAGGATCCCTCAGGACACGCACTGCCTTCGCAGAAGAGGCCCACCTTCAAGAATCAGTTCTTTTCAAAGCGGTCGCTCTATTCTCAGTGCCCAAATCCCATGCGCTTCAAAGGTGCCTAGAAAGGCAAGGGCAGGATACAAGGGGAACAAACTGGGATATGGCCCAGTGTGCTGGACTGGCTTGGCGGGCTCCACGCTCTCGCATTGCAAAGTGGCTGGGCTTGGTTTTGGAATTCTGTCCCTGATTGGCACAGAATGGAAAAAACTCACATACGCCCAGGGACTCAAAAAGTGACTCGCTTTTGGAAAACGGATAAGGCAGCCTTGGCACCCATCTCCGCAAGGAGACTTTCTGATCGTCATGGTAACGCGGGCAGCAGCGGGCGGGGCGAGGCAAGGCGAGGGCCGAAGCATGGCAGTCCCGCCAGGCTGGCGCTGGGGCCTCGCTGTCCCCCGCCACTGCGCAAGGTCAGAGCTGGGGAATGGGCGGAGACGAGCAGGGCTCGGCAGCCTGCCCTTAGGGTGCCCCGCCGCCCATGCCAGGGAACAATTGCCTCTCTAGATTAAATCTATGTAGATCTGAACTGTGTTACTATGACGATGGTAAACAGGTTCGCTGGTTTTCCGGGAAATGACACAGTCCCTCCAATTCCAGAACACACGCATATACCCATTCACGGATCCGGTTTAAAGCCGCACAGAATGAGGGGATTAGGAAAGCCACTCTGTTACTTAATCACTGGGCATTTCATTGACAATGACCTGTACTGAATTTGATTGAGTGGTTCCAAGGAGTAAGAATCTAGTAGTAGAATGGGGAGAGGGAGAGAGAATTAAGCATGCTCATTACACAGTGATTAATTTGCTCTCTAGAAAGGAAAAGAAATGATCCCAGTGGTGGTGTGGAATTTTATATATAGCAGGAATGTCTCAAATTTCATTTTCGCTAACGCCCCCACATTTGAAATCATGGCTAGTGCGTGCTTCATCAGCAAGAGGAATATACAATGTTCCTGAAGCCCATACACTTAAAAAAAATTTTTAAACAACAATAAAATACGGTGCACCTTCAGAGGGCCTATAGTTTTTCTTAGAGTATAGATCATCATCCATGCCATAGCTAGCCTCGCAAAACGTGTTAGCAGAAATAAGGTATTGATTCAAAACATTCACAGTGAAGACTAAACTTACATTAATATTTCTCAGCACTGAAGACACTGAATTTTGTCATTCATCAGAGTCAAAGAGTGCATGTACACATTGGCAAAACCTAAACCTTTCCACGAGTAACTGGGATTAGAATATGTAGTGTTCTCATATATATGTGTTTAAAAAAAAAAAAAAAAAAAAAAAAAAACAGATTTTAGGCTGGGGAGATGGCTCTGATTCACTGAGATGAACTTCCAGACCAGGCAGTTATAAAGGCAGGGATTCATTGAAGCTTACAGATCCAGGGGAAGTTCCATAATGGTAGAAAGAAGTTTGCCCCCTCTTAAAGGAGCAAGCAGGGAGAGAGACAAGTCCCAAACCAAAAGCCACACCACACAGCACACTTCAGGAACTCCTCCTAGGCACACTTTGCATATCTTTAGGTTGGAATCTCAAACACAACACCACACCTTAGGGCTGGACCCTAACATCCTCCCAGTGACACTGACTCCAGCCAGGTGGCTGCAGATCCAAACTACAAGCTAATAAACACAGAATATATTAGGGGCTATATATTCAAACTACCACATTCAGTGATGGCGATGCAGAAGTGGCAGAATAGTCAGGTCAAGTGTTCAAAATATACTTGATGTTGAACAAGAAATGGAACTTAGAGCTATTCCTCCACATGACAGTCATCTGCTCCTTCTGCTCCTTGCCCGTCCATTCTGTGAGGTAGGGAGCTCACCTTCCTGAGAAGGGACACTGTGGTTTAGTCCTAGAGTCAAGGTCAAGTGCTCTTGACCAAAAACGGAAGCTTGGAAGGATTCCAAGGCTGTTTTCCAATCCACATCTCAACTTTGAAGAGAAATGTAATTGTTTAGTCAAAGAAAGGGGGATATGATTATGGTTTTTGTGTGTCTACTATTTAATATCAGGCCTTGCAAAAATGACAAAATAATGTAAATGCCACACAACTGTGGACTACAACTTTGAAAACATCTGTGTGGATGTACATTCATCTTTATTTTCTTGAAATTTTTGCTTTAAGGAAAGATCATAAGTCCTCTTTCTTAAAATTTTTTATTTATTTATGAGCGAGAATGAGGGAGAGAGAGATGGAGAGAAACAGATAAAGAATGGGAGCACCAGGGAATCCGGCCACTGTAAATGAACTCCAGAGGCATGTATGTGCCACCTTGTGCATCTGGCTTACGTGGGTCCTGGGGATTCAAATATAGGTCCTTCAGCTTTGCAGGCAAGCACTTTAACCACTAAGCCATCTCTCCAGCCCCATAAGTCATATTTTATAGATGAAGAAAACTAGGTACTGATAGTTAACAAATCATTGAGTTGCTCAAAAATATAAAATGGATGAAAAATAATGTCCAGGATTAAAGCATTGCTAAATGTCAGAATCAGAGAAAGATTATTTTCTGGCATTTGATTATTACTTTATAATATGATCTTCTCTGTTCTCAAAATAGTTGGATTCAAAACATTGCCTCTTTTCCTACCAGCATGCCACAAGAAAAGACACTTAGGGCTGCAGAAGGGCCCAAGACATGGGTTAGTAATGTCTTTGCTCCAGATATCAAATAGTTTTGGAAGACTTCTGAGCATGTCTCATTTTAACCCTCCTGGCATCACTGCAGTTATATGGTTGGTAAGTGACATCCTGTTTACTTGATAAATCTAACGTTCTTAGGGCAGCTGGGCTGCTATGCTGGGTGGCATGGAATCCAAGTAAAAAGTATAGTTCTGGAATTGGAGACCTAGATATAGTTACTCTATACAGATCACCAAAGTCACATGGAGTTGCTCTTTTTTTCCTGCCCATTTTAGCTTTTGAAAGAGAAAACCATCAAAGCAAGCAGTACTTTGCTCTCCACATGGGTGGAATAATATCCTGCACCTTTTACTTCGATCTCAGGAAGAGTGTTAAAGCCTTTGTGACATTAAGAGCTTATAGCAGACATATACTATTCACAATGTTATATAAAGAAAAAAATCCTTGTCTGAGTCATAAGAGAAGTTGACACTTTGGTAATGTGCCAGTTTCATTTTGTCGAACAACTATTTAGTTGTTTGAAACAAAGCAAACACCACCACAAACAAAATCCCTTCAAAAATTGGTTGCTATTCACCATCCCTTGTTAGGCAATTGTATTACGAACAAAAGGTTGATTTTCATTGAATAGTGTTCAAATGGATACATAGTTTTCAAACATCAATTACATTGAAATTAATTAGTACCATTGGTGGATTTAAATTCTTTTAGGTAATTTTTCTGTTTCTAAAATGAGTACTCACCTACATGGGGTAGTTACTATTTGGACACAATTAATCTGTACAGAATACAAACCAGGCTGGGATCCCATATGTAGTAGCGTGGTAAAAGATGAGTCTTCCTATGACAGCAATTCATGGAGTGTAGAAATGAATCCCTAACATCCAATGTTCATGTAATCTCATAATGCAATTGAACACACACCAAAATCCTGTTTTGTAGGATCATTTTAATACCTCCCATGTTGAACCTTGAGTCTCAGGTACAGCAGTACAAGAAAAAGAAGGCTGGGGCTGGAGAGATAGCTTAGTGGTTAAGGTCTTTGCCTGCAAAGGACCCAGGTTTGATTCCCCAGGACCCACGTAAAGCCAGATGCATAAGGTAACACATGCATCTGGAGTTCATTTGCAGGGGCTAGAGGCCCTGGAATGCCCATTCTCTCTCTCTCTCTCATCTGCCCCTTTCTCTAAATAAAAATAAGGCTGGCTTAATGTGGGCTTGTGGCTCCTTTGTTTTTTGCTGTGAGGGCTTGGAAAAAAATCTCTGGTTTAAGTGATATGTTGTAATCCCAATGCTGGGGAAGCTCCCCAAGGCTCACTGGCCAGCCAATCTAGACTACTTGGCAAGCTCTAGGCCAGTGAGATACCTGTTCTCAAAAAAAACAAAACAACAAAAAAGATGGATGAACTATTGAGGAATAACACACACACCAGTAAACATTGAAAAAGGGCTAGTTGTTTGATAATTTTATTTTTTAATTTAATTTTATTTATTTATTTGAGAGAGAGAAAGAGAAAAAGAGGAGAGAGAGAGAGAGAGAAAAATGGGCATGCCAGGACCTCTAGCCACTGCAAATGAACTCCAGATGCATGTACTACCTTGGATACCTGGCTTATGTGGGAACTGTGGAATTGAACCTGGGCCCTTAGGCTTTGCAGACAAGTGCCTTAACCACTAAGCAATCTCTCCAGAATGTGACAGTTTTATTTTTCAATATTCTAGTTCCTGTTTCTAAGCCAGTAGACAGTTACAGTATAGTTAGAACCTCCTCCAGCACATAAGTTAGATAAACATCATTTAATCATGACACAAATGCCTTGGCACTAAGCATCCTGCATTTCTCAACTCCTGTCAGAGATAAAATAAATCTTAGGCATCCTCTGGTCTAACTTCTACCTCTTATATCACCAAGAATCACTAACAAGGCTAAATAAGAACTTAAACGTAAGCATAACAACCATATGTTCAATACATCAAAAATACTATTTGAGTGAACAAACTGGAAGTGGTGTGGTACAGTGAAGAAATATTTGTAGATCAGTTTAAGAAAATATTTAACAGCTGATTTAATTTGGGGATGAATTCTAGTTCAACAGCCTTCTGTGAGTGTGATTACCCTCCTAAAAAGTGAATGCTCCAAAGAAGGAGATACTATCCCAAATATTTTATATCCCTTAGCACTTAACTTACATAGTAACTATCCAGAACATCGCTACTGGATGGACAGGTGTATCTATGGGCTGTGGATGGAATAATAAATGGTCTGGAGTGAGAATGGAGACATGTTATAGAGTGTGATATTTAGTAGGGGTTAGAATCAGCATAAAAATGTGCTTTCTATAGAAGGTCAAAATAAGCATCATTTACCAAGAAAGCAAGACACTCAGTAGGACACAGCAGATGATGTATTTGGACAAAGGTATTCAGCAGGATTATCACCTGCTACCATGACTTTGATGAGTTATGTTTAGATTGAATTGTAGGTATAGGGACAGTCTGAGGAACTTCTTCATGATTCCAAACTCTCACATGCAAAATGAGATTTCTGAATGTGTATGACCATTGTGTTCTGTCAACTTTTTTTTTCTACTCAAGAGCAACAGATGGTAGAAAGAGGCTGAGAAAAGTTAGAACCCAGGGGGAAAGTATTATTGCTCTGTCTCCTCCCTTGCTAGTTCTACTCCAGATAAACTCCGCAGAAAAGGAATATTACTGCTGGAGAGATTACTCAGTAGTTAAATGTGTTGCTTGCAAAGTCTGTGGGCCCAGATTCGATTCCCCAGTGCCCATGTAAAGCCAGATTACTAAGTGGAGCGTGCATGTGGACTTTGTTTGCAGTGAAGGAGGCCCTGGTACACCCATATTCACTCTGTCTGTCTCTTTCTCTGTCTCTCTCAAACAAATAAATAAAAGAAAAGGAATATTATATCACAGTCATGTTTAGCTTTTACAGAGTCAAAGGGCTGGTTGGTACACAATTGTACTAGTTGCTCCATAAAAGGGTTAAAATCACATAATGTCATCAGTGTCAGTTCATACAAGAGGCCAAGGTTTTCGTTGCTGTGAATTCCCTGTCTACATTGGGAACATGGACTGTTCTCATAGGTTTGAGGAATATGTGGAATTAAAGTACTCTTGTTTTGTCTGAGTTGGGAAATCACCCTATAAAGTACTTTTGTGGAGCTTGGGAAGTTGCTGGTATTTATGAAAACTCATTAGAAGGTTCCTGGACATTTTATCTTCCTTCTTTTCTCACTGTCACCAACCTTCTCGCCACTTCACAGCGGGTAGCCTATCTGTGCACAGGGCTTTGGTCCACATTACTATTTCTGCAGAGAATGTACATCCACACCATTCTTTACACAGTGGTTCTTACTCAAAAATCATGTTTCAACTCAAATGATACCTTTTCAGAGAAGCTCAGCTTAATTTTACATACAACAGATCCTTTCCCTTCATTTTTTTTTCTTCCATGTGGTTCTATTTTAATTTTCTCTAATATATCTGTACAAAGATGTAGCTTTTTTCATTAATGTATCTGCACACCTACAGCATACCTACATATACTTTGATTGACAGTACAAGGACTCCAAATGGTACACAGTCCATATAGCATTAGGAGGAAATATATTTTAAGAAGAAGAAGAAGAAAAAAAGCTCAAGCAAACTTCACACAGGATAGCATTCATTATATGGCAGTCTCTATCTCTCTCTCTTTCTGTTCAGCTTCTAGCTAAACTAAGGGAGGTCTTGGAAGTTTTAACCAGTTTCTTTTACTTAAATGAAAGCCAAGACTTGAGAAAAAAGCTTCATGTCCTCCAAATGTTACTTACAGTAACACAGCCAAGTGAAATGAAGTTGTTTTATCAAAGATACTGTCTTTCCCCTTCCTAAATCTCCCCCCACACCCACCACTACCCATTTCTGAAGTACAAAATGAGGAGAATTCTCCAAGACACAGGACATTTGTGTGTCTTACAAGATTAGACTTGCAGCCTGCACTTGCTGGATGCTTAGTGAATTCTGCTAGTGGAATCATTTTAACAAATGGCCAACATTGGTCCAAACAACTTGCAGTCTAAGATACCCAGCAGTAAACAACCTGATGTAATGCTCAAACAAGTGCAGTAGTGGCACACAGCCATGGTGGGCAACCAACTGCTCTTGATTTGGCTAATATATCCATTCAGTGGAATGGAACTCATTGCTGGAACTGGGAAATAAGTCAAAACCACGTAGAGCACAGTCTCCAATCAAGATACCACCAAATGTGGGCTAGAAGAGGGCCTACCCATGTAAAATTCCCTCCAAGATATCTATGGCCAGCCCATAGATCTAGTACTAACTTCTCTCTCCTTTGGAGAATTTGCTTATCTTTTTTCAGATGGACAACGAACCTGAAAGGAGGATCAGCCAATCATACCTCACCAGGGCCCCAGCTGAAACCATAGAGTAATGCAGGGGAAGGGCAAGAGTTCAGCGTTCTTGATGATCATGACACCAGAAAAAAAGGCTGAAGGAGATAATCACAGAGAACATCCAACTCCTACTAAGCCAGATATCTAGAGACACAGAGGCTCCCAAAAACCTCATCACTAAAGCAGAACTAAAATGACCCCAATGTGGCTCAGGGAAATTTTCAGAAGAGGGGGCGGAAAGAATGTTAGAGCCACAAGTTGGGACATTATCCACAGAGACTTGGCCTATCCCCCATAACTCTTGACTACCCCCACAATGCATGACCCACATTCACCATTGATGAGGGTCCCTATGGAAGAGGGAGGACAGGGAGGAGGATAATGGAGTCACCATTATGAATGTAAAATTAGAATAATATAAATAAAAATAAATTATTAAAAAATCTTAAAGAGTACTTGGGGCTGTGCTATGTTAGGTATATATTTAAATTGTCAATTAAAATTTAAGAGTCAATTTCAGAAACTTCAGGAAAACAAAGTCCAGTTAAGGTTCAGCCATGTCAAAGGTCATTTCAAGCATATGCTTCTTGTTCTAATTGCTTTAAATTGCTCTAGCTTGTAAATGGTATATCCCAGACAAATGCAACATTTAAAAATATATATATTTTTTTTATTTGAGAGAGAAAGGAAGAGAGAGGGACAGAGGGGGCAAATGGAGACAGTATGGGCACACCAGGGCCTCCTGCCACTGTAAAAAAAATCCAGATGCATGTGCCACTTAGTGCACCTGGCTTTACATGAATACTGGGGAGCCAAACACAACCATTGAAAAAAAGGCATCTTTAACCACTGAGCAATCTCTCCAGGCCACAATATTTAAAATATTTATGTACTGGCATTTTAATTTCAAATTGCTATTTTTATAAGCAAAGTACAATTGAGCAGAAAAATGTTATCCCTCTCTCTCCAGCTACTCATGCTGTGAAGCAACCTGCTTTACTGTTTAAACTTGTGTTTGTTCTGTTTCAATTGTGAAGAAGGAAACAGTTTTGGCACCTTTAAAAATCAAAGATCTATCACTCAACAGGAGAGCATATCAACCTTAGGAAAGGGAATTATGAAGACAGGCAAAAAGCTACAGTGCTTCTAAAATCTTAGCAGGCTTATGAATCACCTGGGGATCCCGTAAAAATGTAGATTCTGAGTCCTGATGTTCCAAGTGGAGCCTGAGATTATGCATTTCTAACAAGCTGCCATGGTGCTCACACTGCTAGTTCTTGGTATTTATAGATGCTATAGATGTTGGGGGCTTAAGAAATAAAACATCAGCTGAGAGCATTTAATATTTACAGTGGTAGTGACATTAAGCCACTGCTGCTGTATTTAATCTACAAGAAAGAACCATAAATTCTTCCTTTCCCATCAAGAGATGGAGCCTCTTTCTCTACCTTTGAGTCAGGCTGACCATGTGACTAGCTTTGGTCTATAGACAACAGTGATGGCTAGGTAATGCATCTTGAGAAGTGACAGATGCTAAGACTTCTATCTTGCTGTTCTTGGAAGCCTGCAGTCACTATAGGAGTGGACCCAAGCTGGCCTGATAGAAGGTGAGGAATTAGGTGTACTAGAAGAGTTTTGCTTTGTATTAAGAATAACTTTAGTCAAAACATGTTATTTTAGTTGGGTGTGGTGGCACATGCCTTTAATCCCAGCACTGGGAAGGCAGAGGTAGGGGGATTGCCATGAGTTCAAGGCCACCGTGAGACTACGTAGTTAATTCCAGGTCAGCCTGGGCCAGAGTGAAACCCTACCTCGAAAAAATTAAAAAATAAAAAAATAAAACATAACCCCCCCCCCAAAAAAAAGAACATGTTATTTATAGGTATATGGGCTCCTTTTCTCATTGTATGTAAAAAAGCAACTTAAGAGAGTAAGGATTTACTTCAGCTCATGAATTGAGAAGAAACAAAGTCCATCATGGTAAAAAAAAAAAGTATGGTGGTAGGAGTTCGAGACAACTGGTCACAGTGGTCCACAGTCTGGAAGCAGAGAGATTCAACAGGAAATGAGGACATACCATAAAACTTCAAGGCCCTCTCCCAGTGACCCACTTCCCCTAACTAGATTCCACTTCTTAAAAGTTACACATCCTAGCCTGGCGTGGTGGTGCACACCTTTAATCCCAGCACTCAGGAGGCAGAGGTAGGATGATTGCCATGAGATCGAGGCCACCCTGAGACTACATAGTGAATTCCAGGTCAGCCTGAGCTAGAGTGAGACCCTACCTCGAAAAAAAAAAAAAAAAAAAAAGTTACACACCCTTTCAAAACAGTGCCAAGAGCTGTGGACCAAGTGCTTAAATGACAACTGTAGGTAATTTAGGCTGTGCTGTTGTCTGTCATTCCAATGCTTCACATGACCCTAGTACTGTGAAGACTTTTTATGTTGCACCTGCCATGATTGGCCATTCCTGTGCACTGCCACACTATACCACCAAGCAAGGAATCCTGGACTTTTCGACCTCTACATCTATCTAGATCTTCATCTGCTTCCCTTAGCTGCAAATGATACTTTTTTTGCTTTCATCCTCTTCCTTACTTCTTTTTACCCTCAATAAGCTCTTTTTTCAAAACTCACCTTAATTTTTTTTCAGAAAATAATACTATTTACATAATAATCAATTCCACTCCCAGTGACTAGTCATCCCAGCTGCCCTGTCTGTCTCTACTGCTAATCTGCTCAGTTCCAAAAACTATCTCACTTGAATAGATGGGGTGACCCCAAAATAATTCTTCTTGCTTCCAGTATAGTCATTTTGTCCCTCACATTCAAAATCATCATTAGAATTCTATTATTTGTATCTACATTTTGGAAATTATATTCCAGAAGAATGTCTGCCCAACCCAACTCTATCCTCACACTCTGGTCTCATGGCTCCATACCCTGTTCTTTTCTTCTTTTCTTTTCTTTTCTTTTCTTTTCTTTTCTTTTCTTTTCTTTTCTTCTTTTCTTTTCTTTCTTTTCTTTTCTTTTTCTTTTTCTTTCTTAGAGACAGAGAAAGAGAGAGATAGAGAGACAGAGAGTGGGCACTCCAGCGGCCTGTCAGCTGTTGTGAAAGAACTCCAGATGCACCTGCCCCCTTGTGGGAAAGTGCAGCATTGCATCATTTTATGTCTGACTAAACATGGGACCTGGAGAATCTAACGGAGCTTCTTAGGTTTAGCAGGCAGGCTCCTTAACAGCTAAGCCATCTCTCCAGCCCTCCATACCCTTTTCTTATTAAAACATGTGTGTTCTCCCCTTAACATGTATGGTCCACACAGTAAACCCCATAGATTTTTGTTGTTGTTGTTGTTGTTGCTGTTGTTTTTTTTTAATCTTTTTTTTAATATTTTATTATTTATTTATTTATTTGAGAGAGAGAGATACAGAAATAGGCAGGTAGAAAGAGAGAGAGAGAGAGAATGGGAGCGCCAGGGCCTCCAGCCACTGCAAACGAACTCCAGATGCATGCACCCCCTTGTGCATCTGGCTTACGTGGGTCCTGGAGAATCAAGCCTCGAACTGGGGTCTTTAGGCTTCATAGGCAAGCATTTAACCGCTAAGCCATCTCTCCAGCCCCTGTTGTTTTGTTTTTTGAGAAGTTGTCCACTGACAGGAGTTTCCCATTTGCTCTTCCTTTCCACTCAGCTACTCTATCTGGTCTTGCTCAATTGCTAGAGAAGTTGTTTCTCCAACCACGGACATTGTCTATCTCTACTATAGCATGGACCACATGCTTTGTCTCCTTATGTGAGAACACTGAAGGCAAAGCCATGTTTTACCTAACTCTGCATCATGTTACCTGACCCTCTCCTTGATCTAAAACAAACTAACAAAACCAAATAAATTCCATACAAATATGTATGAGCACTAATTAAAATATATTCTTAAGGTGTATGTGAGAGATTAAAAAACAATCTCTGAGACTAGAAGAAAGTTTTCATAAAGAGATACATAAGTAGAAAGGACACAGAAGACTCCTTGCTCATGGGTGATGGTGGGTGGGCAGATCCTGGACTGAATAGATCTTAGAAAGGAAATGTTAGATAGGTAGCATGAATTTGTATAAATGCAACTTGGATAGTTTGAACCTGCATAAGTTAATATTTTGTGCCCATATTTTGTGTCACTGTAATATAACAACATGGATTATATTTAGTACTGCTTCCACAGGCTATTGGTTAGGCAACTAACCAAAGCAATTAATAAAGTCAATTCAGCAAGAATCAAGACTACACCATACTGTCCTAAGAACAATGGGAGCAATTCCTGTGCCACTTGTATATGATGTCTTATATATAACCTCCAACCTATAGAATTAGACTTTACAGGGTTCTAAAAAACAGATTAGTAATAAGTCTGTTCCCAGAGGGTTTCATTTTGTGTGGCTAAATTAACAATAACTGGTCATTTCTAGAAAATAAGTGTCAAGGTATATCAGACATAGGACGTATCACAGAATTCAATTGGTTTCATTATTTGAAGCTAAAAAGAACAGATGAGATTTGGTAATATTAAATAGACTAACTATTGTGTCTAGCTATATCCCAAATTTCCTGGAAGCTAATAAAAATCATGTAGCAATGATCTGCTCTAGTTCATAGCATCTGAACCATAAAACACTCTGGTTTAGTATGGTTTGTAGTTTGAGGGTTAGCCAAAGATTGTCATATTGAAGACTTGTTCCCTTGCATAGGTACAGAGAAGTGGTAGAATCTTTAAGAGGAAGGTCCTGGAAAGAATCTCTAGGGTCTTGGTCTCTTTTTGATCTAGCCATGAGGTAAATAGTATGACTGTCCCATGCTCCTTGACTTTAAGGGGTGATTTCCACAGGCCGCAAACCAAATGGAGAAAATCAGTTGTGGACTAAAACTTTCCAAACCATGCTGGAAAACAAAGCTTGTTTCATGTTATGCTGATTTATCTCAGGTTACAGTAATGAAGAACTGACTAACACATGTGGGGACAGTCAACTTAAAAGTCAAATGCAGCTATGGGCTACAATTAAATAAATGTTTTGAAATCCATAGAAGAATACAGGTTTAATGTAAATTACATAGGTAAGTAGGCAGGTCCATTAAAAATAAGGGTTTTTAAAAATATTTTTTTATTTGTTTATAAGGAAAGAGAGAATATGTGCACATGTTATATGCTAGCACATGTACAAGAGAAAAGAATGAGTGGCTGGGGAATGGGTGCACCAGGGCTTGTTAACACTGTAAATGAACTCCCGATGTATGCACCACTTTGTGTACCTGGCTTTATATGGGTCCTAGAGCCCAGACCATCTGGCTTTGTAAGCAAGGGGCTTTTAGCCACTAAGCCATCTCTCCAGCCCATAAGGATTTCTAGGTTTGAGATAAATAGTTCATTATGAATCCCAAAGGATAGTATAGTCTTTTGTGCATTTCACAAATATATTTGAATATTCTTACCATTACGGAGCATCTCTAGTTGCACTGAGTTAGTAAAATGACAGACATTAACAAGCATTAGCATTCTAGCGATCCTGTCCTGTTACTTAACAAGAAATACATGCTCATGAGTAACCAGAAGGAATTGCGAAAGTCTTCAAATCCCAAAGGCTAACTTTCTAAGTTGGAATCACCTCCCTAGAATTGAGTAGAAAAAAAAGTTGATATGGAGGATGGTGGTTCCCAGTTACCAAAAACTGTCAGAAAGAGTTCAGTTAGTACCCCAGCTAGATGAAGAGTGGGGGAACCTAAGGAGGGTTAATATGTGGTGTGCAGGGGTTTCTGCAGAGAAGGGAAATGCAGTAAAAGAGTTGCTGGGAGCAGAAACATATACAACATAACAGGAGGACCATTTGAATTGACAGTCTGTCACAAGCTTTCATCATTTAAACACCAATTTCACTTATGATAGTTGCACAAATGTACAAAATTATACCTATCAGATTTCCATGAGCACAATGGTCACAGCACAATGCCTCACAATTAGCAACAATCTAATTACTATACAAGAGGGACAAATTTGAAGAGAATACCTCCCCCCCCCAAACTGCATACTGGATCACTGTGTTTTAGTTGACATAATTGTCATTATCAATTATATTTTTAGTTTGTCTTTATTTTGCATTTTCCTATGTCAAGTATATTCAGGTACACACATGCAATAGCAGTTTTGCAGTGGTAGAAAACCCAGAACTAGCATAAGCCAACTTTGGTAATATCATAGATTTTCTAGGAGGATAATTCTCATGTACCTTCAATCCTCTTTCCCTCAGTTATCCCTGCTGTCCTGACTATTCCATAATTGTGAGAAGGAACTACATACTGGCTGCCCCATCAGATCAATTACTTTGCAACTCTGCCTGTTGGGGTAACATGAGGTCACCAGCTTTGGCCAAACATCAGAACACCATTATTTCCTAACGATAAATGGGAAAAGTCCAGCAGAAAGATGATACAATCTAGTAGCTGTGAGGGCTTTATGCCTTCTGCTATACTGGTTATTGAAATCTTTTTTAACAATCTTTTTAATGCTACAGACCATGACAGATGGAGCGTACAGTCCATGTTTTACAACCTAGCAGGGGCTAGAAAACATGATCCAGAAAATTTGTTCTTGGGGCTGAAGAGTTGGCTTAGTGGTAAAAGTCCTTTTTGTGCAAGCATAAGGACCTGAGTTAAATCCCTAGCACCCACATACAAAGTTGGTCTGGGCATGGTGGTATGTATGCACTTTGCAACCCTAGCATGGAGGGAGGGTAAAACAGGAAGATCAGTAGAACTCCATAGTGAGATAGTATCATTGAAAAAAAAATGGGGAATGCCAGGTTCAGTGAGAGAGTCTATCTCAGGGCAATAAGGTTGAAGAGTGATAGAGGAAGGTACCTGGCATCTTCCTCTTGGCCTCTGCACTTATGTTCATGGAGCACACACAGGTGAATACACCCTTCACATGATACATACAAATACACACCACCAAGGGTTAGCCTTTGCTTAACACTTCTGTCCCTTCAATTCCTCAATTATAATACTAGTGAATCACTGGTGCCTATATTTCTATCTCTGGTTAGAAGTCTTCAATTCCTGATCAAGGGCTTCTCTGAATTGTTTAGGGCTAATGGTTAAGTGCAGTTTAGAATCTGTGCTTCTGGGAAGAGCTCTGAAATTCTGAATATCTAACAAACTCTGATGTCCCTAGACTACATTTTTGAGTCACAAGACTGTAATACATGATCTCATTGAACTCCCTTAAATATCATTTCATGTAGTCATACCTGGTCCTATTTCACTAACAGAAGACAACTTGTACAAAGTCACATTGATATCAAAATAAACCATACATGGTGGCATATGACTGTAATCCCAGCACTAGACAGGTGGAGAGCAAGAGGGTGTGAGTTTAAGGCCAGCCTGCTTACAACATAATGAGACCATAGTTAAAAAAAGAAAAAGAATATCAAAAAGACAGAATGAAAATAAAAACATAGCAAAATAGGAACCCTAACTGAGCTACTTTTACTCCTCGACTCCAAGATGTTTAACAACCCTTTGCATTCTAAAATAGCCTAGCTAGAAATCACTGCTATACTCATATAAAGTGAACAGGACAGCTACATTGGAAAGGTAAACTGGATAGAAAGGAATGAGGGATCACTTTATTGGGGTGGGGCTTGGAGGTCAGCTAAATAATATCCTAGAAATTTGACATTCACTTTGAAGGTTAGAAAGAAGGAAATCAAAAGCAAACAGAGCATACACATAGATCAGCCTCGCACACTCTGATAAGTGCATGAAGTAATGCAGAGAAGTCCTAAGAAGGGAGCTAGGTTAACAGATCTAGGTGACTCTTCTTTGGCTTACCCCTACTGCTCATGTCATTCATTGAGCATAGCAGGGATTTTTTTTTTTTTTTTTTTTTTTTTTTTTTTTTTTATTGCTACCCATTTTACTGTCCTTGTTTCAAGAGGAGTATACAATTGGGTCAGAAGACTGACCTTCCCATTTCCACTTTGTTTCTTCTAAATAATCTTTCTGAAAGAAGCCATGGGACCCTCACCCTTGGGCTCCATGGACCTCTGTGTGGGCGGGCAGGCACTTTATAAAGTGCCTGCTGTGTGGAGTGTGCTCACAGAAACAATGAGGTTAATTCTTTCCTTTTGAAATAGTGCCTCCAGCCCTCCCCCAATTCCTCTAAGCGTTTCCTTTTAAAGAAAAGCCATGGTTCACTGCTACTGAAAATTAAAGACAACAGCATAAAGATCAAGGTCCAGGCTGGTAACAGCAATGACAGAACATTAACAGCAATAGTTGAGTTTCTCTTTCTTTGAACACTGGCAAAGACTACAGGAAGAAAAACCAGTATTCAGAACACAAGCTCATTCCAGAATTTGGCACTTGCATCTCTTTGTTCATAAACTGTTTTGACTAAAATGAATAAAATGGAGGTGAACTTCAGGGCTACTGATGTACCATGTATATATACCATATGCACGTGTCACTTCCTTCATCCCCAACCCCATATCACAACATGGAGTACCTCCTCCTACAAGTGAGATGTCTCCTTCTGAAACTGCACCAAGCTGGCTCCAGGAGTATTTCTCTTCTTCTTCCCCCACACCCAACATTTAAAGATTGTGTTTTGGAAATCTGATTTACACTGTACCTACCCCAGACTTCCTTCCCATTTGCTGAACTCACATTTTAATATTTGTATCCTTTCTGGCAGCAGGTAGGTGGCCTGGCTTCCATTCCCAATTCTACATTGACATGATGGTTTCACAAAGTATTTTTGGTGCCCTGTCTGTGGAACTGATGGAATAACCTTTCATCAAGATGGGCTCAAGCTTGTGCCCTGTATAAGCACAGGCAATGTCAACGGTGTTTTCAAAGCATGGAACCAGTGTCTCTTTCACTATTCAACACTGATGATGAAGACATTGTCAGGTATCTGAGGTTAGCCTAGAAGAAAAGATTGAGTATATAATCCACCTCACAACTTGGTGAATCTAATGTCCTCACAAGACAGGAGAAAAGAGAAAGAATTTAAGTTGAGGGTTTTTTATGTTTTTTTTTTTTTAATTAATTTTCAAGGTAAGGTCTCTCTCTAGCCCAGGCTGACATGTACTTCACTCTGTAATTTCAGGGTGGCCTGGAACTCACAGGAATCCTCCTACCTCTGCCTCCCAAGTTCTGAGATTAAAGGTGTTAGCCACCATGCCCAGCAAGGTGAGCTTTCTTATTTCCACTTTAGTACATTGGACACTTAGAAGCCTGGAATTGAAATTTGTGATAAACAGCCATATCAACTTGCTGTGGTGACTCAAAAGTTGTCATTTCTCCACTCAACTTTGCTGAAACACTTGATTCATGTTCTTATTTAACCTAATTTGCATTGATTTAATCAGTGTGGGTATGCTTTAAATACATAATAAATTGGGATTCTGCAACTTAGATGACTTAGAATAGCTAAATTTCAATAAAGCTCATTTCAATCTGTTAATGTATACAGTTCTGCCAAAGGATTTAAAACTGTAGCAAAGATGCAACTTGCCACATTAGAGGTGAGAAGGGTTTAAAGATACCATACAGATGAGAAGCCTTGCAGGAAGATGTAAAAAACAATACATACATACATACATACATACATACATACATACATACATACACATAGATAGTTACAGCCTAGGACCATATAAATTTTGAGTGGCATACTTAAAAAAACTCACATATAAATGTGGTGCATTTAATTTTATTCTCTTTTCTTCTTGCCAGCACTCAACTCTTTTCTGCCTCTCGGTACTAGCTCTACAAATCAAGTGACATCCAAAGTGGGACCTCTTCTTGGCCATTTGGCAGCCTCTGCCACCCCTTTGCCAAGCTGCATGCATGACAAAGATTTTCTTCCCAGCAGCCATAGGGATTGGGTGGCTTATTTCACAGTACTTACTGAATGGCTGGCCACTGTTTACCCTGCCTGTGCCTGCCCAACCACACTCCTCCAATCCTTTAGAGTTTATAGCTCAATCAGCCAGCATGCTGTCAGGAATAATTGTTTTGGCAAGATGTGAAACCACTTGATGGTGAAATTGTTTGTCTGTTAAAGTGTACTGCAGCACCTTAGGAAGAGCCAGGACAAAACTTCCTGGTGCCCAGTCCAGTGTTGTAGGAGTCAAGAGTGATAAGAGGTGACAACGAAGACCACCAAAGGCGGCTCAGTTGGTAAAATGCTTGCATCCAAGAATGAGGGACTCTGTTGGGATCCCAGCACATATGTAAAAAGCATAGTAGTGCATGCCTGTAATCCCAGTGCTGGGGAGGTGGTTACAGGACCATCTCTGGGGATGGCTGGTTAGCTAGTCTTTTCCAGATGAATGAGAAACCGTGTCTCAAAAAAATAAGATAGACAGTGATTGAGGAAGTCACAGAAGTTGACCTCTGACCTGCACTCTCTCTCTCACACACACACATGCACTTACATATATGTGAAAATTGAATACACACCACAGACACTTAACACATGCAAAAGAAGAACAGCACCTTGAGGAGGACCAGCAAAAGGCCATCTGTGCAGTAACAAGCTCTCTGACCTTGGACAACACCCACATGTCTCTCTGCCTCAGTTTGGTCACGTTCAAAATGAAGGGGGCTGATTTTCTAATGTCTCTTCTGGCTCCTAAGACAGCATGTGATGTCTAGGACATTTCAGATTTGTGTTCTTTTCAATTAAATGATGCATCTTTGAGGTGAATGACCAGGGCAGAGCTCAGATGAATACAAAATGGAATGATTCATGCCCTGTTCATATGACTTTTCCTGAAAAGTACCATCACACTAGGGTGACCTTAATTCCAATAGTTGGTCTCTCCAGCTTGGATATTAAGAACCAGACCAAACATTCCACCTGTCTACTCAACCTGGGAGCTCTGGCAACCCATCATCATTCCTAGCAAAGAGAGACAGAAACGACCAGAATGCAAAGACCGGAGTTAGACAGTCACATGCTTTCATTCCCTGAGGTCTTACTCGGAACTTTTTTTCTTCCTTTTATAGTTACAGGTTGAAAGTTTGATTTTATTTCAAAATGATAAATAAACCATGGCATAGTTCTGGCTATGTAGTACTTCAGAAAGGCTTGTGAGGTTAGAGGAACAGTTCATCACGGGCTCAAGTCAGACCCAGAAGGATGCCAATCAAACCTGTCACTAGAAGAGACAGACTCAGTTCTTCAGAGTATGTAAAAGCTCTCCATCCTAATTTTTTAACAGATGACCAACAAGTCTCTGACAATAGCAGTACAACCACCTTCCAGATTTGTTGGAACCAGAGGAGGGCCCTCGTTCATCACAAGATGTCTAAGCAATTGAGGATGGGCAAAATTCAGACAAAGGCTTTCCTCACACTCAGAGGAAAAGCAGCACTACCTCAAAGCTGAACTGGAGATGAGCGGATGAGGAGAAGGCTTCCTAATGATTTAGGTGAACCTTTCTCCAGACACTGTCTACCACACACTCCCCGGGGTAACATAATGCAATCACCTCGAACAGCCTTTCACATGCCATGCAGCACAGTCCTCACCCAGTGTACTTCATAGATATCCATGTACACTGGGGAGTCTCTGTGTGAGACCCTTCACTGTCTCTGTACACAGACACAGATCTCAGCACTACTGCATCCCTCTCACATCATCAGGACTTAGATGGCTCCTCCAACAGGGTGGGCTGGAAAAGCATCCTCCATGCCTGCTGCAAAGAGTCACTGCAGAACACCAGTGCTGGGGGGGGGGAAGGGGAGGGAGGAAAGAGTGGAGGGGGAGGAGGGGGGGGAGGAGGAGGGGAAGGAGGGAGGGGGAGAAGGAGAGAGGGGGAGAAGGAAGGAGGGAGGGAGAGAGAGAGAGGGAGGGAGGGAGAGAATATGCATCATAGCTCCAAATCAATGCTTTCTTTTGCCTTCCCTCGAGTTGCTCTGGTAAAGCAAGGGAACAAATGTTGATTTCTTGATTTCGTTACAGATTCCTACTTCTTACACGTTAGGATAGCCTTAAAAGCGGAGCACAGAATATTTCAGTTTTCCATTTGGAAATGTCTTGTCATTGGTGATTTTCCTCCTATTCCACCCCTCCCCCCTCTTTGGTCGAAATATGGACAAAAAAAGCTGAGAGTGTTTTCCATTTCATCAAAGAACATAGATTACTTTAGAGGTTCTGTAAAATGTTGGTTTTCTGCCCACCCCCTTTTCAATCTGCCCATGTCTGAGGTGCTCGGAGAAGACGCACGATCGTGAGCCGCTTACGACACTCAGTGAGCAGTAGGTGCCGGTGCAGGCTCGCGCGGCCGCGCACTGCCTGGCGGAGGAGGGAGCCGGCGCCTCCCCGCGCCCCGCGCCCCGCGCCGCTCCGCACGCCGCCGCCCGCAAAGCATGAGCGAGCCCGCTCTCCGCAGCTGCCCCGGGCGCGAATGGCTGGCGATCTCCGTGGACTCCGAGCTGGCGCCGGTCTGTGGTGGTCGTTTCCAATGACGGACTTCCACCAGACTGTCAGATCCTGGGGAGTCGCGAGCCCCGAGTTGGGAGTTTTTTTCCCCCACCGCGTCACAGTCCGGACTGCAGAGGAAAAGGACGGAGGCAGGAGAGAGGCAAAGCCCGGGCTCCTGGGGCTCCTGGGGCTCCGGCTCCGGCTCCGGCACGGAGTTGGGAAACTTGCGGGTCGTGGAAACCGTCTCCCAGCCTCGCCGGCCGCCCTCGCAGCCCCGAGCGCGGCAGCAAAGTGAGACATTGTGCGCCTGCCAGATCGGCCGGCCGCGGGGCCGGGCTGCCTCGGAAACACAGAGGGGTCTTCTCTCGCCCTGCATATAATTAGTCTGCACACAAAGGAAGCAGCTGAATGGAGGTTGTCACTCTCTGGAAAAGGGTGGGTAAGACACTTTTTAATTAAATTCTTTACCGAAGATTTTTTTTTGTTTTTTTTTTTTTCCGCCCTTCTTTGCTGCCGCATCTAACATGAACCACATCACCCTGTCTTTGATCTTTGCGTGGCTGTGAACTTTCTATGTCGCCCAGCTTTTGCATGCTTAGAGGTGAACGTGTGGCTCTGGGAGAGAGGAGGTGGGGGGGGGAGGGAATCCTGCATTTCTCGATATTGATTTGATTTCTGCCCTTTTCTCCCCCTCCCCCGCTCCCTGTCCCTCGGAATAAAATATGATGTAGATTTCTGACCGAACGCTTCCAATGGACATTCTCCAGTCTCTCTGGGAAGATTCTCGCTAATGGATTTCCTGCTGCTCGGTCTCTGTCTACACTGGCTGCTGAGGAGGCCCTCGGGGGTGGTCTTGTGTCTGCTGGGGGCCTGCTTTCAGATGCTGCCCGCCGCCCCCAGCGGGTGCCCGCAGCTGTGCCGGTGCGAGGGGCGGCTGCTGTACTGCGAGGCGCTCAACCTCACCGAGGCGCCGCACAACCTGTCCGGCCTGCTGGGCTTGTCGCTGCGCTACAACAGCCTCTCGGAGCTGCGCGCCGGCCAGTTCAGCGGGTTAATGCAGCTCACGTGGCTGTATCTGGACCACAATCACATCTGTTCGGTGCAGGGGGACGCCTTTCAGAAACTGCGCCGAGTTAAGGAACTGACACTGAGTTCCAACCAGATCACCCAGCTGGCCAACACCACCTTCCGGCCCATGCCCAACCTGCGCAGCGTGGACCTGTCCTACAACAAGCTGCAGGCGCTCGCGCCCGACCTCTTCCACGGGCTGCGGAAGCTCACCACTCTGCACATGCGGGCCAACGCCATCCAGTTCGTGCCCGTGCGCATCTTCCAGGACTGCCGCAGCCTCAAGTTTCTCGACATAGGATACAATCAGCTCAAGAGTCTGGCGCGCAACTCTTTCGCCGGCTTGTTTAAGCTCACCGAGCTGCACCTGGAGCATAACGACCTGGTCAAGGTGAACTTCGCCCACTTCCCGCGCCTCATCTCCCTGAACTCGCTCTGCCTGAGACGGAATAAGGTGGCCATTGTGGTCAGCTCCCTGGACTGGATTTGGAATCTGGAGAAAATGGACCTGTCGGGCAACGAGATTGAGTACATGGAACCCCACGTGTTTGAGACCGTGCCGCACCTGCAGTCCCTGCAGCTGGACTCCAACCGCCTCACCTACATCGAGCCCCGTATCCTCAACTCCTGGAAGTCCCTTACTAGCATCACCCTGGCTGGGAACCTGTGGGACTGCGGGCGCAACGTGTGTGCTCTGGCATCCTGGCTCAACAACTTCCAGGGGCGCTACGACGGCACCTTGCAGTGCGCGAGCCCGGAGTACGCACAGGGCGAAGACGTCCTCGATGCTGTCTATGCCTTCCACCTGTGCGAGGATGGGGCCGAGCCCACCAGCGGCCACCTCCTGTCGGCTGTCACCAACCGCAGTGACCTAGGGCCCCCTGACACTTCAGCCACCACGTTCGTGGACGGCGGGGAGGGGCAGCGCGATGGCACTTTCGAGCCTGCCACCGTGGCGCTCCCGGGAGGAGAGCACGCGGAGAACGCCGTGCAGATCCACAAAGTGGTCACGGGTACCATGGCCCTCATCTTCTCCTTCCTCATCGTGGTCCTGGTGCTCTACGTGTCCTGGAAGTGTTTCCCGGCCAGCCTCAGGCAGCTCAGACAGTGCTTTGTCACGCAGCGCAGAAAGCAGAAGCAGAAGCAAGCCATGCATCAGATGGCTGCCATGTCTACCCAGGAATACTACGTTGATTACAAACCGAACCACATCGAGGGGGCCCTGGTGATCATCAATGAGTATGGCTCCTGTACCTGCCACCAGCAGCCCGCGAGGGAATGTGAGGTGTAACTGCCCCGGTGTCACTCAACCCATGCGCTACCAAATACGCCTGTGCAGCCAGGTGGCCAGGCGGGCACCAGGCTTGGGTCTCCTCGTGTGTGCTCTGCTCTGCTCCTTGACTGAAACTGTAAAGGGGTCTCTCCCAGAGACTTGACATTTTAGCTTTATGTGTCTTAAAAACAAAACAAAACAAAACAAAAAAAAAAAGAAATAAAACACAACAAAACCCCACCTTCAGGACAGTCTATCTTAAATTTCATATGAGAACTCCTTCCTCCCTTTGAAGATCTGTCCATGTTCAGGAATCTGAGAGTGTAAAAAGGTACCAATCATTGAATTTTTTTTTGTAAACTAAAACGTTTAAAATAAAATAGCATTTACAGTTTTTACAGACTGGTGTAACATAAATGAGTTGTTACCTGTGTTATAGGAGAAGCAACAGTTAACATTTCTTTGGGATACAGGTGGGAAGTGAGGAGGGGCTGGGCCAGTGGGACAATCAAGAAGAAAACAGCCAAATTCTATTTGAAATGTGTAGAAGGACAAGCAGAGACCACCACTGTAAAGACTTTGGAGTAATTTACTGCACATGAGTAAGGACTGAAAAAAGTCACTTTGCATTGTCTGAGGAGTGGGCTATGGGATCTAGCCACTTTCTTTAAAGCAAGTGAAAGGTGAGAACAAGGCACCATTTCTCTGCCTTAGAGGCAGAGATTCTTGCAAATGGCTTTTAAAAGACAGTGCTAGTCAGTTTGTCCTGTGAACAAGAAACATTCTTGCAGTTAATGTAGCCATCTTTCATATTTCACAGTAAATGCCACCTGTTCGTAATTCACCAATATTCTTAGCATGTGTGTCCTTTCCATACCCTTCCAAGTTAAAGAGAACCCCTCAGCTGCTGCTCTCCAAAAAGAGGGAAGTAGAATCCCTAAGCTCAGTGCTGAAAGCCTTGTGTCTGGAGCTGAGACTGCAGCAAGCTTAAACTGGGGAGTTACTGTGGGAAAAGAGGAAGCCCTGACTCAGGATGAATGCCTACAGGGTAATGACTTGTGGTGAGAAAATTCAGGGCCAGATTCCTTACAGCGTGAAGTGACGGGGGTGAGGTGGAAGAAAATCCCTTTGATTCTGTGTTTGCATATTACTGAGATGGGAATAATTGGTTAACTGGGGGTGGGGGGAGGCAGGAAACCTACCTCTTATGTGGCGTGTGCTTGCCCTGTGCTTTTCCACATTTTCCCTATGTTGTGATCCCTGACTCTCTCTCCTCTCCAGCCCTCCTAGGTTTCCAGATCCCTTATAGATAGATTAGTCTCTTATGGAACTAGAGAAGAGGTAGGGGTAGAAACAGTTGAGTGGGTTCTGGGAAAGATAGAGGTGAAGGCTCTGTACATTTGATGGAGGTCTTTTACCACCTCACAATTTAATCAGATGTGTGATTGAAATACACTGTCATGAATGGCAGATGGTGACAACTGAATCAAAGTTGTTCTTGTCCAGACGTCTTTTTCTCACCCCTCTAAATGATACTAAAAGCCAAGCTGACATCATTCTTTGTTAGCCCTCAGCACCCTTTCTTCAATTTCCTTTTTAAAGATGTAAGTCTAAATAATAAAGTGAGATGGGGAACAAATGCACACCAGTATCTACCCAAATGAGGATGTACCAATCTAAAAAGGAAAAAAAAAAAAAAATCTCTTTCCAATAGAACTATGTCACCAGCAGGTTTACTTAAGCTAAGGATTAGTGGTTGATTTGTCTTCTACCTTTGGAGAAGCAATATGTCTAAAATATGGCTTCTAGGAGATTCCTTCAAGAGAAATATTTTTCAAATGTCTTTAACATGTTCACCTTTATAAGGCAGCTTCTTAGACACACACGTGCGCGCACACCCACACACACACACACACACCCACACACACCAGCCTACACTTCTGAAAAAAAAAACTTCATCATGTTTTGTTTATAAGTCGAGCACAACTTTATGATACATGCTTTGTACATATCATTCATTCAGATTATGATTGTCCTAGAAGAAAGGTGCTTTGTTTGACAACTTTGAGGACCGAGTTGGGGCTTAAGCAGTCATTTAGGCCAGCTATTGTAAATAATAGCCTGTCGCTTAAAAAGCAGGGGCTGAGGGAACAGGGTTCACTCAGGGACATGATTCACATCAGCAATTAAAACCCACTAAAGAACACCTGTGGAAGAAAGCATGGCACACCCCCCTTCTTAAAGTACTAAATTGTAGCCTGTTGAAGTAATGTTCTGTTAACTTAACCTCATCCTAGGAAGGCTCTTGGAATCCAGTGCCAAGTGCTGCTCCAGCTTGGTGCAGTAAAGGGCAGTGTGCCCTGCTTGTGCTTCCAGAAGCAAAGCCGTTCTGCAAACATCAGAACTATAGTCTCCCTCTATCTTCTAAAAATATGGACATTAGAAACTTGTTTATTTCTTAGTCCTAAGGACCACCCTCTTTTCCCCCCCCCCAATTTCCCTATAAGAAGAAGAAAGAAGATAACTGTTTTGTTTTCTGGTACTTCCCCACCCCCACCCTAGGATTGAATATCATTTTATAACCTTTTAAGTTCCTGTAAATCTAATGAAGGATCTTTGGAAAGAGAAAGCAACAATCAGATCTTACAGAGCCAATGATGTCCATGGGAAGCTGTGTTCTACTTGCTTTGTGTATGTTTATGGGAAGCACATATGTTCCCTACATAAATAGGAATTTTGCACATATTGGTTTATGGTTGTTTGCCTCTAGCTTTGAAGAAGGGCAGAGGAAGGTAGACTAAGGTTTGGTTACATTTGCAATCTTTTCATCCTCAAATTAATTAATGTTTAAGCCTCACAAAACTTGCTCTGACCCCTAGAAGCAAACTATTGGGCATTTAAAAGATAATCTAATTTTGAAAGGTGTAGCACCTTTTTGTTGTTCTTTCCATGGAGGGTGCTAATCTCATTATCCAGTGT
Source organism: Orientallactaga sibirica (assembly GCA_036365145.1). NCBI lineage: Eukaryota > Metazoa > Chordata > Mammalia > Rodentia > Dipodidae > Orientallactaga > Orientallactaga sibirica. The sequence continues at coordinate 22,228,707 of JAEOAD010000029.1, read as the reverse complement.
TATCTGGAAAGAATTTAAGACCACAATTCATGTCTTGTCTCCTCCTGGGCATTGTGATAGATTAACCCTCCCTTTGCAGTACCTTCCCAGCTGATTAAAGTTCAGCACCAGTATTGAGGTTTGTAGAATATTTATAGAGGATAAAAAAAAGTGTTTTCAAATGACAAATGACATTCTCATACCAGTTTTAGCCCTCGAAGGTTTTGAGGTTGTGCCAGAAGAGCAGTCTTAGCTGTGCAGAGGAAAGGCAACCCATGATTCTAAAGACTTCAACCATTCTAGTGGGACTATCTGTCCTGTGACAAACCCCATGTTCTTAAGATGGAAAAGATGTCATTGTTGAAGTAAAAGGTTAAAACATAATAATAAAAAAAAATTCTCCCAAGCTCCCCAGAGTCTAAGAACACTTCACCTTTTTTTCTCTGCTTTCACAGAAGCAGACATTTGGTATGACTTAGCATCAACAACACATTTATGAGTATGTGTAAGTAATTAGAGGGCAAACTCCACTTGTTATTCATCCCAAGTTTCCTAAGCAACTGCACACAGATCACTGGTGGGCTTAAGGGCCACCTGTGTTTCTGAATTGTATTAATCAATTTGTCAGCAAGTTTAATGTCTGTCCTTTGTGGCATGACCAAGTGTTGGGTACTTAGTGGATGACAGATCCTGGTAAAAGGATAATCTCCTTCAGAGGGAAAATTATGGAAAAGAATATTTTATCTGTTTTGGAGAATGAGTGTCAAAATGGTTCATTGTCATCAAGAGAAGCATCAGTTAGCTGGGTGGATAGGCTAGTTGATTGAGCTGGCCATTAATAGAATGTTGAATAACAGGATTTAGCTAGAAGAAAACTTAAAAATATCCCATAAACATATATTGAGAAAGATGTAGGCACATACACACACACACACACACACACACACACACACACATATAACTGTACTTATCTACTTTCACTTACATAAACAAACATATACATATGTTTATACATATAAGACATGATACACATGTATAAATATCTCCAGTATAAACATGCATAACCATATTACATTACTACTTTCAAACACTAAGGACCCTCAAGCAGGCATCAGATTTTACTTGGGAGAAGATCTGATCAAATCAGTCATAACAAAGTAGAAAGAACTGATGTGGTTAACAGCATTTTCAGGAATTAGCCCTGAATTGATACAGGCATTTCAGGCTGGTCATCTTCTGGACTCCTCTTAGTATCATATGGCAGAGTATACATCTGCTATTGAATGGAATGGCTAGAGCTAGCAAGTGCCACTGCATTCTTTTGGGAGTGTGTTCTACCTTAGGATTAAGGAACAGATTTCTCTACTAAAATGCTCTGGTGTTTATTTGATTGTTTGTTTTCTGGAATCCAGGAGATAAAATCCTTACTATGACTATGAACCATATCCTGGCCTGCCTGAGTTGAATACAATTCATGAGGACCTTAGACATTTTGCTGAAAGTAAAGGCCATGAGTATTATATGGCAGTTGGATCCTTAAGATTTAGATAGAAAAAGCAAAAGAGAAGGAGAACTAGAATTTACTGAGTGTTTCTTGGAATACATACCATTCCCATGATCTTAATATGTAAGTGAGATGTGGGTACCTTATCTGCACAAGAGGGCTCTGAGGCTTACAGAGACTAAGTACCATGTAGTGTACAAAGTGCCTCAGCTAGTCATGGAGAATACACTTATCACCTATGGTGGCCATTTCAACATACCACGTCCTTGGGATGGTCCATCCTTTCTACACCCAGCAAGAGCCTGGGCTGGGAAGAGTGGGCAGAGGGTACACATACTGCAGAAAAATTTTAAAACATTTTTTTTATTTATTCACAAGCAGAGAGAGAGAGAGAGAAACAGGAGAAAGAAAGGGGATGGCATGCCAGGACCACCAGCCTTTGCATACAAACTCCAAATGTATGCACCACTGTGCATTTGGTTTTACATATATATCAAGAGTCGAATGAGGGTTGGTAAGCTTTGCAAGCAACTGCCTTAACCACTGAGCCATCTCTCCAACCCATTAGCTGCAGGAATTTTGACCATGACCTTGTTTGCTTTGGCCACTGTCACATGGGAGGTAGTAACAGAAGAGACTCTATTAACAGAAGCGACCTCTCATAGGCTCCCAGGTAAAGAGATGACTTGTCCTATCCCTTTCCTAAAAGTTTCTGAAGTCAGAGAGAATGAAGCCAAAATGTCCATCTGTTACTAGCAGGGGTATATTCACAGTTTTTACATGATAATTACATGACTATGTGTCTATGCTAGTTCTCAATCAGAGGAAATTCACACATGACATTTATTTAGTTATGTCTGGATACATTTTTATTCACATATGGGTTATATAGTGTGCTACTGGTCTGTAGGATAGAGGTCTTGGTCACAGCCAATCATCTTTCAATGAACAGGATATCTTCAACATCAGAGAATTATTTCACCCAAAATATCAAAAATGCTAGACTGGGAAATGAGATTCCACGGTAGAAAATGATGGTGTGACTTAACCAGTAACTGCATCAGCTTCACATAGATGGGTCATTCTGAGCTACAGATTGGTTAACTTATATCTCTTCCCTTTTAAGCTTCCCTTTCTTATTAGGGAGCTGGAAGTCTAATTTAAAAACCCTCTGGTTGTTTGTTAATCAGCACGAGGCATGTAGTTAGCACATGTTTCAAAAAGAACATATGGTAAAACTTAAGTTAACTAGGACAAAACTAGTCAGAACCCTCAACTGACCCACTTTTTCTTTAGCAATGCATCATTTAGGAAACAGGGGAAATGCAAGTTAACAGTGAAGATTTAATTAAGATGAAGGAAACTGAGAAAACATGATGTTCTCTCCAGGAGATTCTCTGGACTTTGAACAAATCCAGTCCACCTGTCTGTGCTGACTTCACACCCACCCAAGACTGGAATGACTCTGACATGAGAATAAACCTGCATTCAAAACAAAAATCAATGCACTGATTCTAATGAGCAGGATAGACATATCAGTCAAGGAAATGACCTCAGGCCTTAGAAACAGGAGGTCTCGAGATGCAGGCATTAACACCAATGCATTTTATTTGGGGGGAGAATGGGGCAATATGGTATTATGAGGAAATTAGAGAGGTCACTTAAGAGAATGTGCCATTACAGATCAGACCTGTCCTGGGACATTTTTGCAGGGCAAGTCAAGTGGATACTTCAGAAAATACAAGATCTAGAAGTCAGGGGTTGTGGTCTTTAGACCTTGTACCATTATTCTTATGTTTGGTCAAATCTGGAATCATGTCCAAGTGGGTCTCTATCATTGCTTTTAGGAAGATTCATCCAGCCCTGTCCCCAGGAGCTTCCCATTTGGAACTTATATTTTACCATCCTCCTCCCTAACAATAAAGCTTGAAACAAAAGCTAGTGCCCTTTTACCAGAAACACGTACAAGTGTGCTTAGAAGGTGTTGGACTATTCAACACTTTACCAAGTACTGCTTCCAATTATTGTTTGTTTATTTTCATTTGCCCAGCAAACTTTACAAGACCAGGAGACAAGGGGATCCAAATGCGAACATGTCCAGTTTGTCCAAGGTCACTGTTACTGTTAGACCTGGCACCTAGGATGTGGCTTCTGTGCCCTTTCCCATCTACCACTGCCTTTTCATTTTCAGATCGATTGTGTTATTACAAGACAAAAATATCAAATCAGTTATTGTTTTGTGAATTCAAAAAAACACATTGCCCCCCCCACCCCGGAGGGTGTGTACCTGTCTTCCAACTAGAGACAGGAAATTCTCAAGTTGGCACTATAGCATTACCTCTGCCCCATTTTGTGTCATCATATCTCCTTGAACCTGACACACTTTTCTTTGCCACAAAAATCTCCAGGATGCCCAAGAGATATCCAAAGTGATGTCAACATTTTCCGGATATTGCTAGCGTGAAAATGTTCCTTTTCCACCCAGCTCATAGCCATCAACAGCTTTGCCTCTGGCTCTTCTAAGACTGTAAAGACTAAACACAGTAGGACACTGATTGATGAGCAGTGATAGTCTACTCAGAAATTTTTATAGCTCGAGCAAGGCTCTTTGGGGGAAATAACCTAAAGAAGCCATTCTAATGCTAGAAATCCATGCAGTAGACAGTTGGGTGACATGTATTTGGACAGGGGATTCTACTTTGTTCAATTTGCCTGAACCAACATAGACAACTGCTCCCCACCATATCAGCTTCACCCATTATAAGAGCTTAAACTAAAGTTTAAACTTCAGCCAATGTCTTAATGACCATGTATTTTGCCTGTGTGTATATGTGCAAGTATGTTCATGCATGTGTTCAAGGATTTGTACATGTGGGCACACTCACATAGCGGTCAGAGAACAACCTATGATATCATCCATTATTTGTGAAACAGGGACTCTCATTAGCCTAGAACTCACCAGGGTGGCTAAACTGGCTGGCCACTGAGCCCCATGGATCTGTCCATCCTTTCATCATAGTGACTACTGGCTTTTAAAAACTCGGTTCTGTGGATTAGAGTCAAGCCTCCATCCATACAAGGCAAAAGCTTCACTGACTGAGCCCCTTTATTTCTTAGCCCCCAAATAATGATTTTTTTTTTTTTTTTTTTTTTTTTTTAGAATTGCCCATTAGTATGTCAATCATCAATGAAGAATTCTCAATATTAACCTATGGATGACAGGAACTCCAGCTCAGAAACACTGTAGCCATCCTTGAACAAAAAAGGAAAAGGCTCAAAAGTATTTGGGAGCTCAATTAGTCTTTCACAGAAAGGCCTAGAAAAGCAAAGTTACATACAATAAATGGAACAGTACAACAATCTGTCTTCTACTGGCTATGACAGTCCTGTCATTTATCCCATAGCCACAGAACAGCCATGTGCTCTATGACTTTATGTAACTGTCTTGGATCCAGAGTAATTGCATTTTCACACAAATCCATATTTCCCTGTAATCTAGAGTGGGTTTTTCCTTTGCTTTTTAATTTTTTTAAAAATTACTCTAAAAATAATGGTCCTTTTTAGGATTCAGTCTTATTCCTTTGCAAGTGGTCCAGGCCATTTTTATCTGAACCATTCATATTGATTTTTTTTCCATTCTATCAAAAACCATGAAGGTAAAAAAGGGCACGAACATAATGTAGGGAAGAGGAGGACACTGCACTGTCCCTGAGATGTCCTGAATGTAGGGAAGAGGAGGACACTGCACTGTCCCTGAGATGTCCTGACTGTAGGGAAGAGGAGGACACTGCACTGTCCCTGACTGTCCCTGAATGATGAGGAGGACACTGACTGTGGCTGAGATGTCCTGAATGTAGGGAAGAGGAGGACACTGCACTGTGGCTGAGATGTCCTGAATGTAGGGAAGAGGAGGACACTGCACTGTGGCTGAGATGTCCTGACTGTAGGGAAGAGGAGGACACTGCACTGTGGCTGAGATGTCCTGAATGTAGGGAAGAGGAGGACACTGCACTGTGGCTGAGATGTCCTGACTGTAGGGAAGAGGAGGACACTGCACTGTGGCTGAGATGTCCTGACTGTAGGGAAGAGGAGGACACTGCACTGTGGCTGAATGTCCTGAATGTAATGGGAAGAGGAGGACACTGCACTGTGGCTGAGATGTCCTGAATGTAGGGAAGAGGAGGACACTGCACTGTGGCTGAGATGTCCTGACTGTAGGAAGAGGAGGACACTGCACTGTGGCTGAGATGTCCTGAATGTAGGGAAGAGGAGGACACTGCACTGTGGCTGAGATGTCCTGACTGTAGGGAAGAGGAGGACACTGCACTGTGGCTGAGATGTCCTGACTGAGAAGAGGAGGACACTGCACTGTGGCTGAGATGTCCTGAATGGGGAAGAGGAGGACACTGCACTGTGGCTGAGATGTCCTGACTGTAGGGAAGAGGAGGACACTGCACTGTGGCTGAGATGTCCTGACTGTAGGGAAGAGGAGGACACTGCACTGTGGCTGAGATGTCCTGAATGTAGGGAAGAGGAGGACACTGCACTGTGGCTGAGATGTCCTGACTGTAGGGAAGAGGAGGACACTGCACTGTGGCTGAGATGTCCTGACTGGGAAGAGGAGGACACTGCACTGTGGCTGAGATGTCCTGACTGGGGAAGAGGAGGACACTGTGAGATGTCCTGAATGTAGGGAAGAGGAGGACACTGCACTGTGGCTGAGATGTCCTGAATGTAGGGAAGAGGAGGACACTGCACTGTGGCTGAGATGTCCTGACTGTAGGGAAGAGGAGGACACTGCACTGTGGCTGAGATGTCCTGACTGTAGGGAAGAGGAGGACACTGCACTGTGGCTGAGATGTCCTGAATGTAGGGAAGAGGAGGACACTGCACTGTGGCTGAGATGTCCTGAATGTAGGAAGAGGAGGACACTGCACTGTGGCTGAGATGTCCTGAATGTAGGGAAGGAGGACACTGCACACTGCAGATGTCCTGACTGTAGGGAAGAGGAGGACACTGCACTGTGGCTGAGATGTCCTGACTGTAGGGAAGAGGAGGACACTGCACTGTGGCTGAGATGTCCTGAATGTAGGGAAGAGGAGGACACTGCACTGTGGCTGAGATGTCCTGAATGTAGGGAAGAGGAGGACACTGCACTGTGGCTGAGATGTCCTGAATGTAGGGAAGAGGAGGACACTGCACTGTGGCTGAGATGTCCTGAATGTAGGGAAGAGGAGGACACTGCACTGTGGCTGAGATGTCCTGAATGTAGGGAAGAGGAGGACACTGCACTGTCGCTGAGATGTCCTGACTGTAGGGAAGAGGAGGACACTGCACTGTAACTGAAAAACTCTAAAGACAACCTCACTCACATTGTTTATGTTGTAGTTATCACATTCAACCCTGTCAATCAAGCTCACCACTCCTTTTCTAGGGATTAAGGGAGTATTTGTTGAGTGCACAATGGAACTATGTAACTTGTAAATGATTGCACCTGTGAAGGTGAGGCAGCAAGCTAGTGAGCCTTGCATGTCTTGTTCTACCAGACTCACCAGGAAAGCATGCACAAGCCTCCTCCATTTCTTGCTGATCAATTTATGAAAGATGGTCCCCCACTCCTGAGAGTGCTTGTTATATATTTTAGTTATTAGGTTCTAGGCAACCTACTAATTTTGAAATATTTTTCTTTTTTAGTCCTTGCATTTAATGAGTACCCACCCCTTTTTATTCAGAATAGCATAAGCATCCTCATTTTCTTTAATGTGTATGCATGCATGTGTATGTGCTTTTGTGTATAAATGCATGTGTGTGTGCCTGCATGTAGCAGCCAGGGGAAACCCTGGATACCATTCCTCTGGAAATCTATTTTCTTGTGTTGCCAAAGGATCTCTCATTAGCCTGGAACTTTCCAAGTAGGTTAGAATACCTGTTCTGCAAGATCTAGGGATCTGCCTTTCTCCCTCCCTCCCTAGTACTTGAATTTCAAGTACACACCACACATCTGTTTTTTTTTTTTTGGAGGGGGTGGTTGTTGTTAATGTGGGTGCTGGGTATCTAACATAGAGCCTCTTGCTCGCACGAAAAATATTTTTCTTACTGAAATATCCCCTGAGCCTTTAGCACCCTCATGTTAAAAATAGGTAAACTGAGACCTGAGATTCAGACATGTCCAAGGACTTGCCCAATATCACTTACCGCAGTAGGATATGTCAAAGAAGGATATATTAAAGGGTATTGTAGAGTTTATAACTGGTAATAGGGAAGCATTGGGAGATGGAGAGAAAGACTAAAAAGGCAGTGGACATGGGAAGTACCAAAGAAACATGGACCTTCATTGACAGCTGTGTGGCTGGTTGAAGCTGAGGCTCATATACAACTCACTTCAGATTTGCTTTTTATTTGGCTGGCCCTTACTTGTGGCTTGACCCTGGCACAAAGAATATGGAATGAGAATATGCATGCCCTAGCATGTACAATACGCATTTGTCTCCATCTTCTGGTTTTCACAAGGACTGAAACTTAGGGCCTTCACAAGGAAGCATTGTTCAAGTGAGTTGTTCGGTGAGACCATAATCTTCATTTCTACTCTGAGCTGTCTGCTATCTGTTGTCATTTCCTCAATAGGGAAGCCACTGTACAGCTTGTAGTTGTTCTCCAACTCACAAACTCTTATTTCATATATTGGTAATATTAAATCATCCTAGCCCCCAGGACACTGAGTATACATCTTCAGCTGTAACAGATTGCCGCTGTTTATTTAAGAAGCCTTTTCTTTGTGTGTAAACAGTCATGCTTTGATGCAGTTCAAGCAAGGCAGACTGTACATCTGAGGAGGACAGTCTCTTCTGGGAAAGGAGGTGGAGCATCAAGAGGCAGAATCTCTGTTCCAGCTCTGCTGATTTGCTCCTGGCCCTCGGGCTAGTCATTTCTACTGCTCAAGGTCTTTCTTAAGTCTATAATGATGAATTCTGGCCTTTCTTCCAGCTCTCTGATTTAGTCATCAGAACATAGGAATTAAAAGTGTAACAGAAGGAGGAATAATTTCTAACACAGTGTCCTGTGCCATCACTTACAAAGTGTTGAATTCATCAGATTTCGCTCAAATTCCCCCAGTGCCTGAACAGACCCTCTCAACCTTGCAAAGAGAAATGTTCTTGACCACTGTGAACTTTCTGTGTTCCATCTCCTTGCTCTACCCTGTTTTTCTGATGCACTCAGAGAATGTTAAAGCACACTCTACCTCAGGTGTAGACAGCACTGTTAGGACTACCTAAAAGAGAGACATTCAATATGTGGGTCTGTACTGCATGAAGAAGTAGCTATTGGAAAATTCAGACTTCCTTCAGTTGAAGTTCCATTTTTGTCTTTGTTCACATTTTTTTCTTTTCTTCTACTCCCTCTTTTTTTTTGCAAGATTTCATGAATATGAATTATGTATTTTGTAGGGGGCAGTTTTGTACCAAGAAGGCAAATAATGTTTTTTGAGTAAGTGAAAATGATCAGTTTTAATGTATAAAGTACAGATATATACATAGTACATAAACAGACATACAAGATATTTGGCAATAAAATTTCAAAGCAATAGAGTGTTAAGAGAAAATGTTAACAAGTTTTTTTTGGGGGGTGTGGTAGTTTAAATAGATGCCCCCCCCCATAGTCAGTGGTTTATTAGTTTGTAGTTTGCATCTGCAGCACCTGGCTGAAGGCAGTGTCACTGGGTGAATCTTAAGGTGTGGTGGTGAGTTTGAAATTTCACTCTAAAGATATGCAAAGTGTGCCTAGCTGGAGTTCTTAAGGTGTGCTATGCTGTGTGTGTGTGTTTGGTCCTGTGAAAGCAGACCTGCGTCTTCTGTCATTATGGAACTTCCCCTGGATCTGTAAGCTTCCATAAATATCCCTTCTTCCATGACTGCCTGGTCTGGAAGTTCATCTCAGCGAACCTGAAGCTGTCTACTACAGGGGGATCAGTGATAATGGGAAAAATAGGCTGGAAAATACTGAATGAGACAATGATTGGCACAGTGAAGACAATAGTGTATGCATTATGCTAGATCAGCAATAGAGGCTTTGAGAAGGTCAAAGGTGCTCTGATTATGAAAATTAGGATTTAGAGATTATTTGGATAGCACCAGCAGCAACTAGGGCACTTGATCTCATCAGCCACTCCTACACTCAACACATCCCAGAATTGTCTATTTGGAAGCTTCATGATGTGTTAAAAGCTACTGGGTTTGAAATTAATATGCACAGATCTGATCCTGCCTCTATTTACTGGGTCAGCTAAATCACACCTTTCTCTACTTCAATTCCCTTGACCATGAAATCGGGAAAATAATGCCTTGTTGGCCTATTTCACAAGAATCTGGTAAGGCTCAAGTGAAATAAAGTGAGCAACAGGACCTTACTGCAAGTTTCAGTGCAAAGATTTAAGATAATAGAAAGTCTTATGGTGGTGGTGACATAAGCCATGTGGTTGGTCACGCACAGCGTAGCTTCCGAGGACCACCTGCTCTCTTTCAATTCCATTTGTCATTGCTCTGAATTGGGTACCTTATGACTCCTTTGGTGAACATGTACCAGTGAGGCCACTGGCCTAAAAAGAGAAGGCTGTTCTCATCTGGAAACGAAGTCTCTAGTTCCACTTGATCTGTTTCCCACCATGCAACACTGAGTCTAACCCAAGTGGGTGAAATGGTCCAAGGAAGGTAGTTGCTTCAGCACTGTGAAACTCAGTGCCTGCTCCTCTACTTGGTCTTCCCTGTGTCTGCCTGAGGACACTTAGGAGAGACCATAAGCACTGAATCTGCAAAAATGCTGGCCACCTATAAAGTTTCAATCAGAATTAATTTTACCTGCTATGATTACAAAGGTAGTATTGATGGCATGATAAGCAGTTTGATTCTGAAGTAGGAAGTAAGAAGAGACTGAGGAAGGTTCAAGAAAGTGTAGATCTGCCATGTAAAAGTGTTTTTTGCCTAGGGAGAAGCTGGCTTGAGAAAAAAGTTACCCCGAGTAACTAGATGAGAATATGATGAAGGCTCCTTCTCTATTGCTAGGGTCAGATAGAATACGCAGTTAAGAAGGGAGTGGCAAAGGACTGCTTACACAGGACCCATCATAACAAAGGCTCTCAGATGTTCCTAAAATGCCCCATGGTTTTTATTATCTTTATTAGTGCAATCATCATTATTAGTTAATATAATGGTTCTGCCCAGTGCTGCCTACTGATTGGAAACGCAGTCTTCTTTCTCTGAGTACACCTCTCTGCAACAGATCTCCTGGCTTGATCTTCTGAGAGATCACAGTGACTTCTGAAGGTGGGAGTATAAGTCTGTCTTGGTTTGATGATAATCATTCATTACATCACATATATCCACATGCAGGTCTTCTGGGCCTTGTCAGCTTGAGAGACAGTGATTTTGGAACCCCACATCCAAGACACCCACAATTCCAGCAAAATTCAGCCATACAAACAGCAGCAAACAGCTTCTGGGTTCTACCTGTTTATCTGGGGCCACCAACCCCAATGAGCTGGGACTTCAGCAGATGTGAGAAAGGAAAAGGATCTGGTTTTGTTTTTATTTTCTACCAGGACTAGTTCTTTGGGAGAAAAAAAGGAAAAAGAAGGATCACAGTCCATGCTGGTGCCCTGCCAAGATCGCTCCCCTCCCTTCCTTGTCCAAGCACTCCACCCTCTGTGCAGACTGCATAACAGCAATTTCTGGAAACAGAATTCGGGCCAGACTGACAGCAATGCATTTCTGGTACCTGTGTGGCTGGGTTCTAGGGACTGTGTTTTTCACCTTAATTCTTTTATCTACTGCCAGCTCTTTGAAGCACATCTGTTACCAACAGCTTCTGTTTGTAAAATGAGACTAAAGGTATCCTCTCCAGAGAAATTCCGGAATCTTTTCTGTAGTTCAATGCTTCCACTAACAGCTTGGCTCACAAAATATGACTGTGGTAAATATTAAAGAATGTTAATAAAAATGAGATAAAACACCTAGGGATCTTTTTCCCTCCCAATTCTTCTTTGCTCTTTACTAAATTTTAATCTTATCAGAAATTTATTTGCTTGGTCCACATTATTTCCCAAAACAATTTTCCAACAGGAAACATAAATTTGGGGTGACCACAAAGGGGTTTTGAATCCCTGTGCTAATCAGGTGATGGAGCTCTGTGTCACCTTTGCATAGCTATATCTCTTCCTCCGGACACCATCACAGAGAGACCCTGAGTAGCAACAAACAGTAAGGCCTGGAAGTGAGATTTTTTTTTTTTTTCCATACAAACAGGGCTCACAAAGGGAAGACACTTTGAGTGTCAACAGTGAATCATGAGATGGAAATTAAGCCATTAACTAAGAAAACAATTGTCTAAGCCCATGCATTTGTGTCCTCAAAGTCAATGAAGCACTATGTAAATATAATGGATTTACATTGTACTGAACTTTGAGCTGGCTAATACAGAGTACATTTATACCTTATCTGACAGATGAGAGTTAAGCATATGTCGTGGGATAAAATTGGTGTTCTTTTCTGTCATATTTGCTTGGTCCTTGGCCTTTGGGGCCCTAAGGAATGAAAAATGACTGGGCTTTGAAACACAATAGGTCTAAGAGCTGTGTGATATGGGAAAAATAACTCCATGTCTGTTAGTGTCAAATAGTTTACTGTTCTGTATTGAAGGTATTGGTGGGTTGGTATTAATGCATAGAACACAGTCTACACATGTTGGACATACAGTAAGCATTGGGTAAGTTTCATTCCCATCACTACTAGTATCCTTGGCATCATTTACATGTTTGCTATCAAATCTAGCTATTACTATGATATGTCTTGTCTGTACATGGTAAATCTCTTTTACAATTCCACTCAAAATAGAATGTTATTCACTCTAAGGACTTCCCTAGAAGGAACCACAGAATGAGTGTGACGACATTTTATAGAAATAAAGTTTGATGATATTAGGGGCTATTTTAGGAATATTTAAAGCAACCCACAGATACTTAAGTTATTTCTACCACCATCTCTATGCTTATGTTTTCTCTGTCCGCTCCTTTCCTTCATATTCTTTCAAAGTTTCATGATGATACAACATACAATACTAATGCTAAAGCCATCTACAAATGCCTTCAGCTTGCAGTGGTTCTCTCTCACCTTTAGAAGCTGTTAGAGCAGTCTCATGTTTATCAGTCTGGGTTGTCCCTGAATCTCTCCTCTTACTATCTATACTATTAGTTTAGTTATATGCCATGTTTATATATTTCATGTCACACTATGTGGTATCCATGGCCAGGAGACAATTCATTTTCATCAATTCAGTTCAGTTTATCTCTGAGCACCATAGATGAGGCAAATAGAGCAAGCATGGCATATTCTCAAAGGACTCCTGGGCCAGGGACTAGAGAGATGGCTTAGCAATAAGGCACTTGCCTGCGAAGTCAAAGGATGCAGGTTTGACTCCCCAGTACCCACATAAAACCAGATGCACAAGGTGGTGAAAGCTTCTAGAGTTCTTTCTTTCTTTCTTTCTTTCTTTCTTTCTTTCTTTCTTTCTTTCTTTCTTTCTTCCTCTCTCCTCTCTGTCAAATATAAATATATTTATCTGTGATGACAACCAAAAACAGAAAAATATGGTTACTCTCCCTCAGATATAAAAAGTCCCCCCATGGGCATGTAAGGTTGACTATGCACTGGGTCTAGGTGGGTGGAATTTGGTATGCAAATGGAAGAAAAGTGTTTCCCAGAAGAACAATCCACAGTGAGCAATGGCATGGAGGCAGACAAGTGAATGGGAAGTGCCAGTCCCGTGTGGCAGCCAGGTGCTCAATAGCATATGCTGATTTGATTTTCTTATAAATAGATATTTAATCAGCAAGACAACCTAAAAACTAATTTTATTCCATTTCAATAAGGAAGGTATCTTGTTTCACTAACTTAGACTACTATAGAGAAAGTGACTAATAATCACTCTCTTTGACATATACTCATCCTCAGAAGTGAAACAAGATCACAAAGTAGGGCTTCCAAGGTCCTCAGGGGAAAAGTATCTCAGAAGGAAAGAATACGAAGGGACATAGGATTAGGGAGAAGAAGAGGTAAGACAGGAAAGGGAAGTGAGGATGGGGAAGGGGGAGAGAAGAAAAGGAACTGTCTCTACTGAATGTCAAGTGATTAATTATAGGCATCACCTGTATGTACTTAAATTATCTCATATTTTTCTGACCTTGGTGAATTTAGCATGAGTGGATGTTGTATGAATTTTCCTGGGGAGATGTAAATAAACATCTATTCAACCCAGATAGTAACCCCAAGCAGAACAAAAAATGACCCCACTCCAATCAAGCTTGGTGAACCAGTGAGTTTGTTAGGGCTGTTCACAGGGTCATGTGTGATTCACCAGCAACTGTGTCACTGAAAAGGCCCATTCCAGCATGTTCATGGAATTTGCATTTCTGCAGTTTCCTGCCCAAGAGCCCCTCAGCTCCATGGAAGCATCTCCTTTCTGTATTAGTTATTTAGTTATTTAATTTTACAGTGGAGTCTTGTGAATATTCTAAACTTCCTTAGTCTTGAGTCTTGTCTTTCCTGATGCTCCTTAATTTATGGGCCTCCCTCCTGCCTCAGGAAGGAAAGTTTCAATTCTGATGGAATCACGACATAACAGTAGAAAACCTCCCACTCATGCAATATACAAGGGAGGGACTCTGCTTTTCTATTCTGGCCAGCAATGTTGGGAAATCACTGGGTCAGCCCAGTGCTTGTGGGATTATTTTCATAACAGCATAAAGGATTATTCCTTTCAGAAGATGAAGATGGTGAGTTAGGAATTGAATGGAAGTACCAGGTAACTAACAGTGGAGCTTCAAAAGCTGAGCTCGGCATAGTGCTCCATGACAATAATCTCAGCACATGGGAGTTGGAGCAGGAGGCTCAGAAATTTATGGTCATATTCCTAGTTATACAGTGAGTTTCAGCACAACTTGGAATAAATAAGACCCTGCCTTTAAAAAAAAAAAATTGTGCCCAATAGCTATTCTTATTCAACTTCAAATCCATCTTTCTGTTGCTGTGACAAAACTTTTTGTTGTTGTTGTCATTGTTTGTTTCGTTTTGTTTTGTTTTTCAAGGTAGGGTCTCACTCTGGCCCAGGCTGACCTGGAATTCACTATGTAGTCTCAGGGTAGCCTTGAACTCTCAGCAATCCTCCTACCTTTGCTTCCCAAGTGCTGGGAGTAAAGGCGTGTGCCACCATGCCTGGCTCAGGACAAAACTTTTAAAGGAAGAAAATGTTTTTTTTCTGGCTAATCATTTCAGATGATTCAGTTCATCACAGGAGGCACCATTACTATATGTCTAAAGTAAGGCAAACATCATGGTGTTGGGAGCATGTGGAGGATGAAGCTGCTTACCTCATGAGAGCCAGGAAACAGAATAAAATAATAGAAGTGGATTAGGAGAAGATGTAGTTCTTAAGGACAGCCTAATGACCTAGTTTCTCTAACCGGGCCCCACCACCCACTGTTCCATCACTTACAACTAGTCTAAATTTTAGATCCATCAATGGATTTATGTTAATGAAGGCAGACAGAGTCCTCAAAATTCTGTCACGTCCCCCAGCCCCATGTATGAACACTCACACTCCTATATCCAAAATCAATCTTCAATATATGAACCTTTTGAAATGACATTTCATAGGCAAATCACAACTGTCAAACATTTTTCACTCAAAATTCATCCCAAGCAATAGCAGTTTCTATTACTAAATTTGGATTTATAGGACCACTTGACCACTTGTTTAGGTAGACCTCACTTAGTTTGTTGGTCCCATGATCTATCCTTTGGGATATATATATATATATATATATATATATATATATATATATATATATCCTGAAATGCATGTTTTAGAAAAATAACTTCTGAAAACAATTGACTGATCCATATCAGTGATTAAAGTCCTTATTCTCTCTGATTTTAGGCTCTCCCCCATTTGAAATGACTTTGGTGATTTAGAGAAAACTCATCATTGACTTGTCCTTCAGAGCCTCAAAAACTGATGTGGGGGATCTCATAAGCTTGATTGTGATTGATCCAGAAGCTGCCCTTTTCATGAGTATAACCTTATTTTCCTTACCTGAATTATCTGCATAACCCAGGTTGTATGAACCCAATCTCTGAATTTTTTTTTGCTTTGTTTTATTTTATGAGATAGGGTCTTGCTCTAGCCCAGAATTCCCTGGAATTTACTGTATAATCTCAGGCTGATCTCAAACTCACAGGGATCCTCCTATCTCAGCCTCTCCAAGTGCTATGAATAAGGTGTGCACCACCATGCCAGCATGAGTTTCTGATGAGTTGGTAACTCACCTGGGCCTTGCCAATGCATTGCCTTCAAGACACAAATACTGAATCAGGGCCATGCAATGTCCTCTGGTCTCTCTAGAGATCCCAAATCCCTTCAGATCAATGAAGCTAATAGGTGGCATTTCAGCAAATAGCCAATATTATTTTATACTTCTCTTGAGAAGGCAGAAAGAAATGTTTTCCTTATGTATTGCTGAGAGAAACATTTCAAGGCATAAAAGCAACACACCAAAGGAAATAAAAAGCACTATATGTTCATATTATGCTTTTCAGAGAGGGGTAACACTGTTATCAACATTTTTTTCTCTCTGCCTCAAGAATCAAGACGAAGGAAGTAGAAAGGTAGTGCAGGTTCCAAGTGCAGGATCTCTCACTGATATGCTAAGTGGAACTGGGCTGAAGACATGATCTAAACATATCATTCTCAAATGAAGAGTAAGCGCATAGGTTCTTGTTGCAGTATTTATGGCTCTGGATTTTAATTTGGTCTGCATAGCTACACTTACATGTTCACTTTTCAAGGTAGTATGTATACAAGATCATAGTTGGCAAAGCTCTAATTCAGAGGCCAAATTTTCTTGCTTCTAACATAGCTGGGGAACCTTCTGGAATTCACCAGCTATTACAGTGTGGATTGAAGTCGGTGATCACAATTCCTTTTGTACTTTGTTTTGTACTTTATAGTAACAAAGTGCCTCAGCCAGCACACAGTCCCATTTGGTCTGATCAGCAAAAGGTGAGGGGTGGATAGGAAAACAAGAGCTGTTTGAAGCCACACAAACAGATCCCTCAAGTTGGTATGCATAGAAACTTAAGTCATTTGCTCCTTGTAACAGCACAGATAGGTGAGTGTTGTTGAACAGATGAGAAAACTGAAATTTAGACGTAACAAATGTGCTTCAGCAGCACATATACTAACATTGGGATAATACAGGGGTAATAAGGGTGCACTATTCCCTAGCTAATTTTGTTCATCCTGCTCTAAATCAAAGATACTGCTTTTTTAAAACAGGTGTCAGCATAAAGAGAAGTCTGACAAGCTGGATACTGACCTTAGGATTGAAAATGTCCCCGTTTTCATTAGTAAGTAAATCTTGCAGGACTCTGTGCTATGAGCATGGAGACTTTAGGATAATGACCATTTCATTTCACTGGACAAGGAAAACATCCAGGGGCTCATAAAAATGTCAAAGAGCATGAAAAGACACATGCTTACACAAATTAGCTTCATTCATACAAGTTGTTTTGTTTCTTTAAATCAGTAGTTATGATGGTGAAGCTCTGATTGTCAACTTGACAGGATTTAAAATCACCATGGAAATAAATCTCTGGGCATGTCTGTGAAGGATCTTTTAGATTAGATTAATTGAGGTGAAAAAACTGACCCATGCCATGGGCTGGAGTTCCAGGCTGAATAAAAAAGAGAAAGCAAGTTGAACAGCATCAGATATTGTCTGCCTCCTGACTGTGGACTAACTGTGAGCAGCTGCCTCAAGCTCCTGTCACCATAACTTCCCTGCTATGGTAGACTGTGACTTAGAACAATAAGCCAAAATTAACCCTTCCTGCTTTAGTAGCTTTCATCATGTACTTTTTCACAGCAATAAGAAAGGTATCAAATGTAGTATTCCATTGGAGGATGCCATGAAAGCAAGAAGCTGAGAGCCAAATAAGCCACGAGGAAAGATGGGTAAGTTGAAAAAGGGTGAAAAAGAAATAGTATTGTAAAATTATATAATTTCATAGTTGGAAGATACCCTTGTATAGTAAATGTAATGCTCTTATTAAAGAGATGGAAAACCAAATGTCTGTCAGCAGTGGGAGAAGAAGTAGAAGAACTTTCCTCCCTTCATCCAGACCAGTTCCTGTCATGGAGACAGTGCTGAGGACATGTGCAGCATGAAGAGGTGAGTTTAAGGACCAGAACTCCCCAGAGAAGGCAGTCCTCGCTCTCCATTACATGGTCAGATTGTGGGAAGCTGCAGTGCTGAGCTGAGGGTCCTCCTCTCGTCAACATATTCACATGGGCACTAGACTACCAAAGTCTTGACATGGTGAGATTTTCTACAAGCTGCTCATTGTACAGGCCTCTTAACTCCATTTTTACCATTTCTCCTTTCAATCCCCAATACTCCAACCTTTGACTCTTTTGTACCACATACCTCCAGGAGATAAATACAATTTTAGTCACTAACAAAGCAATCAACCCTCTACTGTTACCTTTAAGGTAGTTACATAAAGAATTTTAGAGTAAGGAAGATTGAAAAATTAATCACCCTTCTCTTTTCTCCCTGAATCTGTAAGTGTGGTGCTGCCCACAACAGCTCCTTCACTGGCCACTGGGCCTTTCAGTAGCAAACATAACCCAAGTGGACAACTGAAAAGCACTTTCACAATAGGACGTGTTCTTTGCCTGCTCTCAAGAACTTTGAGACTTCCATTATATACCATGTTGACCTGTCCAGAATCAAAGAAGTCAGCTAATCCACCATTACCATGCATATGAGCATGATCTTCAGCCACAGGAGCAAACACTTAGGAGCCTACCCTGGTCATCCAAACTCAACAGCTAAGCCCAACCCAGTCTCTAGCACATTAAATCAAAAAGTCATTAAGTTTTTTTTTTTATTTTCATATATTAAAATTTAAAGATTTTTTAAAATTTTATTTTTATAGCTAAAGTTAACTGTCATAGTACCATACTAATACATGGCATACATTTATATTTACTATGTGAGGCACCATTTTACTGCCTATATTATTTCACTTTTTCATTACACTCTATGAGGGAGACACAGGTGTTTCTATTTCATAGAAGAGGTAACTGAAGTAAAGGGTAGGCATTTGACTTATTGTCCTTTGTCACAAAGGACAGCTTTCAATCAAAAAAGATAATGTCAGGGGCTAGAGAACTCAGAATCTGATGGGTAGGGGTGAGAGGTAGGGTGTAGTGTGTTTGTAGCCCAGATGACAATCCTAGCTATTGTTCCTCAGGATTACTGTCCACCTTTTAATGACAGACTTTCTCACTGGCTTAGAACTCATCAAGTTGGTTAGACTGACTGGCCAGCAAGCTCCAGTGATCCACCTACTTCAGCCTTTCCAGCACTGGGATTACAAGTATGAACCTCCACACCCAGCTTTGTGTGTGTTCTGGAAATTGAACTCAGGTCCTCATGCATGTACAGCAAGCATTTTACTGATAGAGCCAACTGCTCATCTCTAGGTTGGTTTTAACCTGTGAGAGGAAAACACCCAAAGAACATGAGAGCAACTTTCACTTCTCTGCTGACTGTCTAATGGAGTTCATACTGAACTCCGAGAAGTTACTAGAAGGGAGACTTGGCCAATGGAAAGGAAGAACTTTCTAGCAAAAGGAATAAGGAATGATGAAGAATGGAACAAGCTCATTGTGGAGTTTCACTCACACATGTGAGTTCTTCACCTTCCAGAATAAAGAATGCTGTTTGGAAAGCATGTGCTCACAAGACTCCAGACCGTGATAGCTCCCAGTCCTGGGACTTCTGCTCACTTGCTGACTGCTTAAGATTTACTGCTTACTAATAAGCCCTCACAGTTCCCCAGCAACTAATTAGGTATGGCTTCATGTATGAATAGACCCTCAGCACCAAGCTGCATTCTACATTCCTTCAAAACAATCTGGGGAACTAACAATGCCACTGAAAATAGCAGTTACTTTATCTCACCTATTAGTTATCTTCCTCCATTTTCTTTTCCTGGGTGTGTCCTGTGTGTCTGTGTGTCTGTGTGTATGTCTGTGTGGTCATTTGTGTATGTGTGTGGACATATGTGTGTGGGGGCATTTGTTAAATGTGTGCACATATGTGTGTGTGGTCATGTGGGGGGTACAGTCATGTATGTGTGTGTATATGGTCATTTGTGTATGTGTGTGGTCATGTGGGGTACAGCCATGTATGTGTATGTGTGTGTATATGGTCATTTGTGTATGTGTGTGTGGGCATGTGGGGGCATGAGTGTGTGTGGTCATGGTTGTGAGTGTGTGGTCATGCATGTATGTGTGTGTGTGTGTGTGTGGTCATGTGTATGAGTATAGGCATGTGTGTGGAGGTCAATGGACAACATTCACAATATTCAGGTTTTGGTTTTCAACTTCTACCTCTTGGGACAGTGCCTCTACACCATTCACTGGGCCCATGAGCTTCCCTCAGACTCTACTGTCTCCGCCTCCCTTGTCTTCATAAGTGTACTGGCATTACAGATGGTCACTACACTGGCAAGTAGTAACACTTATGCAGCATGGGTTTTATCCACTGAGCCATCTCCCCAGTTCTCTTCCTTCTTTTAATAAAATCCAATCCTGGTTTTCCTAGATGGAACACTTGTTTCTAACTAAATCTGTATCTCTCAATTTGTAAATCTCTTCTGTATCCAAGTAAAAATCATACAGGCTTGACTAACCCTCAAACCTATAGCTTATGTGTACAGTCAGAGTAGCTTTAAGAAGAACTTTGTCCTTAACTTGTCAATTCCAGGTTAACTTTAGGTAAGGCCTGGAGGGTAGCTATTTCCTACAACTTGAAACATTCCCTCTTAGAAGGGCAATGGGGCCTCCTAAGTCTCAAATAGTAGAAATATAGAAAGTCAAGGAGTTAAGTGAAACTAACAAGGCTCAGGAAGCTTCTAAAATGTGCAAAGTCCCTCTCAATGTTATATAGTCAAGTAAGAATTGATGGGGAGAGGAGACTCCAGCCAGGTGAGCTGCCTGCAAAACCCACAGGAAGTCATAGAGATGCACCTTTCAGGAATCACTGAACAGGTGTGCTTTGTAGTGACACAGCTGCCTTGGAGCCATCCATGCAAGGAACTTGTAAGGAACCCCAGTAAAGTCACTAGTTCACTGTGCTACACTTGAATGAAATAATTTCTTTGTCCTGTCTTCAGTACTCTATCTGGGGTGAGCACAGATTAGTTTACATCTCCCCAGTTAAGTCACACAACAGTGTCAAATTGGATTTCTGTTTGTCTTGTTGAGATAGAGATGAAGTATTTCGGAATTTATAGACATCTGGGCTAAAGTGTAGGTGGCTGGAAAACTATCACTTCCTAGGTCAGGAAAAAAAAATTACCAAGCTATATAAAAAATATATACCCTTTGTTGGGTATGGTGTTAAATGCGTTTAATCCCAGAACTCAGGAGGCAGAGGTAGCAGAACTGCTGTGAGTTTGAGGTCAGCTTAAAACTTCATAGTGAATTTCCAGGTCAGCCTGGGCTAGAGCAAGACCCTACCTCAACAGTGTCCCCCCTCCAACAAAACACCCTGATAATAGCTTTCATTAGAAATGATTCCCAATCTTGGGCTGGGGAGATGACTTAGCAGATAAGGTACTTGCCTACAAAGCCTAAAGACCCAGGTTCAATTCTCCAGGGCCCTTATAAGCCAGATGCACAAGGTGGCACGTGCATTTGGAGTTCATTAGCAGCAGATGGAGGCCCTGGTATGCCCATTTTTTTCTCTCTCCCTCTCTGTCTCAGTCTCCCTCTTTCTCTCTCTCTAATAGATTAAAATAAAATAAAATAAAATAAATGATTCCCAATCTTAATTTCCTAAAATTTTCTCCTTTATTATCAAATTTAGTGTTTAGCATTCTAAAGGATGTCACCAAAGGGAATTGAAAGAAAAAAATCTCCTAATGAACTTCACAAGGAAAATATTATGACATAAAACTTAAAACATCATTTATTAATTTAAAAATAAAAATATATGCTTTTAAATATATCATGATATTCCCATACCATGCCATAATGTAGGTCATGAATTTTCTTTATCTGATAATCTTGGCTTGAGTGTTAAACCGCATGTTGACATTTTCTCATAAAAAAATTGTACATCAGGCTAGAGAGATGGCTTAGTGGTTAAGGTGTTTGCCTGTGAAACCTCAGGACCCCGGTTCGATTCTCCAGGTTCCACGTAAGCCAGATGCACAAGGGGGCACACACATCTGGAGTTTGTTCGCAGGGGCTAGAGGTCCTGGCATGCCCATTCTCCTTCTCCCTCTCTCTGTCTTTCCTTCTCTCTATCTCTAATAAATAAGTAAATAAAAATAAAATCTTACAAAAAAGAACTTGTACAGGTATGATGGTGCACTCCTTTAATCCCAGCCCTCGGGAGGCAGAAGTAGGAGGATTGCTGCAAGTTCCAGGCCACCCTGAGACTACATAGTGAATTCCAGGTAAGCCGGGCTAAAGTGAGACTCTACCTTGAAAAACCAAAAACAAACAAATAAAAAACTTGTGCATCTATTCTCTGTGCAGCCAGCTCATTTCCTACTTCCTTTTTCCTCCCTCTCTGTTGCTTTCTCCTACCCCTTCTCCACCTCCTTTTCCCACTCTTCATCAACCTCTCTCTCTATTCCTCTCTCTTTCTGTACCTAAAACATTCGTATGCTGACTGACAAGCTCATATTCTCCGTAACTCCCCAGGGTAGTGTTACTAGGGTAAA
This sequence comes from Orientallactaga sibirica, assembly GCA_036365145.1. NCBI lineage: Eukaryota > Metazoa > Chordata > Mammalia > Rodentia > Dipodidae > Orientallactaga > Orientallactaga sibirica. The sequence goes on along the minus strand of JAEOAD010000029.1, from coordinate 22,206,372 downwards.
TGCAGTGTCAGGTTCCATACAAATTCATCAGTTATTAATTAACAATATCAACAACCTTTTTCATTACTGATAACACATTTTATACTACCAGAAGGAATTTTTTTATTACAAACTTTATCTCAAAGGCTCTTCCCAGCTATCTAGTAGCAATAATAAAAAAAAAAAAAATCATTCAATCATCATTTTAATGACCGATCATTTTCCCCTCACTAAAATTAAATCATAAAGGCTATTTAATTTAATTGAACAGTAATTGAACGACTTTAATCATGCAAAGGATTAAAATGAAGAATGTGTTTTCTCAAAGCTTGACAACATATAATGATGTGGTGGGACCAATGTGGTAAATTCTGACAGGAAGCAGGTGGATAACTGTCTTGCCTTTGCTATCCCCAGTAAAAAAGCTACCATTAGAAACCCATTTTGTCCCTTCCATCTCTAGGAGAAAGTTCAACCAACTCAGGAACACACTCCTGAGAAGTCATGACATTCTTACAGAGGAGGAAGGAGAGCAAAGCTAGTATCTCCAGAGAACCATGCGTATATTATCAATAACAAGAATGTCTCTGCACCTTCTGAAATAATTCATATAATGTAAATTTATTGTACACAAAATATATGGGATTTATTTGGTGGCAGAGAAAAGTACTGGGAGATAAAGATTTTTCCTGGTGAGTTTGGGGAGGCATATGCCAACAAATCATTCCAGTTGTGAGGTATTAGTGACATACGGAAGATGTCATGAAATCTTAGTGGAGAGACCAATAAATGCCTTCTGAAATGAATCATCAAAAAATCACCAAGGAAGTGTCATTTCTGCTGAGTTTTGAGGGCTAGAACATTCTCCAGGCAATGGAGCCCATCCTAGAGAGGGAGATAGCACCCAGTAGCATGTGCTTATGTAGAAAGCCTGAAGGAAAGACTGAACCTATATAGTAAGGGGCCTTGGAATCAAGACTAGAGCACAGAACAAGAGAAGGCAGTAGTAGTATGATGTGGACATTATCCCTAAGTTCAGAGCACACTAAACTTTTAGTTATCTTAATGTTTTCTCAGATCCAAGCAATCCTATGAAAGCACCAAAGTAAAGACTACCTTCATAGGGATGAGACTCTCAAGCTTCTGGAATTAAGTTTGACAAAAGCTCAGTGTTAGTGTTCCTAATAATTCTTCAGACATCCAGAAGCCTTACCTTAAACTTGCCTATCCTGGTGGACCCTATTGCCTTGGTCTCTGTTCTCTCCTGTCACCATGCCCCAAAATCTCCTGACACTACAACTAACTTGCCTAAGATCATTACCTCAAGACTCTACTATTTGTCATTAAGTATCTGTTTTGTAAAACAGTGTGTTAAAAATTGTTAGTGAGGGCTGGAGAGGTGGCTTAGCGGTTAAGGCATTTACCTGAAAAGACTAAGGACCCAGGTTTGATTCCCTAATACTCATGTAAGCCAGATGCACAAGGGGACACATGGATCTAGAGTTCATTAGCAGTGGCTGAAGGCCCTGGTGTACCCGTTCTCATTCTCTTTCTCTCGTCTCTTTCTATCTAAAATAATAAAAAAAGAATATTTTTAAAACTTTCTCTGTCTTTAAAAAAATTGTTAACAGCTCATTGATACATACAACAAATGTTACGGAGCACTTTCCATGGTGAGGCATTACAGTAAGTCTATAGCAATATATAAAATTAATGAGTGACAATAAAAAGTAGAGGGTTTTTCACAGATGTTCATGGATCAGAAATGCACTAACATGGTAACCAAGGAAAAGACAGAATGTAGACAATTATATCAGTTAGTCAGAACAATAGTGAAATGAGGAAAAGAGGCAGGGCTAAAGAGATTGCTCAGTGGTTAAGGCACTTATCTGCAAAGCCTAATGACCAGGTTTAATTCCCCAGTACCTACATAAAGCCAGATGCACAAAGATGGTGCATGCATCTGGAGTTCATTTGCCACAGCTAGAGGCCCTGGCATGCCCATTCTCTCTCTCTCTCTCTCTCTTATAAATAAATAGATAAATAAATAAATAAATAAATAAATAAATAAGTAGAAATATATATGAAATGAAAAGAGAGTAAAAAAAAAAACTCCTGTTTTTTACTGTGAATGTTGACTGGAACTTTGAAGAACATGAGGAGAAAATCATATAAATACCTACTAAAAGCACATGAAATAATTCAGATTCTCAAGGAAAGGATGTTTGTGTTACAATGTCCTAGTGTGACAGGGAGAGGGTGACAGGGATACTCTGGAGAAGTGAGAACTATAATGGAAGGAGTGTTGGGCTAGCCTTGCAGACCACAGTGTGATATGGAAAGTACTGAAAGGTTATGGCAACTCAGAGTTGTTAGACTTCAACAAGAACCATCAGAATGCTGTGTGGGAACAAACTGGAAAGCACAATGGTCAATACAGACAAATCAATTTAGGAGGCAACTGCAATAAATCAGCTAAGATAGAGTACAGTGTTGCAACTGGTGTTAAATAGATGTGAAAGGAATTAGGAAAATCTGCTAGTATTTGGGAGGTAGGGTTGACTACTTTTTTATGTTTTTGTTTTTTGGAGAGAGTCAGAGAGTGAGAGAGAGAGAGAATGGGTGCACCAGCAGCCTCTCAGCTGCTGTGAATGAACTCCAAGTACATGCACCTCCTTGTGGGCAATGTGGCATTGTGCCCTTGCATCACTTTGCATCTGGCTAAACATGGGACCTGGAGAATCGAATGGGCGTTCTTAGGCTTAGTAGGCAGGTGCCTTAACTGCTAAGCCAGCTCTCCAGCCCAGGTTGACTACTTTTATTGTTGGATGCACGTGGAATGTCAAAGGTATAGAAGGGTCAGGAGTGGCCTCATTTTTGGATTAAATAATCAAGAAGCTACACTTGACAAGTTAACCTTTTCCTCTAATCACAGACTCTAAATCAATTTATGACTAAACTTTTAAAAAATAAATAAAATAGCTAATGTGGCTTAATGCTACTACTTTTCTGCCTGGATTGTGAATGCTGGGAATCAAGAACATATGTCCTGCATTCAGGTAAAACAGAAAGGATTTTCAAACAAAACTCTCTGTAAGCCACATTTTAGACATTTCAGATTTTATACATAAAGATTAATATTGAGAGATATTATGAAATTTGGACTTTAATTTTTATGCATGCATATGTATGTGGTATGTATGCAACTGGGTATGCATGTTCATGTGTGTGTGAGTATGCATGTGTGGGTACATTCATGTGGACACCAAAGGTCAGTGTTGAGTATCTTTCTTAGAGGCTTTCTATCATATTCTTTGAGACAGGGTCTCACTGATCTTAGAGCACTCTGATTCAGTTAGACTAACTATCCATCAAGCCCTAAGGCTCCCCTGTCTCAGCATCCCCATGCTGTTGTGCTATAAAGACATGTGCTATTGAACCTGGCTTTTATGCAAGTGTTGGGGTCTGAACTCAGGTTCTCACACAGAAAACATCCAACCCACTAAGCCCCTCTCTCTACCACTTAAAATTTATTGTTACTTGACAAGATAATTGTGTGTATCTATTGAATATAAAGTCATGTTTTGATCTATGTATATAGTATAGAAACGTTCAGTCACGCTAATTAACATCCCACCATACCACCAGTCTCATTTTGTGTAGTCATTAGGAACTATCAATGGAAATAACCACATATATGGAGAAAATTTGTCCTTTTCAAATAAAAATCTCTGCACAATATATTGAATAAATATAAACACAGACAAATAAATCTTGAGAGTCAGACACATCAGGGATTATTTTTAGTGTAAACATGTCTCAAATATTGCACAAGATATACTTATAATGAAAATAATTACTGTTTTTCTGAAATTTAAATTTAAATATCTTCACAGATGTATTTCAGGTGAACATGCACGGAGTTGTTCACACCTAGATGAGAACTGAAAAAAGAAAACAGGAAGGGACAGAAGATGGCTAATATTATTTTTCCCATTTCTGCCTTTTTCCTGGGTCTGATCCTAACCGTTGGGTCCTTAATAGCCAAAATTTATCATATTCTAAAATGGAAATTTGCTAACACCACTAATGGTCCTTGGAGGAAACAAACATAGAGAGATTTAAATAAAATGGTCAGTCTTTGGAATTACATTTTGAAGATGTAGCCAACTCTGTAATTAAGTTCCAAATTATTTGGTGCCTTCAGTTTGGCTAACAGATGGAATGGTATTTCTGTTCATCTTTCATCCTCAGAGTGATTTTCCAGAAGCTTTGAGTGGGGTATTTCCAGATTATTGCCTGAGTGACAGTTACATGTGTCTAATAATTTACTAGAATCAATCTATATCTTTTAATGGATTTATATCAGTGAACTGTTATTTATACATATATATGTGAATAATACATTGATAAGAGGAAGAAAATCAGTTGGGAAATAGTATTTAAAATAATGTGTTGCAGTAAGGATAAGTAATTATACATCCACATAGTCCTTTTGTAATAAGATTTAACTAGAGGGCTGCAGAGAAGGCTTAGCGCTTAAGGCACATGCCTGCAAAACCCAAGGACCCTTGTTCAATTCTCCAGATCCCACGTAAGTCAGATGCACAAGGGGTGCACATGTCTGGAGGTCGTTTGCAGTGGCTGGAGGCCCTGGAGAGCCCATTCTCATTTCCCTCTCTCTCTTTCCCTCTCTCTGTCTCTAATAAATAAATAAAAATAATATCTTTAAAAAAAGATTTAACTAGAGCTATTTTGAAATGTTTTCCCCTTGTAATCTACTATGATTCTTATTTCAATGGAATCCTATATGAAGTAGGTGGCATTCCTAATACAAGGTGTTTCAGGCAGCTTCAAGTTCAGTGAGATGAACTTCCAGACCAGGCACAGTTATGGAGGAAGGGATTTATTGAAGGTTAAAGATCCAGGGGAAGTTCCATAATAGCAGAAGAAGCTGGTCTGCTCTTACAGGAACAGGCAAGAGAAAGAAAGCCAAAAGCTAAAAGCCACACAGCACAGCACACCTCAGGAACTCCAGCTAGGCATACTTTGTATGTTTTTAGATTGAAATCGCAAACCCACCACCACCCCTTAAGATCCACCTAATGACATTGCCTCCAGCCAGGTGGATACAGATGCAAACAAAAAACTAGTAAAACACTGAATATATTGGTGGACATCTATGCAAACTACCACATTCTGCCCCTGGCCCCCAATAGATTTATAACCATTACACATTGTAAATTGTATTTAGTCCAGTTTTAAAGGTCCCCATGGTCTTGACCAATTTAAGATAGTTCTAAAGTCCCAAGTCTCATCTGAGATTTAAGATTGTCTCTTAGCTTTGAGTCCTGCAAAATCAAACAAGTTATATACTTTTAACATATAAAGGCACAGAGTAAATTTTTGTTTGTTTGTTTGTTTTTCGAGGTAGGGTCTCACTCTGGTCCAGGCTGACCTGGAATTCACTCTGTAGTCTCAGGGTGGCCTCGAACTCACGGTGATCCTCCTACCTCTGCCTCCCGAGTGCTGGGTTTAAAGGTGTGCACCACAACTCCCGGCCAGAGTAAATATTTTTAACTGGTATAAGGCATAGTAAGGAGAGACTACAACAATGTAAACTCAACCACCATCAGCAATCATCAAACTTCTGCAGTTCAAGTTCAATATAACCAGAGATTGACAGTCTCCAGGTTTTCCAATTCCATCCCTCCAGCTGGGCAGAGTAGCCAGGGAAAACTTCCATCCCAGGCCACCAGTGCACTTCATGGTAGCCCTTGCACAGTCCTAGTATATCCAAAACATCTTCAGGTCTCCATGTAAACCACTGTCCATCTTTCAAAGGCTCTCAACCTACCAGGGCATCAAGCCCTGTCTCATGCCACATCTCAGCAGTGGCTCCTGGAACCATGTCTTAGCAGTGGCTCCTGGGACCATGTGTAAATCATGACCACTCCACATATTTTTTATGCTTCTAAAACTAATACCAGGTATGTAGGACACAGCCATATTTTTAATTTAGGGACAAAATAAATCATAACCTTTAAAAGCAGTTTCCTTTTCCAGACAACTCTTTCCAAAAGAGTTTGTATGTCTAACAATCTTTCCTCATGCATCTTCTCCATTGTTTTATTGTAAAGCAGTCAGGCCACCTTCCTTAAGATTGCTAATATATTGACAACAGCAGCTGTAGTAACCTAAAACCAGTCTCAGTACCTCTAATTTTAACTTGCTTGAGGTTTTCCAACTTAAAATCTTAAGTCTCTCAGTCTAAAATCTTTAGCCAAGCACATCAGTCCATTACAAATTTAACCTTGATCAAACTCTCTGGACCTGGGCAGCAGAATGCAGCCATCCCTTATACCAGTAGCCCAGTTCCAACAAAGTACTCTGCAGTCTTTCCTTCCCCTGAGAAAGCTCAATCCAAGCCTCGGAGTTCAATACTGTCTGTACTTAGCATTCTCAAGCTCTCATCAGAATAGCCCATGAAACTTGGCTTACCACTCTAGAAGACATCTTCAGTTGCAAACACCAAGTCCATGCCAATTCCTCCAAAACAAAGGTTCCAAAAGATTAAAAACCACATGGTCAGGTTTATCTCTACACTCCTAGTACCAACTTCAGACAGCTTCAGGTTCACTGAGATGAACATTCAGACCAGGCACAGTTATGGAGGAAGGGATTTATTGAAGCTTATAGATCCAGGGGAAGTTCCATAACAACGGAAGAAGCTGGTCTGCTCTTACAGGACCAGGCAAAGAGAGAAAGCCAAAAGCCAAAAGCCACACAGCACAGCACACCTCATGAACTCCAGCTAGGCACACTTTATATATCTTTAGATTGAAATCTCAAACCCACCACCACACCTTAAGATCCACCCAGTGACATTGCCTCCAGCCAGGTGGATCCAGATTGCAAACAACAAACTAATAAAACACTGTATATGTTGGGGGCCATCTATTCAAACTACCACACAAGGCATCCCTATAATCTCAGTACTCAGGAGATAGAGGCAGAGAGATCAGGAATTCAAGGTCAGCCTCATCTGCATAGCAAGGTTGAGTCCACCTTGGACTACATGAGACATAAAACCCTGTCTCAAAAAATATATATATATCATGCCAGGTGATACCCATCAAAACTTTAAATTTTCTTGTTTTAGTGTAATCCTTACATCCTTACATGAAAATTTCTCCCAAATAAATATTTGGTGCTTTCTTACAAAATCCTGTGTTAGGTACCATGCAAGGTAGCCAATGGAGGTAGTTTTCTCCTCACATCTCCATTGTATGAAAAGGGAAAGTAAGACTTTGAGGATAAACAAACTTTGTTCATGTGGCAGAAGTTGTACCTCAAACGTCCTTCATTTTTGTTCCGTACATAATGTTATAGGAGCTGAGTGCAGATGTCTTCCAATCTCATTATAAACAAAGTCACCACCTGTCTAGTTTGAAAATATGGCACTATTAGACTCAGGTGTTTTATTAAAATTAAACTTGTAACTTGGGTCTTCAGCTGTCTGGCTTGAGGAGGTGTCACTGGGGGGCCTATCTTGGGATCCAGCCCAAAGGTGTGTTTAGGGACAGATCTGATTCCATCCCAAAGGTGTGGAGAGAGAAGTCTGAGCTCGAGGTTCATTCTTATTTCTTTATCATGTTTGCTACCTATTTGGCTATTCTCCCTCTGCTTGGACTTGACAAGGGGAGCCAGCTTCCACCATTCATGGAACTTCTGCTGGATATATAACCTTTAATAAAACCTTTGTCCCCTAAACTGTATCTGGATTGGATGCTCATCCTAGCAACATAAAGCCGCCTATTGCATCATTACCAACTCATCTCTTACAAATACATTCCTCAATATCACATGTGCTAAGATAGATATTTTCTATTCTGCTCTCAGATATGAATTCATTCTCCTAGACTGATGTCTTCCCATAATAGCAACACTATCTGCCATTTCACTAGAAGGAAGATTTTGCACCTATTAGATGTTCATCTCACGTCACAGAATAAACAGGGATGTGAAAATTGCATGGAAATATGCATGGGATTGCATGTAAATGGAGGGGGGAGAATGAAATTTGTATTTTCAAAGACAACTTCCTAGAAATAACTTTCAAGTGTTTTACTTACTCGCTAGCTCTCAATCTCAAGTTGCTAGTTTTATAAACATTCATTTGAGTATGCCAGACAAGCAAGCATTTAGTTAGTAGTTCTGTGGTGAATAGAAGTGACTGTTATCTGAACATCCCCTCCAGACTTTATCTGTGTCTTCAAATCACTGTAAATTACATGTTCTTACAAGAGGACCTCTGAAGCTTCCAATGTATTTGCTTCTTTGGTAGAAGGTCGAGTTGTCTAAAACCGCCATTATTGAGTTGAAAAGTGTATTGCTCCAAAAAATTACAGTACTACCTCTGATATGCCAGCTCTTGTCAGTCTCAAAAACAGTGATTTAAAGAGATTGTCACATAAGTCAGAATAATAATTCAGGACTCTTTGAAGACATCAACTAAAGTTTTACTAAATTCTGTCCAAAATATTTTCTTCTTTACATAAAGATTGTGGTTTGGGTGTGATCCAGGTGTGTTTCATGCCATTGGTCTATAGTCAATCCACTATATGGCAGTAGGGCCCTGCTTGAGTGTGAGGGATGGTCAAGCTCTGCATTGTAGGCAGTGCAAGGGAAGCCTGTGGAAGTAGGAATACACTGCCCTTCTTACTTTCCAAGGCAGTTTTCAAGTTATGCATCGTTGGAAAGACTCTGAAAAACAAAACCAAAACCATAGCAAGCAAATACAAGCTAGAAGGCATAGCATAGTTTAGACTGCAGAGAATTCTAGGAAGAATCAGAAACTGAGGTGTTCATCTGGTCTAAAGCAAGAGGCTTAAATTAAAGAAAAGAGCAAAATGTAACCCAATAGGACTTGACAGGGTGTGTGACAATAAAATCACTGTTTCCCTAACCAAAGGAATTCACTGTCCTGTGGATTATAATTTTAATAGCCAATTCAATACATTTGGTTCTGACTGTTCATAGTCAGGTTTATAACCCTTGGCTTATGAGTCTGATTAAAACCTCTTGTTTACAAACCTTGGTTTATTAGATAAGAGTTCCTGATAAGTTAGTCACAACTGCTATGGTTGCTGACAAGTTTAACACAAATGAAGCTCATAGAACTCTGAGAAAATAGGAGAAGGGTTTTCATGCCATTTATATAAAAATAATTTACAAAGAACATTGTCATTTACTTTTTCAAGGAAGTGCTTAAACTATGATAAATTCATATGAACAAGAATGTGGGCACAATCATAACTGGAAGCTGTACTGTTGGTGGAAAAGAGTGCTTATACTGGTCCATTTTAAGACCATTATACATAACTCTTACATATAACCCTTACACATAAACATATTTCTTACCTTGAAAAAAAAAGGAAATTTATAGTTAACTTAGGTGAATTTGAGATGGAGAGACACAACTCATATGTTTTATTTACATAATAATAAACACTAATAGCTTCTTGAGTAATATCTGAATTATAGGAGCATTGATGAAATTTGGGTATCTTTTTGAGATAGAAATTCATGTTCCATCAGCCAGTGAGTTGACACAATTTGTTGAACTTTTCATTTATATTATACCATATAAAGGTTTGTGGACCGTGTTGTTATAAATATTACCATCACTGTGTAATCAACTTAAAAAAAAAAAAAAGTGGAAGTTTTATTTTGGTTAAGAATTTTGTAGGTTTTAGTGTATGACTTTGTGCTTTGGGATTGTGGTGGCCTAAGGCCAGCATGGTCAGACACCTGCCACAGGATCCCACTTATGGCATGGCTGGATACAAAAATAAGAGAAAGAGGAAGGGCTAGAGTCCCCAGTTCCCTGCTGTTTTGAAGGTGTGATGTCCTTCATCTGCTAATGTGATTGAAAATGTGGTGCTGTTTGGGAAGGTTGAAGAACCTTTAGGAGGTGGAGCCTCCTAAAGAGAATGGGTCACTGGGGGGCTGGAACTTGATATGTTATAACCCTGCCCCACTTCTTTCACATTCTCTGCTCCTGGCTGAAATGTGACAAGCCAGTTTGCCTTGCCTTCCCTGACACAATGCAGAGTACCCACTTGAAAGTGTAAGCCAAAGTAAACAATATAATCCTCTTCAGGAACACCCACCTCCAAAGATCTCACTTCCTTCAACTAGGTCCCACCTCCTAAAGGTTCGACCACTTCCCAGGAGCACCAGGGGTCAAGCCTTTGCCACACAGGCCTTTGGGGGAGTCAAGACCCAACTGATAGCACAGGGTAGAGCAAACAATGACTGCATTGAAATGCACAGCTTTCTTCTCACTTGTGTGCATTTGGCTATTGAAAGCTATTTTGAAAATTCTTAATTTTCTGGAAAGATTACAGTCTAAAAACAGCACTTGCATTTCTAACATCTTCACTTCTGGGTGTGTTTATCAGTTTCTGGCCTTAGACTCATATAGTGGTCACCTGTGAACATATAAAAGGTAGAAAAATGGGTTTTCTTTTTATTGTGATATTCTGACCTCTAAGAGTTGTCATCTGTACCCTATGCCAATGATTCAGAGTACAATAAATATGCCTAATGGGACTGCATGAAATTAAATCTTTCTTCCATGATTTACAAGACAGCATGGGATTATTCTTAGAAATATAAATTTTCATTATATAGAACTTGCAACAGTAGAGTATGTGTCAGAAATTAGACTAAATCTTTCCTGAGACTTATCCTTCTACATTTTATGATTTTATTCTTGTCATTTGTCTTCCAATGGAAGGTTTGGACTCTAATTAGAGGTTGATACTGAATAAGAGTCTATAAGGAAAACTGAAAATTAAAAGGCAATCTGTAACCTTTGAAAAATCATTTACCATCTACAGAACTGTTATATGGCCTTGTCACCAGTAAAATCAAGATGGCATATGGATATCAAAAGAAATAAGATATACGTAGAACAGATTTTCAAAATTTAAAACACTACAAAGGAAAGCAGGTACATATTTATGTTTCTTTAGGTCCCATAACATTCTACATCCATCTACATGGTGTAATTTTGGTTGCAAATCATGCCAATGTGGGCTTGCATCTGGAGTTCAGGGCTCTGAGCACAGCCATGGCTGGCTGTGACCAGGGCATGACCTTAGGGCAGCAGCTCCCACTCCAACTCTTATGCAGTGGAAATTTCCGGAAAGAACCTAGTGTGGTGGGCTTGCAGCCCCTGCACAGACACTGACATGCCACCCATTTTCCAGGGTCAGTTGCCACTTCCAAAAGTATAAACTCAGCCACATCTCCCTGAGTTTCATGAGAAAGCTTGTAGCTCTGTAGGAAAGGAAGGTATCTTTGAGACTGAGGAAGCACACCTAGTAAGCTCCTTCTGGTCACCAAAGGAAACAGGATCAAGAAACCTTGTCCTCTCTTTTGTACTCCTTAGCTTCTTGCTTTCCTTGGAAAATGCACTCCCACAGTCCTCTCCAATGTAGTGTGGAGCATCTATTCATCCTCTCACTCTCTCATCTGATGTGCTCTCCTCACAAGATTTTTTGAAGTTGTCCCGGCCTCTGGGTCCTCTGTTTTTTTTTTTGTTTTTTGTTTTTTTTTTTTTTAACATAGCTGCTGTACTCTCCTTCCTAGCATGTTGCCATTTGTAGCCATGCATCTGGGTGCCAGTCAACCTCAGTCTATTTACCTCCAAGACTGCATCTCCATGAGGCTACAGAACATCTTTTCCCCCGAGCATTGCAGACTCAGATCCACCAGCATGTCTGAAAACTGTGTCACCAACAACATCCAGTTACAATGTCATTTGAGAAGCATGGATATAGGGGCCAAGATTTCTCCCTTTTCAGTATTAGCCATTTTCTCTGGTTTGAACGTGCTCCCTCTAATATCTGTGATAGTATAAGATATGTTGTGTTCAAGAGGTAATTAGGCCATGAGATGTTCTTTTTGGTGAATGGGATCAAAGGCTTTATAAAAGAAGGCTGGAGGGGCCGAAGAGATGGCTTAGCAGTTCAGGTGCATGCCCGTAAAGCCTAAGGACCCCAGTTCAATTCTCCAGGTCCCATGTAAGCCAGATGCACAAGGTGGTGCATGTGTCTGGAGTTCATTTGCAGTGGCTAGAGGCCCTGACACACCCATTCTCACTCTTTCTCTCTCTCTCTTTTTCTCTCTCCCTCTCTCTATCTCTATCTCTAATAAATAAATAAAAATAAAATCCTTAAAAAAAAAAAAAAAAAAAAAAAAAAAGAAGGCGGGTGTTATGGCACACTTCTTTAATCCCAGCACTCAGGGGCAGAAGTAGGAGGACTGCCGTGAGTTTGAGGACACCCTGAGATTACATAGTTAATTCCAGGTCAGCCTGGGCCAGAGTGAGACCCTACCTCAAAAAACCAAAATAAATAAATAAATAATTAAAAAAATAAATTTAAAAAATAGGCTGGAGAGATGGCCTAATGGTTAAGGTGCTTGCCTGCAAAGCCAAAGGAGCCAATTCAACCCCTCAGGACCTACATAAACCAGATGAACAAGGTGATACATGCATCTGGAGTTTGCAGCAACTGGAGGCCCTGGTATGCTCTTCTCTTTCTATCTGCTTCTTCCTCTCTCTCACTCTCTCAAAAAAATAAATAAATAAATTTCCTTAAAAATATTTAAAAGAGGGCTGGAGAGATTTAAAAGAGGACCCCGTTCAAGGCTCGATTCTCCAGGACAATGTTCAGCTAGCTTGTGGCTGGAGTTTGCCCATTCTCTCTCTCTCTCTCTCTCTCTCTCTACCTGTCTATTTCTATATCTTTCTCAAATAAATAAATAATAAAATATTTAAAAAAATATTTAAAAGAGGCTTCACACAATGTTCAGCTAGCTTGTGGTTTTGCCCTCCAGCAAGGCGACCCTCACCAGGACTGATGTCCGTGGTTTGATTTTGGACTTTCTAGTCTCCACACAGTGAGAAATAAATATATTATCTTTATAATGATCCAGTCTGTGGTATACTGTTGTAGCATCACAAAATTGACAGACTTCAGTCTTATTGTGGGCAATTTTATACTCCTTTCTGTCATTCAGTCTCTGTCTCTCTTTCTGTTCTCCATCATGCCAGGTCTATCTTGTTCTCTAAGTGCTGTTCAGAGACACAACATGTTGATCCAAGTTGTCTCTTTCCACACTGTGTGTCCTCTGGGAACTAGTGGGGGATCAGGTGAGGTAATGTGAGTGATGTGTGAGTGAGGGCAGGAATAGAGCCCATGGGGATAGTGTTCTGAGGCTCTGGCATCCTGCAAAGAATTTGGGGGTCATACACAGCTCTTTGCCCTATAGAAGCTTCTTACTGATCCCTAGAAACAAGCCAGAGGGTCCCAGAAAACTACTTTCTCTGTGCTGGGAGCATGTATTACAACACAAATTCCCTTCTACCCCCAATCCCACCATAAGCTCTAACCAGGAATTTAGCTTCTTCTCCTTCTGGTCTCTCATTTCCTTGTTTTACTTCTTAGTACAGTTCAGTACTGATGATTTCACAAGAGAATTTTCAGGAAGAGAAAAGTGTAGAGTAAAAAACATACGAAGCATCAATTAATCTTTATCTATAATGTTTCCATGAGGAGGAGTTTGCTGCATTATCACTGAGTGAGTCACCAACCATGCAGTACACCTGAGGCATGGCTAAGGCACCAAGGAAGCACTGTAGGCGAACAATTGGCAAGAGGCAGGGGCACAGCTGTCAGTGGCCCACAGGCTTCTGAAGAGAGGCCCCTCACACCCTCAGCCACCCACTACCATCTGCTTCTCCACATAGGACTCAACCACACATCCCTGTGGGTGAAGCTATTGGACATGAGCTCTCTCTGACTGTGTGTCTACCCCTGCTTTTCACAGAGACTTCCTCAGTAATCAAGGTCTTTCTAGAGAGCCAAGGGGAATACTAGTGTATAGAGCTACAGGATAGCACATGTGGTGAAAATAAAACAGAATATACGCCAAGTATGTGAAATTAGTTATAGCCCTAAAAGCTACCTTATGTAGGCAAATCCCATGACTCATGGCCTTGGGCTCCAACTACTTCAATACCACAATTTCTCAAGTAGTGATACTGGGATTCTGAAAAATAAATAGTTACATACCATGATGATACCATAGAGTCAGACAAGACAAAAACTGAGAATTGGAAATGTTGTTATATATTTCTAATTGGCTATCACAATTAGATGAAATTAAATAAAAAGAAACAAAGAAATAAACAAAAATAATTCCCCATAAATTGATTGCTGAATCTCATTTTTCAAGGTAGGGCCTCATTCTAGTTCAGGCTGACCTGGAATTCACTATGTTGTCTAAGGCTGGCCTCAAACTCACAGCTATCCTCCCTCCTACCTCAGCCCCTGGAGTGCTAGGATTACAGGGGTGCACCACCATGCCAAGTCAAGGAATTTTTTCTTATTGTTTTTTTCATTATTATTTGTTTGTTTTGAGAAAAGGTGTAGGTATCCCAGGCTGGCTTCAAACTCATTATGTAGCTAAGAACTGCCTTGAACTACTGAATCTTCTGCCTATATCTCCTGAGTGTGTGACCACTTGGTTTTATCTTTAACCTAGGGCTTATGAATTCTAGACAAGCACTCTACCAATGGGGCGATATCCCCAGTCCTAATCTTTATATTTGAAGACTTTGTAGTGATTAGTTAGATTTAAAAAAATATCCCATCTCAAAGTCTTCTCATTCTTTTAGGATGAAAATGTAAGGTAACTAAAATATCTGACTTCAAGAACATCATATATTCACTGAGGAGATTAGACACATCCAAAGAAAAGTTGAGTAACAACAGAATGATAGGGAACAAGTGGGCTCAACAAGACATACAGAATAGCAGTTATTCTTAAGTACATTATGCAGACAGGGGCTATTCAATATTACTTATTGAGATGGGGGAAGGTCTCAAGAAATGGACCCTGAACCATTACATTGAATAGGCAGAGGAGGGCAGGCTAAGCACCTGTGCATTTCTCTGGGTTCCCTTCGTTCTTTTTCATTCCCAATGCCCCTTCAACCAGCTCTGTTCTGATAATTGAAATCCTTTGTATTGCTTCTACCTTTGTTCTTTCTTGATCACACTCCTCTAGCTTCATCTCTATGTTGATAGCAGAGAAACTTTTGGTGCTCCCTTGACCCAAACTGTGCCATTCCACCTTCCCATTTATACAGAGCTCAATGAATGCCTTAAAGACCTTTCATGCTTGCTATGGGTAATGTCTTCAGTTTCATTTTCAAAATTCCCCCTACAATGTGCCTGAGGTCCCATATGAAATGAAATATGTGCTGTCCACCAAAGATACTGCTACATATTGCCTATCTCTTTGTGTGGAATATTAATCTCATCACATCCATTCTTTGTTTCTTCCTCATTTTCACTTAGATAACAGGCATACATCCTTTAGGTCTTAGCTGAATTATAATTTGTCATTAGTAATACCCCAAATAAGAGTTGTTTTCAAGTTAATTAGAAGAAAATATTTGAAAACAGGCTTTTTTTTTTTTTTTTTTTTTTTTTTTTTTTTTTTTTTTTGAGTCAGAGTCTTACTATACAGCCTAGGCAGACCCCAAACTCTCAATCCTGCATTCACTTCCCTGTGTGGGTATTACAGGCATGTGCCACCCTGACTGAAGAAATTAGACTTTTAATACTGGGTGGCCATGCATCACTCAGTGACAATAAGGACAGTGGAGGGTATTAAATTACTGAAATCACACCCTCTAGACATTTGCCTCTCTTACCATGGTAAAGTCAAAGTCAAATGAAGACAGATATGAATATTAGAATATAAAACAATTTCTGTCATATTTTACTGGGATCAAAGGCAAATCATTTTTGTATGATTAGTAAAGATACAAATATTGATACTGCTGGGTATAGCACTCAAATCCAGATTAAATTTTTGGACTTATTTATGGAATAAGTAAGCTGGGAAATGCAATCTCTATTTGTATATCACTTTGCTATAACCTTCTCCAATATCGTTAAATGGCAAAATGCAAGTGATGCTATTTTAGCTATGAGCAGAAGAAAATAAATCCCTGTGGCAACATGCATCTGTCAAGGGATTTGATGTTCTCCAAAATACTCTTTGGTATTATGCAAGCAATCTTTCACTTCTAAAGGGGGTCCTCATTGATATGTATGAGCTAAGCACTCTATTATTTATGGTTAAGTGCAAATTGATATGTTTAAGAAAAATGCTAAATTAAAGGATGTGTGTATTAAAAGACCTAAAGTGGTAATTATGAATCCACTGTGGATAATTTAAACACACTGACATTATAATATGCTTTAATAAACCTGAGCATGACTTTAGAATGCAGTAACTCATTGCTTTTAAAAGGTCTGCATGTGGAGTTGCAATAAGTGGTGTTGCCTGGGAAAGCAGTCAGTGTCTGTGAAAAGTATTTTAATAGAATGTATGGTAAGACTACAGGTTAAAAAGAAGGACATATCCATACAAAGTATGTTCTTAATAAAAAAATAAAATAAAATAATTTAATTCAGGAAATAAATAAAAATGTAGCATATTGGTACCATCAATTATGTTGCCTTTAGCCACATGTGGCTATATAACACTATATGGATAGAGCAACTAAGGACCTAAATTGTAAAGTTAATTTCAATGACAAACTTAAATATTGCAGGTGGCTAGTAGCTGTATGTTGAAACTGAGATTTCACAAAAAATATGTCCTTGTAGGTCTGAGGATATAAAAAAGTCAATAAGAGTTCTTACTGTGTAAGCATGAGAACTTGAATGTAATGCCCTGTACCAACATAAAATGTTGGGCTTGATGGCATGCTCCTGTAATCTCTGCACTGGAAAGGTGGTGACAGGGCAATCCCAAGGCCTTGCTGTCCAGCCAGTCTAGCCTATTTGGTGAGCTCCAGGCCAATGAGCAATCCCATCCTTAAGGAAAACATTATACAGCATTCCTGAGGATGACACGAACATTGTCCTCTGGCCTCCACATATACTCACACAAGAGGACACATATATACCCACATATTCACAGACATAGAAGTATATACAGAAGCAAATGTAAACACAAAAATCATAAGAATCTAACAAACAAAAAGAAGTGTCCTTGACTTTGCATCCTTCAGTTTTTCCATGTGAAAAACTTTAAAATTCTGTGAGTTTACCGATTTTTAATTTACACCCTCCCTTGTGCAACCCATCAAGTGAAACAGAAAACATTTCAAATCATTAACAATGAGAGGCTGGGAATATTGGTCAGTGGTTAAAAGTACTTGCGTGGTTTAATTTCATAGTCACCCACGTGTAGGGAGATGGGCATCAGTTTGCAGAGGCCAGAGAATCTTGTGCTAGTGCATGTTCACATTTGTGCAAACACACACACACATTCAAATAAACTTAATTTTAAAAATCAGTAGGGATGACCTGCTTGAACAAAGAAACCTATTAAGCAATTATATATCATTTCTCCCCACAGATCCCTAGTTTTTTTTTTTTTTTTTTTTAAAGGCCTGGAATGAGTCTTAAAGAAATTTCTGAGTGTCAGGCAGAACAATATATGAATCTGGCACATTGAAATTTGTGTTAGCTATTATTACTATTGTTGTTGTTAATCTTATTATGAATAGACTTGGTAGTTCTAATTTTAAGATCTGAAAACCTTGGGAGTCCTGATTTTTAGCTCTTAAGAACCATCTGGAGGCATGTGCTAAGGACATGCTGATAATTAGAAGGGATAATGTATAAATTCACTAACAAGATAGCTTGAGGAACATTATTATCTCACTAGTTAAGACACAGCTACCTTCTCTCGCAGAGGAGAAAGCTTTCCAAGGCCCTGAGACAGAAGTCCCAGATGTGCACTAAAGGAAACTGCAGTGCTAAACATCCTTATAGGGCACAGGCATGAGGGCACCCTCACTGAGGGTAAAGAATGAAAGAGAAGAATGGGAGACACACTTTTCCTAGCAGTTTCCTCTTTAAAAAAAATTCTCAATAGGAAACACAGTCCACAGTCATGCAAGAAACACATCTACAACAAAGCTGTATATACACAAGTGTTGTTATAACCATGAAATCCTGTATACCCCCACCATGTGCTTAACAATAGGAAATTGGTTAACTGTTCATCTGCAGAAGAGAACTCTCTGTAGATGAGAAAAGCAGAAAGAATAGAGAAATGGACATATCCTCAAACTTTTCTATAAAGCTTTGATAAAATGAGGACTGTGCCCTGAAAAACATGATGTCCAGCTTTAAAGATTTAGGATCTCTAGATATATGACATAGAGATCTTTATGTATCTTCACATATGTGAACAGATGCCCATATGTTAATATTTAAAATTTGCACTGGAGAGAAGGCTTAGTGGTTAAGGCGTTTGCCTGCAAAGCCAAAGGATCCCAGTTTGATTCCCCAGGACCCATGTAAGCCAGATGCATGAAGGGGCACATGAGTCTGGAGTTCATTTGCAGTGCCAGGAGTCCCTGGAGTCCCCATTCTCTCTCTCTCTCTGCCTCTTTTTCTCTCTCAAATAAAATATATTTTAAAAAATTATTAGGACCGGGCATGGTGGCGCACACCTTTAATCCCAGCACTTGGAGGCAGAGGTAGGAGGATTACCGTGAGTTCATGGCCACCCTGAGAGACTACATAGTGAATTCCACATCAGCCTGAGCTAGAGTGAGACCCTACCTTGAAAAACCAATATATATTAGGGTCTTCTTATATCTGAAGAGGCACCAAAATTTTAAATATTTATTCTAGTTTCTTCCGAAATTACCATATATTTACAAATAAATGGAAAATTATGAATTCTACCACAAAATTATTTTTTAAAAGATTGAAGACTCCAATATACTAGCAAAACAAGTTTTTAGCATTATAGATGTCACTGTGTTTCTACACAGTACACTGGGAAGTTCAGTAGTTATGTGTAATGATTATCTCACAAGGTAACAGGAAAGGGTTAATAGTCCTACTGAAATATCCTATTTAGACAAAGAGAGAAATCAAGTTCATTTAATGGTGGAATATTACTAATAAGTGGCTATAAATATTCACCAACAGCCATGACCTTTGGTTTTATTTAAGCAGTAAATATAATTTACAAATCATTATGTGTCCTTCAAAAAAGCAGCAGATAACGCAGCACTGGACTCTTACAGCACTGGACTTGGCCACTAGAAGAGTCAAGTGCTCACTGATGACCACGCCAAGTGCTCACCAATGACCACATCAGCAGTTGAAAGACCCTAAGCACCTAGTCACCACTGGGCATCATTGCAGTGGCGTTTTATCTTGGCAATTTACATAAGCCAAATCTGCCTTTCCTACTACACTGAAACTGCTCCTGATATCTACAAACTGGCATTAAAAGAATATATTGGGAAGTGCATGAGAGCACGCCAACTGCTTCCTAATGAAGTCATTAACTTGGATGAAGCTAATTTCTGAGGTACATTCGCACCTACCAACTTAAGCCAGCAAGCAGAAGTCAATAAACTTTTATGGGGTTCTATAACCAAGCCATTCCTAGAAGCTAAATTACCAAAGCTCATTATAAGGTGAGTGTGACCAGCAAAACCTGAATTGACATTTGCTGCAAGAGATAAATAAAATTAGCAAATGGACATTACATTTTCTGCTAATTCCATGGGCATATGTGTCACCAGAGAAGGGGAGGCAAAGATTGTATCGTGATTCAAATGGTTAAGCTACACTCAAGCAATTTAACTGAGGTCCACAAGAAAAGCTCTGCCAGTAATTAGACTGTGCAGAGTCTGACTACGGCTGAGATGCCACCAGTTGCATGGATGGGCCACTATACAGTAAGCTCCAGAAGAGTCCACGTGTTTATGTGTCAGTAGTTGGTTCCTGGTAACTGCACTGGGTACTGCAGTTAATAAATACCACTTAAATATTTTGGAAGGAAAGCCAGATGTGGTGGCACATGCCTTTAATCCCAGCACTCGGGAGGCAGAGGTAGGAGGACTGCCATAAGTTTGAGGCCACCCTGAGACTAAATTCCAGGTTACCCTGGGCTTGAGCGAGACCCTACCTTGAAAAAACAAATCAAAACAAAAAACTATTTTGGAAGGAATGTTATCATGACCACCAAGAAAAGTACAACTTGAAAGGTTGGCCCAATGTCCTCAAATGCTTTTTATGTTTATTTTCTTGCTTGCTTTTTGTTTTGAGACAAGGATTCATGTAGCCCAGGCTAGCCTTGACCTCCCTGTGTAACTGAAAATTACCTTGGACTTCTGATTCTCCTGCCTTCATTTCCTGAGTGCTGGGATTACAGGTGTGCCACTATGCCCAGTTAATACATTGTTGGGGATGAAACTTGAGGCTTCACTTTTCACATGAGGAAAGCTTTTTGCCAGCTGAGCTATATCCCCAGGCCCCTGCAAATGTGTTACTCAGCTATCACTTTCAGTCAGACATCTTCCTTGGTTTCCTGGGGATTCAACCCAAGGCTTTAAGCATGCAAGACAAATGTTTGCTGCTGACCTACATCCCAGCCCCTAAAACTCCTTTAACACATCTCTACTAAATAGACTAAAGGGCACTTATTGAACAGTATGATATACATTGTTTCTTCCCTCTGCTCTTTTGCATGCTTCAGAATTGTGTCCTGCTCTGAGAATGTGGTGATGGTTTCTGTGCAATTTCAAGTCCTTCATTCTATAGGTGTATGTGAATAAACAAAGAAAGCAACCAAAAGGAAATGGAAATTAACATATTTTTTATAAACACTTATTAGAAATCTGCAAGATTAGAAAAGATCTTACTAGATCACCCAATACATTCCTAAGACCCCAGACAAAACACACGGTTAGGCACCAATAAAGGAGATATATGTGGATATTAAGACCTTGAGAAACAGTTCCATAGCTCCAAAAAGAGTTTTTAAAAAACTTTTTATTTTATTCTATTTTTTTGAGAGGGGGTGGGCAGATAGACTAGGCACTCCAGGGCTTCCAGCTGCTGCAAACAAACTCCAGACATGTGCTACCTTGGGCATCTGGCTTACATGGGTCCTGGGAAATCAAACCTGGGTCCTTTGGCTTCGCGGCCAGCGCCTTAACTGCTAAGCCATCTCTCTAGCCCCATAAACAGTTTTTACACAGACTAGCAGCTGGTCCTCCACCATCTTTCATAATTGACAGATTTATTTTTATTTTTATATTTTCATTGACAGATAAATTAAAGAAAACCAGTCTTTCAGGTCAATGTGTACTGCTATTATTAATTGCTGCATTACTGAGGTAGAGCATACTGCAATGACCGAGAGTACAAACTCAGAGGTAGTATAGTACTTCAACACTGAATTTGTCATAGAATTGGAAGAGTGGGGGAATTTTTAACTCCTAGCAGTCACCATTGTAATGTGGGAATAATGGAATGACATGGTACCTAGACTGTTGGACTGTTGTGACCATAGAAAGAGATAAAGCATGAAAAGTACTTAACAAAGTACATGGAACATACTAGTAGTTTGCAGGTTGGAAACTGTGCTCATTCTTATTGGCCACATGTTGCTATCATGATCCACTATTATAAAATATTTATATTTTTGTCATCTAAACTATTGATGCTATTTAGCTATCATAAAAATCTCCCTAGAATAAAACATACCATTTATTTTACAAGTTAAAAACAACACTTTGTAATTTTCATTTGCACAGCTATGATTTTATTCAATGATCTTGTCAGTTCTGTACCTTAGAGGAAGGAAATATTAACAAAGAGAAAGAAGTAAGTCCTCTGCCTATAGCTATCAGAAACTTCATTGGAAAATGAGGCAGGAAACCTGTCTTCTATATCACAGCTTAGTCCTTCCTTCTGTCATACAAGGCTAGAAAGAGACTGAAGTTGAAAAAGCAGACTATGGACTGAGGAGATGGCTCAAGGATTAAGAGCACTTGCTGCTTAAGCATGAGGGGCTCTTGGGCTGGAGAGCACCAAGTTCAGCTCCCCAGACCCATGTCAAAAGCCAGGTGTGGCCACACAACTCTGTTACATGTCTACGGGGGAGGGGGTGACACTGACCAGAGTATTATTGGATCTTGCTGATGGACAGAAGTTCTAGATTGACGGAGAGACCCCATCTTAAAGAAATATGCAGAAAATGTGATAAGAGAAAGACATCCTGTAGCAGACAGCTTTAGGTTTGCTGAGATGAACTTCCAGACGAGGCACAGTTATGGAGGAATGGATATTTATTGAAGCTTACAGATCCAGGGGAAGTTCCATAATGACAGAAGAAGTTGGCCTGCCTTCACAGGGCCAAGCAGAGGGAGAAAAGCCACCAGGCACACAGCATAGCACACTTTAGGAACTCTTACTAGGCACACTTTGCATAAATTTACAATGGAATCTCAAACCCACCATCACACCTTAAGATCCGCCAATGACATTGCCTCCAGCAAGGTGGCTGCAGATGCAAACTATAAACTAAAAAGACACTGAATATATTGGGAGCCATATATTCAAACTACCACACATCCCATGTTCTTCTGTGGCCTCCACTCATTCTTGCATGGGGCCTGGATCTACACACATGTGCATACATCACCCCACACACATATCCTACATACACACTTGCATATATGCTATTAGTATTGATTGAAACCAAATTGTAGCTAACAAGATTCCTGGGTTGCAATATGTCCCAAGAGCACCTTATAGGCCACATAGAGTGTCTGACACATGGCCATAGCCCTTGGGTAAAGGGACAGAGCAAACTATCTACTATACCACTTCAAGAGGCAGCAACAATAAGAGAAGCAGAGTGCTGGAAGGAAGGTCATCCTGACAGGGGCTGCATGATAGATCATGACCCGATATCACTGAGAGTCTCCTGTGATTTCCCCCAACACCCCGTCAGAATTGCATTTCACTGAGGTTAGGCAAGCAACAAAGGTGGATCAAATGAACGACAGATTTCAAAGGTGGCCACCTGGTGCAGCTCCACCCACCTCTCACTCTGATACTGTGTACACATTTTCTCAGAAAGCTAACATTCAGTGATTAAGCAGGATCAATATTTAGGATGATATATGAGTTGGGAAAAGTTCCCAAACGGGCCATTGTCATGAATACATGCCACTTATAGCAGCTACCTAGCAAGCAGATATCATTGGAGGCAAAAATCTAGAGCCCAAGTTCCTCCCACTTGAAAGAGTAGAATGAGGGTCATGTATCTATCATGCCTGGAGCTACTGTAGAATGTCCCAGAGCAGCAGGAGGACTGGGCCAGTATTTCTAATGCTCTTGAATCTTCCCTATCCTGAAAGTGATATGGATAAAGCTACTAACACACATTAGTCAGAGGACATCCCCGCCACAATCCTGGTCCTTCTACGCTGTAGAAGTGGACTTATTTGTAATGCCAGCTGTGTTTATGATAGGTACCACTGTCTCTGGGTCATGAAGAGAGGACGGCAGAGTCCTTTCCACCAAAGCTCTTGCCAGTCCTGTCTAGAACTACATGTCACTTTGCCTGGGCAAGAGACACAGACTGAAGGGATCCAGGCTGAGTCAGCAGTGATCTTACCCTGTGGAGGTATGATGAGCATAGACATTCCTTCTGCATTCCCTCCAGGGCAAGGCCTGGTAGCTGTGTAAACACCCTGAGGATTCTTCAATGAAAGCAGTCCTATAACATGAAGACTTGCATGCGAGGAACCTTTAATTGACCTGTGTCCTCTGGATGAGGAGGACAGTCCATTTAGCACAGATGGTTTGGTAGGATTCCCTTGCCCAATCAAGCCTGCCAGGACTTCTACACAAACAGTACCACCCAACTGCCATCTGCACACTCAGCCAGGTCCCTCATAGTCTGCATCATCCATAAAGCACAGCATTGCACTTGCCCCCATAACACTGTATGTCCAGGGATTCTGCCTTCTGCTTCCTTAGAACATGCCTCTGCAGACATATATTGAACAAATTAAGTTGACTTTTCGGATAATGAATTTACTTTTATTTAGAGACAGCTGCAAGCTTCCTAAGTACAAAAAACACCCCTGAAGATTCTTAGGACTAGAAGATTTTTAAAGGAAATTTGACTGTCTTCAGTCTGAGAGGAATTGGCTGTCATTTTGCCCAAGGTAGGAAAAACTCACATAAAGAATAGTAAAATGCTTAAAGCAAGAAATATTTCTCCTTTTAGCTCGTGCCTTATTTTACATCCACCTGTTAGGAATGTATTGTAAAATGTTGGATTGGTAAGATAAGATACTTTGGGAAATTTCTCATAATAAATATAAACTTCTAAGATGTGTATGGAATGCACAATAGACCTAACATTAGGCAGAATATGGCCTCCACAACTGGATGTGAACATTTTGGATTTAACTAGATAGGATTTTGACTCTGAGGATGCTAGAGTTGCCTTCTGGGTACAAATAAAATTTAGAATGCAAGTGACAGATATGAGTGTCAGGGTGTGGTTTCATTCTGAGAGCCCTGTGCTCATGGACCCCCCACCTCTGGCCTTCTTGTTCAATTGTTGCTTCTCCCTGACAAAGTGCCAAAGACAGAGGTGTAATGTAAGCAATAGAAGGCATACTTGAGGAGAAGATGGATCCACATGAATGGGTTCATACTGGCTACACTATGCCCGTAACTCACTGCCTGTCCTTTGATTAATAACACATTGAGCAGAACTCCTGGAAGAACCACCTTTCAGCCTCTTCCCTCTGCACTGTGTTCAACACACAAGGATGCTGCACTGAGGCCACAAGATGTGATGGATGGTCCCTCTTCCTGCCTGCCCTTTCCCAGAGCAAAGATAGAAGCATTAGCATTCATAGAGCTTTCTATATTTTAAAAAATCCTTTTAACACATGTATTAAGTCAGACCTTACCTCTTTGTTCACAGGTAGGTACCATTATATTCACTTTAAAGGTTAGCTAACTGATTTGCTGAGGATAACACAGCCAAAGCAGGGGGTGGGGGTGTAGGTTTAGAAGTCAATATGTCTGACTCCAAAGTATTATATATTATGTACTTATAGCCATGCATTTATGATGCAAATGTTTACTATTTTCCATGTCAATCACACATCTAAGAATTATGAAGACATGATAAAGTAGATGAGAAGCAGAAGCAATAACTTGGAAAATAAATGTCCTCTTAATGACATATCAAATTCTTCAGAATTTTCTTTAAATATGGCATGTTAATTTAAAGAAGATATATTGTGTCATATTCATAGGCACACTTAACATGAGATCATCTTTGATAATAAATGAAGCCTCAAAGCAGGGGGCCATGGAAGATAGCACTTGTTGAGCATGCACAAGGCTCTGGGTTCAGTTCCAAGCACCACAAGAATAAATGGACTAGGACTAGCGAGATGTTTAAGTGGATAAAGCAATTGCTGTACAAATGTGAATAACCAAGGAAGGATCTCCAGAGCCCACATAAAGCAGGACAAGGTGGCACAACCATCCATAATCCCAGTGCATCTAGGGCAAGAAGGGAGGCAGCCTTAAGCTGACTCTCCAGCTAGCATAGTAAATGCTGAAAAGTGGATGAGAAATACTGCCAAACAAAATAGATAAGGATGAAGAGCTGAAAATATCCTCTGATTTCCACACATGTTCTGGGCCATGCAGGTATCCCTGTAATCACATGCCTGAGCATACACACACACACACACACACACACACACACACACACACACACACACACAAAACCCTAGCAGGATAGATTCTTGCAAAGTTGTGAATGTCTGACTGTAATACCAAATGAACAAAGTCAGCTGTATAAGGGAGACCCTGGAATGTGTAACAACACCCTTGATTGGTCTCCTGGGCACTTAGTAAAAGCTGCTGCATCTGTCTGGAAGGAGCAGTTGTCTCAAGACTGGTTAAGTACAGCAAACTTTGAGGACCAGTATAGGCTGTGGAATTTTATCTAGATGGGGCAAGATATGTCTGAGAAACAAGATTCCAATGAGTTTCCAGAAAGATCCTGTATGTTTCTGGGAAAGAGTTTATTTCTTCTCCACGTTCCCTTAAATTTCACTGCTTTTGTATTCTGATGTGCTTTCTCAACTTGCAGGGAGATAAACACAACATAGAGGAGCAAATGGACCTGAATGCAAGACTTCCAGGGTATAGGAAGGAGTAGTGCTGGCTAGATAGAGCCCATGCATATATCCTCAAAAGAAATTTCATCTGTGAAAAAGGAGGAAAACTGAACTGCACTGCATAGCTGAGGGCAGCAACAATAGTCTGTATCTCTAATGGCTTTCTGAAAAGGCTGCCTTCCATCTGTTGGCAAAGGAAGCCCATTAATAAAGGGAGAGTGACTGGGAGCCAGCTACAGATAGCAGCACTGCACGGACTTGCTGAGATTGGAACACTTACTGCACTTAATACTTCTCCATCCACATGGAAACAGCTTCATTTAATAAAGCAGTATTACTGCTGACACAAATGTATTAAAAATTAAGCATAAGTAGGGTATAAAGCTCTCAGGGAACATTCCATCTGCTTGAGAGAAGCATAGAAGAAATGTTGGTCCTAAATTGAATTTTTATTTTTTATTAATTAGAAACTTTGATATATGGACAAATCATTTGTTGGTCCCATTCCTCTCCTCCCTGCCTCCATTCCACTGACATCCCTCCTCGGTGTGGTTCCTTGTATTCACCATGAGGTCCTGGATTATGAAAGCCACAATTATTGGGGGGGGGGCAGTAAGGAGCAATGCCTCTGGATACTCCTTTGCACCTCATGGCTCTTACAATCTTTCCATCTCTTCTTTGACAGTGTTCCCTAAGCGTTGGGGGAGGGTACGTTATAAAAATGGATGGGACTGGAGAGATTGCTCAGTAGTTAGGGCACTTGCTTGCAAAGCCTTACTATCAGGGTACCATTCCCCAGTACCCACATAAAGCCAGATGCCCAAATTGGCACATGTGTCTGCAGTTCATTTGCAGAGGCTAAAGGCCCTGGCACACCCATATTCTTCCTCTCTCTTTGTCTTTCTCTCTCTCTCAATTTATAAATAAAAAATAAATCTGTGTGCACACACTTACATGTATGCAGGTACATATGTATATGCACATGAGTGTGCACACCAGAGGACACCCTCAGGTGTTGTTCATGAATGCAGTACACCTTTTTATGAGGCAGGGTCTTTCACTATCTGTATCTCTCCCCATGTAGCCTAAGCTACCTGGCCAGTGAGCCCCAAAGATCTACTTATTTCTGCCTTCCCAGCACTGATATTATAGACATATTTTATTATCCAGCTTTGTTATTTGGGTTCTGAGAATCAAAATTAGGTTTCTCTTGCTTATGAGGCAACACCTGGATTTGAGTTTCATTTGCAAATCCTCAGTACCTACCTTCTGCTGGATACTAGAGGACAGCAGCACCAGTATTATGTTTCTGTTAATGCTAAAGAGATCATACATATGAAACACTAATGAGATACCTGTGTGTACATGCACACAGACATAACATGCACATATAGTTCAGCTAAACAAATCTACTCTTTCATCCTTTCTAGGAACCATGAGATCCTCTTAGAATTGCCAATGTAGCAATCTTTGAAAAACATTATTTTTAACTCTGGAAATGTGGGACATTCTATTCATCCATGACAAAACTAAGTGGGGGTGAGAAGGATTCAATCTCCAGAAAAGACACAGGGGTTTGATGGGCAAATTTTCTTTTCCAAATGAGTTAGTCATTTATCTCTGAGACAATTCATGCAGACAAGGCTCAAAAATCAATTTGAAAGAAATCAGCATTATAAAATATAAATATGGGAGTGAAGCCTAGCAATTATGCCTCATTTAGATCAGTGTGTATTTTTCTTTCTTCCTGAAGGGGGGAAAAAAAGAGGAAACAGCAGTCAGCTGTGAGAATGGAGAGACAGTCCTTATTAAATCATTGTGACCATGGGGCATTTGCTTTGCTTTCTTCATGTTGAAAGTGGGAATAATAATGGTTTCTACCCCTAACCCCCTGGGATCATGTGAGGATTCAAATTGCTTCTGTGGAAGAAAGTTTCTATGAAGGGTAATATCAAAGTAAGCTATATCTGCATTCTCTGCTAGCTGTAAAAGGATTGGCAAATCAGTGTTTAAATGCAGGGCAGTCAACATAACACTGACTTGTAACACAGGAAGATGGATGACAGACGTGGGGTGAAGGAGGCTCATATACATGGGAATCTCATTAGGGCACTGATTAGGTCATGCCTCTGGACATGCTAATGATAGCCCTAGAATCTTGCCCACATTCTATACAGTATCTTCATGAACAGTTGGGTAAAAGTAGGAATATGAAATCTGCATGGTGAGCAAAAATATATTATCTTTCTATCTACTACATTTAACATTTAGCAAAACTCTTGTCAGTGATAGTCAATACCCTCCTTTGAAAAACAAAGGGGTTCCCAAAGAGTAATACTATTTTCATTTTTTTCCAAAATCTACACACAGCCTATTCTTTTAAGCAATATTTTTCTGAATTTGATTCAAAAACATTAATTTTGTAAAGGGAAGATGAATATTTATTTCTAACACATTTTTAAAACACACAGCAACTTTCCCAACATATATTAAATTGCTCAGCTATGACAGTCAAAAGTACCTCTCTGTCTATCTCCTATGCTCCATGTTTTGGGAAACACTGGGTTGATCATTAGTAGTTTAGTCCAGCTCTGGGAAACCATCTTCCGCTACGTCTCAAAGGGCCAGGCCAGGGCTAACAGACCTGATACTAGCCTGAGCTTCTTTCTTACACTGGCTTTGCATTCCCTTTCAAATACTTTTCCTCCACCTTTTCCTTCTTATTTTTCTAGTGATTTCCACTCCTAACTTCTAGCTATTTTTAATGCAAATTTCAACAATCTTTTCCTTAGAAGCAACGTGGGAAGAAGCATGTGGTAGGTGTTATCAGGGCTTATCAAATGAATAAACCATGCACATGATACATATGAATCAAGAGTCAAGACAGATGAAAGTGTTTAAGGAAAATCTTTAAAGATCCATAGCAGAATGCATGCAATAATACATCACCAAGCTAAAGAATAAGTATTCTAGGTCCACTCCAAATTGAATGTTACCATAAAGTCCACCATAGTGAAAGTTTTCATAGAAGTTGCCTCCAATTTGGATTCAACTAGCAGAGAATATTTGGTTCAGCATGCAAATTGCTTAAAAATAGAAATAATGGAATGCCTCTGCTATAAACTACACTCTTTAACACACTCTATGATCTGGCCCCAGGCCTGTTTCACTCAATAATTCATTCTAATGTCCCATGAAAATAGTTGAGTAAGTAATATGCATTGTCTGGTGCTTCAGTCTGTGCATCTATGTCTAAGTCATTATGCAAGGGTAGAACAAAGGAAGAGGTAAGACTAGAATCTTTCACTCTTTATTATAAGTGAAGTCTTTATCAAGTTTAGACTACAATAAGTCTTCTAGCATCCATCAGTCACATTGCACATCAAAACTATAATGAAGAATCAAATCATGAAAAAGGAGATTATTTTTTAGGAAAGCACTAGAGGCTAAGGGGAGAGGATTTAAAGTGTGGTATATGAGAAGAGGAATACATACACATGAAAACCAAGTCAATAATACTCAACCAAAACAAAATGTGTAACAGGTGAAAAGGCAAATTCAAGGTAAGGAAGCTATGTAAGATTAGAAAGAGTAGAAGTGGAGTGCCCCAGCTCTACCTATATGATTCAAAACTTAACTCATCAAATTGTATGTGGGTGCAAAATGATATATCCATAATGATCTGTTTTAGAACCAACAGGAAAAGCCAGATAGATATGAATAATACCAGTTGAATTATCTGAGTACATTGTTTTGGACATCAAGTGGAATAAATCTATGCTTTTCAAAAAGAAACAATGTCCCCACCAAGACTGTCCAACTCAATCAAGTTTACTTTGCTGAGTAGACATCAGATATTTAACTTCCTCCCTTTCAGTTTGGTCTATTTTTCTTGTTCTTTTGTGATTATCTTAATATCATAGTCAATAAAAAGAAGGCCAATATGAAAGTATACTTTGAAGAAGCACAGCTTGCAGGAAGGACCCAGGGCAAAAGTAAGTGAAAGAGGAGAAATGAATCAGCAGCTGCTATTGTGCCTCCAGTGCTGACTTTGTAGACAGAGCTCCTCTAAAGCAATTGCCAATATTATCACTACCCCTCTTCCCAAGAACCTGATAAGTGAAAATCAAAACCAACTCACTCCTTTTTAAAGGTTACCAACTTACCATTCCTACCCACCCACCCTACCCATTATGCCTCCTGCAGATACATCACCTTACAAACAAGTCACCTCCTACAAGTCCTCCTGTAACCTCATGAACTTGCATAACTTCTATTATACCACTGCAGAGGAAGGAACAGTCAACTGCTAGTCATGCTCAGGAGCATGTAGGGCATATTTCAAAGCAACTACAGGGCCATTTATTTTCTATCTTCCCAGATCCGTGTCAATACTCACTTTCTGACTTTTGAAATCACAAAGAGTTTGTGTTGACCAGAATTTATTGAGCTATTTTAGAAAACACCTAATGTCAGCAAAGGGAACTATTTTTATCACTGTATGTTGTTTAACAGCCCTTGATGGTGATCAAATTTATTGCACCTATAAAAGGCAGGGCAAACCAAGAGGCTGAGCAAAGAACTTTGAATTTCTAAAGAACTAGGCATTGCCCAGCAATGATTCTAACAGACACCGCACAAAGCAAATGAGAATTGTTTCACTGACTGAACTGAAAAGTAAAAACATAAAGAATCATGACTATAAACAAATGAGCAACTATTTTAAGTACCTGCCTGTGCAGGCACAGAGGCACACATTTATAATCCAAATATTTCAAACACAGAGGCAGGAGGATCAAGAGTTGTAGGTCAACATGTGCCCAATAGTGAAGTCAAGGTCTGGAGCAATAGGCTGTGTGGTAGAACACTTGTGTAGCATACGCAAGGCCCTAGATTATAACTCAGGACACACTACTACTACTACTACTACTACTACTACTACTACTACTAACTGCTCCACAGAATTTATTAACCCAGAGAATATTTAATGGGCAGATCTTATGCCCAAGGTTCTGTTCAATATATTGAGTGGGGGAGGTGTGGAGGTAACAGCAACTACACTTAGATTTTTCCCTTCTAAAGATATTGTGTACTGTTAACTGTTACAGTGAATGACCAGACAACATACTGAGCTGTCCAGGGAAATTGGTTCACAAAACTTCTTAAAGTTTGACTATCATACAAATAAAATTTAACAAAGTAGAAGCAATGGTGTAGATTAAATCAAATTCTCTTGACTGAAAATTAATTGAAAGGGGCTAAAACTGCAGTCATTTAAAATGTTGACATTTTATCTATATGTTTATTAATAGAATAGGGTTTTCAAAATGGGAAAGCAATTTTCTCATGAATATTACTTGGCTGCTCTCCACTAATAAGAGAAAAAGCGACTGGCATGAACAACTCCAAGCTACCAGATAGTCTGGGCTTTCTCAGGTAAGTAGACTGATGCAGGGCCCAGAAATTTGTCTCTGTCTTGACTCTCTTTTCTTTTTATTTCACTTGTCTTCCTCATTCTCTCCCTCTTTCTTGCCTTTTCCTTTTGCCTTCTAAGTATTTAGAAATGGAAAGTACTCAACAACAAAATTGGAGCCAATTAAGTCAAAAGACCTTGTCAAAAGTGCCTCACATATAGGAAATTAGTCTTTGGTTTGCCTTCCGTATAATGTAACAGGGAAAAGCTCAGCTATATCTAGGAAAGGCCTCATGAGCTCCAGTTGATACTCTTCTGTCTTCATGGATTTCCATTTTCTAACTGGTAGGTTGGAGGTTTTCTTTCTTTTTTTTTTTTTTTTTTTAAACACAGGACATTAGTTAATAGAAGACCAAATAAGAATTAATCTTTAAAATATTTTCATAAATTATCTCTGTGATACCAATTAAATTGTTGAAAATATTACTTTTTTTATAAAATGGCATTAGAATGATGAATAAGCAAGGCTGTAAAATCTAAGGTACATAGAAAGTAATGTGCACATTTGGTTTATAAAGAAGGCAAATATCCAGATATAGGTTCTAATAATTTCTGAATCAATACTCCCAAAGACTTTCTTAAAATTATTTATGAAGATATGGGAAGAAACACTAATAAGACAATTAAAAGCTGTGTCATATGACATATAATAAACTTATGTGACTAAAATATACAAGTGGCCTAG
This sequence comes from Orientallactaga sibirica, assembly GCA_036365145.1. Taxonomy (NCBI): domain Eukaryota; kingdom Metazoa; phylum Chordata; class Mammalia; order Rodentia; family Dipodidae; genus Orientallactaga; species Orientallactaga sibirica. The sequence continues at coordinate 22,174,083 of JAEOAD010000029.1, read as the reverse complement.
AGAACAAGAGTAATCTTTCTTCACAAGGCTAGATATTCAATATCCTTCAATGCTTATTTTACTAATAATTTGAGGGCAACAGGGCTCTTGTCTTTTCTTGAAGAATTCACCAATCATGGTTAAGAGGAGCTTAATATCCTACTTTTATTACAGTAAACACAGCATTAAATTGGACATAGGCAATCCATTCATTAAATGCTACAACTCAAGCTAATGAGGGTCAAAAGGATAACTCATTTCCCACGATCATGAAAGTTGGTAGTCCTAGAGCCAGAACTCAGCCGGTTTATCAGCTACAAAATCAGTACAAGAACATAAATGCAAATTCAAGCTGAAATAAAAGATGGAGATCAGGGGTTAGAGACATGGCTCCATGGATAAAGTACTTACCACCTGTGGTAGTTTGAATAGATGTCCCCAATATATTTAGTGTTTTATTAGTTTGTAGTTTGCATCTGCAGCCACGTGACTGGAGGCAGTGTCACTGGTGATCTCTTAAGGTTCAGCCCTAAGGTGTAGTGGTGGGTTTGAGATTTCAATCTAAAGATATGCAAAGTGTGCCTAGCTGGGGTTCCTGAAGTGTGTTATGTGGCTTTTGGCTTTCTCTCTCTTTGTCTGGTTCTTTAAGAGGGTGCCAACTTCTACTCTTACAGAACTTCCCCTGGATCAGTAAGCTTCAGTAAATCCCTTCCTCCATAACTGTAACTAGTCTTGAAGTTCATCTGAGCAAACCTGAAGCTGTCTGCTACACCACCTAAGCATGAGTATCCAGCATCCACATAGAGCCTTATTCTATAGCATGTGTCTGTAATCACTGCATGGTTATGGCAAGAAGCCATGCAGAGACTGGAGTATCTGCTGTGAACTAATGGGATAGCTAGTTTGGTGAACAGAGTTGTGAACTATGAGACAACCTGCATTAAATAAGGTGGAAGGTTAGGACTGATACCCAAAAGTTGTCTTCTGACTCCATATATATGCCATGGTACACGTTTGCTCTTGTGCACACACATGTGCATGCACATACATACACCAAAATGAAAAAGATAAACAAATTTATTGTTGGAGAGATGGATCAGTGATTAAAGACACTTGCTTGAAGAGCATGATGGCTTGGGTTCGATTCACCAGAACCCATGTAAAGCTAGATGAACAAAGTGGCACATGTGTCATAGTTGGTTTTCAGTGGCAGGAGGCATATACCTGTAGAACTTCTGTATGCCATTTTGTAAGACATGCACAGTCAGGCTCTTTGCTCATTTTCTAATCACATTGTTTTCTTCTATTGAGAATGGGCACCTAACATGCCCATTCATTCTCTCTCTCTCTTTCTTTATCCTTACAAATAAATAAAATATTTAAAATTTCTAGCAAATTGAATTCAATAGCCATAAAAATATAACTTTACCATATTAAAATGGGATTCATCCCAGGGATGTAAGGACATTCAACATATGTAAGGCAATAAATGTGAACAATCACTCATAGATGATGAATGAGAAAACCACAGTTATTGCAATAGATGTATAAGGAGAGCTTGATAAAATTTAAAGTCTATCTTGTTAAATTCTCAACAAATTAGGCATGTGAAGAATCTGTTTCCATTCAGTAATGACCCCTAATACCAGCCAACACCATAATACCTAGAAGGGAAAACATTAAAGCATTTTCCTTAAGACCTACAACTGGAAAAGTATGTCAACTCCAATTACTTTCATTCAGTAGAAGTACTCAAAGTCCTCATCAGATCAGTTAGGCAAAAGTAGCCCATGCTCATGGATTGGAAGTTATATGCATTCATCCCAATGTGATCTTCATATTTAACTTAATTCTTATTAAAATACCAATAGTATTATAGTATAAAATATCCTTGAATTCCAATGAACTACAAAAGGTCATGAATATGTATAACAAGAGCAAAAATAGGGCAGAGCTGGAGATTTCAATGTATGTGCAATCAAAATATACTGCAAAGAAAAGAAAAAAAATCCAACTAAAATAGCATGGTGCCCGGGTAAAAACAAGCAACTATAGCAATAAAATATAATAAAAATATCAGGAAAAAATCAGCATATTTATAGGAAACTGATTTTTTTTAACCTAGGACCATGAACACTAAATGTGGAATATATAGTATCTTCCATAAATGACGTTGGTAAAAATGTATACCTACATATAGAAGAATTAAGTTAGATGTTTACTTCATGCCTTTTAGAAAGAACAACATGGAAGACTTGAAATTATAAAATTACCATGAGCGGGCTGGAGAGATGGCTTAGCAGCTAAGGCACCTGCCTGCTAAGCCTAAGAAAGCTGGTTCCAATGTCCAGCGGTTCCAATCTCCAGGTCCCACGTTTAGCCAGATGCAAAGTGATGCAAGGGCGCAATGCTGCACTTGCCCACAAGGGGGCGCACACACCTGGATTTTGTTCACAGCAGCTGAGAGACTGCTGGTGCGCCCATCTCTGTCTCCCTCTCCCTCTCTGTCTATCTCTCTCTGTCTCTCTCTCTCCAAAAATAAATAAAAAAATTAAAAAAATAAAATTACCATGAGAAAATGGGAAAAGGTCTACTAACCTGGTCTGAGAAATGACTTCTTGGATATGAATCCAGAAGCACACACACACACACACACACACACACACACACACACACACAAATGGAAGTAAAAGAAGCTAAAATGATTCTGCACAGCAAGGGAAACAATGAACAGAGTGATGAGCTGACCTACAGCATGGGAGAAAGTATAAGCTACAAGGGCTTAACACTGAAAATATATGAGGCTGAAACAACTCAATAGCAAGAAAACAACCTGATGCAAAGTGAGCATACAGATGGCCAGGAGGTATATGCACAAGTATGCAATGACAGTCATCATCAGGAAAAGAAAATTGAAGCCATAATTAGGTATCATCTCAATCTAGCAACAATGGCCATTACCAAAAGGACAAAAGACAGCATGTGCTGCTGAGAGTCTGGAGAAAAAGGAAAGATCACACTCTGTTGATGGGAATGCCACTTACAGCAGCTATTATGCAAACAGTATGGGATTTACTCAAAAATTTACAAATAGATCTACCATAGGAGCTAGTAATTACTACTGGCCATATATACAAAGAAAGTAAAAATGTCAAGAAATATGTGTACAAATACTTATTACATTATTTACAATGGCCAAGTATGGAATTAGGTGTCCATGTTAATTGATTCATAGTCAAGAAAGTGTCCTGTACATGCACAGCAGCATACTATGTGAGCTTGAAAGACTGAACCCTTGTCATCTGTGTCTATATAAATGAACTGGAGGCATTATGTTAAGTAAAATAAGTCAGGGAAAAATCTCATTTATATGTATAATATACAAATGTCAATCCCCTAGAAGTAGAGTAGAGTGGCGATTTTGTGGTTACCAAGGTCTAGAATGGTTGGCGGAAAAGCTTAGGGAAATACTGGTTATAGAACACAGAGGGCTAGATATAAAGAATCTATTGTACACCATGGTAAATATTGTTAATAATATATTACATTTTTTCCACGTAGATTCTTGCTAGAGAGTCCAGTCTGTCTTCATCTCTTAGAACTCACTATGTGTACCAGGTTAGTTTTGAATGCAAAAATCCTCCTGCCTTAGCAATCTTAGGGTTGGAGTTATAGGCATATATCACCATGCCATTGATATATTATTTCATTCTTAAATTTTGCTCAGAGGGTGCTCATACACACAAAAAGATGATGTTAGGTAATGCATTTGTTAATCAGCTAGATTTAGTCATTTCATGTAACACATAAACATTAAAACATCATGCTACATGCAATAAATACTCAGCAGTTTTATCAGTCAATGTAAATTTTCTTTATAAAACTGTACGATTATGGCCAGAGGAAGGAAAAATCAAAGGAGAATCATGATGTCAACCATAGACTGTGACTCCTCAATGTGTTTGGTTTTTCTTGCCAGCCAGGTGACTCTATTAAGAAAGTGACATCATACTGTCACATTTTCTGCTAAATGATCCTGCCAATGGTTGAGGACCCAAAGGAACTGAAAAATGTTGACCGAAAAAAAATCAGTTTCTGTCCCCTGGTAGTGTAATCATGATATTTAGTATGTGTATTATATGGACTTCCTCTTTTATCTAACAATTTCCCCTCATCTTTATTATTTTTATCAGTATCAATGCAAATACAATTGAAAAGTCAAACATCTTACTTATTGAATAACTTCAAAACATTAATAAGTTCATAATTCACTACTAAATTGCTGCACAGATAGTTTTTATTCATCTTTCTGTTTATTTGAAGAGCCAGTATTTTATGTTCTAGGAGCAGCTTCACCACTACCAAAGTAGGAAAGGAGCCAACCAGTTATAACCAGCTGCATGGCCCCTTTTCTAGGCCTCAGGGATCCAAGTACTAGCTAGTGAGAAGGCTACACTGAAGGATTGAAGCTCAATGTTTGGAAGATAGCAGATATAAAATGGGCTACAAAGTGGCTGTGTTTGTTCTTAATAAATATGATCAAATGTGACAGTAAAGGAATGAGATGATTTTTCATGTAGCAAGTCTCAAGAAATGAAGACAATTCTGCAAACCCTTAGTCATATGCTATCAGCAAAGCATAAAAAACAAAAACTCGAGGTCTAAATTCTGGAAACTTTCCCTCTCCAACAAACAAATAACAGTTCTTAATTTCCTCTGGCAGGAGATTGATGATTGCATTTGAAACAGCAAGAAGAGTTTGTGAGCTGCTTTTAAAACAGATGGAGAGTGATGCATTTCACAGTAAGTTGAAAAGTCTGTCTCTCTTGACATGAGCTTACTGACCACCTGGTTGAAGAGCCTCTGCTAAGTAGGCTGGGCTTCCAAGAGGCTGTGAAAGGAAGGAATGATGGCCTTAAAACTAACAAAGGCAGAGAGATAAAACAATGAGTTCATTGGGAGATAAAGGGGTCACAGTTCCCAATATGATGTTCAAGTCTAGAAAAATCTGTCCCCAAAGAACAGAGAGAGAGAACTGCATAGATCCCAACTTTAAAATGATTTTAAAAACCCTGACATGCAGATTGCGTCTGTGAGAAATTGTGATTTCAATAACCTACAAAGTAGGACCACTTGGGATATTTATTCTAGGGTTTCTGATATCCAACCAATATAAGAATCAATTTACTTCCTTTAATTTTATTTTTCTCCAGACTTCATGCCTTATTAAGTCTTGGATATTCCCTCTACAGAATCTAAGTTACACAAGGCTGTGGGTGAGTGTTTTGCACATGCCAAAGAGAATTCATTTAGAAAGAATAAGAAATCTGGACATAACTTAGAAGAGAGAGCATAGAGAATTCTAAGCATGAAGAATGTTTGGGCAATGGTCAAGGACATAGATGACTCTGAGTAAAGTGAAAATGGGAAAGACAAAAGGCATTTTAAGCCATCTTTCTAGTTCTAAGACTCACTCAAGGTATGCTGGATGTGCTAACATCCTGTACGGTCTGGAAGTAACACTCACCTCCAATTCAGAGAGGAGGAAGGTTTCCACAAGAAGGCCTGAAATAACTAACTTCAAGAATGTAGAGCCAGGCGTAGTGGCTCACGCCTTTAACCCCAGCACTTGGGAGGCAGAGGTTGGAAGATCGCCATGAGTTTGAGGCCACCCTGAGAATACAGAGTGAATTCCAGGTCCAGGTCAGCCTGGGCTACAGTGAGACCCTACCTCTAAAAACAAAAAACAAACAACAACAACAAAAAGAATGTAAAGCTTTGCCTCTTTTTTGGATAACAAAAGTGAAATTCATATCTATTAGTTATAGTAGTAGTTTGTATTAGTTACTTTAATAGATACTGTGAAAAAGTACCCTACAGAAACAACTTAAAGAGTAAATAATTCAGTCATGGTTGCTTAGGACCATGGGATATACGGCTGGGTAGAGTGTGTAATAGTGTTGATGTGGCAGAGTAGAGCTGGTTACTTCATAGCTGATGAGAAGGTACTGAAACAAGAACATACATTCTTATTTGGCTCTATCTGTTTCTTCTTTATTATGTCTGTGGTGTCCCAGCCCATGATGTGGTGTTCCTCACATTTAATGCAGGTTCTTTTTCCCCTCAGTTAATGTTCTCTAGATATGCCCTCATAAGCACAATAGGCGTACCTCAGCAGCCCCCCCCAAGGGATTCAAAATCCAGTCAGTCTGATAATGAAGATTAAATTTCAGCTCTTTTGATTGTTAGTGGAAACACAGAGCCTAACATTTCCCACTGTGATGTTCTTGTTCCCACTGAACACTACCTGATATCAGCATCTCTACCTCTTGCTCATCCTCCTATTATCTGAATGCTCTCCAGCTTGTAGAGAGCTTTGGAATCTCAAGACTCTGAGGCCTTCTACATCTTTACTTGCACTGTGATTCCTGGAAGAGAAAGAGAATCATGTTTCTTATTCTGATTCTGATCATTTTTATGTTCATTGTCTCTTCCTCCTAGGTCTGCCTCAGATGTGAGTGTGTTTCTGGGGTTCTGATTCTTAGTCTTCTCCTTCTCTCTCTCTTTTTTTTTCTTGACACACATACCGACTATAAATGACACATTTAAAATTTATATAGAATTCCCACAGAGAAGAAGAAGATCTTATCTTACAACCCAAATCTCAGTACTAGTAATGAGTATCTAGAGTTTTATCACATCTTGTATACCTAGCTCTTTTTTTTTTTTTTGCTTCTTAAAAAGTTCCTTAACAAGACTTCCCACTCCACTCACAGTTTCATAAACCTGTAGACAAGTGCTTTCTACTCTCAAGTACCCAATCTGTAAACCTTAATAGAGTAGTTCTCACACTTTAGTCTTATAAGAATCACTTATATTCCAAATTAAAATTTAGATTCCTAATGAATAATTTTCCCTCACTCTAGAGTTTTAAATACTCACATACATGGCAAAGGCCTCCATTTTAATATTTAAGTCTGTGAGATTCAAATTCTAAAGTTCTACAAGTATGGATATGACATATTGTAAGTGATACCTAGAATGTGAGTGTCATGGGAAATGGCTCTATCTCATGTTTCCTTATTTCACTTGGTAGTGATTCTGTGTGCAGTGGAGAACTCTTTCAGTAGTCTTCTCTGTTGAACAGCTGCTCATCAAAACATCTGATTTATCAACTGAACTGTTTTGCATTTGTAATGTAAGATCCTGTGCAGATATAAGTGAAATTATATTTCAGAGGATATACTGAGGTGCCAGGGAACCTCTGTTCCTGTGGTAGATAATCTGTATGTCTCAGAGACTCTGTAGATAACCAGTAAATATTGGTGTCCTGGAGTTAAAGCTGGGGAATATGTGCTGACATCCAGAAGTGGTGCCTGAGCAGCCCTTCCCTCTGTATAGCACTTTCTGTTTTCAGTGTGATCTCGACCTGTCCCTCCAACTAGTATAACAAGTGGCTCCTCCATGTTTAGTGAGCTGCAGAGAACATCACCACACTCATGGCTTGTCCTTTGGCATTATGATATCATCATCAACTTCTAGATTGGAGTTTATACTCAGTAGTAATCCATTTGGGCACAAATATACCTAAAGTCTATATTTTGCCTTTGTACTGGTTTTATAGAGGCTTTCTATCCTACGTTCTTTAGTTGTCTGTATTTGGATTATACCCAATTCATTTGTTAAGTTTTTAGTATGCTAGCAAAAGCTCAATGTAATAGCACTCATAACTTTGGAAAAGGCAACACAATCAATACAGTGGTAATATACATGGATAGTAAAAGTTCACATTACTACTTTCAGTAGCAAATTGCAAATAGTTGCAGTTAACAGGAATTTATTCTTTTCAGTAACTTCCTTACTTTCTAGCTCCATGAAACCACCTCGTGTTAGACTATGCATGAACAAGGGCTTGAATGAGCTCTTCTCTTATCCTTCCATTTAGCCAGATATGAATCAGCAACCAATGAAAGGAAAGAAGTCAGCTCAATTGTCTTTATCACATTTAGTGTTGTTTATTAATTAACATAATTCTATCAATTTTTCAATGACCCAATGAAACCATTTCATGAAGCTCATCTCACAGGAATGCAAGCATTTGGTGTGTTGGTAGATACAAAAAGGTAAGAAGATGTTCCACATGATCTGAAGGAATGTCCCATCTACATAGAAAGGCAAGCTATCAACAGGTAAAAAACTAAAGAGTGATGACAATTTTAAAATTGTATTCAAGATTGAAAATCGAACAGATACCATGAAGACTGCCTGATTAGCTGTGGAATTACTGGAACAGAAAATAATTGCCATGAGGAGTCAGAAGGAGACATCGCTAGGCTTTAGTGGTTTTATACACTTTGGAGAAAGGGCAGGAATTTGGACACAGAATGACAAGTAGGGTTGCAATGAGAAAAAAAAAGAAAGGAAACTTATGCAAGGAAACATACTGAAGTCAGAAGCAAAAATGACAAGAGAATAACCCATTATCACAACAGCTGTGTAAGAACTCTGAATATAGTATAGTTATTCATGCCCTGATTAAAATGTTCCATTAATGAATGATTGTGACAAACAAGTGATTCAAGTTTAAGAATGCCACTAAGATCATTCAGATAAAATTAGCTCTCAAAGGTACCAAAACAAGTAATCAGGAATGTGTCCCAAATATTTTCCTCAGGGACTCATGTTTGCCAATGACTCAAGTAAGAGGCAGAGTTCATTGACAAAGACTTAGAAAGAGCCAAAGTAGTTGTGAACATTGTAGCCTTTGTAGCGTATGCCCAGAAACCGCCAAGTAATAACAGCACACATTTTTAGCTCAGCTGCCCTGGCTTTTCCAAAGCAAATGCTGTCTTGAGATAATGAATTCCAGAAGGGGAATTCAAGTGTGAACATTTTGCAAGGCTCAGCAGTGTGGAAAATCCTTTTGTGCACTTTATAATTTTCTGTTTGTTTTAGTCTCTGCACAGTAAAAATGCCTGTTTTGTCACTTGCACAGAAGCTAGTTCAGGGGCAGGTGAAGTCCCCACCTGGCCCCCACCTGTTAAGCATACTCGTTTCTCTCTAGGGTTTTCCTCCTTCCTTTGCTGAGATGTGTGTCATGGTATGGAAAGGAACAGGAGCTTACATATTTGTGAGCACCATGTTTAGGGTGGCTGGTTCTTTATTTTCTGTGGTAACTAAACCAGATAACTGATATACTAATGGCCTTTGGTTTTCCTTGGGTCCAATCCCCTTTGCGTCCCACTGAGATTCCATCTGTTTGATTCTGCACTGTGGGGTAACAGCCTCTAGGAGGATTTCTTTAGGCAATACTTATGTCCATATATCAATGCTACTCTTACTTTTGTTTAGAGAACCTTCTTTTTTCAGATGGTGGGTACCACTGAGGTGACTCAAAACTCACTATAGTCCTGAGAAGAAGTGACAGTGGAGTGTTCAGCACTGAGACATCTATATCACACTCTCCAATGTTCAGGGACCATTATGGAAGAGATGGCAGAAAGAATGCAAGAGCCAAATGAAGGGGGGGGGGACTGCTTGCAGTGCTGTCATCCAGACACAAATATTCATGACCTTACAGTGCCTGACACTACCAACAAAAGACATTCATAAAACATGAGACAAAATAAAATTTTCTTCCTTAAAGTAGTATTGTTCATATATTTTACCACAACAATAGAAAGCTGACTAGCACAATCTGTTAATAGTTAATACTCTATGCATATTAAATAGCATGTAAATATCTTGATACTAGGTTAGAGTTACAGATGGAGTTCTGCAAAGCATGACACCAAGCATTTTGCTTTATATCATGACCAAATGTTATTTAAATAAATGCATGAATAATGAACATATTGAGTAATAAACAAGAAGCATCCAGCATAACAACTTTATTTCCATTCTCTGAAGTCTTTAACATAGCTCTTTTATTCCACTTTGGCCATTGTACCCCTAAGATAGCACAAGGGACCTGACTTCTCACTATCTCCAAGGTCACTGAGCATTTCTGTTATTTAAAGATCATGTCCTGTTTCTCTTCTGTACCATAATGCTTCCACTTTACTATAAAATAAATCTGTGGAAACAACTGTTGTGATATTCCAAAGAATTTTTTTACACTCCCTATGGAGAATATGTAGAAGACCTTCACAATTCCCCAAAACTACACACACACATGTACACACACATATGCATATAGACACACACACCTATACACATGCACACCCTAATCAAACTGCTCTAATCACCACATGAAACTTGTGACAACTCTCATTACTCTGATGTGAGTTTTCCCATTTAGTGGGAAGTAACTGAAGAATGCATAGCTAGACTGATAAAACTACATGTACACATGGCAGAGTGGCTAATCATTTGGACTGGTGCTTTGCCACTTTACAAAAATTCTCTAGTGGTGGCTTATATCATGCAGTGGTAGAATTGAGGTATGGACTTATCTATTTTGATAGCTTTGAAATTAAAAACAAAACAGAGGTACATGTAAGTTGCACTAATCTAAAGAGGTTCTAGGTGCCCTGTGTTTCTTCCCTGCTCTACTATCTTTGGTAGACTTCAAGCAGAAGTAAATTGTATTAGCTACTGGTATCTTAGGCTCTTATTCTGATGAAGAAGAATTAGACTATATCATTAGTTTGTTCATCCCTGTTGTTGCAGTCAGAACATATGGCTGGCAGAAAACACCCAACCAAGAGCAGCTTGTAGGAAAAAGGGTTTATTTTGGCTTACAGACTCGAGGAGAAGCTGTGTGATAGCA